>OY755084.1:33917155-35182832 GCA_963576655.1 Gastrophysa polygoni | reverse complement strand
TTTGACATGTGTTGTCAAGATCATCACTGTCACAAAGACAAAAGAACGACGCGGCGTTGTTATGGAGCTGGAAACTTTCAAAATTCGATATCTCGAAATCGGTTGAATTTAGGAAATGATGCGCTTCATCAATTTTGTTCAGAATTTCGAGCAGAATTGGAATGTGGAATAATATACAGGGTGTCCCATTAGAGAAAAAGCAACTTTGTTTCGTCCTGACTTTTTGACTCATCCTGTATACTTAATTTTTCATTAGCTTAATGGATTTTGAAAAACCCTACAACTTTTGTATCCTAACATTTTTCGCTAGCTATCTTACTTTAGGAAATAATCGACCGTTTCCATACATATCAGCGACCCTGTATTTATGACCCTATATGTAGTAGGACTTCAACTGCCTTTGCCCTTTGAAAACGATAAAATCGATACCTTGCCTCCCAATTATTTTTTTCAAGAATTTTGATATACGTCCCTTCGAAGACCATAAGAAAATAATCGAGGATGCACCTCTTGTTTTATCTATAAAAATAGCCGTTTACGAGAAAAACGGTGTTGAAACTTCGTTTGCACTTAATCTGACCACTATTAACTCCATACACACATCAAAAACAGTTTCTAAACATGTTCTTCAATCCTACGTCTTCAGAATTTATTCAAAAATATTGAGTGAGAAGTTATGAGCTACTTTTCGAAGGTCAAGGGCAGGTGAGGCCCTTTGCCTCTGAGGAATTCGAGTTTCATTTGGTCCAAGGATGCAGAGCAACAACTGTACTGAGTGTGCCAAATTCGAAAGAAATCCATCAACTAGAGAACATTTTATAAAATATGAATAGATATTTATTCAAGAATGATTAGTGAGTTTCCAAAAAAATCTAGGAAGTTTGAGCAATATTTTTTCAAATTGTATCACCTCCTTGATTTTTTGCGCACAATCTCCGGACACCCTGTATGCAGGGTGTAATTTAATTGACGGCTAAATATACAGGATATATAAGCTCATTTTAAGAAGGAAAGTTCTTATGAGTCACATGAACCCAACCTAACATAACCTGAACCTCTCAACTTTTGAGCTGTTAAAATTTCAAAAATTTTTTTTTCGAATCATAACTTCAATATAATGTTGTAGATATTTTCATTGAATTTGACATATATCTACTAAGCACCAATAGGTATTCATTGATGCAGATTTTTCTACCAGTGGCGTCCGTAAAGGATGTATACCATGAGATTCTGAAAAAATATAGGTATCACATATGCATGAAAATATTCTGTTCATTTTTTACGTGAAAACGATGCGTAGGACGGAAAAAATCAAGGGATCAAATTGTTGCAAAATGAATGAAAATTTCACAAATATTCCTCATTATCGGAAAAATGCGAAGGCGTACATTATTTTTTACGAAAAATCTCCAGTATACATCCCGCATATACGGACACCACTGGTAGAAATATTAAAGAATCTGCTGCATCAAAAAATGCCTATTGGTGCTTATATCCTTGGTGATGCATGTCAAATGTCATAAAAATATCTAGAACAGTATTGAAGTTATAATATGTGATAAGAAAATGAATTTTTTGCTCAAAAATTTCAACATTCCATAGCTCGAAAGTTGAGAGGTTTAGAGCATTTGTTCATATGAACTTTTCTCCTCAAAATGAGCTAAGGAACCGTACATATACTTTTAGCCAACAATTAATCTTCAACCAAATTTGTTCGATCCTTTGCTTTGAATACTTAATATTGTATATGTATATGTATCATTACCAAGCGGTCATATAGAAATATTTGTATGGAAGTTAAGTTAATGATTTCCATGAAATTGATCTCTATTTACACATATTCATAGTAAATATTCACAAAGTTTGCAACTTTCACAGTATCATAGTACTGTATAGAACTGTATAGAACTGTACTGTATAGAATAAGTATCGTTACAAACCATTTTCAGTATCTTTTATTGCATCTTCCAGAATTCTTAGGTATACCTTTACTTATATTGAGTTTGCTGAGGGAAGTCATGGTATACATTCCACTCTACAATACCTACATCCACTTATTATCACCGCAAACACATAAGCTCGGTTTTATTGTAATCATGAAATGTGAGGTTGCTGTGCTAAGCCATCGTCGAAATCCCTCGAAGACTCAGATTCTCGCCGAAGACAAAGACTCGCTCATGCAGATTTATTGCAGGGCCCATTTTACATATATATATATAAAGGTATATATCTTATTGCGTATTTCAGTGTGTGCTCATCAGCAAAATGACCCGTGAATAGACAAGACAATAGATCGTTTCTGTAGGCCAGACAATGAACGGTGCCCGTTTCAAACTTACCGCCGTATCGAGAGCCGAGTCGCTCACAGCGTTGCCGCAGTGTACCGAATCGTATTAAATCTGATACTTTTTTTTATACTTTGAAAAAATTACTTCTCAATTTCTCCACTGAAGAAATTCCCAAGAGGAAGTTCTTTGTTGAGTTCTTTTCAATCCATACACTTGCTGAAGTTGGTTTGCTCATACACAAGTCACACTTTACTGAAACTATTTCATTGTGACTGCTAATAAACCATCCTCCAAATGTACCGTTGTAGCTATTTATTACCACAATTATATACAGCAGTATTGTATTATGCAATAATTGTGAAGGATATTTAGCTGAAAACGATTCGGACACGCCAAAATCGTATTTCGGTTTATCATATTCCATTTATTTATCCATATATCGATAATAATTTGGGAACAAAAATATCGATTTATCGATATTATCGATATTATCGCATATCATCGATATAACTAACTTCAAGAGAAACCTACAAACTTTTTTATGTGATAACCAATTCTATGATATCGACGAATTTCTCAATTTTAGTTAGCGCATTCGACTGAAATTTTATACAATCTATATACTCCAATTCAGTCCAACTAAATTTTGAACAATTTTGTGAGTGATTGATTTTATAATTATGTGCGAGTGTGCAACATTTGCAAAGTCGATGAGACTTATAAATTTTATTTTATTGCTTTATATCTATCTTTATTAGTGTATTTCTCAATTATATCCGTTTTGTTTGTATCTACTTCCATTAGTACATATGTATGTACTTATGTGAATATGTTAATTATACAAACCATTTACCCCTGACTAGTCCGATAAGTTTGTATACATTTGTAGTTTTTGTCCATTGTGTGTAATCTTTTGTGACGAATAAATATCTATCTATCTAATAGAAATCATTGATATTATCGATATTAATATATATTCTGAATATATCAAAATATCAGTGTTTGAAATGTGGAAGATTATAGTCAGCCGGTGAAGCCAGAAATACTGAAACAATTACTGTCTAGATATTCTTTTTGAACAGGCTCAAACTTTTTTTTATTATTTTCTGATGCTCATTCATGTGTTTTCATGTAGTAGGTATTGGATACATACATCACAAGAATATATTAGAGGCCAGATGTTAAATCATATAACGTTTGCTTACACTGAAAATCAGACCAAAATGATGACTCATGGTGAACGTAAGAAAATGTGAACCATTTTGCTTGATCTCAAACCGTTTAGATTTCACAAGATGTCAAAAATACAAGAAATGTATTGAAAAATGAGAAAATGCAAGCAAATTGTAATCGATGGAAGATTTACAAAAGCTGGGCTATGCCATGCGTCATAATAACATCAGTGATATTGAGATTATCAAGATTCAAAAACATCGATAATTTTGACAATATCGAAATCATAATTATCGATACATAATTATCGATACATCATGAGTATCGATAATCGATATTTCAAAACTGTTATTGCTCACCCCTAGTTTCAATCTGTGTATGTAGCCGAATTTAATCACTATAGCACTGAAAAACTAGCTATGACGCTGAAAAATGTTCCCAGTGTAATAGTTAATCTTTCTCACCACTGGGACGAGTGAAATTAAATTCGGTGACTTTGAAATTGATGGTGATCAAAACTCATCCATTTTTTGGCATTTTTCATTTATTATACTTTCAGTCCTTGAATTGAACACTTACTTCATATACATATACGTGCATCTACATATACTTATAGTTCAACTCTCTCGGCCCTATTATGACTGTCGGCCATGTTTTTAAAAGATTATCGACATCGACACCACTTTCGAAAACCTCTGCACCAATTTCGTTCAGCCCCAATATTTCATCATTGGCTATAGAGTAGTAATCTCCAAGAAAGAATTATCCAGTTGGTAATCGTTGTCATACTTGTCCAATTCTCAAATGTGAAGACTTACTAAAACTATTTGTTCTATCCTCAGAGGTGAATACTTGATCTTGCATTGAATAACTGCAAACTGAATAACTTAAATATCACAACATTGTGAATGATATGTTGTTTATTTTATGTTTTTCGTTCATTTCTCTCTTTGAGGGGTCGAATGGAAGAATATTTTCAATAAATGTTTGATTTGCAGAAAATGAACTTCGCCCTTCATTTCCTAAGATTTCATATTTTACTTTCGATGTATAATGATTTTGTAGATATACGGAAATTATGAAGACGATATTATTATTATTATCTCCAAGAAAGTGTTATACAGTTTGTTTTCGAATTAATCTGAGTTAAATTACTCCAATTAGTTTTCAATATTGTCACACAAGGAAAAACTTGTGAATAGACTCAATCAAGATGGAATTTTCAATTAAATACTCCACTCCGAACATTCACTCACTTTTTTTCTATAGTGTGGTTGGATTGTTGGGTAATTACATTTCAAATCAAATTGCATTTTTGTTACATTTTAGTTTAGCATCCAAGATGAATTATCATATATTTTCCACTGGAATTGCATTATCTATTATAACAGAATAAATCATATTTCATCAACTGAACATTCAAGGTGTTGAAAAGAAGGAAAAACACCCTCGAAATAATAGCATATATATAGCATCTTGGAGGAAGATGGATTCATCTTTTTCCACATGGAAGGCGTTGTCAAATGATAATCTGTGACAATATGACAAGATAATGAGATAATCTGTGTCTACTCAAAACGGGCCGAAGAAAGAAGGTGAATTTTCACATTTTTTCCTGATGAATATATCGAGAAATATAAGTTGCGCACGCATTATTGTATAATTCGGGTTTCTGAGGTCAAAATATGTGAGTATGTGCATGTTGAGTGCAAAATCATGATCCCAGTTATAACCACATATATATATATATATATATATATATATATATATATATATATATATATATTGTATATATATATATCAATAGAGAGGTCAGTCGAAGATCTTTGAAACATATGCAACTTGCATTTCGAATATAACTTGTTTCGCTACATGATGATGTTTCATCGAACGATCTATCGACGTAATTGGATTGAGAGATCCTATATATAAGCCTCATCACAAAAAGGGCTGTTACAGAACATTGTCTCATGACTAGTTTCACAAATTCACAAGTCCATGTTATTCCCAATTACCTTGCGTTTTCTCCTGGAAATAATGTAAATGTACAGGAGTTCGGTAAAATTCAGGTAGCTGTCCTTCGATTTCACACGTGGAGTCTACGTCTCTGAACGCGCCGATGCGAGAATGACGAGATTCTTAACCTAACATTAGTATGTTCTATTATGTTTGCCGCTGTTGCTACTTTAGGTGTCCATATGTGCATTATTTCTAGTGCAGTGAGTGGAAAACTAGAAGTTGAGGCAATTCTATCTATAAAACAAATATGTTCACCTGAAGGACATAGAATTTCGGCTGTTTGACGATCGAAAAATATATGATAATCACCAGTACTTCATCATTAAATCATAAAATGTTTTCCACACTTACTTTATATCACTATTCGATTCCGTGATATCCGCCAGCAAAGGCTCACTTTTTGATTCAAAGAACATAATGCTATAGCATGGCCCATTGAAAAAAGAAGTGAAGAAGAAGAACTTTATTCAAAAATAAAAAGAATACATTCTTTATGATGATATTGTTCCTTTTGACATTCTTCATATTCTTCATGTTCATATACTTATATCTAATTTGATTTTGAAGTATCTGCGCCGACAACGATCAGGATCTCTGCATGTATGCATGATAAAGAATATTTCGGAAGCATCGTGCCGTCCACCCCATGTATCAACGAGAACATCAATTTTCAGGATATCCTGAAACTTCCAGCTGAAATTTTCCACTATTTCCTCGCACCGTATATATATAATGAATATATGTATATAATGTTAACCTTGAAATTGACTTTTCTTCTGAAAACTCTTATATATATATATATATATATATATTTATATTATATCATATTATATATATATATATATTATTATATATATATTATATATATTAGTATAAAGTATATTACAGTGAGAAAGTACATTGTGTGAAAGCAGAGTGAAATTACTTGTGAGAATTACTATATAGAACTTTTTCCGTATCTATATAATGTAATATATCAATATTCAGGTACAGGATTTGTGATTTCATTTTACAGAATCGAATGATAAATTTCGACAAATAACGATATTTACCGGAATTTTACATATCTCTCTTTATAGTGTAGATATATATGTGAAATGATAATGAAGGAGTTTGTGCTTTTCTAACCACATACCGACCGATTATGCAAGCCAATTCCACGCAAGCTGTTCCTTCGATTGGAGAATTTCTGTGATAAAACATTTGAAAAGTAGCAGTGACAGAGCTGCTGCAAGGTTGTTTCACATCACGAATGATTTGCTCAAAATCCTGACTGATAGTGAGTGATAGTCAGTGAGTATCTGTACTTTCTAGTATATTTTTCATCAGTGTGAAGTATTGATGGGTCTGGAATTTGCAGATTGACAATGTTGATAATTTTTGGTGAAATCTTATTCGAAAGGTTCCTTAGGTCAAATTACACCAAAAAAGCTGAAAAAAATATGAAAATCTCAAAATGGTCCATTCTGAGTTAAGGTACGGTACAGTTTTGAGAATGGGCGCGGCAACACTGTCGTTCTTACCTGTGCTCTTTGCTGCCCTCCGGACAGGTTGTGGGGCGAGGCAGGTTGGAATGCAGGGGGGGGTCGATCGGGCATCACTTACTCTCGCTTAGTTCATCTCGAGATCCGAGCCGCGGAACGCGAAATACGTCGCGATCATTGCTCCCGTGGAATACCTTATTGTTTACTCATTTGCCCATCAAATCTGGGAATGGTACTCGAAACAGCTGACGTTCGATGAAATGAATTCATCACCGCGAAGGAGTTGTGGAAAAGTATCCGAAATAAAGGTTAAAATCCGTGTGAGTGCGTGCGTGTTACATGTTTTGTGCACACAATATCTTGGGATTTCTAGTACACGGTCGTACCTTCTCTGAGAGTAGCAGCGTCCGATTTTAACAACAGGTAGGTGTATTCTTAGGTGATAGTAGTGTAGAGTGGAGATATGTAGATCCACTGACAGTTTCCTCTACTTGCTGAACCTCAAATGATGTGTTGCAAAAAATACCCATGATATTTTAGAAAGCTCTTGGTCATCGTTTCATCATTACATCTCGAGTAATATTCACAGTCAACTAGTCGCATGTGTGTTATTTCACTATTACCCATTACCCATCGAGCCAACATTAAAATTTCGTGTAACCTGAAGCCGTTAAAATTTCGAAATAATATCCTCGGCACCATCAAAAGAATGAGATAATAATTAGGGAACCATTACAAACATTTTTTGAAGATTTCTGACCGTACTAGCTAGCGTATTATGGCAGAATGTTTTCAGAGAGGCTAGTAACACATTTGTCGAGGCTTTTGTTCAGATTTATTAGTAAGTAGGTCTCTATCGGGGAAGATTCTGGAAACGATTGATTAGAAGAGATTTGAAAGTTCGATCGAGTTTTAACAGAAAATAAAATGAAGAGTAACAAAAAATAATTGTAGGAAGTTCAGAAGCGTATTCTATACAGTGAGAACGTTCATGCATGGACTGAAATAAAATAAGAATCAAAATAAAAGATGAACAACTTTAATCTTGCGAAATGGGATACTGCGCATGATACCCTCTGAACATAACCTCTCTATTCTGCTGCATAGTAATGAAATACTCAAATTGAACTACCTAGTTTGTGAAAAATACTAACATTTACATTCAGTGTTGGTACTGAAGAACTCAATGTAAATCCTCAATCAAATCGTACTAAATGTAATTCAAATATTTGAAATTCCGAGGTGTACAGGTGTCAATAGTGTATATCGGTACATTGTGTAAAGAGTTGTTCCCAAGAGGTGATTTAATAACTAACCCTAATGGTGGCCATAATGTGTACACCATATTTAAATATCTAATACCTGAATGAAGTAATGAAGTCGAAATTCAGTATTCGAAACACTCGAAACGAATAGTACTGGTAATTGATTACTAAATTCACAGTACTTATGTACTCAACAGATACTTACTAGAACCCTCGCTAGAACCCGAGAAGAACCAGAACTTAGGTACTAGAACTAGAACAGATAAGTAGTAAAATCTGTACTTAAGACACTCAAAGAAAAAAAATTTGTAGCTAAGAATACTTGTACAAGTATCTTCAGTCAAATAAATTCAGTTTGTTATGAAAGACAGATAAAAAACTGATTAAATTCAACTGAAGAACCTACTTCACATCGTTTTAAATTTTACACAATGTAATTAAAATAGTACTTGAATATCTAAACTCTCATGGTGTACTCCTATTCAAAAAGTTGTTGTCTCCTCGATATATATCCAACAAATTGATATGAAATCATGCTGGCTTTGCCAAAAAATTCCTCAGTCATTTGGTAATTCTAGTAGTGATGATTATCCGAGTGTAGATCATCGTTAAAAAAAAATTGTTGTGAGAAATAAAAGTATCTGCTATATTACCCTCACCTAGGGAAAAACGGAAAAACCTCGAGAAAACACTCTATGAATGTAGATTAGTTCGCCGTGATCGCAGTAGGTTGACGGTTCATCAACGGAAATATCAACTGCCCAAATATATCGATGGTCCAGCGAGGTCTGAAGCGAGTTCTAAAGCAAGGTTTTGAGTCAATACCAACGTGAATAAGAAATGGAGGTTTCAGAGAATTCAAATTAATTTCATTTCATTTGGGCCGGTATCATTTGGGCCGGTATGTTTCATAACCATAGACTCACGTTTTTTACAACATTTTGTGTGTTCACTCCTCTTATTCGGCCGGAAGCGTGGGATTCTTATGAACTTAGAAGGATTTTCACGAGTTCATTGAAAAATAATTACATGAATTTGGTGTAAGAAATTCCTTGTTGTATTTTTCTATAGTATGGGACAGTCTTATGATTTTCAGAATTAACAGAAACTTGGAAGTATATAACTCGATGTATACCTCGGTCTTTATGATCTGTTATATTTTATGGCTTTCCATTCATTAGTTTTATGTTAAAAATTCTGAGCATCCGGATACAAACATTCCGAATTGATTAAACACCATGAGTTTCGTTCTGATCGTTCTAATATGTGTACTCGATTGAAACTCGTTCACTTCCCATGCGTTCGAACCTCGGTTTGAAAGCGAGCACTACACTAAGACTGATTTGCTCAATTCATTCAAGCATTTCTGATATTTGCATGCACTTCTCTCAAACTATCCACCTGAATAATTTCCAAAATAAGGATTTCCAGGAAAAAGGCAAAATATTCCGTCATGATTACATTTGGTGTAAAATCAACACCATAACTTCATCGGAGTTTCTCACTCGATACAAGACTCTACAAGTTGTTTCATCTCGATTTAGTTCCTCAGTTGAATACAACTAATTACCTCTTCTCACTTTGCAGGATGTGCGTGCGATTATGACGATGGTTTCAGTACTGGTTCTGGTCTTCCTGGCGAACATGCTGATAGCAACATCAGCAGCAGAATTCGTTCGCGATCTAGAGGTCTCGGAAGGCGCGCCGGTCGGCACAAAAATCGGCTCCATAGGTGACGAAGTGCCTCTAGACAGCGGACCACCTTATCTCATAGTTCCGGTGGGAATCGCCGTCGATACTGACCTAGCCATAGACCAAAACACCGGCGAAATACGAACGAAAGTGCCCCTCGATAGGGAAACCCGAGCCAGTTACTCCTTGGTGGCCATTCCGATGAGTGCGGATAATGTGAGGGTAGTAGTGAAAGTCCTGGACGAAAACGATAACGCTCCCACTTTCCCATCGCCAACGATGCACATAGAATTCCCCGAGAACACTCCCAGAGATGTGAAACGAACGTTGCATCCAGCTAGAGATCTTGACTTGGATATCTTCAATACGCAAAAGTATAATATAGTGTCGGGAAACACAGATAACGTATTCAGGTTATCTTCTCACAGAGAACGAGACGGGGTGTTGTATCTCGATCTCCAAATCAACGGGTTCCT
This sequence comes from Gastrophysa polygoni, assembly GCA_963576655.1. NCBI lineage: Eukaryota > Metazoa > Arthropoda > Insecta > Coleoptera > Chrysomelidae > Gastrophysa > Gastrophysa polygoni. The sequence continues at coordinate 35,172,435 of OY755084.1, read as the reverse complement.
TGATAGAGAAACGACACCGTTCTACAGTTTAGTGATCGAAGCTCTGGACGGAGGGACTCCCCCTCTGCGTGGAGAAATGACTGTCAACATCACTATTCAGGACGTCAACGACAATCCCCCCGTTTTCAACCAGAGCCGATATTTCGCGACGATTCTAGAAAATACTACTGTGGGGACCAGTGTACTAGAAGTATTAGCCACCGATGCAGATGCTGAAGAAAACGGAGAAATAGAGTATTCCATCAATAGACGCCAAAGCGACAAAGACAATATGTTCCGTATAGATGCCTCCTCTGGAAAAATTTTCGTTAATAAGCCGTTAGATTTCGAGACGAAAGAGCTTCACGAGCTGGTTATCGTCGCGAAAGATCACGGTTTGCAGCCTTTAGAAGCTACTGCTTTCGTTTCCGTCAGAGTCATCAATGTCAATGATAATCAGCCTACCATCAACGTCATCTTCCTAAGCGACGATGCCACTCCCAAGATAAGCGAGTCTGCTCAACCAGGTGAATTCGTCGCAAGGATAAGTGTTCATGACCCAGACTCTAAAACCGATTATTCCAACGTCAACGTTACACTTAGCGGTGGTGAGGGACATTTCGGTCTCACCACTAGGGATAACAGTATCTACTTAGTCATCGTTGCACTACCTTTAGATAGGGAACTGCAGCCGAACTATACGTTAGATGTAGTAGCTACGGATACCGGAACACCACCCTTACATGCTTCAAGAACAATCAACCTTCACATAGCTGATATAAATGATAACGCGCCCGAGTTCGACCAGAAAATATACTATGCTGACGTGATGGAAGTTGCGGATCCAGGTACATCAGTTATCCGGGTGGTTGCAACCGACAAGGATGAGGGCAATAATAGTGTGATCACGTATTCTCTTGTGAACCAACCTGAGAGCCATTCCGGCTGGTTCCATATCGACTCTAGGAGTGGGTTAGTGACGACACAAACACACGTTGATTGTGAGACGGATCCTTTGCCGCGGTTGACAGTGGTCGCGACGGATAATGGTTTCCCTCCTCTCAGTTCGTCCACAATAGTGTTAGTGACCGTTCACGATGTGAACGATAACGAACCAATATTCGATCATAGTTTCTACAATATCACTGTGCCTGAGAATGAGCCTGAAGGGCGCTGCATTATAAAGGTAGGTGCTGGAGCTATGCAAGTGTTTAAAACGCGTATGAAACAGGCCACCGCACTGTTGTTGTGCATGGTGATAACTTTTCCTCTCGATATTTTTCCTCTGAATTCAGACTCATTCTTTTGATCACAAACGTCATGTTGCAGTACGGGATTTTCATTGATGGTGGCAACAAAAGCAACCTAAATAATGATTGTTCCAATTATTCGAATCCTATGACGATAAAAGCACAATCGCGAATCGTGGGTTCAATTGAATTCAAATCGTTCATGAGTTAATTGAAAAGGAGCCACCCGCTTACGCTCACCCTGTGATGCTAAAGAATATCCTTGAGAATATCTCTCGGAATATCTAAACGGGAAGATAAACGAAAGAAAATAGTCAGACAGCCAATTCATTGAATATGGTTGGATCCTCGGTTGGATCACAATAAGTATTTGGAAAATAATTTTATTTTTATTTTATTTTACAAACTCAACAGGTTGTCCCAGTTACAGAGTATGAAGATACCTCGGAAGATACCCAGCTGTACTCACAAGAATTACTTACATTGATAAACTCATGTTATAGTCAGTTGAAATAAATTTCTCACAGTGCATCATGAATCCTAGTTCTGAAACTACTCAAATTTAATGAGAATTTGTCACAAGATTGGGATGTACCATTTTATGTTTTACACATATTCAAAAGACCAGATGAAAATTTGTTCGTGAGGTGTGAATCAATATAAAACGTGTTAGTTGCTCGTCTAGAGTATGCTGGTACATTGAAGTATCTTCATTTCATTTTACGATAATAAGTCTATGATTATTATATGCGCATATAACTATAGAATGGAATATTCTGCCCTCGATTTTGCCCAAATGATAACTGTCCTCTATATGAAAGCTACATTTGAGTTGGTTCACTCTAATGGCGTTATATAATTATGAAAAAAAAAAGATCTCATCTCATGTTTCCGGTATTCCAGCTGTCAGTCCCTTGAAGATGTTTGAGGGTTCATGTGGGTCAAATATGTATAGTTACTATATTATGTATCCTGGAATGCCGACTTCTATCGACGGAACTCAAGCACCATGAAAAAGTACCATTGGAGGAACCTTACTTGAAGATAGAGGGTTTTCCGAGTGCTTTTTATTGGAAATCAATGATCAGGAATGTTCCAAGATATTGTGTTTTTCCACAATAAATCCACAAATGTGATATTTGTAGAGGTCAACACCAAGTAGCTCACAGCGATAAACATGAACGGCAATATGTTGAGTCAGAATCTCACAGTTACAGTCTCCGAATAGTAACTTTAAGACTTGGAATTAGATGTCTAAAAATCCTGAAAATAACGGACACCAATATGGCACACCCTTTACAGAACGAAATCTTGAATTGCAATATGTCTATCAGAATTATCACGTTGAATTAGCTAATCATCACACAAAATCGCGAAGTTAAGAAGAAAGACTCGAGGACCCTCTCGAGAACCCCGTACAAAAAAAAAACATCTTCAACCACGGATATTTAATTGACAGTGCGATACTCGTGGAATCCTCGAAAATGATCTTTTATTTTGGCCCATAGGGTGGGTGGGGTCCTCGGTATATTCCGATGTAGGTATATTCTTTCTCACCGTGCCTCCTGCACTCCAAAATGAATTGAAAGAGAGAATCAGATCGGATGCCGGAATATTAGGAGACACCTCAGGATCGCCTCGAGATGCACTGTTATATGTTCTGTTATAAATTTTTGAATGAATTGATATATATTGATTTCAAATAGTAAGAATCGAAATCGCTTGTTAATGGAATGTATATTACATTATATGTACCAAGTCTTTTGATATTGATATTGAGATTATTTTTCATAGCAGGATAATCCTAATGGCATTTATGGGCGACTTATCACTTCTAGTTCTATACATACAGGGCGACATTTGCCCTTGACAGCCATTTTGTCAAGTGTCTCAGGATCATCCACTATTCTCCTTAGATGTCAAGGATATGACCTTGAAAAACTTTCCATAGCCCCTTGCATAGCCCATGGTTCAAAGAGAAACAGGAGTTGTCCGAGGGTTCTTCTATAGAGAAAAAATATTTTTTGTGATAACGATATGCGAATATCCACCCTCTATGTTGCATCAGATCTCTTTTCATAGCACATAGCTCGGCTCATAGTTAATCAAGCGCAGTCGCAGCACAAGATTTTGAGGGGTGTAACTTGGCACCTCGCTCAGGTACAAAAACAATTTTTCAAACTTTCGTGATTAATTCATTTATTTTATTTCACTCCACCTCAGTTCCATCCGAGCTTTCATCACCTCAGTTACCAACCCCCATAAAGTTAGCAGAACCACTTGCAAAAAAATCGATGAAACCTATTCCAATAATTGTCGAATAATTGTCGAGAATTTGTCGTGAAAGAAAAAAAAATGTCACACTCTTAGTTTTTTTTATATGGGGTGGCTCTGCTAACTTAATATTGAGTTAGCAGTGCCACTCACAAATGAACGTCGAAAATCATCACAATTGTTATGAATAATTGTCGAGTAATTGTCGAAGTCCATCTGACGTAAAAAAAACCGCAAAAAATCCATTCCTCATAGTATATATATACCTTTTTATGGAATTTCCTGGTTTCTAGGGAAATTTCGCATTTTTGGCAACAGCGTATTTGTACAATATTTTTTTTCCTTCTTCCGTCTCATTATTGACAAATATGAAGTTGTTTAAGAAGCTTCCTATCTTCCACAAGAAAAAAAACTATGTATTAATTCTGAATAATAAAAATATTCCATTATCACAATAATCTGCCTACGTAATTTTGTTGATTTATTATTTTTTCAATAAGAAATTATCTGAACAATTGTTAAATGACCAAAAAGTATTTGTCGTAGGGTGTTTGAATTTGCTGAAGCAGAAAAACTGCATGTGATTGGTAAAATTCCATTATTTTATTCTCTTAGCTACGCACTGTATGATGATTTATTATCATTTTTTGGTGCAGAAATTCATCAACTTATTGTCCAATGACCAAAACAAATTTGTCGTGGAACCTCCAGGTCTTCAGGAGCAAATGATAGAAATATTCCGATTTCTCAGTAATATACCCACTTAACTTGGTTAATTATTAATTTTTTCATTCACAAATGAACTGAACAATTGTCGAACGACCGAAATGTAATTGTCGTGAACGCAGAAAAAAATGTCGCGTTTTTAGTTTTTTTTATAGGGGGTGGCTCTGCTAACTTAATATTAAGTTAGCAGTGCCACTCACAAATAAACATCAAAAATCATCACAATTGTTATGAATAATTGTCGAGTGATTGTCGAAGTCCGTCTGACGTGAAAAGAACGCAAAAAATCCATTCTTTATATCATTTATCCTTTTCTTGGAATTTCCTGGATTCTGAGGAAATTTCACATTTTTGGCAACAGCGTATTTGTGATATGACTTTTTGCGTGTTTCTTCCGCGTCATTGATAATGACGAATATAAAGTTGTTCAGGAAACTTCATATGTTCCAGAAGCTACGTTTTATTGAGATGAATATACAATAATCCATTGGCCATTGGATACTGAACATTGTAATTTGATCATTGTCAGAATTCGCGAAGAATTAATATTATCGAACGTTCATTCAGTAAATACGTTTTTTTCCTCGATATTTTCGTTTCATTGCATAGATCTCGGCATAGATTTTGGTGTAGCATCTGATAAATAATTCAAAACCGTAAGGTTTCAGCATATTTTTCGAAATTGTGTTTTTGTGTGAGGGGGGGGGGTCATGACCCGGACTGCCCCTATTATCCGCGTATTATGATAAGATGTTATTGATGAATTTGAAGAAATCGGATAAAAAGGAAGAATACAATCGAAGCTGGTGGCTCGAATACTCGCTCAAATATGTGAATAATTTGAATATTATAAAAATTAATGAGCCGACTGGTATGATGGTGCCAAGAGAAATTTTGGTGTTATTCGTGATACCATGAACCTAATGCTGCACCAGCCTTTATGGCCCACTTTCAAAAAATCACTCTCACAATTTCTAACACATTAATTACAATTTATTACAACCCACTCGAATTTTATTACAGTTTTAATTTCGCGAAAATGAGGTGGTGGTGCAGCTTTAGCCTAAAGCTGCACCACACCCTTCATATATTTAAAAATACCCACACTATCGACATATTTCACACGCATGAATTCCTTACACATTTATTACAACTGTTTGAGGTGAAAATCAACCAAAAAATCAACCTCCAAATGATTATTATCTGAAAAAAATGAATCTCGGAATACGGTATTTCCACATTTCTACAGGTTTAATGCGATTACGACTTCCTAAAGCCAGCTCACACGATAGATAATGGTTTCATATTATAGATACAACATATCTCTGGGTTCATTTACAATTTGAAATTTATTACACTGCTCTACACTGCCGAAAATCGATGTTCATAGTCGAATAACTTAGTTTCAAGAGGTTTTATCTTACTATAAATTTCTCACACCAGCCCACACCATTGGATATTCGGTATAATGATAGAAAAAATCCCAAGTTTCATATACAATATTCATATACATTTCATATACAATATGAAGATTTTATTACACTGCTCTACACTGCCGAAAGTCAATTTTTATTATTGAAAAAATGTATTTCGAGTGGTTTTATGTGATAAGGAATTTCTTACACCAGCCCACACCATTTAATAGTCGGTATAATGATGGAAAGAACAGATCTCAAAGTTTCATATACAATTTGGAATTTATTACACTGCTCCACACTGTCGAAAGTCAATTTTTATCATTGGAAAAATCGATTTCGAGTGGTTTCATGTGATAAGGAATTCCTTACGCCAGCCCACACCATTGATTATGGTTTCATATCATAGATACAACTTATCTCGGCGTTCATTTACGATTTGGAATTTATCACACTGCTCCAACACTGCGAACAACAAGATGTACCTAATCCTACGCCAGTCTCTATAGCCCACTTCCAAGAAAGAACTCTCAGAATTTCTAAAACATTGATTACAATTTATTACAACCAACACGGATTTTATTACAGTAGTAGTTTCGCGAGAATGAAAGTTAGCCAAAAGTTGCACCACACCATCCATATTGATAATACCTAAACCAAAGTACACATCCATCAAAACTAATCGTGGCTGAAATGAAATGAATAATCAACCCCAAGAAAATGAAACTTGAATGTGGGATCTCCACATTTCAACAGGTTTCGTGCGCTTATATAGGAATTTCCGAGGGATTTTCTTACGCCAGGCCGAATTCTGGCTGATTTCGAAGTTCTTGTATATAATTTAGGATTCATTACACTAAATAAATGAAAATAAATTCGAAATTGTACAAGACCTTCATAATCCTTCATTTCTATCTTGGTTTCTATGATATTTATCAATAATCAATCATCTGAGCTGATGAAAGAAATTCCTAATCATATTAAACCTCTCAAAATGGGCTTTTTCAACTATGAAAATCGATTTTCGGCAGTGTGGAGCAGTGTAATCAATTGCAAATCGTGCAAGAACTTGGAAATAATTTTTCTATATGATATTAATCGAAATTCATTCGTTTGAGTCGGTGTAAGAGATTCCCGAGGAGGTTCCTTCACATAAATTTTCTCGAAATGGACTTTTTCCACAATATCAATCGATTTTCGGCACTGTGGAGCAGTGTAATGAACTCCAAATCATACAAGAACCTCTAGATCAGTTGTAAAAATCGATAATCATTCATGTGGGCTGGTTTAAGAAATTTCTAATTGCATAAAACCAATAGAAATGTGGAAATACCGTATTCGAGTTCAATATTATTCAGATAATAATCATTCGGCGGTTTTTCCATTCTTGCCCGTGAAATATGTCGATAGTTTGGGTATTTTTATTATTTTTATTTTTATTATTTTATTGTGTTAGAAATTCTTAGAGTAATTTTATTGAAGTGGGCTATAAAGGATGGTGCAGCATTATGAACATTGAACATGAACAGTCCAAGCTGATGATCCATACATTGTCAGTCAGTAGAACGGTAAAGTTATCAAATTCCAGTACCTTTCTTATCTCCCAACATTTTAACCCCTTTCTAACACGGTATTTCTCGAACATTATAGGATTTCCTTTCGGTTGTCAAATGATAAATAAAATAGTCCACCAGAAAGTGGTAGGTACGCGAGGTAATACGGCAAACATCTCGGCAAACATTGAATAGTGAAGGTTATAGGCTTGGTTATATAGTCGTTTTTTCTTTCATCTTATCTCTTGATAACACGAAAGGAAAACTCTCGGGAAAACCTAAAATGTTCGAGGGACGTCGTGTTAGCCAGCAGTGGAATGTTGGGAAAGAAGGAAGGTATCGGGATTTCTCTTTAAAGTATGGAGGTTAATTGTAAGCATCAGGAAAGTCATCGCTAGACAAAGAGTTCCGCAACTCTACCGTTCTATTGATGAATAATGCTTGGTAGAGCGATGTTTGGCATGTCTCGAGCCTGACAATGTATAGGGATTACCAGCCTGAGCTTGTCTACCTGGGCTACGTTCATTAACTTACTCTAGTGAGTATAAGAGTAGAGTATGATCACCTCATTAGAAATATATCGACGATGGCTACTCAGAGTACCCCGAGGAGTACCCGTTCACAAAGCTGCTCAACTAAATGTCAAGTGTCATGAAACGGGGATATTTGGTTCGAGGCTATCTTTAATGGATGAACAATCATTATGGATGAAAATGTGTTGATAATTTGTCAACACTGTGCGTGTTTAAATATGTAGGATCTCTATTTGATTCAGATCTGAATAATGCATATCAGAATATTCACAACATAACCCTCTCAACACCATATTTAACCTGTCATAAATGTCAGCATACATCGTTACTCTGTTCAAGAGCAAAGTATGCAGAGTTTACTCTGAGTAACGATTGTGAGTTCATACTCCATACTGACAGAGTAAGTTTATGAACGCTTCAGAGTATGCAAACTTACTCAGAGTTCAGAATAAGTTTATGAAAGCAGTCCTGGAATCGCACGTGGTACAGTATGAGCAACGACCGTAACAATATTCATGAAAGATCACCGTTCTGCGTTTTTTTGAAAAGGTCAAGTATTTCGTGAGTGTAGTATCACCGACTAGGCAAATTGCTCTTTTCTGAATAGAATATAAGAGCTCCAGCGTATGTTTGTGAGCTGAACTCCATTTATGAATCATCTTATTTTTAGTTATAGCAGAGGTTGGTGAAGGTTGACAGGGCAATATGTTGACACCATATATGTATTAACTACGAATATTGATAATAAGGACAGCCTATCTGATGTCAAAATAAAAGAGTGCAATTGGCAAGGATTTATTTATGCGCATGCGTCAAAATGAAAATTGAAGATGACAGACTCTCTTAGTGTTGTTTCACTCTTACGCCTGTCGTTGCTACTCAAATTGGGAATGATCGTGCGTCGTGTCTTATACCTAATACTTTCTGTGCAGCGCAATTATTCAAACAACCAGATCACAGACCACGGGTATGTGGTCTGTGAACCAGATTCTCTGAACTGTCGTCTTGTCTATGTTTGAGAATTGAATATTATTATTACTCGTAATTAGCGTTATTGTTAGTAATCCTTTTTTTCAGTGTTTGTGTTTAGACGTTAGTTCATAGTTGTTGTTGTAGTTTGAGTTTGTAACTGTTCACAAAATGTCCGCAAAAAACGTACAAATTTGTTTTCTCTGCGACTCCAAGAGTTCCAATTCATATCATCGGTGATAAATTCATCACACGGATATGTGTTGCTTCCATAATGAATGTTCATTTACATCATTTCAATACTGAGGATATCTTATATTTCTACTGAGATTTCTACCATTTTTTGAATATTCTATTCAATCTGAAAACAACGTACCTGTATAACCAGATCACTCTATATCAAAGCTAAGTTCATGTTATGTTGTCTATCATCAATATATATACATATTCAAATATATATTTTCCAAATAACATGATTATTTACAGAGAAAATCTTAGATGAGGATGATCTAAGAAGAAAATAGATAAGTTGTACAAACATAACCTGTAAACTGAAGAGATCTTCGATCATTGAACAGACTAGATAAGTAATCCACACCCCTGGCAATACAGTTTGTTTGGAAGCAACATCTATAGTATCTATCTTTGTCTAAACAAGGATAGCAGGAGCTGATTCTCCCAGCACCAGTGCCGTGTTGTCAGAGGGGTCGAATTTATTATTAATTCATGATGAAACCAAATTGAAAATCCGTAACAATTTCAGTGGTACTTTTCAGCATTTCTTGGTTGGAAAATGAACATCCTTATACTGCCTTCACATTGTTGTGAAAAATTCGAATACATACAATCCTATGGTGATTTTTGTAACTTGCTTGTAATCAATAAACTTATTATGACCATGTCACAAGAAAAGTTCAATTCTCAACGCCATGTGAAACAATATACTTACTATTCAGTAAACAGTGTGTCTACTTAGTCTTAATCATAAATAACGTTCAATTTCGATAATGAACATTTATATTTGGCGATCAGTGACGATTTACGATTTCAAAGTTCAGTACCTACTAGTGGAGATAATTTTCAAAAAAGTGAAAAACTCGTTTCCAAGGCAAATAGATATGATTGCATATTTTAATGTAATTTTCAAATCTGAAGATGAAACTTTTTTATATCATTTCACGATATCGTCAAAAATGAAGGAGGTTTCATCTTGAGCAGAATTCATATATTTTGACGCAATAAATTGATGTCTGATTATTTCATTTCATCTAGATAGATAAAAATCGATAATGAATATGTGTTGACAAGTATCATGACGAAATGTTATATCAATAATAAAATCATGACTCATGTGAAGATGTAGCAAATAGCAGTGTTTCTTATTTAAAACAGGACTGAAATGAAAAACAACCATGGATAATCACACAAATAATTTATTGATTTTTGAATAGGATTGTTTTTGTTAACATTCTTCTCACTCTAACTTCCGTTGAATCTTTCAAATTTTTTGCCTCATGATGGAGTCTTGCAGTGAAATATTTCTTCAAAATTAGTTTGACTACTTCCATTGGGTGATGTTGTGAAGGGCCATGGTTAGTGTTGTTCAAATGCATCGAAAACAGTCAACGGTAAATTTGTCATTGTTGTGTGTACAAGAAGTATAGAAATATCCTTATATTTTTTACCAAAAATATTAATTGAGTTCATCATTATTCTCAGTGATTTTTCAACAGCTTTGCATATTTTGACTACAAATAAGGAAGCATTTATCAGTGCTACATATTTTACATCAAGACACTGTCAATTCAATTTAAATTCATTTTTATCCATTCCATTTGGGAAAATGCTTCAAAATCTCGAATGATACGACAATGGTACTCACCTATGAAATGATGTGTTTTGATCGCCGGTACAAATTGTCTTCAACACACCTCACAACGTCTCACCATTATATCAAATCACCAAAACAGGAAATAAACTGAGTTTCTGATGAATTCTGAGTACACAAAACTGAACACAAGTTGAATAATATCGATAAATCAAGACGTAAATAAGGCCAGATACCAAACAAAGCAATAATCGGCGTTGCCTGTCAATATCAAATCGCGGTGTTGCAACGTTGAGCAAAAAGTATTCATGATACTCATGCTGGTCCACGAGCCCCCAAGAAAGTGAAATTGCTAAGTCTCAGAATAATGTAGCAATCTTCTATTAATCAGAACTGATTCATAATCGTCATGACCCAAATTTATCATTATATTGCATCGAACTACATGAATTCATGAAGGACTTTAAATATTATGGATTATTTATCGCTTTTTGATGATTGGATATGACAACACTGGCGACGATTGGGTACTAATATTATGATAATTCTAGGAATTCATGTTAGCATCAGAATATTTGTTTTGTGATCCTTCTAGTGGGTTTGTTGTTCGGAGGAAGAGATTGACACATTACACATGAAGTTTCCAAAGTTGAATTTTGCGCATGCGCCCTTGATCATCGTTGCCAATTAGACAAGGAGAGACGTATATAATGAAGCATCACTTATCTAACATTGCTCTTATGGCGTTTGGTCAATATTGTAGTTAATACATATATGGTTGACACTCGTGTTGACATTACTTTCTGTGAATCGTGAAGTGAAGTTTTTCAGTCGGAGATGTCAAAATAGTTCATTCAAGTATAAATGGATATTAAGGACTTTGAAACACGATACGATACGATAGTTCGAAACCCGGTGATGTTTCGATGGGAGCATGGTAACTTTGTTGGATTTGGAAGTTGGATTCAAACACGCTGAGGCGTACTTTACATAAGCAAAATAGGGTACCAATTAAAAAGAGTATCATTTCTCATCGAAGGTAATGAGAACAAGGATATTACCTCGGATACTCGCTCGGAGATTACATTCCTTCGAGAATATTCCATTCCTTACGCTACTGTGTCACACGGTATAATATTGCATGAGATTGTTATTTTATTCTTCATCATAACAGTGGAGCTAGTCAATCAAATTTTCGATTAAAATTAATCGTTTTTCATTACCTAATAACAGTGATATCGTTTGACCACATTCAAGAATTAAAAAATATGATTGAGAATCACGTAGGTAACCAAAATCGAATATTTATTCGATCTCTGATAACAAACTCGATAAATACGAAATGGTTTGAAGCTGTCGACTTTTCTCCAAACTATTAGGCTCCTAATTTCTACTGATATAATAACAAGATAGTAGAACGATTCATTTAAGGTACAAACAGAACCAGTGTAGTGATGAAATCGTTTTTATTTTTATCTTGTGACAACACCAAAGAGGAGCCTAGAATGTTCGAGGAACATCGTGTCAGCCAGCAGTGGGATGTCGGGAGAGAAGGAAGGTATTGGAAATTTTCCAATACCAATAATTCCACAAATTTGCTTTTGCTGAATTTTGCTTGGTAGAGCGATTTTCGACAGGTCTCAAGTCTGACAATATGGGGATGGCCAGTCTGGGCTCGTCTAATTTGTCTACCAGGAATCACTCGTGGTGGCATAATAGACGAGATTTATGTTGATCACCGACCGTGGAAAGAGGAAGAGATTGCCGGTTCTCCTATCTACGATTTTCTAGAGAACTATCACAGACTAGGCGAATAGCTCTCTTCTGAATAGATTCTAAAAGCTTCAGCTCATGTTTTGGGGCTGAATTCCTAACATGTGATTATTGATCCAGGACAGGCTGAATTTGCGCTTTGTATAGATGGTGAGCAGTTACTGGGGTGTGAAATATCTCTTTGAACTGAATAGAAAGTCAAGTTTTCGTGAATTAATTATATTATATATTGACGACTTCATTGGAACAGTTGTACCTGGCATCATCATATTGAACATTATGTGATCTGCCTTCTTGAGGAAAAAACAAATTATTAACGAGCGTTAAGAGCGCTCATCACTCTAGACTAGTACTGCCGAAAATGTTATTTCTCGAAATATTCTATCCGCATCAGATACAGAAACTACCTACAACTTCAGCTTGAAAAACATCAACCAGAAGTCGATGAATCACTCTCAGCTGACGCTTCGAGATGTAATTCCCTAGGTGATAATGAAAAACTCAACGAAGTCCTTCACTAACTTGGTTTATAAATAATTACTAGGTATGCAATGCAATGCAATGTATGAAAATCGTTTGTCGGTGATTATTAAGCTTCGTCAACCATACTGATTTGGTTGAAATTGAGTTTCGTTATTTCTAAACGTTTCCAACCTCCAACTCAGCTGGATCAGTACAGCAAATTTGGTTGAAATAGCCAAACCGTGACATTGCTGGCCCTTTACAAATTGGCTATCATGGGTAAAAGCTCCGAACAACAAACCCACTAGAAGGATCACAAAACAAATATTCTGATGCTAACATGAATTCCCATAATTATCATAATATTAGTACCCAATCGTCGCCAGTGTTGTCATATCCAATCATCAAAAAGTGATGAATAGTCCATAATATTTAAAGTCCTTTATGAATTCATGTAGTTCGATGCACAAATATAATAAGAAATATGGGTCTTGGCGATTATGAATCAGTTCCGATTAATAGAAAACTGCTTCATTATTCTGAGACTTAGCAATTTTACTTTCTTGGGGGCTCGAGGACCAGCATGGGTATCGTGAATACTTTTTGCTCAACGTTGCAACACCGCAATCTGATATTGACAGTCAACGGCGATTATTGCTTTGTTTGGTATCTTTCATTATTTACGTTTTGATTTATCGATATTATTCAACTTGTGTTCAGTTTTGTGTACTCAGAATTCATCAGAAACTCAGTTTATTTCCTGTTTTGGTGATTTGATATAATGGTGAGACGTTGTGAGGTGTGTTAAAGACAATTTGAACCGGCGATCAAAACACGTCATTTCATAGGTGAGTTACCATTGTCGTATCATTCGAGATTTTGAAGCATTTTCCCGAATGGAATTGATAAAAATTAATTTCTATTGAATTGATTAGATTATATTGATTATACCCATAGGTCAGCTGCGACATTGTCTTGTGGTGAAATATGTATCACTGATAAATGCTTCCTTATTTGTAGTCAAAATATGCAAAGCTGTTGAAAAATCACTGAGAATAATGATGAACTCAATTAATATTTTTGATAAAAACTATAAGGATATTTCTATACTTCTTGTACACACAACAATAAGAAATCTACCGTTGACTGTTTTTGGAACTAGTCAAACTAATTTGGAGAAATATTTCACTGTAAGACTCCATCATGAGGCAAATAAATTGGAAGATTCAACGAAAGTCAGAGTAAGAAGTATGTTAACATAAACAATCCTATTCAAAATGAATTATCTGTGAGATTATCCATGGTTGTTTTTCATTCCAGTCCTGTTTAGTTTCATCTTCAGATTTGAAAATCACATTCAAATATGCAATCATATCTTTTTGCCTTGAAAACGAGTTTTTCACTTCTTTGAAAATTATTTCCACTAGTAGGTACTGAACTTTGAAATCGTAAATATACTTACATGCACTGTCACTGATCGCCAAAGATATAAATGTTCATTATTGAAATTGAACGTTATTTATGATAAAGTATAAGTAGACAACTGTATACTGAATAGTAAGTATATTGTTTCATATGGCGTTGAGAATTGAACTTTTCTTGTGACGTGGTCATAATAAGTTTATTGGTTACAAGCAAGTTACAAAAATCACCATAGGATTGTATGTATTCGAATTTCTCGTAACAATGTGAAGGAAGTATAAAGATGTTCATTTTCCCACCAAGAAATGCTAAAAAGTACCACTGAAATTGTTACGGATTTCCAATTTGATTTCATCATGAATTAATAATAAATTCGACCCCCTCTGACAACACGGCACTGGTGCTGGGAGAATCAGCTCCTGCTATCCTTGTTTAGACAAAGATAGATACTATAGATGTTGCTTCCAAACAAACTGTATTGCCAGGGGTGTGGATTACTTATCTAGTCTGTTTAATGATCGAAGGGTAAAAGAGCTCCGCTCGTAAACTCAGCTATTCCTAAAGAAACATAACGTTTTCGTCATCTTCAAAAGCGATTGAGAAAAAAACTAATGATTCTCATCAAAATATGTCAAACGTCATAGTTCAAAAACCTCTCAACATCTTGATCATTCGAAGTTTCAGACCATTTGAATTAATAGTTTGTATTCTGGATTTGATTGAAATTTGTATTTTTTGCTCTAGGCGCTATGAAGGTAGGAAGCGACCTTATAGAAAGCACCTCGGAAAACCTCTATGAAGTTAGCAGAACCATTTGATGGAGAATCGATGAGACCAAGTTCATTAATTAACTTAATATTGAGTTAGCAAAGCCACCCCATGTAAAAAAAACTAAGGGCGCGTCAATTTTTTTTCTTTGACGACGACAAATTCTCGACAATTATTCGACAATTGATAAACTTGGTCTCATCGATTTTCCATCAAATGGTTCTGGTAACTTTATAGAGGTCCTGTATGGATATCAGTATGGACCTTCAAGTTGTTTTCTTTCACCAGAATTGGGTAGTTCCCCCAATCGGCGATGAATCACGTCTTCACAAATTGAATTGTTCCTACCAATCAAACAGGCAGGAACATATCACAAAGTGTTTCTCTGAAACGAGAATATTACCAACCGTGATCATGACGGTAACGTTTCTGAAAGTTCCTTTCCTAATCATATCATTGGAAAACAACAATATTTAGACATGAGTAAAGACCTTGAAATCCAGACATATCTGCAATTAAATTATTTCGAAAAGTACCTGACTAAATATTTTAGAAATATTCGAAATAAATGAGCTAGTTAGATCCAAATCCGATCCAGATTCTTTACTCAACTCTTTGAAATTATTGTATTTTCAAACCTTCATTATCTTCCTATATTATGCAATATACATAACTTTCTGACTGTTCAACATGATACTTTCATGGAATTCATTTCTACAGATTTCGTTATTTGTTTCATTTATGATTCTGCAGTATTCTGCTTGTATAATATTGTACATAAATATTCATGAATTCATATCGAAATTCATAACTAATTAACATGTGTTTGTTTTCCATTTCAGTTCTGAATTTCATCATTTCTACTTCTTCCGTTACAAAATTGCGTTGGAACATGCAAACTCATTCTGTACCCTTCCCATGTTTTAATAGGCCGATGAGGCATTCCATCTTTGAACCCTCCTAATGAGGATCCTTTTATTTGATTACCATTTATATGTGACTTTTCATCTTCAAAAAGTGAATTATATGTAACCTCACTTATATTCGCATTAACATTTTTTACGTGATGTTATTTTTCTTGTAGATTTATGCGGTATGATATTCGAGAGTGATGACGAAAGTACCGGGGGTTACACAAACTCATGTCCCTTTCTCCTTTGTTTCAAAAGCTATATTTCTCAAATTTTGAACATCAAATATGCTCACACAGAAACTAAACTTTTTGACGTTTTGAAATCTCCATAATTTTGTGAATCAAGTGATACCAAATATTTGATATATTATCTGTGCGAACACACATTTTTTTCTCCAGATAGTCATAAACCCTCTAAAATTTCATTATTCCAAATTATTGAAATCACTCCAATAAAAAAGAATTCGGGTCAGAAATAGGTACAATAGAAATGGTACTCCGGCGTCATTCGAAAGTACCATAGGTGGGCAATTCATCCATACCTATATGAAGTTTCCAAAATTGTAATGAAGAAAACTGAATTCCATTCGAAAATCAAAAGTCGTTTTCGGAGAATCCAAAAGTTGTAGAAATATAACTGTCAGAAAAAATTTGGATAATAATAATAATTTTTTCAACCTCAGTATTATTGTTTTTCCTCGGTTTTTCCGTTGACCTACAGACATCTTCCTGTAGAAGTCATATACAACGATGTAACTCCGTATCTGAGTAGATCATTGGATGATCATTTCCACAGTTGAATAAAGTCCTGAAATTCAAATACAGGATGGAAGGAGAGAGCAAAAATTTTCAAATTTATCATCGAATATGGCTGGATAGCTGAGGCTGTTAATTTTTTCGGAAAAGAAATTGCCTAATAGCCTCCTTTGATATTTTGACTCCTTGAAAATATGAATATTCGATAGAATTTTTGTTTTTGAAAATAAGTCATCGGGTTTCAGAATGCGGTTTGAAATCGCACACACTATATATTGACTTGATGACCAACCCGGTGAACTTCGCACCACCTAGAATTGATGAGCACTTTTGAATGAACCTATGATCAGCCTGCACGGTCAATCTACCCTAATCATTATAGAATGGCTGATCAAAATGAATTTTCGCCTCTATTTTCGGAAAATGAACCTAAATTCGATTCGACTCAATATTTTCTCTGAACCCACTAGGTAGTTCCTTTACAAAAAGATGATTTTCAATGTAATAGATTCCACACAACCATACGGTATGCATATAAAAGTTACGCATAGCGCTTCTTCAAACGATAGGTCCGATACGAACGCCATTTATTAAAAGTATAATCCGAATTGGCAATCAATATACAAAATCACCAAATACGATTAATCTGTTCCCTCGGCAGTTCCTTTGGGTTTTTCCTTATATTCCTTTTTCTTAAACCACCCTCATTATTGAGGCGAACATAAGAAAAAGAGAATAATCAAATCGTTCGAGTTTTTGCTAGACTAAAACGAACAGCAATTGATTTTTATGAGATTTTTTCAAATATGTAGATACGATGAGAGAGACAGAGACGTCTCAGTATCATTACCTATAATTGATATCATGCATTGAATTTATTGCGATTTTCAAATGAATTTGAACGATCTCTTCAGCAGAACACCTAACTATGACCTTGTACTAAGAATAATTCGTTAAATGAACTGTAATTTAGGTCTCCAGTGTGTGTTATGAAGCATCATTTCTACACTCGAGCCTACACCTATCAAAAACCAATTCTGCTCTTTTCAGCAAAACTAAAACTATCAGTTGAATTGTCAATGGAAAAAAGAAATGGTGTATATTGAAGACGCTTACAGAAATTCATCATACCTGATCGTTAATGTTATTCAATTAATCGACGAAATGTTCTCCTGAGAATTAAATAGTTGTTGAAATAGAAGCTTGAAGCAAATCGCGTGAATCGTCTGACCCAAAAATTTCCAGCAGCCCTGCAATAATTTCTTTATAGAAGTGATTTGGAAGTCTGCTCTGTATAATTCCAGGGATCTTGCAATTATACAATTTTCGAATTGAGAATAAATATGTCTTTGTGTGGAGCTACGCTAGTATTATTACTTTTTTTTTTGTTTTCCGAATGCGAATTCGTTCGACCAGACTACAGTTAATGATAGAGAAGAAGTCTTATTTCATTATTGCTTTTTGTATCTACTGTAATCTTATAGCACCTTAGGATTTGTAGTCGATGGATATCATTAAACGAACACGCAAATTACTTGCTATACAGGATGATGTTTTATATTTCTGAAGGTCAGCAGCGGTCAACGGTTCTGTGATAACCGAGGTGAAAACCTTGATATTAGTTCAATTATTTGAGATAACAGGATCATATATGACCTGAGTTGCATTTTTATACTTCCGAAGAGGATTAATTTGAAAGTTCCAAGACTCACACAGGAAGCAGCAATGTAATTATTTGGATTATTTCTCCACGTGAAATCATGGTACTTATAGTCAATATCAATTCGATTTCAGGTATAATGGAAATGAATTAACCCTCGTTAAAGAATCTCGAACAAGATGTTGAACATCATCTTGAAATACAACAAGTTACCATGAAATAATGTATAAAAAATTTTCATATTTTTGTCTGAGATTTTTGTCAAAAATTCTGAATTAATTCGGCAAATCTCATATTTTGACATGTTGTTGTTAACAGATTGTGTTTTGTATACAGGGTGGTTCATGGAAAACGTACCGCAAGGCTTCACAGGCTGGGAAAGAACTTCTTGATGAAATCCGAAAACAAGTCAAGTTTGTTCGTCAGGGGGACACATTTTGACGTAACAAGCATAGTAAAACCTTCAACTCCCTGAGTAGAGGTGTCACCCCAACATTTTTTTCAAATGGAAAGGGGGGTCAAGCGATATCTCTTCAGGATGGGCTGGTCATTACCTACATTCAAAATCGATTCAATTAAAATTAATTAAAAGCTGAAAAATGATTCAATTTCACTTCAGAACAAATTCATGAGTCAGGTAAATGTTTGAATTGCTGTCCGTCAACCTGCATACAGTGGTATAAGTTTTTTTCAAACCGTTGTCGTACATTCTGGAGCATTTGGGGTGTCACTTCGCGACATACGTTAATGATTCTTCGTTGCAACTGTTCCGTGTCTGCTGGTGTTTTGTAAGCAACGCTTCTGATGTGTCCCCACAAAAAAAATCTAAAGGACTTAAGTCGGGTGACCGAGGTGGCCATTCTATTGGGCCCCGTCGTCCTATCCATCGGCCTGGAAATGTGTCATGTAAATAATTGCACACATTGTGGGAATGATAAGCTGTCTTGTTGGTAAATCAGTTCCTGTTCATCGTATTCGGGATCGTTCTCAATGATATTTGCTGGGTCGATGGCATTTTGTAGTAAATCCAAGTACATATCGCTTGTTGAATTTCCAGGAAGGAAAAAAGGTCCTACAATGGCATTTCCAAAAATACCTGCCCACACATTTAACTTCTGAGGGTGTTGCGTTTGTGTCTCGTGAAAAATCCTTGGATTGGTGTCAGCTCAGTACTGGCAATTGTGGCGATTCCCTAAAACATTGAGGAAGATGGAACATTCATCCGAAAAACACACATTGAATAGAAAATTACCATTGTGTAACGCTCGCTCACTCATAATTTCGCAAAATTGCAAGCGACGATCAAAGTCGTCTTCATTTAGTTCGTGCACTAACCGTATTTTGTAAGGATTGAATTGTTTTTTCAATACTCGTTGGACACTGGTACGAGACACACCCGTCGCAATGGCCAATTGTCCTGTAGTTAGCATACTATCAAGTGCAACTTGCCCCAATACTGCTATCTCCGTAGGTTCATTTAGTACTGGAATTTTAAGCTCTCTTTTTTTGTTATGAACTTGATTTGTTTCGTGAAATTTGTTCACCAATTCGCGAACAATTTTTCCAGAGGCATGTTTGTTAGGATGCCGTTGGTTAAACAACTCCGCGACCCGATTTCCACATTCATCGTTTTTGAAAAAAGCTCAATGATTCTCACTCTGTCTGCAGTTGAAGTCAACAATTCGTAAACACTTCAACCACGACATGTATCTAGCAACTACTTGACCTAATTCAAACGTGATGAAATGAATCCTATTCATTTTTTACTCTCTGAAATGAGCCTAAAAAAAATCTCTGCATCAGCAAGAACAGCGACTCGGCAAAAATAGCGAAGGAACTTATTGCGATAAAGTACAATTGAACCGATCTTTGTATTTTTCGTCCCACATGATGGTTGGAGTTTCAACGCTCCATATTTTCTGAAAGATTTAGAATCAGATTTAAAAAAAAATGTTGGGGTGACACCCCTACTTAGAGGGTTGAAGGTTTTACTATGCTTGTTACGTCAAAATGTGTCCCCCTGACAAACAAACTCGACCTGTTCTTTCCCAGCCTGTAATGCTTTGCGGTAAGTTTTCGATGGGCCACCCTGTATATCCTTCTACTGAAGGATCTTGTCTGGATACAATCTCGAGTAGAAACAGTTATTCTATATACGAAGGAATCTCGACCTGAATAACTGTGATGATAAAAACAATCACAGTAGAATTCATCATTCGTCGCATGTTTCTTCTAATAATCCAACACCCCTTCTCGACGAAGATGAACTCTCACTATGTATGTCAGCCATTCTTCTATACGAACTCAATTTTTCAGTCCCAAAGGTTTAGTTCATCACGAGGTTCATCATCATCATCAGCATCAGCTAACCTCGAAACAGATAGACAATACATGAGAGTGATTTTTGCAGATTTCTTCGAGTCTCTTATGAAATTGTATTTAGTCTCAGTATGTTTGGTCACTCATCACTATCACTCATTCTTTAAGTATCCAACATTTTCAGACATGATTGGTTGTCCTCATACATAATGGTTTCAATTGATGGGCCTCCTTGAAAATATTGTGGAAGTCCATTCAAATGAATTGCTTGTTGGCATGCTTCTGATAGTGATATGAATTCCGCTCCTGCAGAAGAAAGAGCAACACAAATTCGTTTTCTACAACGTCAATCAAAAACAGCTTCTCTGTAGATGAATAAATAACCACGGTGAGATTCTCTATCTGTTTCATAGCCATCCCAGTTAGCGTCTGCATAACCATAAAATTTGTCGTCTGTTTCGCATGAAGTACCAAGTGTCAATTTCATATTAATTGTTCCTTTCAAGTACTTGATGAGGTTCGCATATTTTTTTTCCTCAATATTGAAACATCATCACTTATATCATGTCTGGTATTGAGCGACAGATAAAGCAATGCACCAATCGCACTTGTGCATGAATCTTTCATATTTTCACCAATTATTCACTGCAGGACTTTTGTTTTTTTGTAGTTACCAGTGTCAGCATCAGAAATTCTTCAATATTTTCATGATATAGTTCTTCTGATATATAGAGAATATGCCTCTTTATCTTTATCCCGTCCGATTTGAATTCCTAGATAATTTGCAATTTGCAATACTATCCAATTTGGTCATCTGAAATTTCAAGGACAATCGTTTGGATATATTCTCGATAATCTGTGTATTTGTGCATGCAATCAGCAGATCGTCTACATATATCAGAAGGTGAATCAGTGTTTCTTCATTAAATAAAAGTATATTGATTGTCAAATTCCACTTTCTGGCGCTCGTTTCAGCCCATAAATACTCTTCCTCAATTTACATACAAAGTGTTCTTTGCCTGTTTTCACATATTCATCATCTGATTCTGCATTCAAATATGCTGTCTTAAAATCATAATGATGCACTTCCATTCGTTCCGAAAGGTGGATCACGTGGGAATTCCGGTGTACCCACGGCAGGAATTCCTTAGGAAGTCCCAGAAGTATTTGGGAAGTCCGGGAATTCCTTGGGAAGTCTGGGAATTCCTTGGGAAGTCTGGGAATTCCTTGGGAATTCTTTGGAAAGTCCAGGAATTCTTAAGGGAGTCCAGGAATTCTTAAGAAAGTCCGGGAATTCTTTGGGAATTCCGGGATTTCCTATGGAGGTCATTGCGAATTTGAGAGCATAAGAGAGTGCACTCATATGAAATATTGTTATTTCCAGATTAAGGCTCAGATTTAGCAGTATAATCATATTCTTCTCAATTTTTTCAACTGTTTGAATTTAAAAAAATACACGATTTTCCAAAATGTTCCGCCATTACCACTGTTCTGGTATTATTGAAGGCTGAGAGACGAATTTTTTGTTTTTTGTTGTGACGAATCTGTGAGCAACGACTACTATCGATACATTCGATCGGAAAGCATATGGCATTTTAGTGCCGTGCCTTCAAATATTTCTAAAAAGGTCTTGAAAATGATGTTCTCAAGACTGTCGATGAATTGTATTGAAACTTGTTGATTTCAGTGCCGTGCGAGAAAAAAATTATAAAAATCATGTCGTGGTATTTTCTTTGCAATTTCGCCTGCCATACAGGGTGATTCAAGGTGAATGGCCAAGTGAATGGCCTTTATTAGAAGTACCTAGAATTTCTCAGAGGGGTCACGTGTACGAAAAAATAGCGAAAATAAAAAGTATAATTGAAGAAAATTTAGAATTGTGAAATCGGTGAATGAGGTGAATTTTATTTTCAAAGATACGTAGTACAATTAGTGTACAAGTAGCGTATAACAATTTTTTTATGGGGTCGAACGGTGAATTTTCAATTTTGACAGGTGCGTTGAGGGATCGGTCGAGGGTGTATTAAAGGTCGGATAATTTTCATTTGGCAAGTTTATTCGGACAATTTTCACCTATTTTCCTGGGTCTCATTCAGATTTTTTTCAACAGTTTGAAAGATACTGCCTGTAAGTTCTTCGAGGAGGTGGTACATTCATTTTTCATTTTCGTTTCTGAAAAATAGAGTAGAAGTTATTAAAAAATTATTTCAAGGTGTCACTGACCAATGGAGAATTTCTCTTTTAGGTATCTAAAGGTTTAATTTCAAGCGCAGTGATATTTTGGGGCAGATTACAAATCTGTACTTACTACAAATATATTGAAATAATTTTTAATAACTTCTACTCTATTTTTTAGAAACGAGGAGAGAAAATCCCATGAAATGCTGAAAAATGAAGTTTGAAAGATCTTGGGAGATATAAAAAAAAATATTTTTTTGAGAACAGTAGAGAATTTTCGAAAATTCGAAAAATCGTCTTTTTTTTATTTGTGGACAACACGAAAGGGAAACCTATGATGTTCGAGGAACATCGTGTTAGCCAGCGGTGAAATTTTGGGCAAGAAGGAAGGTGTTCGAATTTTTCCTGAATGTTTGGAGGTTGTAAGCATCAGGAAAGACTTCACTAGGCAAAGAATTCCACAACTTTGCCGTTCTATTGATGAATGATGCTTGGTATAGCGATGTTCGACAGGTCTCGAGCCTGACAGTGTAGGGGTGACCAGCTTGAGCTCGTCTGGTTTGTCTACTAGGAATCGCGCGTGGTGGCATAATAGATGATATTTCCGTTGAGCACCGACCGTGAAAGTACCTATGAAAAAGGCAATTGAATCTAAGAGCTTAAGCGTATGTTTGGGGGCTGACCTCCAAACATGTGAACAGTACTCCAGGACAGGTCGAATTTGTGCTTTGTAGATCATAAGCAGTTGCTGGGATGTGAAGTATCTCTTCGCACGGAAAATAAAACCGAGTTTTTGTGAAGCAGTTTTCGCAATGGACTTCACATGATCGTCCCATGAGAGAGCACTGTTGGTGGTGACACCCAGCATGGATATTGACGACCTCATAGGAACAGTGGTACCCGACATCATCCAATTGGGCATTGTGTGATCAGCCTTCTTGGTGAACATACAAGCTTGAGTTTTATTTGCATTGAACTGTACTAGATTCTCAGATCCCCATTTCAGAATTCTTGTCAGATCCTCATTTAAAGCATCAACCTGTCTTCGCCTTGCACCTCTGGCCTCATTGGATGATATAGGGGCTCTAGAGGAAAAGGCGGAATGAAGTGTACTATCATCCGCAAAGCTATGAATTGGGCTGGAGGTCACATTCAACAAATCATTGATGTGGAGCAAAAACAAAGTTGGCGCCAAGTCAGAACCTTGTGGAACACCAGCATTGATCGTCATTGTATCAGACGAGACCCCGTCTACCACCACGTAGAGTGATCTGCAAGAAAACTCGATAGTAAAATTCACAGTTGGGGCGGCAAACCATATGACGGAAGTTTCGCTAGGAGGCCTTGGTGCCAAACTCGGTCAAATGTTTTGGAGATATCCAAGGCTACAGCCAGAGACTCCCCATGTTTCTCTATTGACACCTGCCACTTATGTGTCACATAGGCAAGCAGATCTCCAGTTGACCTCTGTTGACGAAAGCCATATTGCCGGTCGTTCACGATTCTTGAGCTCTCTAGATTACTTTAGAGATCACAGATAGTAGTGCAATCGGTCTATAGTTGTTAGGGAGGGTTTTCTTGCCCTTCTTTGGAATCGGTTGGACCCTAGCTTTCTTCAGTTAGAAGGAAAGGGTGAACAACCTGCAAAGAACTGGTGTAAGTTCTGGGGCACATTTCTTGAGAACAATAGGCGGTATTCCGTCAGGCCCCATAGCCTTCTTGACGTTGAGGCTAAGCAGACTGTGTCTGATTGTGCGTTGCCGGAAGACAATTTCTGGCATACTGTTATCGATGGTAGCGATTTTGGGAAGTTCCTGGCCTCGTGGATCCAAGGTAGAATTGTCTGCGAACATTTTGGCGAAGGTGTTGGCTTTTTCATGAGGTTTTATAGCCAATGTATTATCATCCTTTGTGAGGGGAGGAAATGAGCTAGAAGTGAAATTTCTCCCGATTGCCTTGGCAAACGTCCAAAATGAACGGGAACCATTTGGACACTCTATGAGCTTCGATCTTATTTTCGTGTTGTATTTCTCTTTAGACTCATCTATCGTTCGATTGCATGTATTCCTAGCTTCAACATATTCAGCTCTAGTTTGCGGGCATGGGTTTCTGCGCCAACGACGGTATGCTGCTTGCTGCAGAGCGACATTCCTAGAACAGGTTCTATTAAACCATGGTTCACCAGTGGTTCGTGATTTGGTGCTATGTGGTATGTAAGTTTCCATTCCCAGCATGATGATTTACGAGATCTCTTCAGCACATTGCGTAGGATCTCCCGATTCAAAACACATTCTCCTCCAAGGAAACTCAGAAAAAAACATGCGAAGGCCATCCCAGTCGGCTGAATTGTAATGCCAAACAGTGCGTGGGGGTGTTGGACTGGTTCGCGGAGTGATGTAAGAACATATCGTGGAGATGAGTGTGTGGTCTGAGTTTCCTAGTGGTGCACGGACTTTCACTTCATACGGTTTCGGATTGTTATTGTGGAATAGGTCGAGCGTATTGGCATAATGATTGCTGATATCAGGGATCCGAATGGGTTCGTTCATCAGTTTCTCAAGACCATAGGTGATAGCGAAAGCCTCAGCCAGACGTCCTGCGTCGTCTGTTTTGTTCGAGAATTTGAGCCAGGTGGAGTTGTGGACATTGAAATCCCCCATGATGATGATTTCAGCTGCTGGGTGATTCTGTTGGATGAAATCAAGTTTCAGAGAAAGGAATTCGAAGAGGTCACCAGGAGTTGGTTTGTTTGGTGATAGATAAAGGCAGCAGATGAACTTTGTCTGTTTGTGGTTATCGATCTTGAGCCGCATTACATCGAATTCTTTCGGTTCCAGTTCCTTCTCACGATGGCATGAGAGATCATTTCTGGAAAAGAGACATAAACCTCCTCTGTATTAGTTGATGAGTTGACCTGCGTCTCAGTTAAAGCCAGTATATCTGGTTTCTCAGCCTGTAGATGGTAATTAACATCGTTTATATTTTTGTTCAGACCTCGGATGTTACAAAGGTCTATTTTTAAATTCAGATGTTTCGATGGTGAACCCCCTCGAGCACCTCCCGCCCGGAAATCCGAATGGAGAGGTATTTTACTTCCGGAGTGTTTTACCCTAGGAGAATTCATCATCTAGATTTTTCTTCAGCTGAAATGGGAGGTTTGGGTTGGGAAGAAGGAGATACGGTATGGGGATATGACCGGAAACATCGACCAAACACTGAAACATGGGAGTTACCCATTTCACAGCACCTCTGTCGATGTGGTGGTGTCGCACCGGGCGATGATGGGAACCATCATCTTCCACCTATGGGTATCCATTTAGTCGCCTCTTACGGCAGGCAGGATTTACCATGGGGAAATTCTTGATCCGTCTCCATACGGTTTTTTCGAGGGTTTTTTCGTTGTCAATTAGTTATGTAGAATTTTAGTATTTTGAGTCAATGTCGGATTCAATGCCACTCACAAGTAGAAAAAAGAAATTGCGATTTCATCTCACAGAGTATTATTCAAGAGTCGTAGACAAAGTATGGTATTCTAATTGCATATTGTGGTATGATTCACGCGGATGAAGTTTACGGCAAAAGCCATAGGCGAGTGTTTCAAATCATCCAAGTCCACAACAAATAATATGCATGTGAGTAATATACTATTTATGCAGAAAACCGGTAAGACATACTTTTGGTACAGGTTCTTCATTTCTGAATTTTCTACGACAAATATGCTAATTTTTGAGGGCACTTCTCAACATAACTCAGATTTTTTTTCAACTTCCGTTCCTTCAGGAAATCCATTTTATTTCGCAATTTATTTTTCGCTAGATAGTCATGAACCCCCTGATATTATTCGGAATGTTGCTACACTAGCCTTATTTTCATTTTTCAGCTTTTCATGGGAAAAAGAAGAAAATCCCATGAAAAGCTGAAAAATGAATGTACCACCTCCTCCGAGACCTCCTCGAAGAACTTACAGACAGTATGAAAAAGGTATTGTGGTATCACCACCAACAGCGCTCTCTCATGGGACAATCATGTGAAGCAAGAACTGCTTCACAAAAACTTGGCTTCCTGTTCCGGCGTGCGGAGAAGTACTTTACACCCCAACAATTGCTCACGATCTATAAAGCGCAAATTCGACCTGTCCTGGAGTACTGTTTGGAGTTCAGCCCACAAACATACTCTGAAGCTCTTGAACTCTATTCAAAAGAGAACTATCCGCCTAGTCGGTGATACTACACTCACGAATTCATTGACCTCTCTTGAACATCGGAGAAAGGTGGGCGATCTCCGTCGATCTCTCTCTCTCTCTCTCTCTCTCTCTCTCTCTTTTATAGATATTTCTACGGTCGGTGCTCAACGGAAATCTAGTCTATCATGCCACCACGAGAGATTCCAAGTAGACAAACTGGACGTATTCAGGCTGGTCATCCGTACATTGTCAGGCTCGAAACATGCCGAACTTCTCATAACCGAGTACATTCATCAATATAACAGCGAAGTTATGTAATTCTTCGCCTAGTGAAGTCTTTCCTGATGCTTCCGACCTCCAAACTTTCAAGATTTCAATTCCAATACGTTCCTCCTCTCCAAGAGTTCCACCGCTGGCAAACACGATGTTCCCTGAACATTATAGGATTTCCTTTCGTGTTGTCAAAAGATAAATAAAAAAGAAATGGGCGAAAAAAATGTATACCAAAACAAAGACCAAAACGTTTTGAATATGTAACCTCGTGTAAAACAAAATCCATCCATATTAGGAAGTTTTCAAAAATGTGATAATATGCAGGGAGTCCCACGTGGAAATCGACTGTTGGTGCCACTTCCGGAAAAACCGTTATACTCGAGAGTAATACAAGAAATCCATCAGAAAGTCAAAGTAGTCATGGGAAGTCTGGATATTTTTTGGAGAGTCTAGGAATTCGATGGGAAATCCGGGAATTCCTTTGGAAGTCCGGCAATTCTTTGGGAAGTCCGGGAATTCCTTGGGAAGTCTGGGAATTCTTTGGGAAGTCTGGGAATTCCTTGGGAAGTCTGGGAATTCTTTGGGAAGTCTGGGTAATCTTTGGGAAATCCAAGGAAATCCAGGAAGTCTTTTGACAGAGGAAGTCTAGTGTACTCATTTTTGGCTCGTGATTTACCTCTCGATTTGTTCTTATCCGGCAAGGGTTAGAAACGATCTCAATGTGGACTGTTTCGCCGCAGGAGCAAAGATTCCATCGAAGTCTTGACCATATTTTTGAGAGAAACCTTGGGCGACTATCCTTGCTTTGTAACGGTTGATTTTACCTACTATCTCGTTTCAATTTAAATATCCATTCATTTCGAACAGCTGTTTTCTCTCGTGGTAGCTCTGATAGTGTCCAAGTATCATTGTCTCTCATGGATACCATTTCCTCATCCATCTGTCTGCATCATTTCGTTTCAAAGCTTTTTTTCTCGATTCACTTCACTTCAATTTCCGAACTATATCTTTCAGGTGGTATCCCTTTCGTACAT
Source organism: Gastrophysa polygoni (assembly GCA_963576655.1). Lineage (NCBI taxonomy): Eukaryota > Metazoa > Arthropoda > Insecta > Coleoptera > Chrysomelidae > Gastrophysa > Gastrophysa polygoni. Next base: position 35,144,167 of record OY755084.1, on the reverse strand, counting down.
GTTTCAGATTATATATAGTATTATATAGTAGTATGATGTACACGGAAAAAATGATTTGTTAATTCAACCAAATATATTTAGTTGGAATTATTCGTTTGAACGAATTGAATATTATTCATTTCAATCATCAGTTATATTCATCGAATGACACCATACTATTGCATGGACGAAATGGGATTCTTTATACATGCTTGATTCGAAAATATGTTGATCAAACGGAATCATCTTCAATTCAAATTGAATAAATGATAATGTCGAATCAATAACATATCTCTTTGAACTGAGTGATTCAAATCTATCTTTCCAGAACTATGAGTATCGAACGAATCATTCATCGATTCCCTTTGAACAAATGGTAATACCAATTCAACTTCAATACAAGATCGATTCAAATAACTGATTTTGCTCAATTCAAGAATATATAGTAATCAGATTAAATACGTTCTTCCTCACTTCCAGCTAATGATCATGATGAACTGAATTATAATACGCGAATGGAATGAAATATGTGGATTATGTTCGATCAGTATCAGAAATTATTGACCTGAGAATTTCGGATGAGTTTGAGAACCGTTTCTGAGCTAGATTTGTGAATAACTACTAGATTCTACTTGGATATGGAGGTCGAAGATATGCAGAAATAATACATTATTTGTTCTTCAAAATTCAACAACTTCCATATCCTGAGTGTATCGAGTGGATTATTTCATCCATATTGACAATCATATTTTAGCATAATTATTTTTTTGTATAGTGAATATATTGAGTATAACTAAAAGAATATTACTTGGTCACTGTGAAAATCAATGGCATATGAGTCAATCATTAGGGTGAATGAACCAAAATATATTATTACAAAACAAATTCGATACCCTATGGAATACCTGAAAGTACCCACCTCATTATAGATCTATATGAAATTTTGATCATTTCTTATATCAGTTTTAGAATAATTCAGAAAATAATGAGGAAATCAAACGTAAATTTGGTACATTGGAATGAAAGACTTATATTAACATCATGATACTAGTTAATAGATGGCTCTGTTTAGAAATACCAATTGGAGAACGGTGCCAAGATATTAAATATTGGAATGGAATCATAATAAACAAGCGAAATGATATCTCACTTTGATGACAGTTTTAGTTTGTTCAATGGATTCTTATGTTCAGTAGACCAAGAGAGGTAATTACACTGAATCGGAATAATGCTCCGATCGAATGACACATTTTGTCAATCCAATGATGAGCAAATTTCATCCAACCGTTTACCAGAGTTGGATCGAATTGGATCGAATCAATTTCTGCGTTGAAATAAAACATAATGTAATTGGTTGGACATGATATGTTGTTCATCCAAAGAATATTTAGTTGACTGAAACCTTGAATTCGCTCTTGAAACAATATCAAATATTACTCGTTTCAACATTTTTCGTGCATATATGACACTTTCATTTGGTTGATCGAAATAAATATTGCTTGAAGCAATACATGTAGATTCGATTGTTGATAAAAGCCCCAAGAGAAATATCACCGATGTTTTTCAATATACTCGTACTTTCATCAAACGCTTAAGGAATGAAATATCCTACGTGGTCCTTCTGAGCCGAGATATTACTCCCAGTCAACCGATAATGCAGCTGAGTGAAAAACACTCGGCAAAACATTAGTATCGAGTATATCCAGACGAGCAGATGGCAGCTCAAACGTCAGGAATCTGATCGGGAATCTGACACATAACTTCAATCGAGGAATCACTATACAGGGTGCTCGTCCGGGAACTGCATCGATCTCGGCATCGCTCAATGTATGGAAAACTATAAGTGGGGCGAAATTGGAATTTTGGTGACATACTACTGTTAAGGGGGGGCGATTCGGCTAAAATATTCTCAAGATGCTGTCATTTCCGCTTGATATCAACTTGATTATTCTGAATGGGACACCCTATATATTAGTCAATCTTTGGACTCTACGAAGAATTCTAGGCAAATTTCATGTATGATGTCCTATACCTAAGTCTAGCCGTTTTAGACATATTTTGGATGTTATGTCAAAAATAAATTTTGGTAGCTTGAAAATAACTATCAATTTCTCCTATATGAAATCTTCAATTATTCGATTTGGGTTGGTTTACTTATAGAAGGAGATCTATACTTCAGTGTACTGTGTGATGTTCTGATGATAAAAAAATACAGGGTGATCAAAAAGTAACATTGAAAATTACTTTGGAATTATTCTAAAGCATTTCGAATAAAAATAGAACAAACATCAAAATTAACGACACTTAGAGGTATACAAAAATCATTTCGTCAGTGAGTGCTCGAATTGATTCAACGAGCAAGTTGATATCAACTTCCGTACAATCAGAAAGCATCTTGAAAATATTTTAGTCGAATATTCCCCATCAACAGCAGTAATATGCCATCAAATGTTCGAAATTGCCTTAGTTATAGTTTTTCATATATTGACGATGCAGTTCCCGGAGGGACACCCTGTATAGAATCAAGCGGATATCAAAGAGATAAGTGTAAAAGTATTGGAAATTGCATCGTTAGTCGGTCCGATTCTCAAAACATCGACATCTCTATCTTATCGAATCATATCGTGTATATAGTATTGTATCATTTGGCACCATCGATGGTAAACATTATTCAATTAATCGTGAATTATTACTTGATTTTCCGCACTCAGCCGATCTGAGTAATTCATTTGCTCAATGACAAAATCATGGAAGGAGTTTTAGGACATCTTAAGATGAAACGTGTCCAAGTAAAAGGATTTCCAACTATTAGATTTCAATAATTTGTCAGTAGTAAGATCAATAGAAAAGATCAAGCAGAGGATTGAGCTAAGAGTTTTCACAATTAGAACGGTGAATTCAACAAGCTATGTACAATTCCATTATGTTCAAGATCGAATGGAGTATTCAGATGAGCTACAATTGCAATTTGATGAAAGAGTAATATTTGGTTCATTCATGTTGATGCCTGAATTAGACTTGAAGAATAAATACCTTCTTGACTACTGCCAGCTGATTCAGCAAGCAAACCAAACCATTTGGTAGCTACGGTCAGCTGAATACATCAACCTTTTACAACAACACAGAAAATTTCTGAAACATGACTCTCTTGTTCTCATAATCCAGGACAATACACCATCAATATTTTGGGGTATGGAAAAATTTTGCAGCTTCATTATGGTGCTGATGACATTGCCACAACTGCCACTATTCGAACTCCGTCGCGTTCAGTTCCAAAGCTGTGTTCAATTCCGATAGACGATGAGATGAACTTCAAGCCTTCGAAGACTTCGTTCTTCCAAGGCCGGCGGGATGTACGTACCAAATTTTGCTGTAATTAGCCATGTCCTTTTCAGTTGAATAGATTCGACAACAAACCCCTAGAAAAATATCATCGATGTTCTTCAATATACTCGTAACGTAATTCATCGAACGTAAAGGAGTGAAATATCCTATACTCGTAACTGATTTCTGGCTGTTATACACGATTGACCGATATCAATCAATACTTCCAGTGGAAATGAACGTAAAAATAGAAAATGCGATACGCATGAGATTCAAACTTTCACCTAATATCTCTGTTCATGCGCCCTTCATCCTCTCTCTCTCTCTTCTTAGTACAGGAATGCGAGGTCAGCGTTATACGTTGCACACACGGTTTGTAGAAGGACCGGTTGTCGCATTCACGCTGCAAGTGTGCGTGGTTTGAGTTTCGTGACGTCATTCATTGTACATAATTCTTATGAGCGATTCTGTAATCTGTAGATAGGTACATATTCTGTATATTTTTTTTCAGCCTCCATCATGAATTTTTTTGTTAATAAATGTGCCTTCTCAAGATTTTCACAGTATGCTTTCGAACATTCCCAGTTAATCACACTTCTCTCACACACACACACACCTCTATCACAAGAGAGATCAGTCAAATAACTTTGTTCCATCACAAAGTTCTGAAACATGCGCAATTGGCATCTACAATATAACTTGTTTCGCTGCACAGAACAGTGTTTCATTATAAGTTTTATCAATGTGATTGAATTGAGGTTTCATCACGTTTTGAAACATAAAACTTGGATATACAATGCAACAACTCATGCCTGTTTACAGAACAGCTCCTCATCATAAGTTTTATCACCGAGTTGATTCATCCCCAGACTTCATCAAAAGGAGAGAACGTTGTTTCAACCAAGTTTCAAACAAAATCACATACTTGTTAACGGTAGATCATCAACAAACATCAAGACATGAAATATTTTGTTTTCATAACACCAATTTCAATATTCCAAAGGGGTGTTTCATGTAGTGGGAAAGTGATGAAATATGATCTATCTTTGAGATATGTGGAATACAATTGAATGAGTTTATGGAAATTATTGTGCGATGAAATGAGTGAGATACTGTGTATTGACATCCCATGTGTGCTTTTTCCGACCACACAGATCGCTCATTCGTTCAGCTCGAAGTTTAGCTCCAATATAGTTTCTGATGTAATTTGTTATTCATTATTTGAATCAACCATTGTTGTGTATCATAATTATGTTCAAGTCCAATGTGACAAGTGTGCGATCAATCTGTGATTTCATTTGAGGCTGGCATTCATTATCTCCATATAACGCTAGCAGAATCACCTCAAAAATAAAATTTAATTAAATTAAATTCGAATTAAAAATCAATGTTTCCTTCTGCCATAATTCAAAGCTGATTTTAAGCTGATTTATTACCTTATTGCCGAATTGCGCAAAAAAAAGCCGCGGGTTCTGTTAGCTTCAAGTATAGCTAGCAAAACCAATTCCAAAAATCAATGTAATTGAAAAAAATTAAAATTCTATAATTTGAGGCTATTTTGAAGCTCTTATCATATATAGCCCATCGCCCAATTTTTTTTGCTCTTCGTTCAAGGCTTTGTTTGTTACATATCGTTGATTCTTTTTTAATTGCTGGTTCTGAATGAATTTAATGCTGCACCAGTTCTTATAGCCCATTTTCAACAATCACTGTCACAATTTTCTACACATGAATTACAATTCATTACAACTCACTTGCGGAGGAGAGGTGGTGGTGCAGCTTTAGCTTATTATAACTTATTACAACTACTTGAGGTGGAAATTAACCAAAACATCAACACTCAATATAATTATTATCTTGAGAAGATGTAATTCGAATACTGTATTTATACTGATTTATACATTCCTACAGGTTTCATGCGATTAGGTATTTCTTACACCAGCCCATTCGAATAATTATCGATTAGTACCATAGAAGCAATTGATTTCGATATTCCTGTGCAATTTAGAATTTATTACACTAGTCCACACTGCCGAAAATCGAAACCTCTCGAAACGGACCCCTTTTCCGCGAACTACCACTGTAATAAAATTCGAGTGAGTTGTAATTAATTGTATTTAATGTGTAAGACATTGTGAGAGTGATTTTTTGGAAGTGAGCTGAAAAGGCTGGTGCATCATTAGGTTCATTGGTTCTGATGTCTCCTGATTTTGCGAAAACTTCGCAAAACAATTTCCAAAGAACAAATAATTATTTGAAGGATATGATCACTCCATAATCATATGGATGATTTATCACTCTATTGCCAAATCTACTGCTCTTCGTTTATTGCAAAAATGCGTATTTTCATTCATTTTTCCAAATGTTTCTAATTGTTTTCTAGCGTGAGTCGAAGTGCAGAAAATCTTCAGTGGGCTGATTTAGCCTTCAATTTTTCAAAAACTTCGTCCTCAGGAACTGGTTCTGCTAGCTTCACGGTGAAGCTATCAGCAAAATCTACGATTTGAAAAAAAAAGGAAATCAAAAAAAATTGCGTCAGCCTAGGATCAGAGTTTCAAAGTATTCTTAAATAATGGCGTAATCAAACTTTTCGAAAACTTCAACATTTTGAATATTTGGTTCTGCTAACTTTACGGTGGAGCTAGCGAAACCTACGATTTTTTCCAAAAAAACGAAAAGCAAAAAAATTGGCAATAGGCTAGAATGAGAGCCTCAAAATAACCTTGAATTACGGCATAATCAGATTTTTCCAAATCATTGTTTTTTAGAATTCGTTTTGCAGTGTTGAGAAGGATTTGAAGCAGTCGATCAGAATACGTTTCATCAAAGAATATTTATTACATGCATCCATTGAGGCATACTTGTGAGAAAACATGGAACATTTGAAATTCAGCCGTGATAAAGCTCTACCTGTAAGTAATGAAAGGTCTACTAGGAATTCGTCATCTGTCAGGATTATAGGCCTTTCTAGGGCACTGTATTCTAGACGCGTATAGTGGAGGGATTCCTTTTGAAGTGTATCACACAAATGGAATAATAATTACTAATCATCGAGAAACCTGTCGAATCATTATGTCATAACAGGAGTCAACGGGACTCACAAAGGCGTAACACTAAGGTGTTTGGACAACCTTTCTTGTATTGGTAAGAAGATTTTTCAATTTTATATTTCATGAATAGAAGTAGCTGAGCAGTGGCATTCATGAGTGAAATGTTTTTCCATATGTTAGGAATCGATGTACTTGCTCGGCGGACCTGTGTCCGGATGGCCCACTTGAAACTATTTTCCAAAAAATTTCCGAGAGACACGTCGATTCTTGTTTGGAGGGAGGGGGGCATCATTTGACGAGAAGATATTTTATATTCAACCCACTACTCCCCCTCTATAATTTCAATAGGGAATGAGTGTCATACATCATTGTGAATGTGATTAAATTCTGATACTATATAGAAGGGCAACATGTTTTGAATTTGAAAAAGGCATTCTTCAGATAGGTTCGAATGTTCAAAATGATCTCCATTATTGTCTCCCAGGCAGTAGTAGAGTTCACCGATTGTCTTATTTTATTTGCTCACCAAGTACAAGTTTTAGTTTTTTTGTTGTCAACATAATTGTCGAAGAAGAAATATTAATCTCTGAGAAACATTTTTGTGTGAAATGGTGATAGTGTAGAATCAAAAAATGACCAAGTATTTCAACAATTACAAATATACAAGGTTTATACAAAAAAAAAAAGGAAGTTGAAATCATTTTTATTCTTTCTGTTCAAAATGCTTGTACATGAGCAACAACTCGGATCTTCAATGAGAGACACGAAAACAGAAATGTAACTCGCAAGCGATTATTTTGAAAAATGGTTATAGAAAGAGGATTCGATATTTTTTGATTATTCTAGATATATCACAAATGTCATCGGTATAATTTGCATCGTCAACATGAACTGAATGAGATTGACTAAGACAGACGGTCTGAATTTTGCGAAAATGTAACAAGAATGATTCAGAAGAACCACGGATTCATTAAGATAATTTTATTCGGTGATGAGTGTTCTTTTTGTGTTGTTCCAAAAGTTGAATGTGTAGGCATTGGCGCAAAATTTATCCAAGGTGAATAAATGGTGCGGTTAACACTGACCTTGATGATGATGGTAATCCAAATCTATTGGCAGATAACATTTATTTCCAGCAAGATGGGGTACCTACAACATCATTTCATATTACAGGTGACAGAATGGCTAACCCAAACTTTCTCATTCGAGGTCCATTAGGATGGCCAGCACGCTAGACGGACCCAATGATTTTTTCCTTCGGGGTCATTTGAGATTCGTTATGCATGAAACTCAAACTCCTGACCTGAATGAATGCCAGGCAATTACTTTCTGGGAGTTGATGAAAGTCATTCTTAACTCTCTTGTGAATGAATTTGTATCATCCTGTTTTGTACAATTCATCAATTCACAATTCACCAATGTTACCAGTTCAAATCGAATATCTCGAGAACGCTCTTTTCAAATTCAGAGAATTTTGAACTGCTATTTCAGTGTGAGTTGAGAATTACGTAATCGGCGTCGAAAAATGCAGCTCTGTCGATTGAAAGAAATGTCCCAATTTCCAGGCACAAAAATTTTTTTCATCGACGATTGTTCAAAACGAAATTGTGAGAGAGCGATTGGTTTCTGCCTGTCATATATAACTGAGTAAATTAAAGTAGGTGATCTCCATTTTGGCAACAGGCATCAATGAATTTTCTGTAAAAAATATAGTCAAGATGAAAAAACTTCTATTGTACTCCAACAGTAAATTCGAAAATGTGTTCATGAAAAGAACAAAATACCGATTATTGTTCTAATAAACCATTCGCATCGATCAGCTGATCACACAAACATTGTCGGAAATAGCGAAAAATAAATCTGACACCGTCGAGCGGGGCTGCCAACTTGAAACGAGAGGGCAGAGGGCTGAGTTTTAATGTAACTAGCACTTTTCGTAGGGTTATGTTGGTATGAAATATTCACAAATGATGACGTAATTCTCAACTAAGAGTGAACAAGGTATAGTATCAGAATTGAATCACCTTCGCAATGATGTTGGCACGACCCCCATTCCCTAAGTTAGAATTATAGAAGGGGAGCTGGGGGTTGAAGTATAAAATATCTCGTCAGATGGTGTCCCATTCCAAATAAGAATCGACGTGGCTCGGCGATTTTTCGTAAAATAATTTTTCTGGGAGTTATTGAGGGTGGATAGTTTCAAGTGGATCACCCTAATAGGTCAGCGGCCTTTCATTTTCTTTTGGTTTGGCATACCCTGGGCATACATAATATTACTTTCAGGTCTTCTTCTTCATAAAAACAACAATTCAAAAAACATACACAAACAGATAAGCAAGAATATCAATGAGTAGCCCGTTATCCCTCATAATTTTTCGTATGTGATGGATGTTTTAATCACTGATTGCCTCAAAAACGAATCATTCGATAATCCGTTTCTCCCCGAAAAATATCCAAAAAATATAATATTACTCAGTGTTCCTTGGTCTACGTAACTCCGGTAGAAACAGAGGAAGACCTAATTGGACTAATTACAGCAGCATTTGAAATCATTCAAGACGAGGATCGAATTTTTAGTCAAGTCTGCCGAAATCATGTGCGTCGTTTAAAGCGGTGTATGAAGGTTGGAGGAAGACATTTTGAACAATTGTTGTGATTATATCATGTACAAATGGCAAAAATTGAATGAAATTGATTTAGGCAATTCATCGTCTTTCTAAATTTTAACGCATCTTAGGGCCGTAGTGCCGTAGTGACATTTTTCCGGACATGGGACCCACTACTCAAATTTTTTCCACACTGTTGCACTGAATAACCCCTAGACGTTTGATCCCATAGTTCTGTAACACCCTGTATATAGCTAAAAGTATTGTTATTTTGCTATTCGCTAATCCAAAAGTCTGGACGACCTGTGGTGGCTAAATTGTGAACCGACTTAGTGAGTAATCAATGATGGATACGTGTGCGTTTTATCAATGAATCTTCGTTATTTCGGCGTGCTTCTGCGATATCAGAGATAATTGGTGGATTATGTTGTGTTCTCATCGTATTTGTAGATTTGTGTATCGAGCGAATTTCAAAACTAGGAATCTGAGCGAATAATTTTTGGGATAACCGAAACTCGACAGGTATTCACAGGAATAAAATTATGCTTCGAGTACTCTTATAAACCCATATAGTTTCAGGGTTTAGATACTCAAAATAATAATGAGTGGAGAACCGAGTCAAAATACTGGCACAACTAGGAAGACATTGTTGTGTTTAAAACTGTTCATCCAGGAAGAATAAATAAAGGACATTTCTATGCGTTCCCAAGAAGGATGTTTCTGAAGTCCATGTAAATAATGATTATGGTATACTTGAAAAAGTTGATCGAAGAAGAGCATGGACAAATGCTTTTCTGATCGGAAAACCTGTGACTCACTTTTTTCGAGTTCACTCCCTTCATTTTGTTCATTTTATTAGACATCTCAAAGCGTTACATTACCTCACAATATGATAGTTCTTCAACACACTATCAACAATTGTTCAAAACACACACGGAAATCCGAGATATCACTTGTTCACAGTTCGAACAACTAAAACATACACACAATAACCACGCCGAACAGAGAGATTACTCACTATCCGTCATATTTGTTTACGACTCGTAGCGCCCTCTTCGGTAGTTGAAATCGCCAATTCCCACTCAACTTGATTGAAATTTGACGTATTTGTCATCTTACCAGGGTTTTGACAGATCATGACTTTAGTTTTGTGTACTGGCGTCCCAAACATTGCTGTCACATAACATCCATAGGCGCCACACAATTTGAATTAGCAGTCAATACCATATTTTCAATTGTGTTTTTTATTGGAAGGATTGCAAATTAGAATTTGTCAGCTTTCCAACGAATGAGAATAAACTCAGAATTTGGAAAGTCAACAAGAAGATACCGAATTTGGAAAATCAGTGAATACAGCAAAATATGCGAGATAAAAATAATACAAAATTACTTGTACATTTTCATTGTGCTTAGTTATCACTCCACAATATTTTCAGATGCATTTCACTAGAGAGAGTTCCTATAAAAACGGACGATTAAAAGAATAGGCATTTCTCTACCATTATTAAAACTATAAATTCGGACAGATGATAACATGAATAGTCTGGTAATATTAAAAGAAAGTCGAAATCTCAAAAATGCATTGAAATCAAACATGGAAGAATTGCGAATTTTGAGAGAATACAAGAAGGCTGTTATTGAATTATTGAATGAACACCAAATTCGATGTTTGAGAAACGAAACCATACGCGATGGAGTACACAAACCACTGAAAAGGCTCTCCAAATTTGATTTTCTTGCGGTTCTTCTGGTTATGAAACACTTCTGAAGTTGAATTTTCCATTCCCGAGTATCTCTGTCCAGAAAAATCGAACATATCAATTTCAAACGTGGCATTTTAGCTGATATTTTTTTGGTGCATCGGTTTTTACAAACCTTCTTTGTATTATCTGAATAATAGATGAATAAAATCTGATGCCGTATTATATTCTTCATTTTTTATATCAGTGGTGATTCACAACACATTTTATCAGCTCAGTAGGTAGGTACTTACTCTTCGTCCTAGACAAAGGGTGACAAACTTTAATATCTAGTTTGATATTAGTCACACGATAAATTCTTCTCCGAACTGAGTACCTACTAAGTTGTGGGTATCTCTGTAAGTATAGGTATTGGTATGGTTGGGTTTCTGAAGATATATTTCTCAACCATAAGGCTTGAGACCGAAATTCATTCATTAACAGATTCAGTGTGTATAAGAATATTCGGTGGAATATATTGAGCTACCAGATAAGTTTAATTCACTACCTCACTGGAATGTGGAAATCAATTACGTATGATACAAAAAATATCAGAAATCTAGTGTTTATCCCTAGAATTGAGAAAGGATGAAACTATATAACTGTTTCACAAACACTTCAGAGTTAGAGGAGACGAGTATCAAGGTACCCTAGCTACCACTACTGTCGAACTGATGTATGTAATAAATCGTATCAGTCTTCGAACATAGGTATTATTCCCATTTCTAATTAGTAAATGACAGTGACAGCTCAGCTCACGTATTTGTTGTGACAGTTTTAGAATAGATAATTATTCACAGTTTTATCTATATTTCTTCACGCATCGGTTGATAATGAATGTTTCATTGGTTGAATAGGCATCAGTATCAGTATGTGTGTATACTACATATCATCGACGCTATTGACAGTTCATTATTTATCTAGGTATTATTCACCTAGGTCGAAAAAGTGTTACTTCCCATTCGAGGAATTCCTTGAATAATGGTGATTTCTCATGTTAGCAGTGGAAAAACAATAATATTATCATTATTATTGAAACAGATCAGCCATCCAATGATAACGCTGGGTACCTACCAGCTTTCCGAGCTCTACCTCGTCCGATTCGATTATATTGTTTCACATTATTTTTTTATGAGGTTTTGGTTTTCTACCTGGGCGCCGGTCGTAAATGAGAAGATGGCCGACCAATCTACCATGGTTAGCTGCATGAGGGACGGAGCGGAGCGGTTTTTTTATCCAAATTATAGATGCCGAGCTGGCGGTCGGAACACACCTTTCGTCTTCCTAACCTTCTTATAAACAGTGACTGAATGCTTCTGAGAGGATATGTAATTCCACGAAATGATATTTTTCTGTACGATTTTTATTCTTGATGAAAGGCAATGTCCATCGGAATATTACGGAAGCGTAAAGAGGCTAATATTATTTTATTTTTATCTTTCGCTTGAATTCCGAGTTTCAACTAGGAATTTTATTGAATTTTTCGAGTTGTAACTCGGAATTCAAGCGAAAAATAAAAATGAAATATTATTGGCCCTTCTACGCTTCCGTAGAATATGGACTAGCATACGAATGAAGAAGAATAATTATTTATAATATTATAAATTCCACTGAAATAGGTTTCCCTAGAATACAGTAATATAATATCGATTGAACCTCGGATTGAACAATGAAGTAGGTAACTTAAATCTGAACTAATAAGGAAAAGAAGAACATTATATAACAGGAATGGAATTAATCCTGATTCAGATCTCTAATATGAATAAAGAGTCGATCGGTTTCTGGATTTTTTACAAGATACACTGGATTTAAATTCCTAAGGGTTAGATTATTGAACTTTATCTTACCTTCAATAAACAAAGAATTTCATGTATTTGATCATTCTATTATTGATACATGGATCTTGTTTAAATGACAGGTGACATATTATATATACATTTTCATTTGAAATAGGAAGCCTGATATACGAAATATAATTAACAAACATAATAACATAATAACGTAAGAAATCGCAATCGGAATGAATATAACTACGAGTATGTCTTAAGAAAAGAATGAACTAGCAGTCATTAAATTCAAAAATTTGTAGAAGAGTAGTTAGATAAATTATATAATTATTACAATCCACATATTTGGTTTGGTTACTGAAATAGTGAAATCCCATGATTGAATACTATACTTATATAATCGAAGTTTTTGTTTATTTTCACGAATTTTTCTAGTGCTGTTTTGAATTTCTACAAATTAGTTAATATTTTTGATACTACAGGTAATCCATTGAATATGTGGAAACCTTACTTCGAAAATGATGAATTTATGGAACTTCTGATTGGCGCTGTGTTTATATGTATATTATTTGAATTTCTGTAGTGTGTGTGAAGTGTTGTAAGTATGAATGTTATTATTCACGTTCAGGTACTGTTCGAAATATTCAGGTGCCAATCCATACACAATTTTGAATACTGAAATCATTGTGAAATAGTAGAGTCAACTGACAATTCAAACAATCAAGCAAACTCTTTACGGGAGTAAGACGTTTTTTTTTTCAAGAATACCTTCATCCCCTCGTTTGTTGGTGGAAGGCATGTAGAAAATTAATATATTCTAGAAAGAATGAAGGTGCTCCACTATGTAATATTTTGTGAATGAGTATCATCGTCAGGAAAAGAAGTCGTTGTGAAATGAAAGCCATTATAATGTTTCGAATATATTTGATATAGGAAGAGAGGGATTACAGCTTGAGATGTTGCTCCATGCTTCTATTTCGTAATTGTTGTAGCTGTGCCATTTTAATCAAATTAAATTGGTATAATAAAGTTGCTCAATATTCGAAATGATGTCGTAAGATCGAGCGGTAAACTGTAATTCTCGCTGTGATTCTTGTATCAATAGATAGGACGAGAGATAGGATCTTAACAATTCTTGAAAGAAGTATAGTTTTTTCGAAATTTCTTCAGTAATGAACATGAAGTGTGCATCAAAATCAAGTAGATCATTTGTTACAGTTGTTATGATTTCCATTTGTTTGTTATCATTGGAAATATCGAGGGAAATCTATGTGTTTATCTACTTGTGTTTGTATTCAGTTGATATAATCCTAGACATCATTTCCATGGTTTTGGCGACATTCAATTTCAGTGTGTAAATTTTTAAATATTTCCCTACACTTCTTAGAACATCATTCATCTTCTGTATAGCAGCTAATAATGCTCATAATGTGTCATCAGCAAATAATTTATTTTGTCCAGTGATGTATTATCCACCTTTAACGCATTCATTATCTAGTAAAGAACTAATGTTCCTCGATTCATTTGGTCTCATATATTTGAACTCTCAAATAAAAATTCGGGATATATGTTAGAATTACAATCAGACCATGACTTGATACCATCAAGTTCTCGATCAAGTCCTAAAATGATTCCTGAAATACCGTTGATTGAGTAATCATTAGAATTATTGTCCATTTTTGAATCTTCACAAGAAATCACCATTTCAACCTCATTGTCGAATTGAATGTAATCAGGAAATTACCGGACATTCTCGTATATCGAGATTCATATTAATTAGTGTTGTCCACTTTTGTAGACCGTCGTTCATATACCTGTCTATATTTTCATAGTAATATTCGGTTCATTCATTTTTCAATAACTGGTAGATATACGTATATTTGACCAATATATACTGAAGCAAGTCAAATATATCTGGTATGAACAACAATTCATTCACATCAATTGTGAATATATTATTATAAAGGTGTATATATGAAAACCTAATTCAAACAAGATCGTCAGACGAATAGGAGCAATATAGAAAAGAATATAATTTCCGATTACAGAAATGTCTATCGTCATATAGTGAGTTATTTTATATTGTTGGATTAACATCGTATACATTCATTATTTATTCGCTGCACAATGTATATCATAAATGTCCTTCAAATGTTTCGAATTTTTTTCCTTGGTGTATTGGTTATCGAAGGAAAAACACGTTTTTGGATCATGTTCTCATTTAGTTTAATTGATTCCACAGGATTGATGAGAGTTGTAGGCGAGAGTAGTAGGAGTTTTGTCAGCATAAGCAACACATTTATTCGGAAATAAGATGTGAAAAAGGTCTGGGATAGATCACGAAAAGAAGGGGACCCCAAGACAGAACCTTGAGGTACTTCAAACGTAACAGGTATATAATCATGTTTGCGACTAGATAATAGGTATGATTTGGAAAAAATTAATGACAAACCTCGAACACCATAATATGACAAATTATCAATATCATGAGATATACACAGTCAAAGGCATTAGAAAGACCACACAATATGATTGGCACAATGGCACCATTTTTCAGGCACTCGACTACGTCCCTAGCACCCTCAAATTGCCTGACTAGCGCTTCATTTGGTCCTAAACCCAAACTGGCAGCAGTTAAGGTCATTATTCTCTTCCACGTATGACCTGATTAGTTCTTACACTTGAGCAATTAATGAACTATTTTAATTCAGTCACCATGGAAATTCAATATTAATTCATTACTAGATTTGTCGAGAAGTAGATGACCAGTGAACTGAAAATGGTTTCATTGCAATTCTTCATGAGCGTTTTCAATCTTAATCAACATCAATTCAGAGATCGATAAAATTGGCCGCATAATGTAAGGATTGGGTTTTGTTTGGTTATTAAATAGAACTCCTTTGTAATTGAAATGGATTCAATGCATTTTCTGTATCTGTTGAACTTACCTTAAGAACTTTATAATATTGAAATTATGTCTGAGCTTGCAGAGTCAATTCGCCTCACTATATAAGAAAGTCATGTGAAAAGACAAGAAGAGGCATATGAAAAAAGACTCAGAATCAGATTCTTACCTAGACAAGAATTGCCTGTTTTGCTATGGGGTAATAGTTCTATTGAGATCTTATGTAACGAATTTTACATACAATGGAGAAAAATAAGGTAGGTGAATTATTTTTTTATTCAATGTAGTGATAGATACATAGATTCTCATGCAAATTATGTATGAGCGCAGAGTTTGAACAGACAAAGGACCGGGCATAGGTTTATTTTTGAGATTAATGGTTTATCTAGTGATAATGATACGGAACCTATTCTGATGAGCTACTATATAGTGTCGATTTTTTTTTTTCGAAATCTCTTCAGTTATACTGAATAGAAATACTGGAAATGCTAAATTTTGGTGTTCAAGGTTAACCAAGAATGTTCGCAAAATCGCTTCAGCCAAATGTATTCTCTAAATCCACTCTTCCATCTTCCCATCTCTCTCCATCATTTTCTACGGAAGAATGAATTTTGAGTAATAGATTTCTCACAACTGCATGGAATGAACAGTTATACATTGCGCAGCTGTCAATAGATCCGTCACGAACGCCATCTATTGAAAGTAATCCGAAGTTCAATTCAATTTCTATACAAAATTAGATAATGTCAAAATGAGTCGTACACATCGTAGATACATTCAATAAAACAATCAAAGGGATCAATCATGGCGAACAATTATTTACCGCAAAATTAAATCAAACATTCTTGATACTGATGTCATACATATATAGAAAAAATTGAACGCTGATGAAACATCCTGCAATCAGATTATAAACATGTACGAAATAATAGATTCCATTCTCATGAAGACATCAAGAATCCCATTATTTTTCAAAATCTCAAACTGTGAATCAAGATTATTTTAATTGACGAAGAGAATTGCCATTTGTGGTTATTTTAACGATTCAGTATACTCCGAAAGATTGATTAGAATTGATATCTATGTCTTCAATAACAAAGTTACGTTTATTGCCCATATTCCAATAACTATTCCTCGTGATTTCGAATCAGAGCATTGTAATTCGGCTTATTAATTCTAGAAAATCACAGAAGTTGCACTTCAGCAACCTTCGTAAAGGTATTCGAAATGAACATCGTTTCATCGTCGATGAATCAATTAACGTCTATTTCTTATAAATTTCAAAGTAGGTACTTGATTTCTGACTCCTGAACTTTCATTTTCTCTGATCATCTGAAATAATTTTGAAGACGCTCTTGACCTCATCATTCTCGCTCTCTGTCGACGTATAGCGTCGAAACTCAGAAATTCTGAAATTTTCATGAATTTTCATTTGTCTGGATTCCTGAAAGTGGTCATCTACTGGGATTACCATATTGGTTGAACTTTTTTAGACAATAAAATGTCCCTTGAAATGACACCAAAAACATCCACCTTTATAGCCAACGAAGAACTTGCAAAAAATCGCGGAAACTGAGAAATTTCCAAGCGTTCTAGAAACCGCTATAGAGATTGAAAAGTTGGAGAAATGAATGGAAGAAAAAATAAGTACATCGATAGTTTGAGAAGGATTACTAAGGATTTCTATGATGAGATATATCAGACTGAAAAAGTATTTGTACAGAAATTACAATCGCAGAAAATGTTCATACAATTGCTCATTAAAGAAATTTACGAATTATTGAAGTTGTATGCAAGCTGCTCAGGAAGCTGCTAAACCAATTCATATTAGGTTTCTACCATCTAAGAAAGAGCGTGACTCACATAATAGCATAGTATTGGTTTATTATGAAAATGGTTTGGAAGTGTAACAGTTCATTGAGAGATGAAGCCTTTCGAAGAAGAAATCATAATGAAATCAGTAGCACAACTTCATAGTGTAATTGATAATATATACGTTGTCCAGCTAAGGACTACGACAAGAAATATTGTTTTTTCCAAACTGATTAACTGAAGTGAATTTGATCTGATCTGAAAGGTATCCTAAATTCGAACTGATTAGTTCATTTACAAATACTCGTACTTGTTTACTGTTTTGATGGAAATATTCAATAAATAAATCATAAATTCCCCATAGAAAACAATCCATCTGAAATATCAGAGTGATGAACCATATGTACAGTGAGGACTGGTCAAAGAAGGAGGCCGATTTCATTTAGATATTTATGCGCTCTTCATGTCTCATACGAGTCATAAACGGCTTTCCGAAGTAACCTTCCAGTTTTACGAGCGAACGCATAAGACCTTAATAATCATCTGGTGAAAAGGGCTATCGAACTTTATATCATGACTTACATCATCATCTTATATTAGTATTTAAAACGCAGGCTCACTATATTATTATCTTGTAATTTTCTGCTAACCAGTTTTATAATAGTTATCGTCGATTGATTATTGCTTTGTGCTATTTCCAAAAAGTTCAAACTGAAAGAGGCGGTTTGGAGTTGGGGATTCCATGATAATTGAACTATTTTCGTTTTGTATCTTCAGACATACACTATTTATGACTCGAATAATTAGTTTGAATTAATAATTCTCCAATATTATTGAACCGAAAATATATCATACAACCTGATGAGTAGATGGATAAATCCAAGATCAAATCCTCATTGACAAAGCAAGATCGGAGATGTTAATAGAAGTTATAGTAGAGCATAATAGAGAGAATAAAAATTGAATAAAGATACAGATACTTAGTAAGATATAAAGACATGAAAAAAAATTAGCCTAATAAAACATAACTTGGCATATTGAAATGCAATTGCATCACAATATACATGGTGGCCTACTGAAAACGAAACAAGGTATGCATTTTACTGTTAGATCAAGTAACTGACACTGAAATAAATGATTCTGAATGTAATGTTGAATAGGACGCGATCGAAAAAAAAAAAAACACTTCTTAGATGAACATCGTTCTAACTACGAAATGAGAAATAGTGATGAAAGGGAAAAAAGCGTTACTTTCCATCACTAGCTGAAACGTGTTTTCTCGAGAACTACCGCATTGAATTCCAAAAACAGGGAAGCGTTGGTGAGAGATTTCGATTACGTTCAAAATGATGTATCACTTGAACCCTTATCCCACTTGAGATTCAAGGGTTGGAGCTCACCCCTCCGAGGAGTTTGAAGTGAAAAAATTGAAAACATAGACTAAATATTTTCCCCTCGAAATAAAAATCGACCGGTTCGAGCGTTTTTTTTTCCGAGAACGATAACATGTCAAATCGGCCTTGTTTCGTTTCCATTGGGCCACCCAGTGTATGTGAGCTCGTATGTGAGGGAAGTCTTTGCGGTAAGAGTCTCTGCTACGGAATCAAATCTAACAAAAAAAATATCCTACCTGGAATTCGACATCTACTCATACCAGTTATAAGTAGAATACCGTGATACAGCATCAGTAGATGATACTATTTTTCAATTGTTGTTATTTGATTGTTTGCCATAGGGATTTTCGAAAAAAATATCGTATCGTATATACATTCTTCTTTTCAAAATTGATTTGTCTACTTACCTTCCATATAATGATAAAAAGAATGACTCTTATAACCTCAGATTTACTCAAACTACTCTCGAATTCAACATTTTGTGATGATCTGATAAATTTCAATGATTTATTCCAATATGTTTGAACTGTGACTAGACTAAAATTTCTGTTCATCATGTCAGTATGTCGTGAAGATGCCTGGGTAGAACATGATGTGTTACATATTCAGCGCCATCTAACGGCGAAGGAACTGACGTAGATTTATTGAAAACTACCAGAAACCTATGGTTTCTGGTGCCATCTTCCATCCTGCTCGACGAATTGGAAATATCTTGGACCAATATCTTTCATGTCAGTATTTCGACCATCCAATTTAGACTCCACATCACTGTAATACATCCTCAGCCAACATGTCAGTACTTTTCTTCGGAACGTAGAAGGGCCAACATGAATTTATTTTTATTTTTCGCTTAAATTAGTATTACTGAATTCGGAAATACAACTCGCAATTATACTAAATTCCAAGATGCAACTCGGAATAATAGAGTTACAACTCGGGATTTAGTTGAAAAAAAATGAAGAATCAATAAAAATTCAATAAAAATCAATGAAGCGAATTAAGACCAAATTATACATGAGGAGTAATATATATATATATATATATATATATATTTTCGAGAAGCCGGTCGGTGTGATTGATTCCCTAAAGGTTTCAAGAAAAACGTAAAAACACAATTCAAGGTTTTATATATATATATATATATATATATATATATATATATCAATAGGTATGTTTCAAGATATACGCACACATCAGTGTAACTTGATTGAAGTTGTTTCGTTCGCTTCGTTTCGTTCGACAGAACATATCTGTCGTCAAAGAAAATAATTTGTCGCGTCTTTAGTTTCAAAAAGGTGGCTCTGCTAAGTTAATATTGAGTTGGCAAAGCCACTACGTTAAATCGACAATAGAACATCAAATAGCATCGCTGTCGTGACAAAAAATTGTCTAGTGATTGTCGAAGTCCAGTCGAAGTGAAAAAATGGATGTAACATCGTTTTGAAATTCACCAAACCATTGTAGAATGACCAAAACATATTCGTTATCAAATATAATAATTTGCCGCGTCTCTAGTTTTTTGGTGGTTCTGCTAGTTTTATATCAAGTTTGCAAAGCCACCATGATGAATCGATAATTGAACTTCAAATAGCATCGCCGTTGCGACCAAAAATTATCGAGAACCTAACTGTTGAATTTTTTAGTATCATTTCAATTGCTTTTATTGATTATGATATTGCGGCGGATTATTATATCTGTGTTTCGATACCATACCAATTCCAGATTGAAGATGCTTACCACAGTTGAATTTCTTTGTTGGACAAAAGGATGTCTACAGTTATCTTTGAAGTTATTAGCTGAAAACCTCTTTTGCAGTACAAATACTTCAATTTCTGACTATGAAAACCACAAAACTGTATGAAGCATTAGCTATTACTACCGAAAGATTGATTACGCAATCGAAATCTTTTGATTTTTGGTGAGTTTGAAACCCGGATTACATTCATTGAATACATTCGGATTTGTTAAAAATTGCAACAACTTTCCTTCACTGATTTTTGTCTTCGAAATTGTGAATATCAACAACAAGAGTTTGAAGGATCGGTAGTATCAGCGGCATAACAAGTGCCGTCTTCAATCTTGAGGGAAACAAACTTCAAACTTGAGTGAAGTATCAACGATTCATTGATTACATCTGGTGGTACAGAAAGTCGCAGAAAGGTATGATACCTATTTGCAAAATCGCATAAGAACGAAATAAAGGTAATCTAACGGGTATAGCTTCCACACTCCTATAAGTAATAAAAAATTCGAAAACACAATAGAAAAGTTCGACATTCTAGACCAATGTCCATACCGAATATCGACCTGGCCAAACTTCTTCGGATGATGTTTTCGGTTTTTCGATAACTACCCCTCAGACGGTTTTCAAATGATTCTTCTCGTGCCACCATTCTTATTGTTCATGGAGTGTGAAATTCTCGGGTTGTCATTATCGTTCACCCGGCGCAGCAGTTCACCTGCCGTTTCACATGAAGGTAGTCATTTGAGAAGACTTAAAATATAAAGTCATCTACGGCGAGCTTCCATTGGAAGTATTAAAAATCCAAAAGAATTGGAAGTGTTTCGAATGAGGTCATTTCAAAAGTAATGCTGGCTACCACCTTCACGACTCATTGAAACATTCATTGCAGACAGACAACAATACATATCCTACAATAACGTGGATCACTGTTGTTGAGGATCTATCCAAATGATCTGCCAAGCTTCCTAGATATTGCAGATGTTTTTATGTACGCAAAAGACTCCACATTTTCAATTAGAAGCAGGAATCTCGAAGAGACAGAGAGAATGTCATGTGAGATACTATCACGAGGTCAAGTTTACTTCAACACAAATATTCTTAATTGAAAATGAATTCAAAGGAATCTTCATTAGAGAATAGAGATACATCAAATGATTCATCAGTCGAGTCACTTTTTGTATTTTTCGGTTTTTATCTCGACGTGAAATGGAAAGAAAACATTCCGAAGGAAGTTTTCCAAAAGTCAGGTTTCAGTGAGTACTGTGTACTATGGTATTGTGAACTTCCATCTAATGCTCGTAGTCTTATTATTACTTGGCGCATATTTCCCAACCCTTACGTTCTCACGGATTTCTACATTGAGCAAAAATCAGTTTGAAAATATCACTACATCAGATAATCGAAAAATATTGTTCGTCAAAAATGAGTCTGCTGACTCCGGCCGAAGCTAGCAAAGCCCCAGTGTTTTTTTTTTTCACAACTAGCAGTCAGAAATTCCAAAATAGGATGGTCACCAAGCTGATATACAGATCCATCACTCTGCCATATCCAATCGTCGAATAATATGATTTATAGAATAGGACATGATCGATTTGTGATTTTACTGATTTCTACCTGAAAACATGGATCAAGAAATTCGAAAACAGGAGGTATATATATATATATATATATATATATATATATATATATATAAAAAACTTCATTCATAAGAAAAAAATACAAAATACAATTCACCATGAGAGAGAAAAAATATATAATAAAGTTCAACCCGCGATAAGTGCTGCTGCACTTCTTTCGCCAAAAAAGAAATACGGGTAAAAGCGAGGGTAAAAGAGTATACGTAAAAGTAAAAAAGTGTATGAATAAAAAATATTGAAAGTACTAAAGATTCAATAAGTGATGAACACTTGTATCGAGACGTAAAATCGAATATAAATCAACAACCAACCATAATCAATTCATAAAATTATGATCAATGTATTCAAAATATCTTAAAAACTAGAGTAGACTATGTCACTTCATGCAAATAGTATAATCCTCGGGATAATCGGATACATAATAATAATGAAAATAATAATAAATGAAAAAACAGGTATTAGTAGAGTAGTAATTGAGTAATTATGTAGTTATTGAATGATTAGATGAATATTGAGAATTGGTTATAGATGAGAAGATAGATGATATCTGTTGATATTGCTGTGTTTGGAGATCATATGGTTTCACAGTGGGAATAAGTTCAATTAGGTAAGTAAGTTTTGGTATGTTTATATATTCAATATATCTAGGGTATTTCAGTTTTGTTCAATTATATTTGTGAGAATTACTCTTCCTAGTTCCAGAATATATGATTTTAGGGATTTTTTGTATTTGTACAGATTTATGAGGTCTTTGATATGTTGTGGAATGGTATTATACAATTTCGGAGCTAGAAATGAATAGGAGCGAGTGTTGTATGAGTGGCTTGGATAGGAGAATTTTTTCACCCTGTGGTATCTCTCAACAGCTTTCAAGTAGTATAGCTTGCGAACGTCCAACACCTCAGATCCTGTAACAATTGGTCGGATGAAAATGATCTTTTTTTTCATAAATTATTTTAAGGTGGTGTTTTTGTAATACTTGAAGTGGGTAGATATGACTCTTCAGGGCACTTCGACAAACAATCAATCCGTATCTCAAGTGGCTTTCAATTAGAGAATAGTACACAGTTTTCAACTGTGATATAGATATTTCACTTAAGCATTTGAATTTTGATAGCATTGATCTGAGTTTTTTGCAGACGTAATTCATGTGCACATTCCATTTCAAATGTGTGTCTAAGAATATCCCCAAGTATTTCATTGTTGCCTTCATTTTGATGTTATATGTCTCATTGCCAGCACGTATAGACAAATAATCAAAATATGGAGTTGTGGAAGAATCACAACAGAATGACACATAACACGTTTCATCAATGTTGAGCGTGAGTAATTCATATTTCAAGCACTCCTGTATTTTGGAAAAGTCTGATTCTGCTTTTTCCTTGAGTTCTGGCCAAGTATCTGCGGTATATAGAACTTCCGTATCATCAGCTAAACCCACAATTGTTCCACGTGAAGCTATAGAAAATAGATCGTTCACATATATGTTATATACTATTGGGCCAAGGACACTACCTTGGAGTACACCATATCGGACTGGAAGGCTTTCACTTTTTGAGGTTCTATTTTGGCTATTTGATTTCTATTTTCCAAATAGTTTTCGAAAAGGTTATATTCTGTTCCACGGATTCCTATACCTTCTAGGCTTTTCAGTAGTAATGGGTGACTCACCGTGTCAAAAGCCTTCGACAGGTCAAGAAAAATACCCATACATCGTTTACTAGTATTCATTGCACAATTAATTTTTTCAGTCAAGAGTAGTGTGGAATCCTCGGCTGAGGAGTTTTTCTTAAGCCAAATTGATTGTCTGAAATTATTCCATATTTTTGTAAATAAGAAATTATACGATGTGCTAAGATCCGTTCGAAGACATTCGATAGTGTGGTTATTAATGATGTAGGAAGGTAATTTGTTGTGATGGTTTCGTCACCTCTCTTGAAGATACCATTTGCCATACATTTGTTGAATATGTATGCCAAAGGTTCTGATATATGACAGGTTATAGATTATAAAGTTTCTGCTTGGATTTCATCATTACCAGGGGCTTTCCTCAGTTTCAGATTATTGATTGTTTCAACTAATTCTATAAATAATTAGCATGAAATTATCACAATAGTTACACTGTTTCGAATCACCAAACATATGGTTTTTTTTAAAAAAGACATCACTGAGTTCGGCCGAATCTAGCAAAGCCACAGATTTTTTCATTATGGAGATGAGCAAAAAATTCGGGAATAGGGTCAAAAATCAGCATAAAATGAGCCTTTTTTCATCAGATGACAACACGAAAGTGAAACCTATACTGTTCGACGAACATCGTGTTAGCCAATGGTAGAATTTTGGGAGAGAAGGAAGGTGTTGGAATCCTTCTCAAAAGTTTGGAGGTTGTAACCATCAGAAGAGATTACACTAGGCAAATAATTCCATATGTCTGAACTTTGCCGTTATTGATGAATGATGCTTGGTAGATGCTACGTAGGGAAACTTCGTTTCTGACAGTTGACTAAAATTTGACACAATATAAAGGAAATTTTTATAAATCCAAAAGCTGCTCCAAATATTCGTAAAATAAACCTCAGTGTATTTCCTATCAGTGAAATGAAATGTCATCAGATGAATTTCAAGGGACACCGCCTGAATTGCGGGAACTGGCATCAAATCAAAAAACGTTTATGAAACGGAATATACGAAATTCAATTCTTGGTGCTCCGAAAAGGAAGTACATATGGTTACTGAAAATGTTATGATGATGGTATCTCATGGTTTGAGAACATTCCTTTCGAACAATGACCTACCCTCGAACCTACCTATTATTGCTTCGTTGTTCGAAGGTTGTTAGTCTCAACTGTGAAAACAATAACTATATGCCATTCCTATTTCTATGAATATTGATATAAATATTGTTTCCATTTGATTTTTCTTCGCAGTCTGAATGAAATATTAACAAAATATTAGGACCATTCTTAGGTTGCTCCGCGTCTTCTTCCTCTTTCTTATTTCTTTGAAGATAGATCTCGATCTAATCGGATAGTCTCGAACCACAGAATATATACCCTACGGTCAACCAGAAATGCCATCAACGTCCTTAATTTATGCACCCTATATATTTTTACAGATTTTGAAAGAGCTTGTCATTTTGAATTCATATACATACTGAGTTTAGTGCAAAAGAATTTGTAAAAACGGTGTACAATAGGTGTAAATTTCATTATTTTAGAATAATGAGAGTTGCAGCGTGTTAGCCAGCGGTGGAATGTTGGAAGAGAAGGCAGGACTTTTTCTTGATAATGCAGAGGAAATACTTCAGTAGGCAAAGAACACCACAACTTTTTGGCAAGATAATACAGAGAAAATACTTCAATAGGCAAAGAAATCCACAACTTTGCCGTTGTATTGATGAATGATGTCTCGGATGAGTCGATTGGACTATCTTCCAGTAAGAAGAAAATATAAGTTTCAAAGAACTGGTGTTAGATCTGAGGCAGAATTCTTGAAAGGTAATGTGTGAGGTCTTGGCCTTGTAGATCGAAAGTTGGATTTTCTGCAATCATTTTGGCAAATAAGTTGGCTTTTTCATGTGGTGTTGTAGCCAATGTACCGAGCTATCATCCTATGTTAGGAGATGACACCAGCTGGAGGTGAAATTTCTGCCAATTGCCTTGGCAAAGGTCCACAGCGAACCGAAAACATTTTATACTGCTAATCGGTATCTTGGTGGCACTAATTGGTATGAATCCCTCGTTGCATTATCATGAAGACTCTGTCATAATAAGAGTTTGGAAGATGCAACAGTAATGAAAATATTTCGAGTTTTGTTCCGTATTCATAGGAAGATCTATAATTTTGTCATGAAAGTTTCCGAATATCCCTCGGAATACCCTATTCTAGTCCAGACATCATCCAATACGCAACCACAAGATTACTGATTTCCTGTTCGGAATGATCTAGGGCCAATTACAATTTCATGATTGTCGGTATGCCTATAAAACCGCAAAGAATAATCTAAATTGCGTTACGAACGGAATCTCATAATAAAATAAGGTGATATAAAAAGGAAGCTGAAAACCAAATTTTCCTGCATGAAATTCTTCATGGAGTGACTTGCTTTAGTATCTCATTACAAAAAATGCCGTTAGGTTGGGACATAGAAAGAAACAATCCGAGTTCCTCATCATCTACTCACTTCTAATAGAATACGGCATTGGCTACCAATATTTTCGTATGTTTCGTATGTTCATGAATTATCTAGTTCTAGTTCTCTAAACGATATTGAAATTGCACTACATCAACTATAACGTTCTTATGACTGATTCACTGTGGATGGCACATTAGCGAAAAGAAAAAACGTTCCTTGAAAATTTATCGAAGTTCTTATGAACCTGTTTAGAAGGAAAAAAAATACTAATCGCGCGCGCGTTCGAATGAGAAGTTGTTACAAAGGATTACCCAAGCATTCGAAGATTTGGATCCGAATGAAATCAGATCGGCCACGACAATGATAGTCTACACCCGCATCTACAAGGTGTCCCTCAATTTTCTTAACAAGCATTATCTCCGTTATTCGAAAAGATAGATAGAAAATTCTAAATACGTATTTCGTTCAGTAGACCTGGAAAGTTGGAAAGATCAGCGACTTCTTAGTATCTTTCAAGATATTATCCAACAATTACCATCGAGACGGACTATCTATCACTCTCGACGGTAATTTCTGATGGAGAATATCTTGAAAGATATTGAAGAGTCGCTAATCTTTCTCACTTTTCAGGTCTACTGAAGATAGCAACTTAGTTGCCGAAATACGTATTCAGACTTTTCTACATGTTATTGTGGTTTTTGGGTTTCTATTCAATTTGTATTTGAGTATTCAACCACAGTGTCCAAATATGTTTTTTCCACGGCAAAAAAATGAATGAAAGAAAGAGTGTGGTATATCATTGCATTCAGAATGAATTAGAGATTCAATTTCCATGAAATGAAATAGACGGTACACGGTTTCACGGGTGCTATCGGATGGAGGAAATTGTGGTGGGGCACCCTGTATAAGTGCCTGTAAGTAAACGGTCAGCGTTTCAAACATGTTTCGAAATATTCCAGATTTTCATTAGTTTTCGTATCAATATTTCCATTTGCATTTCTCTTGGCTCTTTTGAAGTTGCTTTCAGATATTTTGAAATTCTATGTGCAGAAATGACGAGTTACAATCAAGTCATCATCTGGAGAACTCGAATCGACATTTTCGTTTATGGATTTGATATCGCTGTTGTTGATTGTTCCTTCTATTTCTTCCAATTCTCTAGAACACGATGTTCCTCGAACATTATAGGTTTTTCTTTCGTGTTGTCAACAGATAAAAAAAACTTTGCACAGACACTTCAAAAACATATCCATGTCAGTCATTCGTATTTTTAAAGACAGATACTATCAGGCGATGTTAAGAGACTACCTAATTTTTCAAGGAGCGTCATTGTTTTGTAACATTCATAAACATTTCTCAGGTCTCTTCATTATTCTCTCGAAATGAAATGGTGATCAAAAATTACTTCGGTATGGTCTCGGGTATGGTGATGAACCGTCAGACTTTTATTTTCATATCTATCTTTTTATCATCGTCACGCATCTTTATAATTTGCAGCAGTAACATCAATTCATTTGATTACGTGAATAAAATATTTTTCTAGCGAGGAACGCAAATAATAACATTTCTGAATATCTGATAATGAATCCTAATTATCTATCCCATCAAACGTTGTTAACTTGATTATGGCTAACCTTTGAATTGCTTCGAATATTCAAATTCGAAAAAACGAAATGATTTGAGACATCGCAATGATTGAACGCGCATCATACATATTCTGGATGTATTAGTGCTTTACATTTTTACATATTGCAGCAATATCAGAATGATTATTTCCAGCTCCATTCTGATATTTTTTGTCATCCCTTGACAACACGAAAAGAAAACCTATAATGTTCGAGGAACATCGTGTTAGCCGGCGGTGGAATTGTTGGAGGAGGAACTTATAGTGAAATTTCTCTTGAAAGTTCCATGTCGACAGCATCAGGAAAGACTTCGTTAGGCAAAGAATTCCACAGCATTGTGGTTCTATCGATGAATGATGCTTGGTAGAGCTCAGTTAGGCAGGTCTCGAGCCTGACAATGTATAGGGGTGAAATCGCTTGTGATGGCTCAATAGACGAGAATTCCGATGTGCACCGACCGTGTGGATATCTATAAGACAGGGAGAGATCGCCCACCTCTCTACGATGTTCTAAAAAGGTGATAGATTTCGTGAATGCAGTATCACCGACCAGGCAAATAGCTCTGGATTCGGATTGTATATCAATGAATTCCTCTCAAATAGCTATCTCTCGTACCGCAAAGTAAATTCAGCAATGGAGTCTCAATTTGAATTTCGGATGTCTAATTATTCTATATATATGATTATTAGAACCAGTAATTTTCGTTCATTACAGCATTTTGTCGATATTGCATGCTATCACAGTAACATATTTTCAGGTCCAACCGTTCTACAAATATTTGAAATTTCAAAGTTGTAGAGCAGTACGACTCGGGTTCTGAACCATTTTTCACACATAGAATCTTGAATTCTCCGGTAGTCTATGGAACACAATCTGGTGGAACCGAAAAGCCTGAACTATTTGATATTTTTCAGGTTCATTTTCGTTTCAATCGATTATTTTCAAGTAGACATCCACGAAAATCGCCATGTCATACCGGTTTGACCGGTCTGAATAATCGCCATACTGTCGTAAAGGCGCAGATTTTTTGTAAGTTGCTGAAAGATTTTTTATATCATTGTATTCGAATTTTTTTTTTTTTTCGAGTTCATAAAATAATGTGACCGCCAGTATATTAGCCATACTTTCGGTCAAGTACTGCCATACTTATGTTAATAACTTTTTTTTCGGAACCATTTCAAAATAATACGATTGGGCTTGACGTGACCTGATTCAATACAGTATGGCATCATTGTTTTCATTTCAATTCGATATGATTCAACCTAAAAAAAATAACCCACACTGTGGCGATAGCTTTGAATACTGCCACACTGACGTTAATATGTGGGGAACAAATTGTAACAGTATTGCGTTTTGATTTTTCATAAGTTGATATGAAAATATGCCTCGGAAAAATTTTGCCATACTTATATGGTGAAGTGAAATAGTGGCGCTATACTCTGAAAACTGATTTTCCGAAGAATCTCACAACAAACAAAGATGTATCGAGTATTGGGTAATAAGTAAGTCTTTCCTGATGCTTACAACCTCCAAACTTTCAAGAAAACTGCCAACACCTTCCTTCTCTCCCAAAATTCCACCGCTGGCTAACACGATGTTCCTCGAATATTATAGGTTTCCCTTTCGTGTTGTCCACAGATAAAAACAAATACAGCCGCAGAATATTATCTGGTGTCTGTTATAAATCACGATTGCACCTACTTAAAAATTTGTGCTGTGCTGTAAAAAATCATTCAAATTTCGCATGAAATCTAACAATCTTGCAATGATAATATACGTATTTGATCCATCCCAAGGGTATGACATAATCGGATATCTGGGTATTGTCATGGAAATATCTCATGAAGGAAAATTATAGGCTTCCAAAAATCGTTTAGCCTTTACGACAGTATGCCGTCTATCCAGACTAAATAATCTGTTGAAACAAGATGGAGCTTGTGAATAATAGTGTAGAAAAAAATTAACTGCTCTGATCAGTGGGGCGAGTTGGGAGCCCCACCGAATGAGTATGGCATTTTTCTTCCATCGGATTGTTTTCCATACCAAAGTACTGGAAGATGCAAGATTCCATGTGTAAAAAAATCGTTCAAAATCCGCTATTTATCCTACAAGATATACCTCGTCATTTCTTTCATTTTACATCATTATCCGTTCGATCATACTTGTAAAAAATGAGTCAACACAGTTTTGTCACTATCTCTCGGTCTTTAATGACTTCAGTTTGTACTCGTTTGTAATTTTCGTGTAATCGAATTCAATAAAGATCTTATTCATCATGAAGGTATCTGATTCCAGCAGAATTTCCAATTCAACTCATCAAGTACGCATTATTTCCTCATTCTCTGATGAATACTTTCGAAGTACCATTATTATAGGTAGCTATGAATTATGAAACTCAACGCAAACGCAGTTTCATGACCCCATGACGTCTCGCAACGTACTCTGATATAAAATGAGTGAATTTGTATTCAGGAACGATGCTGGTTTCTTTATTGTTTACTACATAGACTGCCCACATCCGTGCCGCTCCGAAAATTTGATATAATCTAGCAGATAAGCACCCCTTAAAATTTTGCATTTGACTCGAACGACTGCAGCTACGGTCAAAGGCCAGAAACATCTGGAATCTGGTATTCACAATTGATTCACAAGACACTAGTATTGGTACAAAGAATGGCATTGGGGATTTTGTGAAATGCGCTAGTCTGTTCTATATTTATTTATTGAAGCACTACATCCAACACACTGAAAGTCAAATTAAAGTAGAATTGTATGAGAGGAAAGAACCTACAGATGCAACTCAATAAAAAAAAAGAATAACGGAACTGTTTCCAACCCATTATTTTAGTTTGATATGAGCCTATGTAATGTTTAATTGTTTGTGGTAAACTAAAAAAAATCTATACCGAAGGTAAATCATTGAAACATCTACATATTGATACCGTTATGAATATGAAGCTGTGAATCTGGTACATCGAAATGAGAAGTTCTAGAACATGGGTTCCTGGTGATTGAAAACTAAATTTTTAGTGCCTACTGCCTAATGAATGAATTTTTTCACCATATTCAAATAAATGAAACGTCATACAGGGTGAACCATTTACACTGGGCGAGGAAAATAGCAACTCATATTTTTCGTCAAATTTATCCATTAAAAAATGAGAGGGACTTTTTGTTTCACACTCTTATGGAATAATTGACGGTCTTCAAAAGATTTTCAGTATTGAGAGTGTTTCTTTACGATTTCTGATATTCATAATATTTGGAATATCCAAGGAAATATCAACTGTTATGCCAAGGTACAATGAAATTATTTTATGGTCAAATATTAGCCATGTGTGACTTCTTTGAATGGTAGGTCAGAAATTGATCCGTGTTTCACAGAGAGTGAAAAATTCCTTGCTAAACCTTTGGATTACATTTTTGAAATAGTTTCATTATTTCAAATGGACCAATTTGTATAATATTGTTCTATTGGAAGCGCTTGCGATACTGCAGCAGATTTTATGAAGGATTCCCTATGACTAAGTAGCATTGTTTTTCTTAAAAACTCGTTTTTTGGCCGAAACTTCAAATATAGATGATATTCCTGCTAAGTTGTCCCCTTTTTTAAAAAAAAAGATCCTGCTACCTATCTTCTCACCTGTTGGAGAATTATGTTCCTTTTTTTCGATATATCAATTTCATGCTAAATCAACCCTAGTATCAATCGTAGTATCAACCGTAGTGAACACAATTTTTTTATCGGTGCTTCATTTGAAATGGAATGTCGAGAGCATGTCGATAGAATGTGAAAGAATCGTCGGAATAAAAATTCTGCAACCGAACGATACAAAGGAATATAAATGGAAAAAAGTTATCCATCACATATTTTTTAACTTCATACCTACATACAAACGACAAAGATAAACTTTACGGCAAGAAATTCCTGTAATTGAGGTTTGAATCAAAAAAAGAGAGGTCCGAGGGAAGTCATTGGAAATCTCGTAGGGAATGCAACCATAAAATATGTTGCACTTCCACAGGCGCTTCCAACTGACAAATGATATGTGTCATTTGAAATAATGGAACAGGTCAATATCTAATCTACCGTTCAAATTGTGAAAAACTTATATTATTATCTATCTATTATAACATCTTGAGATCATTCAATAATTCCAGAAAATTGTGAAATGAGTCCCCCTCATTTTTTGAGATGAATTCGAAAATTTCATGAAAAATATAGGTTACCATTGAAGAAATCAAAGATGGGTCTTGCCCAGGAGGAATAAAACATTCTGTATGATGTAACTGTTGCCGGATTCAGAATTCTCAACTGATAATTAGGTACCAAAAAACGTTACTAGAGATACTTGAAGAATGAAATTTGTTAGTTGAAATACCGAAACGATTTGTTGGTAACCAGTTGGTTTGAATTCAATGTTATAGTACCGAAGTACTTACTTTATATCGTATTGAAGTGTACTTCTTGATGTAAATGAAATAGTTTTTGAATATTCAACATTCCATAGTGTACACCTAATGAAATAGTTGTTTCCCAACGTGGAAACGACTGCTTTGTAGGTTGGGTGCTGGTTCTCTACTCTGCGCTGCTTGGTCGGTTTGAATTCTATACTGACGTGCTATACATATCTCTGCATCTAAATATACAAAAATTAATCGCCGTGGCAAAAATTCTGGCAAAAATTCAATTGAATATTTTTTTGTCGAAATCCGAACTTCTGGTATTTGATTTGGTCCTTGATGTTGTCGTATCGTGGCTCTTTTCACCAAATTACGACATAGCAATCGCGCAACTATCGACACAAGAGGAAGAAACTTCAATGTTTCCTCGTCGAGATCTCCATGTATGGGAACCTATATCGGATGATCATCTAAAAGGCGAAACAAATCAACATATCTTTGGAAACCGTGCTATTGGTTCACTTTGGTAACATTGTGGTCAAGCTGTGTTCAATGAGAAGCTCTCTGGGTCTGTTTTTTTTTCGTGAATGGTCGTAGAAAAAGAATATTTCTCAGATATCTGCTACGCTGGTTTTGTGGTTTTCTCTCGTTCTCCAGTTTTTCTCTTCCCTCTATTTTTTGTGGTGGGCTCGGTACTTTGTACCTGATGAACTGTGGTGATATCTTGTGTCGTTACCCTTCTTCTTACAAGCTTTCATTTAGTTCCACCTGTCCCGGTGTCTATCTGACTGTCATCAAATCTTGCAAGTTAAATTTAACCCACTTGTAATCGTCCGATTGATTTGAAATTTGGCGAGTGTACATATAATTCTGGTGACATTGCATCATGGCATTTTTTTAATGAGAAAACACAATGGCGGCACCAATATGGCGGACGAGTCTGTAATTGTGGCTCCAAAACAAGAGTTTTGTGATAATGGACCGAATCTGTTCAAAATTGGTATGTTGGGGTTTTTGCGGCCAGAGATTTTTTTTCAGTTTCATGTATCTCGGTGTCTGTCTGTCTGTAATCATAGGTTTCCCTTTCGTGTTGTCGACAGATGAAAAAAAAATCAAATCGTGGTAGTTCAATTTCCCGGTTTCCGATTGAGTTGAAATTTTGATTGAACATGTGAATCGAATAACAATGCGATATGATCATGGATTGGATCACATTGGATTGGAGTTTTCATTCGATTTTCCACCAACTCGACTCGAACAAAAGCAGAACTTCATCTTGATCTAGAGAATCGTACTTATACGAACCCAGGCTAAAATTGCAACCCTAAATTTCAATATCTCGTACTTGGATGAAGAAACAAGGTACCCAAAGTATTTGAAGTATTCAAAGTACACTCAGAACAATGGGTGTATCCTGAATGAAAAAGCAGTTTCCAGATCCTCTGAAAACATAATCGGGACCGTATTTGGAAAAATGATGTCGATGATGCGGTTTGACGAATACGAAACATCGAAGAAAGAAATCAATACCATCACGTCAAAAACAACGGTAAACTCACTTTTTCGATGTAGATGGAAAACTATGAATTGTTGGAATGGCCATTCGAAAGCGCAACCTTCCTTATCTTGAACACAGATACATTCTCTCATTTTCATAGAAATAATTCCACTGATAACAATTTCAAAATGATTCCTGGGCTATAAAATGTACTGAAAATTTGGTATTATTACAAAATGTTGGTAATCCGTTTATGACTGTGATTTCATTAAGCTCGAACTAGATACCTTCAGGCCTCAGGTTAATGAATGGGATCATAAATAGGTCCTAAATTTTAATCTACCTACTCGACTATCCCGTTCCCTATTGTTTTTACAGGCTTCCATACTCGCAAATTATAGCAATAGGGTACCCAGTGTCGGAAATATTGGGCAACATTATTTGATTTCGGGGATCTGCTGAATATAAAGTGAACAATGTGGTTTCAATATCACGACGTGTGTATCCAATATTATTTTTGTCACATTCATTGAGTTTAATCTCATAATACCTCGACTTATCATTCAAATGTTTTGATCCCCACGAATGATATTAATAGTTTATATTGACCTCTTGTTCGTTGAATATTCTATTCAGATTCCTAAGGGTTTTCGAATTGAATTTGATCAAATATTCTCGATCTCTCTCATGGTCAACCCTGGGTCAACTAATGAAGTAGTCCCTTGGATACTATTTATGTGCTTAGTATCTTCGTATTTTCTGATAATTTCAATCATTTCATTTTGATATTGAGTCCCCGAGGTATCAAAAACTTCGTAGGTGGTCTTGTACATCTCGAATCCTTCAACAAAAGTAGGCTTCGATACCCTTTCAAATAGACACCAGTATAATTATTTAATTACACAAAAAGCAAGTCGTTTATTCTTAACTACACAGATTACCATTCGTCTATAAAAATTTTCATAATATCATCTGTTGATGAGGTGACATGAGGATTGCATCTGAAAATATGTTTTTCTGTGACTTGGTATATCCTTGAATCATCTAATAAATAAATAAATGAATGTTGAATTATTATCTCTTTCGATTTCCATGTGCTGGAATCGAACATTATATTTTTTAATTTCTTCAAAAGTGTTGGAAGTGGAAGGAATGCCTGAATAATAATTGCAAACTCATCTTCTGAAACAGTCAGTATTATCTTCTGAAACCAAAAAAAAAAAACGGAAATCGCTATTAACTGTGCATTATGAAAAACTGTGAGAAAAATTCAATTCCTAGGGTTCAATTATTTTTATTAAAGTACTGAATATCATATCATCATGGAATTGGATTCTCATGAACAAGGAGCTTAAAAAAACTGTATAGCTTTCACTAAACATTGTCGTTGTTTGGTTGGTTGATCAGAATACAAAAGAAATGTAATTGCATATTTTGAGACAACATATGTTACAAATCTGATAGCAGAGGAAACAGATAACGAATGCAAATAATACATACATTTCAAATGGTACATCTTGGACCCCCTGTCACTGGCTTTATATACCGTAAGGTTCAAGTTCAATGGCTCAGTCACTGATGTGAGAACATATCGACTGGCGTTTGACATTCACACTTTTATCAAATCCGATACTGATTAATACATATACTGGTGTTTGATTCAAGATGAATTTTCGTGGAAACAGAATTTGAATCACCCTTACTTTTCATCTCCTATGAGGAACTGTTGGATCTCTTCCAGAGTTTTACCTGCCGTTTCTGGCACGCATCTCACGATGAATATCAGCCCAAGGAAACAACAAAAAGCGAAAAAGAAGAAAGGAATACTCATCGTTTCGAACTCGTCTAATACTAACTGGAAGAGTTTCGATACTATGGCGCCCATCAGAACTGAAAATGTATCGGCTACTCCAAGAGCTTTAGCTTTGACGCTGGTTGGAAAAAGCTCACTCAGCACACTAACAGGTCCAAAAGCCAAGCCAATACTAAAGAGAATGTTATAAGAAACTAACGCCGTTATTGGTAGCCAGTCAAGATTCTCGACAATACCCAAATGATAATCTTTGAAATAAAAGTGAAGAGCTAACATGAACACTGATACGCCACATCCAGCTGCAGAAATTATCATGAGTTTCCGTTTGCCGCATCTATCAACTATGAACAAAGTAGAAACAGTCACTGCTATCAACTCCATACTACAGTATATTATCACAGATAGAGTAGGGTTGATTTTACTGCCACTTTCCTTGAAGATAGTCTCGGTGTAAAAAAGGCAAGGATTCTTGCCACTAAACTTGTTAGTCAAACAGAGTATAAGAAAAATAAAGCAAGCTCTGCGGATACTCGGTACTGTTACAAGGTCCAAGAAACCAGTCCTCTCCGATCTCTCTTGTCTCGTCACTGCTTTGTGGAGACTCAACATCTCGTTGTCCACATCGGAAGTCCCTCTGAGGATTTCCAGTGATGCCTTGGCTTCTTCATGTCTCTTCTTCTTGATGTAATAATAAGGTGACTCAGGCATGGCAGCGAACACCATGAAATGTAGCACTGGTATGACGGAACAAATGATGCTCGACGTGAAAATGTCCGTTAATGATCCGATGATATTGATGAAAAGAGTTCCTGTTATGGCGAATATGGCTATGGTGGCCGTGAGGAAGCCTCTTATTTCTGGATCGGATATCTCGCCTATGTACATGGGCAAGGCTGTGTAAGAGGCTCCTTCCGTAGCGCCTATGACGAACCTGATGGCGCTTATCTCCCAGATGGTACTGGCGAAAGCCAGCAGTATGAAACATAGGAATACTACTGGGGCCAGTAGGAGGGTGGTGAATTTCCTTCCTATCCTGTCGGCGAGTAACGCTGAAATCAGTGCACCTAGAATGGAATAGGATTGAATTCATTCAACCAATTTTTATCAGTTTTTGCAAGTCAGGTGCATTTGGAAATTCATTGATTTGCCTTTCGTGATGTCAAATAATAATAATAAGATAAACTATAGTAAAGAAATAGGCATACTTTGAGTCGTCCGAATAATGGTTGGCAGTGGTCTTTGAATTCAGTGTAGCTACAATTCTGACTGCCCGTTTTTGAAGCCTGTGAATTTCATGGGATTGACTAGAGTTACGCCACAGAATTAAAGTGCCATAACTGACGTGTAAAAGACAAAAAGCAAAGTTGCATGGACTAATTATATCGATAATATTCGATATGACTGACCTAATTGAGTTCATCATCAATATCCACATTAAGTAGTTCATCATTGTCTCCTATTATGTGCTGGTTTTTGCTATTGGTTGATGAGTTTCAAATTATTCAAAGCAAACTATTATTGATCTAGAATAACAGAGTCAGTATTCTTGATATGCAAAACTTCTAAATCGGAGAAAGAATCAATTAAAGTTGTATCATCAGCAACTGCTACACATGAGTTTGGGAAAATTGTGTGAAATATGCCATTGATGTAAACAATGAAAATATATCCCTAACGGATAAAACCAATGAAAAGAATTCACCTAACGGAGAACCCAACAGTGGAGCTATTGCACACCAAGAACCATCGTCACTTGTTGTGGGAATCTTTGAGGTGTTTGATGTGAGTTCTGGCAGATAAGGCGAGGTCCAGCCAAGATTGATCCCGGAACTCATGATCGAGAAAGCACCTAAAATGGAATAAGAAATCAACTAGTCGATTTAAAGAACATTGGCATATTCATTCTGACCCTGAACCCAGCTGGATACTGTGGGGTTTTTATTATATCGAGAAGGAAATAACTATCCAAAATTTGTACACCATATTTAAATATCTGGTACGTGAATGAAGTGAAAAAGTACTTTGAACACTTCTGATTGAATCCTAACCTCCTGTACTCACATAGTAAACATATAATCAAGTACTGAAACCGGAAACTCGAAGGATACAAATTCTGTACTTGAAATACTGAAACTGGTAATGAAAATATTCGAATACACTTGAATTGGTTTAGTTACTGAGAGAAATGGTCATATTCAATTTTACTGGAGTACTTGAAATGGTACCTTGATATTCAAAATTCCATTGTGTTCACACACGAAATTATTTTTGCAATAACGATTTTCATCGACTACAACCTCGAAGAAGTGATTTTTTCTAGTTATGATGTCTTCAGTTATTATTTCAGATCATTCTGTAGTCAACGAGGTATATATGTATATATGTATATATTAAATGTGTTCGCATTATTCGGAACGAAGACAATAATATTGCTTTTCCTTCAGTTGATACACAATGAAAAAATCCAAGGGTAGATTCCTTGCTGAAAAGTAAGACAACACTTTTTTCCGTTTTCTTTTAATTCTGATAGGTTAGCTTGCGATTGTGCGATGTAATAGCGATGACTGAAAATATTGAACAAATAAAAATAATAAACAAAATATTACATTTTTAATTTTTCAGTCACTTGTTTCGAGAGCGTACATAGATTTTTTTTATCTTCATTTCTGAAACAAAGTATGATGCGCCAACGAAAAAGTTGTATTTTGAATTACTGAATCTTGAAAAAATATAGAACTTCGAAAAAACAAATGGCGTCACAATGTTTTTTGATCATCAGATGAATTGCCCTCTAGGAAGCCACTGGAATGATTGAACAAATTCTAATGGAGAAATCTGACTTTGGTTTCTTTCACAATATTAATGAAACACCCTGTAGATAGAATTTGGCGTATACTTCTCAAAACTGAATAAGAAAATTCATTCAAGATCAATTGATAAATAAACAACTAGTACCCAAAATAATTTCTTATCATATCAATAAATTATCGTTGATATTAATTTAGGCGGATGAAACTTTGTGAAATTCAGTAGGTAACAAATAGGTCTCATTGACCGTCATTATCGATTGCCTCTCAATGTTTTAGTTATAGTGCACATTAATATACTTTTAAAATATTTGAATACCGATGGTTCAGGAAAGAATATGAAAATTTTGTTATTGAAGTTTTTCGAGAACTTTCGATATAACCCCTGTAGGTGGGGTGCCAAAAAATATACGGAGAACCCTGTACCTACAATTAACCAGAACTTATTTATGTACCTAATGAACTTACTTATTCTATGGACACACAATAAGTAAAAATTTCAATTATATACCTGCTATTGTGGCAATATATTGAAAAAGGTTGCCTTTGTTGTAGATTATTTTGATCTTCATTATATTTTTGTTAGTTCACGGAGTACTGCTCGACGCCAATTCTGTCTCTATAATACTACTGGATCAAGATTTTGAGTGTTCGGCCAAATTAAATGAGATGTATGTAGATTATTTGCTCAGTAAATCGCAGCGACAATGCATGGTTATATACACTGTGTCCATAAAGTAACCCACCTGGTCAAATTTCGAACAGTTCAGAATTCATTTCTAATTTTTTTTTTCTGCTTCAATGGTACTTCATCAACTACTTTTCGATACTTGCCACTAAAAAATCCTGAGCGTCATTTTGAAAGATTTTTGTTTATCAAATGGGGGTCGCTTCTGTATACGAAACCAGAATTTCAGACGAAAATATTCATCTGAAACAAAATGGCGGTGACAGAAGAACGCCATCTAGAAAATAGTATTTCACATAACTAGAGTGTGGAAAGTAACACATTTAGCACGTGTCATGTATGCTAGGGCGGAAATGTAATGAGTGCATAAAATCCACTCACCAACGAGTTATGTACACTATTTTTTCTACGACCATAAATATTCAAAGTATGTGCATAGTGATTCCAAGTTTCACCCACTGTCTATTGTCATTCATTGAAATTTCATTTTCTACCCGAATTCGAAATTCAATAGTCCTGCTCATTGACGACAGCTACCCCGATACCCAAAATAGAGCAATCAGGAACCAGAAAACCCGAGCGGAGATCCGTTCATCATGATTGGAATAATATTTCCCTTCGATATTTTCGTGATTGTCATTTTTGACACTCAACAATAACCGCAGGTTAATGGGAATTTGGTTATATATATATTGAATATATATGTCTTCTGAAGATTTCATTAAAAACAAGGTACCACTGATAAATAGAAAATTTCTCTTTTAGGTTTTTGAAGATTGAATTCCATACGCAGTGACATTTTGGGGCACATCATGAATCTGCCCTTAAAACTATATTGAAATTATTATTCTAATTATTTTTTCAGAAATGACTAGAGGATATCCCAAAACATCTACAAAAATTAATATATCACCTCCTCGATTAACTCAGAAAGAATAGTTATATAGTCTCATGAGAATAAATGATGTCATCTTTGGAAACCTACTTCACTAAACTGAATCAACTGTGTTGATGCCATCGTCATAAATGTACCATATTATATTGTTTTGAGTTCGTTTCGAATAATGAAGTTGATTCATAATAGCCAAAGGGATCGAATATGAAATATCTAAAACTATCAACCGACATTTTGTTGAGATGATTGAAAAACTGTTCAAGTGATGAATCATTTGACGCCTCATTCCATGCATTTGAAGAAATCCTCCGAATTGGCCTCATGCGCCATTTTAAGAGATACTTTGCATATTGTTCACCGAAGTTAAAACGAATTTCAAGAAATGCCATTTAAACAAAAAAAATTGAGAAGAAAATTCCCAGCCGTCAAGAGTTAACAAGTGGGGTTACTTTATGGACAAAGTGTATACTTAGAAAATAATAAACATCTCAGTAGAACTTCATATTATTCAATTCGAAATGTTTATATTTCACTTACGAAAGCACAAAAATAAAATAATTCAGTGACAAAGTATGACTGGAAATAGGATTACTCGAGTCATTATATTATTCAAAATTGGAGTCGGAGCAATAAGAAATTCTAATATCATTCCTAGGGTGTTGAGGTGGAAATAAGATGCAGTGTCGATTCAAATAAAAATAATGTTTCGGAAGTCACTGCGACATGTTGTCATGATATTTTTTCTTATGTAAACCCACTGGTTTATATACATATATCGTCTGATTCCTGTTCAATCTACGAAATGTTCACGATAGGCTATCACAGTAAACTGAATGGATATGAATTTATTTCCGTTGTCTGTATCTGTGTGTTTCTATAAGAGAGACTGTTAGCTTTGTAACTACTTGTCGGTATCCAAAGTCAATAGATATAACGTGTTTTCATCTGTCAAATCAATTATTGTTACTCTGAAATAACAAGCTGCATTTATGAAGCATTGAAAATGAGTGATCGCATTGAAATACACATACAGGGTGTCGCATATACATATGGCTACGTGACAATCTCTCGGGAGCATACATGACAGATCAAAAAAACACGAATAAGGGAGATACCAGGCCTCAAAAACATTTCTCAGAATTAACATTTTTGGCTGTAAGTCTTGAACGACTTTGTATATTGTAATGATTCCTTGGTGTGATACTTCATTAAGAGAAAGACATTTTTTGACACCAAAACCAAGTTCCTGTTCCTAGCAAAATACAGGAACAGACTGGCCCGCTACTAAAAATTTGCATAAATTTCGACATTTGTCATTATTTTTGAGCTTCCAACAATATTTTTGGATACTCTTGATATTTCTATCCCAAAAAGGTACGTTCTTTTTCATTTCCATATAATCAACGGTGTTTGAGTTGAATCGATTTTCTCTCAAATGTTTAAAGCAATGTTTTGGTATCAAATAATAGCTCTCTTTCGATGAAACATTATACCAAAAGAACAATACGATATGAAACGAGAAAAACAAGTTGAGGTGGTATTCTTCATGAACATTGCTCGGAACATTGTTTCAAACAGTTTAAGAGAATAGATTCATCTCAAGAGGTGTCAATTATATTGAAAGAAGAGAGAAAGAGTAAAAATCTCAAGAGTATCCAAAGACGTTGTTCGTAGCTGAAAATAATGAGAACTGTCAGAGTTTAGAAAAATTATGTGTTACGAGCTATCTGCTGAGAACAGAAACTTGGTTTTCATGTCAAATAGTGGCTCTTTTCTGATGAAACATTACATCAAAAAATCATTACGATATAGAAAGTGACATGAAGAAAATAGTCATATGACCACCTAGTGCTATTTTGACTTCTCATATATGCTCTCGAGAGATTGTTA
This sequence comes from Gastrophysa polygoni, assembly GCA_963576655.1. Lineage (NCBI taxonomy): Eukaryota > Metazoa > Arthropoda > Insecta > Coleoptera > Chrysomelidae > Gastrophysa > Gastrophysa polygoni. Next base: position 35,102,435 of record OY755084.1, on the reverse strand, counting down.
TGTAGTCATGGGCCACCCTGTATACTGTGCAACTCGAAAAGATTATCCATAACTCACTCAAACTTCAAACACTGTCTTTTTGCGATATGAACATCATATCCATTCATTTTCTACAAGCGACTATTGAAATGTCTATTATTTGATGTGATTTGTTCAGAATTCTAAATATTCATTCGAAGATTCATAGCATATATTATGAAGAACAATATGAAATGCAAGAGTACGTGATGTAGGAGTTAACAAACTAGAGCTAGAAACGAGGGTTTTGTATATGAATATTCATTGATGTATGTGCAACGTACTGGGTGGCCCAATGAAAACGAAAAAAAAAACGCTCGAACCGGTCGATTTTTATTTCGAGGCGTTAATATTTTGCGCATGTTTTCAACTTTCTCACTTCAAACCCTTCGGAGGAGGGAGCTCCAACCATCGAATCTCAAATGGAAGTGATACATCATTTTGAAGGTGATCTAAATCTCTTAACAACGCTCCCTTGTTTTTTTTGGAATTCAATGCAGTATTTCTCGAGAGAACACGTTTATGAAAATGATCGGGTAGTGATGGAGAGTGGCGCTTTTTTTCCCTTTCATCACTATTACTCATTTCGTAGTTAGAACGATGTTCATCTAAGAATTGCCTTATGTGTTCTTTTTTCAAATCCTGGCCTATCCAACATTACATACAGAATCATTTACTTTAATGTCAGTTCCTTGATCTCTCAGTCAAATGCACACCTTGTTTCGTTTCCATTGGGACACCCTGTATACCCGACCTTCATGAATGACATTGTGACGGAAATTATTGCTAGAATAAAACACAACTCCATTCAAGACTTCCTCATAGAGATCTGCATCTGCAACTTCTGCTACTTAGTTTATTCATACTACTTAGACGCCATTTCAGTACGAGAAAGATATTACAAGAATATTCAAGAGCTGAATTCTAATTAGGATATTTGCATCACTACATTGCTACAGTTAGTGGAATGACTGAATGACGATATTTTATATCTGCATTTTCATTGCACATTGCACATTCGCACTCTCGAATAATTGCGAATTAATAATATGAAAGAATAGTTGATGTAACTAATCCTCATATTTCTAGAGTATCATGTGTCATTTAGGTCGAATTACCTTTCTGACCAGCATCAGGAAAAACAGAAATTTTCGTGTATCATACAGTTTGAATTACCTTTCTGAGCAGCATCAGGAAAAACAGAGATTCATTCGAATTTCAATTGCACAATATCTCTCGAACGATTCAAAATTTCTCAACTTTCTCTTGAGTCCCAATTTCCTGATGAAAATCATGAACTTTGCAAAAAGATTGAATATACCTGATCCATTATAGAATAGTAGGTTGATAAGAGATCATTCTGATTGAAGTTTAGAGAGGTTGCAATTACCCAAGCGACCCCTCACTGAACTCAATAACTATTAATCATTGAATGTTGAGCTATAGTCAACTCTTCCCAGTCTTCTTTTCATGCAGACCCAGCATAATATTAGACGACAGTGTGATTTTCGAAAGTTACTTTTTAAAGTCACTGATGGCCTTTTATATCCTAGTAGTTGCGGTGTGAATTCAGTAAACCTTTGATGAACATTTTAATTGGTCTCAGTGGTAGTCGTGGCATCATGCTTGAGATTTCGATTCTCTCCATTCTTCAATGGATGTTTTATTCAGCTTTTTGGTTCTCTTGATGACCTTCATGACCTATAGCATCCAAGCTAGCGGGTAACATTATTCTTCCTATCTCAGGCAGTATTTTATCAATATTGATTCCGGTAAATTATAAATATCTGCGCCTACCTCTTCGATTTCGGAGCCGTTTGTGTATCAGGATAGCTCATCCTGAAGATACCTGCCTTCCAGCTTTGTGTTGATATTTTCTTGATCCACTTCTACTTGCTGCCCAAATGATTGTGTGGTCCATGATCACAGACCCGTTGATAAGTACAAACTCAGAGAGTCATGAAGAGAGCGCGAAGTCCAAAGAGCTGATCTGTAGTTTGGAGGGCTATTTGCTTGGTTACGCAGGAGCTAGGAGTAGAATATATAAAACACTGCCATAGACCAGGATGGTGGCAAGCCAAATATCAATAGGATCATTTCAAAGAAAGAACCTCAACAGAAGAAGTTCTGAATAGGATATCTCATGGTGTGCAGTGTACAAAAAACACAAAAAACCATAACTATAGAGGAGAACAGCACTGACAGTTTCTACAGGTTCTATATCACAAGTAATTGAAATATGTGGGAGCATACCAGCTGACATAGTAGGGAATTCCATTAACGAATTCTATTTAAAACTTCAATTTCCAGAACCTCACCAACAATGCAGATACAGTGAGTTGAATTAGCCTTAAGGTTGATGAACTGATCCGTCCATATTTCTACTATTTATTATTGTTCATTGTTATTGCTCATTTTTGATAATTGTAACATCAGAATTTCATTCCATATTCCAGATATTCAGAAATTTCCAAACACTTGCTGTCATTTTTAAAAAAAATATATATTTCTTTTGCTCCTTCCGTTTTCCATTTGCATTTATTTATCAGAACCCTTTTTGGATGAAGGATTGTTCAACTTATTATACACTATATTAGTATCATCATCATTAGAGTTTTGCTCATGAATGTTGTCGAGTGAATAGTTTGCTTTGAGTAGATCAAGAAATTCATGGAATCCAGAAAGAGGGTGGATCGAATAATAGGTTTGAAATATCTTGATCCTGAACTTATTTCGACCAGTTGAATTCAGCTAACATTTGTATAGCATGCACATGTGATAACGTCAAATCCTGCTGAATCTCAATATCATCAGTTAGGGATTAAACCTGTATATTTTAAAAATCTGTAGCTGATAAGGATTCTTTTGTCATATACATACTTATCATTACTTATCATCTAACTTGGGGTTCTACCGTTGCAATTTCCAATTTATCACTCAAAACTAATACAAGAATATGTCCCGTATTTGAAAGAAAGAAACTACATGCCGATTTCCAATTTATGTAATTTGAATAATTTGTTTGAAGTGGTTATTCATGAGTTTCTCTTTATATACGTTGACTCACAAATCATTGAGAATCAGAATAGTTTCATCAAAGGACGATACTGTCACCAATTTAGTAGGTGTAACTCAATTTCTAGCTGGTTCATTGCACGATGGTGGGCAGGTAGATGAGATTTATACAGATTTTTGGAGAGCTTTCGATAACTGCTGGATAAACTAAATAAATTGTCACCGAGACTGCCACTAAATCACTGATTATTTCATCATATTTGTCAAAAAGTAAACCTTCGTATTTAGTATAACTGTTATGAGTCAATTGACATTTCAGCATCTTCTGGAATCAATTTTGGGTCCTCTTCCATTTATAATATTTATTAATTACATATGCCTGTCTCTCCAGTCCAATGTATTACTTTGTACTAATGATTGTGAATTGGATAGGACACTCTGAATGATTGTAAACTTCTTCAAGATGATTGAGACAATGAAAGGTGAATATAAATATAAATAGCTCCACATATATGTGTTTTACGTGTGAGAAACATGCCATTGAGTATACTTATATGATTGATGACAATTTACTCGATCAGTGTTATCAATTAGAAGATTTGGGTGTGATCTATCATGTGAAACTAGCCTTTATTGATCATAAAACCATAACACTAGGATTCATTATCAGAAAACCGAAATTCTCAGCTCAAAACGAATCAATGAAAATAATTTTGATTTATTTGTGAGATCAAGTATGCATCTTTATAGTTTGGTGTAATGGATATGTGATATTCATATCAACATTATTGAAAATATTCAGCGAAATTTTTTCGAACACTTTTGACACAAAACGGATTGCTCATATCCAGATGAACTACTACCCCATCTGAAATTATCAAGTCGCTCTGGTACTGCATCTTTGGTTTCTCATCGTAATTGATGTGGTGTTGTTTTTTTGCATGAGTTACTGATTCACAAACTTGACTGTCCACTGTTCCCATCTGCTCTCTCTTATTGATAGCCATGTTCCTCGATTGCCTGTGAGAGACGATAAATCTCTCTTTTATTAGTTTACTGCTCAAGCTAATTCATTTGATGTCTCACGAATTCACAAAATTTTTTCTGAGTAAATGCGTGTTCAAGATAATTTTAATATTTTCCATTATAAAATTCCTGATATATAGTAAGCATTGCTATGATTTTCTGATTGTCAATCTGATTGTGTGGTGGCGTTATGCATTGCTCTCGGCATTTCTGAACAAAAAGAAAGACAAAGAATCGAAATGTATAATTAAGGAATTAAGAAGAAATACTGTAAGCAACATGCCTTAAAATAGTTTTTTTCGGACTCACAGACTCCAGAATGTTATATTCGTCCAAAAAAAAACTATTTTCCGGACTTGTTACGTGAATTACTATTTTTGTACGAATGTCAAAAAAAACTTCACATTTCTACATATCTATTGTTGCGTGAATATTTCCTTCTTTTGCTTGCCAAAATAATTCACAGAAATAATATGAAATATTGAATTTTTGAGGATTCATTTTCAACAGAGTCAATATTATTTGATTATTCATCATAAAACAATTTCATATATTGGAATAATTGATAGGATAGTTTGAACAATTACTTCCAACATCAATTTCCGAAGATGTTCCTGATGTTGCTGCTGATCAGAAACGTTAGATATGAGTTCATTCCACAATTTTATCAGATATTTAAATTTATTTGGAAGATGGAAAATTCAATATTCTGTCAGTCATCTCAATTTTGTTATCCAAATTATCCTCTTCATAAGCTTCTGCTACGGACGCAGATATCCATTTACAGTTGTTCAAAAAATGTATTTCGTGTATGAAATTCGAGTTTTCATGGCAAATTCGAATCTCATGTGCCAAAAATAACTATTTCGTCCTTTATCAATTTTTTTTTCTTTTCATTCAGTCATACTCATATCCTAGAAATAATCATACTGTGTGATTTAGGTATAAGTATTCTTATTTCAGTTCTGTTTCGTATCCCAATTTTACGTTGGATGTGTAGAAATGAAATGAACAAAATGTCGTGATATGCTCTTATTTCAATGACTAGCTCCCACCCACCTGATTATATTTAGGATTCATTTCCTTGTTAGAAGCGTGACTTCCATTTGATTATCTTTGCAAGTGATCATTAGTGATGGATTCTTTTCAATGTCTGATTTTCTTATTTGCCGTAGGTTTCGGCAACCGATCCAGATTGTGGCGTCAACGCAATAGTGAACTATACCTTGGGTGACAGCTTCGAAAAGATCACAGAGTTCAAAATCAAATCGGACACCGGAGAAGTTTGTATCAGCTCTCAATTAGACTACGAAACAAGGAATGATTATGAGTTTTCAGTTACTGCTACAGACAGAGGTGAGTAATGAAATTCTGAAGGAATACTCAATCGAGAGATCAGTTACTCAATGCAGAAAAAGGCAGTTAGAAATATATTGCCGGTGCAAGTTCTAGGGACCCGTGTAAACTTATATTTTTTGTTGATCTGAAAATAATGACCTCATAATGACCTTCATCAGTACAATACAAGAAGTAAAAATTTCCTGTTAAATCCTAGATATCGCTCAGAACTATCTGCACCAAACTCTCGCAATCTTCTAGTGCTGATTACTCAAAAGAAATACATCACACATGATTTGAAAATATGTAATTGTGATCTATTTGTGATTTGATGAAAATTGTTTGTCTTCTACAAATTTACATGTATAAATGTCTAGACCTGCTATTATAAATGTGCCATGTACATAAAGTAGTCGATAAATATTTCTATTCAATTCTATTCTATTCGAAGACGACTTTTCATACCACCCTTCAATCATATAGTGAATCGAAAAGGACCATTGTACGTCGGCAAATTGAATACTTTCGAAGGGAACGTCCTATTTTCAAACTAGATAGATGAAAACTGAGGTATGACAGTGTCTAGGGGTCAATTTTTATGACAAACGTAACTTTGCAAACCGCATAGATATTTTTATCATGATTTCTGAGTTACAGCATGGTTTTCGAAAATGTGCATTTCTGAACAGTTATTGGTATGAATGAGCATGTGTTTCCATTAAAGTCATATTTCAGCGAGAGATTACAGTTTGTATATTCTTTAGTCATAACTCATCGTAACTCACTAACATCTGGTAAAATCTGGAGTACCACAGTCCTAACAGGACTAGCCTAACTCTGTACCTTCTGGAAACCTACTGTGTACAGATGATTTCAAAATTCTCCGAGCTCTCAGGAACGTTAATGGTTCATTCATATTGCAGCACGATGCTAACAATATCATAAAATGGTCCAAAAAATGAATTATATTTTCAATTTTGATAAATGTTAAATTATGACCATTCACAGACCAAAAAAGTCTAGTTATTTTCTTCAAACTATGAACACTTTAGGTGAGAATTCACAGAGCATATCAATATTGCTTGCAAAACAGAAATATTGATATAAGTATATCAATATAATGAAGAACATCGTTATCATACCAAGGGACCAAAATTCCCTCAAATCAATCAAAAAAAGGCCCGTGGTAATGATATTCCTTACTACCAAGTTGTGTGTTTAGTTTTTTCCACAAGTAGCAGTTCATTTCAATTATTATGGTTCTAAGAAACTCAGATTTCATCCTACCGTGACGAGTATGAGAGCATACTTGTGTCTTATTCTCACCAAAGTTATCGCGAGCTGTCAGTAATGCGCAACATAGGCACAATCTTGTCAACTCTACATCGTGATTATCACGAACTTGGCTGTTGTTCTGATGTTCTGTGCTCTGTGTTAATATGCCTCAACAGTATTAGAGTACCATTTCTGCGGATATCGTATCAAATGATAAAAACATTCTATGAACTACTAGTTCATAGAATGTGAAAAACTACCTTGGTGAAGAATACGTTGAATTGCAGGTTCTATGGCTAGTGGTGAAAAAAATACTAACATTCAGGGCGTAGTCGCCTCGAATTCGCAACCATTATTTGAGATCCGCATCTCTAATTCTCGAGTAAAACTTTAGAATCAGTTCAAAATTCTTCTTCTCCTTGAAAATTTCTGTACTATCGTTGACTGAACTCTCTAACTTAACCCTCGGTTTGAATTTTATCAACCTATAAATTGCTTGATAAACAGAATGCTGCAACTTTGTTGAAGATACACAAGTAAATAAATGAATGAACACTCAAAAAAAAAGTATATACCGTAGGAATGTGCCGTGGCTTCGGTACCATGGCAATATCGCGAATACAAATCAATGACGTTCACGACAATCGTCCTGTAATTTATCCTTCGGAATGAAAAGTTCTGCTCCGCGAAAATGACGCATCTTCTGAATCGTTATCGCAAACTTTTCAGTTTCTGAAGAAAACTATTTTAATGTTTTGTTCAACGACCTCAATACATACTCAAACAAGTACCGTGAATGAACGGTGTTTTCTGTTTCCCGGTGGCCTAAGCACCATGGTAATATTGAGAATACAAAACACAGACGTTAACGACAATCTTCCTGTGTTTTACCATTCGGAATACAACTTTTTGCTCCACGAGAATGACGCATCTTCTAGATCGTTATCGCAAATTTTTCAGATTTTGAAGAAAATTATTTTAATGTTTGATTCAACGACCTCAATACACACTCAAAGAAGTACCGTGAATGTACCGTGTTTTCTGTTTCCCGGTGGCCTAAGCACCATGGTAATATTGAGAATACAAAACACAGACGTTAACGACAATCTTCCTGTGTTTTACCATTCGGAATACAACTTTTTGCTCCACGAGAATGACGCATCTTCTAGATCGTTATCGCGAATTTTTCAGTTTTTGAAGAAAATTATTTTAATGTTTGATTCAACGACCTCAATACACACTCAAAGAAGTACCGTGAATGTACCGTGTTTTCTGTTCCCAGGTGGTCTCAGCACCATGGCAATATTGAGAATACAAATCACAGACGTTAACGACAACCGTCCAGTGTTTTACCCTTCGGAATACAACGTTTCGCTCCGCGAGAACGGCGCATCTTCATCAGCAGCCACTCCTGTCGTCGTTGTAGCAGCCACTGATGCGGATTCTGGCAAATTCGGGACCATCAGTTACAAAATCGTCGCGGGAAATGAAAGGGGGCTTTTCAGAATAGAAAAATCCACCGGAGAGATTTTCGTAAATCGACCCAATCTGCTCTCTACAAGAGGACAGCCTTATCATAAATTGAATATCAGCGCCGTCGATGGTGGTAACTTGAAAACTTTGAGGGATGCTCAAGTTTTCATCAGTGTAATCGATTCTGCACAAAGGCCCCCGATTTTCGACCGATCCCGATATACGTATTCTGTGAGCGAGAACGTTAGGAGGAATACTATTGTCGGAAGTATCAGGGCATCGATTTTGGATGGTGGTGAGTACTTGTTGCCTTCATATTCGCTTTATTTCTGCTTAGGAATTCTGCTCATTTTCCCATTTTGGCAATGTAGTGTGTCATGACGAACAACTCTTCATCATGATATTTCAAATATTCAAGTATTATTTCAATTCAATTTCAAGTACTCCATCGTAATCAAATATGAGTATTTTCATCACGGTCAATTACGTTTTCATTAGATTTAAGTAGATTCAAGTACTTTCAGTATCAGTTTGAGTATTCTACTACTGAATACTTTCACTATACCTGAATTTCACAGTCGATGAATCATCTCGATTTTCAAGAATGAAAATAACTTTCTGGCAATAACTGTCAGTTTGTTATACTATTCTTACATTACAGTCTTTTTCGAGAAATTGCTAGCAACTTGATTGCTGTACCTTTTTGAATATCAATTGCGTATGCCTGTCTTTGTTTTGATGCAGAGGCATGAAATAAATTAAAAATCGTTCTCATATTTCAAGGTCACTTTTGCGCTTTTGCGCATATTTTTAGTAATACAGGATGTTAACAACATATGTTGGTGATTGTGGTTTATAAAGGCCCATTAAAAAGTCATTACAATCGTTGACGTTCGTTGTTCTCAGGTTGCCCATATTTTATTCAACCAGGGTTTGCTCTAACAAGATCTAATATTTATCTTTTCGATGCACCTTTGGATTCATGTGACAAGAACAACAGTAGCAATTGCCTGAAGTAAAATTTTTTTTTTCTCCATCTATGTCCTTTTTTCGAATCATTTCTTTTGTTTATTGCTCGAACCATGACATTGATTTCAAACTTCAGAAGTCTTGATGAATTGCGATATAAATGTTCGAACATTAGAACACCAGATTTTTCTCCTGGCCCGCAATTTATTTTCTTGCTAATAAAGATATTGCAAAAAACTGTACGTAGCCAATGATATACAGGGTGGAGACCTTAACTGGAATAAATTCGCTAGCAGGGAGGTGAATAATTTTTTTTCAAAAATTCCCGAGATACGTCAACGTTTATATATATATATATATATATATATATATGTATATATATATACCTACCTACATTTTGCGTGCAATATGAGGGATATAGTTTTTCAGGGGTAGCTGAAACTACTCTGAACATGTTTTCGTCAAATGCAAACCTATGGCTTGTGACCCCTCATTGGGAAGCTGGTGAAAAGTGGAATCCGGCGTACTGATCAAATTTCATTTTCTTGTACGTTAGAGGGTTGCATAAAATCAAAACGGGATTCCAAAGTAAAATCCATTCCCAACATAAGAATCGCTCAGTTTCGGATTGTGAACCTCATTTTTCAGAATCGATCCAGTAGGAAAAATATATATCATATATTTAGTATCAATTGACACTACTGGTAGCTTAGAAAACACGAACTACGTATAAAACACTCTGTGAATAGAATACATAGACATACACAAACATGATGCAAGGTTTTATTGTTTCATTATACACAGACATTCATAGACATACTATGAATGACATCTCCGAAACATCATAATGCACTGATTCACAGGTGGAGAAAGACCGATCCAGTGGTCAGCTAAATTGTCAAATCTTACAAGAGTTGACTTCTTTCTGTGGGGTTATCTGGAAAATGATGTTTATAAAATACTTTGTAGCTGCGAGAGAGGGTGTAGAAAATAGAATTAGAGTTGCTTTCTGAAACTTTAGTATTCCAATGGTTAGAAATTGGGATAGCTAATTTGAAAATCGAATTGAGCATTCGTTATCATTATTATTTTATTACTGATCATTTTGAATTTCTTGTTCAGTTCATTGCTGGTAGTCTATTAATAATCATAGCTTTTTCAAACAATTTGGTTTCATTTACAGAATATTCTATATATTCTTGGTTTGTTTTTCGAAGTTGTCAATTGATGATTAGCAGTCCTGGCCGGCATAAACAAACTTACAATCCAAACAAGTTTCTCAATATTAGTGAATTCCCAGTTGCAACTCGGAGTATTACTAAATTCTATTCTACACTATCACTTAATTCCGAGTTGTAAATCGGAATTTTAATATTCCGAGTTGCAACTTCTCAATATAATATTCCCAGTAAGAACTAGGAATTCTAGATTCAATATTCCGAGTTGCAATTCGGAATTTAGTAATATGGACGACGACGATGGACGAACGTAAAATTGTGAATCATTGAATATTGGATAAAATTCGAATCAAATATGAATTATGATGATATCCATACCAATCAAACGTATGTTATTTTGTCCATCCATTCTAAATCACCATGTATTAATTTCCTCACATAAAAACAGTGTCTTATACTGACTGGTCCATAAAGATGCGGTAACCTTTGAGGTGACTTGAGTAGAGTTGCACCCTTTTCAGACTTTCTTATATATATGTTTATCAACAATAAGCGGCTTTTCTTTGTGGTTTTTTATTTGTAGGCTATCGTGTGAACTACTATACATGATGAATATCAGATAGCATATAGACTTTCTTGAAATTTGTTTACTTTGCTGTAGATTCCAATTTCAAAGATATACATTCAGTATTTTGGAAAGAATCGGAGATCGGTGAAACTTTTTTGGGCCGACAAAGCTTTCCTATCTTACATTAATAGTGATACAGTTTAAGTTTAGTAGCAGAATAAACAATGTTGTTTACATAACAGTTATCGTGAAAGTTTCATCAGCCAATTTTTTTTTTATCTGTGGACAACACGAAAGGGAAACCTATAATGTTCGAGGAACATCGTGTTTGTCAGTGGTGGAATTTTGGGAGAGAAGGAAGGTGTTAGAATTGTTCTCAAAAGTTTGGAGGTTGTAAGCATCAGGAAAGCTTCACTAGGCAAAGAATTCCACAACTTTGCCGTTCTATTTATGAATGATGCTTGGTATAGCGATGTTCGACAGGTCTCGAGCCTGACAGTGTACGGGTGACCAGCTTGAGCTCGTCTGGTTTGTCTACTAGGAATCGCGCATGGTGGCATAATAGATGATATTTCCGTTGAGCACCGACCATGGAAGTACCTATAAAAAAGGCAGAGATCGCCGACCTTTCTACGATGATCTAGAGAGGTCAATGATTTGGTGAGTGTTGTATCATTGACCAGGCGAATATCTCTCTTCTGAATTGAATCTGAGCTTTAGCGTATGTTTGGGGGCTGAGCTCCAAACATGTGAACAGTACTCCAGGACAGGTCGAATTTGTGCTTTGTAGATCATAAGCAGTTGCTGGGATGTGAAGTATCTCTCTCTCTCGCACGGAATAGAAAACCAAGTTTTTGTGAAGCAGTTTTCGCAATGGACCTCACATGATCGTCCCATGAGAGAGCACTGTTGGTGGTGACACCCAGCATGGATATTGACGACCTCATAGGAACAGTGGTAACCGACATCATCAAATTGGGCTACCTCACTCACCTCACCAACCTACCTAATATAACTTGAATTTGTCTATTTTAACTATTCTCGTTGCCCTCATTTGAAGAGCTCAAATGTGACGTTTATTTCGATTGCGATTACCTGTTCTCAGTGACGGTACATAAATTTAGGTTTTATAACCAAAAACAATAGTACTATTTTGGTAACCTACATCAACCCTTAAAAACTTCGCCTGTTAAGGTTCTAGTAGTGTGACTGTACCCATTGTATTATTTTTGCTGTTACCGTATGGGCATACATTATATGTATATCATTATTTCTCTCTCTTGGACGCATATTTTATATGTTTCCTTCCATTTAATTTTCAACTGAAGATTCATAATTTAAGGGAAATTAAATTGTTTGCTTTATTTGCAACTCTGATTCACGAATTCAAAATGTAGTGCACTAAAAAGTGGGAGATTTTTTTTCCTGCAAAAAACGTTTACATACATACGTAATGTCATATACATACCTACGTTGAAAACTAAGTATATTTTGCCGAGTAATATCTAATGTGCATACATCCTATTCCTTTTCTGTGATCGCCTAGTTACAATAATTCGAGAAATTCATATTCTTGTTCATTATACCAGCATGTTAGATTTTCAGATACTTTGCGTTAAAATGAATTGCTGTATACTCATTTGTACTCCAGTTTCTGAACAAAATTGATTGGTGGAATCAGAAATGATAATAACAATGATAGTAATGAACTTGCTCATATTGATTATTGCTATATCATTTTTTTTCAAATTTTTGTACTCTTCCGAAGAATATTAATTCCAATGTCTGAATATAGTGGCAAGTAACTCGTGTCACTCTTACGGTTATATACAGGGTGTCCCAACGAAAACTTTCTACACGGATTTACTGGGAAATGACAAATTATTTTCGGAAACGCTGAAACACGTCGATTTTGATTCCTAGGAAGACACATGTCAGTGATGAATTTAGTCACGCAACTTCATCCTCCTGACAGGGGTGGCTACCCCATTGCGAATCATCATAGGGAACTTGGGTCGAGTGATACATCATCTGAAAGCTCTCTTCATTCTCTATCCAAACGTTTATTATTTTTTCAAAATCGAATGACTGGTACTTGAGATTAGTGTGGTAATAGGTTTAACTTGAATAATCAATATCGTACCTGTTCTTATCGAAATTCAATTTATTAATTGCTCGAAATGAGCCTCCTACCTCCATACAATGATAAAGTCTACTTTCGAAACTATTACGAACGTTTTCCAATACTTCTGGAGTTATGCCTCCGCACTCGTTTACAATTCGACCACGTAGATCCTCTAGTGACTATGGCGGAGTGGCAAAAACTTTGCTTTTGAGATGCCCTCATAAAAAATAATCCAACTGGTTGAGGTCCGGTGATCTAGATGGCCACTCAATTGGTTCTCGTCGCCCTATCCAATGATTGGTACATCGTTTATCCAGAAAGTTTCTAACCGCTACTGCATAGTGAGGTGGTGCTCCATCTTGTTGAAAATGGAGGTTGTCTTCCGAATAATCTCAATCGTTTTCGATAATATCCGTTATCATGGGATCGATGGCATTCTCAAGAAGATGTAAATACATTTGTCCATTCAAATTATCATCTATGAAAAGTGGTCCAATAATCTTTTTGCCAAAAATACCACACCAAACATTCAACTTCTGCGGAGTTTGTGTGTGGACCTCACGTATTAACCTGGGATTGGTATCGCTCCAGTAGCGGCAATTGTGACGATTTACGTTTCCATTAACAAAAAATGTACTCTCGTCTGAAAAACAAATATTGAAGAGCAAATTGGGATTTGTTCTCAGACGCTCAGACATTTCCTCACAAAACTGTTGACGTCTGTCAAAATCGTCTTCGTTCTGTTCATGTACAAGTTTGATTTTGTATGGATGGAATCGATGTGACTTGAGAATTCTCTGAATACTCGATCGTGCTACACCTGAAGCTTCAGCCAAGCTTCGAATACTTTGAGTATGATCCATAGCCACGTGTCCCAAAACCGCTACCTCAACAGCTTCGTTCCTTATCCGACGTTCAGGATGATGTTTCTGGTTTCCCTCAGACCCAGTTCTTTCGAATTTATCAATCAACGTTTGAACATAGGTATGAGATGCATTTTTCCCTGGATGCCTTGTATTGAAAATTCTAGCTGCAGCTCTTAGACAATCATCATTTTTGTAGTAAAGTTTCACTCAATTCGTTCTTCTAATGCGTAAACCATTTTCAGGAAGAAACTTAACTCACAGAATACGAATTAAATGATATTTCCATAAGAATCATGCGATCTGTGAATTCATTCTGAGAACATACACGCAGGCGAACCATAAAAAACAGGAATTTTTTGTCTATGAAAAAGTCAACAGAACAAAAACTAAGAAATATGGTTTCCGGCCGTCAGTGCCGTGATCGGTTCACCTCTGTGGAGGAGGTTCCTTTGGACGTTTCGCTCACAATTGGGGTGAGCATCTTCCACTTGTATTGTTGTATTCGCGAATAGCGACATCAACCTGATACTTGGTTGAAAGATCTTCGCAATTAATAGTCCCAGCCTGGCTACTTACTTTGTTTTGACTAATTTGTTTTCGTTTTTCGTGGGGTGACTGGGTTCCCTGACCGGATGGGATGTTGCCATTGTCTATCTGTCCACTCATTGAGTCTTAAAATAGTTAATAAATTGAATTTGAATAAGAACATGTGAGATATTGACTAATTACATTGAACCTGTCAACAACACTAATTTCAATTACCATTCATTCGATTTTGAAAAAATTATACACGTTTGGATAAAGAATAAAGAGAGCTTTCAGATGATGTATCACTCGACCCACGTTCCCTATGATGATTCGCAAGGGGGTAGCCGCCCCCGTCCGGGGGATGAAGTTGCTCGACTAAATCCATTACTAACATGTGTCCCCCTAAAAATTAAAATCGACTTGTTTTAGCGTTTCCGAAAATAATTTGTCATTTCCTTCCCAGTAAATCCGGGTGGAAAGTTTTCGTTGGGACACCCGGTATGGATTTATGAAAGAAATATTTCTATCTATAATAAGATCACTACTATAAATCCCTCACTATAAAAACCATGTGAATGATGAATATCATGGTTTATATGAATTTTTTGAATTTACAGTACGATGCAAATGCATGGAATAAATTCGATATTTAAAAAATAGGCGTCTTCTGGGAAAAATCCAAATACACGTCAATTTTGATTTTTGACGGTCCACCTCATAATATACATGTTGGAGACGTTACGTCACCGGTGTTGGCGTGATGACGTCATCGACGATATTGGTGTCAGATACAAAAAGATTTTTTAAATGATAAATGGAAATAATCGAATTCAGTGCTTATAGATCTCCGATACCATCTTCGAATTCACTCACCTCTTTATATTCACTATATAAATAGGCGTTACTATGAGTTGCGGATAATGTTCATTGGGAGTATTGATACATTCATTTCTGACCTGGATATTATAAGCTTATATCGTCACAGTTTCGCTATGAATGAAGCTCCCTTGATATGTTATAGATTCTACAGGGTGTCCTTAAAAGGTCTTTACAAAAAGCTACCACATATTCTTCAGACCAAAACAATTCGATACAAGCAAACTTACCTCAGTAAAAAGTTGCTTAGTTTGGGCGCTAGACGGCTCTGAAGTTGAAATTTTCAAATCGATTTTGCTTCATAACTTTTGAACGGCTCATGAGATTTTTTTCAAATTTGGTACGTTGGCATAGACTCATCGGGCAATAAAACTCATATCATAATCATAATGAATATCATTCCATGGGCGTAGAACTTGATTTTTTCAGTAAATAAACATCTAAAACTCCTACGCCAATGGAAAAAAATTAGTTTCAATATGAAATCTGAATTATTCAACTCATTCACTACAAAAAAGGTACTCTTGACAAAAGTCGATTCCTCTCATGGTTTCGACAAAATTTTAATTTTAGTGATTTAGAGCATAATTAATAATAAAACGATTAACAGATATTTCATAAAAATTGTTCAAAATGTTCACCATTTTCACGTATACAAAGATTTATACGACGCGAAAAGTTGAAATGTACTCTTTGCATAACTTCTTCATCGCCTGTAAGATTATTCGTCGCCTGTTGGATACGTTGCCATAATTGTTCTACAGTATTCACAGGGGTCTTGTAAACCGTAGACTTGAGATAACCCCATACAAAATAATCCATCGGTGTTAAGTCTGGAGAACGTGGTGGCCAATTCACGGGTGCATCATTACCTCTACCTATCCATCTGTCTGGGTACTGTTGGTTTAAAAAATTCCTAACATCCACCGAAAAATGTGGTGGAGCTCCATCGTGCATAAACCACATATCTACCCGATGTTGGAGTGGTAAATCTTCCAACAAATTTGGCAACGTATTTCGTAGATGTTGTAAATACATGTCTCCTGTTAATCTTTGTGGAAGTATGACAGGACCAATTATAAAATTTCCTATTATTCCAGCCCAAACGTTGATTTTGAATTCGTGTTGAAAATGGTTTATTTTAATGGAATGAGGATTTTCAATTGCATAAACGTGTTCATTATGAAAATTAGTTATTCCTCTTCTCGTGAAACAGGCTTCATCAGTGAACAAAATATTCTTTCCAAAGTTCAGATTCATTTCTCTTTGCAAATTAATGAACCTACAAAACATCAGACGACTTTGTGAATCATGGATTAATAAATCTTGAACTGGCGTCTTGTGGTATGGGTATAATAATTGTTCTCTTAGTACTTCATGAACGGCATTCCTAGAAACTTCTAGTTCATTACTTATCCGTCTAGTACTCAATTCTGGATTTTCTTCAATACGGTCTAAAATTTCTACTTCGACTTCGGGAATCCTTACATAACGCTGTCTTCCATAATCACCAGTTCTAGGAGCAAAATGACCGGTCTCCCGAAGACGTCTCTCAACTGCAGCAAAGGTTGGGTGGCTTGGTACGCGACGATTTGGAAACCTTGCCGAATACACCCTCACACTCTCTCGACCATTTCCTTGACAATATCCGAATACCAATAACATATCGGTGTATTCTTCATTGGTGTATTGTACGGCCATGATAAATCAGAAAAGTCCGATATCAACAATCAACGTCAATAAAACTCGACAAATCAACACAGATGAAACTATGGAAACCAAGAATGTGAATATCACTGTTTTCGAGCAGATAATAATAGTCTCCAGAAAAAAAAACCAGTGCTACTTATTTTCAATAGAAATAACCTATGCAAAAAGTACATCTCAACTTTTTGCGTCGTATAAATCTTTGTACACGTGAAAATGGTGAACATTTTGAACAATTTTTATGAAATATCTGTTAATCGTTTTATTATTAATTATGCTCTAAATCACTAAAATTAAAATTTTGTCGAAACCATGAGAGGAATCGACTTTTGTCAAGAGTACCTTTTTTGTAGTGAATGAGTTGAATAATTTAGATTTCATATTGAAACTAATTTTTTTCCATTGGCGTAGGAGTTTTAGATGTTTATTTACTGAAAAAATCAAGTTCTACGCCCATGGAATGATATTCATTATGATTATGATATGAGTTTCATTGCCCGATGAGTCTATGCCAACGTACCAAATTTGAAAAAATCTCATGAGCCGTTCAAAAGTTATGAAGCAAAATCGATTTGAAAATTTCAACTTCAGAGCCGTCTAGCGCCCAAACTAAGCAACTTTTTACTGAGGTAAGTTTGCTTGTATCGAATTGTTTTGGTCTGAAGAATATGTGGTAGCTTTTTGTAAAGACCTTTTAAGGACACCCTGTATAATTCCCTCTACCTTTCTAGCTTCATAAGAAAGATCTCCGTTTATAAATGAATAACATAGCAACAACCTAGCAACAACAATACTCCTATGATCAACGGTACCTGATTCAAATGTAGCGGAATGGTAATGAATTGATACATTCATTCTGTTTTAAAAATGAACGAAATTCCATTGAAATCGGTCAGAAATAAAATTATCTTTGTACCACTGGAAATGATGAGCCTTATCCTCACGCAATTGCTGTCCCTCCATGAAGGAACTTTCAATGAGAAAATTAAAATCTGAATGAATTTCGGCCATTCCTAATTATTTATTGAAACTAATATGTATTCACTAGTCTTAGGTATTATGTTAGTATGCTACACAACAAATATTGCAATTATGCAACAAGATTTGTTGCAGATTTCAAAAAATATAGATCTTAGTCTTTTTTTCATTTCCAATTTTATCTCTCTAATGACACTGCCAATGGCTAAATGTACACCCTGTTCTGTGTGTATTGGAAATGAACTTACTTGCTTTACTTATTCAAAATATATACCTATCCATTGCTTATGAGATATTTCGCATCGAACATTTTGGAAGCCACTGGTTCTTTCCGAAGCGCTGATGCGATTTAAATCTCACCAATTCATGCAGCTCGTTGAATACAATGGCCGCTTTTCACTTAGCATACACTCCCGAAATGTCCGTTCAAATTCGAGACATGCACATATACATCCCTTGCAAAATAATTGCCCCTCTTCGTTCAATCAGTTGTGCCCTCTTGACAGCAGAAAGGAAAAGAAGAAACTCGTTTGCCTAAATGGTAATAAGGAATCGTGTTATTCGCGGTCAAATCAATAGCTAACTGAAAATGTCAAAGCCTCCACGAGATTTCTCATGCACAGCGGACTGTAGACTCAGTGAATATATCAAGAAGCTAGAGGTTGAGAGGAGGATTGCACTTGTAGGTTCTACCCAATGAAACCGGAGACAGCCTACTGGAATGTGATGATATACTTCAATAGTAATTATACACCTAGGGTGAGAAGTGAGCAAGTACAGCAAGCACTTTTATAACCTGAAATATCTGTACAAAATGGTACCTAACACAGAATACTGAGACCGAAATAAGGTTATTGAACTAAACTTATGTCTGCACAACGCTGTACAGAAGACTGGTGGAGTCACTGATAGTGTTTTGTTTCGCCAAAAACGCTAACGGCATTTGCCGCAATAATGGCATTTTGGCAGATTTCTGTACGCATAGTCGATGTAGTGAGATTGTAATTATGTAGTTTGGTCATTAATTGAGAAATAACCTGGATAACTACTTCTGAATCAACGTTTTTATAACACCGATTGTGCAACTATCGATAATACTGATTTTTTTAGTCATTTTTGGGCCGCCATCTACTAACATATGAATGATTTTCCGCTATAATGAATAGAAAGCTGTTAAAAAGTTGGCTGTACGTTAGAGTTTTGGTTGAAGAAATTGGATAGGCAAACACAGGGTAGCTGCACCACACACTACTGAGACCAAAATAAGGTTATTGAACTAAAATGCTTCATGAACCAGAATGCTTCGTTTACTTGGTACAGGGCGTTGGAATTGAAAAGGTATCAGTTTCAAACTCAAATGCAAAATAAATATATAGGTACTTAAAAAACCACAACAATATTTAGAAAAGTCTAAATACGTATTTTGGCAACTATGGTGGATTTATGCAGCAATTTCAAGTCATGAGTTATGAGTCGTAAGTTTTAAGCAACAAGGTTCAGGTCGTAAAGAGAAAAATAACATTTATGCAGGAATTATTGAGGACTGTCATATCATAACGATCACTCTTCTCATTGGTCTATTTTGAGTGACAGCTGATATTGTAAGAAAATTGCACAAATCACAGAATTCGAAATTTTACACGGATGCGACAATACAGTTTTTTAGTTTTAGTTTAGTTTAGTTTTAGTTTAGTTTAGAGTTGGCCAACTCTCTTGTGACTCATATCTTACGGCTTAAAACCAACGAGAAGTGTATAAATTCGAACATTGAAAACTACGGAAGCGTAGAAAGGCCAATATTATTTTATTTTTATTTTCCGCTTGAATTCCGAGTTGCAACAAGGGATATCACTTAATTCCGAGTTGTTACTCGGAATATTATATTAATTTAGTGAAATTCCGAGTTTTAACTTGGAATCCAATAATATCCCGAGTTTCAACTCAGAATTAAATAATATTCCGAGTTGCAACGCGGAATTTAAGCAAAAAATTAAAATGAAATAATATTGGCCCTTCTACGCTTCCGTATGTCACTGACTAATAAAGCATTTCTATTTTAGGTGTCTGTTAAATGTTAAATTTCGAGCGCTGTGTAATTTCGAGGCAGATCACAAAATATGTCCTTGATGAAAATATATTGAAATGATTTGTATAATTTCTATCTAAATATTCAGAAACGAGGAGAGAAAATCCAAAAAAAACTATAGAAAATGATTATATCAAGATATTTCTTACAGTTAGTTCCATGAATGCTCATTTCACTACGAAGTACAATTCATATATTTCCTTCCTCCAAAATTGATTCAATCTGAACAAATATTCCAATAAATATTTCCTATTTATTCTTCAACATTCTTTTGCAGTCGACAAAAGCGCCATACGATACACGATATATTCTGGCGATCCCGAAGGTTACTTCACCATCAATCCCGCAACAGGAGCCATCATTACTGCATCAAATCTTGACCATGAAAGCAAATCCAGTGTGCTTCTGAATATTCAAGCCTCGAGCGGAGATCCTCCAGTATATAGCCACACACAGGTGAGTTTGCGATAGATTGTGTGAAGAGTTCCAGAAATCTTCCTTCAGATTCAGAAAGTTGAATTGATCATCAATATAATTATTTTCCTATGGCTATCTATGGAAACAGCGAATAACGCACTGTTTTCTTAGTAGGAAGCGAATAAAAGTCACACGTATCGTACTCTTTTGACAGCGTACATGCAATGATATTTTACCTAGAAATTTTACTGCTGGTATCATCACATATGGAACTCATCATATATTTAGATTTATTTCACTTCCTTACCTCTCAGACTCTAACACAGTCGAGAGGAGTTGGTTATCAAAGATCGGAGCTGAAATATCCGAATGTATACTGTATCAAACTATCTAACGGATTACCGCTCTTATATTCTTGTTCTCGACAAGTGTGTTTTGGGTTGCATGTTACGTGTTGACAATGAGCGAAATGACTAAAAACATAGTATTTTTCAGCTTTCGTGTGGGTTTTTCTCTCCTGAAAAATGAATGTACCACCTCTTCAAATGACTTACAGAGACCTACGCAGGTCTCATGAACACTCATAATGCACATAATACAAATATTTATGGTCGTAGGAGAAATAGTGTTGGTTAACTCGTTGAAAAGTGTAACTTGTATTCGAAATAAATCCATAACCACACTTATTATTCATGTACTGTTTTCTAACAAGTGTGCAAAGTGTTACTCTTCCGGACGCCATTTCAGTTCAGATGAACGACACGAGTCCGGATGAGTTTTGGCGTGCGGAACTAGTATATAGGTTGGGCCAATGGAAACTCTCCACTCTAATTTGTAGGATTTGAAATCGAAATTTTGGAAAACGCTCACACGTACATTTTTGTTTTTAGTGGAAACTAATTTTCAGCTTCTTTCACCCCCGTAGCGTTAACTTTGTAACTGAGGGATGAAAAACTCTCAAAATTGGCATAGGGTGCCATGGCTCCAAATACCGCAACTTGAAATAGGATATTGTTTTCGTGATGAAAATACAAAATAATTAAAGTTTCAAGTTTGATAATTAGGTGGATACGTCGAATTTATCTTAGAAACTTTTCAAGATGCTCTTCATCAACATAAATACAATAATAAAACCGATACTCTTTCTCTTCTCTAACATTCTGCAACATATCAGCAGTTATTTTTTGACACTCTACAATTATGCGTTCTTGCAGAACTGGAAAAGAAGCCGGCTGTGTTTTATAAACTTCAAATGGTCCCAGAGAAAGAAGTCAAGAGATGAGAGATTAGGAGACCTTGCAGGCCACTCAATAGATCTTCTACGGCCACTCCAATGGCCTCCCAAATTTTCATCTAAAAATTGCCGAACGGGTGCTGCATAATGTGGTGGAGCTCCATCTTGTTAAAAAAAAATGTTCCGTTTCGAATTGTTATCTCCGGTAATCTCCCTCATTCTATGAAAAATATTCTCTTGAAGCGAAGTGAGATACATCTGTCATAACATTTTTTGAACAAATTGGAAAGATGATAGTTCATATCTGACAAGATCTCCAAAATTCATTAACAATCAATAATCAGACTGGGTTATTACTCAAAGCACCAAATAATTGTACAGAAATTTGCAAGAATACTGCCATCTTCTAGGGGATCCACAACTATCACGCCATTATAGTGGAAAAGGCCGAAAATGGCGAATCAAATTACCATCAGTGACTTCATCATTCTCTTCTACATCGGAGGCAGAATAAATCAGATGGCATTTGGGCAGAGTAGCTTCACCATTGTTCCCTACATCGTGGTCAAAAAAATCTCGCGATTCTCTCTCGAACTGAAGATTCACCAATCATTTTGATTTACAGGTCAACATAGAAATCGAAGACGTCAACGACAACGCGCCTGAGTTCGAGTTCACCACTGTACGAATTTCCGTCCCCGAAAACGTCGAAGTGGGCACTACAATCTACTCCGCTCACGCCAGCGATAAAGACTCCGGTCAGAACGGCGTTGTCAGATACAGAATCAGCAACAACTCCGGAGACCTCTTCAGAGTCCATCCTGAGCAAGGCGACTTAACGATAGCGAAGCCTCTGGATTTCGAAACGACCCAGAGGCATACGATCGTCGTTGCCGCATCTGATATGGGAAGTCCGATGCTCTCTACCAATTTGACGATATTCGTGGAGGTCCAGGATGTGAACGATAACCCTCCTGTCTTCGAGAGGAAAGAGTACGCGCTGAGCGTTTCGGAATCTTCGCCTGTAAATACGCAGGTGATTAAGGAAATATTTTTTTTTCAATTTCTAATCTGAGAACTCACCAATATTCAAGGAAATCCTACAATAAGAAGTAACATCACGTTATAATCGTAATGAAATAGTATATTATATACCTAGGGTGAGGAGTGAGCCGTTTTTTAGCACTTCAGCGAGCTATATGATAGCATTTTCACCCAAGGTATATACAATAATTTTTCCACTACTAACACTGGAAAATCAACATGTTTTATAATTTCCGGTTTTCATAGCCGCCGAAGGAGAAATGCCATTCAGTTTATTACTGAAACATACACTGAAGATGCGTTCGGATACGTAGGTATGAGAGATCGGAATGAGAATATCGATAACGAGAAATATCGCGAGTGTATATCAGAAATACAGTGTTCATTAAAATTATTTTGAATATCCAAACCTCATGAACATCGCAAATTCTACAACTACCGTCGAACTGATGTAGGTACGTAATAAATCGTATTAGTCTTCGAACATCACTATTCTCTCAGTTGATGCCCATCTCTAATTAGCATATGACAGTGACAGCTCAGCTCATGTATGATTCGTGACATTTATGGAATTGATGATTATTCATAATTCAAAACATTTTTCATAATTGCAGAAATCGTTTTGGCTGTAGTTTAGGATAGTTTTGGTTAATTATGGAAGTTTCATTGGTTTCATGGGAATCGGTATCTATACAGGGTGAGTCAAAAATGTGTACCAAGCTTTCTGGGGGTGATAGACCATTGAAAAATAAGTGTAGTTTGATGATTGAACTCATGGCCCAAAATGCATATTAAGGGAGATATATCCTTCCAAAGTTGATAAAATTAAAATAATTTCTCCGCATAACTTCTGAACGATGAAATCCACCCGATTGAAATTTTGTGCATGAATGTATGTTGTCAAAATACATTTTTTCGTTTTTTGTAGAAAACTTTCTTCCCTGTATTATTTTCGGTGAAAAAACAGGAGCATTCGATGGAGCGAAGAAAATTACATGAAAAAGGTACTCTTAGTAAAATACAAAAAATTGAGCCGTTCGTGAGATATTTGAGTTTTTGTAGTTACATGATATCAGCAGATTGATTTTATTCATCGCGAGATTCATCGGTATAACAATATTTCAGCAGGCCATGAACAATTTTGTTTTCAATTTTGTCGATAATATCACCTCCCTGTGCCACGTTACTGAGCAATAAGTACATAGCATAAGTCTGTCCCAACAAGGTTTGAATAAAAATAAAAGTTTGATAATGTTTTTGGTACTTTTAATTAATACATAATTTTGAATGGAAGGAAAAGGAAAAAACAAATTAAAGTAGCTGTTCGAAATGTTCACCGTTATCGGTTATACATAATCTGAGGCGTTTACGTAAATTATTCATCAATTCGTTCATAGTTTGGTGATCATTTTTCAACAACGTAAATTCGTTCACAATTTTTTGCCTCAGCTCCTCAACATTCCGAATTTCGCTTGAATAAACCCTAGATTTCATGTAACCCCAGATCGAAAAATCTAGTGGATTGAGGTCAGGCGAACGAGCGGGCCAGGAAATAGGAGCGTCTATGCCTCGTCCTATCCACCTATCAGGAAAATTATCATCAAGCCATTCACGTACAACTCTTACATAATGAGGTGGTGCTCCATCATGCATAAAGCAGATTTCCCTACGTATGTTGAGAGGAATGTCTTCTAATATCGTACCTAACTCATTTTCTGAGAAGTTGAGGTACATTGCACCATTCAGAGACCCTGGGAACATGCAGTATCCAACGAATTTGTCTCCCAAAGTCGCAGCCCAGACGCTCACTTTGAAATTATATTGAAAATGCGTTACTTTAACAACGTGTGGATTTTCGTCAGCCCAGAAATGAGTGTTGCGCGAATTGAAAACACCGTTTCTAGTAAAAGTTGCTTCGTCTGTGAACAATATTTTGTTTAAAAACTCAGGACATCTTCGAGTTCGTTCCAGCAACTCTTCGCAAAATCTCAATCTTATTTCATTGTCTCGTGGTAACAGTTCTTTTACCTGCAAATAATGTTGCTCTCTGAGAATCCTGGTTACATTCGCTTGTGTTGTGTCTATTCGTCGTGCTAATTTCCTTGTACTTATTTCCGGATCCTGTTCCACAGTATTTAATACTTCTTCTTCAACTTCTACAATTCTCGCACTTCTGGGTCGGCCACCATTTCTATTATTGGTTTTCAAACATCCTGTTTCACGCAGTCTTTGTACAATCCTCAAAATTGTTCTCGAATTTGGAACGCGTCGAGCGGGAAACATCTCTGCATATCGTCTCACAGCAGCATTTGCATTTCCGAAGCACTCGCCAAGCATTAGAAGCATATCAGTTTAGAAGCATATCAGTTTGTTCAGAGAACGAATAACCTGCCATATTTCTTAAAATCTCAGTTGATAATCGCAGTGATAAATGACACAGAAAAACCACACGAACAAATCGACTACAACAATGTTGACTCGAATGTTGATGACATGAACGTCAAAATTGAGAACAAAATTATTCATCACTGCTGGTTGCATCTCTCATGTTTGCTGTTTTCATTGGTTGGATTCCTCCGACTTTCTTTAGGTGCGAAGTAGGCTCCATTTGGGATTTGTTCGACATTATTCAATAACTTACCAAGAAAGTCTCAAAATCCTTTCTTGACTTGTGAATCAATGAACTTTGCTAAACAATTGATATGAGTGGATAATCATACACTATTAACCTTATCTAACCTATCCTATGGTAATAATCAAAATTCTGGCCAATTTCCAATTAGGAAAAGGCCAAAAGAAAGGAAGATGAAGAAAAATTAGAATGGGAAAAATACTTGGGACTGGTTGCATAAAGAAGAATTGATCGAATGCAACGTTAAATATCGGATGCGCTGCTATGTTATATTATCAAATCACTAATGACGGGAAAGATTTGGTAACAGCAATATTATTATCGTTTCGTGCGTTGTTCATGGTGCTCCTTGCTTTTATGGGTTGGGTTTATTGCTGTTGTGAAAATCGGTGTGATTTGTGTGTGCTCGAAAAATATTGAATCCTTCAAGGATGAAAGGGGGTCAATTGAACAATATAGGAAAAAACTGTATTATCGCATGATATTTAAAATTTCTTTCCACTTCAGTTATGGCGATATGGCACACACACATGTTCTGTAATTTAATAAACCTCTTTTCCTCAATTTTGTCGAAGGCTCAATGTGTGGATATTCATAATTGTTTTATTGAGATATCCTTTTGTATATGTTCAGTTTTTGTCAAATGGAATCAAGACAATTGCGAATGTGATTGATAGTTGTTGTTTAATAAAGATATAAAAAGATAATGTCACTTTCAATAAGAGATGATTATTTCTCATATTAGAATATAATAGACGAACTCAATCCTCGAATACCTAGCTTGTCTTACAAGGAATTAGTAATTGCAAGTAGTGAGGATGTCGACAATTTTTACAAAAACTTCAGAATTATCCAGAAATATTTGGCGGAGTGTTCATCTTTCACTTATTCCTGAATGTCACCTCAATCAGTGACGAGACTATGATACTAATTCAAGTTGATGTGATATCAGAACTTGATTGGTTTTCATGCTATATCCGAGCTAACATGGCTATGAGTTAATGTGTCATTAATTCGATGATTTCAATGCTACTCAACAGAATATATTTATACATATATTTTATGCAACTTTTATGCAACCACATAGCATATTTTTTTCTTTCATAGCCTCTATTTTCTGCCAGTTCCAGTCGAGGTATTGAATTTCGGAATCATAAACTTCTATTTCTCAGGAATCTTCAATGTTGGGGTCCTTCAGTTGTATATTCATTGCTCAACGAAGGTTCGTTGAAATACACAGTTTTGTTCATTTCATTTCTCCCATCGTCCACTCTTCGTACCAATTTGAAAGACATAATTATTTTATAATTTCCAATTATCTGTATCTCTAAATAAGTAGTCTACTGGAGTTGCCATATTGGTTGATGGAGAAATTCTAACAACGGAGGCCCTTCTTCCACCGTAACCAGATCCTCAATAAAAATCACAATCTACCCGTTGAATTTCAAATCCCACACAAATATCAATTTTCAACTATTTTTGACAATAATATATATTTCCAACTTTTCATCCTCCGAATTCAACTCTGCAAAGAAGTTCATGAATACACACGAATTCATCCACATACCAACAACAACTCTACATTCCTCCCACTTTTATTAGCAGAATCGGAATTTGCTGAAAACGTATCAAACACCCTTATAATTCTGTTCGTGAGCACCGTAGACCACAAAAACCCACCCTTATAAAAAGCAGTTCATCTCCCAACTAGTTGAATATTCAATTTCAATTTTTCAGTCAAATATGCGATGTTATACCTCCGAACGTTTTCTTATCAAAAAATTCGTTTCAGCCCCCGTATTTTCATCAGAAAGTTCAGATTTGACGTATCTTCGGGATAACACCCAGAACATCCACCTTGCCACAGTTCAGAAATAAATGACAGTTGGATGAGTACCCATCGGGCGTTTAATATTCTTAGTTCAAATGGGTAGATACATACATGGTACGAATGAATGATCGTTATAACTCGAACATATTATTCCCCTGAATGTGTCTGGGTACCGAACGGTACCCGAGGAGTCTGAGGAGTGTAGTATGGGCAGTATAGGTCACGTAGACCAGATTCTGACCACTGTTAGTATTCTGTTTACTTTAACCTAGCTCACGTAAATTTTGTAAAAATTTGGAAAAACCGCTAAACTTCCAAGCGTTACAGAAATTGATATTGGACTCCCTATACACGTTACACATGCACAACATTAAACATTTTCAATGTTAAGAATCTACAGAAGTTGCAACTTTCTTGCGGGCATTGAAAATGAACTTGACGAATTCAAAAATTCTCTATTGTAGAATTGCACAATTGTGCTATTATGATATTGCACAATCACACAATTATCAAAGGAAATCATAAACTTCCATCTTCTCTGACCCCTCTGAAATAATTTCGAGTACGCTTCTGAACTCACGAATCCCACTTCCTATCGACATACAACGAAAATACGTTGGAAAACATAGCTCTCTCATTCTACCCCTTCCATCGTCCATTTCCTCCCAATTTAAAAAATTCATTCATAAGCAAAATACGAATTTGCTAATCGTTCTCTAAATTCACACAACCATGAAAAAAAAATAATTGAAGAGATACCTATATATGTGCACCCTATACTGTATGAATTGTTTTCTGTCATTTATTTGTATTGCTCAACTGCTAGCATTGAAATTTACATTGAAAAAATCAAATAATCCCATGAAATCAGATGCTCCTTTCCAATCTAATGAGTCTTTGCCTCTCAAACAATATAGTTTTTCTTGTATGTGTGTACAGATAAAGAAAACTCAGGATCATAATCTTTTTTCTGAGATTGAAAATTCTGGTATTTTGAGCTTTGATGATTTATGAAGAGAAAGTGAGAGAGTGTAATTCCTGTCTGTTGTAAATACTGAGCCATTTTGGCTCTTTTAAGGTGAGAAATTCTTTCTCTCCTCTTTATACCGTATATCATCCGAAGACAACAGTTCTGAAATTTTTGAATTCTAGATATATCAGAACTCTATACAGCACAAATGACTGATATCACAATGGTTGAAGTGAGACAAAATTATCAATAAATAATCCAATTTTTAATTATTTTCTTGGATTGAATTCTTGGATTTAGCTGTGAATTCCCCCCAAAGACTTCCCCAATTCAACCGTATTTCATATTCAATGACTGAGATTATCTTGCGGAGAGGATAAATCAGTTAATGTTCATAGACAGGCGGCTTCTTTTCGCTGCGAAATCTACTCTTTCATCTCCGATGATACCCGAGCGACCCTTGATCCTAACGGAAACGACATTCATGTCAATGTTGAGAATTTCAATTCATATTCCAGATTCTTCAGCTGATCGCCGTCGACGCTGATACCGGCAACAACGCTCGTCTCACCTACAAAATCAGCAACGCCTCCTCTCTCGATCGAGAAGTTTTCGGCGTGCAACCCAACAGCGGCTGGCTGTACCTGAAATCCACTTTGGACAGGGAGAGCAAGCAGAAATACGCCTTGACGGTTTCCGCCACTGACAATGGCACTCCTGCACAGATGGCCATGACCTCAGTGCTAATCGAGGTTTTGGACGCCAATGACAACGATCCGGAGTTCGTCAGCAGAGAGTACGAGTTCAGGGTGGAGGAAAACTTGCAGAGAGGGGCATTCGTTGGAGCTGTGTTGGCCACGGATGCTGATGCGGGAATGAATGCTGCTCTCAGGTATCGACTGATACCTGGGAACAGTAGTTTTCAAATCGACCAGCTCACAGGTGAGTACTCCCTACGTTTCTCCAGTCTATTTTGAAATCCGCGATTTTAATTTCAGTAGAAAACGCACTGATTTAGTGACGTCAACCTACGAGCTATTGGCCACCGAGCCCGAAAAAACATCTGCTAGAGTAACAGATCGAAATCCATGAGAGAATTCCTTATTTCCTATGACAAACGTATATCATTATTATTTATAAATCCCGAAACACGTCAAATTCAAATCAAAAATTGACATTCCTCAACGTAAAAATGCGATTGATAAAACCCTTATCAATAATTTAACCTAACTCTCGGTCCATGTGCTTGAGATATAAATATTTCAATTTGTGAACTGTGCAAAACGAAATGAAACCTACTGATATTTCGATTTCAATGTCATTTTTGTACCGTACAATTTCTCATGATAATAATAATAAAGAAAGATCATACCTGATGATGGAAATAATCATTTTTTCTCAATTATACATTGCTGATTTCCTCAATACATTGTTTTCATTCCTACTGGTCAGCAACGACTTTTCTTCTCCCTCTCTCACTCTCTCTCTCTCTCTATATATATATATATATATATCGTTTGAAAGGTCTCTTCATTCTCTATTCGAAAATGTTATCGATTTCAAGTTTGTTGCAACAATCAAGATAAAATACAATAAAATCATGTGGATACCGAAATGTGAAACACTGAAAAGGACTATGAATGTCAACTTCTTCACGATATCTTATTTGGAGATATGATTTAGTGGGCTGTCTGGCTTGATGCATTACCATCACCGAAGAGTTGAGACGAAGAGGCTGCTCCATCTGCCTCATCACATAGTTTCACATGTGATAGTCATCAAAAATCCTCTTCATCTAGTTTTTTGTCATAGAGTTCATGTGGCAGTTTTGTGAACTTCATTGTTAACAGGGAATTCACAACATGAGATTTCATAACGAAAATCAGCATTGTGTTTGTGGAAGAAATTCTCAATAGAATGAAAAATCATATATAGCTACATTGTTTCACCATTATGTTATATCTGTGTAATTGATATTCATAATGATTTTGAGACTTCTATAGAACTTTCTCAAATCTTAATGGAACTGAATGTTCATGCTGAGAGGTGTACACTCAACTACGATTCTGTTCAGTGGCTTTATAGATCTGGGCATACGTCATAAAATAATTTAATGATATTGCAAAATGAATGATATTCGTTTGACGGTTTGAAGGATGTTCCATTTGATAAAATACAAGATGAACTGTAATACAATTTTATCGGAAGAAGAGAGGATTCCTCTCGATCCATAAAAAATTTCAGGCAACAAAAAAAAGGCCCTGCAATTATAATGAACGCGGAGGACAGAGACCACTGTGAATTACTTTTCAAAAACATGAGAATGCAACCCCAACCATCTCTTTTCGTCTATAACTCTTGAAATCCATAGAAATAAAAGTTTTCTCTCTGAACATCTGGATGTACATCATAATCGGACAAGAAATGCTGATCTGCTCATAAGACCATGCTTCAGACTAACAAAGTCCCAAAAAAACTCCCTTAATATAAACCTTCATAACCATATACCTGAATATATCAAAGTACTCAACCCAAAGTCTTTCAAACTCGAAATTGAGTCATTAATGTTGGGAAACTATTTTCATAGCATTGGGGAGTATTTAAATCCAACATTGGCCTACACGGACTCACAGAATAACATAAAAAATAATCTATTTATTCATTTATTCCTCCAACAAAATAGGGGTACAAAAAATTGAAAAATCCAAAACAGAACCCTCTACATAATTCACGAGTGTATTCAACATAACTATATATCATATCCAGAATGAATGAAAACATCAAATAGAATCAACTGATGAAGATGAAGATGAAGAATTTATGAATTGGTATTATGTATACAGTGATACAAAAAAATTCATACATCAGCAATAAATACAAATGACATCAATTCTTCATGCTCTGTTCAATGATATGAACCTGTTCAACACTATGAAAACACTACTTAACGGGAGCTAATGAGTTTTCGATCTACGTACGATCTACTCTCTATTCACGAATCATTATGATGAATTGATCGTTGAAGCTATTCTCAAATCATCGATTATTGCAACATCATTTATTGATGTTACACGATAGTTGGCTGGGCATTGGCCGGTTTATTTTTCGTATTTACTGGAAACTATGAACTTGCTACTAAAATGAGAAACATCAGACACCCTCGATACTGGTTAGGATATAAATCTTCAACAAGTGAGTGATGAAAGGTCGCAGCTTCAATTTCCCGTGGTAACATTTGTTTTTTATTTTCTGTCCCTGAAAGATATCTTATGAACGTCCAGGTTGGTGGTCTAAGACTTTCACTGGACGTCCATGGAATATCATTTGAATACTGTTTGAACATCCATTGGATATCTGAAATACTTTTAATGGATATCCACTGGACTTCCACTGAATGTCCATGGTGTGAATTCCTTGCATAGTCCTTCCTCACAGTAAAAATAATGTGACTGTAAAGTTGTATATTGTTCTTTAATCTGTCACAGTACAAATTTGTGCAGACACTCCGATTGCATTCCGGAATCGTATTCTGTTGCTGTTTTCTTCACAATGACATACTAGTCATTGACATTTTTTGTTATCTCCTTGTCTAGAAAGGCTCATCCGTCTTATTTTAATGCTGAATTTCATTTATCGTTACAGGTGAAATCACTACCAAAGAACCATTAGACCGTGAACAAAAACAAATTCACGATCTTGTCGTCGAAGCAAGGGACCAAGGCACCCCGTCAAGGACCTCCAGAGTAGTCGTAAAAATAACAGTTCTAGACGTCAATGACAACACCCCCGAAATTATCGATCCAAAGGAAGATGTCATAAGCGTACGCGAAGAACAACCACCCGGTACTGAAGTCGTCAGAGTCAAAGCTGTCGATACTGATAGCGGCAACAACGCCTCGATAACTTACTCTATCATCAATAACAAAGACTCGGACGACCACAATGCATTTACCATAGATCCCTATAGTGGAGTTATCAGGACAAAACTAATACTGGATCATGAAGATAAATCTATATATCGTCTAGCAATCGGAGCGACAGATGGTGGCCATCCTCCAAAACAGAGTATTCGGATACTCAGAGTCGAAGTTTTGGATCTGAACGATAACAGACCCACGTTCACAAGCTCCAGTTTAGTCTTTCAGATACCAGAAGATGTACCTGTAGGCCATATCGTGGGATCGATAGCTGCCTCAGAGCCGTTCCACGAGAACTCCATAAGTGGATCAGGAGGATATATAACGTATACCCTAACTTCTATGTCTGAAGATAGGATCAGCGATGCCTTCGATATTGATCGTAGTATTGGTTCACTGATTGTAGCTAGACAGTTAGATAGAGAAACTCAGTCTGAATATAAACTCGAAGTCAGAGCTTTAGATACTAGTGCTTTGAACAATCCACAAAGTAGTGCTATAACAGTCAGAGTAGATATCATTGATGTGAATGATAATGCACCCAGGTGGCCACAAGATCCAATTATCATTCCAATCAGTGAAAATACTGAAATCGGTGCAGGTGTATACAATTTCACAGCTACAGATGCAGATAGTGGTAGAAACGGTGATTTGAGATATTCTTTGGAAAATAAGATGTTTTCCATTGATTCACTGACTGGTTCACTCACATTACTATCGAACTTGGATTTTGAAACGATTCAAGAGTACACTATCGTTATAACTGCTACTGACCAACCTCAGAACGTCTCACAAAAACTCAGCACTTCAGTAACCGGGAGAATAATTGTTACAGACTTCAATGATAACGCGCCAAAATTTGTATTACCAGCAACTTCCAAGGTGTACATCAATGAACCCACCATAGTCGGTATAACCATTTTGCGTATACTCGCTGTTGATATCGATAGCGGTGATAATGGCAGAGTCACTTACATTATATCAGCAGGAAATGAAAAAGGACTATTCTCGTTAGGATATGACACAGGAGTTCTCACCCTGGCAAAGCCTGTACTCTCGGATCGAAAGTCTTATTTTCTGAATGTAACAGCAAACGATCATGGAAAACCTACGAAAAAATCAACAATAGAACTGGAATTAATTATTCAAGGATCTTTCAGCAATTCTCCGAAACGATTGGATACCCAATATACGGCCACTGTCCCAGAAGACATATCTGTGGGCACCATTATCACCAGAGTGAGAACTCAATCTAGTCCTGCCAAAAACGGTGAGTTTGAGTTTGAATCCCATTCGTCTACTCCAGAGTGGTAGTCAATCGAGTTCCAATATTTTTCAATTTTCTTTATAATATATAGAATATCTCTCATTGAACTCCTCTTCATGATATATTTATATTTTTGGTAGTGACAGTTCGATGGATAAGTCCAGATACTGTGACATTTTCTTCGACTGGTCCTCAGTTAGAAATATCATCACAATTATTCATCTATAAATCTATATCATATCTGAAAAATAATCATATATTCTCGATTGAAGAAATTTTGTGCAGTAGATTCACATAAAACTTAACATAAAACTCAGTGAGGCATCTCATGTATTCCATATTCACTATATTCATTGATTTTTGTATGCATTATTGAGTTATAATAGAGAGAAAAAGCAATACAATTCATGGATGAATATCAGGTGGAATCCACAACAAATATAGGTTTCGTCAATGTTGCCGCTTCTATTAGAAAGCAGTAGCAATTTTGATATTTTAATTGGAACACCAGCATTATCATTTGCAGAATCACTATCGATATCTTGTCTTCTCCTGATATTTCCGTGTACGTGTCTGTAACCGTTTTCGAAATGAATATCAGTTTATTTGTTCCTTCGGAAATCATGACCACTGCTAATTAGAAATGCTGATATTTTAGATTTCAGAAATACTGAGGTATGGAAGTTTGTTTAGAAGTTGGGGCTTTCCACACTCCAGACTTATCTCACTTGCTTCAATACAGGGTGATTCAAACATACGGTTATTTGGTTTGCTTGAAAAGGTGACTGAAATGGAACACCCTATATCGAATTGTCAGTGGGACAGCAATATGAGTCTCAAGAAATTCATACAAATTCAGCACGAAGAAATATGCAAGGGGAAAGTAGTGATACAATAATTTATTAAAATTACAATTATGTGGAATATTTCGAATCATGTTCGGAACGACAGTCGGTTACTAACAGGCAGTTCGGAATGCGGGTGTTAACTATTCTTGTCATGGCAGATCTGATTTCACTCGCATCCAAAGCTTCAAATGCTTTGTAACAACTCTTCTTCCGGATGCACAGGTGTTTTATAAACGTTCTTCTTAACATATTCATGAGAACATTCGATAATTTTTCCCATCATTTTCGAAGGTATCAAATCTTCGATATTATTATTATCATCACAGTATATACCCACTGAGGGTATATACTGTGTTATTATACTGTTAACTAGTAATCATGGCCTATCCTTACCAAAAACCGAATGGCGATATACCATTTTCAAGGAACGTTTTACAAATAAATGCTCATTAGTAAGAAACTTGACTACCTAGGTAGGTATAGGTATGATATACTCACATAAGTATAAAATTTCAGCAGACTTCACTACATGATATAAAGGGTGTTATATATAATCAATATATAATGTTATTACTGGTCATGATACCCGAAGAATTAATTGCTATTCATCTCGAAAACGGTTACGGATAGGTGTAGGGAAATATCGGGAGGAATTGTTAAGAAATCAATGGAGATTCTGAAAATAGCTATATCCAGGGTGTTGATAATCAGTCACACAGTGATCTCAGTCACATTTCCAAGCAAACGAAGTAACATATTTATGAACTACCTTGTATGGAAGTGACTAAGATATGGCTTGAGTGTTGGGCTCGAAGATACCAACATTTTCAGAGGTTGGATTAAAAAATAAATCAATTTTCAATTCGAAAATGGTTACAGATAGGTATAGGGAAATCTCAAGAGGAGTTGTTAGGAAATTGATAGATATTCTGAAAATAATAGCATGAAGTGTTTCATTTGAAGTATTGAAGATGCTACTGATTTCTGATACTAGTAAGAGGCAACACCGCATTGTCGAAAATATTTCGATTGATTCGAGAATGTCCGAATTTGCTCTTCATAAAATTTTGAAAGTGATCCGTTGTCTGGTTCACTAGAAACGTCAGATATCCCATCCATCGTGAATCAGCCTGTAAATCTACCTACGATTTTCCGTATCGTCCGTATTGTCCGGTTTACCTTCAGATATGAACGCTGTCAAAACTCTCTGAAATAAAGTAAAAGTGTATTGTATCGATTCTTAGGCGATAAAATTCCTTGAAAGAAGTATATTCACAGTTTTAACGTGTTTAATGTTATCCATTGGGAATTATCAAATTGCAAAAAATTACAGCCAATCCAGATACTATGAGGAGTCTTCGTAGGGTTGAATTTTTCCTTGAAATTGAAGATTGGAATTTTGGCAGCCGGTTGAAGGACGACTAATTCGAATTGAGTCAGTTCCTTTCATATGCTATATTTCCCAAACTATCAATGGAAAATTAGGAAATCTTGATTCGTCACTCTGCAAATTTTGCTCTCTGCAAAATTCACCTCCTCATATATTTTTCATGACCGTTTTTCCATGTTAATGCATTGGAACAGATGATTTTCTCTTCCTTGATTCTGTCCCCACTAGTATGACATCACGAAAGCAATGCTCTGACCCGATGAGACAGAATAGGCCCTGATCGAATTTTTTTTCCAGGTAATGATGTAACGTTTCTTATACCACCTGGGATAGATGATGAAACTTTCGAAATTCTTTCTCCATCTGGCCAAGTCCGGACACTGAAACTTCTAGACAGAGAAACGAAAGACTCCTACATGATACCGGTATATGTGAACGACTCTGTACATCTTTCGACCCTCTCCGATACAACTGTTTTGGCGATAGAAGTAACCGATGTTAACGATAATGCGCCAGTTTTTCAACCAGGATCATGTTATCGTTTATCGGTACCTGAAAATTCTGCTCCTGACATAATCCATACTGTTAAAGCTCAGGATTTCGATGCTGGCCCCAATGGAGATATTTTGTATAGTATCACTGGCGGCAACACTGGCAATAAATTCAGCATCGATGCCAAATCAGGAGAACTCACAGCAAGATCTCTTGATATGGAAAGTCAGTTCAAATATTCTTTGGTTTTAACTGCCAGAGATAGAGGAGTTCCTACATTGCAAAGCTCCTGTAACCTAACGATATACGTGGAGGATCAGAATGATAATGATCCGAAATTTGATTTGTCCAAATATTCCACTGCCATTTTGGAAAACGCCCCCATAGATACCTCTGTTCTCACTGTACATGCTTCTGATGCAGATATAGGGATGAATGGAAAAATTATATATTCCCTCGCGAATGAAAGCCACTGGTTATTTCGTATCGATAACAAAACTGGTATAATCACCACTGCAGGGTAAGTTGAATATTCTAGTATCATATGTATAGTTGAAATTTGTTTCAAAATGATGAAAATTCAATTCGGATCCGAATTGATTCATTCGATGTATCAAATGATTTCTTCTCAGTTGACCACATTTGTCTCAGCTCTATCAAAACAAAGTGAAAGAGTGTTTCATCACAAAGTTCTGGAATATATGCAACAGTCATCTGAAATATAATTTGTTTTACTACAGAATAGTGGTTCATAACACGTTTTATCAATGTGATTGAATCGAGGCTTCCTAGGCGTCATCTTGATGTCAGATTCTAATATAATATAATATTTTTGGCCACCATCAAGTAATATTTGAAGAACGGACCTGATTTTTTTATAGTACTATGGAAATGATTCATTCATCCAATTGAACATTCAGGACTTCTACATCAACATCAATATGCAATACCTGTATGTGAATGATCAATGATTCAATAACTCATTGATAACAAATTTCAAATATCGATTAACAGAGAAGAAATTATTAGATGCACAGATTAAAAACTTCCTCGAACGTCAAATTGTTTATAGGATCCAATTATAATGTGTCCTAAAACCAAGACAATTATCATCAAAAGTTGATATGGGATTCATTTCCTTTGAAAACTCAGGAACGAAAAATAATACCTGAGATTTTTGAGTCATTTTGTTGGTCCCTCATTTGCGCTAATTTTCTCCCATTTGAACGAATCTGTATCTCTCGTAGTTTCCTAGATGCCAATAAATTCAAAATTATCTTCCATTTTGAAATATTCTCAAGATCATACCACTTCCGGTTATACCGGAAATTGCCATTTACTTCCTTATTTTGAATGTAACACCCGGTGTATTATTCAATTTTTGAAATACATAACATTTTCATTTTCCAGTGTTGAACCAAAATGGCAGAAAATGAATTATAATTTTTCATTCATCTATTGTTTCTTGTCGTTGTCTGTCGTTTCAGTCATATTAATATTGTTTGGAAAGACAAACAGGATTCGCTTTCTGCCAAAAATCTCATGAAAATAGAAAATAAGAATCACGTTTCAAATAAGTAGGTATACGGAAACATATAGCGAATCGATTCAGAATCAAATTATAAATAGGAAAATACATGTTGTTACATTTGAAAGAATGATGCATATGTCATAAATCAAATGTCAATGAAGATTTCTGTGCTTTCGTCTACCCCAGAAGCGGTAACCAACAGTTGAAAATAGGTAAAAGGGGCAGTGTTGAAATTGTGGCCATATAATTTTATTTAGTTTTCTTGGTTTTTTTCTCCTCGTTTCTGGAAGTGAAATATTGGAAAATAATAATTATCACAATATATTTGTAGTAGACTTTAGTGTCGAGAAAGACAATCACGAACATTACGTAGAAAAATATTATAACAATTGTATTGGAAACGAGAACAGACTCGTTTCTCGAGACGTCCGATGATCCGAGATGGGAAAAAATTCAATATTTTTTCAGAATTAAATAACTAAGGTGTTACTGACAAATAGAGAATTTTTCTTTCAAGTAGTTTTTTTTGTATATGGTATTCGGACATTGTTCGTACAGCCAGCCAGGCATTATTATTTGTTATTTCCCATTTGGGATATCGCAAAAAGCCGGGGGATTAACAAGGTTACTACTAGTGAAGAGCATTTTATCATTATTAGATACACTGGAACGCAAGAAACAGTTTGAAACATGAAGGTTGAAAAACCCACAAGAACGAAGCTATCTATAAAGAAAAATTTGGTATTGGTAGACGTGTCAAAGTTATTATTATAACTTATAATAACTTATTGAATTCATGTTCCATGGCCTGTTTTTTTTATAAATTCCATAATACTTCGAATTATTCCTTTGTCATTGAGCTGAGAGCGTTATCAAACTGAAGGGAGTTGGGAATTTCTTTTGAGAATCTGAAGAATGAATTTCTAGCCTCATGACATTTTAGGGCAGATCATAAATATGTCCTTAAGACAAATATATTGAAATAATTATAAGATGAAATTCCTGTTTTTAATCTTGAAAACGAGGAGAGAAAATCCCAAAAGAATTGAATAATGAACATACCACTTCCTCAATGAACATACAGATATTCAATGAATGAGGCTATATCTTTCAAAATCTTCAAAATAATAAGGAAACCTAAGAAACAGTAGGAAACAGGTAAATAACCTGATAGAACTCAACGAAATTTTTCAGGAATCCAGAAATCAAATAATATATCGGGTGTTTCATTCAAAATGAGAAAGTTGATGACGAAGGTTTTCTTAACAACGAAAACTCCTGATAAACGGCTATCGTGAGAAACCTTGTTTAGCATACATTTACAATGCACTTTATGGGCCTTAGTGAATTTGACAATTTGAAATATATATGTAGTATGTTTAATATGTATCTTTTGAATTAATCAGCAATTGTTTGCAGATTTTTCGACAGAGAATACCAGAACGTCTATAACTTCTTAGTCGTCGCAACTGACAGAGGAAAATATAATGCCAGATCACAAAGTGTGCCAGTTTCGGTAGAAATATTGGATGTCAACGACAATAATCCAGTTTTCACTCGGTACCCATTCAGCGAAAAAGTAGTACCTTATATTCAACCAGGACAAATGATTCTGAAAGTGACAGCGAATGATATCGATGAAGGTTCCAATGCCGAAATAGTCTATAGCATTGTGAACGATGGATCAGATGAAAAATTCAGAATAAATCCGAATACCGGGATCTTAACTACCACGCAATCTCTTGCCAGTAATAAAGGAAGAGTCATCTACCTCAATATACTCGCTACAGATAAAGGAAACCCTCCAAGAAGTTCCACAGGACTGGTTGAAATTATGGTAGGAGATCTACCAGATGGGTCACCATTCCTCACATTCCAGAATGAAACGTACAAAATAACCATTATGGAGAATGCCGAAAAATTCAGAAACGTAGTACAAGTAACGGCCGTTCGATCTGATGGTAGACGCCAGGAAATCATCTACTCAATTGGAAGTGGAAATGAAGATAACATATTTGTGATCAACTCCAATAACGGTATTATCCAGTTGAGAGATCCAACATACCTAGACTATGAGTTGCATAAGGAAATCCTTCTTATAGTAGAGGCAAAAACGAAAGACATTCCAAATTTGCATGGGTATTGCAAAGTTCTCATCCAAATCACCGATGAAAATGACAATGCTCCAAAGTTCACACAACAACAGTATACTGCGAACGTTCTGGAAGGTAATACAAAAAGCGAATTCGTCTTGCAAGTTTCTGCCTTCGATGCTGACGAGGGAGCCAACTCTAGGGTTTTGTATCATATCGTTGATGGAAATCATGATAACGCATTCAAGATCGAACCGGCATTCAGTGGTACTCTGAAAACGAATATCGTCCTCGATAGAGAGATCCGAGACTTGTACAGATTGACTGTTATCGCAACAGACGAAGGTATTCCACAAATGACGGGGACCACCAGAATACGTATCGACGTTGTAGATGTTAATGACAATCAGCCCACTTTTCCTCCACATAGTATCATAACAGTGAGAGAGGATACGGCAATAGGCACTGTTCTCACTACTATTACGGCAAACGACGTCGACACTTATCCACCTCTGAAATATGAATTCTCCAAAGATAACCAACGAAAAGATATGGAATATTTCAGCATCGATAGATACAGCGGGAAAGTTGTACTTCAGAAAAATCTCGATTACGAATTATGGAAGGAATGTCAGATCGGAATCGTAGCAACAGATACTGCTCATTTGGCTCGAACGACACTAACTGTCAAAGTGATGGATGTCAACGATAATCATCCTGTCTTTGCTCAGTCGTCCTACATTGCTTATTTGCCTGGTAAGGTGTTATTATCCAACTGCAATTATTCCATTCATCTTGTTCAGAACAAACCTCCCAATCATTCCCAGCCTCCAAAAGCGAAATCAAATCGAATCAAAATTATCGTCTGAAGAATATTATTGTTATTCATTGAGTCACCCAGTATTAAAAATATAATTATCAGTAATGAAAGAATATTACTAAAGCTATATACAGGGTGTAACTGAATAAGTGTAGAATATCCAAGGGGGTAATTCCTCATCGAAAAGAAGTTAGGATCTTTCATATAGAGAAACTTCATTGGAGCATTCCATGTTGAGATATAGCCCCTTGAAGACAGTACATAAAATTTGTTCAACAATTTTTCTCAAAAGCACTACAGAAGTGAAAGTATTGAAATTAACCTGACATTTTCTACTACCGAAAAGTCACTTAGCCGGTAATTTATTTGGTTTACCCCATGGTTGTAAGGGGCGGAAAAGGCAACCCCTAAAATTTATTTCCAATCTAACTTTTTGTCTTATTATATGTTTACCATTTGAAAATTCATTTCCGATAGCCTGTTTCATTCTGAACAAGAAATGTCCCTTGCATATTTTGACCAAAATAAACCAGTTTGCAGCAAAAAATTATTTCACTACAGAGATACATCGTCATAAATTCAAACTGGATTTATTGTTATTTTGTAGTTACTACCTGCATTGAATGATTGAAGGGGGATGAACGAAAATAAAACGGGGTTAATTTCAATACTGTAACTTTTTTAGTGCTTGTGAAAAAAATTGTTGAACAAATTTTATGTACCACCCTCAAGGGGCTGTATCTTAACATGGGATAATCCAATGTA
Source organism: Gastrophysa polygoni (assembly GCA_963576655.1). Lineage (NCBI taxonomy): Eukaryota > Metazoa > Arthropoda > Insecta > Coleoptera > Chrysomelidae > Gastrophysa > Gastrophysa polygoni. The sequence goes on along the minus strand of OY755084.1, from coordinate 35,061,158 downwards.
TTTTATTATCTTCTATTATCTTTTCATTTTATTTTTATACTTATTTAGTTACACTCTATATATATAAATGAAATGAAAATAGTATGAATAGTCAAAATGTATCTATTTTTATTTATCGTCCACTGGATGAGAGAGAAAATCATGAAGAAGGGAACTTGGGTCATATCCACTTCGATCATTGAATGTTAATGTGTAAAGTCCAACAATTCGAATATAGTGCGCCGAACGTTCGGTGATTGAACACGCAAGCTGTTAGAGACACTAGATCTCATTCAGAAAATAGCAGCTAGTGCATGCATCCTCAAAAATGATTTTGGACGGAATGCTGTGTCTCCTGTGTAGGTTTCTGTTATGTGCCCGTAGTTAATCGAAATTTTGAACATTTTGACACATGACAAAATGAAAAATCCTTGAAAAATAAGAAAATTGTTCCTACAAACTTTTTTGTTTTCGATATGTACCGATACCTTTACGGGTATGCAAATTTCTCATGTTGAAAAAAAAAATATGATTTTTTTCAAGTTCATAGTCGAACAAACTCATGCGCAGTCTATGCGGGAATAGTTTTGAAAATGACCGAAGACACATAAACTTCCACCGATTCACAGAAAAAGAACATCATGTGTACCATAACTATGGAAATTTGAAATATTCAAGAATACACATGCGAATGGTGACCAAAAAATTGACAGCGTTTTTTGACCTGGTGTATTTCCACCACTATATATCACAAAGATTCCCGATATACAGAATTATGTGTATAGATTTGAACATTTGATTCATAGTTCAATCGAAAAAAAGATAATAAATTTCTCCTGAAAAAAATTCTCCTGAAGAGCAAAAGGCAATACCTTATTATCATTATTACCTTAGGCGTACTCATTAAGTTGGTTTGATGCCTATGATAAATTCATAGGCATCGAACAAATTTTTATTTTACAATCGCAAGAAACATGATTGGACTCTAAACGCGGCAGATTCAATGATGATATTATGCATTTGAATAAGTATTATTGTACCATCATCTTCAAAAACTCACTTTGAATGTTCAACTAGAGCATCTAGTATAATGAAAGTGGATCCTAATGTCGACCGATCGGTTCGATCGATTTTTTTCTTGATTCATTCGCCTCAATCCAGGAGTAGCTTAGGAAAAAAGGAAGTTACGAAAAAACCCAATTGAACGGCAGAAAAAACGAAAAATATTGATGTATGTAGATTTCTATTGGAAACAGCTCTCTCTCTCTCTCTCTCTCTCTCTCTTCTGTGCTGACCATAGTGAAAGACCACTTTGGATTACTTTCAATAGATGGCGTAGCTCTCTTTTATGTGCGGTTGAAGACGCGTAGTTCAGAAAACATTTCTGTCCGGCAACATATTGAGAAATTTTCACTTCAATTTCTTATCCATTTCATGATATTCATGGATATATCTATATGCCAATGAATTTCGAGGTTCTTTGTGAGAATGTAGCTGCAACTTCCCTTTATCTATCACGAAGATGATCTATGTCATCTTCCAAAATTCACCTGTATTCCCAAAGTTCAGAATCTGATGTTAACTCGAAACTATTTTTTTTTCAGATGGTGATGCAGGAATTCTCACAGATATTGCAACAGTAGATGCTTCCGATCTTGATTCAGATGATAATTCCAGAATCAAATTTTCTATAGTCAATCAAACACCAGGTTTTTTCATTGGAAAATATGATGGCGTTCTGAGGACGAATCTCTCCAAAATTTCTTCACCATGGGGCGATATTTTATTAACAATCAAAGCTACCGATGAAGGAAATCCACCACTGCATTCTTTCGTACCCGTTAGGATAAGAACAAATATAACCACCGGTTCAGGAATGGAATATTCACATACAATGGACTACCAGTAAGTTGTTTTTGTTGCGTTGTTTTGATAACATTCAATATTCAGTGTGTTGCAAAGGTATACCTTTCATTTATTTATTTGAGATGCAAACAGGCAGAAGCCAGAAACTCCATCAACTGATTCACACGATGATTATTTTTACAAAATAAATTGTACAAGGTATTGGATATCTACAAAAATCAAGAGGAAATAAAATTTCTTGGAACATTTTTTTGGAAATGTTAAATACTTGTAAAATCATAAGAAACTTGACCCAATGATAAACAATTATAATTGCCTCAATATTTGTTGATGTTTGTTGATTGTTGATAAACATACATTTCTCAGCTTTTTGTGGGATGAACATAATCGACCACATAAGTAGACCTAGCAAACAATGGCAAAGTGTCTGGTCAGTTTAGGCACAACCATATGACCTTGTTGTCCCAACGCAGTATTCCATTGTTATAATAACTAGAAAAAATTATTTGAGTAACGAGAAAATCTGGTTGTGCATATAGTGACTAGAGTTGTCGTTACGATAACAATAATTTTTCTTTGTGTAGAGTTCTCGACTGATTTTTGTGAACGAAAATGATTGCAAGCTCTTTCAATAGAGCCTAACATCCTATTCCATTCGATAGTAACATGATCGATATGCAATGCAAAGCCAAATCGAGGGGGGGGGAGGGCGGGGGAAAATAATAATAATAATAATAATAATAATATCGACTTTATTATTTCTTGAGGAAAAACCAATACATAATCCTTTATTGTTTTTCAACCAAGGAATCAAGAAATAAAGGGCGAAGTTCATTTTCTGCACTGCTAGGCATAACATAAAATGTTCTTCCACTCAACTACTACATAACTATTATTACTGCTACATAATTATTATTGTTACATTCTAATTCGAATAAGAGCAAACAATGACATAATGGAGTGTAATTTCCTTATTCTGAGCAAGATATTAAATATATAACTTTATTTCACTACGACAAATACTCTCTAAATTTAGATTTGAAGTTTAAAAAATTCAGTTGTTCAAATGAATTATACAGAATTATACATGTGACAAATTCGGTATCTAAAGGACTGCCTGAACATTTCTGTCCTGAATTTAGGTATTGCAAGCATATTTTTTAATCTAATATTCAAATTGTGAATGTCTGTCCGATATTTAATTTTCCTATGCAGATACGATGGTTTTTTTGTTATAACTATTTTGTGGAAAAGACAAACAGCGTGAAGTACCCTCCTTTTTTCCATGTTCAACCATCCAATTTCTTGTAGTTTATATGAGATCCTTTGTCGGCGACGAATACCGAAAATTAATCTGAGACACGAGTTTTGAGCTTTTTGAATTTTATTTTTATACTGACAAGTTAAACATGGACCATAAAGAACATCTCCATAATTGAAAATTGAGAGTACTAAAGATTCACATTAGGCTTTTTTCACATGATAAGGTAGAAAATGTCGATTACCATAAATAATTTTTATTGCACAGTAGGCACGTTGCAGGAGTCTATTTATAAGCCCCTCAAATCTCAGCTCTACATCCATCAAAATACCAAGATTTTTTGCTTCACTAACAATAGCTAGTGATTCATTTTGTATGCAAATATTCACCGAATCACTTACTGTGGTACGAATGTTTTTTGGGCCGAAAATCATTACATTTGATTTGCTGGAATTTATAAGTAGACAGTGGTCCTCAGCCAGGTCTACAAATCTATTCAGATCTGCATTGATAAGATCGCAAGTATTTTCTACCATCTCAGCAGGAAAACTATAATATATTTGGGTGTCGTCGGCATATAAGTGCACTTGACAGGTGTGAAGGGAATGAAGTAAGTGAGAGGTATATATGGAAAACAGTAACGGGCCAAGTATAGAACCTTGGGGTACTCCAGATTTGAGATATAGAAGTTCTGAGTCACATTCCGCGACACTAACCTTCTGTTGTCTATCTTTCAAATAGTTTGTCATCAATGACAGAGCATCGACAGAAAAACCTATGTAACTCAAAATATCTATCAATAAATTATGATTGATGGTATCGAAGGCCCGGCTGAAATCCAAAAGAACTAATACCGTACATTTACTTCCATCTGTGGCTTTCATTACATCGTCCACGATATGAAGAAGAGCTGTTGTGCAACTATGTCCTTTCCGAAAACCTGATTGAACAGATGGCAACAAAGAAAAGTTCGATAGATGCTTTTTTATTTGCACCTCCATCGCTCGCTCAAGGATTTTCGACAACACTGGCAAAATACTTATTCCCCTCAAATCCTTGAATTCCATTGGGCTCTGTTTTTTAGGCAGAATTTTTACAACCGCTCTCTTCCAAATAGTAGGACAAACATTCTCGGTCAAACAGAAATTTACAATATGAGTAATATATGGTACGATATGAGGACAACACAATCTTAGTAGCTTGATACTGAATCCATCACAACCCCTAGCATTAGTTTTTATACCACAGATAATGTTGTACACAAACATATCATTAATTTCTTCAAAGGTAAATTTAGCATTAGCATCAATCCGAGTATTATCTTTATAAAAGTTTAATAAATGTTCTGGTGGTTCAGTATGTGGGACTGATTCTACAAAGTACATATTCAATTCCTGAGGGGTTTTCAAATTTTCCGGTATATTATGACTCTTTTCTCTTATAAACTTATTAGCCCTGAGAGATTTCCACATTTCTTTCAGTGTAGTGTTGTTAAATTCATTGGTGAAATAGGCTCTTTTTCCTCTCTTAATAGCCTAATTGGTTAAATTGCGCATTTGCCTATAGAAGTCCAAATGCCCTTGTGATTTAGTACTCTTGAATTTTGCCAAAGCCTTCTCTCGTTCAGCAATCATTATTTTGATAACATCTGTCAACCATGGAGCTTTGGGTTTTGTCACTCGAGAAGTAGTAATAGGCATATGTTTATCAAATAGGTTATTCAAACAATTCACCAAGTATGAAACTTTCTCATCGACACTTTCTTGGTCAAATATCCTGAAAAAAGAGGTATTGAACAAATCTACCGAAAAAAGATCTTGGTCGAAATTTTTGAAGCTCCTATATGTACACAGTTTCGGTTTAAGTTGCTCTCCACGTACTCTCAATTTACAATGAACAATGGAATGATCTGAAATGTTGTGATGGATAACACCTCTGTCAATTTAAGACCCCTCTTGGACAATAACATAGTCCAACAATGTTGCCGACGTAGCTGTGACTCTAGTAGGGACATCTATCAATTGACACAGATTCAATGCATTCAGTATTGAATAAAACTTCTTTACGCAGTTATTCTGTTCATCGAATAAATCTAAATTAAAATCACCCATACAAACTATTTCGTCTACGGTTGGTCCTATTGCAAATAAGCTGTCCTCAAATTCGTCAAGAAATGCATTTGTATTCTGTTCATGAGGTTTATAAATAACACCAACAGCAATCGTCTTTTTTTCAATAATGATTTTTATCCAACATTGTTCCCATGTATAATCCTGCCCACTCTCAATTACCTCAAAACGCAATTTATTACTGACATATAAACATAAAACTTTTCCCCTACAATTTCTGTCCACCCTGTGTATATTATATCCATCCAAGTTCAACTCATCGTTATCAATCGAATTTTTTAACCATGATTCACATACCAGTAATATATCTAAGAAGTTTTCTAAAACTATTTGTCTGACGTTGTTTAAAGAAGGCAATAATGATCTTGCATTACAGCAACCTATGTTTAAAAAATGCATATTTACTCCGACAACGCTTGCTCGCATTCAATCACAAAACAAGAAACGAAAAACAGTATTTATTTGAACTAAAAAATAGTACCTTCCCAAATATGAAAAAGAAAAAAAAAACTAAGAACTTTACTAGTAGGGAACGTTTCAATTGGTCGCAATGCTGCAAACTTAGTCTCATAAAATCATAGCGTACCTATACTATAATACTAAAAATTGAAGGATACAGGAAACTAAAGATTGAGAAATACAACAATGTGTTGAGTGACTAATAATATGAAATTATTATTAACGAAAAGTTGAAAACAAAAAAATACAACAATTTGTCTAGTGACTGATGATAATTTCAAAGGAACTGTTTATTGGATTAATCTAAATATAATTTAAATTAAGTTAAACGAATATTTTAGCGATATCTTCCATATTGTCTATTTTAAAAATATTTGTCTGCTTGTTTAACTTCACATAAATTTTTCCGGACATTGTCCATACTTTCCCAGCCGTTCCCACTCTCTTAGAAGCTTCATTAAGCTTAAATTGCCCCCATCACTGACTCACAACTAGAGCAGTTCATTTTGGACCAATTTAAATTTGAATCTTCTCGTCTTAAAGACATCACTTTCTGAAGACTCGTTAATAACTCATGACTACCTAAGCAGATTACCTGCATCGATAGAAATGAATGTGTTTCACTCAAAATTACTAATAATGAAATTGCACTTTGAGAAACCAAAGAAACACACTGTACTTTCAACATGGATTAAGAAATTTAGTTTTTGATGTTATTACTCAAATATAATGCATCTGTATATTGCATACGGGGTACGCCAAAATCGATGGCATATTAGAAGTATCTAGAGAACAGCAAGCAATGTATTCAGCAAGCTCCATTTTCAGAGCGGCTTCCTAAAACGTACGTAGCTCATTAATATCATACAGGGTGTGAAAAGAGGTGTCTCAAACTCCAAGAAGTCCTCACATCTATGAATTAGAGATTTGATCACATTCCAAATCTATGCTTATTTCCCAAGAGTTCTTAAATTATGGAATATATCAGATGGAACATGAAAGTTCTTCAAATTTGATTATAATGGGCCACACGGCTCAAGTCTGTCAAGAGACGAATGATGATTGACATAATAATGACAAATTTGTCCTGGTTCATATTGATACAACATGTGAAACATGCTGTTGGATGAATGGGTTTTGTATCAAGAGAAAAACATTAGTTATATAATATATATAATAACACCTTATTCATGAAATTATTGTAATGAAAAAATGACATTGAAAAAATCAGTATTCCATTTGTTCAAAACGTCCTCCATCAACTTTCAGGTATATTCCATCAATTTTCTGCATGTCCTTGTTATCATTTTCTCACACTGAACAGTATTTTTGATTGAAAGTATGCGATTTTTGTTGAAAGTACTTTTTCTCCAAGGGATACCATCATTTCCCCGAGATGTTTTTCATTGCTTCATATTGCATTATGATTAAGATATCTTCTATAATTTTCTAAAATCATCAGAGATGCGTGAAGATACAGAAAATTAAAAAAAATATCGAAATTCCACATCCCGTATGAGATAAGGGTAAGATTACAAAATTATTTCGAGATATTTACTCAAAGATTTGAAAAAACTGATTCACAAAAAATAAAAAAAAAACCTGAGGAATATGGGACTATCTAAACTCTTCCTTTTCTGTTGAAGGTGAAGATTGAATAGTTCATTTGAATTGGCAGCTGATTTTTCTCTCGTATGATGAATTTCCAAATCAGTAGATAACGACCTAATCTCATAAGATGTTCATTGTAGATTTTTACTTTATATTCCGTATTTTATCGGGAATATATAGATCAATTTTTCGGACAAAACTAGTACAGTTCTCCAATGGAAATCGCTATAAAACAATCTAATATATGAGTGGCGTTGTTTTGATAATATTCAATATTCAGTGTGTTGAAAAGTTACGACCTTATCAAGTATCTAAGCTATGAGTTGTTTTTTGAGAGAATCCTGATATAGGTCGATTTTTTATCATCAAAACAGTTCTGATCACTCGAAATCGATTCCGTTCGTGCCACGGTTGCAAACTGGCCTCCTTCACCGATCTGCTACTACAGAATAGGCTCTATTCTGTGATGCTACATGTGCTTCTATCGAAATAAATTGACTTTGCAGGCCCAGGCACAACCACGAATTCATTCAAATGTGTTTCAACTAGAATGAGGACAGAGTTCATCAATTTCAGGTAGTACGAACTTCATCTAGCTGTTGAAAAAAAGTTGATCACATCATTTTATTAATATCTGATTACTTATGTACAAAACTATCGACGTGTGGGCTGAATCAATACTCATGAAAAATTGTCTTTTGGAGGAAACAAGTGATAGTTGAGATGATTCATTTGAGACATTCACTATTGCTACACATAAAAAACACAGCGATATTTTCAATGATAGCCTTATTTTTGAACACACCCACATTGCGTCAATGTTCAATCGAGAGAAAATTGAAGTGATTAAAGTTGTAAGATTGATTTGAACAAGGGCTTCTTATTGAATTCGAAACTCACCAATACTGTGGAAGTTATTTAATTATTTCAAAAGCAGAAATTTTCATGTGGAAATTATCCTATCTTTCGTTGAAATGAATCATGTCTAATTGATTCAATTTTCGGAATGCCACTTGTTTTCAATAAAAAATAGATATATTAGAATCTATGATAGTAATGTTGCATTCGATATTGCAACAGTACACGTCAGTCAACATTTGGTCTATTGAAAGAAACCAAGCGAAATTTCGGGTCAATGACTGCTATCGTTGGTACAATGATTATATTATCTATCCTAGAATACTTTAATTGGGACAATATAACGCGCCATTTGTATACCCAAACGCAGGTTAGTTGAGTTCAGGGTTGAATGTCGAAGGTTTTATAGGAGGTCGGTTGTGTTCAGGAAGGTGTTTAGAGGCTTTGATGTATTCAACAGATATATAGCGATATGTAGTTTCGTTTTTTGCTTTGGTCTGTGAATACTGTGATGTTTCTCAAGAAACAACGTTTTAGAGACGACATTCACCGTCGTCTTTATTCGTCTAAAAAACAATGCTATTTGGTCACTGAATGCTGGATACCGGCACCCGACACTGTTCTCCCATGAAACCATTGGTTATCGCCTTACCAAAACGCCAAAAGTGCATTTCATTTGGCGAAATTCTGAGCTTATCAAATCAATTTCGCTTATATTAAATTCAAAAGAGAAACGCGATTTTTGAAAAAGCACAAGTACTACTGTGGAGTTTATTCGATTGCAATTGAAGAAATCGTCAAATGAACGATACAATTGGTTTCAATAAATAAATATGCTGAATCGACAGCTGGCTATTCCATTGGTGGAATGTGGCTTCCCATAACTTGCCAAATGAAATGAATTGTGATTATATCGTGTTTGTGGAAGTACCTAGACACATCTATGGAGGAACTGTTTTATTCAATCGAATAATAATAGTTCATGCTAGAATCCCAAATCGATTATTAACTGAGTTGAGTTTGAATCATTGAGGAATTCTACGATGAACGTTATATTGTAAATTATTGATAACAAAAAAGTAATTATATTTGCATAAAACTCAGAGAAAGATCCGATCGATGACAAACTCGTTATTGAAATGAATATAGTATATTTATTGATATTCAAGTACTTGCTATACTTGAACATTCCATTGTAATCCAATGGGTCCTTATGGTCGAATCAATGATAAAATCCTATTGGTACTCAGATATATACTCACTCTACTTGTGTGAAATAAAATAAAACAATAAAAATCACCTTTTCTGTTTAGGGTGGGCAAATTCCGATGTTTGAATAGGGCAACTCGTTAACTATAGAAGATACAGGAAGCATGGAAGTCACATTCTCGATCTCTATTTCTTTGAGAAAAATTCACTGGTGAAAATAAAAATTTTCAATCGTCCTTATGTTTCTCTTAATATTATGAATATTATTTCTTGGTTGATGTGGAAGAATTGTCCTTTGTCCATTTATTCGACATTTTTCATGACAAAATGAGAATAGCTTTTATATTTTAGTGAATAATTGAATGACTATTATTATTATTTCATGTTTCTTCTTCCAGAATAAATTTGATGGAGAATACGACAAGAGGCGCAACAATACTTCATCTAGCAAAATCGTCGAATGTTCAGAACGCCCTATACAAAATAATAGATGGGAACAACGATAGACTTTTCGAAATTTCATCACCTTCAGGAGCCCTACTTCTAGTTGAACATCTTGACAGAGAATTACAAGATACCTATACCTTGAGAATATCAGCAGGAGATACAAATTGGCCAGCTTTCCACATATTGATAAATGTTGAAGACTCCAATGACAATGCACCTATATTCAAATCTGCCGACTACGAAAAAACTATAAGTGAAAGCTCAGTTGTTGGGTCTGTAGTGGAAACTATTGTTGCTATAGATGCAGACCTTGAGAATACACCAAACTCTGACATCGTTTATGATATCACTTCTGGAAATGATCTTGGAAACTTCAGGCTGCATCTCAAGACAGGGGTATTGTCCGTTAATAAAACTCTTGATTACGACGAAGGAGAGACAGAATATAATATTGTAATCAGAGCATGTGACATGGGAATCCCAAGTTTGTGCACGCTCAACACTTTCTTGGTCATTCTTCAAGATGAAAATGATAATCGACCTGTGTTTCCTGTTACAGAATATTTAGCATTCGTTGGAGAAAACGAACCTGTAGGAACAGTCATTCTCACAGTTCATGCAACTGATCTGGACAAAGGCCCATTCGGATCGGTGAATTATTCTATCACGAGTACGAGTCCGATTGATAACTCTTGGAAATTATTCCACATTGATTCTTCTACTGGATTGATAACAACATCCACCGTATTCGACTATGAACAAAGGAATAGATATACTTTCACGACACGAGCTACCGATTTAGGAGGAAAATACTGTTCAGTGAAAGTCAGAGTTGAAATTGAGGGGAAAGATGAATTCCATCCGCAGTTCACAGAAAGGACCTACAAGCTGACACTGCCTTCATCCGCTGCTCTACCTATCGGTTATATAGTGGGTCATGTGACTGCCACAGATAGAGATAAGGGTCCTGATGGTAGGATAGTCTATCAATTGAATACTCAACACCAATATTTCAAAGTCAACAGAACTACAGGAAATATTTTGATCAAAAAGAAACTAGACTACGCTGAGTTTACGTCATCGGGTGGTGTAATCAGCTTAGTGATCACTGCAAGTTCTGGTCGTCAGGGCTCATTGAATAATATGACGGTGGTAGAGATAATATTAGATCCATTGGCAGATGCCGGCGATAATTTGGCGATAAATCTGGAGAAGAAGGGTGATGCAGCTGTTGGTGACGGTATAGCAGATTGGGCTTTGGGACTCCTCATATCTCTTCTTCTGTTGATAATGATATTCGGAGCTGTATTCTTATTCCTGCATATTCGGAATAAGCGTAACAAACAGATGATCAAACCTAACTTGAACTCTGAAAGTGTTTCTTCTGCCAACAATTATGTAGATCCAAGCGCTTTCGATACTATTCCTATTCGAGCAGGAGTAGGTCCGTTACAAAATAACAACCAATTCGCTCCTCCAAAGTACGACGAAATACCCCCGTATGGACCTCCAGCTAGCACTAACTCTGGAGCAGCAACGACTTCTGAACTATCCGGATCAGAACAATCAGGGTCTAGTGGAAGGGGTTCCGCTGAAGATGACGGAGAAGACGAGGAGATCAGGATGATAAACGAAGGTCCGTTGCAGCGAGATTCTGGTATCCATCGGCAAAATGACGAAGAAGACAACTTGTCTGACATGTCAGTGAGGAATACTCAAGAGTATCTCGCGAGACTTGGCATCGTTAATAATAATAGCACTTCAAGGATACGCCAAGATCCTCGAGCTAGTACAAGTAAAGACAATGCTCTCCACCATCAATCTGTTCCTCTCGACAGCCTAAACATTTTCGACGAGGACGGTAACGAGAATGACATCACGAACCTAATTTACGCCAAACTAAATGATGTAAAGGGTATCGATAGAGCAGCCTCGACAAATGACTGTACGGGAGTCAACTCGACCAATATCGGAGTTGCCATGGATCATGTGATGGGCATGAGTGGTTATGGGGATCACCCAATTGTAACACATCATCAACCATCTATGAATGGCTCGCTGAGTTCCATAGTGCATAGCGAGGAAGAATTAGCTGGTAGCTACAACTGGGACTATCTATTGGATTGGGGTCCACAGTACCAGCCTTTGGCTCACGTATTTTCGGAAATAGCGAGACTGAAAGATGATACTACGTCAGTGCATAGTGGCGCCAGCGGGAATTCTAGCATCAAGAGTAGCGTGGCTTACGGAAAGAGTGTTCCGCCTCCACTGATAACAAGCGTCGCTCCTAGGTCTATAGCGATTCCTGTATTGAATTCTAGAGGAGGGCCGAGTCATCATAATCAAATGATGATGCTTCCCAGATCTCCCATAAATCACGATGCATCGGGAGCCACTTTCAGTACGTCCACTGCGATGTCTCCTAGTTTTTCGCCATCGTTATCGCCGTTGGCCACGAAATCTCCATCAGTTTCGCCTCTTGTGGCACCGGGGATTTCGACTTCACATCACGTGATGTCTAGACAGCCGCTACCGAGGAATACATCTCTGGTAGATACTGAACTCAGAATATAAATCACTAGGGGAGGGTTGCATAAAAGCCCATCAAATATTTGAAGTAACATCGAATATGGGAAGGATAAAAATCTTGATCAGGCAATAACTTTATCACAATCCCGTCACTGATTGAAGTGACGTTCGGAAATTGAAAGATGATCATTCCACCAAATAATTTCGCATATTTCTGAAGTTTTTGTAAAAATTGTTGACATCCTCTGCACTTACAACCACTAATTCCATATAATGGATTATGGAGGTATTTGAGGTTTCGACACAATTGAGTAGAAAGAGGTATATTGAATTACAGGAAATGTTCATAAGAACATTTCACAATATGAGTAATATTTTTGGAATGAAAATCGATGAACTTTTCAGCTTTTCTAAACTGGAATCAAACCAAATATATGAGATTGGGCCTATGCCTAAAATGAACTTTTAAATGTACCCATTTTGTATCTTGATCCATATTCCTTTTTTTCGTGATGGTACTGCTATCTCATTATCTGAAGAGAAAGATTACATGACTGAAGAAAAAATGAATTTTAAATTCTTTCTTCTCATCATTATGCAATAATAAATCATTTTCTTCTAATTCTGTACTTTCGACCCTTTTTTTCTCAGGTTGAATATATTTCGAACAAATCACTCATATTTTAAAAACACCAATGAACCTAACCTATAAAAACAAAAAGCACCACGAACAATGCACGAAACGATGATAATTGTGCTGTTTTATAGAATGCACCCAATATTTAACGTAGCATCAATTTTGATGTGACAATAGATAATCGTACGCTTATCTCTTTTTTATGCAACCAGCCCCAGTGGTTTTTTTGCATCAATGAATGTGGCTGTGCTACGACTACAGACTGAATTGTATTTTGTCGTATTTATTATTGTAAATAAATAGAAAACGAGTGGTAAGATTTGCTCAAATGGAATGTCTTTGCCAGTCAGTCTTACATGTGAAGACGAAGATGACTGATATCTTTGTTGTCCATACTGTGTAAACTTGAAATTATTTAATTGTATATACTTTTTTATATTTCTGTGAATTTTTGTAAATATTTATTTGTAAAGAAGTAAATGAGTTTTATTCCATGTATGAGTTTTAGTTCTTCCGACTATTGAGTCATCATCAGTAATTCTGCAAGTGAATTTCATAATAATTTTATAATGGCGAGTAACATTGTGAATTGAACAGATCAACAAAAGAATTGAAATTATTAAGTGCTTGAACATGTCGATCGAAAAGCCGACAAGAGAGGTCGTTGCCACGACATATTTGAACATCAAATAATAATCAGAATCATCGAATTATTACGTTCATAAAGAATAACATGTGAGTACATACAGTATATTTGAAAAAAGTGACTCCGCTGCTAGGTTACGTACAACACTACAAAATGAGTTGGGTTTGCTCATTGAAATCATTCCGAAACGGCATCTGTATTTAAGAAACAGGGTCTTTATTCCAACTGATTGAATATCTTATGTTCTCGGTCAAATTCATTTCAATCTCCTCATAATGATTTTTTGGTTAATTTATAACTTTAGGATTAAGATAATGTTATTGTTTTGGTTTTCAATGAATAGATAGTTTTTAATAACACTATATTTGCAAAACGGTACACAGTATCGAGTTCTACCAGGGGTACTTTTTTGGAAAAGAATCCAATTTGGACTGAAAAATCTACACTCAAACAAGTTATGTTCAAAAATACTCTGTACAAACCGTATAACTAGTGCCCTCTATGAGAGTCAGACATAAAAATGAATTTATGCGATTTGTCAGCTTCCAAAACATATTCATAAAAAATTTCATACCACTGTTGCCAGCAGTTCCGACAAAATCGTAAAAACTGTGTTTTTTTTGAAGACCCTGTAGTTTGGAAACGGATGCCGTTACGAATTTTTTTCAACCAAGCAAACACAACTTATTTTGCAGTGTTCTGAGTATCCTATTACTATCCTAACACGAATTGATGTCACTATATTTCTGAAAAAAAGAATCGAGTAAAACATATACTTCAAACAGCCACGTGTAAGGAAATTATCTCTCATTTTCCAGCTTCTCGTGGGATTTTCTCTGCTCGTTTCTGAAAAATGAAGTGGAAGTTATCAAAAATTATTTCAATATATTTGTAGTAAGGACAGAGTTTGTGATCTGCCCCAAAATGTCACTTCGCGCGAAATTAAACCTAGATACCTAAAAGAGAAATTCTCTATTTGTCAGTGACACCTTGTTTTTGTTGATGAAATACAAATATATTCAATGAGAATAAAACCTCTACTTATCTTGGTGGACGTTTCAGGAACGAATCTGCTCCCGTTCTCAACACAATTGAAATATTTTTCTTCGCAATTTTTTTTTTCAATGTGCAGTCGGTTTCGGCACTGACAAATTGACAATTTGGTAGACGGAGGAATTTTGGTTGCAGCGTGTTTTCATTAATTGATATTAAATATTTCATTTTCATATTCAATTTTCAGAAGTGGGTGCCAAGTTCTATTTATATCAACTGAACAAGAAGCAATATTATCGTCTCCGTTCAGGAAAATGCAAGGAGACTCTTCGATTTTCCGTTTTTGGTTGTTGTCTTCTTTTCCTATGATCTCAATATCACTCCAATCGGCCATATGTCGTCCATTTTCAGTAAGGATATGTTCAGCTAATTTTGATTCGTCAGTATATCTTTCCTTCATATTGTTCTTCTTCTTCATATGTTCTTTCATCCTCATTCATAGAGGCCTGCTAGTTTAAGATATTATACCTCTGAAACTAGCAGGCCTCTATCAGTAAGGATGAAAGAGCATAAGAACAATATAAAGGAGAGATATACTGACAAATGAAAATTAGCTAAACATATCCTTACTGAGAATGGACAACATATGGCCGATTGGAGGGATATTGAGATCATAGGAAGAAATACAACAACCAAACAGGAAAAATAGAGAGTCTGCTTGCATTCTCCTGAACGAGGGCAATGATATTACTTCTTGTTCAATATCAATTTTTGAAAACACATTGTAACCAGAATTCCTCCGTCTACCAAATTGTCACTTTTCAGTGTGGAAACCGACTCCACATTGGGAACAAAAATTGCGAAGAAAAATATTTCAATTGTGTTGAGAACGGGAGCAGATTCGTACCCAAACATTCGCCAAGATAAGTAGAGGTTTTATTCTCATTGAATATATTTGTATTTCATCAACAAAAACAAGGTGTCACTGGCAAATAGAGAATTTCTCTTTTGGGTATCTAGAGGTTTAATTTCAAGTGCAGTGACATTTTGGGGCAGATCACAAAATCTGTCCTTACTAGAAATATATCGAAATAATTTTCAATACCTTCTACTCAATTTTTTAGGAACGGGGAGAGGAAATCCCACAAAAAGCTGGAAAATAAATGTACTACCTCCTCAAAAAACTTACAGACAGTAAATTATCCCTCATTCAACGTTGGGTAATTTCTCACTCATCATGCGATAGGTATAATTTTTTTTTTGGTTTTTGATCGCAGGAACCAGAATTTCACGGACCGTTATGAGTAGATATTAAATTCGGCCTTCATTCATTACTTACGCATGATACTTTCTATACTCCCATTATACAATCAAGGAATGAAAAATAAGGAGAAACATCATCGAAGAATTCACATTCTTCAGCATTCTTGATGAATCCTTCTTTCATATGGCAGGCCTTGTCAAATGAGAAGCTGTGACATTTTGACTCAAAGAACTAGTTGTTCTAATAATATAAAATATGTTGTGGAAATACACCAAGTCAAAAAATGTGACACTATCAATTTTTTTGATTCCCATATGCATGTGTATTCTTGAATATTTACGATTTTGACTCGACAGTCATAATGATCATGCTGTCATTTTCCAAATACATCGAGTAATCTCTCATGATTCCAATAAAGACTGTAAAACGGCGTGATAAACCTTAGTTTTTGTTTCTTTGGTCACTTCAGAACTATCCTTGCATAAACTGCGTCTGAGTTTGTTCTGCGGTGAATTTTTGATTCGATACTTCTTTCCGATATGAAGACTTCGACTGTTGTACTTCTCATAATGAATCATCATGACGGATTCGAATTGTAAATGACGAAAGACAATCATTATTACTATCAGTACACCGACTGTACACCGACTAGCGATATAATTGATGTTGTATAGTTTTTCAATACAATTTGTACACGCATGGAGTTTTCGGTTTCATACGATACAAAAAAGATTATGAGAACTGTTTTCTGATTTTTTACCAAGAATTTCTCACAATATATCCCGTATATTATGTGTACCCACTTAGAAATTCAAACGTTTCAACACTACATAGAAATATACTCGAAACATTTTGTTTACGAATAGCTATTGAAAATGCTTGTTTCTCAAGTTCTCACATGTATATGAACATAATACCTGTTCTGGACTTGTTCACTTCACATAAACTTCGAATGTAGAAAATACATCCATGCATTGTGTACAAGAATACAATATCGTTCTAGGGTGGGTAGATGACAAATAAAAGTATCCGTTTGTACTATTCTCTTCTTCTTCACGATTATAACCCTATAATAAACACTACTGCAATGTATAATATCAGCCATCGAACGCTCATATATCTCTAGTCGGACGGCTAAATGACTGAACTGTCGGCGCACTAGTCACTTCGAATTGTTAACATTATTCACAGTGACAAATCAGTGGATGAATCAAGTTCCGACGTTCACTTTTCTAGGGATTTTCTCTCTCACCCAGTATATATTGAATGAGAGGAGATGGATTTTGACTTGATATAAGAAAAGGTGATTCCACTTACCTCCAAGATGATGAAGAACGTGGCTTCAACTCTTTTCGAGGATTTAATCCCTTCTCTTTGACTTCTTGAATGTATAATGAAGGTATTTAACTGAATTAAGATGGAACTGGCCATGTTGGCTTGATCCAATGCGATCTTTCCAGATCTATCGTTGAGGCTCCGCTCATCCAGCTCCGTCTTTTCAACCAGACTGGGCAGTTTTGACAAATGCCTATGTAGGTAGTTTTTCGCTATTGGTTTTTTCTTCTCGTGCGTGTATTGCGGTTTCCTCCATCAGGTTCATATGCTTGTTGAGTCTAAGATGGCCTGTCAGCAGGCCTACTATCGGACTTATTATTGTTCTCTTGCAGCCTAGATCAGCTGTGAATTTCAGTTGAATTCTTTCGCCTAACTCAGCCCCGATAAATTTACCCGCCATTGCTGAGATTTAGTTTGTGTCCACAGCCTTCGCGGTTGCTTCGTTGCTTTGCGGCTCGTTGAGCGCTTCCAGAAGCCTTCTCTGGCCAGTGTAATCGGCCCGGGCCCACGCCTGCATCACTGAATTGCAACTGCCTATTTCAATTAGATTACATAGGTAGTCCCAGACAAGACGTCGTTTGACCTGATGGGAACTGATTGTCTGACAGAGTAGATGGCAACTGTTTTATTCCTTTTCTCCCTTCTATCTCGTGGATGCAGTGTTGTATGGCCACTACTTCTGCCTGCTATTCTCCAAGCTATTTTCCGAGCCGGATGTTGGCCGTTTTAGTAATGCCTCGTATACGACGGCTCCGACCCAGCTGTCAGTCTTGGACCCGTCTGTCCACCAGACAAATGTAGCATTCACCTGTCTTCCTGTCAGTAGGGGTGGCGTCGGTATAGACCACCCCCACCCCTCCACTTTTCCACAGTCGAGTGAGCATCAAACACAACATATGCGACTTCGCCAAAACACATCAAACCCAACATGTGCGACTTCGCCAAAACGCATCAAACCCAAATGTAACACAACCGCAAATGTGGCTAACCTACCTTGATGAGCCGAGTCGGTAGCATACCTAACCTATCTAAAATAGTTCCACCAGCCAGGGGCGTACCTAACCTATCTAATAACCCCACCAGGGTCGTACCTAACCTATCTAATAGCCCCACCAGGGTCGTACGAACCCCCATAAATATTTTCGGGGGGTACACAGGTCCACATCCCCAATGACCCGCCCCACACCGTTTCAATGTCCCACCCCGACCTACAACATACGTCATGCGTCATACGGTGAAACGTCAAAACGATGAAACGTCAAAACGATGAAACGTCAAAACGACGAAACGTCAAAACGACGAAACGTCAAAACAACGAAACGTCAAAGCGATGAAACGTCAATCGGCATCGAGATTTTCGGGGGGTACACAGGTCCACATCCCCAATGACCCGCCCCACACCGTTTCAATGTCCCACCCCGACCTACAACATACGTCATGCGTCATACGGTGAAACGTCAAAACGATGAAACGTCAAAACGATGAAACGTCAAAACGACGAAACGTCAAAACGACGAAACGTCAAAACAACGAAACGTCAAAGCGATGAAACGTCAATCGGCATCGAGATTTTCGGGGGGTACACAGGTCCACATCCCCAATGACCCGCCCCACACCGTTTCAATGTCCCACCCCGACCTACAACATACGTCATGCGTCATACGGTGAAACGTCAAAACGATGAAACGTCAAAACGATGAAACGTCAAAACGACGAAACGTCAAAACGACGAAACGTCAAAACAACGAAACGTCAAAGCGATGAAACGTCAAAACGATGAAACGCCAAAACGATGAATAGGTCATTAGGTATTTTCAAATCGGCGGCGTGGTTGTGAATTTTGAGTGTCCTTTTCCTCAGGAAACGAGCATGAACTATTATATCGAATGATTTCCCGAAACAGATGATGAAATATTGTTATTCTAGGATTTCACTTTCAGCGTAGAGAAAATATGTCGACGTCTGCTTTCGTTGAAGGTGGACTCGCACTTTCTGATGAGAAGCGATCTATAATTACGTCAGAAAGAATACGACGCGTCAGAGATGTCTGTATGGAATTCATATTGATAAGGTCGAATAAGCAAGCGAATTGATTACGTTTTGTTTCCGAGTACAAAAACAATGTGTGACAATCAGAGTGGGAGAGATAGCGATAACCGCTCGTATTCAATACCTTCAGACAATTATCGTTACAGTGTTGTCTTATGTTACAAATTATCCGATAATATAACAATCTATGTTGCCATTTATAAATGCATTACCATCGTTCCAGAGATACGCTTCAATATGATTGTTATAAAAATATGTAATGTACAGATTATAGGTAATTAACTTAAAAAACGTCAAATCACGCACCCGTCACGTATCTTTGACGCAGTCGAACATTTCTTACCACATTTCCTCTATTGAATACACGTGGAAGTACTCCCTTTAGGCTCCAAAACTTCTACCTTCATTCCATCCGTCAACAAATGATAGTAGTCACAAGAAACCAACAGTGAACCCCCACTCCTTCTTCATACAATGCCACAGCTGAAATTTTTTCTGAGGTTGGTATAACTTGCAAAAATTTTGAATATAAGTAGTCGAGAGCGAATACCTTTTTGAATTATGGAAAAAATCAAGTTCTTCTATGGTGCGACAGCAGTGAACAGAATCAAACAATTACATGTCAGTGACGAGTTCAAGATATTAATCGAACAATGGTATCATGATCAAAAGATATCATGCTATATACTATATATCGACGAGAAGCCAACATCGTTTGCTTTGATATCAAGAATGGACTTTGATCCTTTGAAGCAACATAGCAATCCAAAAACACTCAATTTAATCTATACGTTGAAGGAACATCGAAGAAAAGGATATGCTGCAAAATTAGTCTTACATATCAAAAAAATCATTCAATTTTCTACTTTTTCATCTAATACAGCATCAGAAACATTGTTTATGAAATGTAAATGTATTAATCATGGGGAAATGAATGGCTGTGTAATGTTCAGATGTCCATAATAAATATATAAAGGTTTTCACGTTTATCATTTACCTTCATCATCCATATATTCGAATGGAAGATTCATTTGTGGAAGGTATCTCGAATCAGTATTTAGCAGTGATTTTCTCAAGTCCAATTATATCGTTATTCATATCTACGTCTGTGGAAAATAGTTATTGTATATTCTGCAAATTATTATATGAGAACAATGTCGTTACAGTTTTCGGAAAAGACGCATTTACTGTGATCTGAATTCGAACGTCTCGGACCTTATGAAATCATTTCATTTTATTCGTGAGATGTGTTATATAATATAGAGGGTGCAACCAGAGTGAAGTGTTCAGGTTTAGATTTCCAAAAAGACGGTAAGTGGCTTCTTTTCTGCATTTCAGATCGTGACGTTTTTTTGATGAATAATACACAGTGAAATATGCTGGCTTATTTATCATCGGTTCGAATTTTTGGTGTACTGTTTCTGCCAGCCCTCCAAAATATGTTAAATTCCCACGCGTTTCGCGAAATGGCCTTCGGGCTATCGTATTCGAAAAAGGCAGTCTTGGATAGGAAAACTATATTCAAATGACACGAAAATCTTGATTTCGAGACGTATTTGAAATATAATAATTATGATATAATTAGTCACAGAACTACATTTGAAAAATTGATACTTTTCAATTTCGAATTCAATCTCGAGGATAAAGTAGAGGTATTCATCAATTTCCTAAATAATAGTCGGTTAGTAATACAAGGTGTTACGTGAACTTATAATAGTTTAGTTTTGTGTGTAGTTAGTAAGAATTTTTTCGAAAAACGTAAAATTCTTGATACAGTCTTTCGTTAATGGTTTTTGTTTTCAAATTAGAATTGTAATGAACTCAGGGTATGGGAAGAATATACAAGGACTTCAAATAGTATTACAATATATTCAAAAATAGGATTTGAGTTTATACAAAAGTATGTACAGTGACATATAGTTATAAAGAACGTCGACATTCAGAAAAAATAATCAAACTTTCTGCAGGTACACCTGGAAAAATAAAATTGCTTCTCATCGTGAGATCAATAACATATAGATAAAGATTACAGAAACAAATATGAACGAAACAGATACACGAGGTGAAACATAACATGGTACCAACAAATATCAACGTAACAATATGTCGAGAAACACCATTCGAGATGGTAACGAAAAATACATATACATATATCAAAGGTATACATGGTTGTCAAAATATAGGTTTTCGGCATCTTTCTATAATAGCATAAACACTGACGGCTAGCTAAGGATGGCTCTTTTGCATAAGATTTTCGGCATCTTTTTATGACAGCATAAACACTGAATTAATATGGCTCTTTCTGCATAAGTTTGTTTTGGCATCTTTTTCTATGACAGTATGAATACTGAATTTATGGCTCTTTTTTCATTAGATGATAATGACTTTGATGAAATGAATAGTTGCTAATTATAGGGATAGGGTAAGGGGTGGGGATTGGCTTATAATGAGGGAAGGTGTGTTGCTTTTTTTTGAAAGTGGAAAGCTCCCCAAAAGGCCTACCTTAACCACTATTCTGAAGATTTTGGTTGAATAACTCGTAAGAACAGACGACTGTTCTCATTAGGTTACTGGATAATGCCTCTTTTTATAATATCGGGTCTTTTTCTCAAGTATTCAACCAAAAACTTCATATTTTTAGCCGTGAAAACGGCTGATTTTGTACTCAAATCCTTTGTTAACTTTTATTCTTGAGGTTTTGATTTTTTGAAACCATATGGTATGGAGGTGTTGTCAGATTGAAATTGACGTTTCAAACATACAGGCTCGTACTTTTTACGGGTAGGGACAGTAATAACATTGTGCTCTTTTGTGCGTCTTATTTGTTGACTCACAATTTCAACAGGAGGTCCAGGGTTTAAAATCATGTTTTTTATGGCGTCAAAATTTATTATTTGAGATGCCGCATAATTGAGAGAAATGCCTTTAACTTTGCAGATGATTTTGTACTCTTGATCTTTAATACTATAAAGTGTAAACGAATAATTTTTCGGACCAGCTGATACGAATTCTGTGATATAAGAACCAGGACCGTAACTTTCTAATTCGTCGGTCATGTCACCGATAAATTGTCCCGTGGGAATGTCATATTCCCCTGATTTGGATACATAGATGACAGAGTCGGTGTCATAATATAAAACTCGATTGCCCAGTTGTTCTAAATAACTGTAGAGTTTCAGGCGAGCCAATGCTGTGACATAGGCAGCAATAACTACATTCACCGTGGATAAACAATCGAAACTTTCATTTTTATATTCCCAGTTGACAATAAGGGTGTCTTGGTTGATGGGTAAAACAGTATTTATAACACGAGAAGGATCAGTCATCATTTTGAAAAATTCAGCAGGCTGATTAACAATGGATGTCTTGGGCTGATTTTCACGTTGACCGAACTTGCCCCAAAACGAATTCAACATGAGCTTAGCCAATGACCTCAGTCCGGGATTATCGGTGATTTTAGAAAAGTCCAAAAGAATATCCTCCCGCTGTAAAAATTCCTCAATGTACCGTTGCTTCTCCGCATCACTACTACAATACTTTGGCCAATTTGATGACTCTTGTTTGACCTTGATGAATTTGTTCATCATGTCGGTGAATAAACCGGCCACGTTCTCACCAAATTGAACAGTATCATAGGACCAAATTTCTTTGGTCTCAAGAATACGATAACCCAACTCAACGGCTTTCACAACCTCTTCTACCACCCATGAACCAGTTAATGCACGTTCTTCATCAGAATGTTGGCAACTATGAGAATTGTAGCTTTCACCACATGTCCGACAAAGAACAAACATCAATTTGTTGTTCATTTTTTGTGGTAAAACAGGGTGAAATAGGTGTTGAGGAGGAAGTATCGTACACTTTATGAGCCCAGATATGGATGAGAGAGAAACAGCACATTCTTCTTCACCAACAAGTACTTTGGGATGACCAATATACAGGGTGTGACAAAAATATACGGAGCGAATCAGTTATGGAATGTACCAGGAGGAGGAATAAATATTTTCATGTCAGGTAGAAGGCATCAGAAATACAAGATCTTTCAAAAATATACAGAATTAATCAGACGAGGATAAAATACGAGGTGGAAAACGAAGTAACAATACAGGCTCCTTCAGAATTCAATTCGATATAATTTTCAATAAATTGCTAAGGTGAAACATTCAAAGTGAAACAATCAGAAATTACATTTCATGGTAAGAGTTATGAAAAAAAATATATTCAAAGGCGATAAAGTATGTGCGTAACGAATCTGAACAGAGAAAACATGCATCAATAAAGACTTTAGTATCAAGGATGAGACGAAACTTTCTTGAAATTTGGGAAGAACCTTCAGAGATATACCTGAAGATAGACAAATATATACGAGAGGATGAAAAAGGAGGCAGTGTTTGTCCACCAGTAATTCGAAATTGCGATCCTATCAAATCAGTTTGAAAAAGTAAATGTCAATTATTGGATGATTGAGGGGCATTGCGTTCTTTGAAGCCATACACCAATGAAACATAAAAACCATTTGAGCTATCAAACAATCTGTTACATGCATTTCACATTATATTAATTGTAATCAATATTTGATGTTTTTCCAAATGAAATGAAATAAATTCTAATCAATATTGTGTATTTTCATCGAAGGTTATTATTATAGATTAGCATGATAGGTGAAAAATATTTTTACCTTTAAAGAAAAACCTCAATTTTTGTTTTCAACAATATTTTTGAAGTGAACAAATATTTATCTATTTTTCTGCGGTTACCAAATTTCGATATTTTTTCATGCGTGCTATATAACCGAATCACCATCACCAAAAATCATTATTCCTGCTACACCTCGAAGACATCGAGCAATAATCAACCTTTGTGTGTGTGAACCACATCAGCTGACCAATAACAGTGAGTATTTTTATTTTTCGCTGAAAATCATTCCTTTGGTAACAATACGCGTTGTTTATAAATTATTCTCCAATTATTCAACATATATTTCAAAAATTTTTCGAGATATCTCTAAGTCATTCGATAGCAGGGTCCCATATTTAAAATCAATTCAGAGTAGATATATTTTTGTTTTTGAATAAGTTTTTGTCTGCTTATTAGTCATTATGAAATACTTCAGCAGCTTTTTACGAGGTTGAGATGTTCAGGAGAAATCACACCGTTTCATGACAATGATAGAAAAAGCTCGATATTAGATTGAATTCGATTATTTTTTCCACAGAAAATGGAACAAAACATGATCAATCAAAAGAACAAAGGCCATGATACAAAAAAAGAAGAGGACCGTCAGGAGGATATTCATCGTCAGAATGATAATCATCATCAACAACAGGAGGAACAACAACAACAGCAAGAAAAAGAAAAAAAAGAACATCAGCAGTCAATTTATGATGAGGAGGAGGATGATGATTATGATACTGATGATGAATACGAAGAAATTTGTTCATTTTGTCCTCCAGGGAGTGACCTTTGTGTTTGCCCGTGGGGGACAAAAAAGGACAAGGAGGAATTTTATTCACGTCGTCAAAAGTGTGAATTCTGTCCCTTCATGGATAAACATTGTGTTTGACCATGGGGGACAAGAATAGAAGAATTTTGTATCATGAGCAATAAATAAATCATATGAAAACATTGAGATTTTTTATTTCATCATAATTTATAGTTCTATCATAGAATAGAGAATCAATCATTATTATATTCTCTCTAGATTGATCATAATCATCATCATGTGTCAATGGGAATGCGGAATTTGCGGTGTCAGCGTCTGATAGAATTGCCATGCTGGATGCCATGAAATTCAGTGATTATTTTCGCAATATCCTACGATGTTATTTAAGTTTGTTGCAAATTTAATTTCTCTCTACCTATTCATGCGTTCATGAATACCGTGTTTGAAACAAACAGCTGTCAGACCTATTTATTGTACAACAATGATTCCCAGATTGGAATCGACAAAAATGAAGATACTCTCAACCACGGTCTCTCAATTACATCTTTTCCGATATTCTATTCAACATGATTCCTGCATTTCGGTATATCGATGGACACATATACTTTTTTCACCGAGAATACCTATCACAAATACAGCGAATATACAAGAAGACCCTGACGTGAAACGTCGAAAACGTTAAGCGTCATACGGCGAAACGTCAAAACGACGAAACGTCAAAACGACGAAACTTCAAAACGACGAAACGTCAAAACGACGAAACGTCAAAACGACGAAACGTCAAAACGACGAAACGTCAAAACGACGAAACGTCAAAACGACGAAACGTCAAAACGACGAAACGTCAAAACGATGACACGTCAAAACGAGGAAAGTCGGGGTGGGCCATTGAAACGGTGTGGGGCGGGCCATTGGGGAGGTGGACCTGTGTACCCCTTGAAATATGTCCCTATCTCCATATGTACTTCAAGGCTAAATGATTATAAATAGATAAATAGTACGGTTTCTTATGGTAAATTGAAACAAATATCATCAAAGTCGCGGCCTTTTCGATTGGAGTCAACCTGTTTTTGGTTTATGAAATATGATATCGGGCTTGTGGTTCGCGATGGACTTTGGACTATAAATATCGACGCATATATGATTTCTGTCATTATCTCCCGTGTTTTCGATGAGTAGTGCTCTCAATTCTTGTTATCAATTTTCAATTTTGAATCAAGTACTTTGCTTACATTTCACCCACACATTTTCTCATTTTTGTATATGAAGTCTTTGTTTTGAAACCTTCATCTCATAGTTTATTCAGATAGCCATTGGTACTATTGTGTGTGTTCAGTCCGAATTCCAATATTTTCCTGGTTTTTCGAAATTTTTCGATATTTTTGAAAAAATTTATTTTTTGAGTTTTTGAGTAAAGATGGAGAAATTCGTGATTGTGAAAGATGTCCTCAGCAGAAATCGACGTTTTGGTGTACAGGCTCGTACTTTGGAGTTCAAACTTACACCGATACCTCAAGGTAAGGAACCAGTGGGGTGGGTGAGGGAAGCTATCACCGAAATTGTTTTGAATGGAACAGAGGGTGTGGAGTCGACCGATAAGGTAGGCTTTACCTTCTGTTCCAAAGATTTCGCGAGAGGTCCAGGGTGGATTTCTTTCAAAAACGCATCAGATGTCTCGGTGGATGATATTTTTTCGAAAATATCGTCCATCTATCAGTCGAATTCTTGTGGCTTGAACACCGAGACCTTCTGTCTCGGAGTTACAACCGTGAAGATGCCAAAGGGCAAAGGTTCTGATCGAAGTCGCCGGCATAACACCTTCGAAGAGGAATGTAACAAGCGTCGGGGTATCATTGTCATTAAAAATAATGATAATTTGTGTCTTCCCCGAGCACTTGTCGTGGCTCAGGCATACGCTGATAAAGACCCCAAATTTAATGATGTACGACGGAACATCAGGAAATTGCAGAACCAAAGGGCTCTGCAATTAATGACTGATGCTGCAGTTTTAGTACCCACAGAAGGGTGTAGTATTCCTGAGCTACATCAATTTCAGAAGCATCTCTCCAACTATAAAATAACTGTATACCAATATGGAACCAAGGGTCGTGATTTGTTATTCGAAGGTGATGGTTCTGGCCCATCGTTGAATTTATTGTTTCATGAGGGGCACTATAACGTAATCATTTCTCTAACTGCAGCTTTCTGCTGTATTTATTACTGTGAGGAATGTCATATTCCATTTGATCACAAGGAAAAACATCGGTGCGGTGGTACTTGTTTTTCATGTCGTACTTCGCCAGCATGTCCCAATGACCAATTGAAAATTGCCTGTGAGTCTTGCAAAAGGTCTTTTCGTGGTCAAGTGTGTTTCGAGAACCATATTCGTAATAAAATCTGCGATTCGATAAGGCGCTGTGAAGACTGTTTCAAAATTGTTACAAATACCAGAACACATACCTGTGGAGAGATCTTCTGCAAGGTGTGCAACGAACATTGCCCGGCTGATCACCTTTGCTTCATTCAACCAGACCTAAAGAACCCTCAAACTAACGATCTCTTATTCATATTTTATGATCTGGAGACTCGTCAGGAGAGCATACAGCCTGATGGTTCGCTTCTTCATGAACCCAATTTGTGTGTTTTTCGCCAATGCTGTGATGTTTGCATAGATACCGATCAACAAATTTGTAAAAAATGTGGCGTTCGTCTTCAAATACTCAAGTGTAACGACCCCATTTCACCGTTTGTTCACCATGTATTGACAATGAGGAAAAAATTCAAAAATATTGTTGTACTAGCTCACAATGGTGGGGGTTTTGATAACCAATTCATTCTCAATTATATTCTAACTAAGACCGACCTTACTCCGGATCTCATCACACGGGGAACCAAAATCATATCTATGGTAGTCGGGAATGTGAAATTTTTGGATTCTCTGAATTATTTCCCAATGGCTTTGGCAAAACTTCCCAAATCATTCGGTTTCACAGAACTGAAGAAGGGTTACTTTCCCCACCTATTCAATAAAGTGGAAAATCAAAATTATGTTGGACCGCTTCCTTCTCTCGAATTCTATTCCCCGGATAATCTAGTCCCAGAGGCTCGTTCTTCCCTCATAAAATGGCACTCTGAAAGAGTCGCTGAAAATTATATTTTCGATTTCTCCCGAGAAATAATAGACTATTGTATTTCGGATGTTGATATACTGACCAAAGCCTGTCTCAAATTTCGTAAACTTATGTTGACCGAAACTAATGTTTGTCCATTCACAGAAGCCGTAACGATTGCCTCAACATGCAATAAAGTATTTCGCAGGAATTTCCTCAAACCAAATACCATCGGAATCATTCCCAAGGGTGGTTACAGACACCGTGACAATCAGTCTGTGATAGCCACCCAATGGTTGCTTTGGGAGGAAAAACAGCGAAATATAAAAATTCAACAAGCATGTCGTTCTTCTGAGGCATTGATAGGCAGTCTGAAAGTTGATGGTTATTCTGCAGAAACCAATCAGGTTTTCGAGTTCCAGGGATGTTTTTTTCATGGATGTCCGAGATGTTTCGATCATCAGAGAGATACCCCTCTCAAAAATTGTCCTTCTGAAACAATGGATCATCGTTATGATGCAACTATTGCTAAAATCAATAAAATTAAATCTTTGGGTTATGAGGTCGTCGAAAAGTGGGAATGTGATTTTCGCCGCGAACTTTCAGAGGAAATTAAAAAATTCACCGAAAATCACCCTCTCATGAAAAATCTCCCCCTTGACCCACGAGATGCTTTTTATGGAGGACGGACAGGAAATATCGTCAAATATTACAAGGCCAAGGAGGGTGAAGAAATCAAATACGTCGATGTTTGCTCTTTGTATCCTTGGGTATGTAAATATGGAAAATTTCCTGTTGGTCATCCCAAAGTACTTGTTGGTGAAGAAGAATGTGCTGTTTCTCTCTCATCCATATCTGGGCTCATAAAGTGTACGATACTTCCTCCTCAACACCTATTTCACCCTGTTTTACCACAAAAAATGAACAACAAATTGATGTTTGTTCTTTGTCGGACATGTGGTGAAAGCTACAATTCTCATAGTTGCCAACATTCTGATGAAGAACGTGCATTAACTGGTTCATGGGTGGTAGAAGAGGTTGTGAAAGCCGTTGAGTTGGGTTATCGTATTCTTGAGACCAAAGAAATTTGGTCCTATGATACTGTTCAATTTGGTGAGAACGTGGCCGGTTTATTCACCGACATGATGAACAAATTCATCAAGGTCAAACAAGAGTCATCAAATTGGCCAAAGTATTGTAGTAGTGATGCGGAGAAGCAACGGTACATTGAGGAATTTTTACAGCGGGAGGATATTCTTTTGGACTTTTCTAAAATCACCGATAATCCCGGACTGAGGTCATTGGCTAAGCTCATGTTGAATTCGTTTTGGGGCAAGTTCGGTCAACGTGAAAATCAGCCCAAGACATCCATTGTTAATCAGCCTGCTGAATTTTTCAAAATGATGACTGATCCTTCTCGTGTTATAAATACTGTTTTACCCATCAACCAAGACACCCTTATTGTCAACTGGGAATATAAAAATGAAAGTTTCGATTGTTTATCCACGGTGAATGTAGTTATTGCTGCCTATGTCACAGCATTGGCTCGCCTGAAACTCTACAGTTATTTAGAACAACTGGGCAATCGAGTTTTATATTATGACACCGACTCTGTCATCTATGTATCCAAATCAGGGGAATATGACATTCCCACGGGACAATTTATCGGTGACATGACCGACGAATTAGAAAGTTACGGTCCTGGTTCTTATATCACAGAATTCGTATCAGCTGGTCCGAAAAATTATTCGTTTACACTTTATAGTATTAAAGATCAAGAGTACAAAATCATCTGCAAAGTTAAAGGCATTTCTCTCAATTATGCGGCATCTCAAATAATAAATTTTGACGCCATAAAAAACATGATTTTAAACCCTGGACCTCCTGTTGAAATTGTGAGTCAACAAATAAGACGCACAAAAGAGCACAATGTTATTACTGTCCCTACCCGTAAAAAGTACGAGCCTGTATGTTTGAAACGTCAATTTCAATCTGACAACACCTCCATACCATATGGTTTCAAAAAATCAAAACCTCAAGAATAAAAGTTAACAAAGGATTTGAGTACAAAATCAGCCGTTTTCACGGCTAAAAATATGAAGTTTTTGGTTGAATACTTGAGAAAAAGACCCGATATTATAAAAAGAGGCATTATCCAGTAACCTAATGAGAACAGTCGTCTGTTCTTACGAGTTATTCAACCAAAATCTTCAGAATAGTGGTTAAGGTAGGCCTTTTGGGGAGCTTTCCACTTTCAAAAAAAAGCAACACACCTTCCCTCATTATAAGCCAATCCCCACCCCTTACCCTATCCCTATAATTAGCAACTATTCATTTCATCAAAGTCATTATCATCTAATGAAAAAAGAGCCATAAATTCAGTATTCATACTGTCATAGAAAAAGATGCCAAAACAAACTTATGCAGAAAGAGCCATATTAATTCAGTGTTTATGCTGTCATAAAAAGATGCCGAAAATCTTATGCAAAAGAGCCATCCTTAGCTAGCCGTCAGTGTTTATGCTATTATAGAAAGATGCCGAAAACCTATATTTTGACAACCATGTATACCTTTGATATATGTATATGTATTTTTCGTTACCATCTCGAATGGTGTTTCTCGACATATTGTTACGTTGATATTTGTTGGTACCATGTTATGTTTCACCTCGTGTATCTGTTTCGTTCATATTTGTTTCTGTAATCTTTATCTATATGTTATTGATCTCACGATGAGAAGCAATTTTATTTTTCCAGGTGTACCTGCAGAAAGTTTGATTATTTTTTCTGAATGTCGACGTTCTTTATAACTATATGTCACTGTACATACTTTTGTATAAACTCAAATCCTATTTTTGAATATATTGTAATACTATTTGAAGTCCTTGTATATTCTTCCCATACCCTGAGTTCATTACAATTCTAATTTGAAAACAAAAACCATTAACGAAAGACTGTATCAAGAATTTTACGTTTTTCGAAAAAATTCTTACTAACTACACACAAAACTAAACTATTATAAGTTCACGTAACACCTTGTATTACTAACCGACTATTATTTAGGAAATTGATGAATACCTCTACTTTATCCTCGAGATTGAATTCGAAATTGAAAAGTATCAATTTTTCAAATGTAGTTCTGTGACTAATTATATCATAATTATTATATTTCAAATACGTCTCGAAATCAAGATTTTCGTGTCATTTGAATATAGTTTTCCTATCCAAGACTGCCTTTTTCGAATACGATAGCCCGAAGGCCATTTCGCGAAACGCGTGGGAATTTAACATATTTTGGAGGGCTGGCAGAAACAGTACACCAAAAATTCGAACCGATGATAAATAAGCCAGCATATTTCACTGTGTATTATTCATCAAAAAAACGTCACGATCTGAAATGCAGAAAAGAAGCCACTTACCGTCTTTTTGGAAATCTAAACCTGAACACTTCACTCTGGTTGCACCCTCTATATTATATAACACATCTCACGAATAAAATGAAATGATTTCATAAGGTCCGAGACGTTCGAATTCAGATCACAGTAAATGCGTCTTTTCCGAAAACTGTAACGACATTGTTCTCATATAATAATTTGCAGAATATACAATAACTATTTTCCACAGACGTAGATATGAATAACGATATAATTGGACTTGAGAAAATCACTGCTAAATACTGATTCGAGATACCTTCCACAAATGAATCTTCCATTCGAATATATGGATGATGAAGGTAAATGATAAACGTGAAAACCTTTATATATTTATTATGGACATCTGAACATTACACAGCCATTCATTTCCCCATGATTAATACATTTACATTTCATAAACAATGTTTCTGATGCTGTATTAGATGAAAAAGTAGAAAATTGAATGATTTTTTTGATATGTAAGACTAATTTTGCAGCATATCCTTTTCTTCGATGTTCCTTCAACGTATAGATTAAATTGAGTGTTTTTGGATTGCTATGTTGCTTCAAAGGATCAAAGTCCATTCTTGATATCAAAGCAAACGATGTTGGCTTCTCGTCGATATATAGTATATAGCATGATATCTTTTGATCATGATACCATTGTTCGATTAATATCTTGAACTCGTCACTGACATGTAATTGTTTGATTCTGTTCACTGCTGTCGCACCATAGAAGAACTTGATTTTTTCCATAATTCAAAAAGGTATTCGCTCTCGACTACTTATATTCAAAATTTTTGCAAGTTATACCAACCTCAGAAAAAATTTCAGCTGTGGCATTGTATGAAGAAGGAGTGGGGGTTCACTGTTGGTTTCTTGTGACTACTATCATTTGTTGACGGATGGAATGAAGGTAGAAGTTTTGGAGCCTAAAGGGAGTACTTCCACGTGTATTCAATAGAGGAAATGTGGTAAGAAATGTTCGACTGCGTCAAAGATACGTGACGGGTGCGTGATTTGACGTTTTTTAAGTTAATTACCTATAATCTGTACATTACATATTTTTATAACAATCATATTGAAGCGTATCTCTGGAACGATGGTAATGCATTTATAAATGGCAACATAGATTGTTATATTATCGGATAATTTGTAACATAAGACAACACTGTAACGATAATTGTCTGAAGGTATTGAATACGAGCGGTTATCGCTATCTCTCCCACTCTGATTGTCACACATTGTTTTTGTACTCGGAAACAAAACGTAATCAATTCGCTTGCTTATTCGACCTTATCAATATGAATTCCATACAGACATCTCTGACGCGTCGTATTCTTTCTGACGTAATTATAGATCGCTTCTCATCAGAAAGTGCGAGTCCACCTTCAACGAAAGCAGACGTCGACATATTTTCTCTACGCTGAAAGTGAAATCCTAGAATAACAATATTTCATCATCTGTTTCGGGAAATCATTCGATATAATAGTTCATGCTCGTTTCCTGAGGAAAAGGACACTCAAAATTCACAACCACGCCGCCGATTTGAAAATACCTAATGACCTATTCATCGTTTTGGCGTTTCATCGTTTTGACGTTTCATCGCTTTGACGTTTCGTTGTTTTGACGTTTCGTCGTTTTGACGTTTCGTCGTTTTGACGTTTCATCGTTTTGACGTTTCATCGTTTTGACGTTTCACCGTATGACGCATGACGTATGTTGTAGGTCGGGGTGGGACATTGAAACGGTGTGGGGCGGGTCATTGGGGATGTGGACCTGTGTACCCCCCGAAAATCTCGATGCCGATTGACGTTTCATCGCTTTGACGTTTCGTTGTTTTGACGTTTCGTCGTTTTGACGTTTCGTCGTTTTGACGTTTCATCGTTTTGACGTTTCATCGTTTTGACGTTTCACCGTATGACGCATGACGTATGTTGTAGGTCGGGGTGGGACATTGAAACGGTGTGGGGCGGGTCATTGGGGATGTGGACCTGTGTACCCCCCGAAAATCTCGATGCCGATTGACGTTTCATCGCTTTGACGTTTCGTTGTTTTGACGTTTCGTCGTTTTGACGTTTCGTCGTTTTGACGTTTCATCGTTTTGACGTTTCATCGTTTTGACGTTTCACCGTATGACGCATGACGTATGTTGTAGGTCGGGGTGGGACATTGAAACGGTGTGGGGCGGGTCATTGGGGATGTGGACCTGTGTACCCCCCGAAAATATTTATGGGGGTTCGTACGACCCTGGTGGGGCTATTAGATAGGTTAGGTACGACCCTGGTGGGGTTATTAGATAGGTTAGGTACGCCCCTGGCTGGTGGAACTATTTTAGATAGGTTAGGTATGCTACCGACTCGGCTCATCAAGGTAGGTTAGCCACATTTGCGGTTGTGTTACATTTGGGTTTGATGCGTTTTGGCGAAGTCGCACATGTTGGGTTTGATGTGTTTTGGCGAAGTCGCATATGTTGTGTTTGATGCTCACTCGACTGTGGAAAAGTGGAGGGGTGGGGGTGGTCTATACCGACGCCACCCCTACTCCTGTCTGATATCAATTACTGAAGTTCTTGTTGAAGCTTTATTTGGGAATCATTCCGTCGGATGACATACCCATTACTGGGTCCTTCTTCAATTCCTCGTGCAGCCTAATTGAATTGTAGGGATTGGAGTTATTGATAGTTCAGCCCCTTTTGAGTGGACCGGCTTTCCTTTTTTGTTTCTGAGTAGGTTCCATCGTGATTCTTCAGAAACCCGATGTTTGTTGATCCCTCGTCCGTTGGCTAGTAGTTTGTGGATGCTGGAGCTGGGGGATGTGTCACTCACCTCTTCGCAGGATTCCCCCACGAATATCCGAATATCTATTTATATAGCATCAGTTCTGGTTGTTTTCAGCCATGTTAAAGAGCCTTCTAACCTCTGCCCTATACTTTTGGAGATTTTTGTTCCAGCCTCTCCCCCACGAGAGCCCTCTTCAGGGTTTCGTATCCTCTACAGATGGTTTCCTTTGGGTTCCTGGACTTCGTTGTCTTGAGAGTTGGGGTGGTTAGATCAAATCTTTTTTGCTGGTAGTCGGAGCACTTTGGCTCTCCTGATACATTCTCACCTGCTTGTAGAGTTACATCTCGTACTTTTTCTTGGCGGACCGACTCGACAGAAGTGGGTTCGTTACTTACTTCATTACTTGGTTTTCCACCTGTGAAGGGCTGAGAATCATTTCGACCTCTATCGTTTTCCCATCCTCGTCATTGACATGGACAGTGCAGGCGCAGGGCTTCAGGACGTTTCCCTCCCTCATCGCCTTGGGGCTTATCCTTTTCAAGGTTTAAGAGTAGGAACAACATTTCTCAGCCACTGCGTACGTGCATTCCAAAAGGAGGAATCCCGACCTGAAGGTGCACTTAGTCAAGCTCACCTGAGTTCCCTCTACGGGAATCTTCTCGAAGGTCGAGAAGCGTTGGCTTGAGCTCTTCTGGATCTATCTGGGTATGAGGAATGATGGAGGTATAAGAAGTATCCACTGTCTATCTATCGAACTTTATCGACTTGATGATTATCTAATCTAGCAATAATCGCTTATGAATTTAATTCGAAAA
The DNA here is from genome assembly GCA_963576655.1 of Gastrophysa polygoni. Classification (NCBI taxonomy): domain Eukaryota; kingdom Metazoa; phylum Arthropoda; class Insecta; order Coleoptera; family Chrysomelidae; genus Gastrophysa; species Gastrophysa polygoni. The sequence goes on along the minus strand of OY755084.1, from coordinate 35,026,323 downwards.
TACAACTAGGGGGTTAGTCACGAACCCATTCGCCCCAGGTGGAATCCGCATCTCCGCGTCCTGGGTAGTACTTCTGGTAATGCCATTAACATAAATAGAAATTCAATTTTTGATATTTTCATCTCGATTTTATGATCTTACTCGCCTCTATGGTCAGACTCGCCAGATAGCTGCACTTCTGTTCAGTATCGCTGTTCACTTTCCACACTCGATTTACACACAATAAATTATTATTCAGTTCAGTTTCACTCTTTCCTCCCTACAACCAAGCGATAGTTTATATCTTCCGTAATAACTGAGGTAGGAGTACCCATGAAAACACCGACAATTCTGGAAAATCATAATAGGAGGCAGAAATCTTTTCGGATTCGGAATAGGGACATTGAATTTCCTAAAGATATTTTCCTCCTGACAAATATCCCCCGAAGAAAATTCTAATTTTGTTTCATTTTTCATGACAGCGTTCCTGTACCTATCGAGAGAGATACCAAAAATACACCCAGTGACCAATTATATACACTAGTAATCTTTAATGATATACACTATTGCAGAAAATAGAGCATCGAACTCAGAATTTTCCGAATTGAGATTTTCTCAGGCAAAAATTGTACCTTGAGGAAATTAGTCCCGATGAGATAACCCCACTTGGTAATTGAGTGTACCTTTGCTCGCGAGTGTACTCGCTCCTGCGAAGTTCAGAATTCTACCTCAATTATTACTGAAGGTGCATCCATCTGAAGTGAGACACATTATATCACATATAATATAACGGACATTTAGTTTCACAATGGAAATATTGTTTCAGCTCAGAAATATGGTCTTTATAATTTGTCAAAATGACCCATTATCCATCCATTCTTCGTTTCCGGAGGTCGTTTTTCATCATCGTAGGGTTAACAAAGAGACTCGCACTTCCACTAATAACCTTCCACCTTCATTCTATATCAATCACAATATGAAACAGTCTCCTACAAATGCTTGGACAACACTGGATACTGAATCATCCTCCGATCCGATACACACTCATCACTCTGAATCAGATGTTGTACAAACTAATGATTCTCGCTTGCTGTCTTCTACACGGAGTATCCGAGATATCGGAACATTTGTTATCATTATTATTGAATAGTAAGATTTTTATACGGTCTTCGGTTGAAAATTGTAACCAATTGTTAATATTCCCGTTAACCATACTTGTTTCAGTTCTTTCACTAGAGCGATTAAATATAACTCGTTTTCAAGTTATCCCCATACCTACCAGTCGCTAACGCTTTATGGCACCACTCAAAAATATTTGAAGATTCCTTGCCCAATACACATTAGCAGGCTCGTTGCACAAATCCGGACCTGTAGCACATCACGCTTGAAATTTTCTTTTGCTGGCTCCACTTACATTATCAATTCAGAGGAACTCTGTACAATCTGTAACTTACAAGACAGATAGACTTCAGAACATATTTTATTTATATGCCCGGTTTATTCCGGCATACGGCCTAGGGAACCACTTGTACAACTACGCAATATCGATGATCTGATAGGTATACTAAATTCTCACTCATATGATATCTTAAAACAACTAGCTATCACTATCATGAATATACTCAAACTACGGTCATTCATTATTAATGAATTACGCCCAAATTTTTACTTGTCTATTTACTTGTATTTTTTCTTAGCTTCCTGGTTTGTACTCCAGTTATATGTAATATATTATCTACATTGTCAAATTTACACCAAGTATCACTACTGTAATTGAAATATGCTCACGCGCACTCACTGAATATCACCTAATTTTAGGATCATACTGAGCTCATAGAAATCATTTATGTATTTAATTATATTGCACGCACCAATCTCATTGTAATAAGAATATTCTTTAGATACGATAAATGATATTGATTGATTGATTGATTGATTAAATATAACTCGTTTTACTAGGTACACTTCAGTCTCATCAAAAGTTTCATCAACGCGATTGAATTGAGGCATCCTAGACGCCATCACAAAGAAGTCAAACATGGAACTTTTTGCAACTCATGGCTGCTGTAGAACAGTGTCTCATCACAAGTTCCATTGCTTATATTAAATTGACTCTCGCTAGACTTCATCGGAAGCAAGAACTTATTTTCAACCAAGTTTCAACACAAAAGTTCATGCATTTTTTTTCAAGTTTTACGTTAGGTCATCAGCAAAAACTGGTTCTTTGCAGACAGCAAAGAAATATCATGAAATTTCAAAAGAGAAACAGTGTTTCCTGTACCTAGTGAGGAAGTTATGATATATGATTTATGTTAGACATACCTAAATCAACTTTAGTTGTGGAATAGGTAGGTATGTGGAATAGAATTGAATTAGGTCATGAACATTATTGTGCGTTGAGATGTATAATTTGTGATGTGAATTGTTGTTATTCATCATTTCAACCACCCATCGTTCTGCAAGTCAGATGTGACAAGTCTGTGATTTAATTTAGAGCGGACATTAATCCAAGCTATATCCTCGATTGGGGCCTTCCTGTTATGAAACATGTGATGAGTTTGAAGTAAATGTGTGATTTCATTTGAGGCGAACAGCCATCTTTGCCATATCTCTGATTGGAGCATCTCTGTGCTGCATGTTTTGTTGAACTGGGTGCGATATCTGAATTATCCTCATCAAAACCCAATAAATAGTAGTACTAATATCAAATGAAAGGAAACATTCTATTGTCGTCCGGTTCTGAGGTGAATTCAAATCCCGCATAATTAGAATAAACTTCGTTTCCATTTTGGTTCATTGTATATCAAATATTATAGAATGACGATCGCGGTATTCAGCGTCGAGGAATAATACAGATCATTTTTATGGATGTCAAAATCAATCTCCACCGAATAATAATCAAGTTTCTGAAATATAGGAACAGAGTTCATGGAGCAGTTACATTAGACCGTTCTGGTAGCTGATGGCGAGTTTTCAACTTCTCGCTTTTGTTTCTGTCACGACATGGACATTTTATTCTCAATCGCAGTCGCAGAAAAACTATGTAGATCTAGTTCATATGGTCTGACTGGCTTCAACCGTTCAGGGCTTCATCAAAATCAACACACTGTAAGAAGCTGTAACGAAGATATCTGCAGAGGTTATTTCCTCGATATCTTCTTCTGGATAGCTGCTAGAAAAAAAAAACTGTTGAAGAAATCGAAAGAGTACACAATTCAGTTCATTCTAATCATACCTAGGATATTACTGATCATGAACCAAAAACTGATCAACCATCGCATATCGAATGAGAGATAATAATGCATTTAAAAATGGTATTTACCTATATTTTTGATGAATTCTAGAAGGTATCTGCCGTTTTGAATCTGACCAGAAACAAATATAGAATGCCACAGCTATTTCTATTTGCAGCTATATCTACATCTACATATGACAATGAATGTATACTGAAATATTCGAAAAATCACCATACCTACAGTTCTTCCTTATCTAACTATGAATTTATCAGAACAATTGAAGTTTATCTTTGATGATCCTCACATATATACACCATCCTGTTTATTTTTACAAAAACAATGAAACTCTCATTTACATAAGGTTTCATCATGTTACTCATACCTATGAAGATATACACATTATTTTGTTATTTGTATTCTACTCGAACTTATGTTCAGGATCTAGACATTTTGAATGATGTTCAAGTTTTCATTATACTGCATGTTTGTAATTTTTTGTTGTGTTGAAAGTAGAGAGTTAAGTGATGGAATTGAAATTAGTGATATTCTTAGTGATATAATTACCGGAATGAATCAAGTACAAAATCTGACCTCAATCATTGGGAATATTACTCAATATGTGCTCGGATATTCTGATATAAGCTTGTTGTTGAGTGGAATATGCAAATTGGATAGTTTCCCAAATGTGAGCAAGTTATGTACAATGCAGATAGAATTATTGTGCAAAAACACAAACCTCGTACAGACAAGTAAGTTGCTATTGTTAGATTTTCATAAATAATCAAATACTACAACCTCTTTGAGATCCAAATCTGTCTGCTCTGAATTCATTCTTACTGTGACAATTTACGGGTATGCAGGTGAAAGGATATAGGTATAAAATTGTTACAAACACGCGAAACAAAATTTGCCATTTTTTAATGTTTGTACTGAATTATACATCATACATATAAATGGCTCTCTATGAATGAAGTTAAATTTACTGCCCAACCAATTTCAGAGAAGAAAAGAAACTGAAAATATATATAATATATCTATTCACAATATTCATTTGAAAAAAATGTGAAAATATTCATTACACAAATTAATGTATCAATCAGTGTCTGCCGAAGAATCTCCTGATCCGTGTTAACTAACTGCTGGAAATGAATAATAAAATATATGGAACTTCTTGAAAATGCAGGGGAGAAGTTTTTTGATCACCCATGAGTCATCTTGGTTTATATGTCAAAAGTAATTTATGATTTCTCGGTATTGTTGAATTAGGTTTTCCTGGAACATTGAGCTTTCTGAAAGGCTAACTATAATCAAAACTATTTCTGTATGCGATCAATGGCACCCGGCGTCTGCGATTATTTCAACCATTCGATATCTTTCCAAATAACTTCCTCATCTTTCTATGTCTTGAATGCAGAAGAAATTTCCAAATGACTTTCTTACCATTAACTTCCACTTTCCTATATTGGAGAACTGTCTTGAATCCTGAAGAAGATTAAAATAAGCTTGTTTATTAATTAAATACACCTCGAGGTTCAGATTTCTATTTGAAAATCCACAATTTCAGGTGTGCTCATTATTACATGTGCCTGATTATGCGAGAAGGGATATTAGTCATCTTCTCATCTCGCAAATGACCCACAGGTTCCTTTTGTTTCAATTACTTATTTCACAGATTTTCGTGATTTTCTCGCGAATTATAGAGTTTGGGGTGACATATTCGAAAAAAAATTAGATTCACATGAGAGCACTGGGTTCCCAATAGAGATGGAATATGGAGGGTCAGTATTTTCATTGTATATAGGATTCATGTATGTTATTTGTATGATTATTCTTCTGTTTGCTGATGTCTTTTCGTCTATATCGGTTTTTCTTTAAATCAGTATTATTCTCCTGCTTGGTAGTAATCTGCATTTCTTATTCCCAAAATTCAAACTTGGTAGTGGAGTTCATTTTTGAATGTCTGTGTCATTGTCATGGAGCTATAAACACACCTTTGCAGGGTTTCTAAAACCATTCTCAGTCTCGCGAGTCCCTGTTCAAATACTGGTCAAATAAAAGTATTATTGGTCCAAATTATTGGTAATCATACTGTCTGTAAGATTTTCTTTGATTTTCCGTTTTTGGTCGTTGTCTTCTTTTCCTATGGTCTTAATATTACTCCAATCTGCTTGCATTCTCCTGGAGGGAGACAATAATATTACTTAAATACTGTCTGTAAGTTCTTCGAGGAGGTGGTACATTCATTTTTCAGTTTTTGATGGGATTCTCTCTCCTCGTTTCTAAAAAATAGAGTAGAAGTTATTAAAAATTATTGCAATATATTTGTAGTAAGGACAGATTTAGGATCTGTCCCAAAATGTCACTGCGCTTGAAATTAAACCTTTAGATACCTTTAGTCACTTTTCAGTGTCAAAATCGGAAACATCGAAAAAAGTTTACGAAGAAAAATATTTCAATTGTGTTGAGAACGGGAGCAGATTCGTTCCCGAAACGTCCACCAAGATAAGTAGAGGTTTTATTATTATTAAATATATTTGTATTTCCAAATTTTTTCAAAAACAAGGTGTCACTGACCAATAGAGAATTTCTCTTTTAGGTATCTAAAGGTTTAATTTCAAGCGCAGTGACATTTTGGGACAGATCCTAAATCTGTCCTTACTACAAATATATTGCAATAATTTTTAATAACTTCTACTCTATTTTTTAGAAACGAGGAGAGAAAATCCCATCAAAAACTGAAAAATGAATAATATTACTTCTTGTTCAGTTTATATAGATAGAACTTGGCACCCACTTCTGAAAATTGAATATGAAAATGGAAAATTCAATATCAATTAACGAGAACACCTTGTAACCAGAATTACTGCTTCTACCAAATTGTCACTACTCATTGTCAAAACCGACAACATATTGAAAAAATTTTTCAATATTTCAATTGTGTTGAGAACGGGAGCAGATTCGTTCCCGAAACGTCCACCAAGATAAGAAGAGATTTAATTCTTATCGAATATATTTCTATTCCCAAATTTTCAAAAATAATGCGGGAATAATATTGAAAAAAACTAAAAGTACTAAATAATCAACAGCTAGTTGACAGTGGAACTCAATAAAAACACTGACTCAATAGCTGACAGTGGGTGAAACTTGGAATAATAATGATTCAAATATACATGGTCGTAGGGAAAATAGTGTACATAACTCTTTGTGTAAGTGTATTTCATGCAATCGTTACATTTCTGCACTCGCCGCTACACGACTGTAAATCTACTCGTGTAAAACATGTCACTTTCCACACACGTTATGTATGTACTATTTTGGCTTAGGTCGTCAGACTAGACTACAGGTTATTACAACTTCAACAAGTGATTCTATTGGAATATCATGTTCCAATCATTGTTTACTCTCATGAATATCGTTAATTCCGCAGTGTTTGACGCCACTGCCAAATTTCCATACCCTGGAATGAACTACGCTACCAGGATGGTATTTGGAAACTACGACGAATGCATGACTATAGATCATATGGACAACGGATCCAGGGTGCTGGGAAAATATTGTATGGCTGGAATGATTATACCTGATTTCAAGAATATATCGAATCACGATGTGAGTATGAAATCATTGATAGATTTTACATTCAAAAATTCAAAAAAATCTACGTGTGATTTATCCAGGGTGGTGGTTTGATTCGTGGGGTGAAAGTGGTGAAGTGAATTCGAAAAACGATCGGAAAAAACCTCCGGGACAATTCCAGATGAAGTGATATGATTTACGATGTATCTATCTATGTGGAACTGATTGGAAATAACAATCTGGTTTCTTTTGGATGTAATCATTTCCTGAGTTGGATACCCAGACATGTTCTCAAATTTCCTGGTTTTATATAATATACATATACAGGCTATCTAACGGTCCATAGTATCTTCAACCCATAACCAGTAAATGTACCTATATATACAGATAATGAGGAATCGGATTATTCTGAAACTTTGCCTGCTTCAATAATCGGTCGTGATCTAACGATTGGAAATATTTTGAGCAGCATTGCCGCTCATACACATCCTGTTTATGATTTCATTTCTGTTTGTATCAATACTTTCTGAAGTTTTTCGTCTGATACTCTTTTATAGTTGATAATCATTTTCCATATTCCAATAAGTAGCTAAATTTTCAGTGAGACAACCTGAATACTTCAATTCTAGCTTGTACATAAACTGGATATATGTATACCTGATCAATGTTCTGCAAGAGATTTGAGATCGCTTGGAAATGCATTCAATCTTCCCCTCGTTCTACTAGACAACTTTTGTTCTACCAAAGAAAGCGGAAGGGAATTTACAGCTGCAAATATCATTGTCACGTAAGTTAGCCATATTTCTCACACATGAAAGTGATACATCAGAAATATATGAAAGAATCGTTGACACTCCTGGTCGAATTAGGTGATCATATACAGTTCATGAATGGAATGTATTAAGAATCCGAAAACTGTATCCTATGTTTTGTGAAAAAAGTAGGAAAATGCAATTGGAACTCATTGACAGACAGATTATTGACTGTGTTAATCACTATGTGCTGATCCAGAAATTGGATCACTATGGGGTACGTGGAATTGCCCAAGATTGGATGAGGTCCTATCTAGAGAAAAGGTCACAAAGAGTGATAATGCAAGGTGTTCACAGTCAGTCATTGGCATGCCAACAAGGAGTTCCACAGGGATCCATACTCGGACCAATGCTTTTTCTTATTTATGCGAACAACAGAATAATGGAATGGACTGATGAAAATCACTAAGCACCAAATATCAATGAAACAGCATTAGTAAAATTCTCAATGCATAACACAACTGAAATTCTAAACATATATGCTAACAAAAATGGTAGGTCTGATTATAGATCATGAGCTCAGTTGGAGTCCTCATATAGATTCATTATGTGATGAATTACCAAATAACTGTTATACATTGAGATTCATTTCGAATCATTGTGGAATAGAGGTCCTGCTTAATTTTCGCTATGGAATCTTAAATTGGGGTATGAACTCTTCTGTTGAAAGAGTATTCATTCTACGAAAACGTGCGGTCAGAATATTTGTTAATTCAGGATGGCGACAATTATGCAGATACTCATTTAGAGAGCTGGAAATACTCACAGTTGCTGGTCTGTATATATATGAGATATATATATGAGATATGTCTCCACGTTCATAAGAATAGAGGAAAATTTAGAGCAAACCAACAAGACCACCCTTATCCAACAAGAGCTAGAGGTTTGCTGATAGCACCGAACCTCCTTCTATCAGAGGAGTCACCTCTACCTTGGACCCAAACTATTTCACAAGCTAGATGTTTCTATTGAATCTAAAAGAGACAATTGATGAAATATCTCATAGAAAGAAACTGCTACACCGTTGACGCGTTTCATTATATGTATTTTTTCTTTCACTTTCTTATTTATACACAGACGTGTTCCTTGTTACTGTACTGTTAAACAAGTAAAATAAATATCATCATTATTATTATTATCATTATTATCATTATTATTATTATTATCATTATTATTCTACTCTCAAACAAAAAGAAGGGGCACCACACGACTTGTCATCGTGAAACATTGTGGATTGTGATATTGAATTGATTCACTAATTCAAACAATAATCATTGTCAAATCCAATATGATCAGTAGTGATGCTTCATCAATACCATCGTCCATAGGTATCCTAATGAGTCCACTCACTACTTTGAAGTGCTCGAAATGCCGGCATTTTTTGCTACCAATCATGCGATAACATGCAGACTGTTTCACGGGGAGCGTTGATTAAATGTTCAACTGAACATGTATGTACACGTACTTGAACCAAGATTAAGTCTAGTATTACCGTTCCATAATCTTTTGCAAAAGTTGAACCTTTATATTTCTCTAACAAATATCCATATCTCATTCTTGGATTGGATAGTTCATTCATTCTTGGATGATTCACGATGAATCAGTGAATGATTGTAAGGAAAATTTGGTCATTGAGTTCTACATTGAAATAATCCTTCAGAAATTTTTGCTGAGGGGTTTGCTGATGACTAATTTGAATTAAATCACCTTTTAGCATATATTTGGGGCATCGGAAAAAAAAAGAATATCATAAAGAACATTTGTCCAACAACACGACAATAGAATGCATAAAGAGTCATCACTATAACGTTTGATGTCGAAAAACTGACAATAACCCATTACGACGGAGCAATCTTGTCGTGCTCACTTTGTGAACTATTTCTCCGGTTCAGCCAGAAAACGTGTCGAGCTCATTTTTCAGCGCGATGCGAGAGTGAGCGGATATCTATGGACGATGCCGATACCAAAGTATTGGCTATTGCTAGTATATTTGTTTCAGGTCCTTATTTCTGGCCATAGTATGGATGATGTTGATCAGTACAGCATATGACGTATATCTATACCAAACTGATCAGAGTGAGTAGGTTCAATGTTAGGTATGCAATGTTTGCAATGTAGTTTAGTATATAAAGAGAGTGTCTATGAGAATATAGGGGATCTCTAGGATTCAGATAGAACTTGGAAAAAAAAGATCCTTCCGCACGTAGACATGAGTCCCTATAAAGGACGCCGATGGAGATAGGTTTTTCTTGAATAACTCTTGAATTAATTAGATTCGAAAGTTCAATGAGAGGGACATCTGCGAGGATCCCTCAAAATAGTGTCCTTGAAACAAATGAGTCTTCTTGATTCATCAGGGATGGACTAATATTTCTCTTTGATGCTCAATTTTCAACATCATGTATAATCAAGAACTAAGAAGAAATGAATTTGGATAGCTTGAATCTTGAACTGAAAAATGTATTTTTGTTCATTGTCGATAATATGAACCGTTTTCGAGAAAAATAGTAGTAAATGAATAAATGTTTATATTTATTCAAAAGGACCATGATTTTGATTCTTTCTCGAAAACTTTTCGTCAATAAACAATAGTACTTTTTTTGATTTGAGATTCAAGCTACCGAAATTTATTTTTCAGCCCTTCTCCATATATGGATGTCTGCGTGAAGAGGGACTATGGAAAAAAATAAAGGAACTTATTTTTTCAGTTTCTATCTGAATCCGAGATATTTTCCACATTTTTTCGGACACACTGTATACTATAGTAGTTATAGTTGTTCGGCGATTATTCTCCCGTAGTATATCCGATTACGAAGTTAGTATTTCTCAAAACTCAGCTGCACCAGCATTAAATTTGGTTGAAACTGGCCAAGCCTTGTGCCATTTACAATCCAAAGTGGTTATTCAGTTCGGGGTAGTCAACTCATTTTATGCACAACCCAAAACCTCACCTCACAGGATGATTGTGGGATAGCAGAAATATAAAGAAAAATCTCGGAAAATTCCGCCAAAAATCGCTATATTTCACACATCTTTCTATAGGTATTCTAGTATTATGGTGAAAAAAATATTGTAGAGAACGAAATTCCCTACAAGTTTCTGAATACGTGTACCTGAATCTAGAGGCAAACCCTTTAATATACTAGCAGGGCTCGTCAAGACAATCTGGGAGAAATGAAACATCACACCCGTCTCCTTCATGCAAGCCTAGAATGCGATACTACTAGTATCATGCACAATGTTGGCAAGATATAACCATTCAAGAGGCTGCGAAAAGATAAGGCATTGCAACAGCTTTTAAATGTGGTTCGCTCACTCGATGCCTCTTTTGATGAGTTAGCGAAAGGGGGTGAAGCGTTTATCACATTTCAATACTCAGTAAACACTTGCAAACATTCTTGACCAAAGACGCATTGAGATATTTTTCAAAATCAATGTTCAGCTTCCCGCCAACGAGCGCAGCTTCCACCTACTTCCTCTTCGGCGCGAAACCTTTTTATAGGAGTATATTATCTTCAATAAGGAATTGATTACTGACTGACATGTAATTGATTTGATTTTCTGTTTGATCCGTTTGATCCCAATGGCGAAAGCCAGCAAACCCGTGCCTTCGCTTTCAAAATTACTTCAACTAGTGTCCTGCGACTGTGGTTTTGGATGCGAAATAGGAAATTGTACTGCTCCTGAAACATCGGATGGACTGCTCCAATATGGGCGGGCACAGTGCTGAAGCAAAAGCCATAAGAAGATTCAATCGAAGTTTCTGATGCTGATGTAGAACTCTTGTGAGCTTCCCAAAGTCAATGAGTTCCGTATACATAACATTGTCTTTCATATATTAGGAATACTTGTATGAAATTTTGTCAACTATAAGATTGATTGATATTGGTCGAAGATATTTCCAATTTGTCCAGCAAAAACAGATCTGTTTCGGCCCACCAGAAGCCTCATCATGAGAGGTCGCCCTTGGTTTGCTGACAAATTGGAAACACTTCGTGACAGTATACAGGGTTGGTATAAAGTATGGAACCAAGTAAATACCTTCCAAACGAAAAAAACGATATTTATGAAAATTGCGGGTGAATGCAATGGAACAAAATGCATCTGATGTACATTTTTTTCTTAATAATATACTTCCGGCTCAACCGTAAATGCCATCAACTTCTTCATTTCAAATGGGACAGCTTATATATCTTCACAGATTTTGAAAGAGTTTGTTATTTTGAATTCATACATACTCAGTTTAATAAACCTCCTCTAAAACTATTCATATAAACTAATTGATGTTGTTTGTATGCATAGTGATAAATAAACGAGTACTCTTTTGTACAAATTCTAATTGACGGAAATGAATTTCACAATCACCATAACCGATCATCATTGGAATTTCAATACGCTCTTTTTCACTCAATTGAACCATTCTGAATTGTGAAATTTGTGAATTGTACGTTCATTTATTACTATGCATACCAAAAACATTTAGTTTATCTAAATAGTTTTTTGCTCTAAGGAAAAAACTCAAAGGAGGTTGATTAAAGTGCTATACTCCTCTTTTTCACATTTTTCTTACACTAAACTCAATATGTATGAATTCAAAATACCGAGCTCTTTCAAAATCTGTAAAAATATATAGGGTCATCCATTTGAATTAAATTTGATGGCATTTCTGGTTGAACCGGAAGTATATCATCAACAAAAAATGTACATCAGATACATTTTGTTCCATTGCACTTATCTGCAAATCTTCATATCGTTATTTCTGTTCAAAAGATATTTACTTGGCACCATCTAATATAATCTCATTTTCTACCCACTCTTGCTCTCAAAAACTATAAGATTGATAAAGTGTTTATCTTTCACCGTTTTGTTGGATACTCTGGATACTGAGATACTGGAATAGAGAACATTCAGCAGCCCTTGTGATGACATCGAATATTGCGAGCTGTCGATTGTTTCAAATTCAAAATAACATCGATCGTCTCTAGGCTGGTGTCATTCGTATTCATTGCTGATTTATGTAACTTTTTGTGTTACTGTCTACATATCACCAATCCACTAATTCTGGTCATGTATCATGAACACATCTTTTGATCAGTTGATTCTATTCAATCCTCTTATTTTTATATGATTTTGTTAAACACACTTGTTAATAAAGTAGAGGGTTCTGTTTAGGAGTTCTCAATCTTCTTGTAACCCCTATTTCCGTAAATAAAAATTCACCGGTAGGGAGATAATATAAAATATATCAATTTTGGGAATTTTCTGATGATTCTCCCTATATTTTAGCTATCCCACTCAAAAGATCGTGGGACTTTTTAGAGAGTCATCCTGAAAGCTATTCGAACGACTTGGATACGGTCCTGCTCAGCCATTATCAATGTTTGGGTAGAAACCTATTTTTCTGGAGTATATGTTGGGTACGAGAGCTTCGCTCTCTCATTTTTTCACATTCATACAGGTCGTTTCTCTCATAATATCTCAACATTGCTATATTACATAAGAAATACGAAAACCATTGAAAGTAAGTATTTTAGCAAATATTATATCGGTTTGAAATCAACAAAAAAATCTGTAGGGTCTCACCCTTTTCGAAACACCATCTTATTTGAAAACCCGTTGACTGATTTCAAAAAATAAAAATGCTTCGATAGTACTCAACGAGCTTTCTTCGCATATGGAGACAAATCTGAAATATTCATGTTTTGGAGACCCTACTTGTTGGCATAGCCATATTTTTCGAAAACACGCAATATCTCATATAGGATGTCTTAGTTATGCTATGACAAATACTGGCTCCTACGCCTGTACGTATAACAGAGGAGCTACCAAGTAGCTGCCTAATCAGGTGGCTTTTGCTTGACGAATTGAAAACATATCCAACTAAGGTCCTTCAGTTTGGGTTTAGTAATAATTTTTTCATGAATTATTTCGGATTCAACTCAAATCGTAAAATTATCTCCCTTACAAATAATTGCTCGGATTATAGAGGTTGCACTATATTAATAGTATAGTTTACATAGTCATACGTATAATGACAGTTTCAATAGTTGTATTTTCATCAATTTATTATTGAGATCAGCTATACCTACTTTCTACATAATTGAAATGTACTTTCTTATATTTCAGAACCTCGCCACCCATTATTTTTGGCATTCTCAGTTCTCTCGAATGGCAAGGTATTATTCAGCACTTCACAGTATTCGAAAGACCGTATTGGCATTTTTGATGGTATGAGAGTTGTCAGCATGATGTGGATAATAGCAGGACATGGATTTGGAACTTTCATGTTTGGTTCTTTCAGTGTTTTGAATCAAGCAAGCATAGACGGTGTGAGTTTCCAACTGGAAAAAAACTAGTTACATAGTTTCACAATCACGACGAGGATATATAGCCAGAATTTGCGATACTTTCATGATAGAATTTCATTATACGATTTAGATGAAACAATCTGAATAGTGATTGAGGAACGTTGATGAGGCTATTCAAATGAAAAAAATCATTCCGCCCTCTCCTATTGTGGAGACCGTTCAAAGGAAGATTCACAAGTTTGATTTTAATTTTATTCTCATAATTGGAATAATAACCGACACCTTCAATTGTGGAGATTTCTCCCAGCGGCTTCTAGCGGTAGTAACACATCACTTTCATTACCATTCAATTTTGAAAAAGCTATTGCAGTATGTATCGATAGTCGAGAGTCTTGAAGGCACAGAGTCCGTGGAATAACCCGTCTTATTATTTCTCCTCAACCCGTTTTTCCAATCAACATCTGACTTTGAGCAACGGTAATTGTTCGCATATAGAGCCAACTATAGTTTCTCCACCTCATAACTTCAATATAGGTTGAAAATGGGTTTTTATATGAATAGCCCATTATATGAATATAATTGTCCCCATTATAGTCTCATTTTACTGAGGTTCATATCAAATTTTCTGGAGGAGTGAAATAAAAAGGAATGGGATATCGGTCAGCCTGACAATATCTGGACAAAAACATGTATCCAATTACACCCAAAACAAAACGGCTAAGATTTTTTCGAAGCTGAAGTTCGAAAGATCAAATCGACACAATATCAATACGCAAATAGAAATGATTTCCATTATCAAAATAAGAAATCCACAGTTTTTTCAGATAGTTTGACTAGTAACATATAGTTATGATTTCTGAATGCCAGGGATGGAATTATTGAATTCTTTCAAAGAATATCTGAATGCTCGCATATGCACTAAGGAATGATATATTATGTTTTTTTTATCATAGGATTCTCACATCTGGGGCGTAATGAAGCTTTTCATCTATTCATCTATCTGCCCTGCCACCAGACCATATGAACAGAGTATATATATATGTATATATATATATGTATATGTATATATATATATATATATAGGGTTTCTCACGGTTGCCGTTCATTAGAAGTTTTAGTGATTATAAAAAACTTACACTTCTGAATTTTTGGACTTCAAAGTTGTTCAACAATCTTTTACATTTTGAAATATTCTCAAGTTCTTGCTACTTCCAGTAATACCAGAAGTTGCCATCAACTTCCCTATTTTGAATAGAACACCCAGAATAGTATTCCATTTTTGGATTCCTGATGAAGAAATCTCATTATGGGTTACGCCAGGTTTCTCCATACCTATTTCCATCTGGTTAGATATCTTTTGAAAATTTTCAAATGTGTAGCCTTATTTTCAACACTGCTCCTTTTACCCATTTTAGACTGGTGGTGAGCGCTTGTGGGGTAGACGGATAAACAGGAATGTTATTTCGAAAATATAATTCAAAATCCAACGCATACAGGGTATCCTAAATTGGATGACCAATAACATCATTTTCAAAGTTGAGACATTTCTTTCAATCTTCATTGGATGGTCGGATTCACAACGGTTTTATTAGTAATTCATATGTTCTATTTTAGTGTGATTTTTGACGGAAACCGAAACATCGTTTGTCTTTAGGGAAACCTGTCTGAGGAATTGAAAAATCAAAATATGGAAGTTGATGAAGATTTCTGGTGTAACCGTTTCTGAAACATTTCAAAATGTTATTGTCCAAAAATTCAGAATTCAGAAGCTTTTTCTATCCACGGAAACTTCTAACGAATTGCTACCGTGAGAAATCCTCATAATGTATAGAAATATTTCCCCCATATTCATTCCTTATTTTTTCTATTTAGGTAAGTTTTGGCCTGAAGAATATCGGTAGGGTGTTGGAAAACCTCTTATAGAAATATACACTGTGTAATCAATATGAGATGTTTTCAAAAGAATTTTTGAAAAAAAATCATTCCTATCGAATCAACTGCGGCTGACTTTTGGCAAGTGAAATTTATTGCATTTCATTGACAGGATTTTGTGATTTCTGCGAAAAATTCTCAAGGGCGAGATGGACTAAATCGTGTTCCGATGATTAACGAAAATCAGGAAAATGACTCGAATATCATCATGTCTTGAGAAGCAAAAATATTCAGGCATGCTCGTAATAGACTATTCGAGGATCATTGATTATTCTCTTATATTTTGACAATATTTTTTGATTGAATTGACAAATCGGAAATGGAATAATGAAAGCAAAATATACCAACCCATTTATTATAATGAGAGTCCTTCAAGTACTGTCTCCTGGCTAATACATTTTATCATTACAGCTTCATGAAAAAAGATACTCCGGGTACATAGATGCAGCTCATGTGGCAGTAGATACATTCATCTTCATATCTGGATTATTACTGTCTTATCACTACTTAAAAGGCAACTCCAGATCTGCACGAGGTCAACTGAAGAATATTCCGTTCATGTATATGCATCGATATTTGAGGTAAGTCCATATCATTATCTGTAATACATATAGACATGTAGTATTTTGTGATAGGTCAAGTTGATGAATCAATCTGCACTAGAGCACAATATACAGGGTGTTACTTGAAGATATGTACATTTAAGGCGTATTCCTGAAATAATATTAAGTAGAAAAGTTCATACAAACATGTGTCTTGTAATATCTGTGTGAGGTTGGATACATTGAAACAACATGAGGGCCGTCTATGACCAGGTTTTATTTATTAATTCCCCAATTAGCAATTATGCAATATTTCGATCATCAAGAAAAATAAACGGTTTGATGACCCATAACTGTTACATCGGGTATTCAAGATACAGGGTGTCGAAGTTTACTTTTGAAATCGATTTTTTAATGATATTTCAAACATCATTATGTCAATTTTGTTGGCAGTGTAATTCATAGTGAAGAGTAGTTACTTCAGCTCCAAGTAGATAAGAATCATCAAACCAAGTGGCGTATCGGGGGCTACTTCACCACTAATATTCCAAAGAAAAATATATCAAATTCACTGACTTTTCTAGATGTTGAAATTTTTTTTTAGATCAAGCAACTGAAAACGGAACTTTTATGTGTCTCCACTTTTCTATGTATCTCGCTTCGTTTTTTGTAGATACAAATGAAAATCATTTCAGTGCAAGTTCATAATACGGTTTTGAAAACGGCCACAATACATCAGGTTACCTTTGCTCGTTGCTAGCATGATGATGTTGTAGCAGCTACTTTTCAATATAAATTACGCTGCCAAATTCCAACAATATCGACAAGAGAATGTTCGAAATATCGAGGAAAAATCGAAACATGTGTTCATAAGATCTTTTCTACTTGAAATGTTCCAGGAATACGCAATTAAATTTGGTAGATACCTTCGAGTAACAACATGTTTGAAAGAAAAAAATGAAATCTGATCGATATTCGAGCACAAAAGAGTCTAAAAATGCATGATCAAAATAAAAAATCGACATACAAATTGAGCGTGTGAGTATTAGACAGAACGATACTATCACTAAGTCATTTCGTGAGTCTAGATGAACTTCGTAGGTCTGTTTCACGAGGAGGATATATGACAGCTATTCAGTGTTACCCAAATTGGCAGAATAATTATTGTAATTCTACATTCCTTCATTGTTTCCTACCATGACGTTCCAATTTATCTGTTTTCCATTTGTTATTACGTTCTGAATTATGCTATGTTCCTGTTTTGTTCTCATTTTCTAATTGAAGTGATTTTTTGTCGTTGAAGTCAATGTTCATTTTCTTCCTAAAGAGAAACGATGTTTTGTTTTCTGCTGAAAACCTCATCAATATAGAAAATATGAATTACCAAAGAAACCGTTGGGAATAGTTAACTATAGGGAAAGTTATAGCAAATCAAAGTAGATCAAAATTCGGCATCCGACCATCCAATGAGTATGAGGTGTCACATTCGAAAGAACGATATTTTCAAACATTGAAAATGATGTAATTGTCCATCCAATTATGGATACCTTGTATGGGATGAATCAATTGTCAATTTGGATGATCACCAGTTGAAATTGGGTAAAAGGTGCGCAGTGTTGAAAATAAGGCTGCAATTACATTTATTCTTCCAAGGCTACAAATGAATAATTTTCGAGAAAATCAAATATCTGAGAGACTGAAATCTGGAATTTCTGAATCTGTAAAACGGTATAGGAACGCCCGATGGAACTTTTATCATGAATCAAAAAATGAAATGATGTATCGGGTGTTCTATCTGAAATAAGGAAGTTCCGTCGACTTCGACTTCTGGTATAATCGGAAGTGGTATGATCCCAAAAATATTTCGAAATGGAAGAGAATATTGAATAACCTATATAAGTCTAAAAATTCAGAATTCCAAGTTTTTTCCAACCCACGAAAATTTTTAACAAACGGCTACGTATATCACACACATGCTAAATGACAATAATCATTAAATAATTCTTACTCGATTCGATTGTATTTGATTCTGATCAACGATGAACCTTTTTTTTTTTCAGGATCACTCCTCCTGTTCTGATGTTATATTTGTCGACACTGTTTATATTCCCAAAATTTGGTTCAGGTCCATCCTGGAATCATGGCGTCGAGATCCATCTGAAGCCCTGTAAAGAATACTGGTGGTCCTACCTATTATTCATACAGAATTATGTCAACTGGGATAATATGGTGGGTAGTGAAATAGGCAGAAGATACATAATTGTTTATACATTCCTTCCTATCAATTACATGACATTAGCAAGTCAAACGACCGTAGATTAAAATACGAATAGAAATTCATTAGATACAACTATAGGTTATCATGAGCTATATCACAATGTGGAGACTAAAAACAAATATGGTCAAAATCATTGAAACTCATTGACTCATTGAAACCACATAAAATTAATTATCAAATCGTATCAAAATCGTATCGTATCAAAACTAATCACAAGGTACATTGACAAGAACACAATTCTCCATTTGAATCGAAAGAATAAGGTTGATAGGGGTTAAGGGGGTGAGAACTCACACTGTTGTAATGCCACCTCTTTTTTTTAGCCCGAGCGGTAGCCTTCAGACAGAGGAGCAACAAAGTTACATTTATGCAGGAGGGAGAATAGTGGTTGTAGACATCAAGAAACTATCCCATCTCAGAATAAATATAAAATCTACTGATACCATACAGAACTTAGAGCGGACTTGGACTTTTCACTCAACTCAATCAAAACAGAACTTCCTCTGTATTCAGAGATTTGTACTAACTCTGGCTAACTCTGTCTCTGAACTGTCTGTAGTCAACTCTTTCTCTGAACTGTTTCTTTGAACTGGCTTTGAATGTAGATTTTTATATGTATAGCAAATTTTTCATAAAAAACTCGATTCCTTTGTAATTATCTTAATTCGTGGCTCATGTAAAAAGTGATCGATATAAACAATGCGAAATTATCAGTCATGTTAAAATTTTTTAGCATGAACACTTACGCAAGTCTCGCGTTTTGATCTATTTTTTGATGCAAGTAACATAAACAGGCACTAATCGCAGACGTTTCTGTAGATTATTTTCATGATTTAGATACGATTCAGATGCCGTCTTTGCATCTAAGTGACATCATTCCAGATTCAATCTCCACTCCATTTCTCCACTCAATTTCCATATATTATCTAGTCATCCAATGTTGAAGGATATTTAGTTCTGTCAGAAAACCTAAAATGTTGAATCCATGATTTCCCAAACTGTTCAGTCCAACTGACTGAAATGAGTTCATTACATTTTCTCATTTTCAAAGAAATAATCTCACTGCGTTGACAATATTCAAATATTGGACTATGAGATATACTAGAAATTTGGCATCATTACAGTGTATAGGGTTTCCCAGTTGAAATATGATCCACTTGTCAAAGTCTGGTTTTCGTTATGAATTCATAAATGCCATCTGGAATCAAATAATTCACCAGATTTTTTGTAACAGAGAGAGGCTAGACGATGTTCACATTACTCTACTATCCTCGACCACCTCAAAATGAAAGATATCTCACACGCACAATAATTCATAGAGAAACAATTTATTTCAGTGCTTGGTCCCGCATTGGTATCTTTCAGTGGATCTACAATGTTTCATCGTGGCCCCACTGTTCCTGATTCCAACTTCACAGTTTCTGAGGAAACCTAATGGATTCAAACATTCAATGATTTTTCTGTTGATCCTGAATGTAATCTTCATATCCTTACCAATGATGATCTGGTTTATGTTGCCAGAATACACAAAGTGAGTATTGATCGATTCATGAGATGGAGAAACATTTTAAATATTGCAAGTTGTTATTGAATATTGACTGAGGATACAAACATATTCGAACCTAATACTGAATTTTTGATTTTTCTCCTATAGGAATGAAGTAATTTGCTCTCCTCATGTCGTTTGAGACTTTATCATAGAAGTGAGGAATTAGATACTCATATGTAGTTTCGGCGTCCAACTGACTTATTTGTTTCATTATTCTTCGAATTTTATTTCATTTTCATATTTGAAAACATAAATCAGTAAAGGAAATAGATATAGCTGGTTCATATTCATTTGAATAGCATAGTAGCAAACTAGTAGCAAAGTAGCATAGTAGGAAACTTACGATCTTCTCCACAAATAATTTTCAAAATACATTTGTGTGCAATTTGTAACTTTCTCGAATATGTTTGATCAACTCCTCTACATCCTAGAATTCCATGAACTGATTGAGACTGAACCAAAGCAGATAATATCAGTCATTCATTCAATCAATCAATATTTCAGTCGTTTCCTTAAAAAAGAAGATTTTTTTGTATTTGCAATGACACATTTCCACGTTTGTTATTCTGACTGAACCTCGGGAGGAGAGTCAGGTCATGCCTGATACGAATTGAACCAAAGTAATATTTTTTCAAACTTTTGACAACTCGAAAGGAGACCTCATTATTTTCGAGAAATATCTTGTTAGCCAGCAGTGAAATGTTGGGAGAGAAAGAAAGTAATGGATTTTTTCTCGAAAGTTTGGAGGTCTTGAGCATAAGGAGAGACATCATTAGGCAAAGAATCCACAACTATGCCGTTCTTTTGATGAATGATGTTGGTAGGGTGAAACTCGGCAGGTCTCGAGCCCTTCATGTATTTATAATGGATTATGAAACATGCATGAATGCAATGTAATGATGAATTTTTCCATCAACTCCTTTGTTTCAGTGAATATGGAACCCATTCGAGGCTTACAGATTTTTTGATAGGCATAACAATGGGTGTATACTTGAGGACGCATAAAGATGAACCGTTCTTGAAAATATGTGGCCGAAGGAAAATCACGGTAATTTTGTAGGTTTACCTAGGTGGAGAAAGTGAGTTCGAAGGTTTCTTCTCTTATAACATCGAATATTCATCACTTTTGACGAAATGAGTCATCAGAAACATCATCAGTCTGATTTATATACAGGGTTAATCACGGATAGCTTCATTTTCACGTTCCTTGAAAAGTATTCAGAATAGAATTCTGAGGTTTGGCAGCAAGAGACAACGAACAATGGCGGACTCAATTGAAATATTTTCGTCGACTGTGATATTTCAAATGGCACACCTTGTATATTCTATCATTTTTGGATTCCTCATTCGAATCTGACTGAAGTTTGTCAGATGTCTCCCATATGTAAGTCGAAGGATTTTCTATTGGAAACTGAAAATCTTAAATTTTTGGGTTTTGTAGCCTATCCGAAATAACAATTTCATCGATGTATGGTCCAGGGTGCTCAAAATTGCACTCCATAACTGGTTGACATTTGATCTATGGAAACTTATCATTTTGAAGAGAACCTTTTGAATTTTCCTCATTCTGTCTCGAAGGGAATTGTATTCTGCAATGTTTTATGTTTACATTCCCTAAACCTACACAGAAAAAAATTATAAATTCCTGGCAATTTGCTCGAATACGCATAGCGATGTCTTTTATCTCTTTTCAGTTCGAAAATTTTCTGAGAAGGCTCTTCTTCACTCCAAATGCTATTATCAGCACTGTATGCACTGGTGATTTCATAATATCTTGCATCGAAAAAAATGAAATATGTATAAAAGAGTGTACCTCTTAAACCTACTCCTAATTGAACAGCTGTTAACTATTTGTCGAAGAATCAATAATTTCATCAATATCAGTTTCTCTACAATGTTCTCATTTTGTCTTCTAAGCGATTCATGATTGGTCGCACCTAAATCAGTTTTGCATACGTTAGCATTCTTCTCATTTTGGGTATCTTGATTCTTGAACTAAAAGAAGGCTCGTATTGTCGATGAAATAAAACATTTTGAAGAAAAAGGACAAAGAACGAAGTGATGTTTTATTATATAAATGAAAACGACCATGATTTCATTTTTTTTTTTCTCGAAAACTGTTTGTCTCCTTGACAATAAACAAGAGTACCTATGTTTCATTTGAGGTTCAAGCTCAACCCTTCAAACCTTTTCACATACAGGGTGTCCTTTGTGGGCCCATGTCTCCGTAAAGAGTGCCTGTAGGAAGAAGAATAATAGGAATCTGTAATCTTATTTTTTTCAAGTTCTATCTGAATCTGGGAGATTTCATACATTTTCAGGACATGCCATTCCAATTATTTACATGACATTAGTAGCATCAGAGTCTTGTTTTTCCTTCGATGAGCTCACTCAACTCACGTCAAACTCCCCACAATGTTTCATTTGTATTCTCCATAAAGATTATGAAACGGAAAACAGTCGGATGTTGAGGAATTCGATCGAATTTAACTAGTCAAATATTTGGCGGTGGAAATTGGTTAAATCGACAGGTCAGTTGAACTTTCGTGACATGATAACATGATATTTTTCTTCCATAAAGATGCTTTTTGCTTCTTGTCAGATGAACAATGGAATTACATTCAATGAAAACGGCCTCATAACAAAGAAATACGAGAAGAAAGGTATAGGGATTGTTGATACGAATTGTACCAAATATCATATCAATTTTCTTCAAGATGATATGAAAAATCACATAGGTTCCATTCAAGAATAATTAGTTCCAATTGATTGAATGTCAATCAGATATGAAATGCAATTATGAGCACCCTGTACCTGAACATCAGCACCTGAACCTGAATCATCTGACAAACCTCAGTTGGAATCAAATGAGGAATCCAGAAATGATGTAATATGCGAGAAGTTTGCGCCCACTCCACAGTTGCTTTCATTTTTCCTTGTTGCCAAATTTCAAAATTAGAATTCAGATTCCGCGGAGTTTAACAACATCTCATAAGAATGATTCAAACTTGGTTACACAATACTTCAGATTATTATTCATTCAATTGTCACTTCTAAACTTGTTTTCACATACCAGGACATCAGTAATCTTGAAAATATAGCATGTGGAATTCGTCTCATGAAAGATATGTTGGACTCTTGAATACTAAGTCTATTCATAGATGGATTTCATTTTATGTGCATGATATTCCCTTTGTATTATGTGGCTTGTGTACCTCACTGTATGTATGTTCATGGAGTTTCAATCGGAAGGAGAAAAACTTGGTTCTCAATGTTTCCATCAAATTCTTATAGCAATATTTTTCTTAACTTGGACATATTTCAATGTCAAAACCAGAAACTTTCATGCATATCTACTAACTTATGCGATCCCCAATGGTAAGAGAGGTAAAATCAAAGACGATTGATGATGAGTGATCATTGATTATGATGATCTCAGTTTAACATACTATATAATAATTTCTTTTCAGATGATCAATATTGCTGTATGGATCATTGTATTGGTCGGTATGATCACCGTTCTCGTCTTCTATCAGGATGCAGAAGTGAACCAAAGTTTCATGCAAAGGTTATTCTACTTCGGCTTATCTAGACCTGCATGGTGCATATCGTTATGCTGGATCGTTTACTCTTGTTATCACGGTCATGGAGGTAAAAGTTATCTACAGGATGTCCCGAAAATAGTGTGCAATACTCCACCAATGACATCTAGGGCCAGTAATAGGAAGAAAACTCCATGTAAACATAGGTCGGCAGATGACACATATGAGAGCTACAGTCTCATATAGGGTCGCTCGAGAAATTTTTTTTTCATAATTTTTCCTTTCGACATGATTTTGTGTAGTTACTTAATGTTTTATTCAAAATTCGAAAGTGTGAACAAAAGTAGTAATAATCATTCAGGGATATTTAAGCAGGGCCAGTCTATGGCATTTTTAACCCAAACTTTTTGTGTGCTATTTTTTTGCGAATTTGGCTGAATATGGAGATCAAGCGTTTTGTGTACAGGACTTTTGAACATCAATAAAATGCAGACTTTGTGAGTAAAATATTGTTACGGTATATGCGGTAGGTTATTGGGAATTTGAACTAATTTTTGTTTGAACGATTATTGAAATGAAGAAATGAAAACCAGAATTCACCTATACCTGGCTGTAGAAGCGGCTGATTGAGTATTACATATTGTGTATTTTCGGAACAACCATGTTTTTCTCAAGATTTGATAGTTTCTGTGATTCAAGAGCATGTTATAAAATTCTCAAATCAATCTTCTTCGAAATTGGTACATCCTATAATATTCAACTATTTAATTTATATTTACATAATATTATTTCGAATATTTCTCTGGTTCCTCAAAAAGTATCAACTCGCGGTTTTCACCATTTTTCTTCTCGTTTGCTCTAATTTCATATTAGAGCGAGGAACATATATAGTTCCATTTGGAATTCTCGAAAAATAATGGGACATTGTCTATTTTTTCAAAAATTCCTATGAAAAACCCGTTTTGAAAATAATTTCCAGAGATTTCTCCTGGCCACTTTCATCATGCATATTTTCTTCTGAAACCCGTGCGGCAAATAGTTTCCTAGATACAGCCGGCGTCCTTTCTTGGTACATTCCAAAAAGATCTAATATGGAATGATGCAATATCATATAACATCGCAATCACATACAGGGTGGCCCAATGAAAACGAAACATTGCATTCCACTGAGAGATCAAGGAACTGACATTGAAAAAAATGATGGATAGGACAGGTTTTGAAAATACACATAAGGCACTTCTTAGAGGAACATCGTTCTAACTACAAAATGAGGAAAAGTGATGAAAGGGAATGAAGCGTTTCTTTCCGTCACTAGCCGATTATTTTCATAAACGTGTTTTCTCGAGAACTACTGCATTGAATTTCAAAAACAAGCGTTGGTGAGAGATTTCAATTACCTTCAAAATGATGTATCACTTGATCCCTCATCCCATTTGAGATTCAATGGTTGAAGCTCACCCCTCCGAGTGGTTTGAAGTGAAAAAGTTGAAAACATGCGCAAAATATAAAAATCGACCGGTTCCAGCCTTTTTCTGAGAACGATAACTATGTCGAATCGGTCTTGTTTCGTTTTCATTAGGCCACCCAGTATACATATCAAATATAATTTCTGATGTTGACAAACATCTCTTGTGGACCTAACATATACAGGGTGTCCTTAAAAGGTCTTTACAAAAAGCTACCACATATTCTTCAGACCAAAACAATTCGATACAAGCAAACTTACCTCAGTAAAAAGTTGCTTAGTTTGGGCGCTAGACGGCTCTGAAGTTGAAATTTTCAAATCGATTTTGCTTCATAACTTTTGAACGCCTCATGAGATTTTTTTCAAATTTGGTACGTTGGCATAGACTCATCGGGCAATGAAACTCATATCATAATCATAATGAATATCATTCCATGGGCGTAGAACTTGATTTTTTCAGTAAATAAACATCTAAAACTCCTACGCCAATGGAAAAAAAATAGTTTCAATATGAAATCTAAATTATTCAACTCATTCACTACAAAAAAGGTACTCTTGACAAAAGTCGATTCCTCTCATGGTTTCGACAAAATTTTAATTTTAGTGATTTAGAGCATAATTAATAATAAAACGATTAACAGATATTTCATAAAAATTGTTCAAAATGTTCACCATTTCCACGTATACAAAGATTTATACGACGCAAAAAGTTGAAATGTACTCTTTGCATAACTTCTTCATCGCCTGTAAGATTATTCGTCGCCTGTTGGATACGTTGCCATAATTGTTCTACAGTATTCACAGAGGTCTTGTAAACCGTAGACTTGAGATAAGCCCATACAAAATAATCCATCGGTGTTAAGTCTGGAGAACGTGGTGGCCAATTCACGGGTGCATCATTACCTCTACCTATCCATCTGTCTGGGTACTGTTGGTTTAAAAAATTCCTAACATCCACCCGATGTTGGAGTGATAAATCTTCCAACAAATTTGGCAACGTATTTCGTAGATGTTGTAAATACATGTCTCCTGTTAATCTTTGTGGAAGTATGACAGGACCAATTATAAAATTTCCTATTATTCCAGCCCAAACGTTGATTTTGAATTCGTGTTGAAAATGGTTTATTTTAATGGAATGAGGATTTTCAATTGTATAAACGTGTTCATTATGAAAATTAGTTATTCCTCTTCTCGTGAAACAGGCTTCATCAGTGAACAAAATATTATTTCCAAAGTTCAGATTCATTTCTCTTTGCAAATTAATGAACCTACAAAACATCAGACGACTTTGTGAATCATGGATCAATAAATCTTGAACTGGCGTCTTGTGGTATGGGTATAATAATTGTTCTCTTAGTACTTCATGAACGGCATTCCTAGAAACTTCTAGTTCATTACTTATCCGTCTAGTACTCAATTCTGGATTTTCTTCAATACGGTCTAAAATTTCTACTTCGACTTCGGGAATCCTTACATAACGCTGTCTTCCATAATCACCAGTTCTAGGAGCAAAATGACCGGTCTCCCGAAGACGTCTCTCAACTGCAGCAAAGGTTGGGTGGCTTGGTACGCGACGATTTGGAAACCTTGCCGAATACACTCTCACACTCTCTCGACCATTTCCTTGACAATATCCGAATACCAATAACATATCGGTGTATTCTTCATTGGTGTATTGTACGGCCATGATAAATCAGAAAAGTCCGATATCAACAATCAACGTCAATAAAACTCGACAAATCAACACAGATGAAACTATGGAAACCAAGAATGTGAATATCACTGTTTTCGAGCAGATAATAATAGTCTTCAGAAAAAAAAAAACCAGTGCTACTCATTTTCAATAGAAATAACCTATGCAAAAAGTACATCTCAACTTTTTGCGTCGTATAAATCTTTGTATACGTGAAAATGGTGAACATTTTGAACAATTTTTATGAAATATCTGTTAATCGTTTTATTATTAATTATGCTCTAAATCACTAAAATTAAAATTTTGTCGAAACCATGAGAGGAATCGACTTTTGTCAGGAGTACCCTTTTTGTAGTGAATGAGTTGAATAATTTAGATTTCATATTGAAACTAATTTTTTTCCATTGGCGTAGGAGTTTTAGATGTTTATTTACTGAAAAAATCAAGTTCTACGCCCATGGAATGATATTCATTATGATTATGATATGAGTTTCATTGCCCGATGCCAACGTACCAAATTTGAAAAAAATCTCATGAGCCGTTCAAAAGTTATGAAGCAAAATCGATTTGAAAATTTCAACTTCAGAGCCGTCTAGCGCCCAAACTAAGCAACTTTTCACTGAGGTAAGTTTGCTTGTATCGAATTGTTTTGGTCTGAAGAATATGTGGTAGCTTTTTGTAAAGACCTTTTAAGGACACCCTGTAGATTATTCAGAAAAGAAAAAAATCCCAACATAGGCGTTTTTGAGCATGGACGTATTAAAAAAAATTAGCTGAAGATGGATTCACGAATACGAAACGTCGGGAAAAGAAATAAATATTACCTCGTTGAATTATATCAATGGTTGCTTTGAAGAAGTATTTCCAGTTTACTTAATTTCTGATAATAACCGTTTGTCTAGATTTTTTGGGATTTTATCTCCTCGTTCCTGTAAATGAAAATAGATATTATATCAATTATTTCAATATATATTTGTAGTAAAGGCAGATTTAGACAAATATATTATTAATACATATCGAAACTTCAACTTAGTGGACGTTTCGCGCTCCCATTTCACTAACTTACAGTCAGTATGTAATAAAAACGTTGAAAATTGACAAAATCACTTTTTCGAAGTCACTCGAAAATTTTGAATTGTTCTGAAAATTTCCAAGGGTTGTTGGAATGACTCTCTGAAAACTTTTTTCCCATTCAACCGATATAGTCCAGTAGTACACAATTATTACTCCGCCTATCTACTAGTAATTCGCAGATGATAAAACAAAAAAAAATATCACGTCCTGTTATATTTCACTTTAGGCAATTGAAATGATAGCATTTAGTTATTCTGAAATTAGCCAAGTGATTTCTCGTATTTATGTAGAAAACTGGATTCTTAAAAGTGACAAATTGTGATGTCTCGTAGTCTCAGCAATGTGCATCACCATTAAAATTCCAATTGTGCTTTCAATCTGAAGTGGTATAGATAGAGAGGAAATTCACATTGTATATTTTATTCCGCAAAGCGCAAGCGCAAAGTGTTCAGTACTATTTATATCGATAGGCCTCTTATCGATGAAGGTTCGAACATTAACGACCAAATGTTATTGAAGAATATCTCATTTTCCATATTCTCCTTTTCAGGGATTGTTAACTGGATATTGACCAGACCAATATTTCAATTCGGCTCCAAACTCACTTACTGTATGTTCATTGTACACTACACAGTAATTGGTCACTACACTTTGAGCAACAGAATGAAATGGTATTTCAGCAACTACATTGAGGTAACAATCTTCTCTTATTGATTTATCACAACTCCACCAAGTCAATTTGATTCTATCGAAACGATCAATCGATTATCTCATGGTCATGTACAGGGTGGCTAGAATTCGAGTCTCATCATTGGGATCTCGAAAACCGTAAGATCTACAGGTTCGGTTGAATTATGGCAAAGTTGCGCCATTTGATGCCGTTCTGAAACTTGGGAAATTCCGAATACTTTCGGATATATCCGAAAGAATAGGAATTTTCAAAAACCATTTTTTTTTCTGTTTCATATTGATTAATTTCTTCAAATAACGCCTGACAAAAATGAAAACGGTTTTATGAATTTTCGATTTTTTTTTTCAAATATCTCCAAAATTATGAGGAATTTTCAGAGTTTCAGACCGGCATTTTGTTAGGCATCAAATTGCGCAACTTCTCGTATCTCTTATGATGCACGAGGTCCCAATGACGAGACTCGAATTCCAGCCATCCTGTACAATGGGAGTGTACACATTCAGATTCACAACTGATTCCCAATTCCCAATCAATGCTGTCAGACTTTCCGAGAAAAATTCCCATTTATATTAGAAATTGATACAAAAAATGTTCAATGACTGGTATCTTATATTATACAGGGTTGGGATGAATTTTGGAATCAAGTTAATCTTTTAAACGAAAAGAACGATATTTCTGAAGATCTGCAGGTAAGTGCAATGGAATAAAATGCATCTGATGTACAATTTTTTGTTAATAATATACCTACTTCGGGTTTAACCAGGAATGCCATCAACTTGCTCAATTTAAATGAGACATCCTATATATTTTTACAGATTTCGAAAGAGCTTGTTATTGTGAATTCATGCATACTGAGTTCAGTGTAAAAAAATTGTAAAAACGGGGAATAACTCACTTGTTGTCCAATAGGAGTACATTTCATTATGTTAGAATAATGAGAAACAAAATTACTTCGAATGTTCAAAATGCTCGCCGTTTACTTGCTGACAACATGCCATCCTATTCTTGAGTCACGCTTTTCATGACTTCTCCACGTATTAGTTCACATTCATCAATAATTCTTTGTTTCAATTCCTGTATGTTTGTTGGTCGTCTAACGTGAACACGCGATTTTAGATGACGCCAAAGAAAAAAATAAAACGGGCTAAGATCCGGAGAACGAGCAGGCCACTCAATGAATCCTCAGCAGGAATAATTTCGATATTTAGTAGATCCAAATACTTGTCACCGTTCAAGTTTCCGTCAATAAAAAATGGGCCTATAAGACAATTTTCGACAATTCTCATCCGAACATTCAACTTCTGTGGATGCTGGGTATGTGCTTCAGGAATCCAATAAGGTTGATCAAAGTGCTGTATCCCTTGTTTTCACAATTTTTTTCACACTGAGCTCAGTATTATGAATTCAAAATGATGAGCTCTTTCAAAATCTGTGAAAATATATAGGGTATCCCATTTAAATTAAAGAAGTTGATGGCATTTCCGGTTGAAACGGACGTATATTATTGATAAAAAAATGTACACCAGATGCATTTTGTTCCATTGCACTTACCTGAGAATTTTCATAAATATCGTTCTTTTCCTTTAAAAGATATTTACTTGGTTCCATAGTTTATCCCAACCTTGTAGACATGTAGACACTTGAAAATTTTTCATTTTGATATGACGAATAAATATGAGAGCAGCTAATTCGAAACCAATGATACAATTAGAAATTTCACAATGATGCAAATTTGTTCGTGAACACTGAAAAGTCACGGGTATTATTGAAGATGTATTAGGTATATATAAGCTTCTTTCAGCACAATTATTTTGCTAATATTTTCACAAACCATTATCGTACATGCTGTAACATTGGTACGTACATTGACGATAAAATTGAAATTGTTTCATTCAAAAACGGTGTATCTAATGAAAAAACCTGTTTTCACAATTCGCATGAATTTTTGAATGAATTTTATCTCTTATAATTTTCATTTTACAGCTTTTTGTGGTAGTGTGGACAGACTTTGTGATCTGTCTTAAAGTGTTATTGCATTTGAAATTGAACCTTTTGGATACCTAAAAGAGAAATTCTCTTTTCGTCAGTGACACCTTGTTTTTGAAAAATTTGGAAATATAAATATATTTAATAAGAATAAAACGTCTAATTATCTTGGTGGACGTTTCGGGAACGAATCTGCTCCCGTTCTCGACACAATTGAATTATTTTTCTCTCTTTTCGTTTCCGAAACGTCCACCAAGATGAGTAGAGGTTTCATTCTCATTAAATATATTTGTATTTCCAAATTTCTCAAAAAAAAAGGTGCCACTGACAAAGAGAGAATTTCTCTTTTAGGTATCTGAAAGTTAAATTTCAAGCGCAGTGACATTTTGGGGCACATCACAAAATCTGTCCTTACTATAAATTTTTCGAAATAATTTTCAATAACTTCTACTTCATTCTTTAGAAACGAGGAGAGCAAATCCCACAAAAAGCTGGGAAATGAATGCCTCCTCGGAAAACTTACAAACAGTATCTTGTAATGTTCATTCATTTCATAATGTTATTAATTTTCCAGTTCTATTTATGGTGTGGCTACTTCATAGAAACAATCATCTGGGCATTATTCTGGACATTAGCTTTCGAATCACCAGTGATTGTTCTCGAGAAATATTTATTGGGGCATCCTAGAAAAGGTATGATGATATTCTAATGACTGGGTTTTCTATTCATTCACAATTTTCTTTTTTAGTGGACAGCAAAATAACTAACCAATCATAGAATTATTCTTCTCGTCTGAGAAATGTAATTTGAAATGAAATGAATAATGTGAATGAAATGTGTAGGTAGTATCATGTCCTCATCGAATTCAACTCCACTCCATTGAAAACCTCTTTTGTAATGCTGATACTGATGATAATAATGATAATATTGATAATTCTTTTGAAAATTATAATTATTATGGATACCAAATTGTTTTTATGGATAATATTGACATGATAGATGCATTCATGCATCCTCTCACATAAAAAAAAAACACTGTGCTCACCTTCTAGAATTTTATTATGAAATTGAATCAATTTATTCAATATTGCATATGATTTGGGTTGGGTACTTGTTGTGTCCTGTCATAGTGATATACCCACAGAACAATCAATAGTGAAAAATTTCAATCGTTACAGAGAGTAACAAGAGGCAACAGCTTGGCTTATTTCGTTTACCTTTTTTGTAGGTGCATGTGCTGGATAGGTATGTGGTATAGATGTCAATATCATGTGATTAGTTTTGATGATATTTTCTTAGTTCGTATGCCGATGTCCTCATTGTGATATTAATGATCGAGTTACTGTGGGAACTGAAAAATGTTACTGAAATGACATATTCTTGCGCGAATTGTAGTAATCCAGAACAGATAGTGACCAGAGAATTGCTGAGTTTTTTCAGTTTTCCCAAGGATAACGGGAGGTTGTTATTATTATTATTATATATAATGAAGAATTATATCACTGTTTACATTTTGATACATTCATGCAGTTTGCTTTCGAATGGTTAATATCAAATTTCGTAAAAATGTAAAAATGAGTGGAAAATGAAAATACAACGCAAAGTGATTCCATAATAAAAAGTAACATCCGAGAGGTCGAGGTAGAGATGTCATCCATGAACAAATTTTCCAAAAAAAAAATCGATTGAATAAGTTATGCGTGAGAATGAATATTTTTTTATTACATCAAATATACAAATAGGGACTTCGGCTGTAACAAAAATGTAAGGAAAGAAAATGAAAATTCTATCATATTTGTAGGAGACATTGACATATCGTTGCTCTAACTTGAAATTTGGAAATACACAGCGTATCGGCGAATTTTTGAACGGACGATTGCTTGAATTTTTTTTTTTTTTTTTTTTATCTGTAGACAACAATCTGTAGAATGGCATTCTTCATCGGAAGTTTAATACTATTTTATCTCGTTTGGCTCCTATCAATGCGAAATACATATTTTCACACCAAAAAGTGCAGTTAGTGACAGTTACGGAATTCTGACACTCAGTATAATGTAGTGGATAGTTATTTTCTTGTGTTTTGAGTGAATTCCTTCAAAATTTGATAGCTTCATCGAATATAATAGATTTGTGAATGATAAAAATCAAAGCGAATATTTCCATATTTTTTCCGTTCTATTGGATGAATGATGCTTGGTGATGAGTTCGGCATGTTTCAAGCTTGAAAAATGTATGGATTACCATCCTGAAGTCGTCTAGTTTGTCTATCTGGAATCGCTGGTAGTGGCATGATACACGAGATTTTTGCTGAGCACTGACCGTCGAAATATCTAAAGAGAGAAAGAGATCGCCCACCTTTCTGACATGTTCTAGAGAGGTCAATAAATTCGTTAGTACAGTATCACCGACTACGCAAATACCTCTCTTTTGAATAGAATCTAAGAGCTTCAGCGAATGTTTGGGGGCTGAAGTCAAACATACTACGAAGAAGTACTTCTTACTACAGAAAGACAAGTTTTCGTGAAGCAGTTCTCGCAATGAAAAGAGCGCCGTTGGTGGTGATATCCAGTATGGATATTGACGACTTCATGGGTACCTATGACATCATCATGTTGGGCATTGTGTGGTCTGCCTTTCTGGTGAAGATACAAGCTCGAGTTTTCGTTGCATTGAACTCTACTAGATTTTTTGATTTCCATTTCAAAATTCTTGTCAGATCCTCATTCAAAGCATTGACCTGTCTTCGCCTTGCACTTCTGGCCTCATTGGATGTTATACGAAGATTCGTCTGTTGTATTTACTGTACATACTCAATCAACATCGTGTATTGTTCTGCTATGATGGAATCTTCATTCTGCCAAAAAATCTATGTATACGTTTACTGATTACGTTGAATTGTGGTGCTATGCCAACAGATTCATTTCGGTGATTTTGAAAAAGATGATATGATTTTGATGAATACTATATGGATAAATAATTCAAAAAAGTTCAACTCACAACAGAAGTTATCAACTATTAACGAACTCCATTCATTTGTTGATATTGCAATTCGGTGAAAACAATATCTGGAAAAATCTAAATACGTATTTTGGCAACTAAGTTGCCATCCTCAGTAGACCTGGAAAATGAGAATGATTAGCGACTAAATAGTCGCTATGTGCATGGTAACAATTTTGGGATATTTTCTTCATTTTCAATGAATGTTGATTTTCTGAAGTGACACCCTGTTGTTTTTGTAATTTATATAGATATATCATATGAAGTTTTCGGGGAGGGGACGAGGAAAAATAATATGATATTCATAAAAATTGAGCTTATTGACTTTTTCAAGTGTATGCGTCACTAAAATTTTGCTATAGGGTAGGAAAGCCTCAAAAAATCATGTGACTACATACCGAATTTTATTCAATTCGTATCTGAGAATCCAAAAATTTCAGCAAGATGATATTTGCAGTTGCTCCATTGGAAATAGTATCAACTACTTTCTAATAGAAGCGGCAACACTGCATTTTCTAACATAGACAAAGAGCATCCACCAATGTCCTTGATATTCGAAAAAGGTTCATGACTTTTTTTTTGATATTTTTTTTTTCTGAAATTCAACGCTGTTGAATTGACGTACATAGGGAACTATTCTGATGAGCTTTCTCCGAAAATGACCGTTTTGAAAGTGTGTTTACACTGAATATGAGCACCATCAATTCTGCTTTTGCTTGCTTCTGAAACAGCTGTATGGATTCTCAATAAAACAGATGTTTGCTCTAGAACTGACCGATAATAACAGCGAGTTCTCAGAAAATGTTATAGCAACTTCTGGTAATTTTTTTTTGGATATAATCACCTTAATTTTTTGCACAAAATTTTCGGATACTTTGTAAACCTATGAATTGCACTGCACACAATGGAAATTCTCAAAATAAACCAAAAAATCTAAATAACTAGTAATCAATTTTAATTCATAGTACGTACATCTAGAACAGTAAAATATATATATATATATATATAACAATCAAATTTTCAACAATTGAGATCAGTGCTCGCAACTTACATACCATTTCCGGTTATACCCGAATTTGTCATCAACTTCCTCATTTCAGAAGGAACACCTCAGTATATTATTCCATTTTCAGTTTCCTAAGAAAGTTTCATGATGAGTTTCATTCGGTTTCATATCTACTCTCAACATTTAGAGAGATGTCTCCTTATTTTCAACACTGCGCCTTTCACCTATTTTCGACTAGTAGTGAGCGCCTCTAATATAAACGAAAGCATAGGAATTATACTTTGGAAATCCACATTGACATTGGTTTATCGCATAAACAGGGTACCCATTCGAAATTTGATAACATATTTCCAAAGTTGGAAAAGTTCATTCTTTCAAGTGTGACACCCTGTATCCATTGGATGATAGGATGCAGAATTTGATCCTGCATCGATTCGATATCACTTTCCTACACCTCTTTCGAAAGGTTTTCTTGTTAATCCATATTTTCTATTGTGATTTTTGGCAGAAACCGAAACATTCTTTGTGTTTCGAAACTAAATGAACATGATGGAAACGACAGGATGTCACATCAATCAGAACATAACAGGAACAAAATAAAACTTGAAACGCCATTTCAAATGAAAAACATTGGAAAAATTGGAACATTACGACAAGAAATCAAAAATGAATGTGAAAGTAATATACAATGAATGATAATATTATGTGGAATTACAATGATTCTTCTGCCATTATGGGTGAAATAATTATGGATTATCAAACGCATCAGAAACGTGAGAAACGTCATCATTTATTATTTCTTGTCATTACATCTTTTTTGTGTTTTTTTTTTCATGTTGTGATGTTGTAATTAATGTGAATTTCTGCCGTTTCAATCTTGGTCATTTTTTTAAAAAGAAAAACAATGTTTCGGTATCTGCTGACAACCACAACAAAATAGAAAATATGTATAACTCGAAAACCATTGGAAATAGGTATAGGAGATTATAGCAAATCGATGCAGGATCAAATTCTGCATTCGACCATCCAATAAATACAGAGTGTCACATTTGAAAGAATAAACTTTTCCAAATTTGAAAATGATGTGATTGGTCATCAAATTTCGGATTCCTTATATGCGATGAATCAATTGTCAATATGGATTCCGAAAGTATCATTCGTATGCTTCCATCTACCTCAGAAGTGCTTGTCACTAGTTGAAAATGGGCAAAATGCACAATGTTGAAAATAAGGCTTAATTTTCAAAATAATCACGATATCTAAGCAACATTTGAAAATAATTATAAGGAAACCTGATGAAACTCATGAAATTTTATCTGGAACCAAAAAATTAATTGATATGGCGTGTATTCTATCTGAAATGACGGAAATGACGATGGCGATGGTATGATCTTGAAAATATTTCGAAATGCAAGAGAATGTCGAATAACCCTGTCAAGTTAATAATTGAGAGTTCTCAGTTTTTTTTTTTTTTCTAACCACGGAAACATTTAACGAACAGCTACCTTGAGAAACCTTGTATATTGGTTAGTCATGAGTTGTTCGAGTATTTCGAAGGCTTCGCTGTGGCTTCCACGATGATCAGTTCCAATTTTCTTGCAGCTGAAAGATTCGGGCAGGGGCTATCAGGTCTGATCGGCTTCCATCTTCTGTCTCAGATCTCGCAGCCAACGAACTATAGTTTTCCGTCTGTTCTTACATGTTTTTTTTCAGATTTCTTCCTCAGTTGAATGTATTTAATTTCCAGAAAGGCTTTTCAATTCCATCCACTCTCCAGATGAATCATATAACTTCGGGGTGGAGATGATTTCCTATTCATTCCAATTTGATCAAATCTGGAAACTGAGAAAGCTGAAAAGAAATAAAACTGAGGTTACAGTAGTATCGAGTATGAGTGAATCCATTTCTTTATCAAATGTGTTCAAAATGGATGAGAAGTGCGGATTTCAGACTTTTTCATCGATGTTTATTGTTTCCTTTTTTTTATACGCCCGTCGGAGAGAGTAACTTTGGTCTCGGAAGTATGATGAAAAATGATGTGTGGAGATGGTTTTGGTTTTTCTAGATATCTTCTAGTGAAAGTATCACATGTTCTTTGAAAGCCTTAATAATTTGTCATGAGTCACTCATCAATTATTATGATCATTATTATTATTCTTATTATCATTATTTTCAATTTCACTATTAATTTTATATTAATTATGGGTTGTGGGCGGAATCATGACAAGAAAAAATATTGAAATGTATTTGAAAACTATTCAGATCATACGCAAATAATTGAAGAAGTTTTTTCACTCGATTTTGACACTATGACAATATGAGTTTGAACCAGAATCATGAGAGGATTTCAAAACTAAAGGATGTCCTATTTGGAGAAACCGAAAGCTTCACAATTTCGAAAATATTCCAGTTGTATTGTCGATCTTTCAATAACACAAAGTTCAGTTAGAAAAATAATTGAAACAATTATCACCCACAGCACCATGAAGGATAGGAAAGCAGTGGTGAACATGCTTGGGACGTATTTTATCATGCCTACAACGATCCCTTGAACTTCGTACCAAGAATAATTGAACTCTGTCCTCGACACATAACTCAAAGTTCTTGGGTTCACTTTTCGCAAAATGTAATCAGATTCGCTGTTCTCTAAACGATTTTGAATGTAATAGATTTCACTCAACCATACGGAATGATCAATAGATATATATCGTACAGCTGTCAAGCAATATGTCAGCCTCTGATGACATTTATTGAAAGTAATTCAAATCTGATTCCACAAAGAAAAATTGAAAAAGAACGACTTTTCAGCATTCATTCAGGTTTTCCCTAGTTTTCTTTTTTCCTAAACCACCCACCCTATCTATTTATATTGCATTTGAATTCCGGGATTCAAGATAATCAGAGTTGCATCTCAGAATTTTACTAAATTCCGAATCGCAACTCGGAATATTATATACATAATTCCAAGTTACAACTCGGAATATAGAAACTTCGAGTTACAACTCGGAATATACCTATTAATATTCCGAATTGTAACTGGGATTATTAAAACTCCGAGTTTCAACTGGAAATTTACCTATTAATATTCCGAATTGTAATTTTTCAGATTAAAACTCCATAATAAAAATGAAAAATTCAATATCATTCAATAAAAAAACACCTTGTTACCAGAATTCCTCCGTCTGCCAAATTGTCACTTTCCAGTGTCAAAACCAACTGAACATTTAAAAATTTTGCGAAGAGGAGTGTTCTAATTTGTGTTGAGAAAAAGTTTCATTCTTATTGAATATATTTATTTTTCCAATTTTTCTCAAAGAACTAGGTGTCACTGACAAATAGAGAATTTCTCTTTTAGGTATCTAAAGGTTTAATTTCAAGCGCACTGGCATTTTGGGACAGATCACAAAATCTGTCCGTACTACAAATATATTGGAATAATTTTCAATAACTCCTACTTTATTTTCTTGAAACGAGGAGAGAAAATCCCACAAAAAGCTGAGAAATGAATGTACCACTTCCTCGAAAAACTTACAGTCAGTATTTAAACTCTGAGTTACCACTCGGCAACTCGGAATATCAGATTTGATATTCCGAGTTGTAATTCAAGCCAAAAAATAAGAATAAATTAATATTGGCCCTCCTACGCTTCCGTACCATCTAGTATTGGAAAGAACAAACCGAAAAAAAAAATATTATTGAGTTTTTGTGAGACTAACGCATGACAATTGATTTTCATACATGTAGAGATATATGTAATATGCCAGTGAAGTAGTTTTTGGACATCATTCTCATAACTTCGTGAATAAGGAAGGGGTCCAAAAAGTATTAATTTCACAAATCGCCCTGTATCTCATCAACGGAAATAATTATGCAAAATCTGATTGGACCATATCTTGAGTTTCATTGAAAAGTATGACAGGAATATGAAAACCGGAAATCTATTCCTAATAGCAACCGAGAAACTTGCCGGTCTCAACCAATTAATTACTTATTTTCCTTAGTCTATCTGATCGATGAATATCAGATAGGATATATGAAATTATCTTCCCCTGAAT
Source organism: Gastrophysa polygoni (assembly GCA_963576655.1). Taxonomy (NCBI): domain Eukaryota; kingdom Metazoa; phylum Arthropoda; class Insecta; order Coleoptera; family Chrysomelidae; genus Gastrophysa; species Gastrophysa polygoni. Next base: position 34,987,605 of record OY755084.1, on the reverse strand, counting down.
GAAACCAAGAAGTTTTATCAAATGACTGACTGACATGATCATATTTTTTTTTAAATCATAGGCATACTACAAAAAGTATTCGAACTTCTGATGTGTGGAGAATTTCTGTTGAGTTGAGGATATTTGCGACAGAATCAGGCATAGAATCGCATAGAGTCAGTTATTTAAGTTTCATACAACGATATACAGGAAACTGATGCTGTCACTGATAGTGTTTCGCTTCGCCAAAAACGCTAGAGGCATTTTCCGCTCAATAATGAAACTCCACAAAAGATGACGACTTTTCTGCAGATTTCTGTACACATAGTTGATGTTTTGAGATTGTTATAATGTAGTTTGATCATTAATTGACAAGCAACCTAAACCACTACTTCTGAATAAACATTTCAATAACACTGATGATAATAATAATGATAAATAATGATGAAAAAAAAAATAGTTTTGAAGAACATTACAATATGTACACATTAAAGGTAGATAGAGCAATATTAAACAAAATAATCGTCAAATATATACTGGCTGGCCTAATGAAAACGAAACAAGGCCGATTTGACACAGTTATCGTTCTCAGAAAAAAAAACACTTGAACCGGTCGATTTTTTTTTCGAGGAGAAATATTTTGTTTTCAACTTTTTCACTCCAAACCCCTCGGAGGGGAGAGCTCCAACCCTTGACTCTCAAATGGGATAAGCGGATGGGATAATCTCTTACCAACGCTTCCTTATTTTTGGAATTCAATGCAGTAGTTCTCCAGAAAACACATTCATGAAAATAATCCGCTAGTGATGGGAAGTAGTTGAAACGATGTTCATCTAAGAAGTGCCTTATGTGTTTTTTTTATCGTGTCTTATCCAACATTGAATAAGAATCATTCATTTTAATGTCAGTTCCTTGATCTCTCAGTAAAATGCATACCTTGTTCCGTTTTCATTGGGCCACCCTGCACTTATGTAATGAGTCGATATAAAAATCGATCTCCATGTGATCTGCTATGTTATACTGTTCGATATCTGTCAGAATTTTGAATACACTTTTTCTGTAGTTTGAGGTTTTCGATTATTTTTATTTCATTAGGTAATTTATTGTAGAACTTTTTCTGTGATGGTTAGTATATGTCTGGGGTACTTATTATTTATCAATATTTCTTGTCGTATATTCTGTTTGAGGCTTGAAATCATCGAACAGATATTTATTTTCAATGAAAAAAAAGCAACATTCTTGGATATAGATAGCAAATCCAGTAAGAATTCTACTTTTCCTGAATAATTCTTTGCATGATTCTGTGGTCTATGTAATTGGTTAGATTCCAGCCAGCTGACTAGGCAGTTACTGATCATTTTTCCAAAGATTTTGAAGAAAGACAATTATGAAATAATTGGGCGGTAATTATCGATAATACTGATTTTGTTGTCATCAACTAACATACGAGTGATTTTCCGCTGTAACGAATGAAACTCTGTTATCAAGTTGGCTGTACGTTAGAGTTTTAGTTGAAGAAATTAGATAGGTGAATAGACAGAGTAGCGGAATGAAGAATTAAGGTTTGCGCCCGTATTTATTGTGGAATTGTGGATTTCTCATGATAAGTACAAAATTACCTAATAACAATCAGATATAGAATCAAATATGATGATTATCTAAATTGTATCAATTCAATCACATATTTGATTCTATCTAAAGCTATCTTCAGGCATATCATATTCAAAGGTGGTTCGGTATATGTTCCAGTGAAGGTGAGATATTTCTTCTCGGTATACGGAAGAATGTGTGGGTGAATTCCTGAGAGTGGGGTATTTACTTTCGATAAACAAGATAATGATCGACCCATCATATCAAAATAAATTTGCCTGAACTTGATATTTTTGTTCAGAACAAAATTTCCATTGACTCGATGATAAAACGTTGGAGATATCTACATGAATTTATCTCATTCTTATCTAATTTCAGTCATATCACTATGTGTGACATCGGTCCATTGTGCTACATGAGTCAATCATCACATGGCTACCAGTGGCGGATTTGCCATAAGGCCCAGTAGGCCCGGGCCTAGGGCGGCCAGATACGGAGGGCGGCAATCGTGCCAAAAAAACTCAGTGATGATAACAAGAAATAACTCAAATGCAAAGTATCTCAAAATATTTTAGAGGCTCGCGTACCGTACGTATGATTATAATCTTCCTAAATCACTATTTTTGAGTATTAAAGTATAAATACTTTCGTACATCGTGCTTAAAAAATAGTTCGTACGTTTAGTTTAATATTAGTGATCTAGGAAGAATACCTATCCTATTGTTATTACAAAAACAACTCAGCGGTGTCGCGCGAACATTCTAGAAAGCTCTACACGACGCTCGAATGCGTGCGCGCGCCGCCCCGCAGGAAGGATCTAGAAACGGTGCAAGCGCGACGGAAATACGCGCGACGTGAGAGTGAGCAAGACAGCGCGCGGCATGCATACACGCGCGCGTTCTGGAAACTGCCCGACTATTCTAGTATAACGTTGCACCGGTATATATAAGCTACGGGTTTGGACGGTGGGACAGTTCAGTTTAGTGAGCGATTGAGTGCGATACTGCTTAAGTTGAATATGGACGGAAAGAAAAGGGTAAGGTTAAGTGGGGCAGAGTATCGCAAGAGAGCTAAAGAAAAAGATGATAAACAAAAAGATACGATTAAAAAAACACGGAAATTAGACGATTTCTTTGGAAAACTTGATGTTCCAAGTAGTAGTGGCGCTCCGTCAACTGATGATTCTGCAGTGTCTTCAAGTGAAAATACTTTGATCGATGTGGCAAGCATATCGAAAGAACAAGCCGAAGATGTCCCTCTAGTACCAGGAGTGGCAGGAGTAGGAGTGCAGCCCAATCCTACGGACCAGGAGCTCTACGAAATCAGCGACGATCCAGCTAAATGGACAATCGACGAGTTCACGCGTGATCACATTTGTAAGAACAGAGCCAATCAAAACATCCAAAATGATTTTCCTAAAAGTGAGCGCATTTACAAAGATAAAGCGCGACAGTTGTCGAGACATTTATTCGAACGTCAGCTTCTGAACGGTGAAAAAGTTCCGCGAAAGTGGCTAATTTATTCCAAAAGTACTGGATGTGTTTTTTGTGGTCCTTGTCTGCTTTTTAATAGCGGGGAGAGTCAGTTCGACAAAAAAGAAGGTTTCAATGACTGGAAAAATTCATATCATCGAGTGTCAACTCATGAGAATTCGCCTACTCACAAATTATCTGTTCTGCATATGAAAGAACGAAGCAACGTGCTAGGTCGCATTGACCGCGCATTAACAATGCAATTAGATGAAGAAATAAATTACTGGAGAAACATTCTGAAAAGAGTAGTTGCATGCGTAAAAGCGCTTGCGTCACGTGGTTTGCCTTTCAGAGGACACGAAGAAAAATTTGGATCAATCCACAATGGAAATTATTTGATGTCCTTAGAGCTTATCGCTGAGTTCGATCCGTTCTTAGCCAAACACATTACACGTTATGGAAATCCAGGCTCAGGATTTACGAGTTATCTTTCTTCAACAACATGCGAAGAATTCATTCGACTTATGGGAAACAAAGTTTTGGAAACAATTGTTATGGAAATATTAACCGCAAAATATTTTTCTCTGATTATTGACTCGACACCGGATATATCTCACGTAGACCAGCTCACTTATGTTATCAGATATGTCCTGCCTAATGGGTCACCTGTAGAACGGTTCCTCAAGTTTATTCCAAACACAGGCCACAAATCACAACAAATGGCAGATGCTGTTACCTCAACTTTAACTGAATTGGGAATTGACATTTCAAACTGCCGCGGGCAATCATATGACAATGCAGCTAACATGTCAGGCATATACAACGGCCTGCAAGCTAAAATAAAGGAAATTTCACCCCTTGCCGACTATGTTCCCTGTTCAGCACACTCGCTTAATTTAGTAGGTGAATGTGCTGCTGAAAGCAGCCAAGAGGCTTGTTCGTTCTTTTTTCTACTCCAAGAGTTATACAATTTCTTTGCAGCGTCAACTCAGCGTTGGGAACTCCTTCAAACCCATTTCACCGTCAAAAGTCTATCAACGACTCGTTGGTCAGCTCGTGCAGACGCATGCAAAAGTTTACGCGAATCCTGGAATGAAATCCATAAAGCGCTAGTCACCATCGAAAATGACACACAACAGAAGAGATATGCGTTATATGCGAAGCATGAGGTATTCGTTTGAAACTGGAACGTTTTGAAACGGCTCTCATGGCTGTTTTTTGGGGATGTTTACTAGATCGCATTAACGCCACAAGTAAAAAACTTCAGAGTGTGGAAATTGACATTACTATTGTTATAGAACTGTACGAGGCTTTAATACATTTTGTTGGCGAAACAAGAGAGAATTTCGATGAATTCGAAAAAAAAGCGAATAAACTGTCCTTCGTACAGGAATATGAAAAAGATTTTCGACGCAATCGAAAGCGTAAGCTGCTTCCTGGCGAGACTAATACAGGTGAAGAGATGCAACAAAGTGGCCGTGAAAATTTTAGAATACATACTTTTTTGGTAGTAATTGATACATTGTCAGAAGAACTGAAAAGACGCCGGGATGCTTATAAATTACTCTACAATAAATTCCACTTTATTACCAACCTGAAGAATCTAAGCATCTCAGAAGTCGAAGATAAGGCCAAAGTATTGCAAATGATTTATTCTACTGACTTAGAAGACAATTTTACAGAAGAATGTCTTCATTTTCGTTCCCACTGCAGCATAAAAAATGAGGAGCAAAAGAGTGCAGTCAGTTTGTTGAAATGGTTACGAACCGAAGGTCTTCAAACCATTTATCCAAACGTGGATATTGGTCTTCGTATGTGTGTGTGTACACCCGCCAGTAACTGTACAGGAGAAAGATCGTTTTCTTGTTTGCGCAGAGTTAAAAACTATTTACGCACTACAATGACGGAGCAGAGGCTAAACGATCTTGCTTTGCTTAACATAGAAGCTGATTTTTTTAAGGAAATTGGATTGCGAAGATTTAATTAATAATTTTGCTGCGCTTAAGTGCAGACGACGAGTTTTGTAACACATTGTAAAACCTTTATTTTATTAAAAAGGAAACCTAAAACCATTTTGAATGTTTTATTCAAATTTCCAATCATCCCTGGCCTCGGAAAATATTATAAACTAGCTTTATAAGCTAGCTTTTAGTTAACAATTTTCTGAATCAAATAAAAGTGGCAATAAAGTAAATTCATGAATTATGTATCTAGTCTCTAATGATCGGTGCTGAGAAAAGGGCGGCACATGGCCTGGGGCCTAGAGCGGCTAGGACTGCAAATCCGCCACTGATGGCTACTACGATTCCGTTGAGAAGATAACAAAAAAATCTTCAACGAACTCTATTCGGAAGAAATTAAATATCACAATAATCCTGGCATGACAGTATATGCAGTGCCGGATCTAGGGTGAATCGGTGAAGCGACCGATTCAGCACAATATCGTGAGGAGCTCATTTTGAGCAAAATGTACAATCAAAAATTGAAAAATGAAGACAATTTTTCTTCAACAGCTCTCTTCTACAAAATATGCAGTTACATACACCATACTATCCCTCATAAATTTTATTATATTTTTTATTCCATATCAATTATCTCCAATGTAAGTATATTCTGATTTACCCAAAAGTGATATAGTTTTCAGACTGATTGATTCTTTTCATTTATAGCTACCCTCCTACCGGTTTTCAACTCTCTTTATTTTTCGTTCATTTTTTTTTTCTTACTTCGATAAAAAATGGGTGGGGGCGTCAAAAAGTTATTTTGGTTCACTAGAAAAAAAGCCTCGGTCCGGCACTGAGCATAAGCATATTTATTGGATATTTTTTGTATAAAATTGTTTGTGACTCCTCGAAATATACTAAAAACAATAATTTTGATAAGAGTATTCTTTTTATCGTGAAATACTATCAATCCAAGTAATGAGTTCAAAATAAGCGTTCCACCCAGTGAACCGCTATCAATATGTCGAAACATCAATAGATAAATAATTGTTAAAACATTTCCATAGTGACGATAAAATGAGAAGAGGACAAACAAACTTATAGTATACGGAATAATTATCAAACATCTGTTTCGTTGAATAGAATTATTGACTACATAATCTCGTTATATGATTGAAGTTTATAATGTTTCTTCTCAAATGGTGGAAGATATACTATTTATTTCTTATATTCTCAATAAATACTCGAATGTTCGAAAAGTAAGGTACACATATTCTTCAAATAAAATACCTATCGGGTACCTACTCGATATTTTGTTCATAAATCATTTCGACACCCCAAATGGCATAACTATCTATTATTCTGGTCGAGAAAAAAGTAATAAATATTCAATCATACCTCATCAGAAAATTTCCTTGCATGTGCCATTCACTAATTCGAAACCATACAAACAATCACTAGCATTTTTCGATACAACATCTCTACTGATATTTGGTTTCCCTCCGTCTGAGGGAAAAGTGAAAACATAGGTCAGGAAAATTACTAACAACACAAAGAATATCCACAGAAGCCTGCCCATTTTGTTTTCCCGACGATCGAGACTGAATTAATAGAAGATGCGATATGCTTCTGTTGAATCAAGTGTGAATGACTCTGACCAGTACCGTATTCTGACATTGATAACCCTGGGGATACTCTGGCATGAAATTATTGCGTTCCATGCTTGATCATCATGATAATAATGAATGTAGAACTTTATTCAACAATATCAATTTCAAGCAAACATGAATGAATGTACGAGTATGAATTGGAAAGAAGTTCAAAGAGAACGATAAGTGCAAGTGTACTTGTTTCGTTATTATTGAGTAGGAAACAAAGTACAATATACATTGATTGACAATGAAATAGTGTAAAAATCGACATGGACATATGAGATTTCTCTCAAAAAATTGAAATGACGTATACTTGAAACATATCTATTCACACACTCCAAATAACATATTAAATAATAAAAACACTCATGAAAAAGCAATACAATCTAAAATTTGAGAATCCAAAATTTTTCGAACGTTTCGAGAATCTCATAAATATTTGGTCAATTCAAAAAGCAAAGGTAAGCGTGATTTTATTTACAATTTGAGGATTTCATTCAGGTACTCGAATAGTCATGGTAGTTCAATTCTTTGATATCGAAATATGTATTTCTTCAATTCTTTTTGGAAACTATGAATTGGTTTAATCATTTCCGGAATATTATTGCATAGTTTGGGAACAAGCAGGTAATTACAGGAGCGCGTTGAGCAACGACCTTAACCATTACAGGGGTGATATAATGATCCCTTAGACAAATATTTTGTACTGAAGAGAAGAAAGCAATGCTGTATGTTTCTTTGCATGATATTGAATACTAGTGCATGAAAAAGTACAATTCTCTAATGCCCAAAATTTGTGTTTCGATGCATGAATTATCGAAAGGATATCTATTATTTTTGGAAAATATTAATTTCAGAAATCGTCTTTGCATAACTCCTATGACGTGAATGTGAGTATTCAAAGCTCTGCCCCAAATAACTATTCCATAGCGAATATGTCTATTGTGTATTCAAATTGAAGTTACAATTCGGATACTGTGGTTAGATACTCAAATACGAAATAAATATATAACCCAAATGACCACAACAATATTTAGATAAGTATTTCGTCAACATACTCGTCATCCTCAGTAGACCCCGATGGTAATTCCTGGAGAAAAGATACTAAGGAGTCGATAATCATTTTCACTTCTCAGGTCTGCTGAGAATGACAACTTAGTTGCTGAGATATGTATTCAGACTTTTCTGAATATTGTTCTGGTTTTTTGAGTTACATATTTATTTTGTATTTGTGTATTCAAATAATCGAACACTTTGTGTATTTGAGTTGTGACCCCTGGTTTCAAGGCTTAATGGTGTGTCAGATTCATAACACGATATGTCAGATTTTTCTCATGTATTGTCAGATGATACATTCATCATTCTCGATCTGCTCACTAATATATACGTTCAATTCAATATAAGTCTTACTATGTAGTCGCGTCCTTCCTGATAACCTTTCATCAGACACAACAAATTTTGGTGACGAGGTGAAACAACCAAACATTTCAAGAAACTTCGAACTCGGCATATCAAAAAGCCTAATTGCTGTTGTTCAATATTCTGGATTCAAATACAACCTGATAAAGTTCGAAAATGGATGCTAATCAGTGGATTCTTCCACTTTCATAGCGCCATTCGAACATTTCGTATCCAAAAAAGAAAATTATCCCACCATGAAAGGCGTATTTTAAAATGAAACACTACCCACTCATTATATCATTAGGAGGAGACACTCGCTCTTAAAGCTTCAAAAATAAGATAGAAGAAAGCTTTCAAATCGACAACCCGCACCGACAGTCTCAATTGGAGAAAGTGATATCAACAAGATCAGTCAACGTCGTCTGCGCCCTTTGTCTTTCTCTGCAACACGTCAACTTCCAAAGAATTCATCAAATTACTCTGGGTCCACGAAGCAGTCCCCTCTGAATAACAGTCATTTAGGCATAGAGAATTATTGCCTTCCCTGTAGTCGTACCAACCACAAGACTAAAGACTGTACAAGACTCATGTTGGAAAACTGTTGTTGTTTCCGCATATCGACACTCATGCAGCAGAAGTCGAAACGAAATTCTAATAGTCAGTCTACGCAGAATTAACAACCATTGACATATTCTGTCGACATTATTTCACATCGAGATCTCGAAGGTTTCAACCAAATTGTTGACTTTTTCAAAAAGTCTTTCACTACATAAGATTCTACACTACAATTGAAGGCAAGATTCAGAATTTGAAGGTAGATTCTGGCGCTGGCCTCACATTGATTCCTGAATCGAACTTTCAAAAATTAGAACTTCCAGTTGAACTCAAACCTACAGAAGTTCAGCTTCGATCATACACTTCAGGAGTTTTCAAGCCGCTGGGAGTAGCTGAAGTCTCTGTTGTATATCAAGATCAGAAATCAAAAGAGGTTTATTTGTTGTGCCTGCTCAATTTCCTCCACTACTTGGTAGAACCTGGATTTGTCATTTGGATATCATCCTTCAAGATATTATCGTCGAAATTATAACATTTCATACAAGAAAGTTCATTCGGTGGATATAGTGTCTGATATCATACGTGATTCTGCTGATGTTTCCGAGTCAAGAGTTGGATGTGAACCTGGATTCACTTGTTCACTTCAATTACGGACTAATTTGAAACCCGTGCCCATTAAAGAGCGGAATGTTCCATATGCATTACTTGATAAAACGAATGACGAGTTGGACAATCTCGAAAAATCTGGTATCATCTCAGAGTCATCATTCCAAAACCAGTTAGTTCGTTATGCCTATGTGTTGACTTTAAGATAGGCGTGAACAAACAGCTCACATCAGCACATTATCCCTTACAGAAAATTGATGATATCATCAAAAGTCTCAGGAATTCCACTTATCATCGTCGTTTTTATTGATTCAAATCACGGTGGACGATGAAAGTGAAGCCATCGCGGTACCTATCTCATGAACCGTTTAAGCTTTGGTATCAAAACGGCACCTAGTGAATTCAGCCGACTCCTAGGATAAGATCCTGTCCAATCTCGATGGTGTGAGGTCATATTACGATGATATAATCATACACGGGCCACTCTGGAAGAATGCAGATGTCATTCGATCGCCCGTCTCAAGAAACTTTAAAGATTTGATTTACATCTGACTAAATCAAGTTCGATATCTTGGTTATTGCATCGTCCATAATAAAATTTCCAGGTGCCCTAAGAAATGCCCTGATTTAGATCATGAACGGATCAAGTATCATCTGTTGCATGTTATGTAAGTCCGAAAACATTCAATAATTCTATTTGTACTTCTCAAAATGAAATATCACCATGGGTTTCGTCCAGGGAATGTTACGATTGCCAATAGCCACAAAAATGGAGTGAGTTGTTTGTATCGCGATCAGCGTGGACAGGAAATTTCAGACTTTGTGAAGATGAGAGGTGATAATGCTGATGGATGATGATCAAAGGTGGTCAAATTGGAAATTTATATTTGTTGTCTCAAATTAGGACAAATTAGGAAAGAGTGGCAACATGGTGAGCGCGTTGAGATCGCCAAAAAATGTTCTCCGTAATAAATGCTGCAAAAAGTTTTAAAAAAAACGTCGTAAATGGGTTGAAATGTATAAACTGTGAAAACAACTTCCACGTGAGCTGTGCTGAAAATTGCAACTTTGTTGAGTTCACCGGTGATGATTTAATCATGTGTTGTGAACCAGAGCCAACCACCGATCAGCTATTTTTCGACGCCATGGACAATTTAGGCCTTGAAAAAAAGGTAGATGACATAAATCTATTCAAATATATTTTGAAACAGAAGTACGTCTTGATCACGGAATTATACGATAGAATTGATTCAATGAGTGAAGAAATGATTTTATTGAAGGAAAAACAGTTCGAAAAAAAGAACGAAGCAAAACATGGTAATACCGTTGTCGATAAACGCGATATACCGAGAAAGGCATCATCTGTTTCGCTCTCCGATGGGGCCAAATATAGCACTGTTGCCAGTTCCTTTCAAAAGTCTGCGATGTTAGGAAATTATAAATTTGGGAAAGGATAGTCATTCATCTGAACTTCAAAATCAGAAGGAATGGGAAGATGTCAAAAGGAAGAGACAAAGAAAACACGTAACCATTGGAAGAAATGACGAAATCGAAATAAATGGAAGAGAAATCAGAGGTGTCCCAAAATTTGTAGACATTCATATATATAGAGTAGAATGACTGCTGAAGAATTGAAGGAAATAATCGAAACACGTTTTCCTGAAGTGGTTGTAACAGCCTTGAACTCGAAGCATCCACATTTCTATAGTTCTTTCAAAGTTAGTCTCTACAACTTTAACTACCAAAATGCAATGGGTCCAACAATATGGCCAAATGGTGCCCACATACAGAGGTTGCAGCCCAGGTTGAAGCCCAGGGATGCACCTCAAAGTGACAAAACTGAAGACACCAGAAATATATATGAAAATAATTTTTTATACCCCCGACCGTCTCAGCTGCTATCAAAACCATAGAAGCCTCTTCGGAGTATTTCGCTGCTACTCATCCCAAGATCCCAAGTGAAAAGACAGGCGACAGGTTGAGTAATAAGGTGAATTCAGGTACAAAGAGAATACATGTTTTTTATATTAATATTCAATGCATAAGTAACAAATTAAGTGAAGTAGAATATTTCATAGGTATTAACAAGATAGATATATTGTTTCTCACTGAGAGTTGGGTTTCCGAATCTGAAACAGCAAACATTGTCATTCCTTACGTTAAACTAGTAGCATATATTACTGTAGAAGAGCGTCTGACCATGGTTTATGTGTTTTTGCCCGGAACTTGTTAAGAATCAAATCTGAAGAAATCAACGAATATGGTGTAGATATCATGCTGAATTCACGTTAATAGAACTAGTTAACGGAAAAATCTATTTCCTATGTTTATATAGATCTCCTACGGGCGACACTGATGATTTCTTGCATGCACTAAACAATGTTCTGGAAATAATACCCTCTAATAGTCAAATTGTTGTGGTTGGCGACTTCAACTTGATTTTCAATATCGTGTATAACATAAATGTGAAAGACTGTATAATTACTTTCTTGTCATAAAATTTAGAGGAAAAAGTTGTCGTAAATACACGACTTACAAGCACTAGTGCCACAAAAATAGATAATCTGTTCACTTACATTTACAACAACTTCATCGTGGATGTAATTGACCCCCTTATGTCAGATCATACAGGCATTTTCTTCTCTATTGCCATAAGTATCATTTCAAAAGACAAGTATATTTCATGCAGACCTATGACTGAACATAGAAAACAACAGTTCATAGAATGTGTGAATAACGTAAATTGGTAAATACTTGATAATATAAAAAACCCTAATGAATCTGCAAACTTCCTGGTCAATACGTTATCAACTTTCTACAATCAATGTTTTGTTGAAAAAGATATAAAAACACCCACGACAGATAAAAAAAATTTGTTTCCGATCATGATATGCAACAATTAAATCGCACCTTGGATGCTGTTCATGTGATAGCTTGTTCTACAATAAATGATGAATACCTCCAGTTATATAATACACTGAAGACAGACTTTGAAAAAAATAAAACGAGGGAAATTAAATGCTAAAAGTGAACGACAAAAAACAGCATGGGACATAATAAACGAAAATAAAAAAAATGAGATATGCACATGTGACTTCTGAATTGACAGCTAATGATTTCTCGGACTTCTTCTCTGTTATGAATAATGACTAACTTCAACAACGTAGACAACACCAAGTTCTCGACTTTTTAAAGAATGCACCAAATGCAAATGAATCACTTTTTTTCCAGTATCGACATCGAAGTTAAAACCATAATATCACATTTGAAAAGTAGTAAATCCCATAGACTTATTATAAGTCTATGTTATAACCCATAGACTTATTATTAACCCCAACAGCGAGATTTTAAAACTGGTTAGCGATTCGCATGCTAAGCCTATTGCACATCTAATGAACACATGTATCGAGCAAGGGATTTATCCCGAAATATTCAAAACAGCACTAGTTACTCCTATGCACAAGAAATGTGAGTTTAATAACACAGACAGTTATAGGCCTATATCCATCATACCCGTTATCTCAAAAATATTTGAAATTGTCCTAAAAAATAGATTATCAGAATATTTCGGAAAAAATGATTTATCAAATAATGCTCAATTTGGGCACAGACAAAAGAGTTCCATTCATTTTTCAGCTTTTGATGGGATTTTCTCTCCTCCTCCAATACAATTTTCAATCGAATCATCATACAAGTATAAAGAAAGGAATAATCACTTCATGATAGAGCCAAATCCATATCATCGAACCACCAAATTTTCAATGCCGAAATGAACCATATAAAAGATGTTCTACAACTCAACACTTATCCGAAACATTTCATTGACAAAACAATACACCAAATTGAGAACAGACATAATATACAACAAACACAAAGACAACCAACACTGATAACAAATGTAATCCCATACATTCCCGGAATATCTGAAAAAATTAAACGTGTTGGTGACAAGTTTCGAGTGAAAACAGTGTTCAAGACAGAAAATACAATGAGATCGATTTTGACTCATACAAAACCGAGAAATGAAAAACAGTCATCAAAAAATTGTATATACAGTATACCATGTGTTTGTGGAAAATATTATACCGGTGAAACCAGCAGGCCTCTATCAGTAAGGATGAAAGAGCATAAGAACAATATAAAGAGAAGATATACTGACAAGTCAAAATTAGCTGAGCATATCCTTACTGAGAATGGACAACATATGGCCGATTGGAGTAATATTAAGATCATAGGAAAAGAAGACAACAACCAAAAACGGAAAATCAAAGAGTCTGCTTGCATTCTCCTGAACGGAGACAATAATATTGCTTCTTGTTCAGTTGATATAGATAGAACTTGGCATCCACTTCTGAAACTCGAATATGAAAATGGAAAATTCGATATCAATTAATGAAAACACCTTGTAACCAGAATTCCTCCGTCTGCCAAATTGTCACTTTTCAGTGTCAAAATCGGAAACATGTTTACGAAGTTTACGAAGAAAAATATTTCAATTGTGTTGAGAACGGGAGCAGATTCGTTCCCGAAACGTCCACCAAGATGAGTAGAGGTTTTATTATTATTAAATATATTTGTATTTCCAAATTTTATCAAAAACAAGGTGTCACTGACCAATAGAGAATTTCTCTTTTAGGTATCTAAAGGTTTAATTTCAAGCGCAGTGACATTTTGGGACAGATCCTAAATCTGTCCTTACTACACATATATTGCAATAATTTTTAATAACTTCTACTCTATTTTTTAGAAACGAGGAGAGAAAATCCCATCAAAAGCTGAAAAATGAATGTACCACCTCCTCGAAGAACTTACAGACAGTATTTAAAAGAGTTCCACTATCAATGCAATCTACGAGATGTATAAAAACATTATAGAAGCTTTTGAAGAGCGTAAATTGTGCTGTGCAAAATTCCATGACATGTTAAAGCATTTGACACGGTGGACCAATTGTTTATTATTGCAAAAATTAGAATATTATGAGATCAGAGGAAACGACTTGAATCTATTTACATCCTACCTTGCAGGTCGACAGCAACGAGTTAAATTCAACGGCGACATATCAAAACTGTTGAAAGTCAGTTATGGAGTACCACAGGGTTCAGTCCTTCGTCCTGTATTATTTATTATTTATATTAATGATATGCCTTTTAACCTAACGAATGTGTCTCCGGTAATGTATGCTGATGATGTCACTTTTCTCTTATGTGACACTAGGCCTTCCAATCTGAAATGATAAAACTGAAACTTTAGATTTGTCAACCAAAAATAATATGAAAAATTATGAACCAGTTAAGCTTCTTGGAGTGTATTTGGACTCGTCTTTGAATTTCTTACTCCATAATCAAAAACAACAATCAAGACAACTTGGCAAAATAATAACAACAGAGTGTTCAAGAGTAGAGTATTTTGGCATTATCCACAGCATAATGACATATGGACTGATAGTATGGGGTACACCATGCCATTCAGATATTATATTCAAATTACAAATGAAAGTGGTCAGAATTATGGCACAGGCTAAATATGACGACCATTGTAAGCATTTGTTCGAAAATCTCCATATCTTAACTCTGCGATCTTGCTTCATATATGAATGTTCGTGTTATGCCAAAAAATTGAAGGGCGAAAATTAAGTTACCAGGCAGGAGGACATACACTACCATGATAACAGAGCCAAAACAAACTTAAGGCTGCCCAAATATAGTTATGTATATATAGTTATTAGTATTAGTATTAGTATAATACTAATTTGTTGCCTGCCCGACAACATATATATATATATATATATATATATATATATATATATTGTACTGCTATATCTTTGATTTCACATCTGTATTTGTTGTTTTTGTTGTATTCGTTGTATTTGACTGTACATTCACTGTACACTGTATTTTTTTTTGTTGTTATAACGATTTCAACTTATACTACTACTATGTATCACTATTGGCGTATGCAAGAACTATTTTTGTATGTACTGCACAAATAAATTCTATTCTATTCTATTCTATTCATCAGAAAAATAATTGTAGATCAAAAAAACAATATGGTCAAGATGGTAGCAAGATGCTTCATCATAAATTGTTACATGAGATGAATATGAATGATCCCGAAAATGAGGCAACTTCGAATAATGGATTTTTTCAGCTATCATATATATTAAACTGACTACAATAACTTCTATTTTATTTTTTAGAAACGAGGAGAGGAAATCCTACACAAAAGCTGGAAAAATGAATGATCCACCTCCTCGACAGTATTGGTTCAAAATTTCTACTGAGAATGTTCGCTCGTTTTGATAAAGGTGTTCTACGATATCACTATAAGAAAGCAAATAAGCTTAGAATAAGGAATCACAGATCAAACTAAACTACTCTGTATGCAACAGTATAATTTCCAAAAATGTCGATTCGGGATATGAAATTTACTGGAAATCATGAAAGAGCTAAAATGTATCACCGCCTTCTCAAATAGTCATCATTAGCAATCTAAAAGATTTGGCACATCTTCAAGGATTACCCATTCAAGATTTAATTGATGCGAAGTCGAATGTACTTATAGACCAGGATGATCTATCATCATCTCACTGTAGCTCGAGACGTATATCAGGGTCGTGAAACAAGTCAACTAAGAAAAGGCATCTGAGGCAACTAAATTGTTGGCAACAACTGAATCGGGTTGGGTTATTCATGGAAGTGTCAGAAGAAGAAATAAATATATTATGGTCATCATGTTCATAACTTTCATTTATAAATATGCCTGTATTTCAGAAACTGAAGTGGAGTAATTTTCAATCGAGAATTGTGGTGTTTCTCTGACTGATAGACAAATTAATTCTTCTCACGGAAGAGCTGAAGAAATTTTGTAGAATACAGGATACCTTGGAGATGAAAAAAGGAAATAGACATTTATTTGATATGGGAGAGACATTATGTGTCTCTTCCTGGAAGTAAATCTAATGCATATTATAGACTTCTTTGTAATGAAGAAGATGTCGAAATATTATGATCAGTACCAACAAAAATTTCTATCACAAAAAGGTTAGAAAGTTGGACAACGACGAAATCAATGGAACACAAATACTAAAGTATGGTATTTCTCCTACATTTTGGCGAAGTGAATCCCAATTAACCGAATGAATTTGGTCTTGTGTTTGATGCCGCAGCAAAGAGAAATGGGTTTAATAGTCTCGATGAGAATCTTCTTCAAGTCCCAGATTATCTCAGCATGCTTCCGGGTATACTCATGCGTTTCAGGCTTTCAAAATGAAAAGGAGATAGATCCGCGCATCGTTTCTTCTGGCGGACTGGCAATTCGAATGAAAAGGTTGAGCTAAGTGTGTTAATGAAAACCTCAATAAAAACTGTTATAATCATAGATATATAGTTGGAGATATTGTTCTTGTAGAGAATGAAAGCTCCCGTTGTTTAAAATTTCACATAAAATTTTGTATATTGAGGGTCCTATTCTAGGTAGTTCATACAAACATTATCGAACCTTATTCTAGTCCATTTTTCAGCTTTTTTGGAATTTTCTCTCCTCGTTTCTAAGATATTGATATCAAGTCTTTTTATGTATTTGATTTTATCGAAAAATAATTGAGGTTAGCCTAGCTGAAAAAAAGTTATTCGAATACTTTTAAACAAGATAAGGTGTGCTGAATTCTGGCGAAAGAAGCACTTGATAATCTTTGGTTTTGTTTAATTAGTTCATTGTCGAGGAATCCAGGTCAGCTTTGTTATTGTTCATTACTCATTACTAAATATCACGCCTCGATATTCAACTTGATAGAACATGAATAGTTCAGTAGTGGAACTTGATGTTACTCAATAATATGAGTTCGATATCTCATTTTATAAACAACTTATTTATGTAAATCTTTTGTTGAGAATTAGGACACAGAATGAAGACAACACTCATTGAAACTAGTTGTTTGACTTTTTAGCATGTAGTTGATAATGGTGAACATAATTTTAACATGCAAGAAGTGTTTCTTGTTCTGCACAGTATGTGAAAAATCTGAACGTTGAGAAGTCTATGTTTCCTGAAGTATCAAAAAGACGTGGAAGATAACCTTTATGTCGATGATTATTTAGATTCTTGCCCTACAAAACAAGAAGCAGTAGTAAAAGTTGAAGAAATTATTAGATTCACAAATATGGAGGTTTCGATACTATTGGTTTGTCTTGGTATTGACAATATGGTATTGAACATCCCGAAAAAGATTTCGATAAATCGACATCCGAAAGAGTATTATCAAAAAGTAACAATTTCATTCTCACAAAGTTCCTGATATTTTATAGTCTCCTTTGAAAGTCAAGATCATACTTCAACAGGTAAGGCGAGTGGTATAGGCTGGGATGATTCAATTCTTTTGAGAATCCGAGATTGTTGGTCGATTTGTTCGAGTATCTCAAACGGATTTTTCAATTACACATAAATCGTTAGGTATCCTGAATTTTCATCGAGTTCGTCATCCAATGAAATCCATATATTCGCGATGCCAGCGAGGAAGCTTTCGCAGTCATTGCTTACCTCTGAATCGTTTTAACTGGAAATGTAGAAATAGCATTTGTTTCGGCCAAAGCAAGAGTTGCTCCGCTGGAGCAGCTCTCGATTCGTAGGTTAGAACTCCAGGCGGCAGTTATGGGCAGTAAGGTTGTTCAAACATATTTATGGAGTGATTCTCAAACGGAGTTGCGTTGGATTAGTGGGCACGGTAGGAGTCAGTCTCCAGCTCATTTTGGAGGTATATGTACCCATTTAGATGGATGTTGTAGATGGAGCAACAACATTTTCTAGTGCAAATGCGGATATCATCAGCAAGAGGTGGCTCATCGGATCTGATTTTTTTACTGAATCTGAGTGATTGGCTAGCAGCTATAATTGATACAGATAACTTTCATTTGTATGATGATGACAAAGGGAGAAGATATACCTACTCAAAAATTTGTGGATCATATCCATTTCACGTTTTGAACACCTAGCAGATGTAACATGGTTTTCATAATGTACGATATATATTAAGTTCAGCTTCAGTCGACGTTTTCTAGAAAGAAATAGTCATAAGCAAAGAAAAAGAGACATTTCCTCAATGGGGTCATTCTCGATGGGGTCTCTATATTACAGTCGATCCAATTCATCCAGGGACTATTTTTTCATGAGAAAATTTGACTGAACTGCCTCAAAGGCTCACCCCCAGAATAACTGGACCAACTGCAAGAGATCCAAAAGAGGCCTAATTGATATAATTGAACTGTGAACATTTTATATTGTTTTGAATGTACTTTTCTCGAAATTCATTCTCACAATGTTTCATCACTATTCTGTAATATGTAGAACATTTCCTGAGGGTCCTACACTGTAGTATTTCGTAACAAAAACAACTCAAGAAGGCAAAAGAGGCGTTACAAGCATATGCTCATTGAATGTGTTTTGAATCGGGAGATCCTACGCAATGTGCTGAAGAGATTTCGGAAATCATCATGCTGGGAATAGAAACTTACATACCACATAGCACCAAATCTCGAACCACTGGTGAACCATGGTTCAATAGAACCTGTTCTAAGGTCGTCGCTCTGAAGCAAATAGCATACCGTCGTTGGCGCAGAAACCCATGCCCGCAAACTAGAGCTGAATATGTTGAAGCTAGGAATAAATGCAATCGAGCGATAGATGAGTCTGAAGAGGCATACAACACAATGATAAGATCAGAGCTCATAGAGTGCCCAGATGGTTCCCGTTCATTTCGGCCCATTGCCAAGGCAATCAGGACAAATTTCACTTCTAGCTCATTTCCTCCCATCACAAAGGATGATAATACATTGGCTATAACACCTCATGAAAAAGCCAACACATTCGCCAAAATGTTTGCAGAGAATTCTACCTTGGATCCACGAGGCCAGGAACTTCCTGAAATCGCTACCATCGATACCCATATGCCAGAAATTGTCTTCCAGAAACGCACAATCAGACAAATTCTACTTAGCCTAAACGTCAAGAAGGCTATGAGGCCAGACAGAATACCGCCTATTATTCTCAAGAAATGTGCCCCAGAACTAACACCAGTTCTTTGCAGGTTGTTCACCTTTTCATACAAACCTAGGGTTGAACCGATCCCAAAGAAGAAAAAGAAAACCCTCCCTAACAACTATAGACCGATTGCACTACTATGTGTGATCTCTAAGTGATGGAAAAAGCAATCAACATCGAGCTCATCCGATATCTAGAGAGCTGAAGAATCGTGAACGACCGACAATATGGCTTCCGTCACCAGAGGTCAACTGGAGACCTGCTTGCCTCTGTGACACATAAGTGGCAGGTGTCAATCGAGGAACATGGGGAGTCTCTGGCTATAGCCTTGGATATCTCCAAAGCATTCGACCGAGTTTGGCATCAATGCCTCCGACATATGGTTTGCCGCCCCAACTGTGTCCTACGTGGTGGTAGACGGGGTCTCGTCTGATACAACGACGATCAATGCTGGTGTTTCACAAGGCTCTGTCTTGGCACCAACTTTGTTCTTGCTCCACATCAATGATTTGTTGAATGTGACCTCCAGCCCAGTTTATAGCTTTGCGGATGATAGTACACTTCATTCCACCTTTCCTTCTAGAGCCCCCATATTATCCAACGAAGCCAGAGGTGCAAGACGAAGACAGGTCGATGATATAAATGAGGATCTGACAAGAATTCTGAAATAGGGATCTGAAAATCTAGTACAGTTCAATGCAACAAAAACTCAAGCTCGTATGTTCACCAAGAAGGCTGATCGCACAATGCCCAATGATATCGGGTACCACTGTTTCTATGAGGTCGTCATATCCATGCTGGGTGCCACTACCAACAGTGCTCTCTCATGGGACGATCATGTGAAGTCCCTTGCGAAAACTGCTTCACAAAAACAACACTTACCAAATCATTGGCGCCTCTAGGACATCGTAGAAAGGTCGGCGATCTCTGCTTTTTTTAAAGATACTTCCACGGTCGGTGCTCAACGGGAATATCATCTTTTATGCCACCACGTGCGATTCCTAGTAGACAAACCAGATGAGCTCAGGCTGGTCATCTCTACACTGTCAGGCTCGAGACTTGTCGAACATCGCTGTACCAAGCATCATACATCAATAGAACAGCAAAGTTGTGGAATTCTTTGCCTAGTGAAGTATTTCCTGATACTTACAACCTCCAAACTTCCAAAAAAAATTCCAACCCCTTCCTTCTCTCCCAAAATTTCACCGCTGGCTATCACGATGTTCCTCGAACATTATAGGTTGCCTTCTCGAAAAAAAAAAGAATAGAAGCAGAAGCGAAAACTGAATTCAATCTGAATAATCTAAATATTTGAAAACATACCGGAAGTCCCAGAGCTTCTAGGCCAGCAGATATTTCAGTTATTCGCAGAGAAGGAGATTGATACGTGTCGTAGGAGACTATAAGCTCTTTCATGCAGCGAAACAAAATCTACCCCCTGGCAAATAACTCCCGAGAAACCACCCCTAACTTTTGTTTTTCATATTGCACCCCATGTTTGTTTTGGTTCAACCCACATTCATTTTATTGTATCATGGTGAATGAAAATACAAATGAAATATCGATCTGTAAGCTCATCTGTATTTCGAATATTACATTATACTACAGAAATTGTTCAAAATGTTGGCAAGCACTTGCCACACATGCATCAAGTCGCCGAACCAGCGCACGAGTGCAGAAAGCGCTAATCATTTCCAGAGTAACGGTATTACAATTTTCTGAGTTGAATGTTCAATATCCATTGGTTGAGTTCCGAAGAAAACTCGTTTCGAATGTCCCTATAGGAAAAAGTCCAGTGGCGTGAGATCTGGAGAACGTGCAGGCCATCTAACAGGTCCAATCCACCCGATAACGAATTCAATTTTCTTGATTAACTATATTCAAAACTACATATTATGATGTATCATTGAATAAATGAACCATTTATAATTCAGGTGACCATACTCAAGCTGCATATTCTAAATCAGGACAAACTAACGAGCAATAGAGTAATTCAATGGGGTTTATCGTAGTGAAATCTTTAGAGCATTTTTTGATTAAACCAAGCATTTTTAGTGCTTCAGACGTGACGTTAGAAATGTGAGGGCTATAAGGTATCGTTGATTTTATATGGGTGAGTAATTTGGTTTCTGGAGCGACCGAAAGATATTTTGAAACATTCAGCAGCCTGTAACTCCATATAATTTTTGGTGCGCCAAGTAGTTAAGTTGGTCAGGTCGGACTGGGTTCTGATAGTCGATGTCGTCAGTGATAACAGAATGAAGCTTCAGATCGTCAGCAAATAGGAAGAACTTCGAGTGGGAAAAAGGTTCATGAAAATCATTGAAAAACACATCGAACAAAAGTGGTCCAAGATGTGATCCTTGAGGGGCCCCGGAGAGCACAGCATATCGCGTCAAAAAAACTCATGAGATATGTTTTCCCAGAAACGCCCTTATGGGTATATATTTTCAACAGTATAAAATCTCCCAATGATGATTCTTGACCAATTGGAAGTGGCAGGTGTCAATTGAAAAACATATGGAGTCTCTGACTGTAGTACTGGATATCTCCCAAGCATACGACCAAGTTTGGCATCAAGGACCTATATAACTTCCGTCGTATGGTTTGTCTTCCAAACTATGTCGTTTTACCATAATTTTCCTCGCGGATAGATCACTGGAAGTAGTGATAAATGTAGATACAATGCCTATCAGCTTTACAGAAGATGGTACACTTCATTCCGCCTTCTCCTCATCATATCATCCAATGAGGATAGAGGTGCAAGTCGGAGACAGGTCGATACTGTACATGATGGTCTACCAAGAATTTTGAAATGGACATCTGAAAACCTAATTCAATGCAACAAAAACTTGTATCTTCACCGGGTAGGAAAATTACACAATGCCCAATATGATGATGTCAGGTACCACACTGATTCCATGAAGTCGTCAATATCAATGCTCGGTATCACCACCAACAGTACTCTCTCATGAGTTGATCATGTGAGGTCCATTGCAAAAAACTGTTCCAAAAAAACTGTTTCTTTTCCGTGCAGAGATGTACTTCACACCCCAGCACTACTATAAAGAGCGAATTCGACCTGTCCTGGATTATTGTTTACATGGTTGGAGTTCAGCTCCAAAACATATGCTAAAGCCATCTGATTCTATTCACTCTTCGCCTAGTCGGTGATACTACATTCACGAATTCATTGACCTCTAAAACAACGGAAATCTCGTCTATTATGCCACCACGAGCGATTCCAGGTAGACAAACTCTCAGGGTCGGTACTCTCAGACTCGAGACCTGCCGAACTTCGCTCTACGAAGCATTATTCGTCAATAGAACGGCAAAGTTATGAATTTTTTTGCCAGAGAAGTCTTTCCCGATGCTCACAACCTCCAATCTTTCTATGAGAATTTCAATACCTCCTTTCTCTCCCAGAATTCCACCGCTATAAAACAAGAGGTTCCTCTGGCATCATATAGTTTCCTTTCGTGTTCTCGAAAGGTGGAAAAATGTGATGATCAGTAAGCTGAGGTAATTTTTATTTTGTTATGAATAGTTCTTTGAATAGCTTCAGTAGTATGTGGTTTTGAGTGAGGTACATATCCTGTGTACTTTACTAAGGGTTCCTTATATCTTTACATACAAATTGAAGGAATCGTACTATTTCTACGTACGGTGAATGAAGAATGCAGAAAAAACTCAAACATTATTATGGCAAAAGTGCCTGCAAAATGATATCAGAGCAATCCGAGTGAATTTATTTTTTTTTCTTAGTGAAACCCACAAGGAGCGAACCATTCATGGTGTATTTCACTATTTTCGTGAAGTGAAATGTCAAATTTCTCTTCATTAGTACAAAAGAGAGCCATGTCTAATATTGGCTATTCTAAAATAATAACGAATAACGAAGCAATAAACTAACTCAAAATGAACAAATAGGATGATAAAAATAGAAAAATAATTAAATTTAGTTCAAATATCAGATTGTGAAACATTTTCAAAAAGCAGATTGAAAACGCTATTTGATGAAGCGAAAATTTCAAAATGGCGCCTATAAGAGAAAAACGAAGTCATGGCATCAATTATCTCAAAATCAAAAAGCGATATACTTTCTTTTCATTTCTCAAAATGAAGACCTCCAAAAAGTGTCCATAGAAAGTCAAAACCAAAATACCGTATGTTCTCGAAGAATCGAGGTTTGGTTTTTCACGAATATTTTTATTAGTCAATGGCAATTGATGCTCATCAATCATTGCCCATTCAACCGGCTTTGTGGCAATTTAAATAACAGAGATAGCAATACGTGCAGCACCAATCTGGGATTCAGTGTATAGTATTATATATTCAGGGTGTCCCGAAAAAATGCCGACAAACTTAAAGGGGTGATAGGGGACATCGAAACAAGCATTTTTGTGTCATCATACACAAATAATTGAAGAAGTTTTTTACTTGGTTTTTCATTTACCTGCAAAAACATTTCCTTATTATAAAGATTTCCGAAATTCCTACTTTGGGATCGTCTTGAAATTTATTGTTGTTGGTTACTTGCCGTTATATGCCGTCTATTAGGTTAAAATTTGGCATTTAAAATGGCGGATAATTCTTCCAATTTCTCATCTCTAATTTCTAATGAGGAAACAGTGATTCAATTATTGCGAAGTATAATAAGTACCAAACAGTTTTTTTGATCTACTGCCCAAACGGCTCATTTGTGGTCATATGTTTATATAAACAAAAATGCTTGTTTTGATGTCCCCTTCACCCCTCGGTATCTTTTCGGGAATCCCAGCATAGTATTCCTATATTAGTATACTATCATGTTTTCTAATCAGTTTCGCTCTATCAAATAATTGACGTGAAATTCAAATTTCACATTCTGGTAACGTAATTACGGGTCAATATTTATACTGATAAACTTTCTCCACAACAGAATAATTACGTACTCGTATTTGAAAATTATGACTTTCATCTGTTTGTATTGGTTCACTTTGCCAATCACTATAAATTTCTTTTTATTGATATGAATTTTCATTGCTATACTATTTCACAGTCTCACCTGGAGATCTGATTTAGAGCTTTGTTGATAACATTGGAAACTGTTTGTGGAATCTGTTGAAGAGAAATAGATGAGTATTATTTGCAAACAAGTGCATTCCACATTTGATCTCAACTGCGACAGTATCACCAATATATGGTAAGAGGAATGGACCGAAGACAATTTTGCGGCACTCCACGGTCGTTCACAAATTCATTAGAAACTAACTTTTTGTCTTTGCTCTTGTAAATGATCTTGAATCCATTCTATTTAACTAGTTTGCGGCAACTGCCATTGGACATCCTTGCCTCAATGCTGAATCCTCAATTCAATACTACTGCATTTAACTGGAATTTTGAAATGAAAAACATGATGAAAACTGATTCAAAATATTGCTTTATTTAAATATCCGAAATACAAAAATAATAATCATCAAATATAACAGATACATTTAACTCATAACAATAAGAAATTATGCTTAATTTAATTCAAAAAAGTATCCAATATGATGAAAACTGCAGTTTAAACAGTAATAAACATGGCAACTATAAAAACAATGTATTTGTACTTTCGAATATATTCACTGCACTGCAGTAATCACAATGGCAATTGTATATTGAAGGTATACAAATATATCAGTAGAGAAAATTAGAGAAAAAAATGTTTGAATGACTGTAGATTGCGACCGGCTGCTGATATCAAAAAGGGGAAGATCGTATCTGGTATAATGTAAGTTTTATCTAGAATAATGTTTATATATGCACTCTGCGTCTCGGCAACTACCATTGACATCATATGGGCACATAATGGCTAATGGATCAAACCAATCTTTCCTAAAAAGAGATAGTGATCAGCGTTGTTGTTGTTATCCGCATATTATGCATGATTGATGGAATACAAAATTGAAATTAATAGTTGATTGCGTTAAGGATCTCATTCTACCTCTCTCTCGTTCAACCTCCCTTTTTCATTGCTCAATACTACGTCATCATTTCCGCAAAGCACGAAGATTGCTCTATCCTTACAACGTCAAAACTTGAATCATACGTTTTTTTCAGATTCTAATTCACTATTCTAATCATAATTATGTAAGCTCAATTAGACCAGGCATTCGAACCAATGGTCAATGATTCAACAGCCCTCAAGTGCACGCTGACCAAAGAAGTTTACTACAAGTTGAATCAAACTAATAATTAGTGCTTGTTGAATAAGCGTGAAGAAAAGACGTTCGGCCAATAAAAAAAAATCATTATCAAATTTATATTCTACGCCGAGACAAATAAACGAAGACAAATTTGATAATCTAGAGGAATTGAAAAGTACTTTAGTGGTTGATTTTCATATTCTTATGACTAGCTGAAAATCACGTTAAAAAATGTATATGTCTAAGTTGAGTTTTTTCACAAATTATGAGGAATGTCAGTCATCAAAAGTATCAGAGACATAACTCATCATTTTTTTTATAATGAAGAAGTTTCGCATTAGTGTTTTCAAAGATTGCAATGCTTTTTGTTACCAAAGCCACGTTTTTGAAAAGTCAGTGTAGTTGTCGCTACTATGAAATCAGGTACATACGAATTGTTGGGCATCGTTATACAAAAACGCCGATGAAATAACGTACTAATTAACTCCCATCTTCTGAAAAAAGAATAATCAATTTCAGCGCCTCATCAAAAATACCTACCCTGGATAGAAAATTCAGATGTAATTTCATTCTACACCATGTAAATAATTTGATTGTTCCAATATTCTTCAACAATAATAGGAAAATGTTACGCAATGTGTAACCAGTTAACAATTAAAAAAAACTCCAGATCAAAAGTCCTCTAACTATTTCATAGAAATATCTCCACCTTGACCTGATGAACACATTTTTGAAAAACTGAATTCATGAACATCTGAAACATATATCTTATTCAACTAATTAACTAACTAACAACTATTTCATTATACAGGATATATCACGAAGTGTATCTTTGGCGTTTACGGAATATAGGACATCGGGTTATACTGGAAATTTTGCTACTTCAATAATCATTCGATTCAACGATTCAGAATATTTTCTGCGATGCAGCATTGCCCCCCATACCGAAAAGTAGAATAATCTTTGATATATCAAATGAGACATCTTAGTGTGTGCGATTTCATACCGCAACACCCTATTATTTTGAAACCCATGATAGGGACAAATTTGAAATTCACATTTTCAAGGCCCACTTTTGTATTCTGAAGGGCGATTTCAAAAACGACTATTAAGCAATCTTATTATCGAAAAGTTTGGCAGCCTTTTCGATTTTTATACCCCCATACTAAATTTGAAAGTGGTAACTCATATAGGCCGTTAGTTATGTAAGGACAAATTTTAAAATTTATATTTTTTCAATTCTTCCTGTATTGGAAGTAAAAATTTCATATACGGTGAAATGTTAATTCAATGAAGAGACACATCGAATACTTAGACACGAAATTTCATCGTTTAACTTCTAAAGGAAGGTGTTGTAGGTTAGCCAAAAAATAAAACTGAAGTTGAAAAAATTATCAGAATAAAAGTAGTAATTGATTCATAAGAACAATTGCTTCTCTGTTTATATTAGAAACTGCTTGTGTTATTCATAAGAATAAAGCAATTTATAAAAAAAAAGAATAACTCCACAACTCGACAAACGAGTCAGTTAGAGCTTGCCATTTCTCCAACAACACCAGAGAAAAACTCAATGATATATAATGGGATAAAATTGTACAATTATTTGCTTGTTGATGTCATCAATATAGACTGATGAATTGTTCAGAAAATGTTTGAAGAATAAATTAGCCCCCCATAAAGCCTACGTTAGTGTTGATGAATCTTCATGTGATGCAATTGTGTGACTAATAGTTTTTAATGTGTGATATTCTTACATTCATTTCACTTATTTCATGTTTCTATGTATTTTATTATGTATTTATTTATATATATTTATGTATATGTTTCTATGTATTTATTATGTTTGTCAACAAGAAAAAATATCTTATAGACAATAAACATACTCGTATATATATATATATATATATACGATATATATACGATATATATATATATATATATATACTCTAGGCAGTTTCATGAAGTCATCGCAAATTCTATATCAATCATAAAATAATAATTCGTTCAACTATAATTTCATTGCTTTGTTGTTGACCAATAGACATCGTCATGTAGAAGTTACGAAGACGAAACTAAGTATAAATTAGTAGTAAGTAAGTAATTAAATCTAAGTCTTCAATGTGTCCACTCATTGATAATCACTCCATTAATAACATAAATTCTATAGATTCAAATATAGGGTGTTTCGAAAATATTTTTCTTCAATATTTGCTATTGAATAAATTGCACCCTATATGAGATATTGAGTTCAAATTTATCTGAATCGAAAAGTTTGTCAATTCTTTTCATTCAATTTGTGAGATTTGATTACAGACAGACACCGGCATAGTTGAAAACAAAAAAAAATCTCCGACCCCAAAAACCCTCACATGCCAATTTTGAATTGAATCGGACTATAATCACAAAACTCATCTGCCAATTTAGTCGCCATGTTGAATTCCAAAAAAAATTTATCTGAGAAGAGATAGAGAAGAATTAGTTGAAAATGCAATGTTTTGTAATCTAGTGAGGCCTTTAGGATCAATGAGCATTTTCTCGTCAACGCCTCAATTTTAGGCGGTTCATTATTTGGTTATTGAATGAAATTTCATATTACCGTTTAACACAATCTAGTGGTGATCTATATTCTGGAACATTTTGAGTCTTATAAATTCTATCAATATCATTTGGGTCTCCAGGATTGATAGGTTCGTCAATGGTTTCTAAACTTTTAACACCTATTCCTTTTCTTTCATTTGGTTTCCCTATTACCTTCCTGACATTGCTCATTTTTGTTTCTTCTATTTGTTTTTTCACAGCATCCAATTTTTGTTTCAAACTATTCAATGTTACTTCTGATTGGATCTTATTAGGCGGATCATTAGGTGTCACAGAAGGAATGGCGCTGGCCTCAAATGATTCCAGGGGTGGATGATCTTTTTTAGGAGTCGAGGTGAATGCAACATCTCTTTGGTTTTTATTTCTGAATGTAACCTCTTTTGGTTGGGATGCTCTTGGTGTGGCTACTTTCAACTGGTCTTGATTTGACTCAACCGTTTTAGAGGAGCTGAAACAAAAACTAGTCGTCACGAAAATCGCTAAATCAATCAACCAACGAATCAAAATTATGGTTGTCCCACATCTCGATTCCTGAAATGACAAAAAATTGCTTCACCTGAAAGATCACCAGAAAGAATGGACCAGTTGAACTGTTCAACTTATCAAATAAACTGACTGATTCAGTGCATATATTTTTTTATGTATTTAATTGATCCTAGAGAACTTTCATTAGAACGGATAAGAACCTGAGTTATCAATCCAAAATATCAAAATTAATTTTATATGTACAGGGTTTTCCTGTATACTTGTGTACATATAGGTATATACTATATATACAGGGTGTTCCGTTGATCATGTTACAAACTTCTAGGGTAGATAAAACACACGAAAATAAGAAAAAAAGTTCATGTGAACATGGGTCCGGAAACGCTTCTTCAGGGAGCTAGGGCCCTTCGAAGATGACCTCCAAAAACTACTTTTCGTTTTATAGCTTCGGTACTACTGCAGCTATCGCAACCAATTTCGGGACATGAAATCTAGTTCGTAGGTTCATCAATTTGAGCCTTCCGGATTTTGTCACCTTTAATCAGGGGCGTACAAACCAGGGGGGTATTTGGGCAAATTTGACCCTACTTCTCTTAGGCTTCAATTTCTTACCATTTTTATATCTGATTATGATTCTCCAATGCCTATTACATAAAAAAGGTACTCTTGTAAAAATCGCTATCTGTCACCGTTTCCTCCGAAAATGGCTAAATCCAATCAATAATAAATTATTGGTCATATACCAATTATTACGTTGAAATATGAGAATGAGGTTCAGTACAGATAGTTGTCAAATATCTGTCAATAAAATATTGTGTCGAAGATTTGACTAACTAATAATGCTCACTATCACTTTTATAAAGAATATAATTTTCTGACCAATCGATGATATGAATGTCAACCATATGGCGCGAACTTTTTGACACTGACTGTATTTGTGGTATGTAAATATAGTACCCAACTCGAATTGTAAAGCAATTGCGCACTGGTGAAGTTACATACTCTCCGCTAACTGTCTGACTCTCTTCACTTTGGGTGTTATATGAAATTTACAAATCTTGTTACGTAATATACTAATACTTCTCACGTCATGAATGTATCTTCTGAAGCACTGAAAATATTAGGTTCTACTCTGACATATTCGAATGAATAGTTTCTCTTTCTTCTCCAAAAATTTTTGTCAACTCCTGAGATCAATGATGGAATACAATCCCATGGATCTATATTTTGAGTACAAGTTTGAACGAGTTTGAGTGAATATTGTACCCACGAATTAGGAGTGTAAACTGGAAGTATACCCACAAAAATATTATGGACGTTCTCAGTTCGAATACGCTAGCCCATAGGAGATCCCAAATGTAACCATAAGGTGATCTATGGCGATATAAACTTCCCAGAAATTGTTGAACATATAACTTTGAATGTTAATCCTAGAAGAACAAGGAAAACAGAAGTATTCAAAGTTCCATTTCATCCTACCAACTATGGAAAGAATGAATCTACACGTAGAATTTCAAGATCGGCAGATACTTGATTCTTCAAATGATAATCTAGCGAGAAATGTGAAACAGAGATCTGAAAATCTAGTAGAGATCAGCAACAAAAACTTAAGCTTGTAGTTTCACCAGGAAGGCAGACCAAACAATACACAATATAATAATATCAGTGTTCCTATAAAGTCGTCGATATGCATGCTCGGTATCACCACCAAAACATTCTGTTTTGTGTAAAGAGATACTTTACGTACGCTAAAACTCTTATATTCTATTAGAAGGAGAATTATACACCCAGTCGGTGATAGTACACTCCCAAATTCACTGACTTCTCTAGAACACCGTAGGAAAGTGGGCGATCTCTTCCTTCCTTATAGATTTATCCATGTTCGGTGCTCGACGGAAATCTCGTCTTTTATGCCATCACGAGCGATTCCTGGTGAAAAAACTAGCCTGGTCACGCCTACATCGTCAGACCTGCGACTATTCATGAATAAACGGCAAAGTTGTGGAATTATTTGCCTAGTGATGAGTTTCCTGATGTTTACAACCTACAAACTCTCGAGAAAAATTCCAATGCCTTCCTTCTCTCCAAACATTACAAAGCAGACTGACACGATGTTCCTCGAACATTATAGGTTGACTTGTCGTGTTGTAAAAAGATAAAAAAAACTTGTCATTGTCATCATTTCGAGTTATTTGATTCATCTTTAGGGTCATTCAAAAAAATTGTGAAAAAATGTAATCGCCTAGTCATTCTCCCTTTGGGGGAGTATGATAACATTCCTATATATCATACCTTTTTTCTATGCACTAACCTCTCAATCTCTCGTTTTTGTTTTATCAGCTCCTGAACATGTATCGAAAAACTCAAGTGAGTTTCACGGAGTTTAGTCTTTGCCTTGGCTAGTTCTTGAAGTAGATTCTTCACCTCTTGATCGTATTTCTTCCTCTCCGTAGTCGCTTCATTGATTTTTTTGATGATAGGTGTGAGCACAACATATTTTTCTTCGATCTGTAATCTTTGGTCGACGGCATTTTGTTATATAAGCAATAACCAATCAGAAATTGGTTTTGTTATATTTCAAAATGAAGTCGAAACTCCAGAAGACCTGGTACGTGAAAATGACCAGAAAGTGAACCAAATTATAGTATCAGCTTATCTGTGAATCGTCAACGAAATTAGGACACAAATTGTAGCTGGAAACGAATCATATGTTCATGGAGAGTATAAATTTCATGAAACTGAAATACAGAATATCAACAGTGATACTAAATTTTATAATAGTGTTGAGCAATTTTTACTTGAAAATGTAACCTACTCTACCAAAAAGATTTTACATTATAGATTATTATTATTTATACACAGGGTTAGGCAATAGTGCGTCAGAGTGTGATTGCTCAAGCCCAATGATAGCTAGAGACACGTTGTCAAAAACGAATGTAAACTAGTCAAAAGAGTCTATCATCAGAAATAATTGTGGCATATACAGGGCGCATCAAAAAAATCTAGAGAGTCAAGAACCTTTTAACATGGAATGCCTTATAAATTAGCATATTTTTTTCAAAATTCCAGTGACCTCAAACTACTCCCCCAATATTATCGACTATCAATCACTAGAATCAATTTCGAAATAATAACATTTTTCTTGTCAAAATTTGCAGATGCATCACTTGAAAATTCCTGACGTCATAATATTAGTAGGAATTGCTATTCTTAACAAAATTACTCTAGAGTAGCATCATTTCAATCATTTGGAATAAATTTAGGGTGTTCATGTAACTATCTAGATTGAAAATCAAAATGTGTGTTTGAACAGATAAAATATCAACAAGGAGAGCCTTCTAGTAAGCATATTTCATGTTCTAAATTTCAGAAATGTAGATACAAAAACAAATGAGAAAAGGGCATGTACTACGAATCTGTGTCACTTGATATGTTTGCTACTTGTTTTGATTGATAAGTTTCAAATTCTTCAGTGTTTCTCAATTTACATTTTTTCAATAGGCTTTAATTTATTACAAGTTTTTCAATATGTATGTCTCCTCATTTAAGATTCAGAGATTCCTCAGAGATTCACGCCTGAGCTCAATTGAAAAATAAAAAATAAGTAGATTCAGGTACAAAATTGTAGGTATCAACAATTCAATATTATTAGATATATTCAAAAGTAAGAGTTCTTGTAGAAATTTCGAGAGGAATTCAAGTGAATTTTTTTAATAGAGAGTAAAAAAGTCAAGGAAATCACCGAAACTGACGTAATGAAACTGCCAAAGTATAAATATCAATAAATTAAGTCTGGAAATACCTTCCATTCTTCTGCTGCTGCATCTCCTTCAAGGCAAAGTGCAAGGTCCTAGCATCACTTTTGAAGTCCAGATTATGTTCAGGTTTATTAATGTTTTCTTTCACTGTTATTTTATTTCTAACAAGTCTCTTACAGG
This sequence comes from Gastrophysa polygoni, assembly GCA_963576655.1. NCBI lineage: Eukaryota > Metazoa > Arthropoda > Insecta > Coleoptera > Chrysomelidae > Gastrophysa > Gastrophysa polygoni. The sequence goes on along the minus strand of OY755084.1, from coordinate 34,955,183 downwards.
AAACACCTCTAGGTTTTGTCTCACCAATAATTTTTGTAGGTGAATTAGGTTTCTGTTTTGCATTTTTAAGTTTCTGCAATAATTTCTGATACTCTATTTGTTTATCTCTTGGTAATAGCTTAACAGCAGACTTCTCTAATATCACAGATCTATTTATTGGTTTATTAGGAGTGTTCCTAATCTCCATGGGCCTACATAATTCAGTTGGTTTACTAGGTTTAACAATTTCTGTCAAATCACTGCGTGTGCCCAATTCCAGACTTTTTTTCTTAGCCACATCTGGAATTATGGAACCATATTCTGCTTCAACTTTTGCTCTCTGTTCTTTCAAAAATTTCTCTACTGAACTTTCAATCTCACTAGATCTCGGAATGATCTCACATTGTTCTCCAGTGTTTTTTGAAACATTATTGGGATAATCATCATCTGTATCAGAATCATCCACATTAATGATAATAGGGTTAATTTTATTAATTGTTTTTGTATGTGATTGGAAATTTTTATTGATGAAATTATTTCTGAATGGCCCTATATCCTTCCTGTTCATATTGCCTAATAAGACCTTTTTTGCTGAAGGGACAGATTGTTCTGGAATTACACTTTCTTGTAATGTAAGATTATTTTTCACAATTTTTAATGGCATCACTTCTTTGGTAATTTTTTTTGACATAGAAGCTAACAATACTGCTCTCAATATATCTTCATCTTCATCTGGAGAAGTATTATTTGAGCCTTCTTTTTCAGCTGCATTAGAATTTCCATTACACACTTTTTTATTTGGAGGTTCAATATCATTTAGCAATTGTGAATTTTCTTTGTCAATCTCAGATTTATCTACTTTCCCAATAATTGCAAGATCATCTCCATGGGTATTTAACATCTTCCTTTTTTTTCGATGTTCAAATTTATTGAGCACTGCTGTTCGAAGAGCTTCTAATCTCAGCTGAATCAAATCTTCATCATGATCATTTGAACTTTCGTTCAGCTGTTCTTCCTCATCATTTTCAGACTTTCTGCTAATATGTTCGTAGATATCATTTTCTATAGGTTTTGTCATAGCCCTAAGTCGGGTTTGCAAACTATTTCTATGGCATTCTTCTGTTTCAACATGAATAGCAGCTTTGAGTTGTTTCTGCAATGTGTGATCTAAGAATTCATCACTATCAGAATCAGAATCACTGAACATATATTTTTTATGATTATGACTGCACCTCCTCTTTGTAAATGATTTGCGTTTCTTTTTTTGTGGTCTATGGTGGTGTCTGATTTTAAATTTATGCTTATCTTCTTTCTTTGGCACATCTGACTCGCTGACACTACTCAAAGAAATTGGAGGAAAATGTTCTTCAGAAGATACAGACTTACCAGTGTTGAAAGGTTCAATGATAGAATTATCAGAAATGTCCTCGAAGTCATCATCGACGATTTCGCCTTCTTCAGGGTCATCAGAAATTAAAAAACTCATTGTGGACATCAAGAAGGTAACAGCAAGACTGCTTTCAATCTTATTAATCACTGAACAAAATAATAAATAAAAAAAAGTGTAAAATTTTAAATCCGTACACAACACTGTAATCCAATGATCAAAATCACTTATCCTATAATATCCCAAAATCACATTCCAACTCAATTACTCCGAAATCACTTTGGATGAATTGTAAATTGACCTAACTGCTGTCTGCCCCATATTGCCAGTATGAACCAACCGAACTACCAATGGTGAAATTGTTAGCTATATGAAGTTGGCTCTCAAAGCGGGCTTTGTGAATTTCCGAGCTTACCCGTTAGTCTTGGCCAGTGGCGTGTTTGCCCCATATATCTATCGCGTTTCGCCACTGCTGATCATAGTGAATCGAACACGTTACAAACTGAGAGGACAAACCTACATTTCCTCGTCCAGAGGATAGCGAATGAACGATGAGAAATGCTGATGGGATTGGGATGGACGTGAGTAGAAATCAATCATACACGAATACATATATGATGAATTAATAACTAGAACTTCAAATAACTGTTATAAAAATGCAGAAATTCAGATAATGAATGTACACAAAAACGAAAGCCCAGAATTCCAATCGATAATAACGAAATTTGCGGCCATATTAGATTATTGAGTTTGGCCATATGTGTAATATTACCTTTATGGATATTGAATATTTTTATTTTCATGCGATAGTAATGCCGAAACAAATGAATGTTACCGCGATCGCGACAGAAAATATGCTCATTGCTCAAGCGCATATTTGACGCTTGTAGGATGTCGCTTCTTATGCAGATGTCGCTTCTGGCGCATGTGCATATATGAGCTGCGAACGGCTGCCTTCTGTTTTTTGTGGCTTCAGCTTCCATGTCGTCATTATCATAGAAAGAATGAGTATATAGAATAATATATCTATGGTCGTTATCCATATCGTTATTATTAGATATATGAGTTTGTCATTATCTTTTCCGAATATCGTCATCATGGATATCGTCATATAGAACTTACCCAAACTAGCTTCCTGGCAAAATCTATTTCTCTCTAAGTAGTTCCCCCATTTTTTGAATAATTATTGAAATTCTCAATTTCCATAGTAGCTGGAAACAAAGAGATCTATAGTGACGTCAATAGCCGCCTCATTCGGCTGCCACACTCGAACAAAGATGAACTGACAGATCAACCACTGGAAATTGATGTGACAAGTTCCTTATTCATCACAACATACATTTCGACTATATTTGTATGTCATACTCATAGTTCCTGACAGACATAACAATTATTACTCTAGTATGAACCTTAGATGAGGGAATGGGTAGATCCAACATCAGGCCAATTTGTTTTGTTCTGTTACAAGTTCGGCGGGCCGTTTGGTGTACTAATGACATGATTGGTCTATTTGTAAATGACTCGCATAACAATTGGGCCGACCGTTAACGAACCAAAGTAGGCTGTAATGATAGTCTGTAATGACAGACTAGGCTGAAATGACAGTCATTTTGTTTTCAGACTTATTTTCATGGGTACATTCCGGTGATTCAGATAATTTTTGTGCGTTGTTTTTGAACATTGACTTGGTGTTTATGAGTTTTCAGTTCTGAATGTTGAAATTTTGGCAAGAATGCCCAAACAAGTTCGAAAATTCCAAAAAGTTGTCTTGTCATATGAAGTTAACATGAGCGTCGTGTAGAGATGAGATAGGTATTCATTACAGTCAATACATTATATTCAATAAGTTAACAAATCAATTATCATAGTGATTGAATTTCAGATTTTCGGTGGACTCTAGACTGAGCAGTTACTGGTGTATAGCATTGGGATTGAATACTAATGTGATCAGTGGAACTGAACTGAAAACTGATCATTTGGCCTCCATTGAAATCAAGCATGCCCCTCAAACTGGAAGTATCTGTGGACAACACGAAAGATGTTCGAGGAACATCGTGTTAGCCAGCGGTGGAATTTTGGGAGAGAAGGAAGGTGTGTTGCAATTTTTCTTGAAAGTTTGGTGGTTGTAAGCATTAAGAATTCCACAACTTTGCCGTTCTATTGATGAATGATGCTTGATATAGCGATGTTCGACAGGTCTCGAGCCTGACAGTGTAGGGGTGACCAGCTTGAGCTCGTCTGGTTTGTCTAATAGGAATCGCGCGTGGTGGCATGATAGATGATATTTCCGTTGAGCACCGACCGTGAAAGTACCTATAAAATAGGCATAGATCGCCGACCTTTCTACGATGATCTAGAGAGGTCAATGATTTGGTGAGTGTTGTATCATCGACTAGGCGAATAGCTCTCTTCTGAATTGAATCTAAGAGCTTCAGAGTATGTTTGGGGGCTGATGTGAAGCAAGACCAAAGTTGATGCCAAGACAGAGCCTTGTGGAACACCAGCATTGATCGTCTATCAGACGAGACCCCGTCTACCACCGCGTATAGTGATATATCTGCGAGAAAACTCGATAGTAAAAGACACAGTTGGGGCGGCAAACCATATGACGGAAGTTTCGAAAGGAGGCCTTGGTGCCAAACTCGGTCAAATGCTTTGGAGATATCCAAGGCTACAGCCAGAGACTCCCAATGTTTTTCGATTGACACCTGCCACTTATGTGTCACATAGGCAAGCAGGTCTCCTGTTGACCCAGAGGTCAACAGGTGACGAAAGCCATATTGCTGGTCGTTCACGATTCTTGAGCTCTCTAGATATCGGATGAGCTCGATGTTGATTGCTTTTTCCATTACTTTAGAGATCACAGATAGTAGTGCAATCGGTCTTTAGTTGTTAGGGATGGTTTTCTTGCCCTTCTTAGGCCTAGCGCACACAGAGCAACTGCTTTGCAACTACAGTTGCAAACCAGTTTGGCGCGCAACCTTTTGGTGACCTCGGCAATGTATTGGAGTAGGGAGACGCACACTGCGCGACCGGTTTGTGACGATCTCAAACCAGTCTGAAACCAGACGCTTCCAATCGTGGGCCCGCGGTTGCAGTTGCGTTGCAGACTTCAGTCACACGTGATCACGGGGTGCTGTGTTGTTGTTCTGTTGGTTTTTTGACGGCGCATATTGTTAAATTAATATGAGTGACCAAGAAATGAACATTAAACTAGTTGGAGCAGTGGAGAAACATGAAGCACTGTACAATTACAAACTCCCAGATTATTCACGGAAAGATGTAACGGAGAAAGCATGGACAACTCTCTAGCTGCTACAAATAGCCTAGAGTTCACATTATTTCTTAAATAAGGGTGGACCCAATGCTCTCTTTGTGTTCTTCGCCGCCTTCGGTAAAGATAGTAGTTAATGACATCCTCTTCGTCTGAGTCTGATGACATGATAAGCACAAATGGTCAAGGCGATGCCTCAAAACACAGCGAACTAGGCCTACAAAATACTCCACTATTGCACATTAGACGCAACTGATTCACAACTGACCCGTTGACGTGTGCGGACAGAAGTTTTGTTTCAGTTACAAACTAGTTGCAGATGCAACTGGTTGCCGACTCTAGTTGCAGAATAGTTGCTCTGTGTGCGCTTGGCCTTAGAAATCGGTTGGACCCTAGCTTCCTTCCAGTTAGAAGGAAATACGCCGAGTTTGTACGAAAGGGTGAACAACCTGCAAAGAACTGGTGTTAGTTCTGGGGCACATTCCTTGAGAACAATAGGCGGTATTTCGTCAGGCCTTCTTGACGTTTAGGCTAAGCAGAATGTGTCTGATTGTGCGTTGCCGGAAGACAATTTCTGGCATACGGTTATCGATGGTAACGATTTTGGGTAGTTCCTGGCCTCGTGGATCCAAGGTAGAATTGTCTGCAAACATTTTGGCGAAGGTGTTGGCTTTTTCATGGGGTGATATGGCCAATGTATTCTTATCCTTTCTGATAGGAGGAAATGAGGTAGAAGTGAAAGTCCTCCTGATTGCCTTCCCAAAGGTCCAAAATGAACGGGAACCATTAGGAAACTCTATGAGCTTTGATCTTATCTTCGTGTTGCATGCCTCTTCAGACTCATCTATCGTTCGATTGCATGTATTTCTAGCTTCAACATATTCAGCTTTAGTTTGCGGGCATGGATTTCTGCGCCATCGACAGTATGCTGCTTGTTTCAGAGCGACTACCCTAGAACAGGTTCTATCGAACCATGGTTCACCAGTGGTTCGTGATTTGGTGCTATGTGGTATGTAAGTTTCCATTTCCAGCATGATGATTTCTGAAATCTCTTCAGCACATTGCGTGGGATCTCCCGATTCAAAACACATTCTCCTCCAAGGAAACTCAGAAAAAACATGTGAAGGTCATCCCAGTCGGCTGAATTGTAATGCCAAACACTGCGTGGGGGTGTTGGACTGGTTCGCGGAGTGATGTAAGGACATATCGTGGAGATGAGTGTGTGGTCTGAGTTTCCTAGTGGTGCACGGACTTTCACTTCATACGGTTCCGGATTGTTAGTGAGGAACAGGTGGAGCGTATTGGCCTAATGATTGCTGATTCCGGGATCCGAGTGGGTTCATTTATCAGTTGCTCAAGACCATAGGTGATAGCGAAATCCTCAGCCAGATGTCCTGCGTCATCTGTTTCGTTCGGGAATTTGAGCCAGGTGGAGTTGTGGACATTGAAATCCCCCATGATGATGATTTCAGCTGCTGAGTGATTCTATTGGATGAAATCGAGTTTCAGAGGAAGGAATTCGAAGAGGTTCGTTTGGTGATAGATAAAGGCAGCAGATAAACTTTGTCTGTTTGTGGTTATCGATCTTGAGCCTCATTACATCGAATTCTTTTGGTTTCAGTTCCTCCTCACGATGGCATGAGAGATAATTTCTGAAAAAGAGACATGAACCTCCTCTGAATCTGAAACGGGTATGGAGCTCATATCCAGGGCAGAGCATAAGGTCGTGTTAGTCGATGAGTTGACATGCGTCTCAGTTGGTTCCTCAGCCTGTAGATGGTAATGAACATCGTTTATGTTTTTGTTCAGACCTCGGATGTTACAAAGGTCTATTTTCAAATTCAATTCAAATTTCGATGGTGAACCCCCCTCGAGCACCTCTCGCCCGGAAATCCGAATGGAGACGTATTCTACTTCCGGAGTGTTTTACTCTAGGAGAATTCATCATCTACATTTTTCTTCAGCTGAAATGGGCGGTTTGGGTTGGGAAGAATGAGATAGGGTATGGGGATATGACCGGAAGCATCGACCAAATACTGAAACATGGGAGTTACCCATTCCACAGTTGTAGCACGACATGCACTCTGGGAATTTCAAGTTTGAATATCTGGCTTTAAAGGTGATTGTCAATGTCTGTATGTAAATATTCCGTATTAATTGTCACTCCCTAGTTACTTCATAGTTCCTTACTGGCACGTCCACGGTACGCTTGGCACGGCCAAATGATGAAATAAAACAATGTTTCTTCTTTTTGCTTAGGCAACCATTACTACAGCATTGAACATGGCTAGTTGCATATGCAGCAGGCCCATAATTCCTTGGTCCGTACCCAGGTTTTTTGCGGCATGATTTGAACCACCTATCAATCCGGCGTGTATGAAAACTAGTCTTTGCTAGCTTTTAGAAAGCTTTTTCGAGATTTCAGATAAAGGTGCGACCATTTTGCTCTTGAGACTCGTCACATGTCCCGCACCGCAAAATAGCATTTTTGCAATAACTGATGGTTTTTGAACTTTTTGGGTCTGTGCAACACCAAAATTCTTCGTGTGGTCGCCTGGTCAAATTTCAGATTTATTGCGAAAATGAATAAGTATAGTCTGCATCACTTCAAATCTCTGTGGTTTCATTTCTTGGGCACTGAATCCGAGACAGCCAGAACCCCAAACTGCGCCCTGAGATAAACATCCATCACACACCACCTCTGTCGATGTGGTGGTGTCGCACCGGGCGATGATGGCAACCATCATCTTCCACCTATGGGTATCCATTTAGTCGCCTCTTACGACAGACAGAATTTACCATGGGGAAATTCTTGATCCGTCCCCATACGGATGGTCAAAGATGCAATCCTATCAATATCAGATAACTTCAAATTCCTAGGCGTAACGCTGGATGCAACACTCAGCTGGGAAACTCATATAAACTTATTAAATAGCAGACTGAACTCAATCTGTGGAATAATTCGCTACCTGAGGGTTCAAGTATCAACCAATAGTTTAAGAATATATTACTTTTCTCACGTACAATCAATTATATCATATGGTATAATGTTCTGGGGCTCATCAACAATAGCACAGAAAATATTCATAACCCAGAAAAAAGTTATTAGATGTATGTTAAAACTGGATCGAAACACCTCTTGCAAACCATATTTTGCTGAACTTGATATTATGACTGTGCCTTCATTGTACTTCCTAGGTCTTGTATGCTTTGTAAAGAAATATTCTCACTTGTTTCCGAGGAACAGTGATCAATATTCTGTAAACATGAATGTGAGGACTAGATATTGCAATGAATTGACGATACCAAACCACAAATCTACTTACTATGAGAAAGGCCCATACTACCAGGCAATCAAAGCGTATAATTCCCTACCCCAAGAATTGAAAAGCATCAGAGATACAAAGAAATTTAGAATCTCCGTTATTACATATCTGAAACAAAAATGCTACTATTGTCTCAACTGTTGGTGGCAATAAAACATTGCTCTTAACATTTTATTTTTAACTTATTGTATTATATTCAACTTCATTACGTGTATAATCTACAGCTGTGTATGTATGTATCCTGTCAATATTTTTTTTTTCTTTAATGTAGTTTTAAAATGTACCTCTGCTATTGTACTGTAAATTCTGACGTTTGCTGTGTCCCCAGTTGATCGTACGCAATAAAGTATTATTATTATTATTATTATCATAACGTAGCATATCTTATGTATATCTGATCATAAGTATGTACTCAGATGAATGAGTAGGTCCCTATCAGGATTCCTTGATTATCATATCATCGTGATTGTTCATAGTATTGCAAGTGAATTATCTCAAGCTTCAGTCATGAAAGTGAAATTGTTGATCATAATGTGATAAAAGGATGTACACTGTACTGTTTTCTATTTCAGTATAGAATCACAAATGATATAATATCTGAAGATGATGAAGCCTTTTGGATGTTTCTGGTACGCTTTCATGCCAATATCTCGCATATAAAATATTTTTAGGATGAAGTTTTCAGTACAGAATATGCTGAAATAACGATGTACAGAAGACTGGTGCAGTCACTGATGGTGTTTTGTGTCGCCAAAAACACTAACGGCATTTTCCGCCATAATGGCATTCAAGTTATGAAACACCCCAGAAGATGGCGACATTTATTGCAGATTTCTGTGCACATATACTTGATGTTGAGATAGTAATTATGTAGTTCGACCATTGATTGGAGAGTAATTGAATCACTACTTCTGAATCATCGTTTTTATAACACTGATTGTGCAATTATCGATAAAACTGATTTTGTTGGCATTTTTGTGTAGCCATCTACTAACTAAAACATATGGAATACTGTTCTCAAGTTAGCTGTACGTTAGAGTTTTGGTTGAAGAAATTAGTAGTAAATAATGAAAAAGTAAATGATTTATTGCACTTTCACATTGTAGAATCTACAAGCTTGTCACATAAACGAAAGTATACCACCTAGAGGGTATGACGGTTTAGATAGTCTTCAACTGACTATGGCTCCAGATCAAGAAGAAATTTCATTGGTGGCTTCTTTAATGAATTAAAGTCATTCACCTCTTTTAGAGATGGTGGTAAATTATTGAAAAGTTTGATAGAACAGTATAGAGCGCTCCTCAACACAGGACAGTATATGAGCAGGGACATTAAAACTGTTGTGTCTTGTGTTGTTTGAGTGATATATTCTATATTCTCCAAAATAGTGTCTATTCAGGTATATGAACCTAATACTTTCACAAATATACAGGGTCGTCCATCGAAAACGTATCGCAAGGCATTACAGGCTGGGAAAGAACTTTTCGATAAAATTCGAAAACAGCTAAAGTTTGTTTGTCAGGAAGACACATTTTGACGTAACAAGCATAGTAAAACCTTCAACCCCCTAAGTAGGGGTGTTACCCTAACATTTTTTTCAAATGGTGAGGGGGGTCAAGCGATACCTCTTCAGAAGGGGCTGGTCATTCCCTACACAGTGCTTCTTACATTTTCAAAATCGATCCATTTGCTCAGGAGATATGGAGCGTTGAAACTCCAACGATGATGTGTGACGAAAAATGCAAAAATTGATTCAAAACTCATTTATTAGTCAAGTAAATGTTCGAATTGCTGTCCGTCAACCGGCATACAGTGGTATAAGTTATTTTCAAACCGTTGTCGTACATTCTGGATCATTTGGGGTGTCACTTCGCGACATACGTTAATGATTCTTCGTTGCAACTATTCTAATGTGTCTGGTGATGTTTTGTGAACAACGCTTTTGATGTGTCCCCACTCAAGTCGGGTGAACGAGTTGGCCATTCTATTGGGCCCCGTCGTCCTATCCATCGTCCTGGAAATGTGCCATGTAAATAATCACGCACATTGTGGGAATAATGAGGAGGAGATCCGTCTTGTTGGTAAATTAGTTCCTGTTCATGGTATACGGGATCGTTCTCAATGATATTTGTTAGAGCTGGGTCGATGACATTTTGTAGTAAATCCAAGTACATATCGCCTGATAAATTTCCAGGAAGGGAAAAAGGTCCTACAATGGCATTTCCAAAAATACCAGCCCACACATTCAATTTCTGGGGGTGTTGCGTGTGTGTCTCGTGGAAAATCCTTGAATTGGTGTCAGCCCAGTAACGGCAATTGTGGCGATTCACTAAACCATTGAGGAAGAAGAAACATTCGTCCGAATAACACACATTGAATAGAAAAACACCATTGTGTAACGCTCGCTAACTCATAATTTCACAAAATTGGATGCGACGATCAAAGTCGTCTTCATTCAGTGCACTGAGCGTCATTTGTAAGGATTGAATTTGTATTTTTTCTATACCCGTTGGACACTGGTACGAGACACACCCGTCGCAATGGCCAATTGTCTTGTACTTAGCGTACTATCAACTGCAACTTGCCCTAATAGTGCTATCTCCGAAGGTTCATTTAGTACTGGATTTTCATGCTCTCTCTTTTCGTTATGAACTGAACCTGTTTGGCGAAATTTGTTCACCAATTCGCGAACAATTCTTCCAGGGGCATGTTTGTCAGGATGCCGTTGGTTAAACAACTCCGCGACCCGATTTCCACATTCATAGTTTTTGAAAGAAAACCTCAATGATTTCCACTCTGTCTGCAATTGAATACACCATAATAATAAGTCAACAATTTGTGAACACTTCAACCAGGACATGTATCTAGCAACTACTTGACCTAATTCAAAGGTGAAGAAATGAATCCTATTCATTTTTTACTCTCTAAAACGAGCCTTAAAAAATCTGAGCATCGGCAAAAACAGCAATTCGGCAAAAATAGCGACTTCATTTGGAGAAACTTATTGCGATAAAGTACAATTGAACCGATCTTTGTATTTTTCGTCCCACATGATGGTTGGAGTTTCAACGCTCCATATTTTCTGAAAGGGTAGATCGATTTGGAAAATCTAAGCAGCACTATATAGGAAATGACAAACCCCTTCTAAAGAGGTATCGCTTGACCCCCTTCCCATTTGAAAAAAATGTTGGGATGAGATCCCTACTTAGGGGGTTGAAGGTTTTACAATGCTCGTTACGTCAAAATGTGTCTCCCTGACAAACAAACTTGACCTGCTTTAGGACTTTTCCAGTCTGTAATGCCTTGCGGTACGTTTTCGATTGGCCACCCTGTATATAATGTCGGTACAGTGAGTATTTCTAACTATTTGAATTAGATAGGCAAATAGACAGAGTAGCTGCACCAGTGTTCAAACGAAGTTTTAAAATTCTTCCTTGACACGATGGGCTGAACCGGCTGAATGAACTAGGATTATTCACCACTTTTCAATATTCAAAAAAGTTAAACTAAGTATCTTTCTTTCAAAATGGGTCAATAAACCTCGTTCAACAATAGAATTCGATTCGAAATGAAAACAAATGAAAATGTCTTATTTCTCAATACACTGGCATAACAAATCAAAATGGTTTCGACAATGGCAGCAGTCATGTTCATCGCTGCGTCTCTTTTCCAGGGTCGTTTCAATTCGAAAATATAAAAATAAAATATCATCTCATCAGGGTTATAGGCAAGATATTCATATTCATAACGAATAAGAAACGTTAGCCAATTTCTTACCATTAACTTCTGTACTACCTATATCAAAAGTTGTTTTTAGTGAAATTAAGACAAAAAATAAACAAATTATGCTCTGGTTGTACTATTTTTTGCACTCTTACAAAATGTACATTGATAAATTTGCGATTAATAAAATGTTGATATAATAATTTTATAAGATAATTTTGATTTTGATGCAAAAACGGCATTCCTCAATGGGGATCTCCATGGGGAGATATATATGAAACAGCCACCAGATTTTGCCGACAAAAAAAATCAGGAATTAGTGTGCCGCCTCAGAAAGCGTATATTTATATATCGAACCTATCGGCCAGAGTATGGAACACCACATTTCCCCGGATGTTGAAGGAAACTGATGAGCTGGTGCAAAGTGCGAATGATACCTGTTTGTACACTTATGAGGCATCGAAGGGATCTATTTACGTTCTAGTGTACGTAGACGTACGTGTAACTACATCGAACATATGGTGGAAAAACTTGACTGACAAATGCAATGCAAAGGGTCAATGCTCCACCCACCGAAAAGATCAGAAAGACCACGACGTGATGCTTGATAATGAACAGTACTGAGCAGCAATTAGAAGTCTGCCTTACATTTCGACAAACACCAGACCCAACATCATAGTAAAAGTTGCAATTTCATCGGAAAAGGTCTCTAAGCCAACGAATAGAGACTGCTGGAAGGAAGCCAAGCATACAATTCAATATTCGGAACAAACTTCATCAATGCGTTTTTGCGTTTGATCATCGGATGCAAGAATCACCAAGGAAGACTTATTGGCTATGCTGACGCTGCATTATTGGGCAGAGTGTCGCCAGACACGGAAATCAAACTCCGGTTTCATCATCAATCTTCAATCATCTGGACTTGCTGGCGACAGAATTGTACGTATAGCATCATCGTCTGGAGCGGAATATGTAGCTTTCACAGATGCATGTATTATTATGTTTCTGATCTGACACAAATATATATGTCAAAAGTGGCAATTGTTCATTCAAGTCGAATCAGTAAAGCATCTTTCGTACTCTCGTTTCATTGGTCTTTATTGCTGAATATCGTCTGGACATATAAAATCTGACTTCTGTCGAATAATTTGTTTGCTCTTTGACTGAATTGTTGATTGATCAATCAGATATGAAATGAAAATAATAAGGAATTTGCAACCTAGCAAATAAACTGATGTGAAGCATGCGTACTTGCGTACATCGTGAAACATTCGCATATGCAAAAATTTTTCGTTTTGCGTCTTTGAGAAATTTTGAATTCTAATTTCTATCGCTTTATTTATTATAATATATCAGAGACTGGTTATTTTCTAGACATCGGAATATCATTGACATTGACATGCGACAATGTCACCAACATACAAACCTCACAATGCCTGTATGGAGATGTATTCTGGATGTATAGTTATAAAAGAGCTAGTTGGTTATAAGCATGATGTAAATATAGACTGCTGGTGTCCCAACTTCCTATACCCAGCCACTAGAATGAGTTGTAGACTCATGTTGAGTTTTAATACCTCACTAAGGCTTCTCAAGCTCGAAACTAGATGGCGTCACCTATGATGATTTCGATGGTTATATTGGAAACTCTGGAAAATACGATTCAAATTTGGAATTCAATACAAATGCAATATTTGGACGTCCTCTATGGTTGAACCATAATTACTGTCAGATATCTGTCATTATCAATTGAAGCCCATTCGACTTCGCCGATTCGCTCATCGTATTCCCATCTTTACTCAAGCGGTGCGGTCTTAGTAAGATTGTTCATCAGGTCTACATGTTTTTAACAGTTGAAGAGTAGTTTCACCATCCTTTATCCACCTTTGTTATAAGGTTATAAGATAAGCATATCACCTCTAAGGTTGTATGGGCATAGAATAATTGTTATAGTATATATGTCTTTGGTATGGGTGCCACATATTTCTTATAATTTCGATATATATGATAATTGTTGTGTACCCTACTTAAGTTTAGTGAACTATATTGTTGACAGTTCCGTCCGATTCCGTGTTCCGATTCATAGTTAATTGTCACTCGTCAGTTGTCATACTTACCGCCGAATAGCTATATATAACCTAAGTGCCATGTGTGTAAGTCTGCACAAATCTACTAAAATAAATGCTTAAAAGTGTCTAGTATTTATTTCGATTAGCAACCAAAATACATAACATTTTGGCGACGATTGATAAAAGAAAGAACCTACCTACGTCTGAAGTCAAGTCATCATTGTCCAGTAGTGAAAAATGCCACTAACAGGAAATATAGAGGCATTTGAGCCGAAAGAAACAGAAATAACTAGTTACCTTGAAAGAATGGAGCAGTTATTCATATGTAATGACATCCAGGAGGAAAAAAAGGTATCTTTGTTCTTGACATTGATAGGAGGGGTAGCGTATAATGTCTTGAAAGATTTACTTTCACCGATTCTCCCCAGTAGTCAGTCTTACCTGGAGTTGAAAAATGTACTATTGAGTCATTATAGTCCAAAACGTCTTGTCATAGCAGAGCGCTATAAGTTTTACACTGCCAAACAAGAGTCTAATGAAGATATAAAGGCTTTCAGTGCTAAATTACAGAGTCTTGCTAAATATTGCCAGTTTGGTACCTTCTTGAATGAAGCATGTCGTGACAAATTAGTATGTGGACTGCGGTCAGAGAGCATAAAACGTAAGCTACTTTCAGAAGAAAACCTCACGTTTGATAAGGCATACCAGACAGCTGTTGCCATGGAGTTGGCTGAAGGCCAATTGAAAGTCATGTCCTCAGAATCAGAGGCGATAAATAAGTTTAGTCAAAATCGTAAGTCAAGTAATAGGGCAAAAAGTCACAGTAAGTCCAGTCAAAGTCAGTCAAATCAGGTCTCAAGTCAGTCTAGCCAGGCCTCGAGTCAGTCTTACCAAGATAGAAGAAAGTTTGGTAATCAAGCTACTACAAAAAAGTGTAGGAGATGTCTACGAGAGCATACCAATCCCAATAACTGTCCAGCAGTAAATTGGAAGTGTTATGCATGTGACCAAACAGGTCATACAGCTAAGTCCATCATGTGTAAAAACAGAGTCTATTCAGTGGATGCTGAGCATGAGCATGAAGAGTGTGATGCTGAAGAAGAAGATGAACCACTAGAACTGGGGTTCCTGAACACAGTTGATGTCAAAGAATCCATATGTAAGTCTGTTTTATTGGGTTCTCTCAACAAATTGAATGATACTGAGAGTCTGAAAATCAGTCTACCAGTTGAGGGTAAGCAGTTGTTGATGGAAGTTGATTCGGGTGCGTGTAAGGCTGTTATACAATTAGATGATTATTGTTCATTGTTTGGAAATCTAAAGTTAGAGCCTGTAAATTTCAAATTAAAAGTAGTCACTGGAGAAAGTGTAAAAATTGTGGGTCAAATCTATGTCCATGTTTTGTATAACAACACAGAATTTTTGTTACCATTAGTTGTTTTAGACAGTAAAAGCACATTTACACCACTTTTAGGTAGAAATTGGTTGAGTGTATTGAATCCAAATTGGAAAAGGCTAGTTGATGTAAATGTAATATCAAAGTTGGATGAATTAGACAAGTCAGTTTTTGAGGTGAAATCAAGTCAAATGAGTGTAGTCAAAGTCAAGAAGTCAATTTCTGAGGGTATTGATACTCAATTAGAAGCAAAACGTATTATGAACCTAATTTCTGAACTCAAAGAAAAGTTTTGCAAGGTTTTCAAAGATGACAATAATAGTCATATTTTTCATTTCAAAGTTGAGTTCAAGTTAAAAGGTGATGCAAAACCTATTTTTCATAGGGCATATGAAATGCCATATGCATTGAAACCAAAGGTAGAAGAAGAATTAAGAAAAATGGTTGATGCTGGAATTATATCAAAGGTTAAACATAGTGAATGGGCCAGTCCAATAGTGGTAGTTCCAAAAAGGAATTCTGGAAACATAAGAATTTGTGTTGATTTTAAAAAGACTCTAAACCAAGTTCTTGAATCAGAGCATTGTTTATTACCTCTTCCAGATGATATATATGCAAGTCTTAGCGGTAATTGTTACTTCTCAGTTCTGGATTTGAAGGGTGCATATCAACAACTATTAGTTAGTGATTCCTCAAGAGAGCTTCTTACTATTAATACGCATATGGGTCTCTTCACTTACAATCGTTTAACTTTCGGTATTAGCACAGCACCTGGTATTTTCCAATCTATCATGGATACAATTTTATCGGGATTGAAAAACACCAAGTGTTACTTAGATGATATTTTGGTTTTTGGTAAAACCTTAGATTTATGTCACCAAGCATTAGTCCAAGTTTTTATTCGATTAGAAGAATATAACGTGAAAATAAATGTAAACAAATGTAAATTCTTTGAAAAACACGTTGAGTTTTTGGGCCACATTATCAGTGCAGAGGGCATCCATCCTACAGAAGAAAAAATAATAAGCATAAAAAAAGCACCATCACCCCAAAATCTCACACAACTAAAATCATACTTGGGTCTTTTGAATTACTATGGTAAATTCATACCAATGCTGTCCTCAAAATTAAAGCCCTTGTACGATCTCTGTCGAGCAGAAATAAAGTATGTTTGGTCAGAAGAATGTGAAAAAGTTTTTCAATCAAGTAAAGATTTGTTGACATCAAGTAACGTCCTCGCCCATTACAACCCAACTTTACCTATTTATTTAACAGCTGATGCAAGTGGTTATGGCGTAGGGGCTGTTTTAAGCCATCGCATTGAAGGTAAAGAGTACCCTGTATCATTTGTATCAAGCACATTAACATCTGTTGAGCAAAAATATTCAAATTTAGAGCGTGAAGCACTTGCTATAATGTTCGGTATTAGAAAGTTCCACAAATATATATTCGGAAGAAAATTTATATTAGTAAGTGACCATGAGCCATTAAAATTCATTTTCAATCGTAAGAAAGGCATTCCTGTTACAGCCGCAGCGCGAATAACACGATGGGCAATAACGCTTTCAGGTTATGATTATGAAATTGAGTACAAGAAAGGTTGTTTAGTTGCTAATGCGGATGGATTGTCTAGGTTGCCTATCCCAAGTAATACCGGGATTTCAGATTGTATTTTCTCATTTAATTTAGCTAATGATGTCCCCTTAAATAGTAGAGAAATAGCAAATGCATCTAAAAAGGATATAACAATAGCAAAAGTAATGGAGATGACTATATGTGGATGGCCAAATTCAATTGATTCAGTTGATATTAAGCCTTATTTTCAAAGAAGACACGAGCTATCGATTGAACAAAATTGTTTGTTATTTGGAAGTAAAGTCGTTATTCCTACTGCACTGAGGGAAAATATATTGAATCTTTTTCATGAACAGCATGTAGGAATAGTTCGATCTAAAATGTTGATACGGTCTTATTGCTGGTGGCCAAATATTAATAATGACATCGAGAAATTTATAAGTACTTGTGAAATCTGTCAGGAAAATCAAAACTTCTCAAATAATGCTTCACTCTTGCCGTGGCCTACAGCACCTAATAACTTTTATCGTGTTAACATAGATTTCTTTCATAAATATAATCATACCTTCTTAATTTTGGTAGATAACAGGTCAAAATGGATCGACGTGAAATTAATGTCTAATGGAACCACTGCTAAAGAGACCATTTTAAAATTAAGAGAGATATTTTGTATATTTGGTCTGCCAGTCGAACTTGTGTCAGACAATGGGCCTCCGTTCAATTCATCAGAATTCCACATGTTCTGTCAAGCTAACGGTATAAAAATTGTCAAGTCACCCCCATACCATCCCCAAAGTAACGGCCTAGCCGAACGAGGTGTTCAAACAGTTAAGAAGTCTTTAGATAAAAATATATTTTCTAGTGGAGGAAAAGATCTAACTGAAACTGTTATTCAAAGTAGGTTGACGAACTTCCTTTTCACCTATAGAATGACGCCTTGTACATCAACATCAGTCTCACCAGCTGAGATGCTATTCAAAAAGCGACCAAGATCTCGTTTTGACTTGATTAAGCCTGCATTCAATAACAGTAATTCTAATTACACAGACAAAATTGTTAGAAACACAAAGTTATATTCACTTAATGAGCAGGTTTATGTAAAAAATGTTAAGAGTAAGCTTTGGGAAAAAGGAAAAATTGTAAAAGTTTTGAGTTACTGTACATATTTAGTAAACGTTGGAGATATCTTGAAACATGTCCATGCTGATAGCCTTCGCTCCAATCCAAATATTGTACCAAATATTCAAGATGAATTATATAGGGGAACCCGTAATGAAACTAGTGAATCAAAATGTGTTTTGCCTAATGTAAATGCTTCACCAGATATTGTAAGACCTGTGAATGAAGTTATGGCTGGTACTAATGAAAATAAGTCAAGTCCAGAGTTACCACCTACGAGTGCTACAACTTCAAGTATGGCTCCACCTGAGACTGTTTCCATAACTCCACGCACAAGTCGTTCTGGAAGAATAATCAAACCGCCCGCCAAATTGGACTTGTAATGTTTTAACATTTTTTAGTAGGAGGAGAATGTTGTGTACCCTACTTAAGTTTAGTGAACTATATTGTTGACAGTTCCGTCCGATTCCGTGTTCCGATTCATAGTTAATTGTCACTCGTCAGTTGTCATACTTACCGCCGAATAGCTATATATAACCTAAGTGCCATGTGTGTAAGTCTGCACAAATCTACTAAAATAAATGCTTAAAAGTGTCTAGTATTTATTTCGATTAGCAACCAAAATACATAACAATAATGATTCAACTGAATTCACAATCGAAAAATCATTTCGTCCTTTTGAAGCTGCAGAAAACACTTTCTATGGTCTCAAGTGTGGATATGATATTCAGATTCATCGTTCTCATTTAGAAATTGAAGAATAAAGATACGCAGGGATCAAAAATCCCCTGAGTGATGGCAAAACATTACGATATGCCATTCAATTGTCACATTGTTTTATTATTATCTGTTGACTACACGAGAAGACACCCTATAATGATCGAGGAACATCGTGTTGGCCAGCGATCTCTGCCTTTTTTATAAATACTTCCACGGTCGGTGCTCATTGGAAATATCATCTATTATGCCACCACGTGCGATTCCTAGTAGAAAAACCAGACGAGCTCTGGCTGGTCAAACCTACACTGTAGGCTCGAGAGACCTGTCGAACATCGCTATACCAAGCATCATTCATCAATAGAACGGCGAAGTTGTGAAATTCTTTGCCTAGTGAGGTCTTTCCTGATGCTCACAACCTCCAAACTTTCAAGAAAAATTCCAACACCTTCCTTCTCTCCCAAAATTCCACACGATGTTCATCGAATATTTCAAAATTCTCATCACTGACATTTGACATATTCCATGGTCTAAGCTTAATTGGGTTGTATGAAGTATGGGGTTGATCCAAGGATGAAACTAAAATATTTAATCCTTTTTCGGCAACGTATGCACAGCTCGCCATTATCCGAGAGGTCAATACAGTGTTGTCAAGTTTATATGACGAAATGCATTTCATTGTGAAATACAACTTTTGCATTTCTACAACTCAAACATACTAATATTTCCGATGGATATAAGCAGCAATTCATCGATTAAATATCTGACAGTTCCTGAAATTCGCAGATTCTCTTTTACATGTGGCAACTGAGGTATGATTTGCACTCATCATGGCAAAAACAAAATAAATATACACCCAAAAAACCACAACAATATTCAGAAATGTCCAAATACGTATTTCGGCAACTAAGTTGCCTCGCTGAGTAGACCTGAGAAGTGAAAGTGATTAGCGACTTCTTAGTATCTTTCTCGAGAAGTACCATCGAGGAGTCGCTAATCATTTTCACTTTTCAGATCTACTGAGGTTGGCAACTGGGTAGCCGAAATACGTACTCGGACTCTTCTGAATATTGTTGTGATTTTTTAGTTATATATTCATTTTGTATTTGAGTCATTGCATACGTCTCCGAATTTTGAGTTTAACTCATGGCATCTCTGAACTATAACCTAGTTCAATGCATGGCATCGTGACGTGCTATTGGTGGCAAATTTCTGCCGGTTTGAAAGTTTTTGTGGCTTTATTACTAATTTTCTGACCTCAGAATCGATCAAAAAATTCTGAAATAATTATAAATTGAATAGACTTCAGTTGAAGATTCTGATTTGATGATAACAAAAATAGTTCACTCGCCCATTGACAGTTCATTATTCACATAGCTGAATTGTGTTACTTTTGATTGGAGGAATTCCTTGAATAATGGTGATTCCTCAGGTTAGTTAGTAGTGAAAAAAAAACATAATCTGAAACTATTTTCGTTGATACCACGGTACCTGTACATTCTGTGATAACTCCTGTACTGGAAAATAACGAATGTAGGAACTCTGTCATGTATTAAAAAAAAACATGTTGTAGGTTTTTATCACTTCGTGATATTTCAATTTTTTTTGAATGATTAGTTCCGGAACCTATTGAGAAATATGCTTGTTATTTATTTTGATTGAACCCTGATTGATAATTAAAGCGTGAAAAAAATAGGTAACAATAATTATTTCAGTTATGGGAACAATGTAATAAGTGTTGATAATAATGATAACAATAATAAAAATAATGATAAATCGTCATCATTCACGTATTTATTCAGTTACAAAAATATGCTATAGTACACACTATATATCACTAGTTGCGATATTTAGCTAAAGCTATACGTACATCTGAGCGAGCACATAGTAATCATTATTATAACAAATTTCTGCGAACAGATAGAGTCATTGAGTATTTATAGAACATAAAAAAGACATAAAAATAGACATAAACTTCGAGGAAAATGGATATTTGAAGGCACTTTTATATTCACATTGTGAGTGAATCCTTTCTCGAAGAGAGTTGTCGAAAAATGAGGGGCGGTTAATGTTTGCTTTTATGATGTTAACAGAATAAGAGATGGTACCAGCAGATTCCAGTGGATTCATTAAACGTGCATTATTTTTACATTCAACATTACATTATAACTACGAAAGATGAAAGCTTAGGAAATAATGACTTCGTATTCATGAGATAAGTCAATACATCTACCTCGGTTGTACCATTGTACCATTGATACACCTAAAATTTATGCATAAACAATTATATTCTTCCACCGCATGGAATGAATTCTTCCAATTATTGTACTTCATGAGGGAATTGAAATACTGGATATCAACTGAAATACTTACCGAAAAGTCAATATGAATGAGTTACTTTATTTGAAATGGATATTTTTTCCATTGAAACTGCACTGAAAAAAAAATAAATGTCCGTTCAAAAAAACCTCTTACGACACGACAAGAATAAATACCTGCAGGTGGAATGTTCTTTTCGTCAATTTTCAGGAGTTTTTCTCTCATTGTGTCTATGAAAAAAATCGTTGAAAAATTCATTATTGTAAGAAACAATTAAACCTCTCATACTATACATTCAATAGTCAATAACACCTCGTTTGGAAGATTATGGGGGAATATAAAATATCCAAAAACAATTCGTTCCCTTGCGACCAAATCAAAATGAACTCACGAAATCTCACTCTTCGTGGAAAATCAGTTTCTTTCAGGTTCTGAACTATGGAGAACCCATATTTGTGGAATTCATGTTTATGCAGTATTCTGTGTACTGAGTTTCTTGATAATCGTGATCTTGCAACTTGTCGCAATAAAAATCTAGCCAATCATTTTTTCAAAGTAATTTTCGATGTTAGCTTCTGATCACCCTGCATTCAATTTATTATTATCAAAATATCAGCACAGTAACTGAATCAAGGGAACCAACCTCAGTAGAATGATTGAACGTTTCATATGGGAGAAGTTTATAGTTATCCATGAAAATGAAAATATATCGAAAACGGCTAGACTTACACTACATGACATCATGAATGGAATTCTTCATAGAATCTGAAAATGGAATGTACACAATGTGGTCATTCAAGTGTGCAACATATTGGAATCTCTTCAATGAATTGCACAATCAAAATACACAGATAGTGCCGAAAGTTGGTGCATGTTCGGTAATCATTTTAGGCGCACTTGAAATGGTTGCAAGTCAAACAGCATACAGGGTAGGTCAAAACATATAAAAATTGCTCAAGAGTAAAATACCCTTATTTCAGAAAATTCAGCAAAATGTTCTTGAGGAAAGTTGTTGACAATTGAAAGTTATACCTAATTACCAAAACATGGCCTCCTAAGACAATTTTTACTTTTTCAATTTTTTTCGTTAATGATTTCCCAATTTGTAATTTTTTTTATAATCACCCTGAACACTTCCATAAGGTAATCATAACAAAATCAGTTGAGCATACCTTTGTTTTAATTTTTTTTAGGGAATCCCACGATATCCAGCGCGGAGGCCATGTTTTGATATTCAGACATAACTTTCAATTGTAAACAACTTTCCCCAATAACATTTTGCTGAATTCTCTGAAATAAGGGTACTTCATTCTCTTTCTATTTCTATTATTATATATTGTTTGATCTACCCTGTATGCTGTTTGACTTGCAACCATTCTAAGTGCACCTAAGAACACCGAACATGCACCAACTTTCGGCACTATCTGTATTTTGGTTGTGCAATTCATTAAAAAGATTCCCACATGTTGCACTGTATAGGGTGTTATATTTGAAATAAGCGAGGTGATATCAACTTCCGGTACAACCGGAAATACCAGCATCTTGAAAATATTTCAGCCGAATTTTCCCCATCAATAGTAGTATACCAACAAATTTCCAGATCCGCCTTACTCATCATAGTTTTCCATAAATTGATCGATTCAGTTCCCGCAGGGTTACCCTGTATATGTAGTAATTCTTGATAATCATCATTCATCTCATCATAACATAGAGGGATTACACCACCATATGAATGTGAAAAATGGCGGATTTTGCAGCGTTTCGAATAAATTTCACATGATAGTTGAGGGTTTCAACTCTGAAAATATTTCAATAATGTCACTCAAAATATTCAAAAATTGTGTTGGTGGTAGCATGGATCCTTTTGAATTTACTCTTTATATTCGGTTCATCTTTTATAAATTTCAATCAGAAAAAAATAGGTACAATTACTAATTATTTTTGTGTCAAAGTTGAAGTTGAGTTGTTAACTCAATCTTCTCAAACAATATGCTTGCCTACGTGACACATAAGTGGGAGGTGTCAATCGAGAAACATTAGGAGTCCCTGCCTCTAGCATTGTTGACCAAGTTTAGCACCAAGGCCTCCTAGCGAAACTTCCGTATATGGTTTGCCGTCCCAACTATATATTTTACTATCAAGTTTTCTTGCAGATTCACTCCATAGGTGCTAGAGAGGGATCTCGAAATAGGCATTAAACTCTATAATAGAAGATCTAGAACAATTCAATGCAATGCAGATTATACAGATCATACTATATGCCCAATATGATCACACCACTATCCATATGAGGTCGACAATATCCATGCTTGGTATCGCCACCAAATGCGCTCTCTCATGAGACGATCATGTGAGGTCGATTGCGAGAACTACTTCACGAAAACTTGGCTTCCTGTTCCGTGCGAAGAGATATTTCACACCACAGCAACTGCTCACGATCTACAAAGCGCAAATTCGACACCTGTCCTGGAGTACTTCACATGTTTGGAGTTCAGCTCCGCTGAGGGTCTTAGATTCTGTTCAGAAGAGAGTTATTCGCCTAGTCGGTGATACAACACGAATTCATTGACCTCTCTAGAACATCGTAGAAAGGTTGACAATCTCTCCATTTTTTAAAGATATTTCTATGCCACCAGACGTACTCAGGCTGGTCACCCCTACAATATCAGGCTCGAGACCTGTTGAACTTCATCAATAAAACGGCAAAGTTGTGGAATTCTTCCCCTAGTCTTTCATGTTGCTCACAACTTCCAAATTTTCAAAAAAAATTCCGATGCCTTCCTTCTCTCCCAAAAAACAAATCAGGTCCAAAATGAATTAATGAATTGTCAATGGATTTCATTTTGTCAATAGTAATACTACGCCCAGGAATTAGTTTCATATTTTGATATATGTTATATCTTTACTAGACATAATAACGATAATACATCAAAATCAATAATGATAGACGTGATAGAACATATGACATGATATCATGATTAACTGTCAAAACTGGCATACAGTATGTTACAGTCTCCCACGCTATTAAAAACATAAAAAAGAAACTAAGCTCGGCCTAATCACAGACATAATCTCGCAAATGAGTACTTGATTGTCGAAGTCTTGAGGATCGACGGGGTAGATGTGATTCTGGATTATCATCATTCAAATCCTGATGTTCGGGAATGTCATATTCGGGTACATCGGGTTGTTCAGGCTCTATTATTCTTTGCTCTTCTCGTTCTTGTCTGCCAAGATGTTGTAACGGTACTTGTACAAATGGTGAATGGTGCTGAGGTTGTTCAATATTTGGATGAATATCTCCAATAATAATGGGTGGTTCGTTTGAAAAAGTACCAGTTTTCTTAGGCACCAGGGTTTTCTTGATTTGGTCGATATGACGTTTCAGGCAATAACCATCATCGAGTTGTACTTGATAATGAAGTAAACCATACTTTTTTATGATAGTTCCAAATTTCCATGAACATTTGTTGGCCTCGTAAAATCGCACTTGAACCCTATCTCCCACTCTTAGAATTCTTGTCCCTGGTTGATGATCTCTTGACTTGACGTGTTTGGGTGGTCGTAAAGCATCTAATCGAATCCTTAGGGTCCTGTTCAAATATAATTCTGCTGGTGATTTGCCGCAAGCTAGAGGAGTAGCTCGATATTTCAGGAGGATCTCTTGAACTTTTTTATTCATCGGAGAATGATCTTGAGACATAGCTTTTAGTCTCATTTTCAATGTTTGAACATTCCTTTCGGCCAAGCTATTAGTGGCTGGGTGTCCTGGTGCAATGAATTTTTGAAATATGCCATGTTGTTTTGAATACGCCTTGAAATATTCACTCACGAATATTTTTGCATTGTCTGACACCATGACATGAGGAAACCCATGAAGAGAAAAAATTTCATTCAACAATTCGATAGTTTTTTCTGAAGTTGGTGCTTCTCGAATGATTTTGATGCCAGCCCATCGTGATTTAGCGTTGACGACTGAAAAATTAAAACCTTGAAACGGTCCTGCATAGTCTATGTGTATCCGGTCCCAGTTTTCTTCTGGTAGCTCCCAATGATGCAGAGGTGCTTTTGTAGGAGATTTTCTTATTTCTGCACATGGTTGTGTAACGTTTTCAGTTGCTAAAATGACATGTCATATCAAACGTTCCCTGCTGATAGTTATTTTCTACAGATTTTCCAGAAAAGGCTCTGATGCTATACACCCTATTACATTCAAACACGTGTAATGAAGAACATTTCTGACAAAGTATAGAATACATCAATTCAAACACACTGTATATCACACTGCCTTGCCTTGTGTCTTATGGAAACCTGACAGCGTGCTAGCCTGAAACAAAGAAAATAATTATTCATATAAGATAGATACATTGGTGATTAGAAAACATATAAAACTCAGTCTGGATAACTCATATTACCTTTGCAAGTAGTCCTCAGTTAGTATTTGATTATGTTGACAATAATGATATGATGATATCATACTGTTCTCTAACCATCGGTGAGTCCTGTAAATAAGAATAAAACAATTGGTAAATATTTCACTAAACAAGGAAGAGATTATGTTGAGGAAAATAGTAAGCACCATACACACCTCCAATGAATATATGTATCATATTGTACATTCGCATGGTGACAAGTAATCCATTATTCAATAGAAATATAATTTTCATTTTCAAATCGTCCCTGAGTCAGTGGTTACATTCTGATAAGGTTGGAATTGCTAGTCTTCTCATTTTTCTTCAGGATTTCTCCTTCGTAACGAATTTAGACGATCACTGTGTTTAGCTTACTAAAAGCTATATTCGCTCCATTCAACGTTGCGCCGAAACAAAGAAACATCCTTAAGTCATTGTCACTCAAAGACACTTCTAGAAATCAAAGTGTCAATGTCAGGGTCACCTTCCGTTTTCCGGGAGGTGGTGGAAGACATATCTTGGTGGGTGATAAGGACAGACTTTCCTCGTGGTGCTTGAGAAAAGGATTGAATGAAATCAACTGGTGAATTCTGCAGTGGCACTTCGTTCATCCTTTCGCCTGAGCCTGGCTCATTAATCAACAATTGCCGACTATCATCGTGCATCTTTGACATGGAGAATAAAACACTATAGAACCCTCGTTCCAACAGAGGGTTTCAATGTGGGTTGAATCCCCCCAAAACACCCAGAGTATGTTTCGCTCAGTTCAGTGTAGTTTGGTACGCCTGCAAGGGGGCCATTTTACAGTGGGAGTTCCGTTTCGTAGGATACCCCTCTTCCTGGAGCAGTAGGTCCAGCGAAGATTATTAGCAGTTGCAAAGTCCGGAGGTTGAGCTTCTGAGGGGGTGCCTGGTTTCTGCCACATTCCACCACCCAACCAGTGGATGACTGAGGTTTTTTTTATTTCGAACAACTCTTTTATTTTTTACACTCCTTATCGCCACTTAACCAACCATATCACCTTGAAATATTTAACTTAGTGGAATCCTTATTATAGGTATATGTTCAAGCCCAGTTTGAAACTTTCGGAAATTTAACATGGACATTTAGGGAAAAATCCATACATTACAAAATTCATGAATTTTTTAGGAAGACCCCTTTTACGTATCACTTGAACAGCTTATGGTTCTCAAAGTGGGTTCATAGAAACTTCAATCAAACTGTAAATTAAATAGCTCCATATATTACGATCCGTATGCTTGGCAACGTTATATGGTTTATAAATCTTTGTATATTCTATTAATGAACTTAGTATCCATATTAAATGTATATACATATATCATCAGAGTTTTCCTAATTTTCACTGACATCTCTCCATGTACCAGGTTTCTGTTTCTCCCTAGACATCAGTCTAAAAGAACCAGTGGCGTCCATTAAAATATCTCATTGTTGTTGAGGTGAGTAAGATATCAACCTTTCAAATTTATCACCACCCACACCCTCATGCCACCGATGAAAAGCTACCGTCTGCAGTAAACGTGATCAAACACGTTACACTTTTGGCGCCCAACGTGGTAGTATACTCATCTCATTTTGCTAATAGTCTTTGCAATTTTTTTTTGATTTGGCATATAAACCAGAGAGATTTCAGTGAAAAGGATAAACTGTGGTAGTATATCTTCAGAATATTCAACGTGATATTAAGATAAAAATAATAGAAAAACATTGAGACCTTGAAACTTGGCGACTGCGAATATAAAGAAAAAAATTACAAAAAAAAAATTAAAAACAACATTGTGTTGTAGAATCCAGTTTCCTTTGATTTGACCATCAGTACAGAAATCTGTAATGATATAGTAATTAGTAGCATATACTAAATTTGCTTTGAAAAAGGATTTGAACGTTTATGCAAATTCCTGTTCCAGTCAAAATTTCATTTTGATACTCGTTTGGTTGAAACTAGTGGAATCACTAGTGGTATTATTTTCAATAGGAATAACCTATCATTTTTTTTCTGCTTCAGGGAAGCATTTTGTTGGTAACAATATCCCTCGATGGAGATATATCACATGATATTATCTTTTCATTTTTGCTGAGTTAGAGGTGACGACCTCTACTCATGTTATTATTATCTGCAGACTAATAATGTCTGATTATTTTTGACCTATTATAAATATTAATTTGTCAAAGCAACTACCTCAATTTCGATTTTTTATGCAAAATTTATTCTGTGGTTTTACTGATACGAACATACAATTCATTAGCATTCCAACATAACCCAATTGAATTTACTGTTATAAACATAGTAAATCTTCATTTTCATTCAGCCTACAGGTGGCCCTCCTAATATATATACAGGGTGAGGTAGTAATTATACAGTGTGTTCTCTGATTTCATTGTTTATTGTCTTAAAATATTCATTTTTCAGCTTTTGATGGGATTTTCTCTCCTCGTTTCTAAAAAATAGAGTAGAAGTTATTAAAAATTATTGCAATATATTTGTAGTAAGGACAGATTTAGGATCTGTCCCAAAATGTCACTTTTCAGTGTCAAAATCGGAAACATCGAAAAAAGTTTACGAAGAAAAATATTTCAATTGTGTTGAGAACGGGAGCAGATTCGTTCCCGAAACGTCCACCAAGATAAGTAGAGGTTTTATTATTATTAAATATATTTGTATTTCCAAATTTTTTCAAAAACAAGGTGTCACTGACCAATAGAGAATTTCTCTTTTAGGTATCTAAAGGTTTAATTTCAAGCGCAGTGACATTTTGGGACAGATCCTAAATCTGTCCTTACTACAAATATATTGCAATAATTTTTAATAACTTCTACTCTATTTTTTAGAAACGAGGAGAGAAAATCCCATCAAAAGCTGAAAAATGAATGTACCACCTCCTCGAAGAACTTACAGACAGTATCTTAAAATATTACCAAAATGAATTCAGAAAGATTCCAGGTTAACCATTTATTAGATTTCGAACTCGAATATGAACTCAGCGTTAGAAAAATTAAATCAACCAGGCCAGTGAGCGATAAACGAAAAATTTTGCGAAAACTGTTGGAAAAGGAACAAGTGAGACCCAATTGTATGATTGATTTGACATCATACCCTTTTGACTGCGAAAAAGAACAAAATGATATTAACAATACTCTTACTCAGATTGCGGCAAACGTTATTGACTTTGCAGACATTGGTGATCCAAATGATAATCTATTTCACAGAACTATGTCAAGAATTATACATGTATCAGAGAGAATATGGAGAATAGAAGACTTTTTAAAAATTGTAGGACTAATACCAGATAATAAAAAGTTAGAGATTTCGAAATTTCAATCAGAAAGTTATGCCACATGTTTAACATTGGAGGCTGACCTCACTGCTAGCATTCGAAGTACATTGAACACAACACCCACAAATGCAAATACATCCCCTCCAGTGATAAACATAGCACCTCCTGTAGTGAACTATCAAAAGGCTCCAATTTCTACTTGGGGAATTAAATTTAATGGAGATCCCAAAACACTTTATGAATTTCTGCAAAGAATCACAGAACTTGCACAATCCCGTAAGGTATCTGAACAAAACCTATTTGAGTCTGCAGTTGAATTATTTGAAAATGACGCTTTTGTTTGGTTTCGCAGTATAAAAAATAAAGGGACTTTCTCCACTATACGGCAGATGAGGATATCTGGGAGCAGGTTAAGAAACGGAGGCAAAAACGCAGTGAACCGGTTGCTATTTTTATTGCTCACATGGAAGCACTCTTCAGCAGGCTTTCTCAAAGTCCAGCCGAAGTTACAAAAGTAAAGTATATGAGACAAAATTTGTTGCCGGAATTCATAAGCCAGTTGGCTTTGGTTGACATCGCTACAGTTTCGGCATTCTCTACCTACTGTCGAAAATTTGAAGAGGCGAATTATATCAAAAATAAGAATAACCCGACAAGTCAAATATCTGAGATTTCATCACAAAACTTTATCAATGTAGACTCAGCCAGTGGAAGTGACAACCAAAATAGACATCCACAGAATAACTTTAGGCATATATTCGTTGATTCGAATAGACCAAACAATTCTTTCAGTTCATCTCAGCCTGTTAGATATCAGAACAATGCAAATTCTAGTCAAAACCATAACAGAGTAACTAATAACTCATCCTTTTCATATTCACATAACAATAGAGAAAAACACTCTAATAACTATCAGAACATAGATAGGAATAATACAGCATCTCATAATAGAGACAGGAACAATTCATCCACTTCTTTTCAAAATAGAGACAGAAATAACTCGTCCACGTACTTTCATAATAGAGATAGGAATAACCAATCCACTACTTACAACAGAGACCGAAACAATTCAACTTTTCAGAACAGAGATAGGAATTCCTCTCGTCCAACAAATAACGAACAACAAAGCGTTTCAAGAACATCGAATAATACAAATATCATCTGTTGGAATTGTGGACTCCCCAACCATCTATTCCAGGACTGTAGGGCTAGAAAGAAAATGTTTTGTTTCAAATGTGGTTTACCAGATGTTAAATCGGTAACATGCCCAGTCTGTACTAAACCAAAAAACTAATCCGTGGAGGTTTGCATAGTGTACAGCAAAATCTCAATTTCAAACCGGTCACATACAAAAAGAAATTTCAAAGAAAGGAAAATTATGTTTCAATACAGTGCGATGAAAATAAAGAGAATTTAGAAAATAATGAGAATTTAGAAAATAAAGAGAATTTAGAAAATAAAGGGAATCCAGAAAATAATTCAAACTCAAATTGTTTCTGCGTCTACAGTAATAGTAATATTCATAGTCCATAGTAGTAAACAATCTAATAATCAAAATGGATATTTAAGTGTCTCGCCAGTTTTTGTTGAGAAGCTATTAGACAATCGTCCTTATATAAAAGTCAAATTGCTTGATCAAGATATAGTTGTTTTGCTAGATGGTGGTGCAAACGCTTCAATTGTTGGCGCTGAGGGTTTGAACATATTAAAAAAATTCAATTTGAAAACTAATCCAGTCCCTCACAAACATGTTAGTACTGCGGATGGTACACAGAAGGATGTTAACGGTATAGTAGATTTACCTATAGTGATCGAAAATGTCTGTCAAGTATTGAAAACATTAGTGGTTCCCTCCTTACCACATGCGTTTATTTTTTGGGGTCGATTTTGCCAAACAATTCAACATAAAGGTCGATTTTAAAAACAATTTCTGGCAAATACAATCTGGGTGTATAAATATCGACGTAGTGGGGAGTTCTGATGCTGTGGTGATGCCAACATTGCAATCTCTGGATGACTTGACACCTGATGAACGTTCACAAGCAGATAATGTTATCAAATGTTTTAATGAAATAGACAGTAAAAATAAATTAGGGCGTACAGATAAAATCAAATTAACAATTGACACCGGTGATGCTCCACCATTTCGTAAAAGGCCATTCATTTTATCCCCTTATATGCAGCAAATTCTGAATAAAGAACTTGATGAAATGTTGGAATTGAATGTTATCGAACCATCTAAAAGTCCATATTGTTCTCCAGTACTCCTCGTTAAAAAGAAGAACGACGAATATCGATTCTGTTTCGATGGGCGACCTCTCAACTCAATAACAAAACATGACAGTTACCCACTACCAAATGTCGAGAGAATTTTAGCTTCACTTAGAAACGCAAAGTATATATCATCAATAGATTTGAGGAAAGCCTTTTGGCAAGTACCACTTGACCCGGATTCGAGAGAGAAAACTGCTTTTAGCATAATAGGAAGGGGCCAATTCCAGTTTGTTACGATGCCGTTTGGGCTTTTGAATGCAGCGCAGACTCAACAACGCTTTGTAGATGCTATTTTTGGACCCGAATAGGAGCCGAAAATCTTTTCATACATTGACGATATTATTGTAACCGGTTCAACTTTTGAAGAACACATTAGCCTATTAAAAACAGTTGAAGAAAAACTGCAGGAAGCAAATTTGACAATTAATCTCGAAAAGTGTCGATTCTTTAAAACAAGTTTGAAGTTTCTAGGGTTCATCGTTGGTTCGAATTCTCTCCGTACTGACCCAGAAAAAGTTTCTAGCATGGTTAATTATCCACGACCAAAGACTACTACTCAAATCAAGAGATTCGTAGGTCTCTGCTCTTGGTATCGTAGATTTATAAAAAAATTTCTCTAGTGTACTATCACCGATAAATGAGCTTTTGAAAGGCCGTAGAAAAACCAACCTATCACTTGGAACGAAGCAGCGGAAGCTTCTTTTATAAAAATTAAACAACTCTTAGTATCGTCTCCAATTCTCTCTCAACCGGACTTCACAAAGAAGTTCACGATTCAAAGCGACGCGTCGAACACAGGTTTAGGGGGGGTTTTAACACAAATTATTGACGACGAAGAAAAGGTCATCGCATATGCTAGCCGTACATTATCTAGAACAGAAAGGAATTATTCTACCGTAGAAAAAGAGTTACTAGCCTTACTCTTCTGCATTGAAAAATTTAGGCCATACATCGAAGGGACTAGGTTCACGGCTATAGTTGACCACTACTCCCTGCTTTGGTTAAATAACTTACAAAACCCCTCTGGTAAGCTCCAGAGATGGGCAGTCAAGTTGCGGCAACATTCGTTTGATCTCATTTATAGAAAAGGTTCCAATAATATAGTCCCAGACGCACTTTCTAGAATCATACCTGATTATGAAGAAGACGACAATGTAGAGCATTTGGAAATCGCATATTTTAACATAGATACGGATAGAATTGATGTATGGTACGATAAGATGAGAAATAATATATTGAGTAACCCAGACAAATTCCCACAGTGGAAGGTCGAGAATGATTTTATCTTGAAATTTGCGCCGTGCAACCTGCCTATGAAATCAAATATTCCACAATGGAAACAGTTAGTGCCTAAACCTCAGAGGCTTGAAGTCATAAAATCATGTCACGACCCTCCATTATGTGCCCACTTTGGTTTTTTTAAAACCTTACATAGAATTCAGGAAAATTTCTATTGGCCAAAAATGCGCCATGATATATTAAAATTGTAACGTAACATTACACCAATTACTTTTGCTCCACCACTAGCGAGGCGGTAGCCACCGCCACTGGGCAACGTTCGCCACTACCGCAGTCAAGTCTAGTGTCTAGTGTGATAGATGACAGTCAGTCAATATTGTTATTATAACGCTATCATTGTTTTTCACTCGTTCTCTGTAAAAACCAGATTATTAAAGTTTTCCTTTGCGTAACACTCATCTCCAGTGCTTAATCTCCTCACTGTGCGAGTGCTTCACATTAGGCATTCAAACAATCCAACTACCCTGCTTGCATTGAGAGCTGATACGTCTGGGTACTTGAGAGCCAGCCAGAGCACCCTCCTACGTTAGCGTACGACGAAACTCATCCTAACCTTCCTACAATTGGCGCTCCAACGTTGTGCCGTGCCTAAAGGAATTGTGTTTTGTTTGTGTTCGTGAGTACTTTCAGACTTTCCTGCAATTATTCGATACCGCATCGAATACATAACCTCTAAAGCAGCCGTTAAAATTCCTCCGGAATTCGAATCGCGCTCTCGCTGCCGCTTGTTCCGTGCTCCGTTGACAGTGTTGCCGGTTGTAAGAAAATTCTGACTTTTCACGAATTATTGGTGCGCGAAGTTGCCAGACTTCGCGTTTTGCCGTAGTATCAACGATATTCCACGAAAGTGAATATTTCGAATGACGTTGCGTTTTCGAACATTTAAATCGTCTCATTTCATTCGAATTATCGCATCATCGAATGCCATACCGTGAAAGACTTCGTAGTTACATACCGAGTGAAGAAAACTCCGAAATTGCTAATGTAGTGATGACGCCTGAGCAATTCCAGTTACTACTTGATGGAATGACACGTATGGTAGCAGGTAACACTCAGCAAAATCCAACAGCAAACACAGGTAACTTTGCTAAATGTAGTACTAGATATGCAGGCCGAAAAGATGAAGATGTTGAGGCTTTTATAAACGCCGTTAGTATCTATAAAGAATGTGTCAACGTCACTGACGAAAATGCTTTAAAGGGACTTCCCATGTTATTAGATAGTCACGCAGCTGTTTGGTGGCAAGGAGCTAAATCATCAGTGACTTCTTGGGCCGACTCTTTAATTGCTCTGAGACATGCTTATGGTAAAAAGAAGTCTGCTCCAAAAATTTTTCGTGAACTATTTTCCAAGGAACAGGAGGAAAGGGAACCAACTGATGTTTTTGTTAATAAATGTAGAGCTTTATTATCCCATTTACCTGACACCCCTGTATTGCATGATAGTCATAAAATCGACATGATATATAGCATGCTCAATCCTAGAATAAGAGAGCGTCTACCACGATCAGATATATCTACTTTTGACTTTCTCATAGATAAAGCTAGGTCAATAGAGGATTCTATTGCTGAGCAAGACATGAAGTGCAAGCATACTTTCTCAAGGCCGAATACAGATATTAATGTTAGCTCTAACAGACTCAGGCCAAAATGCACATTCTGTAAACATTTTGGGCATGTTCAATCAGATTGTCGCAAATTTGCTGCAAGCACTCAGCACAACAGGCAATCAGTAAATAATAATTCTGAAATAGAAAATTCTCCAGCGACTGGACCTAACACCTCCAATCGCTCAGCCTCCAGTTCTACTATCGTTTGCTATGGTTGTAATACTCCAGGATATGTGAGGACCAACTGCCCGAACTGCAAAAAAAGCACGTCAATCAACCCCGTCAGGAACTGCTCCCACCTCTATAGAACTTCTGATGACTACTACTGATAACTTCAATAAGAGACCCTTATTGCCGGTAACTGTTCTTGACCTCAGTGGATGTGCATATGTCGACACTGGTGCTAAATGTAGCATTGCAGGCAATCGACTCTACCAACACTTAGTGGACAGAAATATTGACTTTCACGAGAAGGAAATGACCTTGGTCTTGGCGGATGGTGAAGCACGACTGGCCCCAGCACGAGTTTTCCGTTGCCCTGTAACTCTACTTGGGAGAAATATACAGACAACTTTTGTTGCTTTTCCAGATCATACCTCTTCGAAAACCTTACTTGGTGTAGATTTTATAGCCAACGCTAACCTTATCATCAATATTTCTCAGATGAAATTCTCGTTTTGTGATAATCCCAGTGTTCAGTATGATTTCTATTTAGAGAGCAACCCAGAGGATGGTGCCTCTATCAGCCTTCTTGACTTAGCTCTGAGACGAGACGAAGCAATTCAACTCGAGGAACCTGAACGCATTCAACTGCAAGGTGTCTTGAATCATCATAGAGATGTTTTCGAGGAAAACTATGTTCCTACCCCTTATGCAGAACACTGCATAAACTTAACAGACGCTAGTCCAATCGCGGTACCTCCTTATCGCATGTCACCGCAGAAATTAGATATTTTAAAGTCAGAAGTTGAAACTCTATTAGAAAAAGGCATAGTCGAAGAATGTGATTCCCCATACGCTGCACCTACTGTTTTAGTAACAAAAAAGGATGGGAAATTCCGGATGTGTGTGGATTATCGACGTCTGAATAGTGTTACCGTGCCGGATAGGTACCCGCTCCCCAGAATGGATGACCTCATGCACGCCGCTACCAGAACACTATATATGTCCACACTTGACCTCAAAAGTGGATATCATCAAGTATCGGTCCGTGAGTCCGATCGCGATAAAACCGCATTTATTACACCTTTTGGTATCTATCGTTTCAATCGAATGGCTTTTGGACTCAGAAACGCACCTGCCACGTTTCAAAGGCTCATCGATAGATTTAGAAGTGGACTACAGGGTATAATTATACTTGCATACCTGGATGATATGATCGTCATATCCGAGAACTTCACAGATCACCTAGAGCACCTAACCGCCGTACTAGAAAGGTTGAGAAAATTCAAGTTGTGTGCGAATAGAGCGAAATGTACTTTCGTGCGTCCTTCGGTAAAATACCTAGGACATCTCATAACACCGAATGGAATTGCCCCAGACCCTGATAAGGTCGCTGCCATTGGTAGAATGAGTCCACCACGGAATGTTAAACATGTGTTGTCATTTTTGCAAACATGCAGCTGGTTCAGGCGATTTGTTCCGAACTTTGCCGAGATCTCTAGGCCTCTGTCCAATCTCACTAAGAAAAATGCTAGGTTCTCGTGGAATTCCGAACAACATGAAGCATTTGTAAAGCTGAAGGAGTTGCTTACCACTTCGCCCATACTACGTCAGGTCGATTTCACCAAACCTTTCATCTTGAAAACAGACGCCAGCTCTTACGCAATCGGCGCATGTCTTCTTCAGGGGGAGGGCACTGATGAAAGACCTGTAGAGTATGCCAGTCGCCTGATAACACCCGCAGAAAGGAACTACACCACCACTGAACGTGAAGCTCTAGCTATCGTTTATGCTGTTAACAAATTCAGAGGTTACGTCGAGAACTCACCCGTCATTATCAAGACTGACCATCAGCCGCTGAAATGGCTTATGTCCCTTCGATCTCCAAAAGGACGATTGGCACGATGGGCACTCGAAATACAAGGTTACGACCTCAGGATTGAGTATATCCCTGGAAAATCGAACCGGATTGCGGATATGCTCTCTCGACCACCCTGTGATTCATTAACCGAGAATGTATGTGATATCTGCATTGTTGCTTTAGATGTTCCCACAAAGAGTAAACAGACTCTCAGAGGAGAGCAATTAGCGGATCCTAAGCTCGCTACTATCATAAGATGTTTTGAAGACGACGAGCCGGACCAAGTTAACTTCAGTAGATACACTGAAAGGGGATATGTTATGTTTCAAGGAGTACTTTACCGATACAACCAGGACATCGATACCGAAGATGCACAGCTGGTCATACCAGAGTCTAAAATTCCCGACATTTTAAAAGAATGCCACGACGACCCTCTTGCTGGCCACTACGGATTAGAGAAGACCATCCAGAGGATATCCCATCGCTACTACTGGCCCACGATCCGCAAGGATGTAACCAACCATGTTCGTCGTTGCGTAGCTTGCCAAAAATACAAACCAAGCAATCTGAAACCTGCTGGATTAATACAGACACCCGCTTTGGCTCAACGCTTCGAAACCCTAGCCATGGACCTTGTTGGTCCGCTACCAGAAACTGATCGAGGTAATTGCTGGATTTTCGCAGTCGAGGACACAGCCACAAAATGGATCGAGCTGTTCCCTCTCAGAGAGGCCACGGCTGAGGCATGTGCTAGACTACTCATTGACGAGATTTGTCTTCGATTTGGAACCCCGAGACGTATAATCAGCGATAATGGTTCGCAATTCGTTGGTAAAGTGATGCAGCAAGTAACCTACTGTATGGGTATACACCAGTCTCTCATCCCTGTTTACCATCCATCCTCGAACCCTGAAGAAAGAAAGAATCGTGACCTCAAGGTACAACTTTCAATTCTAGTTGAAAAGGACCATACCAAATGGGACGACATGCTTCCTACTGTCCGATTTTCGATGAATAGTGTACCGAGCTTAGCAACCGGATACTCACCGGCCTATATGAGTTTCGCGCGCGAACTTCGCACCCCCATGGATGTACATAGAGATTTACGTGCTGTGATAACCAATGAAAGCTCAGTACCGGGAATAACGTTCTATCTCCGTCGTCATGTTGAGACGCTACTCCGTGCCAAGGAGACTAATGAACTGAAACAAGATTCGGCGAAATGGTACGCAGACAACCGGTTACGTTCCCAAGACTGTTATAAGCAAGGTGATAAAGTTTTAGTTGAAACACATACCCTCAGCAAAGCTAGTGCCGGGTTCACTTCCAAATTCGCGCCGCGACGTGACGGACCATATGTAATTTTGAAACAAATCTCACCAACTTCATTCGAAGTTGCCGCTACCGATAACCCTACCGTTCCTGTCGGCAAATTCCACGTATCTGCCCTACGACACTTCATAGACGACAATGCAGTCGCAGACCCGACTCCTATACGGCCTATCCAAGGAAGAGGCCGGCCACCAAATGGCTCCAGAAGGAATCCGGTTGTTTCTGACGCGGAACAACAGTCCCAGTGCACGACTCCATCGACTTCGTCTAGACCGGTACGACAGAAGCGAGTTCCTGATCGCTTTAGAGATGGAAGCGAGTATACCATCCTCAGGCCAGAGCCACAGCAACCGACGAGGCATAGCAGAAGAGGACGACCACACAAATAGTTTTGTTCCACTCCACGAGACGTAGGAGTGAACCAAAGGGGGAGGCTGTAACGTAACATTACACCAATTACTTTTGCTCCACCACTAGCGAGGCGGTAGCCACCGCCACTGGGCAACGTTCGCCACTACCGCAGTCAAGTCTAGTGTCTAGTGTGATAGATGACAGTCAGTCAATATTGTTATTATAACGCTATCATTGTTTTTCACTCGTTCTCTGTAAAAACCAGATTATTAAAGTTTTCCTTTGCGTAACACTCATCTCCAGTGCTTAATCTCCTCACTGTGCGAGTGCTTCACATTAGGCATTCAAACAATCCAACTACCCTGCTTGTATTGAGAGCTGATACGTCTGGGTACTTGAGAGCCAGCCAGAGCACCCTCCTACGTTAGCGTACGACGAAACTCATCCTAACCTTCCTACAAAATATGTAAAATCATGTCAAGTATGTGGAGCCCAAAAAATGCCTACCACTGGTCGTATGGGTCATATGGGGAAAGAGAAAGAAGTAAATTGGCCATTTCAAGTAATTGGTTTAGATCTGATAGGACCTTTGCCACCTTCAAAGAAGCAAAATAAATGGATTCTAGTAATTTCTGATTGGTTTTCGAAATATAACCTTATATTTCCTTTGAAAAGCGCAAAGGCACATTTTGTAGAGAGAATTTTTGAAAATGAAGTATTTTTAACCGTTGGAGTGCCCCAGTATGTCATATGTGACAACGGCGTACAATTCACTAGTAAAAACTTCAAGAAACTTTGTGAGAGATATAATGTACAGAAAATTCTATATAATGCAGTGTATTCGCCTCAATGTAATTTTGTCGAGAGAAACAATCGAACGATTGAAACCGCTATTCGTAGCTATATTGACGAGCACCGTGACTGGGATCTGCAAATATCAAAAATCCGTCAAGCTATAAATACCGCAAAACTCGAAATTACTGGATATACACCTGCGTTCCTGGTATTTGGAAGACATGTTCCAGTTTCTGGTAACTTTTACAATGATGGTGGCCCTAATGTAGATATAGAGATTACACCAGGTAATCGAAACACATATGCCGCTAACCTAGAAGGTTTAGCAAGTATTTTTCATGATGTCCGTGAGAAGCTCCACAAAGCATACCAGAAAAATACAAAGACATATAATTTACGTAAGAGGAATGTTGAATTTTTTGTTGGAGACACTGTTTGGCGCCGTAATAGAGCAAAGTCAAATAAAGCTGATGTGTTTGCTGCTAAACTTTCTCCCAGATACATTTCTTCAGTTGTAAGAAAGAAATGTTCACCTCTTGTGTATGACTTGGAAGATCTTGATTCAGGTAATAAAGTTGGTAAATGGCACATCAAAGATCTGAAAGCCTTTTGTAGTTCCGATCCGCCTCACGATCTTGACGAGGAGGCCTCTTCAAACTCATCCTGAGAAGATGAGTCAAAATTTAGTTTAACGCTCAATGTCCTTGATTGTATTATAGTTTCAAAAAATTAGCCCTCCCGAGTCAATACAAGTTTTTTAGATATTAGGTAAAATTCATTTCCCACCATGGCCATGGTACCAAAATTGATCCTAAATCTCGAAAATTAAAATATGAATTAGCTCTTGCCCAAAATGTTACTATACAATGTAAGTAATATTTTTTTTTGTGACTGGCTCACACTTTTGTAAATAATTTGTAATGTATGTGTTGATACTTGAACAGAATTATTTGTTGGTTGTGGAATACAATTCCTGAGTATGACCCTAAACCGATTTTGACCTAACCCGATTTTGACCTACCTATACTGTAACCCACTAAGGGCATGTGATACGCGCAGTTATCAAGCCACAAGTCCACTCTGTTTAGTAATAGACTTTGAAAATGAGCCGTGAGATTTCTTTCGCTCAGTTAAGTTGTATATATAGTTATGTTAAAAAAAAAGGACTAGTGAGGCCCTTTTTTTTTATTTTTTCGGACGGGGGTGGTGTAACGTTTTCAGTTGCTAAAATGACATGTCATATCAAACGTTCCCTGCTGATAGTTATTTTCTACAGATTTTCCAGAAAAGGCTCTGATGCTATACACCCTATTTCAAACACGTGTAATGAAGAACATTTCTGACAAAGTATAGAATACATCAATTCAAACACACTGTATATCACACTGCCTTGCCTTGTGTCTTATGGAAACCTGACAGCGTGCTAGCCTGAAACAAAGAAAATAATTATTCATATAAGATAGATACATTGGTGATTAGAAAACATATAAAACTCAGTCTGGATAACTCATATTACCTTTGCAATTAGTCCTCAGTTAGTATTTGATTATGTTGACAATAATGATATGATGATATCATACTGTTCTCTAACCATCGGTGAGTCCTGTAAATAAGAATAAAACAATTGGTAAATATTTCACTAAACAAGGAAGAGATTATGTTGAGGAAAATAGTAAGCACCATACACACCTCCAATGAATATATGTATCATATTGTACATTCGCATGGTGACAAGTAATCCATTATTCAATAGAAATATAATTTTCATTTTCAAATCGTCCCTGAGTCAGTGGTTACATTCTGATAAGGTTGGAATTGCTAGTCTTCTCATTTTTCTTCAGGATTTCTCCTTCGTAACGAATTTAGACGATCACTGTGTTTAGCTTACTAAAAGCTATATTCGCTCCATTCAACGTTGCGCCGAAACAAAGAAACATCCTTAAGTCATTGTCACTCAAAGACACTTCTAGAAATCAAAGTGTCAATGTCAGGGTCACCTTCCGTTTTCCGGGAGGTGGTGGAAGACATATCTTGGTGGGTGATAAGGACAGACTCTCCTCGTGGTGCTTGAGAAAAGGATTGAATGAAATCAACTGGTGAATTCTGCAGTGGCACTTCGTTCATCCTTTCGCCTGAGCCTGGCTCATTAATCAACAATTGCCGACTATCATCGTTCATCTTTGACATGGAGAATAAAACACTATAGAACCCTCGTTCCAACAGAGGGTTTCAATGTGGGTTGAATCCCCCCAAAACACCCAGAGTATGTTTCGCTCAGTTCAGTGTAGTTTGGTACGCCTGCAAGGGAGCCATTTTACAGTGGGAGTTCCGTTTCGTAGGATACCCCTCTTCCTGGAGCAGTAGGTCCAGCGAAGATTATTAGCAGTTGCAAAGTCCGGAGGTTGAGCTTCTGAGGGGGTGCCTGGTTTCTGCCACATTCCACCACCCAACCAGTGGATGACTCAGGTTTTTTTTATTTCGAACAACTCTTTTATTTTTTACACTCCTTATCGCCACTTAACCAACCATATCACCTTGAAATATTTAACTTAGTGGAATCCTTATTATAGGTATATGTTCAAGCCCAGTTTGAAACTTTCGGAAATTTAACATGGACATTTAGGGAAAAATCCATACATTAAAAAATTCATGAATTTTTTAGGAAGACCCCTTTTACGTATCACTTGAACAGCTTATGGTTCTCAAAGTGGGTTCATAGAAACTTCAATCAAACTGTAAATTAAATAGCTCCATATATTACGATCCGTATGCTTGGCAACGTTATATGGTTTATAAATCTTTGTATATTCTATTAATGAACATAGTATCCATATTAAATGTATATACATATATCATCAGAGTTTTCCTAATTTTCACTGACATCTCTCCATGTACCAGGTTTCTGTTTCTCCCTAGACATCAGTCTAAAAGAACCAGTGGCGTCCATTAAAATATCTCATTGTTGTTGAGGTGAGTAAGATATCAACCTTTCAAATTTATCACCACCCACACCCTCATGCCACCGATGAAAAGCTGCCGTCTGCAGTAAACGTGATCAAATACGTTACAGTTGACAGGATACAACCATCTTTTCAATATCTTTATCGATGTTTTTCCAATAACAGTATCGTCTTGCTAATTGTTTCATTTTTGTTATACCAACGTGGGTGCTATGCAATTCGGAAAGAACTAATGTTTGAAGTGATGCTGGAATTACAATTCTTTGACCTCTGAATAGAATTTCGTTCACTAAAGTGAATTCAGTTTCGGTTTCATTATTAGATTTCAGATCGGATTTAATTTTTGATAGTACTGGATCATCCCTTGTAGCGATTTGAATACTTTCATAGGTGAGATCGTATGTTGAAATTTCTTTGATTGATGTAATACAGAGTTGATTTACTTCTTCATTAATGAATTTATCCATTGAAGTAAATGACTGGTTGATGGGAGCTCTCGAAAAACAATCAACATTCACATGATCAGAGCTTTTTCTGTATTCAACTTCGTAGTCGAATCCGGATAGAAATGAAGCATATCGAAGGAGTCTGGCTGAAGTCATTGATGGTAACTTAGCATTCTGATGGAAGATTCTAGTCAGCGGGCTATTATCCGTAATAAGTTTGAATTTACGACCATATAGATACATAAAAAAATGAGTGACAGAGAACATGATAGCAAGAGCTTCCCGATCTAGTTGGCTGTAGTTTTGCTCACTAACCGTTAGAGATCTTGATGCAAAAGCTATCGGTTTTTCAATTCCATCAACGATATGGGAAAGAACTCCTGCTACTCCTGTTGGACTAGCGTCACAGGCCAGTGTCAATGGCAAATCTGGATCGTAAGGGATCAGAACTTGATCACTTGCAATTTCTTGCTTCAGTGATATAAAAGCAGATTCAGTAGCGCGGTTCCAATTGAATTTTGATTTCTTCTGCAATAATTTTCGTAATGGATAAGTTTTGGTTGAAGCATTCGGAATAAATCTAGTGTAGTACATGACCATGCCTAGAAACCTACGAACTCCATCAACATCAACTGGCCTTGGCATATCAAGGATCGCTTGAACTTTTTTAGGTGACTTCGAAATTTGATTGTATACGATCAGATGTCCCAAATATTCGGCACTAGTTTCGAAAAATGCACATTTCTTGCGGTTCAAATGTAGGTCGAATTGTTTGAGTCGTTGTAGACATGCGTCGAGGTTTC
The DNA here is from genome assembly GCA_963576655.1 of Gastrophysa polygoni. Taxonomy (NCBI): domain Eukaryota; kingdom Metazoa; phylum Arthropoda; class Insecta; order Coleoptera; family Chrysomelidae; genus Gastrophysa; species Gastrophysa polygoni. The sequence continues at coordinate 34,912,702 of OY755084.1, read as the reverse complement.
TTTGACATTCTTCTTTGGTTGATCCATGGACAATGATGTCATCGAAATAAGAGTGTGTTTTTGATAAACCAGAAAGTATTTGATCTATGATTCTGTTGAATTCAGAGGGAGCAGTCTTGATACCAAAAGAAAGTCGATGCATTCGATAAGTTCCGCGATGGGTTGATATTGTTTGAATGTTGCTTCCTTCTTCGTCTACTAATAAATGTAGGTAGGCTTTGTAGAGATCTAATCGACAAAAGTATTTAGAATCCTTCAGGCTGTTCAGAATATCTTCAATTCTTCTGATTGGATAATTCGCAGCCACGAGCTTGTCGTTAACACCAATTTTGTAGTCCACGCAGAGTCTCACGCTACCATCAGCTTTTGGAATAACAACTAATGAAGATCCCCAGTCACTATGATTCACCTTCGATATTATCCCTGCGGCTTCTAAATAATCCAGCTCTCTTTCTACTTTTTCTTTAAGAGCGTATGGTACTTCTCTCTCTTTGAAATAAACTGGCTTAGCATTTGTACGGAGATGTAATATCTTGAATTTTGGCACTAATCCAATTCGTTCTTCGAAAATGTCCGGATATTTTTGCATGAATTCTTCTTCTGTAGTTGGTAGTTTTTGTATGATATTAAGTGCATCGATGTTTGATGGAGAGCTATCGATTTGCTGGAGATTGATGCCTAAATGCCTAATCCATACACGACCTAATAAAGGATCTAAGTTATCTGGAACGACGTAAAATTCTTCTATTGATGATTTGTTCTGATACTGAACACACACTTTCGCTTTCCCAAGTGGATAAAACACATTTTCGGTGTATGATCTGAAGGCAATATCTGATTTTTTAAGTGCAATATTCAGATTTAAAGCTTGAAATTTTGATTCTGGTATAAGGGTGAATCCAGCCCCTGAGTCTACTTCAAATTTTTGAGATTTATTTTCGATGAATACAGTAGCGTAGAATTTCTCAATGTCTCTGTATGAGTGATTCTCGAAAATGTCAACAATTCTGTTGATGCCAAACACGTCATTATTGTCGGGTTAATTTTCTCCTTCGACCTGGTGAGTAGAAGGTCTAGTTATATTTTTCCTTGCTAGGAGAGTGGAAATGCATACAGATTTCACATGACCGTATTTTTGACATGCGGTACAGTATAGTTTTCTGGGATCGATTCTGCAGTCTTTGACAAGGTGTAATTTGCCACAGCGTATACATTGATTGTCTATTCCTAGTTCTCTATAATCGATTCTTCCTCTAGAATTTGAACGTTTTATTTCGCGATATTCTGATGTCGTTGATCTGCCTCTGGATTGGTTAATTTTGTTGATACTCGATGATGTAGATGATAGCTCTTTACTATCTAATTTGGAAGATTAATTGTTAACGCCTTTTCTACCAATTTATCAAACAACTGTTCATTGGACTCGAAGATTTTTTCACGAATCGATGTATCCTTTACTCCCCTGATGAATTGCGCACGTAAAAAATTTTCAGATATATTGATTACATTTCCGCATTCACAAGATGTTATGAAGTCGCAATCGAGAGTAGAACTCCTCAAAATCGTAGAGAATTCAGAAAGTGACTGGTTTTCTTGTTGAAATGTTGATAAAAACTTGTGTTGTGAAACTAAAACGTTTTTCTTCGGAGACAGATACTCTTCAAGTTTCCTAATTAACGTGTTGTAGTCAAATTCACTGGGTTTTCTAGGTGCTACAATTGCTGATAGGGTTGAAAATGTTGAGGAACCAATAGAATTCAATAATAATTCAGCAGCAAATTTTTTGTTGTCTACACTATTCTTGATTCTCAGGTAATTCTCGAACCGTTCTTTGTATGTGCGGAAGTTTTCGATTTGTTGGTTGAAACTTTCAAATGGAGGTACAAATGCGGTGTTACCTGTGGTTGAATTGAGTTTGATTTGTTGGTTTGTAACTTGCATGGCTTCCATGAGTCGATTGAACATCTCTGCATCCATGATATTCGTCTCCAAGCGAATTTCTGTGTTGATATAAATTGAATGATCGCCTTCAAAATTTTACCTTCGTCGCCAATTTGTTATATCTTTACTAGACATAATAACGATAATACATCAAAATCAATGATGATAGTCGTGATAGAACATATGACATGATATCATGATTAACTGTCAAAACTGGAGAACTGGCATACAGTATGTTACAATATACAACACTGATTATAATCTCACACTTTCTTCCCTTGGCATCAAAGAGATATAAGTTTTTCTGTCTACAAGCATACAACTTTGGGAACTGTCAACTTCCCGAGATAGTGTGGGAAAAACAATTATATAATATTCTCGCAAAATATAAGTGGTTGGTGACAAAATATGAAATTTCAAGCTAGTTGGTTGCAGTATCAAGAAAGTTTGTTGAAAATCATTCAATTCAATCATCAAATTGCACTATTTAATTGTGAAAGCGAAGAAATATTGAAGAATAAAGATGTATTGTTATGGAAATGACTGTAGGTGACAATCAAGGTGGATATAAGATGGTGAAATAACTCTTCAATTGTTTCTTTCCAAAACATGTAGACCTGTCAAACGACCTCACTAAGGCCGCACCACTTGAGTATAGATGGCGATACGATCGTCGATCCGGTGAAGTCAAATCCGCTTTTACTGATAATGACGGATACCTGACAGTGATGGATAGCTAACAGTTCAGTTTTTACATTTATGTTGAATTTCGAATCCACATCGTGTTTCCAGCATTTCCAAGATAACCTTCGAGATCGGCATAGGTGACGCCACCTAGTTTCGATCTTGGGAAGCCTTAGTAAGGTATTGAAATCCGACAAAATTGAGTAGGCGAAGGTCTACAACTTTTTCTAGTGGCTGGGTATAGGGAGTTGAGACACCAGTCTTTATTTACATCATGGTGACAATTATTGTCATGCCGATCAAAACACAAATGTCATTGTAATTGTCAGAGTGACAGACAAAGCGCTACTCATATAGAATTTTCGATCCAGTGAAATTGCCAAAATCGATTATTCATCTGATGAATAATTTATACAAGAAATCGTGCAAGCAGCTACAAAGGCAAACTCAGAGTTATTCCCAAGGAAATCTAATGAGAAGCAATACACGCGTTTTATTGTATGGAGCAAACATAAAAATGTGTAACCAAATAAAGTATTCTTGGCTTATTTCCAAGAATCTGGAAGCCGAATACCTTATGGGCCAGATATGCAATGCTGAAAAGTGTACTTAAAGTAAAAGTGGGATGTACATACGAGAAGACGTTACAAAATTTATGACTAAAACGCCCCATGACATATACCTCATGATTAAGTTGGTAGGAATTTTTGGATTAGCTGGTGCTTGCAGACGAGAAGAGATGACGAAACTTACCATTGACGACATGAACAACATAGGAAACCTGATAATTGTTAATAATCATTCCTCTAGATTCTTTGTAATGTCTGAAGAAGCAAATGATGGTTGATTTTTGAACATATACAGACAGTATGTACATATGTATGTAATCTTGTTAGTTGTTCTCATTTGCATGAATAAAGGTGTGAGAAAATCAATTTATTTCCCACGCTTGTAGAAAGAATGTTATTGTTATGAAAATTACTATCAATTATTGGCTATGATTTCCGAAGGAAAAAGGAATTATTTTCCAAGAAAACAAAATAACCGTTTTTTAACCGCCCTGTATTGAACTAACTGAGATTAGTCTTGAGTGTTGGAAGCCACTATTCAGTATTCATGATTTTAGAAAAAAAATTATTTGAATTTGTGAACCTCCACAGATAGCTACAGGGAAATCTTAGGATAAGCTGTTAGGAAATTGATAGAGATTCCGTATGGGGACGGATCAAGAATTTCCCCATGGTAAATCCTGCCTGTCGTAAGAGGCGACTAAATGGATACCCATAGGTGGAAGATGATGGTTCCCATCATCGCCCGGTGCGACACCACCACATCGACAGAGGTGCTGTGAAATGGGTAACTCCCATGTTTCAGTATTTGGTCGATGCTTCCGGTCATATCCCCATACCGTATCTCCTTCTTCCCAACCCAAACCTCCCATTTCAGCTGAAGAAAAATCTAGATGATGAATTCTCCTAGGATAAAACACTCCGGAAGTAAAATACCTCTCCATTCGGATTTCCGGGCGAGAGGTGCTCGAGGGGGTTCACCATCGAAACATCTGAATTTAAAAATAGACCTTTGTAACATCCGAGGTCTGAACAATAATATAAACGATGTTCATTACCATCTACAGGCTGAGAAACCAGATATACTGGCTTTAACTGAGACGCAGGTCAACTCATCAACTAATACGACCTATATGCTCTGCCCTGGATATGAGCTGCATACCCGTTTCAGATTCAGAGGAGGTTTATGTCTCTTTTCCAGAAATGATCCCTCATGCCATCGTGAGGAGGAACTGGAACCGAAAGAATTCGATGTAATGTGGCTCAAGATCGATAACCACAAACAGACAAAGTTCATCTGCTGCCTTTATCTATCACCAAACGAACCAACTCCTGGTGACCTCTTCGAATTCCTTTCTCTGAAACTTGATTTCATCCAACAGAATCACCCAGCAGCTGAAATCATCATCATGGGGGATTTCAATGTCCACAACTCCACCTGGCTCAAATTCTCGAACAAAACAGACGACGCAGGACGTCTGGCTGAGGCTTTTGCTATCACCTATGGTCTTGAGCAACTGATAAACGAACCCACTCGGATCCCTGACATCAGCAATCATTATGCCAATACGCTCGACCTGTTCCTCACTAACAATCCGGAACCGTATGAAGTGAAAGTCCGTGCACCACTAGGAAACTCAGACCACACACTCATCTCCACGATATGTCCTTACATCACTCCGCGAACCAGTCCAACACCCCCACGCACTGTTTGGCATTACAATTCAGCCGACTGGGATGGCCTTCGCATGTTTTTTTCTGAGTTTCCTTGGAGGAGAATGTGTTTTGAATCGGGAGATCCTACGCAATGTGCTGAAGAGATCTCGGAAATCATCATGCTGGGAATGGAAACTTACATACCACATAGCACCAAATCACGAACCACTGGTGAACCATGGTTCAATAGAACCTGTTCTAGGGTTGTCGCACTGAAGCAAGCAGCATACAGACAATTCTACCTTGGATCCACGAGGCCAGGAACTTCCGAAAGTCGCTACCATCGATAACCGTATGCCAGAAATTGTCTTCCGGCAACGCTCCATCAGACACATTCTGCTTAGCCTCAACGTCAAGAAGGCTATGGGGCCTGACGGAATACCGCCTATTGTTCTCAAGAAATGTGCCCCGGAACTAACACCAGTTCTTTGCAGGTTGTTCACCCTTTCGTACAAACTCGGCGTATTTCCTTCTAACTGGAAGAAAGCTAGGGTCCAACCGATTCCAAAGAAGGGCAAGAAAACACTCCCTAACAACTATAGACCGATTGCACTACTATCTGTGATCTCTAAAGTAATGGAAAAAGCAATCAACATCGAGCTCATCCGATATCTAGAGAGCTCAAGAATCGTGAACGACCGGCAATATGGCTTTCGTCACCAGAGGTCAACTGGAGATCTGCTTGCCTATGTGACACATAAGTGGCAGGTGTCAATAGAGAAACATGGGGAGTCTCTGGCTGTAGCCTTGGATATCTCCAAAGCATTTGACCGAGTTTGGCACCAAGGCCTCCTAGCGAAACTTCCGTCATATGGTTTGCCGCCCCAACTGTGTCTTTTACTATCGAGTTTTCTTGCAGATAGATCACTCTACGTGGTGGTAGACGGGGTCTCGTCTGATACAATGACGATCAATGCTGGTGTTCCACAAGGCTCTGTCTTGGCACCAACTTTGTTTTTGCTCCACATCAATGATTTGTTGAATGTGGCCTCCAGCCCGGTTCATAGCTTTGCGGATGATAGTACACTTCATTCCGCCTTTTCCTCTAGAGCCCCTATATCATCCAACGAGGCCAGAGGTGCAAGGCGAAGACAGGTTGATGCTTTAAATGAGGATCTGACAAGAATTCTGAAATGGGGATCTGAGAATCTAGTGCAGTTCAATGCAACTAAAACTCAAGCTTGTATGTTCACCAAGAAGGCTGATCACACAATGCCCAATTTGATGATGTCGGGTACCGCTGTTCCTATGAGGTCGTCAATATCCTTGCTGGGTGTCACCACCAACAGTGCTCTCTCATGGGACGATCATGTGAGGTCCATTGCGAGGACTGCTTCGCAAAAGCTCGGTTTTCTTTTCCGTGCGAAGAGATGCTTCACATCCCAGCAACTGCTTATGATCTACAAAGCACAAATTCGACCTGTCCTGGAGTACTGCTCACATGTTTGGAGCTCAGCCTCCAAACATACGCTTAAGCTCTTAGATTCAATTCAGAAGAGAGCTATTCGCCTAGTCGATGACACAACACTCACCAAATCATTGACCTCTCTAGATCATCGTAGAAAGGTCGGCGATCTCTGCCTTTTTTATAGGTGCTTCCACGGTCGGTGCTCAACGGAAATATCATCTATTATGCCACCACGCGCGATTCCTAGTAGACAAACCAGACGAGCTCAGACTGGTCACCCCTACACTGTCAGGCTCGAGACCTGTCGAACATCGCTATACCAAGCATCATTCATCAATAGAACGGCAAAGTTGTGGAATTCTTTGCCTAGTGAAGTCTTTCCTGATGCTTACAACCTCCAAACATTCAAGAAAAATTCCAACACCTTCCTTCTTTCCCAAAATTCCACCGCTGGCTAACACGATGTTCCTCGAACATCATAGGTTTCCCTTTCGTGTTGTCCACAGATAAAAAAAAAAAAAAAAAAAAAAGTGAATAATAGTGAACAAGGTGCGAATACAAGTTGCTACTGCCTTCCATCCATTGTGCATCAACCTGTTGCAGGCTCTCCAATAATATCATGCATATCCATAGACTTATTATCTTATCTTATTATCTCATAAGTCTATGTACATATCTGACCCATCTCCACGGGTATGGCGTGATCGGATTCCCATTTCTAGTCATGAAAATATCTACTTAGTGAATGATATTGTAGTCTGTGAAATATCGTTCGGCGACTTTAAAAAAATTTGCTCGTCTACAACAGTATGGCCATTATGGCGATTTTTGTGGATGTCTACCTGAAAATAATCAGTTGAGACGAAAATGAGCCTGTAGGAAATAGTTCACGAATATTACATCATATAATTAGTGGATATTAAGGTCTTTAAATCACGCGCGATTCCGGCTATACCGTCGTGCTCGAAATAAAACAAGTGTTTTGAAGACGCTATTTTTTAGATCACTTTTAAGAAGACGGATAGATTATGGAACCGATAATTTTATGCCAGATTTTATAAGAATTTGAGAACTTCAGAGATATGCAAAGGAAATACAAATTACAGAGATGCTATATATCTGTGAAAGATCGATTGGTAATAACCTCAAGATTTCGATCTTCAACTACTGATGATAGTTTCAAATGAAGTGTTCAGTCGTTCAATATCACGAATTGTCCCAGAAGTATGTGATGCTCATTGTATGAGGTTCTACAGGAGTATGTTGAGGTAAGTACATTAAATCTACAAGTAATTTTTGATGTAAAGTGAAATCTTCATTCCACATAGCCAACTCTGTTTCCAAAAACACAGTGATCTTTTCGCCTGCCGAAGGGACAAAAACAGTCTTCCGCGACATAAAGTCTTCAAAATGTTTCTTATTTCGACAAATCAAGATTTTGTTGTGTCGTAATCGACACAGTTCCTGTTTGGTTATGGTTTCCTCCGTTTGGTGGAAATCAACGTCAATAATACTTCTTGAAAGAAGCGACAACGTTGTATTATCGAAAATATTTCTGGTCTGATTAGACCGCTCCGTTGCCTGGTTCGCTAGGCATATCAAGAAGAGCCATCATGTTGTGTACTGCACCTACAAATATATTCATTTGTATTTGGTAGATACTCGTTGGTGGTATGGAAAGAATATATCTACTTCACGTCATACCATCTTACACATCATAACAGTGTGTTGACCACATATCTCTCAGGGGTGAATATCCGATTCTACTGAGAAAAAACAAATCAAAGTCTAAGGCTATCACATGGGTGAAGTAAATATTTGATTAAACATCTCTAGTATTCAGTAGATTCCACTCTCAGTGCAGCCTCGAAGTTCATGACAAGGTCGAGGTAAGTAGTTTTCTATTCTTTAGAGGGCACAAGTATTCGGGCAATGATTTAACTTCGAACCATTATGAATGTACCTATGCAATTTCTGCGTACCTATAATGAATCATTTCAAAATTTCCTCGGCTGTGTCTTCAAGATGCATTTTGTAACCATACTATAATGAAAATAATAGTTGAGTTAAGCATTAGCAGTACCTACTACTCGACCTAATATCTATTGCACTACTTATACCTTTCTGGATCAGAAGATTGATAATGAATTTTCTGATGATTGATGATAATTCAATTATCATCCAAATACCTGGTTGGCCCGGAAGCTGATGTTTAGGTATTTATTTTTCCACCCCAAATTATATTTCCAACGAGGAATACGTTGTCTGAAATTCCGCATCAAGAGAACGGCAGTAGAATGCGAATTTTTATTGGATCCGCCTTCTGATTTGATTTTCCATGTCTAGAAACTATTTGTTGAAAATTTAAAAAGATAAATAAAACAACCTGTGGAGCTGGACGATCAATAACCACTTATAGTGAAACCGGATATGACTTCGTATTAATATTGGGCTCAACTGAAACATAATTGAGATATAGTACCATTGGCCCATATGGGATCTGGGATATATTTCCTCTTCCCATTTGAAGATGGTTCATTACTTGGGGCAATTTCCTTTTTTGGAGTGCACATTTTAGACCATTATCATAATGACTTGCTGATACCAATGTTCCATATCATTTAGTTATTTCATCACACTTTATTTCATATTTCATTCCACTTTATTTCATATTTCATTCATATCGAACGTTGTTATATTTGGTTCTTGTTGAGTATAATGATATTAAATAAACATATTGCAAATTGCTGACACACAAATGAATTTCATCATCAATTTGTTCGGCTGAAGATGAAACTGGATGATATATTGATTAGCAAAAGGTATTCCCCACTACTGCAGTTGCAATGATTTGTGTGTCCTGAGATCTAAATGATTCCTATAAAATAATTACATCCGTAATGTCCGCATCATAATATCAAATGAGAGATCAGTTTAAAAGAACTTTGTTCCATCACAAAGTTCTGAAACATACAATAACTTCCATTTGAAATATACCCAGCATTGATAAAGAGGACCATAGACTTATTTAATAAGTCTATGAAGAGGCGTCATCACAAACGAATTCAAACGATGAACTTTTTTTGATCATGACGTTCTGACATTTTATAAAAAACTTCTTTGTCATTTTGAAGCAGGTATGAGCCAGGTTGGGGTATTCCAAAGACATTGAAGTTTCAATGTCTTTGGGGTATTCTGAGACCTCAGTCAAGCTTTTGACTGTGTCAACTACTATTGAATGGGTTATATATGTTCATGGCATCAGTGGTGCTCCGCTAATGTGCATACAGACATTTATTGAAAATAGGCGCCAGTATGTGATCATAAGGAAAAATGTAGTGGATGGAAACAATGAGGTCAGATCGAACTATTCAGTGGTAAACGATGGTGTGCCACAGGTCTCAATTCTGGGTCCTATGCTGTTTTTGCTATATCTCAATGAAATAGATGATGTTACAGACAGAGCCTATTTCACTATGTATGCTGATGACACATCGCTCATCATGTCTAACAAGAATGACTCAATACTAGGAGAAGAGTGCAATGCAATTGTGAATAATCTATTCACGTGGTGCTGCTCAAATAATCAATGTTTCAATGCAAATTAGACTAACATGATACGATTCCATACGAGACAAAGTAATTGTGATACTTTTGAGATCAAAATTCGTGGTATGACAAACCAGACGAGCTCAAGCTGGTCACTCCCACACTGTCAGGCTCGAGACCTGTCAAACATCGCTATACCAAGCATCATTCTTCAATAGAACGGCAAAGTTATGGAATTCTTTGCCTAGTGAAGTCTTTCCTGATGCTTACAACCTTCAAACTTTCAAGAAAAATTCCAACACCTTCCTACTCTCCCAAAATTCCCTTTCGTGTTGTCCACAGATAAGAAAAAAAAAAGTTTCTTGCTATACAATCAGATGAGAACTTGGAGTGGAAAACACATTGTGAAAATTCAATATCAAAATTGTCATCGATGGCATAGCATAAAAACTAATGTTATCAACATGACGGAGAACCTCCGTATAATGCAAGGCATATTGGACACTTACTACTCGTAGGCAAGGATTTTTTCATGACCAGTGGATAGCAAATGATGGACCATTTCTTTGGCCACCCCGCTCTCTAGATCTTCATCAGTGCTCGGTTTTTTCATTTGGGGTACAATCGAAAATAACTAGGTACATCAAACAATTGACTACTATGGAAGATTGTATGCAAGGAGGAGTGAGGAATTCATTTGAGAATCTCAGTCCCGAATCAATACTAAAAGCGACATATCAAGGATTGTTAGTAAGATGTGAAAAGTGTCCGAGAGTTGAGTGCGTCAATTCAAACATTTTTATGTAGACCTTTCAATATCGTTCATTTCGTTGTTTGTTCTTTTTTATTCAAATTGCTTTGGAATTCATGTATTCACATTTTTATAAAACAGGTACATTTTTGTCAGCAGATCTATTGTTCTCGATAACTTGTATAATGTGTTTCGTAATGGCTTCTGTTTCTGCGGATATCGAATAGCAAATGTATCACATGTTCCTTAGATACACCTATTACATTCACCATGAATAATGAATAGATTCAAGAAATCTTCATTTGAAAAATTCAAACAAGCCGGCATGATTGTTTACAAATACAATGATATTTCCGTGAAACTTGATTGTTTCTGATATTTCCGTTAAGATATTTGAAGTTTCAAAATAGTCAGATCAACACTAATAGATTTCCTTGAGTAGTCGAGTAGTCCCAAGACGAGTTCTTGAATTTTCCATAACATGGATCTGCATTTTTCCGTTCGTTGAAAATTCCTGTCGGATATAGAAAAGACCCCTAAATTTTTCTTCGTTCGTGACCCGATTCTTGTATGAATATTTTCAATAATAACAATAACAACAGTAATCTTCATTTTCCTTCAGGACAAAGTCATGAAATTCGCACAGGAATAGTCATAAATAGAAGAAACGAAAGAGATCGGGAATTGGAGATATCCTGAGAAATTCTTCACATGATTCTCATAAATTCTTCAAAACTATGATATCACTTATCAACAAGAGCATCTTCAAGTTTTAAAGATTGGAACGCTTCTGGATTTCCTTATAATATCTGGTAACAAGTTATAACCACGTGGAGCCATCTGATCAGGAGATTCAAGAGCTTTTTTGGTTTTTAAGAATGGTAGAAGAACATTGGTTTTTTGTTTTATTTTTAAATTCATTCAGTACAAACAATTTATTCTTATTTCAAAAAACAGATAAGCAACTATATAATTAACCAGAAAGAAAAAATATAAAAAATATTGAGAGTTTTATTTGATTTTCCATTCGAGTAACAGAGGTATAGGTATGTCGAGATAATTCAATTCACATAATCTTCAATATATTATATTTATACCATGTGTCCATATAGTAATCCTCCCGAGGTTAATCTTTTAATGGTTCAGAATTGTTTTTTTGCTTCAATGATACTTCTGCAGCCCTTTGATACTGCTAAAAAATATGAATCTTCAAAAATGTTTAGGCAGCTTCTTCAAATGGAATGAGGGATCGAGTGATAGCTCATCTGAAAGGTCTTTCAATTCTTCATACAATACCAGAATTTCAGATGAAAATATTCATCCAAAACAAAATGGCGCTTGAAAATCTTAGACATTTCAAGCTCTAGTGAACTCTCCACTTTTTCAAAAGGGTGTCCATCCACTATTTCAACGGATACAATAGAAATAGTTTACAAAGTGAGCACGGCAAAATTGCTCCGTCGTAACAAGTTCAAATCAGTTTTTGGACATTGAATTATTAAAGAGATGATGTTGGTTGTGGTGCAAATGTACTTTCTACTTGATAATGTTCTTTTTCACGATGTCCCAAAAATGCTACAGGGTTATTAAATATAAACTATAAAAATTTCTGAAGTAATATTCTATTGTAGAACTCAATCAGCCATGTCCGAATTTTCCTTACAACTATTTACTTCCTTCATAAACTAGAATTACAAATTATTATACATTGGAATTTTTAAATTCACAAAATTTTAATCATTGTTTTGATCCGCCGATGCTGTTTTATTGATTTGAACTTCATAAACTGAGTAGGCTGTGACTCAGCTTATCCAAGAAAAATGAGCTATACATGCCAAACATTTTATTAGAGAAATATAAATGATTCACTTCTACACATGGACTATTTCAGTAGTGTCAGACTGAATCTTGGCTCAACTGTACTCAACCTATGGAAACCATAATGCCACAAATTTGACTTTTATATCAATCCTGAGGGTTCAAACAAAATTTAAAACTCATTTGAAACAACCAGAGCAAATGAAAAATATTATCATTGAATATTGAAAATACAAATTTAGGAATTTTTGAAGAGGCATTGGGTTGCAAATGTTGAATAAAATAAAAGTACTTATAACATCTATAAGACTCTTTATGTTACGATTTCTATGATGGAACCAAATTCGCTTGCTTCTGATGAAGCTTCACGCTTGAGAACTTCAGAAACGAACATAATAGATGTGACTGAAGTTATCTTTAGATTTGAATCTGCGCGTACGACCAGAGGAACGCAGTGAGAAGTATTCCGGTAAAGTGACATCGTCTTCATTTTGTGGTTATTTCGTTAATCTACCTGAATTCCGCTACGATGAAAAAATAAAATGAAAAATTCTCAACCAAAATTGAGATATCATAGTTTTTTCACTTTTTTCTTGATCTGTGGACAACACGAAAGGGAAACCTATAATGTTCGAGGAACATCGTGTTAGCCAGCGGTGGAATTTTGGGAGAGGAGGAAGGTGTTGGAATTTTTCTTGAAAGTTTGGAGGTTGTAAGCATCAGGAAAGACTTCACTAGGCAAAGAATTCCATAACTTTGCCGTTCTATTGATGAATGATGCTTGGTATAGCGATGTTCGACAGGTCTCAAGCCTGACAGTGTAGGGGTGACCAGCTTGAGCTCGTCTGGTTTGTCTACTAGGAATCGCGCGTGGTGGCATAATAGATGATATTTCCGTTCAGCACCTACCGTGAAAGTACCTATAAAAAAGGCAAAGATCGCCGACCTTTCTACGATGATCTGGAGAGGTCAATGATTTGGTGAGTGTTGTATCATCGACTAGGCGAATAGCTCTCTTCTGAATTGAATCTAAGAGCTTTAGCGTATGTTTGGGGGGTGAGCTTCAAACATGTGAACAGTACTCCAGGACAGGTCGAATTTGTGCTTTGTAGATCATAAGCAGCTGCTGGGATGTGAAGTATCTCTTCGCACGGAATAGAAAACCAAGTTTTTGTGAAGCAGTTCTCGCAATGGACCTCACATGATCGTCCCATGAAAGAGCACTGTTAGTGGTGACACCCAGCATGGATATTGACGACCTAATAGGAACAGTGGTACCCGACATCATCAAATTGGGCATTGTGTGATCAGCCTTCTTAGTGAACATACTAGCTTGAGTTTTGGTTGCATTGAACTGTACTAGATTCTCAGATCCCCATTTCAGAATTCTTGTCAGATCCTCATTTGGAGCATCAACCTGTCTTCGCCTTGCATCTCTGGCCTCGTTGGATGATATAGGGGCTCTAGAGGAAAAGGCGGAATGAAGTGTACTATCATCCGCAAAGCTATGAACTGGTCTGGAGGTCACATTCAACAAATCATTGATGTGGAGCAAGAACAAAGTTGGTGCCAAGACAGAGCCTTGTGGAACACCAGCATTGATCGTCATTGTATCAGACGATACCCCGTCTACCACCACGTAGAGTGATCTATCTGCAAGAAAACTCGATAGTAAAAGACATAGTTGGGGCGGCAAACCATGTGACGGAAGTTTCGCTAGGAGGCCTTAGTGCCAAAATCGGTCAAATGCTTTGGAGATATCCAAGGCTACAGCCAGAGACTCCCCATGTTTCTCTATTGACACCTGCCACTTATGTGTCACATAGGCAAGCAGGTCTCCTGTTGACCCAGAGGTCAACAGGTGACGAAAACCATATTGCTGGTCGTTCACGATTCTTGAGCTCTCTAGATATCGGATGAGCTCGATGTTGATTGCTTTTTCCATTACTTTAGAGATCACAGATAGTAGTGCAATCGGTCTATAGTTGTTAGGGAGGGTTTTCTTGCCCTTCTTTGGAATCGGTTGGACCCTAGCTTCCTTCCAGTTAGAAGGAAATACGCCGAGTTTGTACGAAAGGGTGAACAACCTGCAAAGAACTGGTGTTAGTTCTGGGGCACATTCCTCGAGAACAATAGGCGGTATTCCGTCAGGCCTTCTTGACGTTGAGGCTAAGCAGAATGTGTCTGATTGTGCGTTGCCGGAAGACAATTTCTGGCATACGGTTATCGATGGTAACGATTTTGGGTAGTTCCTGGCCTCGTGGATCCAAGGTAGAATTGTCTGCAAACATTTTGGCGAAGGTGTTGGCTTTTTCATGGGGTGATATGGCCAATGTATTATTATCCTTTCTGATGGGAGGAAATGAGCTAGAAGTGAAAGTCCTCCCGATTGCCTTGGCAAAGGTCCAAAATGAACGGGAACCATTTGGACACTCTATGAGCTTTGATCTTATTTTCGTGTTGTATGCCTCTTTAGACTCATCTATCTTTCGATTGCATGTATTCCTAGCTTCAACATATTCAGCTCTAGTTTGCGGGCTTGAGTTTCTGCGCCAACGACGGTATGCTGCTTGCTTCAGAGCGACGACCCTAGAACAGTGAATCACAATTTCTTCGTCATTCTTCAGGATCTTCACGTTGGTTAAGTAGGCACTAAATTTGGTTCATTATAAATCGGTTTCAGTTGATTACCCTGTGTGTTAAGAATCATTTTTATTTCACTGTCTGTAAGTTTTTTTCATCTTCCTAAAAAAGAAACTATAATAATTTTTTCAATATATTTGTAGTAAGGACAGATTTATGATCTGCTGTATAATGTCACCGCGCTTGGAATTCAACCTTCTATGTTCTATGTTCGGTGCTTCAGATCCCTAAGAGATAAATTCTCTATTTGTCAGTGACACCTTGTTTTCAAAATATTTTGGAAAAGACAAATTTATTCGATAAATATCAATTTTTTTCCTTATCTAAGCCCTTACCTCAATAGTATTCCAAAATGTAATGCAGGGTGTTTTTTATTTCTCTTCACCATTGCCATTAAAAATACCAAAAACTTGATTGTTTCAAATAGAGCGACCTTTGTATTTTCACACTACTCGACGCGGACTTTTATTCTCTATTATTGATAATGAGTATATGAATGAAGGAGTTGATGAAGAAGTATCCTTTCGGAAGCACTTAATGGCATTCCGAGATGTTATACAGCGTGTTTTGTATTCTCCTTTACATTTTGCCATTTCAAATACCGCAGTAACTTAATTATTTCAAATAGAAAGACCATTGTATTTTCACACCACCAGACGCGGGTATTCTCTATTGATATGTTTCGGCAGCTCGTCGTCAACCAGTTGAAAAAAACGAGTGTAAAACTTCTTTATTTATTTGCGTATGATGTACGCTTGATCAAGCATAATCCATCGATAGAACGGCAAAGTTGTGGAATTGCCTAGTGAAATTTCTCCTGATACTTGCGACCTCCGAACTTTCAAGAAAAAATCCCATACCTTCCCTCTCATACAACATTCCACCGCTGTTCCTAGAACATTATAAGTTTCCACTCTTTTTGTCAAAAGATTTCAACATATCTAATACATTCTCACTGGCAACTTTTGAATTTGACACACCGTAAGTATCTGTATCATCCATCAAATGTATCATCTATTGTATCAAATCAATGATATAAAGCGTGTTTCAAATTGTAATCGGGAAATTAGAAAGAATTCGCGAAAATAAAAAGAAAACTTCACATAAACATGTATGTTTTGGAGCTTCGTTTTCTAGATTTTGAAATCATAGTATTTTGTTACGGAAAAGTTTGCATACATATTTGTGACCGATTTATTTATTTTTAAACACTGCAGTTCTGGAATTGTTTTGATTGTGGGGTTATCAAATATCAACTATTTTAATGAGATAAGGATATCTATAATGAGATGTTGAATGTTGAAATATATTTGATTCGAAATAAAATTCTCCTCAAACCCATGAAAGAGAAGTGACGTGGGTATCATTTCCTTAATGTTTTTACCAACTAATGAAGATTGAATACTTTGAAGTCAATCAGTGCATAAGTGTGTCAAAATTCACCATTGCGATTCAAACCACAATGAACTTCTTAAAACTTTGATAGTTTCTCATAACGCTATAATTATCATAGCCTCCTCAAGTATAAACATCAACAATGATAGAGGCAACCGAAACTGTATGAGTTCCACTATATTGAAATATTTGCAAACAACTATTGGGAAGTGGTGTTGAGATGATAAATATCTATAGATTGAACGACTAACCTTGCAGGTAGTCGTTAGATCTTAACCACTTCCGAAAAGACCGATCCCACCCATTCCCGCGTACTCACCCTAGTAAGTTTTTTTTGCTATTGTTGTGTTCCAGTAGATATTGAAGGTCAGATGATCAAATGAATCAACAATGAGCATACCAGAGAATTGCCATCAGGTATTCGAATGAACAATTTTCAAAATCTAAATGAATGACCATTTGTGAATAAGATGGTAATCCCTGAATCCGATTTCTATGGGTCGTCAATTGGATTCAAAATCGAATCGCACCAGTAGTCCACTGACTTTCAAATAATCACCACATTATGAAGTTGCATGTGTGTAATGTATGTATATATATATATATATATATATATATATATACTTGCTAATTCTGTTGGAGAAGTTACGAGAACAATAAATCGATAACTTTTCATATTCTGGATAGAATAGAATTATACATCAATTGTTTTATCTTGGCAACTTTATCAAGCAGTCACCAGTAAGCACCAGTGTAAATTTTTTGTGTCAACATTCCGATATCGTAATTCCACAATAGTAGCTCCCTACAACTTCCCTGTAAAAAACTGGTCAGCTGGGAAGCTCCAAAACATCAATTTCACATTTCATTTTTGCGAGTTCACCCGAGTTCACCTAAGCGTGAATTAAGAGTCAGATAACTGATCGTTAGTATAGTAATAAACAAACAAATGTCAAAGAAACGTCGCTTATTGATAAACACATAGATAAATAAGTGAGAAGCGCCTACCAGTATTGTTATGAAAGCCATAAATTTATTGGGAAATAGCCGAAATCTACTCAGAGGTTACCGCGTAATAGGTAAAACTGTGGAATCGTCTCTCGATATCTGAGAGCTGATTCGTTCAATGAGAATAATTCGACAATGAGGATAATTTTTCAGGAGAAACTTGCGATTGTACGATTGACGTGTGTAGTGTACCTACTCTGTACTTCTCGAAAATGAAGACCTATTATTATTATCATTATTATTAATATTTTTTTATTTACTTTTTCTACTACTACAACTACAACGGCCTTTAGTACACACCTATTCATATACGCTAAAGAATGATCGATTAAACACAGATTCACAATATGTATTTTGCAAATATTGAAACAGTGACTGGTAATTTCCAGAGTTTATATATGACCAAAAAGTGATCAAATATGAATATTCGACAGCAAACATCATGATTTCCGAATGAATACAAACTGAGGATTATATTCACAAAAATAAAATTGTATCCAACCCACAAATCACTGAAATGACGAGGAATTGCTTCGAAGTTTATGAAGTTTCCCTACTGTCATTTCTACAATAGGCCAAAGTGGCAATGAACAAATAGGTTTCAACTATTGTGATCCTACTGTGATCTATGAACAAATGCTTTAAATTACCTTTCAGGAGAGTTAGGATATTTTCCACTAAATTTATGGCTTTCAGAACGATCCAGGCTTTTTCATGGATATACAGTTTGAAGAATAATAATACATCGGTTCCATCACTCTTCGTATTTCCTTTGATGTGTTATTGAGGCACACTTTCTCATACTTCTACCCACGTGACTTGCTTCTCCGCTAGGGAAAAATGTCCAGGACAAATTGATAAAAATTCAATATATTTTTGGATCCTCGAAAACACCCAGTATTTTTCAATTTGTGAAATCCGGTAGAATCTTTTTTTTTTCATATTGAATAACGAATATTTTGAAAGGTAACAACACACTTAAATTTCAATCATCAGTTGCTGTCAACATTATACGCCTGGTCCTCATGCTCTATTTATTCAAGTGAGACATCCAATCACCCTGTATACACAAATTTCAATATAATTGTCAATTTTACGTTATGATTTCATGCATGTATTCGTGGCAAATGAATCGAACTATATTTATCATAGGTTTAACAATTCCAATTTCCGAAAACGAATGAGGAAGACAACTCTCAAATGCAAAATTTTGATGAGTTGTGATATTGTCGAGGATATTGTGAAACTTTCATCATTCAATACGAAATAAACTGAATATATTATTTGGTCTCGTTCTCAGTCATCTAAATGAACTGAACATTCAATGCACTTTCAGAAGTTCGAAAGTGAAATGGCATGCAATAGAATGAAGATCACAAACTTTTGGATTTTCCTCCTGACCGATACACAAGAACGGCAAAGTTGTGGAATTCTTTGCCTAGCGAAGTCTTTCCTGATGCCTACAACCTCCAAACTTTCAAGAAAAATTCCAACACCTTCCTTCTCTCACAAAATTCCACCGCTGGCTAACACGATGTTCCTCGAACAATATAGGTTTTCTTTTCGTGTTGTAAAAAGATATAAAAAAAAGTCGCTTGGGTGGAAATAGGGGAACATGTATCTCAAAGGAATGAGCATAATTGATATAGCATATCTCGATTAAACAACTTGTAAAACCCAACAAGTACATGGTAGGTATATACAGAACCACTTTGGTGAAATCTATCCACCGTTTCCTAACGGCTAATTTTTGACTCTATTCCCGAATTTTTTGCTCATATCTATCATGAAATAATCTGTGGCCCTGCTAGCTTCGGCCGAAATCAGCAGTGTCCATTTTGAAAAATGAAAAATTTCTGTGATTTTTTTCAAGCAAACATATTTCTGGTGATTCAAAACAGTGAAACTATAGTACTTATTTCAGGCTGATTAATCACCTAGTTTTTGAATCTAGACGTGGAGAAAGGGGGAAGGGGAAGATAGTGTCAGAACAAGAGTTGTGCAGATATACCAGTATATCGATAGGGTTGGGATAAAGTATGGAACCAAGAAGATATCTTTCCAACGAAAAGAACGATATTTATGAAAATTTGCAGGTAAGTGCAGTGGAACAAAATGCATCTGGTGTACATTTTTTTGTGGATATTATACTTCAGGTTCAACCGGAAATGCCATCAACTTCTTTAATTTAAATGAAACACCCTATATATTTTTACAGATTTTGAAAGAGCTTGTTACTTTGAATCCACGAGGAATATAGCACTTTAACCAACCTCCTTTGAGTTTTTTTTACAATTTCTTACAATTGTACAATTTACAAATTGTACAATGGTTCAATTAAGTGAAACAGGGCGTATTGAAATTTTAATGATGATCGGTTATGGTGATTGTAAAATTTATTTCCGTCAATTAGAATTTGACAATTTTTTTTTTATCTGTGGACAACACGAAAGGGAAACCTATGATGTTCGAGGAACATCGTGTTAGCCAGCGGTGGAATTTTGGGAAAGAAGGAAGGTGTTGGAATTTTTCTTGAATGTTTGGAGGTTGTAAGCACCAGGAAAGACTTCACTAGGCAAAGAATTCCACAACTTTGCCGTTCTATTGATGAATGATGCTTGGTATAGCGATGTTCGACAGGTCTCGAGCCTGACAGTGTAGGGGTGACCAGCTTGAGCTCGTCTGGTTTGTCTACTAGGAATCGCGCGTGGTGGCATAATAGATGATATTTCCGTTGAGCACCGACCGTGAAAGTACCTATAAAAAAGGCAAAGATCGCCGACCTTTCTACGATGATCTAGAGAGGTCAATGATTTGGTGAGTGTTGTGTCATCGACTAGGCGAATAGCTCTCTTCTGAATTGAATCTAAGAGCTTGAGCGTATGTTTGGGGGCTGAGCTCCAAACATGTGAACAGTACTCCAGGACAGGTCGAATTTGTGCTTTGTAGATCATAAGCAGTTGCTGGGATGTGAAGTATCTCTTCGCACGGAAAAGAAAACCGAGTTTTTGTGAAGCAAATTTCGCAATGGAGAACAAACGAGTACTCGTTAATTTATTACAATACATACAAACAACATCAATTAGTTTATCAAAATAGTTTTTTGCTCTAACGCAAAAATATCGTTCTTTTCGTTCAAAAGGTATTTACTTGGTTCCATACTTTATACCAACCCTGTATATCGATACAAATCGAATAACGATATCCACGACAATATCATTTCATTTTTAGTTGTGTGGGTTGTGAAGTTATCGTATCTTTTAGCATTATACCTGTGATAATATTATCAATATCCTATGATGATTAGAGTAGGAGAACTCAAAGTCATATCCACAATATTTATTAGTGAAATTATTGGTGAATGGTAAAAAACGGTAAAACACGATATATATATATATATATATATATATATATATATCCCCATCTTCAGTCAAGCACCTGATGGCATGAAATCTGCAAGAAAATTCATCGTTTAAAAATGAATTAGTAAAAGTTTTGTCGAGGGCATGCTAATAAGATCCTATGATGATCGATTGTTCGAAATGGTTCATATAAATAATAATGAAAAAAACGAGGTAGGTGTTTCAGGGCTGTGCAGAAATATTGATATCATGAGGAAATAATATCGATATACCTATATCTATACTCGGAACTGTTGTAGTACCTATATTCACAGTTTAGATAATGTATTAGTATTCAACTGTGGTATATATATTTACCTACTATGAACAGTAACTGTAATCGATATGATTATCAATAAAAGGCATTTCTTTGTGTTTTTATTTTGATTGCAAATTATCGTGAGGACTCTACTATAACCAAAGTTTAAGAGAATAGAGATAAGCTATCGGCCGATCGTCGAATCTCCACTCCTAGTCTACCTATCTATCTACCTGTTTATTAGGTATATCACGTTTACTAGAGCATATATAGATACTTAGGTAGAACAAAATGTACTCAAAGTGCAAACCAAAAAATGTTTGCACCGACCGTACACTGCACCTGACTTATTAAAATATACATAATAAGTAGGTATTTCAGTTTACGATACGAATCGCGTATCTAAATTGTATTAAGTTTTATCTGCATTATGTACTAAAATTGGAATTTAAAGGACGAGCAGTTATTCGGTGAACGCAGTCTCGGCGTGACGCGGTTATACGAACTCGAAGATGTTTTAACAGCAGAGCTCGTTTCTCGTCAGTTGTTTGCGAGTTTTCGTTTCTCGATCTGTTTTTATGACAACCGTGATACCTATCTGCTATTGTTTTTCAGATCACCTGAACGGATGAACAATCTAGTGAATTGAAATGGAACAGGTTCATTGTGACGGTGAGTACAAATATCTAATTAATGCACTACCTACTATGACTACACACAGTCTGATACTGAATGAGACTAAAATTGGATTTCTCTGAATCACATTGCAGTCATTCGAAAGGTACCTATACATTTTCAATTTTCATTATACGTTATTCGCCTACCTCTTTGCGAAATTTCGTGGAAGTAGGTCTGCCGGTTGTTTACCTTATCTAGGTCAACATAACTGTCCTTAACCTCACTTCGCTCGAAAACGGTAAACGTCGGTAACAAATCAGGGGCGAATCTAGAGTGGACAGAGTTTATTTCATAACGCCTACAGATGATTAGCGCCCTGATTCAAAAAGTATTGTGGATAAATATTATATTTTTGAGTTATGTTATAATACCACCACGTGTTACGAAATCGCTAGGAAGATCGCCATAAAACTTGAACATTCAACTCATCGTATGATATTGGCGTGTGGTGGCGCAGCGCGATATACATGACGTAAGTTGTGATAAGTCGACCTCCTCAGATCTTATTTAGAGAATTCGTTTATGGCGAACACAGGGTGTTCCGGAAATATATGTACCAAATGGTATCTGTGATACCATCCTGAAATCAAAATAAGATCATTGAACTCAACTTTTACCTTTATCACGAATTGCTTCGTTCAGCAGGAACAGCGTTGAAATTTCGAATGAAATCTCGGTTGAAACTGAATAGTTTTTAATTCTTCTTAATAATTCGACATCGAGTTCTCTATTCTCGATAGATAGGTAACATTATAGGTTTCCCTGTCGTATTGTCAACAGATGCATGAGATGAACATCATAACATTTCGCTTGACTTACAGGGTGTTAAATATTCCGGATATTATTCGATAAACTTATTTTTTGAATGCTGACTAGATATTGGATGTTTTTGTCATTTTCATTACATAACCTAGGGATCATGATATTCCTCTTGATTCGCAATATTGATTGACGATACCTATATACAGTGTGTAAAAGCCAAATGGAATAAATTCATTATTTCGGTTACTGTACATATTTATAAAAAATCCCGGAACACGTCAAATTTAAATTATAACTTGACATTCTTTAACGTGAAAATGCAACCCCTACCTTCAACCCCCTTAGAATGACAGGTACAACCCCCAATTTTTTAAATGGGAAGTATAGGCTTGTGATATATCATTTGAAAGGTCTCTTCATTCTCTATTCAAAAATGTTATTGTTTTCAAATTTAATGCAAAAATTAACATAAAAAAATTAATATCATGTTGTTACCGAAATTCGCTAAAATATACTCGGAACTTATTACAATATTACTTACAACTTATTTCCCGTTCAGGTCTTGATAATGAGAAAGTGAACAAAAACCGTAGCAATGTGGTTTTTAGATGGTAACCATTAAAAAACTTTAAAGAATTTCCGTGGCAACGCTATTTTAACAAGCAGTAGTAAATTGTTTTATTTAAGTTGTCATTGTTGTAATTTGAGTATAGAGTTTGTTCATTTCAATTCTGAAAAATGGTTAGATTAACGGAAATGCATAAAATAACAGTTTTACAAATGATTGGTTACGGAGATAACATCCGAACACAACGGGAAGTAACTCGCCTATTTCATGAGAAATTTCCTAATTTACCGCCTATATCCCAAGGAACAATAAGTAAAATAGAAAAGCAGTTTCGCGAGTTTGGTCATGTAAGGCAGATAAAAAAAGCAGCTGCTAATGCACTGAGTGATGAACTCAAATTAGATGTGTTGCTTGAGTTTCAGGAAAACCCACATACATCGAGTAGACAGGCATCCACTACATTCAATGCTAGCCATACATCGATAGCAAACATATTAAAAGAAAATAAATTGCATCCGTATAAGATGATACCTACTCAGGAGCTCATGGAAGACGATTTTGATAGGAGAACTTCTTTTTGTGAGCAAATGATGGACATGTTGGATAACAATATTATCCAATTAGAAGACGTTATGTTTTCTGATGAGTGTACTTTTTTACTTAACGGTCATGCTAATCGGCAAAATTGCCGCTACTGGTCCACGGAAAATCCTCACTGGATGAGAGAAGAACACACTCAATACCCTCAAAAGGTTAATGTTTGGGCAGGGATTGTAGGGAACAATATAATTGGTCCCTTTTTTATTGAGGGCAACTTGAATGGCAACAATTATTTGGCACTACTTCAAAATGATGTCATTCCAACGTTGGCAAATTTATATCCTGATCCAGGTAATCCTCAAGTTCCAGCGAATACGATATGGTTTCAGCAGGATGGAGCACCACCACATTACCAACTTAATGTCCGGCAGTACCTCGATACAATATTTCCCAATCGGTGGATAGGGAGGCGAGGATCGATTGAATGGCCAGCGCGATCACCTGATCTTACATTATTAGATTTCTTTTTATGGGGATATGTGAAGAGCCATGTGTACAAAACTAAACCTTCTGATTTAAATGACTTAAAAGAACGAATAACGCTTGCGATTAGGTCGATCACGCCTGATATGTTAAATAATGTTAGAAGACAGTTTTATTTGAGATTAGGATGTTGCCAAGACGTTCGCGGAGAACATTTTGAACATCTACTTCATTAACATTCATAGTTCTTTTTCGTGTTCTACATTTTATTACGTTTTGCATTACATTTTAGTTTTTGATTGTATTGTAGCGAATTTCGGTAACAACATGATATTAATTTTTTTTATGTTAATTTTTGCATTAAATTTAAAAACAATAACATTTTTGAATAGAGAATGAAGAGACCTTTCAAATGATATATCACAAGCCTATACTTCCCATTTAAAAAATTGGGGGTTGTACCTGTCATTCTAAGGGGGTTGAAGGTAGGGGTTGCATTTTCACGTTAAAGAATGTCAAGTTATAATTTAAATTTGACGTGTTTCGGGATTTTTTATAAATATGTACAGTAACCGAAATAATGAATTTATTCCATTTGGCTTTTACACACTGTATACATATAGGTAGTAGTCGAGGGGGTAGTTGAGGTAGAAGGAAAATTAGGAAAACCAAAGAAACAGTCGAAAAATCTAAAGAATGAAATTGGTGAGTTTATATGGGAATTGCCACTTCGAAAACAGCTCTCTATTCTGTGCTGCTAATGACCACTTCGGATTACTTTCAATAGATGACATTCGTCTTCCAAAATCTAATTTAAAATCGGTTCCTCGTAAAAAATGTACCTACAGTGGGTTTAGAAATCTGCGAAAATTCAATTTGATCAGTCCTTCTATGAAAGTGAATTGACTTTGTAGCGCTTTGTAGGCTTACACATAACTATATAAAAATTCATCGAAATGTGTTTTAGCGAGACTAGAGGACAGTGTACAACGATTTGTACAACAATTTTAGGTGTACGAAGTTCACCGGGTCATCTTGTGGAAAAATAAGTCACTTATATCTTATATTATCAGTTGTCAAAAACGGCCTATGCCTCGTCTGGTCTCAGCGATGAAAATACGTGCGCTAACTCTAGGGTGTAAAATATCTGTACAGGGTGGTCGTTTTTCGAACTAGAGTATGGGAATCTCCGAGGGAAGATGATAATCTGGAAAGAAATTTGACCTGTTTAGTTTTCACCGCTGTTTTTACAAATATTGCAGGAACACTGAATTCAGTGGTTTACGTTTTAATTTATTTTTTTATCGGAAAACTAATCAAGTTAGCTATTTCTATTTCGGAAATATATCCATTCTATTAGTCAAAGAAACAAAACACCGAGTATCGCTGACAATGAACTACTTTTTTTTTCTGGATGGGGTTCACGTAAGTCGAGACTTGAATGCTAGATGAATTCCCTGATGGAAACTGGACAGATTTATCACTCACTAAAAATTGGCAAATTTGCCCTTATCTCTTGAGGAAACTGAGATCATCATGCTCATGCTCAAGGTCGAAAAACGGGCACCTTGTAAATGAGGTTTGCCTACTGCAATTTTCACAGCCGATTTTTTGTAGCAGACATTGTTTATCATAATGAGGCTATGTTGTATTTAGTATTTCATCATTCTGATAGCATTGTTTGTTCTTTGATATTCAAGAAAATGATAAAATTACTTACTTATTACTTTTCTGCAAAGTTCTTGTAGAAATGAATATTAGAGGGATTAGAATGAATGTTGTTTGTGGAAGTAGGGAAACTCGAGGAAAACTGAACAATGTGATTATTTTGAGTGTCCTTGAAAATCATATCATATTATCCTTGATTCTTTCTGTGTAAACAATATTTCTTTAAATACAAACCTCGCTACAAACCGTATTTTTTCGTTCCATTTATCGAAATTCCCAACAGAATAGGAAGGTACTTTTTGAGATTTCCAATTCGAGGAAAATTTCATATAATCAGGTATTTTCTGAGTACATCAGTTCTGTTCCTTTTGCTGAACCACATCTGTTCAGGAAGGTTGGCGATTTCGTACAACAAGATAAATTACGTGATTTTTTTCAAGATTCAAGGTTATCGTGTTTATTAAGAAATTAATTTTTGTTTTGATATCCTGGAAACTGCGTGCAATTTGACAACTATGTAAACGCACCGTTGACGTTACTTGAGTGAAATCGATTCGAAAATCATTCTACAGGGTGTCCTTAAAAGGTCTTTACAAAAAGCTACCACATATTCTTCAGACCAAAACAATTCGATACAAGCAAACTTACCTCATTAAAAAGTTGCTTAGTTTGGGCGCTAGACGGCTCTGAAGTTGAAATTTTCAAATCGATTTTGCTTCATAACTTTTGAACGGCTCATGAGATTTTTTTCAAATTTGGTACGTTGGCATAGACTCATCGGGCAATGAAACTCATATCATAATCATAATGAATATCATTCCATGGGCGTAGAACTTGATTTTTTCAGTAAATAAACATCTAAAACTCCTACGCCAATGGAAAAAAATTAGTTTCAATATGAAATCTAAATTATTCAACTCATTCACTACAAAAAAGGTACTCTTGACAAAAGTCGATTCCTCTCATGGTTTCGACAAAATTTTAATTTTAGTGATTTAGAGCATAATTAATAATAAAACGATTAACAGATATTTCATAAAAATTGTTCAAAATGTTCACCATTTTCACGTATACAAAGATTTATACGACGCAAAAAGTTGAAATGTACTTTTTGCATAGGTTATTTCTATTGAAAATAAGTAGCACTGTTTTTTTTTTTCTGAAGACTATTATTATCTGCTCGAAAACAGTGATATTCACATTCTTGGTTTCCATAGTTTCATCTGTGTTGATTTGTCGAGTTTTATTGACGTTGATTGTTGATATCAGACTTTTCTGATTTATCATGGCCGTACAATACACCGATGAAGAATACATCGATATGTTATTGGTATTCGGATATTGTCAAGGAAATGGTCGAGAGAGTGTGAGGGTGTATTCGGCAAGGTTTCCAAATCGTCGCGTACCAAGCCACCCAACCTTTGCTGCAGTTGAGAGACGTCTTCGGGAGACCGGTTATTTTGCTCCTAGAACTGGTGATTATGGAAGACAGCGTTATGTAAGGATTCCCGAAGTCGAAGTAGAAATTTTAGACCGTATTGAAGAAAATCCAGAATTGAGTACTAGACGGATAAGTAATGAACTAGAAGTTTCTAGGAATGCCGTTCATGAAGTACTAAGAGAACAATTATTATACCCATACCACAAGACGCCAGTTCAAGATTTATTAATCCATGATTCACAAAGTCGTCTGATGTTTTGTAGGTTCATTAATTTGCAAAGAGAAATGAATCTGAACTTTGGAAAGAATATTCTGTTCACTGATGAAGCCTGTTTCACGAGAAGAGGAATAACTAATTTTCATAATGAACACGTTTATGCAATTGAAAATCCTCATTCCATTAAAATAAACCATTTTCAACACGAATTCAAAATCAACGTTTGGGCTGGAATAATAGGAAATTTTATAATTGGTCCTGTCATACTTCCACAAAGATTAACAGGAGACATGTATTTACAACATCTACGAAATACGTTGCCAAATTTGTTGGAAGATTTACCACTCCAACATCGGGTAGATATGTGGTTTATGCACGATGGAGCTCCACCACATTTTTCGGTGGATGTTAGGAATTTTTTAAACCAACAGTACCCAGACAGATGGATAGGTAGAGGTAATGATGCACCCGTGAATTGGCCACCACGTTCTCCAGACTTAACACCGATGGATTATTTTGTATGGGGTTATCTCAAGTCTACGGTTTACAAGACCCCTGTGAATACTGTAGAACAATTATGGCAACGTATCCAACAGGCGACGAATAATCTTACAGGCGATGAAGAAGTTATGCAAAGAGTACATTTCAACTTTTTGCGTCGTATAAATCTTTGTATACGTGAAAATGGTGAACATTTTGAACAATTTTTATGAAATATCTGTTAATCGTTTTATTATTAATTATGCTCTAAATCACTAAAATTGAAATTTTGTCGAAACCATGAGAGGAATCGACTTTTGTCAAGAGTACCTTTTTTGTAGTGAATGAGTTGAATAATTTAGATATCATATTGAAACTAATTTTTTTTCCATTGGCGTAGGAGTTTTAGATGTTTATTTACTGAAAAAATCAAGTTCTACGCCCATGGAATGATATTCATTATGATTATGATATGAGTTTCATTGCCCGATGAGTCTATGCCAACGTACCAAATTTGAAAAAAATCTCATGAGCCGTTCAAAAGTTATGAAGCAAAATCGATTTGAAAATTTCAACTTCAGAGCCGTCTAGCGCCCAAACTAAGCAACTTTTTACTGAGGTAAGTTTGCTTGTATCGAATTGTTTTGGTCTGAAGAATATGTGGTAGCTTTTTGTAAAGACCTTTTAAGGACACCCTGTAGAAATCAGGCACAAAATCGAAAAATGCTCGGAAAAATGCTATGGTGATAATAGCCTTGAGAATATTTTGATGAGTCAATCTCGTATAGATTTCGATTTCCATTCATTTCGTGATGATTATTCAAATCAGAGGCGATTCCATTGGAAAAAAATATGAGTATGGATAATTTCCCATTGTTCTCGCTATTATTCCAATCGTTAATAGCCAGGTTAATAGGTTTTATTTGTATCATTTTTGATCGATATAATTTTACAGTAGATTCGAGAGTAGATTCAGAAAATTATCCATAAAGTATGGAAAATAAAGTTCAAATGTTTTCCGAGAGAGTTGCAATCTGTCAATTGTATAACCGGGTAAGTGTCTTCAGAAATTATTTGAAAAGTACAATGATTTCAGTCCACGTGATAGATCCTCGGATAGATCACTGGATCAAGTATAGATCATCAAAAATTATATAGTACAATATATATTGAATAGGCTGTAGGTAGATATTTTACATTTTGGTATAGAAAATTTCCTGTTACGTTGAGTACAGTCTTGTTTTTTTGATTGATTTTCATTTTGTAGAACAAGATTACTCATAATGTAACCCTCGTATGAAAACTTTTTCAATGCTCAATGTTATCGGCGAAGTTATCAGGATTATTGAGGATTGAAAGTTCGACCATTTTCATTTCTTTTATATCAAAAAAGTTGTCACAGCTTTCCAAATAGATGATAATATGTATAAGGTGTTCCATTTAAAAACAAAACTGAGTTTCAGTCATTTTAAAGAGTTTCCTTACGTTCTTATAACTAAATTTTAAGCCGAGTTCCAAGCATCCTGTATGCTGAAATTGAATAGAATTTCTTATGGTCTCATGCAGCTGTGACCAAAATGGCAGTATTATGTATATTTGTATCATGCTATGTAAGATTTTATCGGATTTTTTCTAGAATTTCTCATAAAAATATTATCAGTCTAAAGCTACGTTCAAAATAAATTTTCGATAATAAATAACAAATTTCTTATTCCTCATAACGCTCTCTAATAATTTATAATAATATAATAATGATAATATAAAATTAATAATTCATTTTATTAACTCATCTGTGATCGTTTGCAACATAGAAATATTTTGATAAATTTTTATTCAAAATCTGGCCATTGAAAAATATTGTTTCCTTCAAATTGCAAATTTGCAAAATATTGGAATCTGAGTCAAACAAAAGACCATGAAGATTTCTTTCCATGAACGGAATATCTGTTACAGCATACAGGCTAGCATCCACTCCTGGATGACTGAGATTCCTTTTTTTCAAATTTGACCAAGGTACAGGGCTCACCCGTATATTTTCGCACCTCACCTACGGCGAATATTTTGAAAGCTATGAATATATTAGTATTGAAGTTTCGAGAAGAGTTCCATATTTCCACATGTCAATTTCAAAAATATATACATTCATCCGTTTTCATAATGTGAGCGTTCAAATATTTTGAAAAAATGTAATGTAATGTAACCAAATGTAAATTGGTGTGTGCACTAAAACATAGTTAGCCATGCACAAAAGGAAATTGAGAACGACAGAATCGAGAGGTTGACCACTGAGAAAAAATGTGTACACTGGAATTCCCACGAATCGGAATTCCACGGATTTCCTCTCAACGCCTTGGAATTCTCCGGAATTCCTCGGAATTCCTACAGAAAATATATTTGAACAAATATTGATAAAACTCCGGGGAATTCCGAAGAATACTGACGAAATATGGAAGGCAGATTTTGGAAACTTCACACACCCATATTCTTATATTTCTCTGGGTGAGTTATTTTCAACTTTCTGGTTGATACTGTTTTCAACGAGGTTATTGATTAATGAATGTTATATTTGCAAAATCATTGGAACCACAATCTTCCTATCCGATCATTTATACTTTTGATATCGATTATGATGTAATGAACCATAAATAGAACCGTCCAAATATCATTATGGAGGAAGGAAATGCTAAGTAAGCAGTGAATTATATGCATTGTAACGTTTGGTCAGCCATAGGCGAGCGAATGCACCGAAAATTAGGAAAAAATTCAGGACCTACGAGTTTTCATCACGTCATGTTTCCGTTATTGTTTTTTACCAAGTGACCCTCCTCTTCCTTTCATTGTCTCAAGAAATATTCTAATACCTTCCTCCTCTCACATCTTTCCACCGCTGGCTAACACGATGTTCCCCGAACATTATAGGATATCCTTTCGTGTTGTCGAAAGATAAAAAAAGAGAGATATGCCTGATAAGATCGATGGCTGTGATGGAATTTGAAAAATTTGAATTTCAAAAATATTCATAGGTTCATAAAAAAAAATGAGAAATGATATTAATGTCGTGAAATCAAATTATCAAAAAAAAAGTACACGACGAAGAAAATCAAGATGACTTTTGGCATAACTCAGAACTATACGGAAAAAAAAACTAGGAAAAAAATTATTTCTCAATCGTATCTTCGCGACTGTATAATGCCCAAACCAAACTTCATACTGAGGTGAGTTCACCCAATAGGTTTATTTCAGTCTCAAGAACATGTAGTATGTTTTTGTGAAGACCTTTTACAAATACCTTGTATATTTATATGGTTGCATTCAGTGTTAGGATAAATAATTTCATCCATTTTTACAATTCAAATCGAATTTTCCAGTTTCACTTGATATATTTACTCCTTTATTTATATATTTATTTATTTAATTTATCAGTCCATGTCTGTTGGATTAAAAAAATGTCTTTTATTGCATAGAAAATAATTTTAAATTGTTATAGATCCCCTTGCAGAGACGAAAATATATTTTACGATAAAATCTCCTTAGTATTGGAAAATCTTCTCAAGCCAAATATGAAATGAATTTAGTTTTTCCATCCTTCCATTTTTCATAAATTTGTCGAATCTGATTTGACAAATTTAGTTTTTCCATCCTGTTGAAATTGTAAGGTGACTATTTGTTTCCGATTTTTCAGAAACGATGAGATCCATTCAAGTGCTGAGCCTCGCAAACCATATGTTTCCAATATTGATAGGAGTTTCTCATGATTAACGCAGTCGAATGCCTTGCTCAAGTCGCAAAATATTGCAGCAGGGCATTCGCCTCCGTCAATCATATCTATAATTTTGTGATAGAATGAAGTCATTGCGGTAGAAGTTGACATTCCCGAGCGGAAACCATGTTGTTTCTCACTAACCACCTGATGTCTTTCCAAGAAAGGTAATAACCTATTGAGGAAAGCATATTCAAATATTTTTGAAAATCCGTAAGGTACTGTTATCGGCCGGTAATTTTCTAGTAAAGAGGAGTTTTTCTTTTTGAAAAGAGGAACCACTTTTCCCGTTTTCAGAGTACTCGGAAAGTCGCCACACTCAAAAGACATGTTTATTAAGTGGGTCAGTGGTTTTATGATTATATCAATAACACCCTTTAGCAAGAATGCTGGAACATCATCTAGACCTGCTGACTTTTTATTTTTTAATTTATTTTTTAGTAATGAATATAGTTCGTTTTCTGAATAAGGATAAAGGAACATAGTTTTACTGTTGAACTGATTTTTCGGTATAAGAAACTCACTTCCAATTATCTTATCTACCAATCTAGTGGGCGCATCTATGAAAAAATTGTTAAACTCTTTTGCTATTAAATAAGGATCATCTATTGTTTTACCGTCGATAGTAAGGACGGTATTTTTATTTGAAATTGTTTTTTTCGTAAGTTCATTAGTAACCTGCCACAAGGAACGCGTATTGTTCTGTGCATTTCCAATACGTTCCTGAAAATATGTTTTTCGTTTTTTCTTTAATAGAATACTATAATTCTTCTTTGCCTCTTTATAAACGGGAACCAATAGTGGATGAGATTTTTGTAATAAAAACTGATCTTTCAACTTTTGACTAGACTTAATCACATCATTATCAACCCATCTTTTATTTGAGTTTCTATTATTGTGATATATCTTTGGAAAATTTACATCGAAATTTAATAAAAAGATATTATTAAAGAAATTGAAATCACTCTGAAAACTTCCTATTTCATAAAATTCTGACCAATCTTCATCTATCAAACAATTTCTGAAATTATTTATATTCTCTCTACTGAAATTTCTTTTCAAGATTTTGTTATTTTCATATTTCCTTTCGGTTTCGAAATTATCCAATTCTAATAAAATGGTCCTGTGATCAGATATATCGTTATCCAGAACACATGTTCCCTCATTGTTGAAATTTATAAATATTTGATCAATCGATGTACAAGATATCTCAGAAACTCGAGTGGGCCAACTCACTAAAGGTGCTAAATTGAATTCTAATAATAAGGTGCAAAGAGAAACAAAGTGGTCGTTTTTGAACCTATCGAAATTAATATCGCCACAGATAATAAAGTTCATATTTGGCTTGTAAAGATTTTCCAATACTAAGGAGATTTTATCGTAAAATATATTTTCGTCTCCGCAAGGGGATCTATAACAATTTAAAATTATTTTCTATGCAATAAAAGACATTTTTCTTATCCAACAGACATGGACTGATAAATCAAATAAATAAATATATAAATAAAGGAGTAAATATATCAAGAGCAAGGCATTCTACTGCGTTAATCATGAGAAACTCCTATCAATATTGGAAACATATGGTTTGCGAGGCTCAGCACTTGAATGGATCTCATCGTTTCTGAAAAATCGGAAACAAATAGTCACCTTACAATTTCAACAGGATGGAAAAACTAAATTTGTCGAATCTGATTCTGGAAGTTTGACAAGAGGCGTGTCACAAGGCTCAATATTGGGGCCTGTCCTTTTCATTTTGTACGTGAATCATTTGGATCACATTATTGGCACAGAGCATATGCAGATGCATAAGCAGATGATTTCTCATTAATCCTGTCTGATTCAGATACGAAAATCTTAAAAAAATGTAATGATACCTTAAATAAAGTATCAAGTTCCTTCAATGGGCGTGACCTTTTCTTTAATGTTGAAAAAACACAAATTATAAGGATACACAATCGCCAAAAAAATGTAGAAAATCTGCAAATTCTCATAGAAAACACTTTCTTGACTAATTCTCACGAACCGGTAAAAATTTTGGGAATTCATCTTGATGAATACTTAAACTGGAAACCTCAATGTGAACAATTGATTTCAAAATTGAGTTCAATGAAATATATGTTTGCCAACCTTCGTACTGTTTTGGATACGCATCAGCTCCTAAATGTGTATTATGCACATCTCGGCTTAAATATGGCATTTGTTTTTGGGGCAATTCAACTCATGCACGTGATATTTTTACAATTCAAAAACGAATTATAAGGTGTATTTTCGAAATTCCACGGATGGGTTCATGCAAAAATATATTTAAAGCTTTCAATATAATGACAGTTCCCTGTTTATATATATTTGAAATATGTTTACACGTTTTCCAGAACACACATAAATTTCAATATGGATATCCACGAACATAATACGAGACATAAAAGTGACATTAGAATAAAAAAGACGAGGCTGAACATTTCTTCCCATGCCCCAAATATATACGGCCCAAAAGTGTTTAACATTCTGCCAAAGGAAATAAAGTCTTGTGGCTCCCTACTACTTTTCAAAAGAAGACTTAAATTGTTTTTAGTAGATAAATCATTTTATAATATAAATGAATTTTTATTATTTGATAATGTGTGATAAACACAGATACTTATATTGCATATTTTAATGTAAAGTTCATTGTATGTTTTATTTTATTGTATGTCTTATTTTTATATAATGCTGAATTGTTCTCAATTTTCTAAACTTGTACTTAACATAAACTGACTATTTCCTATACATGTAAAATGTCAAAAGGAAAATAAACTGATTGATTGATTAATCCACCGAGTAATACACCTTCCCTTTTCCTTCCCTCCCCTTTTCCTTCCCTCCCCTTTTCCTTTATTCCCCTGATGAACAATTAGGCGCCAATGAAGGGTATTGGATAATTACCGACCAATTATAATTATTATTATTTCTCATCGGTTTACTCGCGAGGCGCGAAACGTGTCTGGCGAGGTGTCTGGTGATGGCTGTGCGGAATCTCAGCCGTTCGTCCTGTATCTAGACGCTAGTTGTTTTGTCTGCTAATTATGATATTTAGTCTCGCTTCCGCACTCATGAGCATCCCTTCCTATTGTAAAATCGTGATATTTTGGAATATCGAGAAGAAGTAGATGGCAGAGGCAGATGTTGATTTTGGAGTCGGAAGAAATTGTTTCTTAGACGAGATAAAAAGAGAGTCTGAAATGAATTTATCGAAGCACCTCATATCAGTATTCCTCGGAATTCCCCGGAATTCCTATCAGTTGTACAGCGGAATTCCCATGTGGTCAACTCCTCGGACAGAATCTAAGGCCATTTTTGTTATTCACCTATCTATGTGCAGACTTTGACGGATTCACATTTTTTTCACTTTGAAATATTGAATAAATTGAATATTGAGAATATTGGAGACTGTGGCGTATTCCAAATTTGGAAAAAAACATTTTATGCAGTGGTTCTTTTAGGTTCACATGATTTTTCCAAGGTTTTTTCCATCAAATGACTAGTAATATTCGCGGATATGTTAATTCAATGAATTCTGCACGACAAGGAATTTTTAAAAACTTGTTTTTTGAGTTTTAGTTCTGCTAACTTGGAATCAAAATGAAGAACTGTCGATTTCTTTCTTCGAATGGTAATATTTTCGAGTTTGAAGTCATGAATTAGTAAAAGTCTTGAAATATGTTTTATGCTAGGATGACATAATGGCTTCTTCCATCAAATGGTAAAAAAGTAGTGAATTCGCGTTTGTGGTGATTTATTGGTAATCAATTAGTCGTAAATAGCATAGCATAAAAGCTGAACGATTCACACCTGTGCATGTACTGACAATAAAATTCATTCAATTTCCCACTAGCATATGAGTTGTATTTCGAACCAATAATTGTAATGATATTATCATTTGTTTACTGCAAGTTATTACAATAATGATTTTTTTCCAGGACCCGATCAAGTCGTGCCTTCTGATGACTACTATACAACGAGAGCGGACGGATACGTTCGTCTTCGAATACCAGAAAACGGAACAGCCCTCGAGACTACCAAACCGGTTTCCGTTCCCGGCTTGCTCAAAAGCACCGCAGAAGAATTTCCCGATACCGCGGCACTGAGTTACAAGGTCGATGGGAAATGGGAATTCATAACGTATTCGTAAGTCCCGCCGCAGAACAGCTCGAAGTGATTCATTAGAGTATTTCTAATTGATATTCATTTCGATTCGCTCTAAGTATTGTGAATGACAATAAGTTCATCATGGGACTCGACAAGATCCCCATATTTTACATACCCCAATCACAAGAAATACATATATTTCATGTTTTTGATTTCACTGAAAAATAAGTACGATGGATTAATGGATATAGATTCCTTGAACGCAAATATTGTAAAAAAGAACGAAATTCTCACCAGACGGTCAAAGTACCATAATTTTTGATGAAAAATATTCAAAGCCTTAAAAAAATTGGTCAAATTGCTTTCGCATCTCAATCATACAACAAGTATTCAAAATTTCACTTCGTCATAAAAATGGTTGGGGCGTTCAGGCTCTCTTGAATTCATCGATTTTGGAAATAAAATACAATCACCCACATCTGTTGTCAATATTCGGAACTTTTTCACAATCCCAACTATAATAAACCTAAATTCCGAGCTGAATGTGTTCTTTCAGACCCTAACAAAATAAATTTCATTGAAAGAATTGACTATGGCATAAACTTGAACGAGTAGTTGAAATGGTCTTGTTAAAAAAAAACTCGGAATCATTTGGTCAAGCCAA
The DNA here is from genome assembly GCA_963576655.1 of Gastrophysa polygoni. Lineage (NCBI taxonomy): Eukaryota > Metazoa > Arthropoda > Insecta > Coleoptera > Chrysomelidae > Gastrophysa > Gastrophysa polygoni. The sequence goes on along the minus strand of OY755084.1, from coordinate 34,876,174 downwards.
TGGCAAATTTTTGTCTTCTCTCGATATCTAGTGGCCTCAATGTGTGGCTGGTATGAATTTCATGTTTCAGGTTTTTATAATGATCGATTTTGTGATATTCACTCATATGAATAGAACTGATACAACCAAAAGTTTACAATTCAATCAGATACTCATAGCCCTGTTTGGGACAATGAATTCCAATCTATGACGGAAATCATAAGCGAGAAAATAATTGGTAGATGCAATCACTTCAGGACGCTATTTTCTTGAATGTGATATTTTTTTCGATAGTTTTTATGTTCATATGTCACCAATTTTACGGAACCGGAACAATGAAAAATTTAAATTCTGGAACCGTTTTTGAAAACGTTGGATTTCGAATGTAACAGCTCCAATATGTCGAGTTGAGAAAGTTATAATGATGAACTGACAATCATTTCGAATTAATTATTCAAACAAATATAGGGAAAAATAAAAAAAAAAAACGATTTGACCGATCCTGTTTCATGTACAATTTTTGAGATGCCCCAATTCGGTGCAGTCTGTATACAATGTGTGTGATTTCAGACGTCAACATCTTATTCCAAAATTCTTTCAAAATCCGATTAATTTTCAAGAACAAAAATTCTATAATGTAGTAGTCAATGAGCTTTCTTTGGAAATTTGTACAAATTTGCTGTAAGTATTTGTGTTTGTAGGTCTGTGCATACGTCTGTACAGACTACTGATGAAAATTTGCACATTGAATTTTCTGCACTGAATTTGCGCACAATTTAATGCGCAGGAATGATACTTTCGAAATCCACATTATTAATTGATATCGCATGCAGGGTATCCAAAACCGGACGACCAATTGAATAATTTTCAATGTTTTGTAAAGTTCGCTCGCTCTTTTAAATTTGCCACCCTGTGCTGTGTGCATGGTCTGATTCATAATTTCATCGCTTTACTTTATTGCTTTATTAATCAAAGATTATATCATCGATACAATATGTTGGAATACAACATTGACAAAATAGATAATCAAGAGCGAGAAAAAAGAAAAAAATAATGAAGGAAACCGAGAATCTATTCATCAGCGATACTGAATAAGCTAAAAGCATTTCCTATGATTTTCTTGTTTGTTTCTAAGACATAAAAAATCACATCAAAATAGAAAATATGGATTAACAAGAGAACCGAGAGGAAACCGTTGGAAAAAGGTACAGGGAAAGTTATGAAATCGATGCAAAATCAAATTTTGCATCCGACCATCCAATAAATACAGGATGTCACTTTCGAAAGAACTAACTTTTTCTACTAAAAAAATATGTAATTAATTATCCAATTCTGGATCAATCAATTTTCAATTTGGATTTCGAAAGTATCATTCCTGTGCTTCTGTCTACCTCAGAAGCGCATACCGCTTCTAAAATCTGAGGCATCCCATGGGATATCAGTGGGATTCCACTCGAATTCCGTAGGATTCCCTCGGATTTCAGTGATTCCGTAGGATTCATGGGATTCCAGTGAGATTCCGTGGAATTCCATGAGATTCCAGTGGGATTCCGAGGGATTCAAGGGATTCCGATAGAGATAGGGATTCTGGTGTACAAATTTTTTGAAGATGTTTCACCCGTCGTCTATTAATTTCCCTCGGATACACCCGAATATGGTTTCACCGAGGGTTCCACGATACCGAGAGGAATACGAAACGTCGGAGGAAAACAACCAATAATCATATCAAAAGTTTCTATGAATAAGCATTTTCAGTTTTTCTCTACTTCTAATAATAACGTTAAAAAATAATGAAATATATTTCTCAGATTTAAGCTTTTTAGATATAATTGAAAAACTATAAATAATTTATGAAATGTTCAGACGCTGTTGAAATGGCTCTCTGATCTCTCCGTGATCCCCATGCTTTGCATCCTGTGTATGAGTAGACATGTAGAACGGCAAAGTTGTGGAATTCTTTGCCTAGTGAAGTCTTTCCTGATGTTTACAACCTCCAAACATTCAAGAAAAATTCCAACACCTTCCTTCTTTCCCAAAATTCCACCGCTGGCTAACACGATGTTCCTCGAACATCATAGGTTTCCCTTTCGTGTTGTCCACAGATAAAAAAAAAATGTATCAATAGAAAGTTGATTTCTGGTATATACATACCTGCTATATAACCTGTCACCTAACGGGGTATTATAGTCACTATCTCGAGTCACTATCGTAGCTCATTTTTTTGAGTAGGTATTTTTTTTTTAACAATATGTATGGATAATAACAGGTATAAAGAGTGCAGTTGTGAAGCATCGTGAAAAATGCTAATAATAGATGAATATTCATGATCGTTGTCGATAATGAGGTGTATAGAATTTTGGTTAGTTGAAAACTCGATTGAGAATGTGTGATACAATGTGCTTTATAGTAATTATGCGAAAAGAGTATCGGGTTTTCTACTTGATCGCATCATGAAAGCTAACATTTTGTTACACTTCAGTATTGTATTGTCGATTTATGACGTGAAACTCGAATCGAATCGAATAAAACGCACAAGTCTTTGATCTAACATACGTTTTCTAGCAAGTCATTGTCCAAGTTATAATTGAATTCATATTTGGTTAAATTTTGTGTACAGGTGAAGGAAGAGCATTTTTCTGGGCTTAGTGATAGTTTATTATTCTGACAGTAACTGGAAAAACCAGATCTTCCTTAAGTAAGAAATTGTCTCCTGGGCAGACCCTGGCCACGAACGTCATTTATTGAAAGTAATCAGAAGTGGTCTTTAACAGCACAGAATCGAGAGCTATTTCCGAAGTGGCAATTCAAATGAAAATTTACCGATTTCGATTTTGGATGTCCCTCTGCGTTTCATCTAATTTTCTTATTTTCTGAACCACCTCTGTAATGAGCCGAACAAAACAAAACAATCTAGTTATTGTCAGACTTCGGCAATTTTATATATATATATATATATATATATATATATATATATATAATATATTCAGATATTGTCTCGTGAACGCTCAAAAAACTAAATCACTTTTTGTTTTCAGGGACTATCTCCAGCACGTCCGTACCTGTGCCAAAGCCTTTATATACCTAGGATTACAACGAAGGCATTCAGTGTGCATATTAGGTTTCAATAGTCCAGAATGGTTCATATCAGATTTAGCTGCAATTTTTGCAGGGTAAGTCAAATAAATCAATTTTCTTATAATTCCTCGGAAATTAAAACTTTAAGCTTTAGTCAGCTTTCTAAACATTTGTCATTCGTAGAATGTAGGCGAACCATGTTCATCTATATTTTTAAAAAAATGAGAGTGAAAATCGGAGTGAAAATTCGATCACTCCATCATTTTTTTTTTTCATTTCATTTATGTATCAGTTAGAATACTAGATTACTACTACAATTATGATTATATGATGTACAGAATAACTCAAGAGTTCTTTGACAGCGGGAGGTTATTCCCCACAATATTTCAATATGAATTGTCCAAATGAATATATGTTCGGAAACGCTTCGTTTCCAAGATGTAGTATGTTAAAATTTCATTTTTATTTCCTTTTTTTTAATAACTTTCGAAATACCGGCCTCATTTGTATTGAGAGGTTTTTAAGGTGATAAAAAGATTCATAACTTTTTCAGTGTACTTGTAGCACATTATTCTGTAGAAGAATCTATTTCTCTACGTGAAAAAGCTGCTACTGTTAGAAGTCTTACAAGCAACTGTTTTCCAGTTATTTGAACTTGGGAATTTGATTGATTGATTTGATTGATTCCTTGGTTAAAAAACAATAAAGGATTATGTATTGGTTTTTCCTCAAGAAATAATAAAGTCGATATTATTATTATTATTTTTATTATTATTTCAAGTCAATTATTTGCATCATCAATGCATGTTGAAGTTAGCAACATTATTTTGCATCTTTCACAACATTGCTTAGGAAATGAATTTGACTTTTGAGTAAGTAGTTTTGGTGAGGTACTCATTTGGTATTTCAAAAGTTATTAAAGAAAAAACCGAACAGAAAATATAACTTCAACGCACTGTATCCTGGAAATTTTGCGTTTCCTCTTAATATATTGCATATATGCATACATACATTTGGAGAATTCATATCAGAATATTGTGAGGAATCACCTCAGAAAGTTTGTGAAACTTCATACTCGATTTCATATGATAACAACACTCGATTGATCTAGTCAACTCTAGTGTAAAAATAATTAATATATGACCCAGAAACAGCACATGTTATCTAAGAAGATAAATCAAGGGTACACGAAATTTCAGCAGACTGAAATATTCATTTGAGCAGAATATTATAAATTGAATCGTATGACGAAATCGTTATAATCGCATTGAACTGTAAAACGAAATGGAGGAGAATTTAGTTGGAATTGATTGGAGGAATTTGGCAGGTTTGTTGGGGTACCTATTTGTTGAATATTATTTGGATAACATTGAATAAAAAAAATCTGATAGCACGATTTGAACACCAATAATGTTCGAGGAATATTATTCTGCCATTAATTTGAAGTCAGATTTTAAGTATTGAACCACCAATAAACAAAGCCATCCAATTTTTTCAAATGGAAACTTACTTTTCTACTGACAATTTTAATACACAGTGTAATTCAATAACTAGCGATATGGCACGCATAGCACGAGCAGTCGTGAATCAGTAGCTGGCGAGGGGCAAACCACTTTGTTGGAATTATGGTGAACAAGCATGTGGGATTTCATGGGATTCCATGAGATTTCGTAGGATTCCATAGAATTCCGTGAAATTCCAGTGGGATTCCGAAATATTCGAATGGTATTCACTGATCGACCGCTATTCTTAATACGATATATACATTTATGAGTGAATGTTTATACAGAGTTTCGCACGGTAGCCGTTCGTTAGAAGTTTTCATGGTTAGAATCAACTTGGAAATTTGATGTTTTGGACTCCAAGGTTATTCATCATTCTCTTCCATTTCAAAATATTTTCAAGGTCATAACACATCCGGCTATACCAGACGTCACCATCAACTTTCTTATTTCCAATAGAACGCTTGGTATATTATTCAATTCTTGGAATCTCCAGAAAATGTCATGATAAGATCCATCAGGTTTCCCCATACCTATTTTCAACTGTACAATTTCTACTAACTGAAACAAAATTATTAGTGATTTCATTGACGAAACAGTTTGAATGAGGTGTTAAAATTGAGATCCTGTGCCGAGTCCTGTTATTTCATAATTTTTTTTTTAGAGGTATAGCGGTAGGAGTCTACACAACGAATTCTCCAGAGGCATGTTTTTACTGTGCCGATGACAGCAACGCTAACATCATCGTTGTTGAAGATGACAAACAGTTGCAAAAAATTCTTGAAATCCGTTCTCGGTTGCCAAATCTCAAGGCTATTATCCAATACACAGGCGAACCCAAACATCCTGATGTGATTAGTGTAAGTACAATTGAATCTTTGAAAAAAATCTTCACAACCCCAAGTTTGCTTTTTAGTGGAAAAGACTGATGGACATAGGATCACAACAACCGGATGCGGCCTTAGAAACTGCATTGAAAAATATTGCTGTAAATCAATGCTGTACATTGGTTTATACGGTAAGTGAACAACAGAGCTCCTGACCTTCAAATCTTGTATGTACTAACTAGACATGAACTATTTGGAATTGACAACATATTGAAATCATCGAAAATTATTCATTTCAAATCGATAGGTGAAATTAGTGATTTGATACATCTGGTATTGAGCTAATATGAAACAATCTTATGAAGGGTTTCTTAGTCGGTTTTTAAAAGTTTTCGTGGTTAGAAAACATTTCCTGCCTCGCGAAACAGACCTCCTAAGTTCGTCTGGACTGAGATTAGTAAATTGGGAGTACGGTTCAATAATTCCTTTTTTAGAACCAAACTGGCGGTCATATTGAACAATTATTATTGTTATTCTACATTCATTTATTATTTCTCGTCAGTATATTCCAATTTTTTACATTTTTCATTTTTATCATTTTCTAAATTTCCTTCTGTTGAAGTGAATTTCGTCCGTTTTAGTACATTTTGTTTCGAAAGGCAAACCGTTTTTGCAATATTCAAATATTGGGCCAATACGGAACCGATCACCACCCAATATTCTGTGCTACTGGGGGATGTTACGAACAAGAAAACCGTTTGAAGTAGGCACATAGAAAGTTATAAAAATAGATGTAGAATCGTTAATATATGTATAAGTGCATTTGAAAGAACGAACTTTTGAAACTTTGGAAATGATTCATGGTCATTTTAGATATCCTGTATGCGTTAAATCAATTGTCAATGCGGATTTCGAAAGTATCATTTCTGTGCTTCCGTTACCCCAGAAGTGCTTACCACCAGTCGAAAATGGATGAAAGGCGCACTGTTGAAAATGAGGCAACATTTTTCAAAAGAATCTAGATATCTGAGAAACAGGAATCGGAGTGTTCCATTTGAAATAAGGAATTTGATGGCGACTTCCGGTATAACCAGAAGTGGTCTAACCTCGAAAATATTTTAAAATGGATAAGAATGGCTATCATAAGGAACCCTGTATAGCTAAGATCTGTCTACCTCATCAGATATCATGATACAAACATGCCAGGTATAAGAAAATCAGATCGGGAATAATATATTTCTTGACATCCACGCTACTTATGAAATTCGTGGTATTGAAGAAGAGAAGTACAAAAAGTACAGCTGAAAACGTGTTACAAGAGTCTAGCGATGGTAGTCTGAGGATAGATTAGGAACTGGAATACCCGAACGTCATTATAAAATGTGTTCTTGTTTTTCTGATCCTGAGGTTTTTCTCTAACCCTGTTAGAAGAAGGAATCCAGAAAGGAAATAGATTAAAAAAAATATGATCTCTCAGAATAATCGAGCTCGGGATACAAACTTATGACCCTATAATCAAATATGCAATCATGGTCATAGTATTCTAGTTCTCACGTATTTTGACCTGCCGAACTCGAATTTTTCTCAATTGAAACATGATCAAACTTATATTTTTCAAGAAAAAGGGTGTTAATTCACCTTCTTCGGTCGAACCGTTGAGGGTAGATTTCATAGCCAATCAGCTATGTGATAAAATGTATTTCGCCAACCGATTTATAGAATTTTATGAAACTAAAAAAGCATAAAGTCCAATTATTATCGAAGGTGTACAACTCCATGATGAAGATCGGCAAATCGGCAAGTTCTCCAGATAAAAACGTCCTGCCATTTCAAATGCAAATTTTTTAATTAATAGACAACTAAGTTACTTTTATAATGGCAACTAATCACGAATAATACATTTTTTCACTACTAATCTGATAAAACATCATTATTCAAGGAATTCCTTTAATGAGAAGTAACATTTTGTTAACCTAGGGGAATAATGATAAAGACATTTTACCCATTCAAATAATGAACTGCTGTTGATAGCATCGATGATATGTAGAATTCACACGTAGATACTGATACCTATGTTATAGAAATATAGATATAGATATGTATGTAGAAATATAGATAAGACTGTGAAATTCGCAACAGCCCAAAACGATTCTTAAAGGTATTAGAAATATTTTGGATTATGAATAATTATGAATTCTAAAAATGTCACAAATCATACGTGAGCTGAGCTGTCACGTCATGTGCTAATTAGAGATGGGCATCAACTGAGAGATTTCTTATGTTTGAAGACTGATACGATTTATAACGTACTACGGTAGCAGTAGCATTTTGCAATGTTCATGAGGTTTGATATAAACTTGCGATATGAATCAGTATCGATATTCTTATTCCAATCCCTTATACGTATCTCTAGTCGATGTTTATATTTTGGTAATATACTGAATGGCCCTCCTTTTTTAGTGGAAATAAAAATCGGAATCAATTAAATATGTTATTTCATTGTTAGAAGTGGAAAAAATATTATATGTACCTCGGGCGGAAATGCTATTATATAGCACGCATGTTATATCCTGAGGCGCGAAGGTGCTTGCTATATAATAGGTCACCTTCTCCCCCTAGGTATATAATATACTATTACGACGATCCCAAGGTAGGAATTTTCGAAATATTCATGATAAGATAAGGTAATGTTTTCGCAGCTCTTGGTCAAAAAAACTTTGGTAAAAAAAACTTCTGTAATTATTTGCGTATGATTTGAATATCTTTTCTTTACCTACATTCCAAACGGCTCATTTGCGGACATATACTTATATGAACAAAAAATCTTGTTTTGATGTCCCCTATCACCACTTTTAGTTTGTTGGTATCTTTTCTGGACACCCTGTATAGACGTACCCGGGCTTTTACATGCGGTTTAGTTTGGTTTCTGTAGTGTTCCATTCTATTTGCCAAAGCTTTTTGAATGTTTGTTTCATACCGTCCAATCTTTTAAGTCACTTTTATCATTATGTTACTATTCAATTATTATCATCATCAATATTATTATTATTCCGTACAGTCGGGCACGGTGGGCAACCCCAAAGGCGTGATGCTGAGCCACGACAACCTGACGTGGGACGCCCTGATGGTCGTCGAGCGACTGCGGGTAGAGCGCGGCTGCGAGAAGCTGATCAGCTACCTGCCCTTGAGCCACGTGGCCGCCCAGACGGTGGAGATCTACATATCAATCTGGACGGCCGCCACCATCCACTTCGCCGACAAGGACGCCCTCAAGGGCTCGCTGGTGAACACGCTCAAAGAGGTGCAGCCCACCAAGTTTCTGGGCGTGCCCAGGGTGTGGGAGAAGATCCACGAGAAGATGATGCAGGTGGCGGGGCAGAACGGGTACTTGAAGAAGGTGGTCGCGGGGTGGGCGAAGGAGCAGTCGTTGCGGCATCATTTGGATAGAATGAACGGGTGAGTGGGAATCTGAATTCACGCCAGAATATGTCATTTATCAAAACCTTTTTGGTCTATAACTAACATTTTATATGAAAAACGGTCTCTCAGTATCCACAATGGAGATATAATGGCATTGACTGTGACTCGATATGTTCAATATATTTCATTCTGAAATTAACCGTAAGCATAATTTATTAGCTCCCAGCTATGTAGATTACATTCGAGGTTGTCCTCTCTATGAAAATGTAAATATATAAAACAATACAAAATAAGCACAATAATAAACAATGAGATAAACAAATTACATAAAGGAAATATGAAAAAATGACAATATTGAACAATGACATACGCACTACATATACAAGGTGTAACTCAAATGATGTCATCAATTCCAGGGGGTTATTCCTTGTCATATGTCATGAAAAAAGTTCATACAAACGTGTGTCCTAACTTGCTTCGTTTCCGAGTAACGAGGTGTCAAAGTGTTACTATAAAATTGTTTTTTTATTGATAACTCAAAAGTCTTCACGCCGATTTTGAGGAAACTAGGTTTGTTTGTTATCAGTTTCAAGGGGCTTCTTTCCATGAAATTAGTTAAATTCCAGTATCGTCACAGAGGGTTTCCGAGCTCTTCCATGGGTATCTCAGTTAGATAGAGATAGAGATACTAGGTCGATTGAATGAGGGCAAAGGTGCGCATTTTCATGCTGAACAATTATCTGCAAGAAAATTTGATATGTCAAGCAAGAATCAAAAGACCTAGATGTTTCTGACTTGGACATTCTTAAGGCAGTTTTTTACAAGGATTCTGAATTTGTCGTCGTATTGTCCATGACGTTTTTGATGCTAAAGTTACAACACTCAACTTCGTTTTTCCTTATGAGCGCCATATCGGATTTTTGCATTTTTGAAAAGTCTTGAAGCACCTGATCTTACCAAAACTTGTCTATCTTAGGCAGATTTGGAATCCTTCATATGATCCAAAACTTCAAATAATTGAAAATATAATGCACAGAGAATTTTTGAAATTTATATACTATAAGCTTGATGGAATCTACCATCTATTCATCTATTTATCTATTTTCTACTAGATGCATCCTTGCCCCATCGGCTTATGAGGAGCATTGAAACATATGAAAAAAAAACAGTCATCGAATCGTTTTATCACTGATCACTGATCACTGCTGGTTGCCTCTCTCTCTCTCTCTCTCTCATTTGCTGTTCTCATTGGTGGATTCCTCCGCATTTCTCTAGGCGCGAACTAGGGCCTATTTGGAATTTGGTCAACATTATTCAACAACTTACTTATGAAATGATATATTCTGATATTCTCTTTTTCTTTTTTGAATCTATTAGTACAGCCATAGACTGAACAGGACAACACCAATTTGAACAAAATTTTCAATTATTTCTCGACTTGATAGGCTGAACCGGATGAACTACCTAGGATTATTTACCAATTTGTGAAATTCAAAAAACAAGTAATACTGAGTCTTTTTGTTCAAGCACATCAGTGAATTTCGCTAAATAATAGATTTGAGAGAATAATCTCACACTATCAACTCGATTCGAATGAAAGAATCTGAAAATGTCATATTACAATGTGACAATGGCATGGCACATCAAAATGTATTGCCAATAGTCAGCTGATTTTTGATCGCTGCGTCTTCTTCTTATGGTTGTTTCAATTCCTCTGTCTTTAAGCTAGATCTATTAGAGAATATAAAGTGAACACAAGCAGGTTCGAATAAATTCAGTAAAATATCTATAAAGCTTTCGAAAATATTGCTCAGACACGTTAACCTTAATTGAAAACTGCACAAATTTTGTTGAATCGGTTTAGATTGTTGACAGAAACTGAACTATTCCAATGTTTCTTGAAAGTCTTGATTGTTCCGAAATCCTTTCGAAAATGAAAGTGAAAATAAAAATGAAAAATGAAAAAAAAAAAATAGAAATTTGCATGAAAATAAAACTCAATTATGATTAAATTCAAGATTGAAATTTAAATGAGAATAAAACCATTTCAGGATCGAATCAAACTCGTGGGGCTACTACCTCGCCAGCACCTTGATATTCAAGAAAATCAAAGAAGCTCTCGGCTTCACGCGATGCACCTTTTTCTGCTCGTGCGCGGCACCGCTCTCCACCGAGGTGAAAAAATACTTCTGCAGCATTGACATACCGCTGATGGAGTGCTTCGGCATGTCAGAGGCCAGCGGGGGGCACACCATCTGCATAGACGGCGCCGTCAATCTGGAGACCATCGGCATGACCATCCCGGGCATGAAGTCGAAACTTTACAACGAGGAGAACGGCCAGGGGGAGATCTGCATGTACGGCAGACACGTATTCATGGGGTACTTCAACGAGCCGGAGAAGACGAAGGAGGCGTTGGATGAGGAAGGGTGGTTGCATACGGGGGATTTGGGGAAGATCGACGATAGGGGATTCCTTTACATTACAGGTAGACATTAAATTCATTTATCTTTTGACAACACGAAAGGAAAACTTATAATGTTTAGGCACGTGTTAGCCAGTGGTAGTATGTTGGAAGAGAACGAAGGTATTGGAAGACTTCAATAGGCTAAGAATTCCACAACTTTGCCGTTCTATTGATGAATGATGCTTGGTAGACCAAAGTTTGACAGGTCTCGAACCTGGCAATGTATGGTTGACCAGCCTGAGCTCGTCTGGTTTGTCTACTGTTTGTCTCGTGGTGCGATATTTATTTCATTTCATCAAATTGATTTGCTGAAATGAAATGAAAGTTTCCTTTCGATTTCAACGATCAAAACTGTACTTTTTGTATATCCTGATTTCATGTTTCAACTCTTCGATTATGTACCTCCTTGTGACTCGTAATAGTTAAGGGGAATGCTCTGCTATATATGTATAATTTCTGGTTATAGCATGAAACATTCCTAATTCCTGAAATCCATTCTGAATTTACAATAAAATATTTGACTAAATACTAAAATAATAACATCTCTCTTTTCATGTTGGATACATGATCATCTTCCCATTGAGTCTTGAATTCCAGGAAGACTGCAAAGACATTCTCGGTTTCTTTCAAAATCTCGACCGCTAGATGTTTCTACAGTATATTCTCGATATGATCCATTTTCCTCCTGTGTTGTTCAATTTTTCTGTGATAGGGTTTCAAAGATGAATATTACATCCAGGTACAGCTACAGCTAATTTCAACTTCAGCACCAAATGTCTTATAATGAGCTATATCTCATTAGCGTTCTATATGATACTTATGCAAATTTGAAGTATTCCTCCATTGTAATATACCTTTGTAATATTCTCCTCTATCAAGAACTATCTATTCCATTTTGAATTCACATTTTTATTTCATTAGAAATATGTGTTGACCTCCTGATCATCAGCTATGACCAAGGTGGATATAGGATGGTGAAATAATTCTTCAATTGTTTCTTTCCAAAACATGTAGACCTGTCAAACGACCTCACTAAGGCCGCACCACTTGAGTATAGATGGCGATACGATCGTCGATCCGGTGAAGTCAAATCCGCTTTTACTGATAATGACGGATACCTGACAGTGATGGATAGCTAACAGTTCAGTTTTTACATTTATGTTGAATTTCGAATCCACATCGTGTTTCCAGCATTTCCAAGATAACCTTCGAGATCGGCATAGGTGACGCCATCTAGTTTCGATCTTGGGAAGCCTTAGTAAGGTATTGAAATCCGACAAAATCAAGTAGGCGAAGGTCTACAACTTTTTCTAGTGGCTGGGTATAGGGAGTTGAGACACCAGTCTTTATATCCACCTTTGCTATGACAAAACCAATTGAACATTTGACAAAATACTGAATACGTAATAGACTATAGCAAATTGTATCTAAGTATATATATTTATGTTTCTGTAATATTTAACGTATTTGTACTCAAGAAGGAGGTATTGAATATCAATAGATTAGCTCCATTTTATGGTTGAATGGAAGAGCAATACCAGAATCAATCGGACAATTGAACTTTGCCTTTTGAGATAACTTATTTCAACATATTTGTTGTGTACTTTTTTGTTTTCCCAATGAGATCATCAGATAAACTAGTATAAAACGTCCGTTACAGAAGGCCATTCAAATACTGGCCAGTTCGGAAATTCACTACTACTCAGCTCATTTCTGTAATTATGTTTCATATATTATTCGAAAACAATATTCTCTATTTCGGCACATTGACAGCCTCAACAATGCACTAGTTTTCGAGTATCAATGAACTCCACCAATAAACGATTTTTGGTTTGTAGTTTTTATCAGCCCCTATTGAAAGTTGATAATATACTCACTCTGCCGCTGATAGAAATGACCAGTTCATGATTCATCAATCACAAATGCACAGGGTGATTAACGTAACTGATTCATTAGAGGTTCAAAGAGAACTAAAAGAGACAGTCCGAAATTTTGGTTGCGACTATAGCGCGATGTGATCGACTTTTCTAAAATATTTTTAATAAGACGTAACTAAAATGTTTGCATTATCAACATTGTCAATTATGAGAAATCCATTCTCATTCACATATCATCTAAGGGGCTCTCGATAGTATACCAAATTATTATAATTCCGTTTACTTTTTTGCAATTTCAAATGCCAATAATAGATTATCACATCTTTGAAATCTCCATAATTATGTGAATATAGTGATACCAGATAGCTGATATTTTATCTGTTCAAACACACCTTTCAGTTTCCGATCTAGATAGTTATGAACCTAATAACCTTATTCCAAATGATCGAAGTGATGCTACACACTAACGTTATTTTGATAAAAAAAAGGAATTGTGCTCAGACATAGGTGCCAAAAACGTAAACCGAAACCTTTTTTTTTCTGGGAACATCATTTTTTCAAATGGTACTGACGTTATTCGAAAGTACAATTGATGTGCAATCCATCCATTTCATAGAATCCTCAAAATGTAATAATATGCAGGGTAGGGTTTCATTTGAAAATCGAAAGTTGATGTCAATTCCGGAAAAATCGGAAGAAAAATGCTGATCATGTCAAAAAATGTACCTTTCAGTGAATATATTTGATGTTCCAAATTCCAGAAATATAGCTATAGAAACAAATGAGAAAGGGCGTGTACCATGAGTCTGTGTCACCCGGTATAATGAATAGTTTTGTTCGATCAGATGATTTGTATACTTTACGTTCAATCAAAACAGGCAGACTGAAAGAGCTTCTGGTGACAGCTGGAGGAGAAAACGTGCCGCCAGTTCTCATCGAGCAACAAGTCAAAAATGAACTTCCTCACGTCAGCAACACGTTCCTAATCGGTGACAAACGGAAATTCCTCTCCATCCTCCTGACTCTCAAGACCGAAGTCGATCCTGATACGGGCGCGCCGAAAGATCGACTGTTGCCTTCCGTTCAGGAATGGCTGAAGTCCTTGGGGTGTCCCGCTGCTACTGTCAAAGAGGTGCTCGAGGCTGGTCCCGACAAGAGGCTGTTGGACGCTCTGAACGAAGGGATCGACAGGGCCAATGCACGCGCCACTTCGAACGCTCAAAAGATCAGGAAGATCGCATTGCTACCGGTCGATTTCTCGATTCCCACCGGAGAATTAGGTGAGATTTGTTTATTCATCGCTAAAGATATGTTGTATTACGTGAATAATATTTTCGATTTGCAAATTGATTTCAACTATAAAGTCATCCTCGAGTTTCCTGCAAGTAAATACTTGAAGTTACAATGATCAAAATGATCAATAACCATGATTTTACATATTGGAAATATACATTAACATAAATTGCACAAACTGACAACAAATTAAAAATCCGACGATGTCTTCGAGAAGTGACGAATTGAGACATGAGGTTATTCGTTCTCTGAACAAACTGATATGCTTCTAATGCTTGGCGAGTGCTTCGAAAATGCAAATGATGCTGAAATATCGTTATACCGATGAATCTCGCGATGAATAAAATCAATCTGCTGATATCATGTAACTACAAAAACTCAAATATCTCACGAACGGCTCAATTTTTTGTATTTAAATAGGAGTACCTTTTTCATGTAATTTTCTTCGCTCCATCGAATGCTCCTGTTTTTTCACCGAAAATAATACAGGGAAAAAAGTTTTCTACAAAAAATCATGACTCACCCTCTGAAAACACCCTTTATAACAATATGAGAAATGTGGAAGTGTGACGAAAAAATGTATTTCGACAACATACATTCATGCACAAAATTTCAATCGGGTGGCTTTCATCGTTCAGAAGTTATGCGGAGAAATTATTTAAATTTTATCAACTTTGGAAGGATATATCTCCCTTAATATGCATTTTGGGCCATGAGTTCAATCATCAAAATACGTAATATTTTTGACATGTATCATTTTTTCTCATTTGAAATAGCTATGCGGATTAATATTGTTTGGCAACAACCGTCATCTAATCATAAAATGAAAACTTTCTATGAAGCCAAGGCTAACTGAGGTATTATTATTTTCACTTGAATATTTTTTCTTTGAGAATTGAAGAGCCAAAAGAAATTCCCTTTGAGATTTTCCAAAAGTATTGAATGATTGATTTTTAATAGCCATTAGAATGGCGTTGAATATATTTACTAAAGAAAGATGCCTGTTTCTGGTTTACACATCATGAACTGACCGATATATTAAATATTTTCTAATATGTGAACGACTTTTCTTCACTGAAACTATGAACAATACAATACATGCGATGCGATGTGCAGTTTCATTCTGTCTTCCATATTAATCCATCCTAATACAACTAATAATGAAATTATGTGGTTCTCTGAATTCTAGTTGATCTTTGAACATCTATACATGGTTCATTGTCAAAGTCATATTGGTTTTCTGGGACTACATATTCAATATGTGTTTTGAAACGTAGATCATAATGATGAATGAATATGCTGATTCAATTTGCAGAGAGATCTTTCATGTCCATTGTATAAAGTGAAATATGGAGTGGGCCTGATACTGAGCCCTGAGGAACTCCTCGGAGTAATGGCAGTCTTTTATGGTAACAGGTTGACTTTGATAGGATAGGAAGCTTTCAATAATCTTTTTGCTTCAGTGGAAAAAGTTAAATAATGTAGTTTAGCCAATGATAGATTATGTCCGAGGGTATCAAAGGCTTCATTCTAATCTAACGTGACCATTAATGTTGTGTTGCCCGAAATATATGATCTAATACCTTCGTTAACTGTTGTTGTTCTATATCCCGACCGGAATCCAGATTGGCAATTGGAATAGTTCATAACTTGTGAGAAAAATTACCATTCGACTGAACAGTCTGGAACAGCACTGGAAGCCTACTAATAGGTCATAAATCAGTCAGAAACTCTTGGAAACGGTGAAACCTCGTGTTCTCGTGCTCATTATGAATCTTTTATTTTTTTTTTATTTGTGGACAACACGAAAGGGAAACCTATGATGTTCGAGGAACATCGTGTTATCCAGCGGTGGAATTTTGGGAAAGAAGGAAGGTGTTGGAATTTTTCTTGAATGTTTGGAGGTTGTAAGCATCAGGAAATACTTCACTAGGCAAAGAATTCCACAACTTTGCCGTTCTATTGATGAATGATGCTTGGTATAGCGATGTTCGACAGGTCTCGAGCCTGACAGTGTAGGTGTGACCAGCTTGAGCTCGTCTGGTTTGTCTACTAGGAAGATGATATTTCCGTTGAGCACCGACCGTGAAAGTACCTATAAAAAAGGCAAAGATCGCCGACCTTTCTACGATGATCTAGAGAGGTCAATGATTTGGTGAGTGTTGTGTCATCGACTAGGCGAATAGCTCTCTCCTGAATTGAATCTAAGAGCTTAAGCGTATGTTTGGGGGCTGAGCTCCAAACATGTGGACAGTACTCCAGGACAGGTCGAATTTGTGCTTTGTAGATCATGAGCAGTTGCTGGGATGTGAAGTATCTCTCCGCACGGAATAGTAAACCAAGTTTTTGTGAAGCAGTTTTCGCAATGGACCTCACATGATCATCCCATGAGAGAGCAGTGTTGGTGGTGACACCCAGCATGGATATTGACGACCTCATAAGAACAATGGTACCCGACATCATCAAATTGGGCATTGTGTCATCAGCCTTCTTGGTGAATATACAAGCTTGAGTTTTAGTTGCATTGAACTGTACTAGATTCTCAGATCCCCATTTCAGAATTCTTGTCAGATCCTCATTTAAAGCATCAACCTGTCTTCGCCTTGCACCTCTGGCCCCGTTGGATGATATAGGGGCTCTAGAGGAAAAGGCGGAATGAAGTGTACTATTATCCGCAAAGCTATGAACTGGGCTGGAGGTCACATTCAACAAATCATTGATGTGGAGCAAAAACAAAGTTGGTGCCAAGACAAAGCCTTGTGGAACACCAGCATTGATCGTCATTTTATTGGAATGCTTTCGACCAACAAGTGCAATTATCTGGTATCCTTGTATTTGGTTTATTTTTTTTTATCTGTGGACAACACGAAAGGGAAACCTATGATGTTCGAGGAACATCATGTTAGCCAGCGGTGGAATTTTGGGAAAGAAGGAAGGTGTTGGAATTTTTCTCGAATGTTTGTAGGTTGTAAGCATCAGGAAAGACTTCAATAGGCAAAGAATTCCACAACTTTGCCGTTCTATTGATGAATGATGCTTGGTATAGAGATGTTACTGTGTTCGTAATCATCGGCTTCCAGATAATAACCCTACCACGTTGAAACTCACATTGCCTTCCAATCTCTGTTAGGGCGGACTATTTCCAAGAAATGATGGACTCTAAAAATAGGAATTCCGAATTTTCGTTGCAAACAAGTCATAAAATGTTTGACCCATGATCGAATCAATAATCTAATCATTTTTTTTAGGTCCAACCATGAAGGTGAAAAGAAGAATTGTGGAGAAAAAATATGCAGATCTGATAGAAAAACTGTATCTTTAGATAGTTTGAAGATTGTTATATTTTGATTATGAAATGGTTTAATTAAAAAAAATCACGAAAAAAAAATAAATGATGTTTCTGTTCACACTAAATTATTATATAATGTTGTGTTACATTATTTTCTCTCTGCAGAACTGTGAAAACCTTCAAATACCTATGAGTAATGATTGATGAGAAATTGAATATGATTATATAAAAAAAATATTGCAAATGAAGTTCATTTCTTGTACAGGTTCCACAGTAATGTTTCATCTTTCTCCAAGTTGACTATTTACAAATCTATAGCACCACATCTTGATTACTGTGGACAATATCATTTTTCCTCAACAATGACCAGTTGAATATGATTCAAAAAACATAATATTGAGTTATAATAGCCATACTCATGTGTAACAAAATGTACGAAAGAAAATCATGCTAGATACTTTGTCATTAATGTCAATTTAACAAAGAATGCACTATAATACGTTGGAAAAATGATATGTTGCCGATATACCTCAGTGATGAACTTATATAATGTACACACTCATAAAACTGGAACATGTACTGTAAATGAATTCTCTCTTATGTAAGAACGGATGATATTTTATGTGAAACGATATTCAATGAGGGATTGATACCTTTCAATAATTTTCTCCATGAGATTAAAAACATCAGGTCTCGGAGCAAATTGTAGAGGCTATGTATTCAATCAATTTTATTATTTCTCATTTTTAAGAGTGTACATTATACTTTCATTACTTGAAGTATTCTAATTTGTATTTTTTGATGGTATATTTTTCATTTAGTTATTCTTAATTTTAAATCTTTCATTTCTCGATTCAATCTTTCATTTCAAGAGCAAGTTGTGGGGTGATACAGAATTATATATCAATTTCAGGAATAGTTGTGGGTCGGCACTTCCGACCCTGCTGACCCTGAAAATCCGTCACTGATATTGTCACTGGATGAAAACAAATGTTGTCCGAATTAGTGTCGCTGAAAAAATGTAAGTATATTATTCTGGTTGTAATACAATGTTAGATGAGATCCCAGATACATGATATAAACATGGCAGGTGAAATACATACTATTAAATAACCATAGAATAACATTACCTGTATATACGGTTGTCCAAGATTAGTTTCTTGATGTATATACCTATTGTGGTTATGTTTAGGATTTCTCACATTCTATTTATATTGGAGCTAACTAACTCGAAGGGGAAATATCTTGTTCTATTTATGTCCTTGAATACTTTATTGTAAACTCGCAATAAGAACGTCTGAATAACTTTATTATTTTCGGAATAACTTATTGAATAATGATTGACCACTCGCGAACCAGGAGTTTTCAGGAACCATGAGCTGTGGCCAATGAGGATAGGTACCTAGTGCAGATTTCAAACGTATAGACTCTCATCTCCTAACATAAGTCAGTTTTTGAACTGTCACGATTCGCAACAGTGTTTCCAAGAGTAATGAAGTTAAAATTCACCTTCCACCGATGCTTTTGACAATGTTTAATGTTTATCTTACAATAATGCAAATCTAATA
This sequence comes from Gastrophysa polygoni, assembly GCA_963576655.1. Lineage (NCBI taxonomy): Eukaryota > Metazoa > Arthropoda > Insecta > Coleoptera > Chrysomelidae > Gastrophysa > Gastrophysa polygoni. Next base: position 34,856,877 of record OY755084.1, on the reverse strand, counting down.
TATAAAATAGATAAATTCAACAATGGTATGTTTGAGCACATTGTTGTTCAGATACACTGAATAATTTACCGCAATAGTCCGATCTTCAGGCATGAGCTGTTGGATCCGGATTCAACTCTCGTTTTTGGTGAATTGATTCAAATACGTGTTTTCCTTTCGTTGAATCATGTTTTCACTTTGATTATTTTGATACCACACAGGGTTTCAGTACAGGGTGGGCCAAATTGTACACTTTTGAAGGGAAAGTCCCATTTCTAAATTAGATAGACGAAAACTGATGGTGGTATCTTAGGGTCAATTTTTATGAGGAACACGATGGTGATATCAATTGTCGTTTCTGAGTTACAGCGTATTTTTCGAAAATGTGCATTTTCGAAAAATTGCTTTTCGAAACTTTTTTCCTGTAAAAGATTCCACTATCCTCTGAAAACATGCATCCCCAGGGCACATTCTCACGTAGGTTTCAATGGTGTGATTCTAGTCCTGTATGGCTTGAATTGTGCTTTTTCAAAATCATATCATTCTTCAAAATTTTCAAACTCCATTGCAAAGCGTGGAAATTCAACAAAAATTACGAATTGAGGGATGTCTCTACCAGCTGCTCAAATCATAATCTGACAGCTACCAGTCGACATTCGCTTTTTGTTTCATTGCCCCGTCGTCCAAAGCCTACTTGTTCAAAGTGTGCGTTTCAAAGTCTACATGTAAAAACCTAAAAATGACTTCATCAAAACATCAAGGGTGCTATATTTTTCGAATAGTAATTTCAAGATTGGAGTAGGCAGAAGAAGGTTGTCCTATTTGAAAAAAAAATCTATATCAAATTGTATATCAATATCTATTGATATACAAGTTTGAAAAATAATACTCATACCGTTGAATCCTTCGTGAAAAAGTTCTCTGGAGATGATTGTATAGTACTGTCTGTAAGATTTTCGAGAAGGTGGTACATTCATTTGCCAGAGCTTTTTTCAATATGCTGCAAATTAAAAAAAATTGCGAAGAAAAATATTTTAATTGTGTTGAGAACGGGAGAAGATCCGTTCCCGAAACGTCCATCAAGATAAGTAGAGGTTTCATTCTTATTGAATATATCTGTATTCCCAAATTTTTCAAAAACAAGGTGTCACTGACAAATAGAGAATTTCTCTTTCAGGTATCTAAAGGTTTAATTTCAAGCGCAGTGACATTTTGGGGCAGATCACAAATCTGTCCTCGCTACAAATATCCCACAAAAAGCTAGAAAATGAACGGTTGTATAGGATCGAAGAATGTTTCATAGGAAAAAAATTACAGTGTAACTTTTCGAAAATGGGACTTTACCTTCAAAAGTGTCCAATTTGGCTCACATTGTACATGAGATGATAACTGTGGGTAAAAAGTTACCTTTGGTGATTCGGAATCAACCCGCATCAATGAAATATCAATTTTCATTTTTGACAGATACAGGATTTTCTGTATTTTTGGCAGAATCTTTCTGGAAGTCATAGAGAAGGTGTAGTTTTTCTACTCTTGGATGAAATTTTCCTACGGTTCGGACCGGAATTTTCATCCCCGACACTGATAAAAATCATTATACGCTCGTTGAAGGATATTCTCTTGATTCCGTTCGAGATATAACTTTCTGAGAACTTCTTGCTCTGATTAATCAAGGGATGAATAATTTTATCATTGTTGAGCAATAAGATCTACAATATTTTTTATTGGGAGACCGACACCTCGCAATGAGAATTTTCATGAGATCCTAACTATGAGCTCTAATAGATCTGTGTTCCCGCCTTCAGTTGAATTTTGTTCAATTCATTACTTGAGGATTAGAATAATTCACTTCACACCAGCATCAGTTATCACTTCATTCTTTTCAAATAAATATATTTGGAAAACGGTAGACAATATCGAGTGAAATTGCATGATGTTTGAACTCACATACATTTTGGACTGGAAAATCTATGATTAAAAATACTCGGTACGAACCGTATAACTAGCGCCCTCTCAGATAGTCAGAAATAAAAATGAATTCATGCGACTTTTCAGGTTCCAAAACATATTCATACAAAATTTCATACCGATGTTGCCAGTAGTATAGACATAATCGTGAAAAATGTTCATATTTTTTTTAAAGACCCTGTATCATTTTACTTATTTTGCAGTGTTCTACGTTTCCTAGCAACGGGTCACTTTTTTTCAAACACCCCGTGTTGTGAATATCCGGATTTTTTCTTATTCAATAAACGACTTACTATACTCACCTTCCTCAATCAATATTATCCAAAGGTTAGATCAAACGATGATATCAGCTTCAATTGATAAGATAACGGGAGAAAGACGCGAATTTTGATAATATCATCATCAAGAGATGAATCAAAACTGTATAGTTCATAATTTCACGATATCTTCTTACATAGATTCTTGTTGTGTGGATATGCTGGTAGTTGCAGCAGGCTTCGTTGTTTGTTGTCGTTATGTACCAGAGTGTTGGTCAAATGTTAGTGAATACATATCTGGATTATTACAATTATATACAATCTTCAGTATTGTTCATTAATTATTCCTATTCTCAAGACTTCTAATCATTAAAGCTCAAAACAGTCCACATGACAAATTCAAGAGATTAGTAAAAAATCTTCAGAAACTTCTGAATGGAAATTGAGTTTTATAAACCTGGAATCATGCCTGATAGGCCTATAGACGTAAAAAAGTGGGTCCTACTTACCCACTTGAGAACACTGTACACTAGACTCAGGTATTTGAGTCGGTATCTGAAATCGATTTCATCATTAATGGCATGTCTTCGCAAAACGACAAAACAGAGTAGCTCTTCTATGTAGCTACTTTAGCTTTTCTAGTAGCAATTTTCTATCTTTGAAAGAATGAGTGAATAAGACTTATTCAATTCACTTTATTCGATTCAATACAGTCAAAATCAATATACATATTGTTAAACATCTATATTTGGTAATGACAAATTTGTCAGGACATTTTTACAAGTATGCACCCAGGTGAGTTAACACCTGTGTATCCCATAATACCAATATGGGTTAAGTGAAGAATAAACTTGTAATAGTACCTAATTAATGTTATTTGCAGACTAGTGTTACTATGAAAAAAATAAAATAAATGGTACCTAGTGATACTAATAATGAATAGTTATAATAATAATAGTGGAGGAATTAGCAAGATAGCTATATTTCAAATTGATCAATCAACCTTTTCACAGCATTTTATATGAGTGATTCACACTATTTATATGAATTCATATATTTAACAAAGTGTATTCATTTATCACTTCAATTTCATTTGGTATGATGTTATAATATTCAAGAGTCGTAAGATCCTTTCTTTGGTTCCATCTCATTCTCTATATGGCATTACCATATGTCTCTTTGTGTATTGTCTAGTTTGGTAACAATGTTTCACAAAATGTTTTGTAGATTCAGTTTTTAGGATAATTAGGCATCGGCATTCAGAATATACATATCTATTATATAGATGGAATATTCATGGAATATAGTATATTTTTGAATAATATTCTCAGTTTTGTACTACGTTCAGTTCAGTTGAAGCGTCGATTCCAAAAATTAGAAGCGATGAGTTTTTGTGTGTTAAGATTCTGCGTATTATATAAAATTCATGAATCAGTTTTGTTAATCAAGTCTTCAATATGATTCGACCATCTCAGATTTTTGTCTAGAGTACCTACTTCTGCTTGAGTTTGTTCAGTTTAGTTTAGTTCACTATCCATTCCTTGTTATCATATAGAGAAATGGTGTCATTTAACAGAGTTGTTTTGAGTTGGCACCAGTTCAATGAATCAACTATTCACAGATATCTATCTTGTTCTAGAGTGATTGAGAAATCGCTATTGTTACCCATTTATCTCCATTGCCAGATCTGACGTTTACAAATAGCATATCAATAAGACGATCATATTTTTTCGCTTTACATTTTCTCAAGTGCATTCTTATCATTACGGTTCGATCTTAGCACATTATCTGTGAGCAAGTTCAAACATATTAAATGCAGACTTTCGTGAAACACGTAGTCAGGTTAGATTGCTACAAGAAAAAATGTGCTCCCTTTCATACACACCAAGTCCGATACCTCTTCCACTGCCAGATGACAAGCTGAAGGATTTGGTCAAGAATGCAAAAGACTGGGCGTTGATGCATGGCGCTTGCATGAGAAGTAGGACGGATTTCAGCGAGGATGCTGTCAATTTTGCCCCCTTCAATTTGTTACCGACAACTTTTCCCAGGGAGCAGTTCCAAAAGGCGGTTGATATCCAAACGGTTTTCATGGAATTAATCCACAAAGTGGCACACGACGGAACATTTTTGAAAGAATGCCTCAAGAATACAATTCAGGTGGACGATTTCACGGCTAATTTATTCAGAATTCATGAAACGGTTGAGAAAGAAGGACGAGCTCAGGTGAGTCAACAAAGGGAAGATTCTCCTCCTGAATAATATTACAAATAACTTCTGCACAGCATATCTTGGAAGATTTGCTATAGTTCATTTTACTATGCGCAATAGCACTGTTCAGTTTTCATCTACACCCATCAGTTCGGATATAGTAAAGGATAGTAAATATATAGTATAGTAAAGAAATATTCATACTGCATCATGATATCATAATGAACACATTCAAATTGTTCACGTTCATGAATATACAAAAAAAAGAAGAATACGAATTATGGGAAACTCAAAACATAAGATGAACCTTTACAATAAACTAAAACCGGTAGTGAAATCACTCAGCTTCATTAAATTCACTCACTGCTTTGATTCAATCGATGACTACATCTCTGCGCCCTATGATGTTGACACTGGAATACTCCCATTCTTTAAGTCTTACTCTTAATTACTTTATTGTGTATTTTAAATTGTGAATTTCAATTGTGAATTGCAAATTGTGAATCTCATATTGTGAGTTTCAAATGGGGAGATGTAAAGTATGAGAACATCAACTATTAGCTTACAAACCTTCTTTTATTTCTCTTTCTTTTTCTTTCTCTTTTTCGAAATCTATACATTTAATGTAAACATAAGTACCAGTGGCTACTTACTGAACTTGTTGAAAATGACCTGCTATAAATATGAATATCGCAGATAAATAAAGATCTATTCTATTCTGAGCGATGAATTTTCAAAGATTGAAAGAAAACTAAAATTATTTCTTTTAAAAAAATACTTGAGTTCAAGTAACGCACTGAAATGAATTATTTCTTGCCATTTTTCGCTTGTTGGTATTTGCCGCGGGATCAGTTTCACTTTTAAGTGTCCAACAGTAGGCTGCTACATGTTTGTGGTTCATTTTCCACCATACTCTTCTCAATTTGAGCAATTTGCTGGTGAAATCTTTCACCGTTTTCGGCTCAAACTACACACAAATTGTCAGGGATTGCAAATTCCAAATGGGAGTAGAGAAAATGCAGTCTAAGTCATGCAGTGTTGCAACCTCATGTCACCTTGTAAGAGTGGATAAGTTCTTCAACTATATCTTTGTAGTTATATCCTGTTCTCGGAAGTTTTCAAGGTGTTCCCACTTTTGGTTAAACACCGGTAGTTGCCATCCTTATTTTGAATGAAGCACCCGGTATATTATATCATTTTTGGATTTCTGAGAAAATATCATTAAAATTATCATCAGGTTTTACTCCACCTACTTTCAACTGTTTCTCAGATATCTTGATAATTTCGAAAATTATGTAGCCATATTTTCAATACATTTTCCCTTTTACATATTTCCGACTGGTGGCAAGCGCTTGTCATAGACGCATACAGGATATCCGAAATATGGTGACAAAGTACATCATATCCAATGTTGAAAAAGTTCCACAAAGTTCAAATGTACCACCTCCGCGAAGACAGTATTGAAAAAGTTCGTTCGTTGATAGAATATGGTTGCACTTCAGAAGGGATAACTAAAAAGCTAAAATGTTAAACTGTCTACGAGACAACATGCGGGAGGAGATGTTTTGATACTGTCTGTAAGTTCTTCGAGGAGGTGGTACATTCATTTTTCAGCTTTTCATGGGATTTTCTCTCCTCGTTTCTAAAAAATAGAGTAGAAGTTATTAAAAATTATTGCAATATATTTGTAGCAAGGACAGATTTAGGATCTGCCCCAAAATGTCACTGCGCTTGAAATTAAACCTTTAGATACCTAAAAGAGAAATTCTCTATTGGTCAGTGACACCTTGTTTTTGAAAAAAAATTGGAAATACAAATATACTCAATAAGAATAAAACCTCTACTTATCTTTGTGGACGTTTCGGGAACGAATCTGCTCCCGTTCTCAACACAATTAATATATTTTTCTCTTTGTAAATTATTTCAATGTTTTCGATTTTTCGAAAAATCGAAACGTCCACAATGATGAGTAGAGGTTTTATTCTTATTGAGTATATTTGTATTTCCAAAATTTTTTTCAAAAACAAGGTGTCACTGACCAATAGAGAATTTCTCTTTTAGGTATCTAAAGGTTTAATTTCAAGCGCAGTGACATTTTGGGGCAGATCCTAAATCTGTCCTTACTACAAATATATTGCAATAGTTTTTAATAACTTCTCTATTTTTTAGAAACGAGGAGAGAAAATCCCATGAAAAGCTGAAAAATGAGATGTTTTGAACTCGGGCAGTGTGAGGCTGAAAAATCTAATTGATCGTATTCATTTGTGAGTTGACAAGGGCGCAATATAAAGATAGTAAGGAGGTGATGGCTGTGAAGTCTGATATTATCCTTTCTATACACTCAAGGAGTTTCAATGATTTGTGTACTGTAGAGGAAATATGTAAATTGAAGTTCAATGTCGGATCAAGGATGACTCCCAGATCTTTGATGGTAGGAACAGCATCTTAAACTATATTGTTAATGTGATAATTTAATATGATTGGTTTTCTGGAACCGTAGAATATCATCAGGTGGCATTTATTGACATTCATTACCATACCACCGAATTGGCACCAGTTAGCAATGCGGTCAAAAAACGGCTTGAATATTTAGTGAAAATTTAGCTGAGACAGGCAATCTTGGAAAATAATTTGAGATCATTAGCAAATAATAGGATTGTTCCATTCGAGATGCCTGACATCATGTCATTATTAAAAATTTTGAAAAGCAGGGGACCCAAGTGAGAACCCTGCGGAACACCCAATACTACTACAATTTCGGTGGATGTGGAATTTTTTACTTTTATAACTTTTGTTCGCTCATGGAGGTGTAATCTTGAATCCATTTTGGAAATTACTCAGATAAACCAAAGCTACCCAGTCTCTAGGACATCCGACAAATAGTCTATGTAATTTACTAAGTTGAGTTCGGTGGATTTGCCTGATTGGAATCCATGTTGCTCCTAAATCAAAACGCTTGAGAAAATTTTTGATATATAATCTGTTATAATGCTCTCGAACAGTTTTGGAATGGTACAATATGGATATGGGGCGATAATTTTTAATATCAGATGAGTCACCGCATGTATAAATGTTTATAAATGGATATCACATAGCTGAGTTTCCAGTTGTAGGGGAAGGTACCTGTTGCAAGGGACATATCAAAAATAAAATAGGGAGGGCAGGAGATTGCGAAGCTACAGTATTTGAGAATGGAGGGTGGTATTGCGTCAGGTCCAGCACCTATATTTGGATCGAGATAAGGGTTATCATATATTTCAGATGAGTTTTGTTGAGATGAATGGTTTTTGATATGGATATGAGAGTTTTCAACTCGGATGAAAACCAAATGGGAAAGTTTCTTTAAGAATGTTTCTTCTTGGGCAAAAAATGCAAAAACATAATAGAGTATGTCATAGAAAATATTCACCATCTCGTCAAGTGTTTTCTTAGAAATCTTCAAAAAGATGCATTTGTGCGTTGGGATGTCTTTCCGCAAGTGTATCCATGTCGGAGGATAAAGCCATCATAGAGGACCCTAGATATTTTCTATTTAGATGTGATGTATTTTTGGCAGAAGCCGGAACTTTTTTTGTGTTTCGAAACTACATGAACATGGCAAAAGGGCAAGAAATAATTCAATAATGTAAAATTACGATATCATGTGATATCATGTGATATGAAAACGAAAACTTCTTACGAACGGCTATACCGTGAGAAACCCTGTTTGATTATCATATCTCATATGGTACATAATTCGTACCAGTGTTTGATTGCGATAGATATTGTCCTAAAATGCAATAGAGTTTCCATTGCAGTGTGGAAACGTTCAAGTGACATCATATCATGGATACTGAACGGATATCTCCAAGTTTAATTCAGGCATCCGATAAAATGCTGAATTCTGATGAAATACTTATTTATGAGTTATGATATCACCTTTTGATAATGTCCATATATGTATAACATATCAGATAATTCCGACCATACCAAGAAGTACTCATTTTTCAGCTTTTTGTTGGCCTTCCTCTCCTCGTTTCTAAAAAATAAAGTAGAAGTTATCAAAAATTATTTCAATATATTTGTAGTAAGGACAGATTTTGTGATCTGCCCCAAAATGTTACTGCGCTTGAAATTAAACCTTCAAATGTCCAGAATGGAAATTCTCTATTTGTCAGTGACACCTTTTTTTTGAGAATTTGGAAATACAGATATATTTGATAATAATGAAACTTCTACTTATCTTAGTGGACGTTTCAGGAACGAATATGCTCCCGTTCCCAAAACGTTTAAAACACTTTTCTCCGTAAAATTTTTCATCTGCAATTGGTTTTAACACTGAAAAGTGAAAATTTGGCAGACGGAGGAATTCTGGTTACAAGGTTTTTTATTAATTAATATTGAATTTTCCATTTACATATTCAATTTTCAGAAGTGGGTGCCAAGTTCTATCTATATCAACTGAACAAGAAGCAATATTATTGTCTCCGTTCAGGAGAATGCAAGCAGACTCTTCGATTTTCCGTTTTTGGTTATCTTCTTCTCCTATGATCTTAATATTACTCCAATCAGCCATATGTTGTCCATTTTCAGTAGGGATATGTTCAGCTAATTTTGATTTGTCAGTATATATTTTCTATGGTAAGGACATATTTGTGATCTGACCCAAGATATCACTGAACTTGAAGTTTCACCTTCAGTTACCTGAAAGAGACATTCTCTTTTCGTCAGTGACACCTTATTTTCGAAAATTTTGGAAATTCGAATAAAACCAAAACTTCTACTCATCTTAGTAGACGATTCGGGAATGAATCTGCTCCCGTCACCAATATAATATAATATATAATAATAATAATAATATTATTCATATACTTTTTCTTTTGACAATTTGTTTGACGGAGGAATTGTGGTTACCAGGTGTTTTTTTCATTTTTTGATATTGAATTTGCCATTTTCAGATGAGGATATTTCAGTTTGAACAAACCACTTATTCTTTCTATGACATATAAAACAAATTCAAAATATCTATGTTTCGAATGATGATCGTTTTCCATCGGTTCCAGTGGCGTTCCGAACGAATATCTTTATATATATATATATATATATATATATATATATATCAGTTTATGCGGAGAAAAAAAATTAAATCAGGTAATTTTAAATACAAGAGAGTTATTTTTCTCTCATAATTCCCATAACCTTTGGACTGCTCGGAAAAAATAATGTTTTTTTTTTTCAATTTCTTCATGTCCTATAAAGATATCTCTTGATCTTTTTCTGACATTGAATGGAATATATCGATTTCAAAGGATCCAAATGTAGTGTCACTCAACACGTGGGGTTTTGAAAGACGATCATTTTTGTTCTTATCAAAGTTGTTTATTCAACGTGGTCAATAAATCAATTAGTTGATCTTTCTGAACATCGAAATGAAGCGATTAAAAATGTCCATGGAAAACCTTCTCATTTAGATCAAAAATTTTAGCATACCTAGAACATCTTCGGTGCACTCTACATTTTATTTATTTGAAGCCCATAGAGTTGGAACTGATGAGAAGCGACTACATGCTAGACTCCATGTGCAATAGAAAATATAATCCGAATTACCCACCTTGCGACTGGAAACAAGTGGAATATAACACAATTGCGGCAGGATTTTATTGGCTTGGTCCTGTTTCTGGAGAAATTCACAGGTTAGTAATAACAGCAATTTTTGTCTGGGCTGCATGTTTGAAATCCCACATACACTCACTAGAAGTAACACAATGGAGACTTATGAAGTTTAAGGTTCGAGCCAATAATTCTCGGTACCCAACAAAAGACCTTCATACAGCTCTATTTTTTTCTGCATCGATAATAGATACCATTGAATGAAAAAACGTTCAGAATTTCCACGACATGATTGTATCAATAGGTACTCGTCGTATGCATCATTATTTCACACCATAGTTGTTGAAAACCATTTCCCAAAGATTATACTCTCATTGCTCCCAAACAATACAATACAATACCACAGTTGATATAGAAGATATCTTCAATATATCATTTGGAAAAAAAACGAAATTTTATTCTCACCAATCTCAGTATGAAGAATAATTATTTCGATTCCTGAACTATGTATAGTTGTTTTGTAAGTGATTAAATGTATGTTTATGTATATTCTATGCACTTCGTTTTCTACCATGTCTGTATATATTTATTTTTTTAAATGTCTGTCTGTGATTTGGGCCGGTCGCATGAAACATTCAACAGATGATTAAATATTTAATTTGTTTATTCCCATGGCAACGCATGCCTTAGTTGATGAGTTAGATGAGATAATTCTACGTTACCGGGAGGTTTATTCATGCAACTGATCCTGAATAACATATTATCTAATCATTAATTTCCGTATGGTCGAATCGAATTATCAAAATACGTTATAACATATCGCAAACTGAGAACTTAGGTACCTACGTACACAAATACAAATATTTATAGATGAACTATCCTTCATATTGTTTGATAGGTTATTAGAGGGTACAATGAATATGTCTACCAATTTCGGAAATAAAACTAAAAAGGGTCGGTGGGAAGTCAAGAGACAATGTATATGTATGAGCAAAATTGATAAAACATCCTGTCGAAGACCTTCTCACTGTCCACAGTTGAAGTATTCAGATTTCCTAATGAAACACTATGTATGAAAGAATTATCAAAATTGAGACTCTTCTATCATTTCAGATACGTTCTACGAGAATTGGGTTGCGATGAACAGGTGAAGAACGTAAGTACCGCAATTCTGCTTGAAATTAATCAATTCGATTGATATACATAGTGTTTCAGTTGCCAGAAAATCACGCTATATCTGGAATAGCCGAAAGTCTCTTAGAAGCTTGGAAATTGTATGGAAATCCAGAGGGCGTTATTTTATTTGTGGTAGAGAATGTGTCTTACAATATTTGTGATCAACGATTTCCTGAATTCAAGATAAGAGAAATCAACCCTAAGGTCAGAGTTATTCGAAGGAATTTCGACGAACTTGGTGAAAGGGCCAAATTGAATGAAAATGGCGAACTAGTAATGTGAGTTGAATTATAAAATTGTGTGCATGTACGCTCTAGATGAGTAAACTCTTCACAAAACTTTTGGACCTCACTAGATATGGACGGGTTTTCGATATATTCTAGCAAATGACCACCATCTGAAGACTCGATAAGCTCGATACCGAATAATGAACATATTTTGAGATATTTGAGTTCAGTTCTTCATGAAAGCGCATATGAACAACCGATCAAGAGTATTTTTTGAGTCAATATTTTGCATTTATAGAGCTAACAGAATTACATGTGATCGAAAACTATGAGCAGACAGAATTTCTTTATTGCCTCCATCTATCACCAAACGAACCAAGTCCTAATGATCTCTTCGAATTCCTTTCTCTGAAACTCAACTTTATCTACCCAGTAGATGGAATTATCATAATTGGGGATTTCAATGTCCACACCTTCACCTGGCTCGAATTACCAAACAAAACGTCTGGATGAGGCTTATTTCGCTCTCACCTATGGTCTTGAGCAATCAATAAATGTACCCACTCGGGGGTTCTACCACGCATCATTCATCAATAGAACGGCAAACTTGTGGAATTATTTGCCTCATGCTTACGATCACCAAACTTTCAAGATTTCAATTCCAATTCGTTCCTTCTCTCCCAGAGTTCCACCGCTGGCTAACACGATGTTTTTCAAATATTGTAAGTTTTCCTTGCGTGTTGCGTATGATAATCATAATTAGATTGTTTGAAATATCATCAACCCATCAATTGAAACAAATTGGATATCGTTGATGTGCTGACTCATTTTTCTTCAAAATAAGTGGAACTAATGATATTTTTGATTTAGAGTTTTGAATAAAAGGTATCCCAAGCTGGATCGAAATAGATTCAACCCACAATGTATGATCCATAGGTGAATTCAGAATGAAAAAAGCTATCAGAATTCTTGAAAGCATAATCAAGACCGTATTCAGAAAAATTAAGTTTAATGATGATTTCACGACTACGAAACGTCGGGTAAAGAAATCATACCACGTTGAATCGTTGCTAAGAGGAAGTATTTTTCAGGTTTTCTTTATCTCTAATAATACCAGTAAAAATAAAAATATAGATAGATAAAGATAGATAGAAAAATTCATAGATGAAGTTTATTGTGTCGAGAAAAAAATACATTTTCATCACAAGTGCTCGGCTTACATGCGAGCATGGTTTCAAGTAAATCATAAAGTTGAAAAGTACATTGGAAGAAGGAGAAAGAATGATCGTAGTGATTCAGAGTTATACAAATCCGTATGTAGATTCCACTAGACATATTCTAAAAATTATCCGTTAATGATAAATGATCGTAACTTCATAATTTTCATCAAGGACTCGACAAGGTTTGCTGAATGTACACTGTTATGACAATTGAGTAGGAGAACTACATTTCTTTGGGACACATACAGGATGATCAATTTTCTGAATTCTGCACCACCCTATATTTGTTCCAATCAAATGACAGTAGGTAGTGAATCAAAAGTTGAGACAGGGACATCTGTGAGCCGTTTTGACCAATAATGAATAGTTTCTACACAAAAAAAGTCGAAAAATCTCGATTTTTCACACCCTATATCTCTGTAATCATTTCCGCTAGACCCCAAGTGTGGTGTATCGATGGAATCAGCCATGAAATGACAACATCCAAGACTTTTCACCAAATTTAGTTTCTCTGATAAAAGTAAAAAACTAGAAACTCGAATAGAAATAATTCTTAAAATTCAATTGAATAAATGGATAAATGAATGAATGAATGAATGAATGAATGAATGAATGAATGAATGAATGAATAAATGAATGAATGAATGAATTAATGTATGTATGAATGAATGAATGAATGAATGAATGAATGAATGAATGAATGAAAGAATGATTGTGAAGTGGAGAAAAAAAGATAATCGCTAATATAATTATATTTATCTGTATGAAAAACTTGTCTATTTTTTTTTTTCAGGGACGATACCGTTGTAAATGTGATATACTATCGAACGGGTTATGAACCAGCTAGTTATCCTACTCGGAAACAATGGGATACGAGATTACTACTAGAAAGGTATAATATATTGCTAAATATGAAGTTATATTATAGTGTCTTTTGTCTCAAAATGTTCATCAGAGCATGCGAATCCCTGTTATTATTCTCAAGTGGTTAATAACAAAATAATATAAAATACTTGTTCAACTAAGTATAAAACATTAATTACGTACCTAGTAACTGATGATCAACTCAACTGAACAGCTACTGAATTTTTTCGAATGTCTTTGGATGTCAACAGTTCATGTAGGAATTTCATTATACACAAGAGAAATTTGATATAAAAAAGAACGCTTGAATACCTCAGTAGAATTAAGGGGTGGAGTAACAGTACCTTTGAACCGAATATTTATTCTTTGTGTACATATAAATTATTGAGCCATTTCTCACGATCCCATCATAAAAAAGGTGGAACTTCAATATTTCTTAAGACTATATAACTTACTGTCTGAGTGTGCCTCAATAAATTTGTCAATAGAAACGATCATTGAAATATGTGCAGTTTCGTTCAGAAAAACATGCTGCTTAATAGATGTCTACAGACCCTGTCCAGATTCGATAGAAAGTATGGAATTATTTTTCATACAGCTATAAAAATTATTAACACTTTCCCTATTATTATTTCAAAATGTGACCGATACACCCCTATAGTAAATTTGCTTAATACCCTGAACTGGCTCTCAGTTTCTTAAAGTTTATTGTTCTCTGCTATGATTTTCATTTTTAAGCTGGTCAAAGAATTACAACCTCCATATTTCAGAGATTTTGTTACAATGAACTATGACAACAACTTATATATAGCAAGGTCAAATTTTCCGTTGAGCATGAACAGTCTATTCTCTAAACACTTGAATGAATACAACAAATTGCCAAATTGCATAAAAGATACTGATAACATTCTGACTTTTAAACGTAATCTTTCGAGACTCGTAGAGAGTTGATTGTTATTGTCGAGGTTTTTATTGGTCATAATAATTTCCTCATCCTCAATTAATACATCATAAATAATTAAATTGACTTTTTCTCAGTGATATGAATTGAGTATTTAATACTAGCTAAAGTTTATGTATGTATACATTTTCACCACCTTAGGTCATTACATTTATTCATTTATTTCTCATTTCATCTTCTATATTTTATTACTTGTTTGTTTATTGTATGTGTTGATCGTATTATTGTGTAAGTAATTGTATTTTTTGTATTAGGTTCCTTTACTGAATGAAGATCTACTATCTACTATCTACCAAATGAGAGTCTCGCCTCCTGGGGGAAGGGGAGGTTACTTCGAAATTTCAAATGGAAACCCCCAGTTTTCATTGTAGATTCGGATTCAGTGATGTAAGAAAACAAGCTTTCATCCAAAAAAAAATGGCGTTCCCATTCAAAATTTCAAAGTGACCTCCCCCCTCCCCCCAGGGGGTGAGGGGTAGAACTCTCATTTGGTGTCATTCAATAGAACATTAAAAAATATTTTGAACGTATTTTTTTGTTACTCAATCCGTTTTGTTGTTCGCGAGATATTCGGGGAGTACTGGTGGTCTGAAACACCCCGTATGACATCGCCATAGTTGAAATCAGATAAAATTTGAGCTTCGCATGAGGTTTGCTTCGTTTCTCTATTAAGATTTCTCATATTATTGAAAATTAGTCTGAGATTAACGAAAGCCGTCTGGTGTGACTCAGATGTGATTTGAACTTTAAATCATCGACAAATATCAAGCCAAAGTTCTTACTACTTTTAGTTGGTACTATTTGTTCATGTCACAATTTTGATGTCATCTACTATTTTATCTTTCAAATATCCGAAAACGAGGACTAGGTTTTATCAGCGTTAATCAGTCGAGAGTGACTTACTGATTTTTTCAATAATAGCAGCAATATCCTCATTAATCTTAGTTGCCGCTTCATTACTGCCTGTCGGAGGAAACGATAGGTACAGCTGTGTGTCATCCGCATATAGACTGATTTTAATGTGTCTGATAGCGTCCTGAAAATTAGCTGTGTAAATAGTGAAGTGGGCCCAGTATAGAGCCTTGCGGAACCCCCTCAGTATCTCCAGAGGTATATTATCAATGCATATTCCTTGGAATCTTTTATTCAGGTAGCATTTGGAAAATTGTACAGCGGAATTAGACAAAACAATGTAGTTCAATTTTGCAAGCATTAATTGAAAATCTAGTGTGTCAAAGGCCTCTGAGAAGTCGAGTAGCACCAGTATTGTGATCTGTTTATTGTCTATACCTCTGAAGATATCATATGTGACATTCAGCAGAGCAGTTTCACAGCTGTGCTGTTTTCGAAATCCAGATTGGGTATCTGGAAGAATGTTATTTATTGTTAGGAACTCCTTCAATTGAATATCCACTATTTTTTCCAAAACTTCTGATAGTGTTGGCAAAATATTGATAGGATGAAGATCTTGGAAATTTTCTACGCTTTTCTTTTTTGGTATTGGAATTATAAGGGCTTGTGCCCAGGTATCAGAAAATTCGTTAGTTTCCATGCAAAAGTTAACAATGGGAAGTGAGAATGGTAAAATGAAAGGACACCACACCAATAACAATTTGATATTTACCCCATCATACTCTTGAGCATTTGATTTCAGATTGTTATCTTATTTACTCTTGAAACTTTTATTCCCTCAAACCACTTGTGATGCAAAACCCTTATGAAACTAAAATTCAACTACCACCCAATTTACGCGTCCCGACACAGCAGCAGATATCGCGACGCGCTACGTCGCGGCGGTGCCGAGACCGAGGCATCGTTTCGTATCGTGGTCTCTACTCTCTGATAAACTGAAACTCTCCGCAAAACTCCCTCTCCAACTCTCTCCCTGGCCACCAGGGCTTCCTCTACCTGCGATAATTCTGATTATTTTAGTTATTTTTCCACTCGGATTAACTTATTGGTTCGAATATTTACTTACTGTTACATATTGGTCCACCTAAAGCAGATAGGCCTGCGCCGATTTGTTTCTGAATTTTTGTCAGGAGATTATCACTTCTGATAACTGATTCTCGTTTATCTTTTTCTATGGAACTTTCGAAGAAGGGCAATTAGAAGCTAAGGAAGATTTGTTCTGAAGCTCAGTTTGGCCTTCTTTAAAAAGGCCCTGTTGCATTATGTAAGTCTATACTTGGTTTTTCAGGTGAGTTTGGGTCTTCTCGTATCTTGGGTAAGATGTGCCGGTTGGTGTAATTCATTCCCCATTGCTTCTTCTTTGGCCTCCTCTTCACTCTATAAATCAGCATGTTGAACATATGCTCTGGTATGTCCTGATGATTGACTTCTTTCAGCACTATTAGCATCGAGCAACGGTAAACCGTTTGGTTAACTCGAAGGTGTCAAAGCCAAAATTCGAGTTCATAATCTCGGAATTTCATCAAATACCCACTTCGAAATAGGAATTTTTTTCAACCAATATGTGGCCCTTCTACGTTTCCGTACTTTTCAGACTTATTTATCGATATGTTCATTTATAAACATTTGTGGTTTTTCATGTGCAGGTTATTGTAAATAGTATATGCAGTTAGTACCTACAGGAATGTGAGTTTTCGCGGCTAAGAAAACACAAAACTTGCGGCGAAGATGTGTAAAAATGCTGAAAATAAAATATGCAATGTTTCAGTGTGGATGATTATCATATATTTTCATTTCACTTCCAGGTCGAAGGCTATCAAATGTCCTACAATTCATTACCACTTAGCAGGTGCGAAGAAAGTGCAACAAGAATTATCAAAACCTGGAGTTCTAGAGAAGTTTTTAGATGAAAAACAAGTAAAAATGGTCAGAGATGTATTTGTGGGTTTATACGCTCTTGATCTAAATGAAGAAGGTGAAAAAACGATAGAAATGGCATTGGAGAATCCAGAGAGGTAGATAGAAAGATTCATTGATCCTTTGTGCAACACCATGTATAGATAGGACAAGTCACGCATATACAAAACAACATTGCAAAAAATATTAAAAATATTCACATGAGCACTGGACTATACCAATTCAAAATATTGAATACTGAATGTGTTATGTATCACCAGTTATAATCCAACATAAGGAACATTTCGAGATGAAACAATTATAAACAGTGTGATCCATTTATTTCTGAGTCACCTTGTAAAATCGATGAATGAATGAATTGTACGATTTCGACCGGTTTTTTTTCTTCAAATTATAGAGCTTGATGAATTTTATTATGTGACCAAAATCTGCTATATATTCCAACAAAATCCAAAGCCTACTATGTCTATTTTCAGTAGTGAAATTTTAAGATTTCAGGTTAGCAATTTTTTTTAAATCATGCACGCTATTGGATTCACCACGTCACGATAATATCCGTTCGACAAGAGAAGATGCGATATAGAATTCAATGAAAAACATCCAGATAGACAAGTAAGTCATAGTACAGTAGAACGCAATAATACAGAGATTAAAGTATTCAATAATACAGGACGTGTTTCGAATGATTCGCTCAGAACCAGAAAAAATGAACGACGTAAAATAAATTAATAATAAAAGGTAGGTATAGTGCATTTTTGATTCGGCTACGAAATCATAATTACCCAAAAGTTTTCCATGAAATTCGGTTCAGGCCTATTGTGAGCCGTGGTAAATCCAATCTGTGGATTTCGGTTGCAATGCAGCGCCTTATGGTCATATTTTAGTCAAGTTCATCACGCTATACAATTTGGAAAAAATTTCATCAAAATCGCAAGAACAATAAATATTTCGCAAGGTGAATCACAAACAAATGGGTCAAACTGTTTATACAAGGTGTCCGGAAAAATTTGACAAATCTCTCGGATTCAGATCGAACCTGAAAAACTATAGTTCCTATATTTTTTTCCTATAGGCCCTATTTGAAGAGACATCTTGTGTGATAAATATCATCGTGAATTAAAAAGAAGAGTACTCTTGTTTGTTGTCGATAAAATAAACAGTAAATCATGGTCCTTTTCATTAGAACTCAATCAATTATCATTAATAAATAAGAGGTTCAAGGTTCAAGCTATATCCAGAATGATTTCTTTTTAGGCTTTCAAAATAAGAAGGCTCAATATGTTTCAGGGACACGATTTCGAGAGGTCCTCACTAGTGTTCCCATAATGAATTTTCATTACTTTAGAAGTTATTCGAGAACGAATTCCAACAGCGTTCTTTAGGGGCTCATGTCTTTGTAAGGAAGGCCTATTAGAAAAAAAATATGAGAACCTGCAATCTTGTCGAAATGTTGTAGAGAGGAACAACGGCGAATATGAAGAACTTTCCATATTTTGAGTGATTGTGTTTTCAAGTAGGGATCATATATTTCTACTCCTGGTAAAATGATCACATTTCTAATTTGCCTTTTTCGTCTTGTATCTCTGTTAATAGTTGCAAACTGAATAAACTCGTTGAAGTTGATGTCATTTCGGCGAAAAATATTTTAACAGGGAAATGTATAATCTAAATTAGAAATCAATATCAAGATTTATGTTTTATGGAAATTTGGTCTGTCCTTGTAGATAGTCCCTGAATCGTGATGTTATATTTGATGACGGATGGATGATGATGAAGGGTAAATATCTGTCCCTAAGTTATTCGAAGAGGTGGTATATTCATTTCATGTAGATAGCACTTGGCATCCACTGAATACGAAAATGGCAAATTCAATATCAATTAATGAAAAGCCACCTCGTAACCAGAATTCCTCCGTCTGCCAAATTGTCACTTTTCAATGTCAAAACAACCCACCATTGAAAAAATTCCGAATATACGAAGAAAATATACGAATTGTGCAGATTCTTTTCCGAAACGTCCACTTGATCAGTAGAAGATTTGTTTTTATTGAAAATATGTTTGTATTTCCAAATTCTTCAAAAAACAAAGTGTCACTGACAAATAGAGAATTCATCTTTCATGTATCTGAATGTGTCACACCCGCTTAGATTTCCATTTGATTTTGAATTTACCGCGTAAGGTCATTACATTGAATTTCTTACGCCCTCTGGATGTGCGCGGGAGCTACCTGGTACTCAGGCGGGAACCATGAAGAACCATGAGTGAAATCAACCCTTGTACTCTTAATGTGATAAAATAAAGTAGAAGTTTTTAAAAACTATTTCAATATATTCGTACTACAAATAGGAAAAAAAATCCCACAGAAAAGCTGGAAAATGAATGTACCACCTCCTCGAAGACAGTTTTTGTAAAGTTAATTATTAAACCGTCCACAAATTCTAAGAAACTCGGTGAAATGAAATGTTTAGTTTCAAGGGCAGTGACAAATTGGAGCAGATCACAAATCTGTCCTTCCTACAAATATATTGAAATAATTATAATAGGTAACTTCCATTTAATTTTTTAAAAACGAGGAGAGACATTCCCACACCAAAAAAAAATCATCAACGAAACATTTGCACTTATGAGAATTCTAGAAGGGATACGGAGTCTTTCATGTATAATGATTTATTTTCATATCGCACCAGAGCGCTTTCGTAATTTCGACTGATCAGTCATCATCCGTGCATATTCGTAAGGTGAAAAGCATAAAATTCTCACCCTTTTCATGTGCGAAATCGTTGAAGAAGCTGAAAATCTATCAGTTCAATTGAGCAACTTTTGTAGGTATTATAACGATAATTAAGTATTTACAAGTTATCACCATATCAACATCATAAAAATGTTATCATTTTGAATCCCCCGAAACGAAGCCCATTGAATTTCATACAGAAGAATACACGATTTTCATAACGCCTGCACACATTTCTCAACATTTCTAGAATCATAACTGAATCAAATCTGACGGTGATGAATTAGGAGATCTAGCAAGCCATTTTATGCTGGTCCTTGTCTTCCAATCCAACTCCTTGTGGAACTATCATCTGAAAGTTTAATAATGGTCTGTAAAGATGTGAAGGGCCTCCATTTCTTTGGAAAGTGACACATTATGTTGCAACTGTACGTCAATTTCCAGCTGACAATTCCGTAAGGAGCTGGATTGGAAGGCGAGGATGAACAGAAGTCAGCCAATATTTTTTTTTCTTTTTTTATTTATTAACGGACAGCACCCAACTTACAACATGTTTTTACAGAAGTGTATGATACATGAATCCTTATTATTAAGATTGAACCTAAAAACTATGAATGAGTATAATACGATAGAATATATATATATATATGTGCACATCTATGTACTGTTGTTTTTTAGAAGTGATGGCAAACTTCGTTTCAAGCTACTTTCAGAAATATTGAACAGATCTACTTGAATTTCATTATTTGAAAATATTCCATACCCTGAACAAAATTACCTATAGGTTGTCAATATCTTTTATGAGTATAAAAAACATTCGAAAATAATTCACCATATTGAGAAAACTGAGAAAGGAACACATATTTTTTATTTCGGCCACTTGTGAAGAAAAAATCATTTTTGTCTTGAATCGTGAACATGAAAATGTTCAAAGTTGAAGGTTATTCGATTTTATTGATTCATAACGATCTTTGGATTTCAAAGCATCGAACTATCATCGAATTCGGGTCACAGCTTATTTGATGTATATCCATAAAATACAATTCAACAGTCAATCAAAAAACGAATAACATTTTAAAATACATGGTTGAATAGAGAATTTTAAGGGAAATAAGAAACGTTAGAGAAATATACAAGGTTGCATTTATACAAAAATTGGGGTGCTAGGGTTAATTGGCTTAAAACAACCACAAGCTGCTACATATCTCCTGAGTCACCCGGTAGGTAAAACTTTGATTCAGCCTCAATATACACTTTCAAAATTCTTTCAGATTTGTTCTGAAACCTCAAAGAGAAGGAGGTGGAAACAATATATATGGTACCGAAATAAGAGATGTACTCCTCGAAATGAGAAAAAGCAAAGAAAGAACAGCCTGGATATTGATGGAGCGAATCTGTCCTCCTCTTACGAAAGGTTACATGGTGCGTCCCAAATCGGCGAATTTACCTCAAATTTCAGAAATGGTTTCAGAGTTGGGCATTTTTGGTGTTCTTATAGGGTAAGATATATATAGATAAGAATGAGTACACATTACGTTAATACACATAACGGCAAATACATTAGGATGAATCCGGTTTTGTCAAAAAGTGCATTCAAATTATTCGTTTTGTCATTTCCATATTGATATGATCTATTTATGGGTGATTGATCAGGAAAGTTCCATAGTCAAATGGTAGATAGAGTGTACGAAGACAAGCCGGTAAAATTATATGTAAAGTTCTTTTTCTGTCGATCTCGTATCAACGATGAGTCTGTATAACGTTCATGAAATTGATCGTTAATTCCCCCATTAAATATTCCTCTATGAATGCATGATGCATCTTGGCGCACCATTTTGAATGTGAAATCTGTATTTGAAAGAATCATTCAAGATTTTACATGTTCAAACAGCTTATAGGACGTTTCGGTGATTCTCATTGATCTAGTTTTCAGCAAAAAAAGTGTTTTGCATACATTGTTGTGACATATATCAAAGTCACAATGGCTGACAAATCGAATGTCATGACCATACAGATTGGATAATTATTGCAATTGGACAACCCCGATGAATACCAAAAATGAGTTTCCTCTTTTTCATTGCAAATAAATATGTAGGTATCTTATATGAAATACTACAATGAAAGTGAGAAATGGAATTGAGGAAATATTATTCAATATTCGAACTTGACAACTCCTGTCAGAATATTTTGTAAACGTTATCATCGGCCTTATTTATACAGCATGTAATGATATGTGACACGACATTACTCCCACCTTCTAATCATTTCAATAATAATTCATAAACCAAATTTTACTCTTCTTCCATATTTTGTTTCATGAAATTATTTATTTTGGTTTGGGACTGGCAAATCAATTTCAACCTCAGTGTTTGTATGAGTCTGTCAACTGATATATTTTTCGGATTTCCATTCACAAGACTCTCATAAAATTTTTCATTTCTTTCTAGAATTTTGTGTGGTCCAGAGTAAGGACGTTGAAATCGTTTCTTTACCGAATCAATTCTAACAAATACGTGGGTACAAAATGGCAGATCTTTGAAAATGAATAATGTTTTTCAATAATAATTATAATGATAATAATGATAATAATAATAATAAAAGCTTTATTTGTCCAACCAGTAGAAACCATTTACAGGACAATCAATATTATACAAATATAGTAGTAGTTTTATTACTATGATCCGATGTTCTTTTGGGTCTTATTTGTTCCATGATGTTGAAAAGTTCTGATTCGAATTGTCTGCCTTGGTCAGTTGTCACTATGGAAGGTATCGCTTAAAATCTACTAAATCGAACAATACAAGTTGAGCAATAAATGTAACCATCAGAAGGAGGCAAGGGACCTATGAGATTAATATTGACATGCACAAATCTCATTTCAGGCACATCAAATTTTCCAGTAGAACTTATAACATGTCTGCTTATTTTTGATTTCTGACAGAAACAACTCTGCGTCCAAATTTTAATATTGTCTATTGAATATTTCTTTTCTAAAATTTGGAGGAACATATGGTCGAATAACATTTGTAGATGAATCACAAATGATTTTACAGTCCGAGGAATTTCAATCTCTTTAAGAATCAAGTGTTCCCTGACACCAGCTCTTGCAATTCCTCATCCTTTCCTTGGCACTTTTCCCATATATATCAACATAGCATGAGAGGTCTTGAAAATTGATTGTACTGAATCGTGAAAGAGCATGAGCAACAATATTTTCTTTTCCAGAAATTTTACGGATATCAGTGGAAAATTGACTGATATATTCTAGGTTGTCTAGGAGAAGTTGTTTCATGTTTCTTTTCTAATGAATATATCAGAGATTCATGGTCAGTATGAATAAAAAAAAATGTACCTTCTTACCTCAGATGTCTGAAGCAATTCTTTATCATACGTACTATACCTTTTTTGTCGGGGTGTAAGTTTGTTGAAAAAGAAGACAAGAGGTTTCCATAACAGATTCTGCTTCTGTTGAACTACAGCTCCCAATGAAAAATCTGAAGCATCCACCATCAATGATATTGGAGCAGATATTGAGGGATGTGCCAGAATTGCAACTTCAGCTATAGCACTTGTCAATTTTTCAAACGCTTTATTTTGTTGATAAGACCAATCTAGTTTCATATTCTCCTTTGGATTACTTTTTTAGGAATTCATTTAATGGGTACTGAATTTCTGCAGTTTTAGGAATCAATGTTCTATAAAAATTTAATATTCCTAAGAAACGACAAAGAGAATTCAAATCTTCTGGTTTGTTATAATCTAGAATAGCTTCAATCTTCTTATTCGTTGGCTTGGCTTCACTAATAAGATATCCCAAGAAATCAATAGAACTCTTGCGAAATTCACTTCTTTCTGGGTTTATAACAACATCGTGACCTTCTAGTCTCTTGAAAAGTTTTTTTTAAATGTATTTCATGCTCATTTCCATCTTTCGAAGCAATGAGAAAATCATCAACATAAGAAAAACAAACATTGAAATCCATTTTAACTTGAAGGATATACCTTTGGCAAGTTTGTGCGACATTTAGCAGACCAAACGGAATTTTCAGGTATTCAAATAAAAACCGAAAGGAGTGATTATAGCGGGTTCTCCTCTTCTGCCATGGGTATTTTGTGGAACGCCTTAACTAAATCTATCTTAGAAAAAAAAATCTTCCCCTCTAGAATAAAACTGATATGGATATCTGTCAGATTTTTTCATGGCGTTCAATCACCACAAGGTCTCCCTGTTCGATTTAGGTATTACATGAAGAAGACTCCCCATGGACTTTTCGATGGTCTTATTTTTTGTTGTTGTTGTTGTGTCAAAAGATATTCGAATTCATTCTTGGATGCATTAAGTTTCTCTGGACTTAATCTTCTGACTCTGCCAGATGGTCAGATATGATAATCTGATGTTGAATATCAGTTGATTGTAATTTTGAATTGAAATCTGTTCTAGTCAAGTTAGGAAATTCTGCAAGAAGTTGATGATATTTATCTTTTTACAGCTTTTCATGGGATTTTCTCTCCTCGTTTCTAAAAAATAAAGTATAGGTTATTATTATTATTATTATTTAGAAACGAGGAGAGAAAATCCCATGAAAAGCTGAAAAATGAATGTACCACCTCCTCGAAGAACTTACAGACAGTATATTTATCTTTACTTATTATTGTTTTAATAGTGGAACAACTATTAGCCTGAACGAGTCTGCATGAACTTGTTAGCTTAGTTTCACTGACAATGATTCGTTGATCGAAATTCTTGAAAAAATCTGCTCCAATGATCAATATCCGTAATGATAAAATGCCAAAGGAATCTTCTTCCAAACGTAAGCTAGTATCTATGATATTGTTCAACATTGAGTTAGAAGATAAATGTACTTTTTCATTTCGAAGGTTATGGTATATTCATAATCGCCATGTAGGATCATTGAGCCTTTTTCGAAGTACTGGAAGAAAAATCATTCCTGTGTTATTGTATTTCCTGTCAAATCTACCTCAGAAAATATACAAAAAATCGATTTGCATAAATTCATTTGAATTATTTTGAAATGATTTAATGAACCTGTGGAAACGTGCCATACAAATTGAGTAGCAGATATGTCGTTTTGCCTGCTATTTCAGAATAGGGCAGAATTTTCAAAGAAAAAAGATCAGAATGTCAACTTCTTTGTCAAAATATGAAAAATAAATTCTCCAAATCCGGTTCCGGAATTTTTTCTTCACATATTATGTCATTTGATAGAGTCTCGATGAAGCTACTCCGCTGGAAATACTTATATTAATATATGTAGAATACGATGAGTATCTTCTGAAATATCGGTCGGCAAAATCAAAAACCGAAAATTCAGATAATACTCTGTCTTGTCTCTTCGTTATGGATGGCAGAAATACTTTCCATATAGGTAATCAAACCGATTCACCTTAAATACTGTCTGTTAGTTTTTCGAGGAGTTGGTACATTCATTTTTCAGCTTTTTGTGGGATTTCCTCTTCTCCTTTCTAAAAAATGAAGTAGAAGTTATTAAAAATTATTTCGATATATTTATAGTGAGGACAGATTTTGTGATCTACCCCAAAATGTCACTGCGCTTGAAATTGAACCTTTAGATACCTAAAAAAGAAATTCTCTATTTGTCAGTGACACCTTGTTTTTGAAAAACTTGAAAATACAAATATATTCAATAAGAATAATAACTTCTACTTCATTTTTTAGAAAGGAGGAGAGAAATTCCCACAAAAAAACTGAAAAACGACTCTCCTTGATCCACTCTATTCACACTTTGACTATAGAACTTTCCTCATGAATCACCCTGTTGATTTTTTATAGGAATTCTGAAAAAATTGTGATGAAAAAACAACTAGGGCATATGTTGAGAACAAAAATTGCCACCGCAAATGAGGGAGGAGTAGCAGCGGGAGATGGATCATTGGATAGTCCATATTTATTGGACTGAGAACAGATATCAATCAGTTTTTCCCACAACCATGAAGTTCTTATAGTGGCATTTGATCCAGTTCTTAAATTGAAGAAAAATTCGACCCTCATCAATTTTGTCCAAGAATGTATTTAAAGCTTTCATATAAAGTATATGAACTTGAATATATATCTATAACAGCAGAAGAAATCTTGTTTCTTGTAGATATAACATTCTGTAATTATTATATCCCACTTGTTTTTTGAAGAAAGAATTTCACATTTGTTCTTCAATCAATAAGGTTCAGTTCATAGATCTTTTTCATTGAAATATAAATAGTGAAATTGAAGTCATCGTAAAGAATGGTGTACGTGCAACACTGAGATCATTAGCAAATTTGATATTTTCATGTTTTGGAAAACCGATGAACAGTGTATATAGTTAAAATCACCTGGATGGACAAAACTATTTATAGAATTTCAGAAAATTTTACACTCGTGAATCATTTGATTTCTATAGTCCCCAAAATTCACAAGTTCCAAATAAAATAGTTATGCGCATATCTAGGCTGCGAAATATACAGCGTACCTATACCGTCGCCGCTTCCGGCTGAGGCAGGATAATCTTGAGGTAGGTACCTATCTTACATGTCTGGGAGAGTGGGATACCTAGCATATGATTACTCAGATTTTTTTCATTAAAGGGGCGCTACTTATATTTGATTATGGGAGAAATAAGAAATCAAACAGTATGGAATTTCAGTCAAAAACTATATTATATTCCTAGGGTGAGAAGTGATCTATTATACAGGGTATAACATAAGTACGTTAAAATATTCAAGTGACGTATTCCTGAGACAATTTCAAGAAGAAAAGTCTACATAAGCTTGTGTCCGGAAATGCTTCCTTTCGGAGGTACAGTGTGTTGGAATTTGATTTTTCGTTCGCTTTTTGAACATAACTTGTGCAAAATTTTGTGCAAAAAATTTGCACGAAATTTGGTACCCGGGGTCTTTTTGACGTGGGAAATCATAATTTCGTATTAATTTTCATGTAACATCTACAGGACGCTGCGTAAGCTGTCATTCTTTATTTTAAATTGCCCTAGCATTTTTGACAGTGAACTTTTGGTGGGAAATTATGATTTCCCACGTCAAAAAGACCCCGGGTACCGAATTTCGTGCGAATAACTTATTATTTACGAAAGTTGTTTAAAAAGTGAACAAAAAAATTAAATTTCAACACTCTGTATCTCCAAAACGGAGCATTTCCGGACACAAGTCTATATATATATATATATAGACTTCTTGAAATTGTCTCAGGAACCTCTATAAAGTTAGCAGAACCATTTGATGGAAAATCGATGGGACCAAGTTTATCAATTGTCGAAATATTGTCGAAAATTTGTCGTGAGAGGAAAAAAATTGTCGCGCCCTTAGTTTTTTTTTTCATATGGGGTGGCTTTGCTAACTTAATATTAAGTTAGCATAGTCACTACGATAAATCGACAATTGAACTTCAAATTGGATGACCGTTGAGACCAAAATTTGTCGAGTAATTATCGAAGTCCAGTAAAAATTCAAAAAAATGATATAGCAATTTTTTTGACGCAGATATAAGTAATCCTCATTGGATATCGTCGAATTTCGAGTATTTGGCAACACGGCATCAATATTTCCACTTCCAGGAGAAGTTTCATAGAGGCCATGAATGTTTCGATATTTTATACCAATTCTTGCTCAATAGGAAATTAGAAAAAAAAAATTATACATAATGACAATATGATTCAAGATACGAACACATTCGTGTAACTTGATTACCCCTGTGAATAATAACACAATAACAATATCACACAGAAAAAAAATCTCAGTGATCTGCTTTCACATACAATGTGCGAAAAGAGCCATAATACACTATTTCAACTATATCAACGTCAAGAAGGCTATGGGGCCTGACGGAATACCGCCTATTGTTCTCAAGAAATGTGCCCCGGAACTAACACCAGTTCTTTGCAGGTTGTTCACCCTTTCGTACAAACTCGGCGTATTTCCTTCTAACTGGAAGAAAGCTAGGGTCCAACCGATTCCAAAGAAGGGCAAGAAAACACTCCCTAACAACTATAGACCGATTGCACTACTATCTGTGATCTCTAAAGTAATGGAAAAAGCAATCAACATCGAGCTCATCCAATATCTAGAGAGCTCAAGAATCGTGAACGACCGGCAATATGGCTTTCGTCACCAGAGGTCAACTGGAGATCTGCTTGCCTATGTGACACATAAGTGGCAGGTGTCAATAGAGAAACATGGGGAGTCTCTGGCTGTAGCCTTGGATATCTCCAAAGCATTTGACCGAGTTTGGCACCAAGGCCTCCTAGCGAAACTTCCGTCATATGGTTTGCCGCCCCAACTGTGTCTTTTACTATCGAGTTTTCTTGCAGATAGATCACTCTACGTGGTGGTAGACGGGGTCTCGTCTGATACAATGACGATCAATGCTGGTGTTCCACAAGGCTCTGTCTTGGCACCAACTTTGTTTTTGCTCCACATCAATGATTTGTTGAATGTGACCTCCAGCCCAGTTCATAGCTTTGCGGATGATAGTACACTTCATTCTGCCTTTTCCTCTAGAGCCCCTATATCATCCAATGAGGCCAGAGGTGCAAGGCGAAGACAGGTTGATGCTTTAAATGAGGATCTGACAAGAATTCTGAAATGGGGATCTGAGAATCTAGTACAGTTCAATGCAACTAAAACTCAAGCTTGTATGTTCACCAAGAAGGCTGATCACACAATGCCCAATTTGATGATGTCGGGTACCACTGTTCCTATGAGGTCGTCAATATCCTTGCTGGGTGTCACCACCAACAGTGCTCTCTCATGGGACGATCATGTGAGGTCCATTGCGAAGACTGCTTCACAAAAACTCGGTTTTCTTTTCCGTGCGAAGAGATACTTCACATCCCAGCAACTGCTCATGATCTACAAAGCACAAATTCGACCTGTCCTGGAGTACTGCTCACATGTTTGGAGCTCAGCCCCCAAACATACGCTTAAGCTCTTAGATTCAATTCAGAAGAGAGCTATTCGCCTAGTCGATGACACAACACTCACCAAATCATTGACCTCTCTAGATCATCGTAGAAAGGTCGGCGATCTCTGCCTTTTTTATAGGTACTTTCACGGTCGGTGCTCAACGGATATATCATCTATTATGCCACCACGCGCGATTCCTAGTAGACAAACCAGACGAGCTCAAGCTGGTCACCCCTACACTGTCAGGCTCGAGACCTGTCGAACATCGCTATACCAAGCATCATTCATCAATAGAACGGCAAAGTTGTGGAATTCTTTGCCTAGTGAAGTCTTTCCTGATGCTTACAACCTCCAAACATTCAAGAAAAATTCCAACACCCTCCTTCTTTCCCAAAATTCCACCGCTGGCTAACACGATGTTCCTCGAACATCATAGGTTTCCCTTTCGTGTTGTCCACAGATAAAAAAAAAAAAAAAAAAAAAAATTTTGCTATTCGACGATACTCGACAATCGAGACAGTAAACGCCAACCTCGACGCCAAGATAGTTGCATTCGCCATAACATTATTATGTATAATAAATATATGTCCTCATTGGACCTACTATACCTGTATAGAAAACCACAGGCGATCAGTTTTCTGACGAATATTTGAATACTTTATTCCATCATAAGCATACTAATCATCAGTGTGTTAACTACTGTCAACTCACTAGACAGGTTCAATCCAAATACGTTAACATGATATGCAAAATATATTTTGTCGAATTTTTAAAATTTCTGCGTGGTCGTAAAATTAATATATTACACGACTCGAGTTGCAATGCAATTGTACACCCTTAGAGTTAACCTCTAGCCGCTACGTGAATATTCTCTCCATTTCGAGCATAATATGCATTTCACAATTATATGTATATTATACCTCGAAACTTTGTACCGTTTGAAAAAACCATATATATTTGTTGATCAAGATCACTTGATCAAATATAGAAAGGTCGGCGATCTATGCCTTTTTTATAGGTACTTTCACGGTCGGTGCTCAACGGAAATATCATCTATTATGCCACCACGCGCGATTCCTAGTAGACAAACCAGACGAGCTCAAGCTGGTCACCCCTGTCAGGCTCGAGACCTGTCGAACATCGTTATACCAAGCATCAGTCATCAATAGAATTAATTAATATTTCGAGAGTTCACTTCTAGATACTAATAATTGAATAAGGAATAGAACTAAGAAGTTTTCCTAAATTGTAACTTTCTATCGACAGAAAAAAAATGCACATTCGGAAATGGCAGTACCTGATTAGTGAAAAAGTTAATCTAACTCTTGGACTGGTTTACTTGAAAGAGAAGATTATAAACGAAAATATTTTTCGTCACTTGAATAATCGCTCGAATGCTATGCAAGCTTTGTATTTTATTACATCTCATGATAATGTTCCACGAGAAATCGTATTGTTTGAAGTCTATGGGCAAGAGGATAGAATACCAATAAGCAACATCATCAATTCTTTTGTCAATGCCACAGAAGACACCTACCAGCTGACGGGAATCATTCACAATGTTGATCCGAAAATGCTCACTCAAACTCCTATTCCGGGCCATTACATAGCTTATTGCAAGAGGAGAATGTGCTGGATGACGTATGACGATCTCAAAGAGAAGCCTGAAAGATCTTCCCAAAATTATAAAGTTTATTTTGAAATATTGCTGTTTTTTCAAATATAAGAGTTGTGTTGAGATCGGAGTTTAATTCAATGACGAAACACTGATTTTACAGAAGTTTTTTAGGAAACCAAATCTGATGAATTGAGAAATGAAAGAAATTTGATAAATGATAGCAAGATTGTTCATTTCAGAAATTTCAAATAATGTTCATGTCAGGAAATTCGTAGAATGTTTATTTCATAAAATTCAATACGGTAAGAGTTTGACCCTCATTGAATCACAAATATTGATAGTAAAATATAGAGATATCCATTGAAAATGCTCTTTCCTACGGGTTCAAATATTTCAAGAAATCTAAACTAATGTGCACTAAAACATAGTATACCATGCTCAAGAACCAATGGGGATGACGGGACCTGGCGCCATGTTTTTGTTTGTCCATCAAATGTGAGATTTCATGAATTTATAATTTCAAATGGATAAAATGGAAAATATTTGAACTAAAAGATAATTAAATAGATATTATAGCCGTGGAAAAAGTATAGTGTATAACTCGCACGGAATGCTGATTTCCTGGTTGCTGATGTACTGATGTGCTGATGTACTGGTTTAACAAAATACTATACATGGAGCATGAAAGATCAGAAAAGGTAAGCTGTGTTGCGAAATACTCGGACCTACCACGGATTCCAGGAAATCCCAAAAAAAATTATCAAATATCTGATTCAGAAAAAAATTTGTCATTTTTTTTTTACTGTAAACTTGACTACGATATATACTCGACAATTTTATAGTATCATGCATCACCTCTATGAAACTCTTCGTGGAAATAGAAATATGAGTGCAGTGTTGTCAAATACTCGAAGTTTTCACGGATTCCAGGATATCTAATGAAAATTACCAATATCTGCGTCAAAAAATTTGTTATAACAATTTTTTCACTTCTACTGGACTTCGACAATTACTCGACAAATTTTGGTCACAACGGCGATCCAATTTGAAGTTCAATTGTCGATTTATCGTAGTGGCTCTGCTAACCTAATATTAACTTAGCAAAGCCACCCCATTCAAAAAAAACTAAGGGCGCGACAAATTATTTTCTTTGACGACAAATATGTTTTGGTCATTCGACAAATGTTTGGTGAATTTCAAAGCGAACGAAACAATATCAACCAAGTTACACGAATGTGTTCGTATCTTGAATCATATTTATAAATTACTCATTATGTATAATTTTTTAATAATTTGTTATGGAGCCAGAATTGGTATAAAATATAAATTCATCACCTTTATGGAACTTCTCGTGGAAGTAGAAATATTGATGCCGTGTTGCCAAATACTCGAAATTTGAGGATATCCAATGAAAATTACTAATATCTGCGTTAAAAAAAATGCTATATCAATTTTTCCACTTCACTTCACACAAAGGCGGCCCAATTTGAAGTTCAATTGTCGATTTATCGTAGTGGCTCTGCAAACTTGATATTAAGTTAGCAAAGCCACCCCATATAAATAAAAAACTAAGGGCGCGACAATTTTTTCTTCTTTCACGACAATTAATAAACTTGGTCTCATCGATTTTCCATCAAATGGTTCTGCTAACTTTATAGAGGTGTCTCACCTATATGTCACTTGAATATTTCAACGTTCTCATGTTACACCCTGTATACCCTGTTATATACTGTGGTATAATTAAAGATTTGGAGAGTCGACTCAGTGTCAAAACAACCAGTTTGTTGAATTTGACCATTATAATACTTATAATTGGTATGACATCTCTGGATTCAATGGATTTCACATGCCTTGGGGTGGAGATTGACAATGTGGAGGTTTTGGAAGGTGAAGTGGATAAAAGCCTCCAAATTCCTAACACGGTTTTAGATGGCACACTCAGTGCTGAGAGATATATTCAAATATTGAGGACGGGAGTACTTCCTCACTACAATAAAGTAATGTTTCCATTGATAACATCATTTTTAGAAATTGATGATCCATATACTTCATGGCAATTCCAATTATCAAGTAAATATTCATTGGCTATTTGATTTGTCATTTTTCCACTTGCATATCACGAAAATAGAGAAAATGATATTTCAATCATTTTCATCTGTAGATACAATGAAAAAATCACAATAACTGTTCAAAATTACCACCTTGAATACATCATCTTGAATACATCATCTGGATCTATTATTCCACTGATAGCATTTTTGATAGTGTAAGGATTATTTTTAATTTCTTCACAAGCGTTATCGGTGCGTTTCAATAGTTTTCCTCTTGTGTCAATTGGGACACCTTCAATTTCAAGTGACCTCAAAGAAGATAGTCCACTAGATTTAAATCTGATGATCTTGGTAGCCAGCAATGAGGGCCACCTGGACCTATGCACATGTTGGGAATATTTTGCAATGACTATAAAATATATAGTGAGTAATGCAATAATGATCATTCAAAAATATTTGACAACCAAATTATTTGTCAGTGTCAAATCTATTGACCTTTTACTTCATATTCTCTTGTATCTAAAGAGGATTTTGAATAATGCTTTTTAAAAACATCTCAAAATAATAAAACTAAAAATATTTGAAGCACATCTCCGATTAGATGAGCATCTCTTTTCAATATCGAAAGAGATTTGCAAAATTTTGCAATACTGAGTGTTGTTTCTGAAGTATAAGAAATTTGGAGTTCTTCCTGAAGAGAGACCTGGATTTCAATTTCTAGTCAGTTTCAATTGGTGATGATGCAAATCATTCATACCAAATATGAATAAATTATGTAAAGTGGTTCAAAGGAAATATGTATAAGAACATAAATATGAATATTCTGCCAAAAAGACAGTACACAACATCATTGGGGGATAAGTTGAAACCACCAAGGTTTTCTCTATCTGCAGGTACAGTATGTACATTTACATGCAAAACTGTAAAATTAAATTAAACCAAAGATTCAAACAGGTTTGATAGATATAATTATATAATTATTTACAGTATCTATCTGCCTTCATTTTACTCCTACGATCTAATAAAACTTCATGAAGACTGCCATCTTCTTTTGCTTTCTTTAAGCCTTCCCTACCCTCTTTACTTATCTTCAATTTTTTATCCTGGAATTTCTGGAATTTCTTGACATAATTGATTTCAATTTGGGAAATACCACCTATCTCTTCATTAGGTGTAGAATCATTAGTATTGTCTTCTTTGATAGTCTGAGAGCGTAGTGTTATAAATTGACCAGCACCAGCTTTCACTGAGTTAGCAACTAATGAATCTTCAGAGTCCACACTGAGAAAGCAACTATTTGATCCTTGTAATGCAGTTTTGTCATCTTGAAATACTGGTTCCCATTGTTCCATGGCTCCTATAGCATCGGACCTGCCAGTTACTAATCCATTCTTGTCCACCTTCAAATATTTGTTATAACCTGACTTCAAAGCTACTTTCCTTTCATTGATTAGTACTGCAGTCAATATTTCCTCTGGAGAAGGGCCTTCTCCCACTGGATGTGGGGCACCAATGCTGAAAAGACCATTATCTAGAGCTTTCACATACGTGTGATTTCCAAATTCGATAGCAATTGGTCCAGTTATTTGTTCGGTTTTAACTATTTTCCACCAATTTCCGTGAGCTATGCTGTCCTCATCAATCTTTGGAACTTGCTTCTCTTTTTTTGCACTTTGATGTTTTCGTTTCTTTGGTCGCTTTTCTCCTTTCAAAACTAATTTACTAACGCGTACATTACTGTATTCTGACATATTATTTATCAAATATGCTCAATTCCGAAAAAGTACGTTCCAAACTCACATAAGCATCTCACTCACATACAAAGAAAGAACACGGAAAACACGAAATAAATAACCTATGTGAAGATGGCAGCCAGGAGTGAGCAGCCAAATTTCCGAATACTTCCGAATGCGCTCGTCAGTGGCGTGCGCTAGTTTCTCCCCTTTTAGGGTAACGTGATGCTTTTATTTCAGTTGGAATGTTTCAGATTAGGCACAAGAATCGATTGCAGATTGATTTTGACTCGACTGAAAAATTATTGAGGAAGCTGTCTTCAATCGAAGAAGGTAATCAGTAATCATCTCCATTGATAGAACTGTCAACCATCGAGCCTTTATGACCGATTTCATTATTTATGATCGCACGAAAATCAGTACTTGAAATCCTTATGAGTTTATTATTCATCAGTTCAACTCTATCACTTCTGTCAGATAGTAGGCAGATATGATGATCTAATATCTGTTATATTTCGACTTCGACTATAATATCGAGAAATATCGAGAAGATATCGTGCAACCTATATATCTCCTATCAGTACATTCCAATGGAAGTTCATTGCTTCTTTCTCATCAAAGTTTATTTTATCATGTTACTCAATTTTGGTTCACATTAAGTTCAAAATGTACAGATGTATGAATGAATCCGATGACAATGCAATTTTGGAGTTGAATTCAGAATCTGAACCAAGTTTTGGATATAATCAATATCCTTTCCCTTTTAGAGAAGAGATTCAAAATATTTGACAACACCGGTATAATAGGAGATGGACTCTACTTGCGGAGTAACTCTGGCGCGACTTCGCGTCACGAGGTCGCGCGGTACAGTCCTCTCTGTCTAACACACCTACACAGGGTGATTAACAACGAATCGTATAATGTATGGTCAAGGGTGGAAATATCATCTATAGGATATGATAGGAATTTTGCTAAGGCACAGGGTTTTTTCATATATTGACACCCCTTCATCGTTTTTATTTGTCGTTTCTGAAAATAAAGTCTCAAATAAGAGAGATAAAGTGGGTGTCAATATATATAAAAAACCTTGTACCTAACTAGATAGAGATATTCTACAGAAAATACTGATGCTGACTTCTTTTGAAAGCAGGTATAATAACCTTATGTGTAATAACACATGTTGCTTTGGGTGATTTTTGGTGATTTCTGATCCATATAGACATGAACATGGAAGAACATGATTGATGATTCATTCTGAATAATCATCCTGTATATCTCATTATCTCTCTGTCCTCTTTTTCTCTCCCTTTCATTCTGAATTCCTCACAGATGTATTATGTATTTTCATTTTCCAATCGACAGCGCCGGTATTCGACGGTGTAGAATTCGTGTGTGGAATCTCCTGAGGGATTTGGCAAGAAACAATTCTTCCTCACCTGGATTCTGGAGTTGAAAAGCTACTTTTCTGACCTATTGGAGTTCGTTCAGTTTTTGGTTTAAGTATCGAAAATCTAAGAAATATTTATAAAAATCATGTTTTTCGTGTGTAGAATCTTCTGA
This sequence comes from Gastrophysa polygoni, assembly GCA_963576655.1. Classification (NCBI taxonomy): domain Eukaryota; kingdom Metazoa; phylum Arthropoda; class Insecta; order Coleoptera; family Chrysomelidae; genus Gastrophysa; species Gastrophysa polygoni. The sequence continues at coordinate 34,820,969 of OY755084.1, read as the reverse complement.
GGGATTTAGCAAGAAACAATTCTTCCTCAGCTGGATTCTGGAGTTGAAAAGCTACTTCCCTGACCTATTGGAGTTTTTGGTTTAAGTATCGAAAATCGAAGAAATATATATAAAAATCATGTTTTTCGTGTGTAGAATCTTCTGAGGGATTTAGCAAGAAACAATTCTTCCTCAGCTGGATTCTGGAGTTGAAAAGCTACTTCCTCGACCTATTGGAGTTCGTTCAGTTTTTGGTTTAGGTATCGAAAATCGAAAAAATATATATAAAAATCATGTTTTTCGTGTGTAGAATCTTCTGAGGGATTTAGCAAGGAACAATTCTTTCTCAGCTGGATTCTGGAGTTGAAAAGCTACTTCCCTGACCTATTGGAGTTCGATCAGTTTCTGGTTCAAATACAGAAAATCGATGAAAGTTTTTTTTCAGTGTATTATTCTTTGTGGGATCTATTAGGGGATCCTCCTCTGGCTGCTGTATCAAAGACACATATTTGTGCCCCAAACTATATATTCAAACATCAGTTCTGCCCTCCTCAATTACTTTAATGTCTGTATAAAAGTATATGTCGTGCATTTCATGATTGCGATACCACAAATGGGTTCAAATCAATGTATATCCTTCTTCGATTGAAGACAGCTTCCTCGATAATTTTTCAGTCGAGTCAAAATCAATCTGCAATCGATTCTTGTGCCTAATCTGAAACATTCCAATTGAAATAAAAGCATCACGTTACCCTAAAAGGGGGAAACTAGCGCACGCCACTGACGAGCGCATTCGGAAGTATTCGGAAATTTGGCCGCTCACTCCTGGCTGCCATCTTCACATAGGTAAATAAATAACACATGAAGTTAAAACCCAACCACAGATTAAACATGAACCAACCATAAAATGATTGTTTATAAGCAACATGCAACTTCAGTCCGTACCACGGTGTAACCTACTCACAGAACATCATTCATAGAGTTCTGTGACTCGTCATCGTCACAGAACACAAATTCTCTTTGACATCGTCAGCATCATAGAATAATTCATTAAACAAGAAATTTCAGTTGCAAAATAGCGCATTCCATTAGGCGCTTGCTTTGATAGGTTACAACACCAGCCTATATTCACATAACGATGTAGAAAACACTGGTGCAGTCACTGATGGTGTTTTGTTTCGTCAAAAACGCTAACGGCATTTTCCGCTATAATGGCCTAATAGTTATCAAACTCTCCAGAAGATGGCGACACTATCTCAGATTTCTGTAAAAGAAGCCCAGAAATAGCTAGAAAAATAATTAACCTTAGTTTTTCTCAACTGTCAATGACTGTCCAGACTGTCAGGAAATTTCTACTTACGAGTGCGGTTTTGTTGATATTTCCCATTTCATTTCGATTTTTGGTATTCAATCCAGTATTCAGGTGTGTTTTGAAGGATTATTAGTGTCAGTGTTCTTTGTTAATTTACTTTTTATTTCCTCTTGAGTTCAGTGTTCCTTAATTTGTTGTGTTAATTTGTTCCCTCCGATGACGGAAAAACGAAAAACTCGTTGCTGTGTCGTTTGTGGCGGTGAAAGCGATGCATTTACGCATTTATATTCTGTTCCAAAGGTGAGTAATGAATACTGAAGAGAAGCCATTTCTCAAAGTGTAAGGTATAGTGGATTCAGTAATACTATATACCAAGAAACCTATAGAAAAAGGTACTACAAGTAGTTTGTACTTATTCTACAGTTGAATGGGTCTAGACATACCTACTTACTTCCATATCTTTTTCATGTATTGAAAATGTAGTCCATCAATTCAGTGAATTTTCATTTTCATTCTCTACAAATAAACTCCACTTTTGAGTTCAATACTATTCCATGATTTCTAACCATTTAAGTTATGACTATAGAGTACTAGAGCAGAAGGAATGTATAAAACCTTGTATTGAAATATTTCAACTAAAATTCGATTCAAATCTAGTGGATGATGATTTCCTCGATTATTTCAGTGACCATATACACAAAAACATTATCATGACATTTTGAAGGACTCATCATGAATATACCATTGGAAATAGTTTTGCTCTGACATTATACAAATAAGAGCAAGGAATGTGTTACAAGTAATATACCTAGTTATGGTTTGAAAATTCCTAAACAAATTTGGGAATGAGATGCATAGATGCAATGTTTTTATGACTAATCAGAAATCAATGTTTTTCAGGATGATCATAGGCTTCTAGAATGGGTCATTGCATGTGGAGAGCTTTTGCCCCCAAAATCATATGTCTGCTCCAGACATTTTTCTGCCAGTGGGAGAAAATTGAAGAAAGAAGATGTACCATCAGTATGGCAAGTAACTCATTATGTTGTTTTTGTTGCTTCAATTTACATTGTCATTCATTATATTTTATAATTGGTTTTTATCGTCCTACTGAAAATCTAATGTTAAATGTTGTGAGTAAGTGGGGTCAACACTCTCACTATGTTGGTTGTTGTCATCAAATTTTCAATTTTTCAAAATAAATCTCTATATGAATTCGTTTGTAGCCACCATCAACATATTTTGTATTGATATAGCACCTATCATAATTTGCAAAATGATAATATTTCAACTTCAATAGTATCAATAATTGCAATATATATGTATTCAAGAATAAGTAAATTTATCAAGATTAAGTGAATATTTTGTAATATTATTTTATTGTTATCTTTCTAGATTTGTGAACTGTATATTAGGTTTCCTATTTCAAATAAAGATCTATCTATTTAATTCATCAATCAAAAATACTACAACAGAATAGTTCATATTAGGAATTGTGTATAATCAATGGATAATTTTTTACAGTTTGTCGAGGAGTTTGTTCTGTCTTTGAAAGTCATCCCATTTTTTATCAAATATCAAAAACTTTTCAGGATCATCAATTCAAATAAAAGTCTAGTTATTGATTTTTAATATTTATTTATTTTCCAGTCCCAGTGGTGTTCCAATTCCAATAGATCCTACTCAAGATCCCATCCCAACTGAGGAATCCTCTGATATCTCCTCCCCTGAGCCTCAACCTGTCCCTATCCAACCCATTGACATACCAAATCATGAAGGAACTGGAAGTTTATATGAAATTTTATCAACTGTTGGAAGCTTGATTAATTTGCCCATTACTTGGGGAGTACATGAATTAGCAGGAAATATTATTTTGCTGAAAATAAATATCCTGCAGAATGATATGTTGGCAATTGAACGTTCAATAACAATCAGAGAAAATTTAGTATTAGCACAAGTTAAAAATAAATCATTAGAGTTGACCAACATCATCAAAACAACAGTTGATTTGGATAACTACATGCATTATTTTGACACAGCAAAGATATGTGAGGGTTGTAGTAAATCTTGTTCTGTTTTTTTATCTGGAAACTCAGCCTTCTGTAATGCATGTAGAAGTTACAAATCCTTCCACATAAAAAAGAACCAGAAGGCTAAAAAGAGTGTTCTTGTTAAAAATAACAAAAAAGAGGCGCCTTCAGTATATGAGTTCAAAGCATAATCACCTGAAGAACATAATAAATAATTTGAAGAGCCAGAAAATTGATCAAGTCAAGATTGACCATTTCCTGGAAGATCTACCCGAGATTCAACAGGAAATGATAAAGGCTTGCTGTAAATCTGCTCGAACAAAAAAAAAATGGTACAAGATATACACTAGAGTGGGTTTACTCCTGCATTCTGATGAAAATCAAGGGACCAAAATTATATCATCACATGAGGGAAAATAATTTGTTGTCTTTGCCATCGTCAAGTACTTTGTCCAGGTAAGCTACATGAAACATGATTCACAGAAAATATGACATTACAATTGACAATTTCAGACAGTCTTGTACAAAAACTATGTGCACTGAGCAAAATTCTTAATTCAAAATAAAATTCTAAACATTCTCGAAAAAAATTACAAGAAAACACGATGTGGAGATGAAACTAATCAAATCATAATTATTTTGATAAAGACAAAAACATGCAACAATGTACTTCTATGAAATGAAAACAATATAATTCACAAAATGACAACAATATAATACACAGAAAATCAACAAACAACAATATATACAAAAACTAAATGAAACTACTTAGTATGAATTAAAAATCAAATTTGGTTTAGTTCCATTTTCGAAATCAATACTAAAACTAAATACTATGTTTATAAGTTCAAACATATATTACATTTATAGAATCTAAATAAACAAACAATGCCTAATCACGAATTGAAGATATAATCAACCTATATTAAAACATGTACTTGCTTAACAGCTTTTATAATATAATCATGTCACGATTTATTCATCGTTATGTCAAGATGCAACATAACTCCTGCAAGGATTTTTGTTCACAGTCTAATCATCTCTTGAAAATGTTTCTATGCAGGTATATACGAAATATTGATGGAGGCTTTGGATTCAAAAAAGAAATATTCGAATTGATTAAAGAAAAATCAAAACACCTCAAAGAATGGCAGAGACACGGGTGTTTACTAATTGATGAATGTAAAATAACACCTACAAAAAAATTTGATAAGAACACAATGGACTTTGTTGGATTTGTCGATTTGGGGAATTATACTCCAGAGAAGTAAGATGACGCCATTGGGGACCATGCTCTGGTCATTATGTTCCAACCATTTGCGGGACATAATTTACAGGCACTATCATGTTTCCTCTCTAAAGGAAACATAATTGGCGAAATTCAAGCCAAAATAATTTTAGAATGCGTCATTTTGTGCGAGAATGCTGGTCTCCTCATTGATGTTGTAACCAGTGATGGTGCAACCTGGAACAGAACCATGTGGAAGTACTTGAGTAATTTTGTCAGATTCCGTCCAATTCGTGTCGCCATCTAACGGTTCATATACGAGTGATTTTCCGCTATAACGAATAAAATGTCGTTATCAAGTTGGCTGTACGAGTTTTGGTTGAGGAAATTAGATAGGCAAATATACAAAGTCGCTGCACCAGTGTTTTCTACATCGTTATTCACATCCTGGGCATGATGGTTATGATACGGCGTCGTGCTCAAATTTGATGCCAAAATTTTGACTGCTTCCTCAATAAGAAAACGGTTCTATTGTTTTCTAAATCTCAAGATATTATAAATATAGGTATATGATATATATATACAGGGTGTTTCATTGGAAAAGGTAAATATTTCAACTGTGGATAGGGGTCACTGTGGGGTGGTTTAAAAAAACAATGGTAAAAGGGTCTTCGACATCTTATAACCGAGATACGGTTATTCCATTCCGCCCATTTCTTCATTGTCTCATAACTTTTCAACCTACCTGCATATTTTACATTTGAATTGCTCAATTTTTTCGTCTTATCTGAAAAGAGCATCAAAATGTCTATTCAACGATATACTTTTCATTCATGCACAGACGATTTTTGCTGCTTATGTTATGGGCTCAAAATATTTGTTGCTCATATTAGAGGAATCTGATGCCAAGATTTATGAATTTTCATAAATTTCTATTCAGCATAGGTGAGTATTGCGTTTGAAAGGAGTGTTTCATTTTTAGTTCTTGTATTTACCTAGACTACCAGAAAAAGTTGCAGTTCCGTATTGAGAATTGAATAAATCAAACGTTGTTAAATTGTTTATCGAATTGCCATCAGGCGATAAACCTATGGACAGTGCTTTATTTCCATTATTGACTGTTAGCAAATGCCTTATATTTATGTCTTTTGTGTTTTACTGCGATGGAACGTTTTTTTTATCCTTTGGCAACACGAAAGGGAAACCTTTAATGTTAGGGAAACATCGTGTTAGCCAGCGGTGGAATTTTCTTGAAAGTTTGGAGGTTGTAAGCATCAGGAAAGACTTCACTAGGCAGAGAATTCCTCAACTTTGCCGTTTATTGATGGATGATGCTTTGTATAGCAATGTTCGACAGGTCTCGAGCCTGACAGTGATGTAGTCAGAGGGCAAATCTATTGATTTATTTAGTTCTCATTAATACACGGAGATGCAACTTTTTCTGGTAGTCAGGTGAATACAAGAACTGAAATGAAACACTCCTTCTGAGCATAATACTCACCTAAGCTGAATAGAAAATAATAAAATTCATAAATCTTGTCAGATTCTTTGTACCCCAAAATGAGCAAAAATAATAATATTGGGCCTATAATATGAGTAGCAAAAATCGTCAACGAATGAATCGTTGAATGGACATCTCGATGATCTTTTCAGATATGGCGAAAAAATTTAGAAATCTAATTGTTTTCGGACAGAAAGAATTTGCGAATTTCAAGTGGAACCGGACCTGAATTCTCTATTTTTTTGATATCTCAATGAATTGAACAGGATAGATTGAGTGATTGTACTGATTGTACTGATTCACAAAAAAATATACCTACAGGTTGGTTGGAAAGTTAGATGAGACAATAAAGAAATGGGCGAAATTGATGAAACATCCCGTATCTCGGTTATAAGAGGTCGAAGACCCATCATCGATGGGTTCTTTGAAATCACCTCAGTGACCCCTATCCACAGTTGAACTATTCACCTTTCCCAATGAAACACCCTGTATATATCATATGTATATATCGAATATATATGCCAGATGTCCTATTGAGGTCGGTGATCTCGGCCGTATATCTTTATCATCCTGAGACTTTGTTAATATAATAATGATAGATATAATTGGACATTTCGATACAGCCGCTAGCTGACCTCAATCAATATATATATAAATATATATATATATATATATACAGGGTGAGTCAAAAATGTGTACCGAGCTTTCTGGGGGTGATAGAACATTGAAAAATGAGTGTAGTTTGATGATTAAACTCATGGCCCAAAATGCATATTAAGGGAGATATATCCTTCCAAAGTTGATAAAATTTAAATAATTTCTCCGCATAACTTCTGAACGATGAAAGCCACCCGATTGAAATTTTGTGCATGAATGTATGTTGTCAAAATACAAAAAATTGAGCCGTTCGTGAGATATTTGAGTTTTTGTAGTTACATGATATCAGCAGATTGATTTTATTCATCGCGAGATTCATCGGTATAACGATATTTCAGCAGCATTTGCTTTTCCGAAGCACTCGCCAAGCATTAGAAGCACATTAGTTTGTTCAGAGAACGAATAACCAGCCATATTTCTTAAAATCTCAGTTGATAATCGCAGTGATAAATGACACAGAAAAACCACACGAACAAATCGACTACAACAATGTTGACTCGAATGTTGATGACATGAACGTCGAAATTGTCAAAATTATTCATCATGGCATGCCAAAATATTGTTACCGATGAATCTCGCGATGAATAAAATTATTTAAATTTTATCAACTTTTTTATCAACTACATTTATTTTTCGATGGTCCATCACCCCCAGAAAGCTCGGTACACATTTTTGACTCACCCTGTATATATATACATATGACTTCGAGCATATTCATTGATCTGATATGATACATGAATACGTACGTAAATAAAGAGAAAAAATCTAGTGAGCTGTATATGTTCTGATGGTCTGCCCAATCTGCGCAAATCAACTACAGGCTTCTGTCAAATCGAATCGAATCAAAATACACTTTATTTTCCGAAGAAATGATTCTTATTGACAAAGCATTCATAAATATAAAAAGAATGGTATTCGTATGAGTGCTGATAAAAGCTCAAATCGTCAAAAAAGGAAGAAAAGAGAACAGGTACATGATCAAACAACTAGACATCAAAACATATCTTGATCACGTCATAAGTATAAAATATAATATATTATATAGATATTGTATAGTCCTAAAATAGTGCCTGTCATAGAAATGGAAATACAAGTAGAACACGATACACATAACTAGTATACGAGGTGGCAATTGGAATGGTTGAATCAAATCAATTTGTTGAACAACCAACATATTATTACTGTACGTGGGAGAAACAATTTTCATAGATGTTGTCATTATAGAAACTTATAGAAAAACATACAAATATAATAAAATATAATACTAAATTAAAATGAACACATGAATGTATGAGATTAAGCTGAGCTCGAACAATTCCACTCTTTATCAAGATACTCTTGAACACTGTAATATGGTTCTTGATGAGAAGTATTTTCACAGATCTCCTGAATAGAATATTTCTGATGGTAACCGAAAGATGATTATATAATATCAGAGCATTATAAATGAGTGACTTTTTTTGCTAAAATCGATAAAGGAATGGGAAGTCTGAGATTATGATTTTGGCGGGTAGAACTGACAACCGTATCATATGACGATTTGTTGTTGTGGACTAAACATACAGTCTCAAGAATAAATAGAGTTGGAAGGGTAAGGATTTTGAGTTCCAAGAAGAGAGGTTGACATGATACTCTAGGTCCAACATTGAGGAGGTATCGAACGGCCCGTTTCTTGAAGATGAAAATAGAATGGAAATTGTGATCATTGCAGACTCCCCAGAAGGGTAATCCTTATCTAATGTGAGACTCAATCAATGCATGGTATACTATTTTTGCAGTGGCCGCACCAACTTCACTAGACACTACCCGCACGGCATAACAACCAGAGACTGATTTTGTTCTCAATGCTTTCAGCTGACATTCAAAGTTCAGTAAGAAAGTAAAAAAAGGATAGGCCCCAATACAGAGCCCTGTGGTACGCCATGACTAACCGAACCAGTATCAGACAACGTATCTGTTCTCACAATTTGGGTACGCCCCCCCAGGTAAGATTCCACCCAGCTGAGGCTTAGATTTCTGAACCCATAGCGTTGGAGTTTGCGCAACAGGATTCCGTGATTTACAGAATCAAAAGCTTTTGAAAGGTCACAAAATACTGCCGCGCAAACTTCCTTCTGATTGAATTTGCAGTACAGTTCTCTCAGGAAAGAGAAGACAGCATCGCCTGTGCTTTTATAGGACTGAAAGCCAAATTGTTTAGGATTGAGAATGTTGTGCACTTTGATGAAATCCATAAATCTAGTTTTGACTAACTTCTCTATAATTTTCCCCAGGGTCGGAATGAGAAAAATCGGTCAAAAATTTGAGAGATCCGTTTTGTATTTCCACCTTTATGAAGGGGAATTACAAGACTTCCTTCAAGAAAGTTCGGGTACAGTCCCTTTGCGAAAGAGTCATCAATGAGCTGGACCAACAATTCGAGAGCGAAGATGGGCATGTTTTCAAGTACATTTATTGAAATATTATCTATCCCACAATAAGAGGTTTTATTTTTCACTTGTTTTATTGTATATCCATGAGCTCCGTCAGATTCGATGATGGATACAATACAAAAGGAGTGGATCTGGTGCCGCATCAAAATTTTCTGTATTTTGAATGAGAATTCTCCAGAGTTTCAACTCTCTTGATTTCTGTATCTAAGAGTTCCTCCTGGAGACTTGGATGAGTTGACACAGGGATATTGTAATCAGCTGACTTGGCTTTGTTATCATCTGATCTTTTCGTCTGGACATCCAGGTATCCTCCACTGGGTTCTTATTCTGTTTCATTTTTGTTGGGGACTTTTTTATGTTTTTCCACATCATCCATTCGTATGATATTTATTTTTGATTTTCTGTTATTATCATCTCTATTTATCCGATTATTGTTCATTCCATTGGTTCCTAGTGGAATGCTTTCATTAAGGTCACTGGGATTTTGAGTAGATCCATTTTTATCATCAATTATCATAAGGCTTTCAGTATCCACGCCAATGGAATATGTTTCAGATGCTATGGCTTTATGAGTCATTGGGATACTACTCGTTTGGGTGCTGATTGTTTTTGTAGGTACAGTTTTTTGTGTAGTTCTTTCTGTAGATCTTTAATTTTATCTTCCATTTCTTTTGTCAATTTTTTATGGCTATCAAAGAGACTGTGTTCATCTCAGTTTCCATATCCAATACTTGTTGTAAATGAAAATCTCTTTCGCGTAACAGCTTCTTCATGTAGTTATCTTTCAATTCGTTATCTTGAACTAACTCACCGATTGTTTTTTTCTAGCAAACTTGTTTCCTCTTCTTGAAGTTCTTGGTCACCTGTTATTTCATCTTTTGCAGCATATTAATTTGTTATCTTCCACAAAAACCAATTTTTTTAAAGCTGGCTAGGAGGCAACTCTTCTGGAAAACACTTGAGCATTTAGTACAAACATAATGTACATGCAAATGGTTTTTATTTTTGCAGCATTTATAGTTAATATTTATAGAGCTACTCTAGAGCATGTGCTGCCTGCCATGATGCCGGCGATCAATTCAATCAAACGATGATTTCACAGTTGTTTTCCTGTGAAATATTAAAAAATCCTCAGCGTTTCAGTCACGGCATAGTCATGGTCACTCAAACTATGTGTCACAAGTTATGTGGAGACCAAGCCCCCTTACAGCCATAGATGATACATATGAAAAGTTCACGAAATTTCATTGATCCCAAATTTCTAGTATATTTTATAGTCAGGAATCATCAGAAAATTGTGTACCAGTGGGATTATTTCTATGAAAATGAGAAAATGTATACACCTTCGTGTAATGAAACAAGACTTCAATTTGTATAGTCATATGATGGTGAATTGTCCTGTACGGTTGAAAAACTAATTGCACCTGTAATGCCAACATCAGTTGACTTGATGAGGAGAGAGTGAAAATATTCAGCATTCTCTTCAGAGATAAAAAATCTGTTACTGCATAAACGACTTATCTGATAGAATAATCATTCCAGATGATATGGAGATTATTGATATACATCACAATATTATTCATAAGTATAATTTATTGAAGTTTCTTATGGGTATAATTATTTTTACTATTTGTTTTTGTATATATGTAGGTATGTGTATCACTGTAGGTTTATATTCTCGCAGTAACATGTTACTGAACCTTGATTTGAAAATATAACTTATTATTGCTCACCATTTGCTATTTCAAATTTGGTGCGGTCACCAATGCGCATGCGGAACTACGGGAGCCAAAGTAGAATGGTCCGGTCATAGAATAATTGTTTAAACTCTTTGGTCCAGTGCGCTGATGATTCGATTAGATCCGAAATTTTTAGACGCTGACTCGGTCTTCCAAGCATGATGTAAATAAAGACTGGTGTCTCAACTCCCTATACCCAGCCACTAGAAAAAGTTGTAGACCTTCGCCTACTTGATTTTGTCGGATTTCAATACCTTACTAAGGCTTCCCAAGATCGAAACTAGGTGGCGTCACCTATGCCGATCTCGAAGGTTATCTTGGAAATGCTGGAAACACGATGTGGATTTGAAATTCAACATAAATGTAAAAACTGAACTGTTAGCTATCCATCACTGTCAGGTATCCGTCATTATCAGTAAAAGCGGATTTGACTTCACCGGATCGACGATCGTATCGCCATCTATACTCAAGTGGTGCGGCCTTAGTGAGGTCGTTTGACAGGTCTACATGTTTTGGAAAGAAACAATTGAAGAGTTATTTCACCATCCTATATCCACCTTGCTTCCAAGTAACCTATGTGAAGTTGGCAGTCAGAGTGAACAGGACACGGTCACAGATTAACAAGATAACGGTTCTCCAACCCGCTCCAACACTGGTCGATTGTCATTGTCCATGGTGAATATGTCAAATTCAGTGTTTTCATTATTTCATCAATCATAAGTAATGTGAGTTATGGAGTTAAATATTAAATCAGGAATGTTCGATGATACATACAACATAGTGTGATAGCCTGAATGCCGATGTCTAGTTTACATTACTACTGAAAGACCCTTGTTGATAGAGCTAATAAAAATAATTTGATTTGATAAAAATCATTCAATGATGGTTTCTTCTAGACAGAGTCAACCTCTCAAAAAGAGACTGAGGAAATGTCAACAAATAAATTATTTTGAAACCACAGCAGAACCTTCGACTCCAGTGAGAACTGAAACTATTCCATTATTAATGAAACCTAGAGTACCAATCTACAGACAAAATGTTCCCACTGTGGCCAAGCAGACAGTAAAAGATCCCTATGAACTGGATCTGGATACATCAGAAACCGACGAGAGAAAATCTTCTAAAACACGGAAAAATAGGAAATTGGATACATCTAGGAAATTCAATAAAACCATGTATGATGTAATAAATAAGTTGGAGAAGAATGATAGGAAAGTTAAGAAAATTAAAATTAAGAATAATAAGCCTTCATGTGCTACTAAATCCAGCAGAGCTAAAGGAAAATATGAGAAAATCATAAATAATAAACTTGAGAAGGTAATGGAAAAAATCAATAAGAAAAATAAAGCATCTTGTTTCCGGAAAGAAAATGTAGCAATAGCTAATAGAACTCTCTCTGATGAAGTAGCTGGGAATGTAAATTCCAAATCAGTAAAACAAGCGTCAACAAGAAATGATTCAGTAAATCCAAGCCATAGCCAATGTCAATACATAGAATCCATTAATAGATTTGAAAACGAAACTGGTTTCCTAGGATTTGAAAACATCAAAAATTCATCAGAAGTGCAAACATCTCTCATATCCAGAGCCAATTTATCATCAGAATTGACAAGCTGTCATTCTATTTCTTCATCAGTAAGTCATCATGATGGTAACTCTAATCTACATGATGATACCAGGTACAGCAGTGAAGAATACTTTGGATTCAGTGAAGATGACAATGATGATATTGTGAACTCGACTGTTTCTAGATCTATGGAATCACGTACATTCTTTTCTCAGAGACCAAATGCTAATAGCACTCTGATCGGAGAGGTGTCAAAAAGTCCTTGGAGAGCTACCCTTTTCAAAAGAAAGCCTTACTTACTCATGGTGAAAAATAGTTCCTTGCCGAATTTGCAACAAGAAATGGTCTTGGATCATACAATAGTTGAAGAAATCGAGAAGCATACTTCAAAATCTGTTTCAACAGCATCAGAGCAAACACATCCTGTTCAGACTTCCATGCTAGATTACATAGTGAGCTCTGTAGATCATGTGGTGGACCATAGTCAGGATAATATTGGGCATTCTAGTTTATTCAATTATGAAGAATTCAATGTGGAAAAGCCAAGGGAAAAGCCTAAACGTAGAGTATTGGGAATCTTACAGGAATGTTCTCTGGGTAGTGAACGAGGTAGTGCACAAAATGTTTCAAATCCCACATCAGGAATTCTTATCAACAGATCTCTCAATATGACTGCTTCTGTTCAAGATAGTAGGGAAAACAATTTTGGGTTTCATACAATTGATGATGTTGGGGACAAAGAAAATATTTCTAACAGAGAAAAACCATTCAGGCTCAATATTGCTGGGATCAAAATGTATAAAAGTGGTATCACAAATTCTGGAGATGATAACCCCATCATCCAAGAGGAAGAATCAATCATGGAAGCTAATGTGGACAGTGATACCAATGTGCATTTGTTTGATGATGTGGATAAAGAGTTTGAGGCAGATCTGACTATACAATTGGTGAGTTCATTAGTGAAAAATAATAATGATGTTTATGCATTGATATCATCTAAGATGATATTGAATGAGTCAATGGTACAATATACTAGTCAAAACATTAAATTGAAAAAAGTATAATATACAGGGTCTGGTAACCTTGGCACTGTCTTCCATATCCAAATATAAATATGTTACATCATACAGGATTTTTCAGCTTTTCATGGGATTTTCTCTCCTCATTTCTCTACTTATCTTGGCGGACGTTTCGGGAACGAATCTGTTCCCGTTCTCAACACAATTAAAATATTTTTCTCTTCCCAAAATTTTTCAATGTTTTCGGTTTTGACACTGAAAAGTGACAATTTGGTAGATGGAGGAATTCTGGTTACAAGGTATTTTCATAAATTGATATCGAACCCACAATCAAATTCACTTTAGAAATCGAATCTAATAATCAATTACCATTTTTAGATGTCCTCATTAAAAAATCAGATAACATTTTGATAACAAGTGTATATCGTAAAAATACACACACCAACAGATACCTCAATTTTCAATCAAATCATCATACAAGTATACAGAAAGGAATAGGTAATCAAAGCACTTCATGATAGAGCCAAATGCATATCATCGAACCACCAAATTTTCAATGCCAAAATGAACCATATAAAAGATGTTCTACAACTCAACACTTATTTGAAACATTTCATTGATAAAACAATACACCAAATTGAGACCAGACAGAATATACAACAAACACAAAGACAACCAACACTGATAAAAATGTAATCCCATACATTACCGGAATATCTGAAAGAATTAAACGTGTTGGTGACTCGGGTGAAAACAGTGTTCAAGACAGAAAATACAAGGAGATCGATTTTGACTCATACAAAACCGAAAAATGAAGAACAATCATCAAAAAATTGTATTTACAGTACACCATGTGTTTGTGAAAAATATTATACCGATGAAACCAGCAGGCCTCTATCAGTAAGGATGAAAGAGCAAAAGAACAATATAAAGAAAAGATATACTGACAAATCAAAATTAGCTGAACATATCCTTACTGAAAATGTAAGCACCTAATGCTGCACCAGCCTCTATGGCCCACTTTCAAAAAATCACTCTCACAATTTCTAACACATTAATTACAATTTATTACAACCCACTCGAATTTAATTACAGTTGTTGTTTCGCGTTTCGCGAAAATGAGGTGGTGGTGCAGCTTTAGCCTAAAGCTGCACCACACCCTTCATATATTTAAAAATACCCACACTATCGACATATTTCACACGCATGAATTTCTTACACATTCATTACAACTGTTTGAGGTGAAAATCAACCAAGAAATCAACCCCCAAATGATTATTATCTGAAGAAAATGAATCTCGGAATACGGTATTTCCACATTTCTACAGGTTTAATGCGATTACGACTTCCTTAAGCCAGCTCACACGATCGAAAATAGTTTCATATTATAGATACAACATATCTCCGGGTTCCTTTACAATTTGGAATTTATTACACTGCTCTACACTGCCAAAAATCGATGTTCATAGTCGAAAAACTTAGTTTCAAGAGGTTTTATCTGACTAGAAATTTCTCACACCAGCCCACACCATTGGATATTTATTACAATGCTCGACACTGTCGAAAGTCAATTTTTATCATTGAAAAAATCGATTTCGAGTGGTTTCATGAGATAAGGAATTCCTTACACCAGCCCACACCATTGATTATGGTTTCATATCATAGATACAACATATCTCGTCGTTTATTTACGATTTGGAATTCATTTTACTGCTCTACACTGCCGAAAATCGATGTTCATAGTCGAAAAACTTTCAAGAGGTTTTATCTGACTAGAAATTTCTCACACCAGCCCACACCATTGGATATTCCGAGGGATATTCGGTATAATGATAGAAAAAACAGATCCCAAGTTTCATATACAATTTGGATTGTATTACACTGCTTTACACTGCCGAAAGTCAATGTTTATCATTGAAAAAATGTATTTCGAGTGGTTTCATGTGATAAGGAATTTCTTACACCAGCCCACACCATTGATTATGGTTTCATATCATAGATGAAACATATCAGTGTAGAGCAGTGTAATAAATTCCAAATCGTAAATGAACGCCGAGATATGTTGTATCTATGATATGAAACCATAATCAATGGTGTGGGCTGGTGTAAGGAATTCCTCATCACATGAAACCACTCGAAATCGATTTTTTCCATGATAAAAATTGACTTTCGACAGTGTGGAGCAGTGTAATAAATTCCAAATTGTGAATGCACGCCGACATATGTTGTATCTATGATATGAAACCATAATCAATGGCTGATGTAAGGAATTCCTTATCACATGAAACCACTCGAAATCGAATTTTTCATTGATAAAAATTGACTTGCGACAGTGTGGAGCAGTGTGATAAATTCCAAATTGTGAATGAACGCCGAGATATGTTGTATCTATGAAATGAAACCATAATCAATGGTGTTGGCTGGTGTAAGGAATTCCTCATCACATGAAACCACTCGAAATCGATTTTTTCCATGATAAAAATTGACTTTCGACAGTGTGGAGCAGTGTAATAAATTCCAAATCGTAAATGAACGCCGAGATATGTTGTATCTATGATATGAAACCATAATCAATGGTGTGGGCCGGTGTAAGGAATTCCTTATCACATCAAACCACTCGAAATCGATTTTTTCAATTATAAGAATTGACTTCCGACAGTGTGGAGCAGTGAAATAAATTCCAAATTGTATATGAAACTTTGAGATCTTTTCTTTCTATCATTATACCGAATATTCAATGGTGTGGGCTGGTGTAAGAAATTCCTTATCACATGAAACTACTCGAAATACATTTTTTCAATGATAAAAATTGACTTTCAGCAGTGTAGAGCAGTGTAATAAATTCCAAATTGTATATGAAACTTTGAGATCTGTTCTTCCTATCATTAAACCGAATATTCAATGGTGTGGGCTGGTGTAAGAAATTCCTTTTCACATGAAGCCACTCGAAATCGAATTTTTCATTGATAAAAATTGACTTGACAGTGTAATAAATTCCAAATTGTAAATGAACCCGGAGATATGTTGTATCTATAATATGAAACTATTTTCAATCGTGTGAGCTGGCTTAAGGAAGTCGTAATCGCATTAAACCTGTAGAAATGTGGAAATACCGTATTCCGAGATTCATTTTCTTCAGATATTATTATCTTATTATTTGGGGGTTGATTTCTTGGTTGATTTTCACCTCAAACAGTTGTAATGAAGGTGAAAGAAATTCATGCGTGTGAAATATGTCGATAGTGTGGATATTTTTAAATATATGAGGGGTGTGGTGCAGCTAAAGCTAAAGCTGCACCACCACCTCATTTTCGCGAAACAACAACTGTAATAAAATTCGAGTGGTTTGTAATAAATTGTAATCAATGTGTTAGAAATTGTGAGAGTGATTTTCTGAAAGTGGGCCATAGAGGCTGGTGCAGCATTAGGTTCATCCATTTTCAGTAAGGATATGTTCAGCTAATTTTGATTTGTCAGTATATCTTTTCTTTATATTGTTCTTATGCTCTTTCATCTTTACTGATAGAGGCCTGCTGGTTTCACTGGTATAATATTTTCCACAAACACATGGTATACTGTAAATACAATTTTTTGATGATTGTTCTTCATTTTTCGGTTTTGTATGAGTCAAAATCGATCTCATTGTATTTTCTGTCTTGAACACTGTTTTCACTCGAGTCACCAACACGTTTAATTCTTTCAGATATTCCGGTAATGTATGGGATTACATTTTTATCAGTGTTGGTTGTCTTTGTGTTTGTTGTATATTCTGTCTGGTCTCAATTTTGTTTTATCAATGAAATGTTTCGGATAAGTCTTGAGTTGTAGAACATCTTTTATATGGTTCATTTTGGCATTGAAAATTTGGTGGTTCGATGATATGGATTTGGCTCTATCATGAAGTGCTTTGATTACCTATTCCTTTCTGTATACTTGTATGATGATTTGATTGAAAATTGAGGTATCTGTCGGAGTGTGTATTCTTACGATATACACTTGTTATCAAAATGTTATCTGATTTTTTAATGAGGACATCTAAAAATGGTAATTGATTATTAGATTCGATTTCTAAAGTGAATTTGATTGTGGGTTCGATATCAATTTATGAAAACACCTTGTAACCAGAATTCCTCCATCAAGGCATGCATCAAATCTCTCTCTTGTCATTTATGTCATCTCATTAACTTATCAATTATGGAGGGCAAATTTTCAACGTCCTTCAAATATGCAAAAATTATCCCAATTTATAAAAAAATGATCCGGAAAATATGTCAAATTATCGACCAGTCTCGGTGCTGAGTGTTATATCTAAAATATTCGAGAAAGTTGTATATAGCAGAATGGTACATTTTTTGGATACAAACAATCTAATAACCTCGCACCATCATGGTTTTCGTGCCAATAAATCAACACAAACTGCTGCATGCAATTTTTTCGAATATGTGTACATGGAACTGGACAGCGGAAGGCATGTGGCAGGTCTGTTTTTTGACCTATCACGTGCTTTCGACTGTCTTGACATAAAATTCATTGAACATAAATTGTACAATAAAGGATTCAGAGGAATTTTTCTCGAATGGATATCAGATTTTCTAACCAATAGGAAGATGGTAGTCGAAGTAAGGAAGGCAACATCAAAATCTTACACTATGAACAGAGGAGTTCCTCAGGGGTCTATGTTGGGGCCGTTCTAATTCCTACTTTTTATAAACGACTTACCGGAACATCTGAAATCACACCTTTTAACCATATATGCGGACGATACATCATTGGCAGTCTCTGCACATACCTCGGAGGAACTCATGTCATCTATTGAGGATACCATACATACCTTCGTAAATTGGTGCAAGTCTAACTGTTTAATGGTGAATGTTGAGAAGACAGAATGCATATATTTTCATTCCCATAATATAATTAACAACTCACGTTCTCTCACTATGAATTTTGAAAACAAAACAATGATTGAATCAACTACAACAACGAAGTTCTTGGGTTTGAATATCGACTCTAATCTTCGATGGATAGAGCAAGTCAACGCTGTTAACAATAAATTAAATAAAGCATATTATGCAATATCTAGAGTAAGAGACACCATGCCCACCAATGCAATAATCAATGTATACTATAGTCTAGTATACAGTCACTTGTGCTATAATATCATGTTATGGGGTGACTCAGTTGAGGCAACTAAAATATTTGTGACACAAAAAAAAATCATTCGAAAGATGTTCGGACTGGATTATCGACAAACTTGTAAGCCCACCTTTATCAAATATAAAATCTTGTCTTTTTACAGCGTGTTTATTTATCATTGTCTTCTGTATGTGAGAAATAATATCAATACATTTCAACTGATTTCTTCAAATCATTACTATGACACCAGAAACTCAGATCACCTACGTACTCCTAAACACAGAACAACAAAACTAGAAAATAGTTTCAGATATATGGGAATGAAATTATACAATCATCTTCCATCACTTATTAAAAATATAATTTCCAATTCTTCTTTTAAAAAAACAATTAAAAATCTAATGGTCACCAAATGTTACTATGATATAGATGAATACCTGCAGGATGACTTGTAGCAACCACTGTTGCCAAATAATTTAAATTTGTACTGTCAATAATTGTATTTGTGTATTTTATCATCAATTTCACCAATTTTACCAATTCAAACTATTTTGTAAGCGCTTGACTTGTCCTATACATTTTGTAATGTCTGAGAGGATGAATAAATATTATTAATATTTTTATTATTATTATTATTATTATTATTACCAAATTGTCACTTTTCAGTGTCAAAACCGAAAACATTGAAAAATTTTGCGAAGAGAAAAATATTTTAATTGTGTTGAGAACGGGAACAGATTCGTTCCCAAAACGTCCACCAAGATAAGTAGAGAAATGAGGAGAGAAAATCCCATGAAAAGCTGAAAAATGAATGTACCACCTCCTCGAAGAACTTACAGACAGTATTTATCATACAGGATGTTCTGTTCCCTCTGGCGAAATCCAAATTTGATTTATTCAATAAAAACCTATGTTCATTGAATTCTATGATTATTCATCATTTTTCACAATTTCAGATATTTATCATATTTGGAACATTTACGTTATGCTAAACTTCAATGAAATTTTTTTCTGTTCAAATGTTGGCCATCAGTGACTCCCTTGAACAGTAGGTTAGAATTTGATGTGATAAGAGTGTGCAAAAAATATATTGCCAACCATTTGTATTGAACTTTTGATGATAGATAGATAGACTTTTATTGATATCTTTGAAACATATCCATGAAATAAGACAAGTCAAAAGATAGTAAAGAAACTCTTATAAAAATTAGTGCATTATTTCAGTGTATTAACATACATAAGTAATTATAGTCAAAATCAAGGTTAAAATCAAGGTTGAAAAAGTGGAGATAAAGATACAAGGTGATATTGTTTGAAATATATTCTCATGAGTTATAATATTACAGGTAGTGGTATATAAATTCCTCTAAGGAATAGAAACAATTCTCATACAAACATGATTTCAGAATGGATTTAAACTCATAAAAATTATTGATATCTTATATTTCATCTAGTAGGAGGTTATAGAGGCATCCTCCTGCATACACTGGAGACTTTCTTTAGTTGCATTTTGTGAATTTGCATAATTAAACGTCGTTCTTGGTTCAAGTGGTGTTTTTGTGGTTGTCACTATTTTTGATTGAACCTATCCTTGTTCTTATGAGCATAATTCAATAGCTTGTAGAGGATATACTTGTACAACTCATTCTGAAAGCATCTCTAAAAGACTCTCTATAATCTGAGTTGAATATTAGGCAAATGAATTGTCTTTGTACAATAAATGAACCTCAGAATACCCACATCATTTCTGCCAGTCTGCCTCATACAATTATATTACAGCTGATAGCCGAATAAACTAATGCATAGTATGAACAATTTCAAGAAATCGAAAATCTGATTAATCAAAAATTTGCAGTTTTTTGTTGCTAATTAGTTGGGAAGAGAAAAAAATTATCTTTTTTAAAGAAAATATGTGATGTTATGCCTAGTTCCTATGAAGTTAGCGTGGCAACTTTCCTAATTTTTGTTTTTCTTCAGTTTTCAAGTATTCATACTGTGCCGCTTGTTTGTTGCTAATTAGTTGCGAAAAGAAAAAAAATGTCGCTCCCTTTTTTGAAAAAATATATGTTTTGCCAAGTTCATATGAATTCATCTTAAAAACTTAATATTTTTTGTTTTCATCCCAAATTTGCAGTGTCCATATTTTGCTGCTTTTTGTCGCTAAGTACATACGAAAAACATTTTTCTCTCTCTTTTTCGGAAAAATGTGTGATGTTCATATGAAGTTAGCGTGACCTCTATTAAGTTAGCAGAACCATTAGATGAAAATCTATTGAACCAAGCCCATTGATTGTCGAATAATTTTCAAGAATTTGTCGCACCCTTAGTTTTTTTTTATATGTGGTGGCTTTGCTGCACGATAAATCGACAATTGAACTTCAAATAACATCGTTATGACCAATAATTGTCAAAGTCCAGTAGAGTAGGAAAAATTGTTATAACTTCTTTTAAAGCAGATATTAATTTTCATGGGATATATTGGAATCCGTGAAAATTTCGAGTTTTTGGCAACACAGCACTTATATTTCGACTCCCACGGGATAGAGCTAATAGATCTTTCGATATTCCATACCCATACTTGCTCCATAACAAATCAGATAAAATTATACATAATGAGTGATATATCGAAATGATTCCAGATGCAAACACATCCATGTAACTTGATTGAAGTTGTTTCGTTGGTTTTGACCGAGGTTTTGAAATTCACATTTGACATTCAAACAGTTGTCGAATGACCAAAACATATTTGTCGTCAAAGAAAAGTATTTGTCGCACCTCTAGCTTTTTTACTCAACAATTACTCTAATTACTCGACAATTGTTTGTCACAACAGCGATGCTAATTGATGCAAATTTGCAACTTGTCACGCTAACTTCAAATGATCTCAGTGAAAGATTATCATTTTTTATTTTTTTTTTAAATAGAGATCCACAAATTATTTCTCATCACAACTAATTAGCAACAAAAAAGCGGCAACATATTGATACTTCAAAATTGGGAAAGAACAAAACTTAGGGAAGTTGTAACGCTTACTTCATATGAACTTGGCAAAACATGACTGATGACATATTTTGCAATGTCCTTGGGAAAAATTCAAAATGAAAGAGAATATTGAATATCCCTGAACTCCAAAAATATATATCTTCATTTAGCTGAAAAACTATCATTCATTCACAGTACCTAATTTCAACAATACAATATAGCAAAATTCATCAAATAAACATTTCACAAACTAAAAACTTATAACTAATCTGTTTAGATATAAAAACATATATCACATGAAACATATTACAAACTAACTCAGGTACATACACAAATACTGAATAAAACACTTATGTAGTCAAAAAATATTCCTCCAGGCGGTATTTAAAAATATTTAAAGATGAACTATTCTTCATATTGTTTGGCAGGTTATTATACCTAATCATGCACTTATTAAAAATTGAGTTAAAGGTGCTATTTGTGTGTTATCCGTGATAAACTCTCTTAACGTTTTCTCTTATTGTTTTTGCAGCCCTATTTGTAAGTGTCCCAATTTGCCTTATTTTTATTATTCCTATATAATTTATATCTTTCATCCCTTTCCTTTGTAACTTGACTGACTCTTAAGTTCCAAAATTCTTTATAGTGCTTATATACAGGGTCGCTGATATGTATGGAAACGGTCGATTATTTCCTAAAGTAAGATAGCTAGCGAAAAATTTTAGGATACAAGAGTTGTAGGGTTTTTCAAAATCCATTAAGCTAATGAAAAATTAAGTATACAGGATGAGTCAAAAAGTCAGGACGAAACAAAGTTGCTTTTTCTCTAATGGGACACCCTGTATATTATTCCACATTTCAATTCTGCTCGAAATTCTGAACAAAATTGATAAAGCGCATCATTTCCTAAATTCAACCGATTTCGAGATATCGAATTTTGAAAATAACTTTTTACTACTCTCAAATTTATTAAAGAAAAAGCACGAAATGATGCATATTCATTATGAAAGTCACAAAAGGTGGAGTATGTGGATATTATGATTACAATTTAATTATAATTTTTTACAGAAAATAAAAAAAGCATAATTGTTCAGGGTTGATTAAAATGCAATTAAAACAATAAAATGTATTTTTTAATGAATGTCCAGGATATTTAAAATTTATGAAAACAATAGTTAAGACAGGAGGGAAAAGAGAGAAAACACAGAAATTCTATTCAATAAGGTGCTCAAAGTGTTTACCATTTACCTCCTGACAGTAATGAACTCGCTGAACAAAATTTTGTAGTGAATCTAAAATCATGTGAGGAGGAATGGTAGAAATTTCATGCCTTATTCTTTCTTGCAACTCTTCGATATTGGCGGCCTATTTTTGTAGACTACATTTTTTATGTGACCCCATAGAAAAAAGTCAAGTGGGGTCATATCGGGAGACCTAGCTGGCCATTCAATTGCTCCCCTGCGTCCAATCCATTTATTAGGAAAAGTTTCATCTAGATATGCGCGTACCATACGTCCAAAATGTGGAGGAGCCCCATCTTGTTGAAATCATATTTGTTCTGCCGGCAAATTGGGATTGTTATTATTCGGGAATAATCGTCTAAGCTCTGGAATAATATGCTGTTGTAAGAGTGATAAATATCGTTCAGAGTTCAAATTTCCGTTTATAAAATAGGGTCCTATGACGTGTCCACCAATAATGCCACACCAGACATTTACTTTTTGTGGCCGTTGAGTGTGAACTTCCTCCATCCAATGTGGATTTTGGTCTGACCAATACCTACAGTTGTGTCGATTTACGTGCCCGTTTAAACAAAATGTAGATTCGTCAGAAAACAATATGTGGTTGACAAAGTTGACATTTTCGCTTAATTTATCCATAATAACTTCACAGAACTCGATTCTACGATCAAAATCGTCTTCACTCAATTCTTGTACCAAATGAATTTTTTATGGATGGAATTTTTGCAGTTTGCAAATTTTTTGAATGGAATATCGACTCATGTTATGATTCAAAGCCCTCTGTTGTGCCGAATTTATTGGATTTTCCACCACATCTAACATGACATTCAAAGCATTTTCTTCATTTGTAACGCTTACTGGTCTTCCACTTTTTGGTCGATCTTTGACATCACCAGTTTCATAAAAACGCTGCAATGTTTTTGAAACGGTTGATTTAGAAATTGGTTCCCGATTTGGATGCAATTCATTAAAAATATTCACTACTTGGTCACATCTTCGTCTTCTATCACCGAATCCTATGATCATTAGAATTTCAATACGTTCAGTATTAGTTAAACGTGCCATTTTTGCGCGAAACTTATTTACACTAAATGTATTTTTGACATGTGTTGTCAAGATCATCACTGTTAGACAAAAGAACGACGCGGCGTTGTTATGGAGCTGGAAACTTTCAAAGGTAACTTGATGGACTATGAACTTAATGGACTAACATTTTTGGATAATTTATTATAAGTTATTTTCAAAATTCGATATCTCGAAATCGGTTGAATTTAGGAAATGATCAATTTTGTTCAGAATTTCGAGCAGAATTGAAATGTGGAATAATATAGAGGGTGTCCCATTAGAGAAAAAGCAACTTTGTTTCGTCCTGACTTTTTGACTCATCCTGTATACTTAATTTTTCATTAGCCTAATGGATTTTGAAAAACCCTACAACTTTTGTATCCTAACATTTTTCGCTAGCTATCTTACTTTAGGAAATAATCGACCGTTTCCATACATATCAGAGACCCTGTATTTTCACCTGTTCTTTCGGAGCAATTTTATTCAAAACGGACAGAATTTTCATAACAAACTGATTATATCTCTTATCCATATCCTTCTATAGTTCCAACTAACTTCTTTCAATTTTATTCCTATCTGTTTGAAATCTATATTTCTACCCCTGGTTTCTGAACAATTTCCATCATTTTGTCTATTTGTTTCAATATTTTTCAGCCATACTGTTATATTGCGATGACTGACTATTTTTGGTTCATCAAATATTGAAACATCAAGTTTGACATAAGACAAAACTAAATCTATCAAGGTCCATCCCCCATCCATCATTTATATGCGTAAACTCATTTATCAAATTTTTAAATCCCATATCAAAAACAAAATTTTTCATTCTATTACTATATGAAGTACTTTCTACCCAGTTTATATCAAAGTCGCCACATATAATTATTTTATTGTTTGTTTCACCAATATTACAGTCGAACCAATTTTCAAAGAAATCCAATAATCGTGCTATGCTGCTAGTTGGAAATCTGTATGAAACAAATATAACATACTTTTTATTTTGCAACAATAATGGTATCCCTGTCAACCAGAAAATGTTATCTTCTTACTCTTTATATACTTCCAGAATTTGTAAATCCTCCTTATGAACCAATATAGTTCCACCAGTATGTCTACCAGAACTATCAGTTCTATCAACCGTGTAACCGCCAATTTCGGAATTATAAATATCTTCTGTATAACGGTATAAGAATTTTTTTGTTTAATCAAATGTCTAACTTCATCTATATGTGCAGGTAAACTTCATCAAGGTATAAAATAAAATCATTGAGTGAACAATTTTTGCGTTTCATGAAGGCTCTTTTTGGCTGTCCATTACTGATAAAAAATCATTATTTTCTATTATAGGTTTCTCCGATTTATCCGTTACATCAATAGAAACATTACAAAATGTATAGGACAAGTCAATAATTCACCCTAAGAAGGATGTATTGAGATTGAAATATCTTAAAATTATGACATGAAATTAAAAAAAGAAAAAAATAGTATATAATAAAATACAACACAATACAAAATACAGGAGGTACAAATAAAAACATTGAGGTTCCTACATGTTATCATGAAAGTATTCTTTTATAGTATAGTAGCATTTATTCGTTAACAAAACTTTTATTGTCTTTATGAAATTATTGAAAGAATCTATGCTTCTGATGGTTATATTAACTGTGTCAACCTGCTCTGTCCATCTGAGACTGGAATCTATATGTTAGCCCAGTAACTTTATTGTTTTAGTGGATTCAATTGTGCTACTGTCGAATCGACATGTTAGAGAAGATGAGTTGGAGATAATATTCTCGGAATGAAAATATACACATTATATATACATTTACACCAATTGAAATTGACGTACCGTATCTGTAATGATTTGAGTTCCACTGAAGTCTGTGCAGAGATCGCTTGGGAGGTATCGTCCGCATATTGTTAGCAATTGCGATTTCAGATGGTCTGGCAAGTCATTTATAGAAAGTAGGAATATTAGCGGCCCCAGTACAGATCCTTGAGGCACTCCTCTATTCATGATATGAGAGTTGGAAAAGGTATCATTCACTTTGACTATCATCTTACGATCACAGAGAAAATCTACAGTCCAGGTCGAGAAAATTCCTCTGAATCCAACACTGTACAATTTGTTCTCGATGAAGTTCATATCCAAGCTGTCGAAAGCACGTTATAGGTCGAACAAGAGCCCAACCAAATGCTTTCCACTATCCAGTTCTGTGTAATCATATTCGAAATTAGTTATTTTTTTCAATATTAAATTTTGATAGATTTGTCCACTTTGCATTAACGCTCATGGTGAATATTCTGTGGTCACTGAAATGATCCTGGTATACTTCCGACTTACATTTATCTACATCAATATTAGTCGCCGGGGATGTTTGCCCCAACTTATTCATGGAGACCCTTGTCGGAGCCAAAGAGGTAACTCTCAGATTGTAGGTCACAAGAAAATCATGTAAACATATTTTGTTATTTGAATTGATCAAATAGTCAATATTCAGGTCCCCACAGAGGAAGATATTACAATGGACTTACTGCATAATTCCATTATATCACATAGTTCGTAAAAGAATGTATCCAAATCATCTAATGGAGCCCTATAAACATTTACGAAACAAGTTTTGCAGACAGGCCCCTCTATCGACACTGCACAGCACATTTCCTCACTCAAGTGTGGAATTTTTTTTGGCTGGAACTTCAGGTTTTCCTTAATGTAGATTCTGGTTCCTCCATGAATATGAGAAGTACGGCAGTAGTACGAGGCTATTACATAACCATTCAATGTCATTAATTCGATGTTATCTCGACTGCACCAATGTTCAGACAGGCTAAGTACATCAGGAGATTCCTGAATTATTAGTAACTCCAATTTTATCAATTTATTCATAAGAGATTGAGCATTCAATGGCATAAGTTTGAAGACGGTATTATTGAATTTCTTATTATGAAAGATTTCTTTTGGACTTACATTTCTAATAAAGATTGTGGTTGGTCACGTAATGCTGCTGCATCCATATCCTGATTTTCTCTTACCCAGTCTAATATTGAATTGCTCAAAAGTGATTTTCCTGGGCCAAAAGGCCGGAGTGTATATTGTCTTCTTTAGGTTTGGTTCAACTCCGATCATGAAGGACTGGTTATCCTTCTTTTTCTATTTTGAGTAGGCAGTAGTTTTACCTGTACCTCCGTAGAACTCGTTTTTGCTTGCAGAAACTGTTTTACGTCATCTCAAAATAAAAATCCACAATTTTTCATTCTTGTTGTCTTCCTTTCCATGGAAGGCTCGATCGCCATCTCCAGTACCCCTCCTTTTTTATTTTTTCTGATCACTTTTCGGTTACCATCATAATCAATATGAGTGACACGAGGAACAACTGGGGAGTCATTCGAATGCACTTTAGGGCTTTTTTCCAAATTCACATAATGGTTACATTTTACTACTGCTTGGGCAACATTTTTTTTATAGTAGATCGGGATTTCCCAGATGTTTTGATGAGCTCGAGGAGCTCATCATAACTACAGAATGTGCTAATTATATTTCTAATTGGCTATCTTTTTGATTATTTAGTCTTAGAGCTGAGTTATTTGGGTGAGAATTGATGAAAATTGAGTTGTTTTCTTTTTTTGTTGAATTCCTGATAGAATTTCAGTACAAATATTAATTTTATCTATCAAATCACCCCTACCATTCACTACATCTAACATTCTCACCTTGCCTTCTGAAAAATTATCAACCTTACAAATGTAGCTATTTAGCTTGTTTTCAAATTTATCGAGTATTTGTTACAACTGACCATTCCATCAGAAGGAATACCACTGACAAATAAGTTTGTGTGTGTACAGTTTTTCAGTCTTTCATTTAAACTTATTTTTATATTTTATTTTTATATTAATTTAAAATTATTTTTTCTGCCTAAAATCAAAACATAATCATTCTGTCCTACAATATCCTGAATAATGTTCTCAAGAGTTGCAGACGGTTTTATAATAGTTTATACAATAGTTTGGTTCACACTGCACTTGTTCTTAAGGACCTTCCCAAAAATAATGATAATTATTCTGTTTGTTTTTTTTTTCAGCCCACGATAAAATACCAGAAGAAATCACGTAGGAGGATGGAAAGGGAGAATGTTTCCGACCATGAAGAAGATGATAGGCCGAAAAAGAAAAAGAAGGACATGATGACTAAAGCTGAAGTAAGCAATAATTCAATTCACATAATCATTTTGGAACAGGAACACACATATCACAAGATCTCGTATTGCACCTCAAGTTCATAAGTATAGAAGCAGTGCTTGAGATTTTATGCAGCATTATCCATTGTATAACAGGTCAGTGTGACCTATGCAATTCATCACACGAATCACAAAAGTAGACACATTGTAGTCCAAAAGAACTACAATTGTATAATTAACATTTGCGGGAATTCTCAACTCGGACATTTTTATATGTTGAATGTATATCAACGTTTGTACTATATGGGTCGTTTTTATGGAATTTACTGCAAACTCTATGCAAATACTTGAAGAGTAAATAATGGCTTATTTGAATTGCATTTTTTGGACGATTATTACTTACTTGCAGGTATCACACTGATGATGGCTTGACAGCCGAAAGCGCTTTGCAACCTAAATTAAATACTCTCGCACAAAATACAACTATCTTCATTTAATTGAACAGCTAATGCATACACAGCCAACACAAATTCCTCTTTGAGCCTTTCCTCCAAAACCGTTTTTCAGGAAGCATGCGCTAGCCGCCATTTTATTAATGAGATATTTGTCATTTCCATCTCAATCATTATCTAATGCAATTCAGAGTCTGTTATATCTATATTATATCAATCACAACAAGTCTAAGAATATTCTGATCCACCAACATCATCCCCTATTTCTGCAAAGTGTATTTTTTTGTGGATTTGATCATCATTTGCGTAATGTTTGTCCAGCTTGAAACTGTAACTGCATTAGATGTGGAAAAAAGGGGCACTTCCAAAAGTCTGTAAGTATCAGGTTAATTTATAAAAATCAACCAAATAGGCAGCTCCAACAATACTTTGTCTGCTTTACCTGCTTGACTGTCACTGAATGGAGTTGAGACAGATGCGCTCATTCATACAGGGAATTCCGACAGTCATATGTCCAATACGATAGTATGAGCAAGAAAAATCATGATATTTCATCCATCGTGCACAAGTTTTTGTCACATCAAGCAAACCTCACGAAAGCTTTTGGTTGTTGATAATTCACAAACCACCGATAGGTATACATTGCTTGATGCGCATTGTTTACCTCAGTTGAATGATTTTATTAATCAAATTGAAAAATAAATGTATTCCCTATCAATTTAAATATTTTTACACGATAATTGTATGAAAAATACGTTGTAGTTCTATATTTCTGGGGTATTGTGTCGTTTTTCTCTGTGTAGGAGTAAGAGTAAAATATAAACTCTTCTCAGTGTACTGAATCAGATCACTTTCAAATGAGGTCTACAAGGCTACGAAATATTGGTACTTCAACATCAAAGGAGCTGACATTACTGTCGCTCCCGTGTAGGACTCTGTTCCTCTGTTCTGTGATATCTTACTATATTTGTATAAGAATTCTGAGGGGCTGTGACTATTTCGTGTCTGCATTGCATGTATCATCAATATTTTTTTGTACCCTAATACAGAATTCAATATCAGTAAGTACTTCCCATTTTAGATTCATGAACATCTAGGTATATGATGGATACTAGATAACCCGGTAAACTTCGTACCACCTAAAATTTATGAACTGTGTCCTCAAGTCTCGCTAATTGAATTGAATAATTTGTAGTCATTTCTAAGCCCATAAAGTCAATTTACCTTAAGAGAATGGCTGATCAAAATGTTTGCAAAATGTGGTCAAATTCGCTCTAACCAAATCTATTCTCGAAACCCACTAACTATTCCACACAACTGCACGAAATGAATAACAGTCATGCATGGCGCAGCTGTCGAGCGATAGGTTCGCCACGATTGCCATCTATTGAAAGTAATCCGAAGTTCAAGTCAATTCCTATACGAAATTAGAAAATTTCCAAAACACCCCTGTACACAACAAGAAAATTTCAATCGGTCCAACAATTTGAAAGTTTTTACGAGCTAAAACACGACAGTTGTTTTGTCTTGATAAAGAAAATGAATATTTCAGAAATCTGAGCTGTGAAATGAGTAATTTCAGTATCATGACTGCTTCCCACAAATAATCAAGACTACAATTTTGTGAGTGTATAATTCGAGATTTTCATTTTGTTATTTTTGATGAGTGGAATAATAGCCTCATGCTGAAGAACATTATGTGATTTTTCAATATTATTTCATTTCAGGAAGCTGCATTCGAGAAATGGGCGGCAGAATTCAATTCCATGTGCGATGAAGTAGATCAGCATCATTTGGAAATTGATTGAGAATCAATATTTTGCTCTTATATTTTTACACGCATTTTTGTGCCATCTGAGAAATAGTTTTTTTTTTCACGTTCTCCGTTTCTTTTCATTAATTGCATGTCATACCAGTTTCGTGATTTATCTGTATATTTATTGAGGGGATGTTTTTTATTTCCCTTTCAGAAATTGTACAAATGCTGTTGTTTTATTTTTTATACTTTAGTATTTTTATATGTTTTTCAATAAAAAAAATATTTGAATATGCCTCTTATATATCACTGAACTCTTAGGAAAGTAGGAGAACATCCGAATAAATCAGTATTGAGGGTATGATAAATGTTTTAGTTTCAACCTCTCTTTTGAGAAAATCGTTCACGCTAGTTGGTTACTTGAGAATTTCAAATGGCAAACGATTTGAAAGAAAAAAACATTTCCATTATGTTGAAAACGGGAGCAGATTCATTCTCCAGAACGTCCACCACTTTTAGCTATCTAAAGGGAAAATTTCAAGCGCAGTGACATTTTGGCGCAGATCATAAATCTATTCTCATTAGGAATGTATTGAAATAATTATTATAATTTCAATTTTCATTTTCAGAAACGAGAAGAGAAAATCCTAAAAATCTTAAAAATCAATATACCTCCTCCTCGATCAACCTACAGACAATATTACTTTCTCTATTTCCGAGACATGCGTCTACTTTTTTGAATCTATAAGGCTGGTTCGTTAAAAACAGGTCTTCTAATTTTCACCTGCTTATTTCAACCATCAAAACAGATCTACAAAGACGAAATTTGATTCTGAATTTTTTTTCTTTTGTATTCCAATGGGTTTGTGCACTCTCGACAACTATGTGATTTGATGAAATGGAAGGTAGATAATAGAATTGATAGTTTGAATTGGAAATTATTCGTAGACACTAAACGGACTTGCCACTGGTTTATGGCCGCCATAGTCGGTAATTCTTCGCAGCCGGTTTAATGTTGTACCTCCAATTCATCCAAAACATGAAGTAATCCTGTCACTTTCCGGACTAAGCAAGCTCTTAATCGTCACAATCGTACTTCGGTTCGCGTCGGTGACTTCTGATCATTGCGGTAGTACCTAGCATCAGTACTCGTATTCTGCCGCATCATCTTCGCATCATCTTCCGATTTGTCAATTTACTATGAAGTGCGTAGCGTTTTTGTGCGCGAATTATACTTCTTAACCTTGTAACGAGAATTCCTCCGTTTGCCAAATTGTCACTTCAGTGTCTAAAAAACGAAAACATTGAAAACATTTTGCGAAAATAAAGTGTAATTTTTGTGTTGAAAACGGGAACAGATTCGTTCCCGAAACGTCCATTGAGATGAGTTAGAAGTTTCATTTTCATCAAATATATTTGTATTTCCGAATTTTTCAAAAACAAGGTGTCACTGACAAATAGAGAACTCCTCTTTTAGGTATCTAAAGGTTTAATTTCCAGCAGTGACATTTTGGGACAGATCACAAATCTGTCCTCGCTACAAATATATTGAAATAATTTTTAATACTCTTCTATTTCATTTTTGAGAAACGAGGAGAGAAAAACCCACTGAAAAGCTGAAAAATGAATGTACCACCTCCTCGAATAACTTACAGACACCTAATTTCGTTCCAAAAAGTTTGGTCAGAAAGGGTATATTCTCTGTTCTGAATATTATTTAGATATTATCGATGAATTTTGATTATCAATAATCGATATTTCTGAATTTTTATCGCCCAACCTTAATCTGAAGAAGGTTCATCCTTCAATTAATCAATAATATTTGATTATTTTCTTCAAATGCAGCACAAAATAGACAAAAGATTAAAATATATGCTAACTTGTGAATGGCATAGTAATAATAATAATAATGATATTTATTCAAGCCATCTTATTGTATGAATAAGAGTAGGTTATGACAAAATGATAGACATATCTAGTGTCAATTTCCTTGACATGTTTCAAAGCAGAATTGAATTAATAAGGTAGAGCCCGCAAAAGGATCTGGATGATTCTTGAACGGGGCTATGACTATACAGTGATGGGCAAAATTGTGGAATATACAGGATGATTGCAAAATATGGCGGATTCGAAAATGTTATCGCTAATGTAGCAACGTTTTCACAATTTCTGAAATTACTGTCAACTTTATTATTTCAGATGACAAGACTTTAATTTTAAATAATAACAAAGATATCTGAAACAAATCGCATTGTTCGAGATCCCTCAGATGACATTTCATAACAGCCCGAACGGATTTAATATTTGCGGCAAATCGTTGTGTCAGTGCTGGATGTCTTTCCCATTCAGTACGAGGAAGATTATCTGTAAATCTCCTTATAACTATGCCCTTTCGATCTAGATAGCCCTTCACAAGTTTCCTCAAATCTTTCGATGTTACTAAAATATGTGCTTCGATTTTTTTTTCTTCTTTTTGATATCTTTAGGAAGCCAGTCTTTTAGACATTGCTTCCGACTTAATGAGTCGAACTGTCTTCTTCTAATTTTGCTTGGGTACAATTGCAGTAATTCCTGCTTCCAACGGCTCTTTTTAACTTCTCAGTTGTATGAAGTCGCACTTCCACCTGAAAATCTTAGATGTCGACTAGTTATTCACCCAGAGAGAGATCTCTGTTGTTATTGAAAATATAAATAACAAATGATATAATGAATCCGCTGGAAAATTCTCTTTCGATTTTCATAAAAAAAGCAGGGTGTGTCATTTGAAGTAATAAAGATATTGGGAACAATCGAATCCGCCGTATTTTGAAATTACCATGTAAAAATAATCAAAAAAATTCATGAAACGGTTACCGAGATGTTGCGAGAACATTTTTTCGTCAACTACAAAATATATACGTAGTAATAGTATAGATATCATGTGCTAGATAATTCAGAAAATTGAAAAAAAAAAAACAGATCAAAGAGGATGTGATAAAAAATAAACAAACATTTTAGAAATTCAATATTGCTGAAAAGGTTTGGCAGGAAGGTTTTATAATATTAGAATTAAAATTATGATTATTCAATTTCGACATGAGCTGTTCCGAGTTCCTTGATTTCATACTATCATATTGTTCTTGTGTTTCCATAATCTCTTATCTAATTGATGAAATGAACACAAAAGCGTGTTTTATTGTTATTCAGCGTCTTCATAGCATAGACGAATTTAAAAACAATATCTCATACAACACCGGATATATTCTGGACATCCAAATCATGCCCATTTCGTGTCAGAATATCTTTTGACTACTTCTGGATCTATCCAAAATTCACCCAAAATGGATAAACAAATGTGTAGAAGTCAGAAATATGTGATCCATAGAATTAATAGAATAATAGAAGGTAATTAACTGGAAAAGAGATGAAACATAGGATATCCTGTTTGGACCATTGAGGTGTACCTACAACGTTTCCTTGCATATCCGAAATAACGTTAATCTGTTATTTTTTCATTAATTCAAATAAATCTAGGAAATCTTTCATTATATTTTTTATAATGATGAAATAATCGTTGAAGATATTCTCAACACATCGATGTGTTCTTATTACTACTGTGATGTTAAATATAGCTAAAGAATGAAATTTCAAATTGAAATAGTTGCCTGTATACTGGCCATTATATTTTTCTGTTCATTTTCTAAAAACTATGAACTTATTGCTACTAGAATGAGCAGCATCATCAGACACCCCAAATACTGGTTAGGATATAAGACAGCCTCGTGGTGGTGGCATCAGACAATGAGCGAAAGGTCGCACGTTCAATTTCCCGTGATAACAGTTTTTTTTATTATTTTCTGACGTCCTTGAAGACGACTATCTTATGAACGTTCCGGTTGGTGGCCTGAGAGCATCCACTGAACGTCCATTCGGATGTCCAGTGTTGTATAGGATAGTTACAAAATATTCTCACAGTACATGAAATATAATATAAATTTTCAGTACCAATGAGATTTGAAAAGTATAACTTCACGCACCGAAATGCGTGCGGAAAAGTACAACTTCGCACATGCTCGTAGGTAAATATTATTACTTGCACCATCATGAACCTAGCAGAGCCAATTGTATATTTCAAATTTGCAAGAGTTTTGCATAATTGATTACGACACCAGAAAATTTTTCGATTACCACATTTGAATAGCTTTTATTATGATAACCTTCACATCCTCATTTTTTTTCCTTTCAATATAACATTCTCTAGTCATTATTTCTCCAACAACTAACTTATATATATAATATATCAACACTGGGAGTATGCCCACATTTTTGTTTTCTTTCTATTTTTCATTATTAATTACTTGAGACTACTTTAACAATTTTGTATGCATATGTATTTATTTTATCTATTTGATATTGTCTTAATTACCTTCCGTTCATTATATGTGTTTAAAAAAACAACGTAAAATGAACTACACTTCTCAACAGCTCGTATATGGGCTCTAAAACATACATAAAAATCATTCCATATAAAAAGTATATTAGTTTTTTTCCCAATTTTACTCTGACATAATTTATTACTCTTTTATCACTAATTCATCACCATAAACCAAAAGACAAATAACTTTTTGGAATTTTTGATTTGATGAATAATTTATTTCAACAAACACCTCTAGCTCATTCGCGAACTTATTATTACTCATTTGATAAAAAACAGCTCTATAAATATATCAACCTAGCAGAACCACTATATACACTACAGAATTGGAAGGTACCATAATTTATCAATCTGCTATTACTAATTAATAGAAAATTTCACCTAACGGAAAAGGTCGCCCATTCCTTCAACTCGATGTCAACCAAGCTGTTTTAGAAATCATCGAGTTCTTGTAAATGTAAAAACTTGTGATTCGGGTTCTTGTTCTACTAGGCTGAAATCAAGATAGAGGAGTCGGCGATTTCTTCCTTTGAATGAATGTACATTTTTCGGTTGGTGGTAATGAATTAGTAATGAAGGAGTAATGGATTATATGGCACATTATAAATTTGAAAAACAATAATGTTTCATGTAGTGGCTCTGCTGGGTTAACATAAAGAGACGTTCGTTTTTTCCATTGAATGATAGATAGTTATTTATTGACTACGTTATATAAGACACATTTAAAGCAAGTAATGTCATTCATTATTTATACAATGTCAACTATGTGAATACTATGGCATGTAACAATAATTTTGTATACACAAACGCACACACTGAATCAAATATAAATAAAATGAGTGTTGCATAAACACAAATACAATCGTGGAATGTTGTTGAAAATCAATATTCAAAATAGATAAACATTATATATATATATATATATGTGTGTGTGTGTGTGTGTGTGTGTGTGTGTGTGTCTGTGTGTATATATATATATACATATACATACATACATTTGCAATAGAGTCCAGCATATCAACATACAGTGTTCTAATATGTTCATGGTAGAAACAGCAAATTCTTCCACAGACTAGAAACAGTGTTCAAGTAGGTAACATTTTATTTTTTTTTTGTTGACTTATTCCGATACTTTATTGTAGAGACCTAGAGGGGGGGAGCGTTGTTTTTTGATTTTGTAAGTCGGAAATACTGTGTTTTCAGGAGATTGAATGAACGGATTTGTGACATTAGTGAAAATGACATTAGTGAAAAATTATTTTTGTATTCGTGAATATCAATCATAGGGTATTATATGAAGCATATGAAACACGGTAATGGCATTATTCCATATTTAACAAACAAGGGTCCGCAGTGATCATTATAATTCACTTCAGCTATTATTCTGATACATTTTTTCTGCAGAGTAAAGATTTGGTTGGTGGTACTTACGTTCCCCCAAAGGATCAGACCATTTGTTAATTGGGAGTGCACCAGTGAATAGTAAGCAGAGATCATCAGTGTGTAAATGTTCAGCACCTTTTTAAGTTGTCGTAACAGAAAAATGTAACTGGATATTTTTGAGCCCATTTGATTTATGTGTTCCGACCAGTTGAGTTTATCATCTAAGATTATACCCAGTACCTTCACGGAGTTTCCATTTGCAACCTGGTTGTTTGTGGAAATCGTGAGGTGTTGGGTTTTTTCCTCTATTCAGTTTGAGTTTGTTTGCATTGTATCACGTTTCAGCTTTGTTTTCAGCATCTTCGATAGCTCTATTTAGGCTCAAAATATTTTTATCACAGTTTACTAGAGTAGCGTCGTCTGTAAACATAATTATATTTTTTGGAAAAAGGTAAAAAAAGAAGCCGTTGATGTAAATGATGACAAGTAATGGGCCCAAAATTGCGCCCTGTGGTACTCCATGATTCACGGGTCTAATTTCTGATAACTCATCATTCACATAGACACTGTCTACCTCTAATACCATAGAATTCAATTTTTTTTATATAGTTTCGAATGAAGTTGCTATGTTTTTTTTTTGTTTGAACCATTGACTGCGAGTACTTTTGCTTGTAGTAGTTATGAGCGGCCTTATCAGTGGGGTGTCGCGCATGTTTCGTAGTTCTTGATTGGACCAATTCACCGGTGGTTTTGAAGTTACATCGGTTCTTCTTTTTGGAAAGTGTTTTTCCACAAGAGACTGAGTAGAACGTTGGGTATACAGATGGCAATTACTGTTATGTACTGGCCATAATGATCTGATAGGCAAGGATCAATTCCCGTATCATACGTATTGACAGAGATATTAGTCAATATATTGTCAATGCAACTTGCTGATGAATCAGTTACTCTTGTATTTTCTGTAATATTTGCAATTGAACCGAATGTTGCCATCAGAGATGCAAGATCATTATAATTTTTAGTTTTCTCGAGAAAATCTATATTGAAGTCTCCCATTATTATAATTTTTGCGAAAGAACTAGAAACTCTTACGAGTAATTGTTTGAATTTGTCAAGGAAGATAGTTATGTCTCTTGTGCAAGATCGGTAGACTGTCGATAGAATCTCAATGTTGGAGATTCCAGCAAAGAATATATACGTGTTATACACGAACACGTATATATTTTTTGATTATACATTATACATTTTTTAATTAACATCGTGGTGCGCCATCCTGATCGGATAGTAAAGAGGAATAAGTTCGCGAATGTGGTAATTAATTGGTAATAAATCAGTAATGAATTATGCACCAGAAGAAGTTTTCGAAAACTTGTTGTTTGAGTTTTGGTTTTGCTACATTGGTATCGATTGATCAAGTGAATTCGCGATTTCTTGTAACTTCAACTGAAAGGTAAAATTTTCGAGTTTGTAGTAGCAAATTAATAGTAAAAAAGTGATAAATTTTGTCACAAGTAAAGTTTGAAGAGATGCATTTTTTATATTTTTTTTATATTCAAACTGGATTAGAAAAATCATTTGGAAATCCTACGTTTGATTGTCGTTTCAGTTAGTTACTTGTAATTCAGGTCAGGAAGAGTCATCGACGCTTGCAATTGTCATGGAAAAATAATTGATTATCTTGAGTGTAGATTCAGACACTGGTTGAAATACTCAGATACAAAACGTTGGTGATTTGGGAATATTTGTTGTATAAAATTTGAGCTCTCATTTTTATATATTAGACCAGTTGGCAACCTTAGCCACAAACTCCACCTATTGAAAGTAATCCAAAGTGGTCTTCATCAGCAAAGAAAAGAGAGCTACACCATCTATTGAAATTGATCCGAAGTGGTCTTTCACTGTGGTCTGCAAAGAATAGAGGTTTCAAACTGGAAATTCCCATACAATATTCCATACATTAATCTTTTGAGTATCCCTAACTCGATTTCTGAATTTCTCTCTCCTAAACCACCACTGTATTCAGGCAAACAAAATAAAAAAAAAATCAAATTGTTTGAGGCTTTTTAGAGTTTTTTCTAGACTAACACACGGCGATTGAGTGTTATGCACTGTATGATCTAGAAATTCAAAGAGAGAGAGAGAGAGAGAGAGAAAGAGATCTAGAATTTTATATAGAATAGTGTAGAAATAATTGGCCATTCATTTTGTTTGTCAATCTTTTTATTTGTTTGATAAAAATCCTGTACAATTCAAAATATATTCAGATGATAAAACAAAAAATGAAGATTGGCAACTGGGATCAATTTGAGGAATTATGAAAAATGATATTAGTCATATCTCAACTAAGCCAGTTCTTCAGAATGGACTTCTCTTTTTGATTGGTCCTTCATACCTGCTTTATACTCACTAGGATCAAGGTGAATGGTTACAATATGTTTACCTGGGATCATGACTAATCCCAACATCCTGGGTTCCTCATTTGAAGAATGTACTTTGCCATCGGAAGGTAGATACTCTGAACAGGAACCTAATATTATATTTGCATCTCTATCAGTACACAAGAATATCCCTATGAGAACTCTACCATCAGTCATTTCTACACGAAAGGACTTGTTCAACCAAGAGCACAGTTTAACAGCACCAGGAGTCTTCTGAAGAAATAGAACAATGAACTCATTGAATTGTTGTTCGAAAACCTCTTACATTCGAAGATGTATCTTGGTTTTTCAGGGGTTCTGGTTGGTTTGCAGGTGATATATCTTCAGATAGTTTGGAATCCATGATATGGCTTCAAGATCTGAAATGTATGCTTCTAATATAATATCTTGAATATTCATCCGATAACAAACTGATTAAAGATCAGACGTAGGTAATTTTTATCTTCGATACTATTCGTGGAATTATTATGTTTTGTACATTTTTCATAGCCCAAAGTGAAAAAAAATTGTTGTCCATTAATAACCAAAACAACAACTTTTAGTATAGAGGACGAGATCATGGTGCTTTGCTTCTTCTTCTTGTTTCTAAAAGAGTCTACCTGTAATTCGTGAAAGGGAACGAGAATAGCCGAACGTGAGTTCGATTAAATACTATGGTTCAACCATAGAGAACAATCTGTAATACTGTGACGATTTTCAAGAGAGGTCAATGAATACGTGAGTGTATTTGGTATTATCACCGACTAGGTGATATATATATATATATATATATATCCGACAAGGAAGTGTAATTCTCATTTTGTAACGTTTTTGTTTTAATGTCGTAATCATAGATGAGGTGCATTAGGGGCCATATATCAGAACATCAGAACGGATGAACCTGCCATAATTGTCAGTCATAGTAACAAAGAGTATGAACAACTATTCTATGATAGTACATCATCATCCCATTCGAAGACAGACTTGGCAGAGTTCACTGTTCAGTCTGAGTGAGTTCAAAGATAAGTAATATTAATTACACGCTTATATTATCTGAACGATTATGAATGCAGGTATATGCATACGTTATATGATATATATATATATCATATATGTATTAACTACAATATTGACCAAACGCCATAAGAGCAATGTTAGAAAAGTGATGCTTCATTATTTACGTCTTTCCTTGTCTAATTGGCAACGATGATCGAGGGCGCATGCGCAAAATTCAAATTTCATCCAAAATTCATTTTGGCGCATGTGCATAAATTCATCCTTGCCAATTATACTCTTTTATTTTGACATCAGATAGGCTGTCCTTATTATCAATATTCGTAGTTAATACATATATGATATATATATGATAACGCGATTTCTAGTAGACAAACCAGACGAGCTCAAGCTGGTCACCCCTACACTGTCAGGCTCGAGACCAGTCGAACATATCGCTATACCAAGCATCATTCATCAATAGAACGGCAAAGTTTTGTAATTCTTTGCCTAGTGAAGTCTTTCCTGATGCTTACAACCTCCAAACTTTCAAGAAAAATTCCAACACCTTCCTACTCTCCCAAAAAAAGCCAGCGGTGGACGCTGGCTAACACGATGTTCCTCGAACATCATAGGTTTTCCTCTCGTGTAGTCCACAGATAAAAAAAAACGTTAATGAACGCTTTGGAGTTAGGAAGATAACTCAGAATGAATTTTTTACTGTTGCAAGAGATAAGTAACGTATCTCCGGTCTTACAATTTCATTTCCATTTCTTTGGATTCATATTCAATAATTTCATTGTTTTTCCATGAAAACGTGTGAAAAAGATTTTCCTACAAAAATTGTTGAATATTAGATATTCAACGCAGATGAACATTGTTTTTCCGGGGTTAAAAAATTTCAAAACTGTCAATCATAGACTTATCCCTAATAGTACGATCCAGTATCGATGGAGGCGGCTATCAATTGTGCTCCACCTCGAATATACGATTCACATCTCTATACCAGTATCCTATTAGATCGGGTATATTCGGAAAGTGAGGCAGCCTCCTTTGGCAGCCAGTTCATTGCCAGTTTACAGATTCTCAACAATCTTAAAATCAAAAGTTGTAAACAACTCAGCTGGTTGAAGAATAATCACTAAAATATATTCCACAAATCCACTTTTCTAGGCTCAGTATTAGGTATGAGTTCTCCGAAAAACTGTTGCCTGTGTTCTGCCAAAAGTAATATCTCCTACTCTCTATCAGAAGATCAGTCTAATATGCTGGAGGCTTTGACTTCAATAAAGGTAAATTCATGCCATAATGCAGTTTTAAATTATGAAAACAGAGGGGAACACCGTAAATACTTTTTAGTAAGCAACAGTACTAAACAAATATTTTCCAAAACAAAATGATAATAATAATGCAAACAAAACATCACAAATGTTATCTCAAAGTCAAACGTGATCATCAACTAGTCTCGATTGCAGTCAAAACACTTCTCAAATGAAATCAACACCTCTCGAGTAAATAAACACTTCCTAAGTGGAACCTCAACACCTCTCAAGAGTAATTGAAACATGATAAGATCATTATTTTTTGATCAGAAATGGGTGTCCTTCCAAAATGTCAAAATTTTTTTAAATGAAACTGCAGTAGATTACACTTTTATTTCATACCTGTTGAGTTGGTATCCATGTGCAGACTATAAATTATTCAAATTCGTTTGTTTAGATTGTTTGGTGTATTTTGTTGTATATTTTTTACTCCTATTATATTTCTGACTTGCTTTATCAATGAGAAAAATTTTTCTCAGACAAAGTATATACAAGGTGTAACTATATATATGTAAGTATATACAGGTGGTAATTCCTTGTCATATTTTATGAAAAAAAGTTCATATAAACGCATGTCCCAACTTGCTCCATTCTCGATTTTGTTTTGTTTTGTTTGTGTTTTATTTGTAAGGCGGTGCTATTTGTCATGAATTATTTTTTTAATTTATTTTTCCACTCCATTTTTTTGTCATTTGTTTTCAATTTTGACCAAAACTTTAGTCGATACTTCAGAATATGAGTGGATTGTTCATCAATAGTATTTTTGGATATTGTCAGAGTACCATTATGGTGCCATTTGGAAAAATGAAGTTTCGAGGGAAAATATTTTGGTTTCATTTTTTAGCACCACAATTCCTCTTTCAATCGAAATAACGCTAGTTTAGCAGCTTTTCGATCATTTGGAAT
The DNA here is from genome assembly GCA_963576655.1 of Gastrophysa polygoni. Classification (NCBI taxonomy): domain Eukaryota; kingdom Metazoa; phylum Arthropoda; class Insecta; order Coleoptera; family Chrysomelidae; genus Gastrophysa; species Gastrophysa polygoni. The sequence goes on along the minus strand of OY755084.1, from coordinate 34,779,266 downwards.
CATTTTAGTGGGTTCATGACTATCTACATCGAAAAATAAAATATCCTCTGAACATCTGTTCAATGATCGAAGGAAATATCTGTTCATCAGATGAAATATCAACTTTTTGCATCAGAAAACTATGAGGTTTTAAAAAATTAAATAATATACACGGTGTTCTCAAAATCAAAAGCTTCCGAAAAAAAACTTAAGTTGAAAAATTTCAATGAATATGTGTGCCTATAATGATGATCATATTTGATGTTGCAAATTTCAGAAATGTAGGAAGGAGAATAGGGCGTGTAACATGAGTCTGTATCATCCAGCATGCAATGCCATGATGATCATATCCGATAAATGTAATAAAATACTTGTTGTCAGATCCAATTAGTAAGTGTAATGCTTAGATTGGCACAGAAACTGTGAAAAATGAAAATCAAAAGTATATTCATACTTTTATCAACTATTGAATCTTTATTTTTGTTAAATTGACAGTTGTTTCTGCTATTATATATGCATTTCAGGTCTATCCAGCTCATAACAATAAGTTTTCATTAATCAGAAACGTTTCATCCGTTCCTTGGTGGGCGTGTCCAACATAACCTCATGTCGTGACATTTTCATCGACTATAAAATACTAATGGTACCTTCACTTCTTATTTTAGAATCATGAGTTTATAATAATGATAAAGCTGATATTAATGATGATATTTACAAAGATTGGGACAATGACTGGAGAGAAATAGCAGAAAAAAAAAACAAATAGCTCATATTTCTTGATACATATAAAATTGTCTAATAAAATTATATCTATGATTGCACTATTGATAAAAAGTACTGTACCATTCTAACTAGATTGAAAACAAACCATGGGTGTTTTCCGTACCATTTGCATAAAATAGGGGTGATAAATTCACTCAGATAACGAAATAGCCGATCTAAATCATATGATTTTTAGCTGCAGGAAATTTCATATAAAGGATATGTTAGAAGGTCTTGTAAGGGTCGGGGTTCAGTTTCCAACGTCAGTCAGAGTGTTGCTTACTACTGGGGACAAAAACATTTTTGACCTATAAGTGAATTTTATAACGAAAATGTTTGAAATTTGACAAAATATTGAATGTGTCTAACTGAAGGACTAACGTTCATGGCCAAAAAAAAAATAGTTTCCGCAGTGGACTTGATACCAGACGTAAATATGTCTTTTTCCTATGACCATCTATGAAAACAAATGAGGAAATTGAATAACACACTGTCGAAAGTAAAACACACACGTATTGTGAAATTTCAAAAGCACAGGCTCCCAGTTATTAATAAATGTAATGATATTTTACGTAGAAATAAATTTTACTGATAATATCATCACATATGGAATTTACCATATATTTAAGTGAACATATTTTGAAAAAAAATTAATGAATCCACTACATTTTGCATAACAACCTGAAAAGTACAGCGGATACATACATGATAATGACAGAATAACACAGTAGGGTCAGTTCAGTGAAGTTGGTTACCAAAGATGACAGCTGAAATATCCGAAGATTGCCAAACTTCAATCAATTCATCTGAGCACACATTTATCTTCACCTACGATATAGGCATTGTTTATCAAACCATCTAACGGGTCACCGCTCGGGTATTCTCGTTCCTGACTGCTGTATCTTGAGTTGCGTGGTAGCTGTCGACAATAAGCGAAATCCGGGTCTTATAACGCACATATTTCAAATATTTGTGGTCACCTACAAGGGTTATTCCAAAAGTAATAAAAAATAATGAATACGACAGTGTTACAAAAGTGTTAGTGTTGAAAAATACAGAATATTTTTTTTTCTGAATCATCAGACTTTGTTGTTGAAAAATCTGAATTATTTCGGCAAATGTCATATTTCGACATATTGTTAACTTTTTTCAATGGAACACATGTATTTTATTTCCATAAACTAAAAGAGATTTCTTATGATTTCAGAATCAGAATTTCAGATCAGAAACATGTGGTTCATTTCGTTCATTCGTTTTCGATTCACATTTCATCGCTCATATTTGGAAAACGGATGTATGCTATAAACCACATGTATATATTTTTGAAATAAAAACAATATCTCATTCAAGATAGAGATAGGGTGTTCCATTGAAATAAAATTGATATCCTGTCAAAATATGACATTTGCCGAAATAATTTGCTTGGAATAGAATTAGAAAATATGGATGGGTTTCCCATCGATCGTACCTACTTCCGAATCACGTCAGAGTACTATTATGATACCTGCATCTGAAAAATGGAGTTTGGAAGAAAAAGACGTTTTGGTTTACTTTTTCGGCAACTATTCCTAACCACAATAAGTTTTATCGAAATATCGCTAGTGTAGCGGTCATTTGGAATCATTTTAGGAAAAGAAAGAGCTATCGATTCATCTGGATGTGCAAAAAAGAAAGGTGTAACCTCGGGTGTAACTTTGCCAACAGTCAGTTGATCACTGCTGGTTGACTCCCTCTCGTTTGCCATTTTCGTTGGTTGGATTCCTCCGCCTTTCTCTAGGCGCGAACTAGGGTCTTTTTGAAACATTATTCAATCACTCACCTATGAAATGATATAGTCTGATCTTTTTTGAATCTGTTATTACAGAAAAACACCATTTCGAATAAAGTTTTGAAATCCTTCTTTGACTTGATGGGCTGAACCGGCTGAATGAACTAGGATGATTCACCAATTTTCAATATTCAAACAACAAGTAAAACTGAGTCTCTTTCTTTCAACACATTTATGGATCAATAAACTTCGCTACACAATAGATATGTGTGAATAATCTTACACTGTGAACTCGATAAGAATGAAAATAACTGAAAGAGTCGTATCTCTCAATATAATGGCATGACACATCAAAATGTTCTGACAATGCCAACAGTCGTTATTTTTCATCGCTGCGACTCCTTCTTATGGTTGTTTCAATTCCTCTCTAAGCTCGATCTTCTATAGATAATTATATCATAATTGGGGCAGATCACGAATCTGTCCTTACTGCAAATATATTGAAATAATTTACAATAACTTCTACTTTATTTTTGAGAAACGAGGAGAGGAAATCCTTCACAAAAGTTGAAAAATGAATGTAGCACCTCCTCGAATAACTCACAAACTCACAGAATGTCTATAATAACATATCTTTGGTTCATGGCTAGCGAATCGAAAAATAAAATGTGTATTCGAAAAGATGAAATATTAACTATTGGTTTTCCCTGGATTCACAAAATTATGACGTTTTCAAAATTGTAATAATATACAGGGTGTTCCAATTGGAAATCGAAAGCTGATGTCATCTCCGGAAACCCGGAAGTTTAAAAAATTCTGATTATGCCAAAAAGTGCCCTCTAGTGAGCATATTTGATTTTGAAAATTTCAGAAATGTAGCTGAAAAACAAAGGAGAAAATGGCGTGTACCATGAGTCTTTGGCACCCAGTAGATATTTTAAGACTTATTATTCAATATGGTTCAGTTGAAGAACACACTTCCAAACGCCATCTCATCTATGATTTCAACAATTCACCTAGCACATAGATGAATAAGGACAATCTATTTTCATTTGATTTATTGAGATTATCATTTGTAATCCTTATCTGCCATTGAATATTTTCCTTCATCTATCAAATACCTTGTATACATATTTCCAATACACCACTGACAATACTGAACAAAAAGTATAAACATATTTAATATCATGATGAAAATCGGCAACTAAATTAATGTGTGTACAACAAAATTTTCATATCATAGGGTTGTTCAAATCGACAAATATAATTCATATTATTTTCAAATGCTGCAAGGAAAGTTGGTTTGCAGTTATCTTTTTTCGTTTTCAGATAGAATCCAATAATCTAAAAAATTCAACTGATGCATGTATCCAGTGTTGGCTCAAACTAAAATATCTCTATAAAATCAAGCAAAGATTCGTCAAATTTAGCAGACAACAAAATCTATCAGAGTACTCTGGTTTGGATCATATAGAAGTTGAGGAGATACATTTTTGTGATGATGGTGATGTTAAAAAAGAAGATGGATTGTATTCAGAAGAAATTAATCAACTTGGGGAAATTGTAGATCAAAATGATAATGCTGGAATGAAAGTTGATAAATTGTGCTTTGCAAAGAGAGTTGAAAAATTACACAAAATAGAAACGAATTCAGACAATAAGATAACTCCTTGCAGGATATGTGGAGATCATATTTTTGATATTGAAATGTTGGACCATACAAAAAGTCACTTTTTGTCAAGGCTAAAATGTGATCAGTGCAACATGTATTGCAATAACATTGAATCCTATCGAAATCATGTAGCTCAAGCGCATGAAGACAGTTTATCTAGAATTTGGACATGTAAAAATTGTAACGCCACCTTTTCCTACAAGCCATTGTATTTGATACATCACAATAGGGCTCATAGGAAACGTATAGGATTGTCATTGAAACTCAGAATTCGTCAGGATGAAAATAAGCCTCATGATTGCCCTTATTGTAATAAGCGATTTTATAATGAAGTGAATTGTTTGAAACATCTTAGGACACACAATAAAAAGAAATGTGAGATATGTGGCGCGTTTGTTTCTCAAACTAATTTCGGGACGCATGTGAGGACCCACAAAGAAAAACCTATTTGTTGTCATATTTGTGGGGTTTATTATAAAAATTCAGTATGCTTGAGAAGCCACATTCACTACACACATTCTACTTCAACATACCTGTGTGAATTTTGCCAGAAGATTTTCAAGAAATCGTATACTTTATCTATGCACATCAAGAGAGAACATACTGGTGAGTAAATATCATTGTGATAATATTAGAATTATTTTAGTTTCATGTTTATATTTTTCGTTGATACTTTGATAGATGGTGGTCATGAGAAAACCAGCTGCAATATGGAATTTTTTGAGTGCAGTAGCTGCACTTATTTTATGTCTACATTTTTATTGTATTTAGCAGAGAGTTAGCACAACCACCTACTTCTATGAAGATAAGTGTTTGCAACTGTTTCTGACTGAAATTTTCGCATCCCCACATCACCTCAAATATGATTGATGTACGGGAAATTGTTTTATTTGGAAGGAAAAAAAAGGAGAGAATGACACATCCAACTCTTTTGTCAGCGACTAAGAGCTTTTTTGATTGAAGATACAAGAATGAGAAACGACAGAGAGATGCACAAATAAGAGCCTGACTGTATCTGACTTATAGCGTTGATTGATATATATATATCAATAAACGCTTATAGTCTTGTGTAGCTCACAAACGATCTACTACGATTAGGTAACTCAAAAGGCATTTTCTGCTTTATCGGATCAGGTATTACAGTCAATCATAAAATCGAGTTGATCCATTGATAAACTCCACTTACAGTTTCACCGGAACTTTGTTTTTTCAAACGAAAACTTGTATATTGCTTTCGCTAATTCTCATTCTGCATGAAATTACCTAACTGTCGTGATATTTTGGGTTTCATTTCGTCAACTGAGGAAGTTACACAAGGTTACCTTTCCGTACCTTCAAGATCTGATTCCATTCCTAGAAGAAATATTCCTTCCATAACAGTGTGTGCGATTTCGAACAGCAAAAACCTCGTAATTGGAAACCTTTTGACCGATTTTTAAAAATTTTTCAATGTTGATAGATCTGAAACATTCATATTTTCAAGGCCTACTATTCTTTGCTGAAGTGGCCGATATTTCAGAAACATTTTTTTTTCGATTCAAGGATAGCTGAAATAACCTCATAAAAAATTTGAAAACCTTATCTCATATAGAGTGTTGTCATTCAATGGTGATTCTTTTAATTTTTGCTTTTTCCATTCACCCTGTATTGAATCCAAAGAGTTCATGTAACCGGTGAAATGGTAATTTGATGAAGGAATACATCGAATACTTAAATCCGAAGGTTCATCGTAATTCTATAGGAAGGTGTCTCTAGGTGAACCAAAAAATGTGTAAGACTTGAGAAATTTATGTTCAAAAAAACCCTATAAACCACATTTCAAAACAAAAATTGCCTAGTAGTCGTTTCTGGAATCTCGAATGTCTAGCAAACAATAGTAGGCCTTGAAAATATGAATATTTCAGATCCGTCCACATTATCTAGAAATCTCGTTGAGTACCTACCTACTTACTCTATTAGAGATTTTTTGTTCTTGAAAATCAGCCAAAGGGTTTCCAATTGAGAGGGTGTTGCGGTTTCAAATTGCACATACTGTATGTACGGAAACGGTTCGTTAAAAAGGAAATAATTTTTTAAACAGAATACGAAACCCTAAAAAATCATATGCACACGAAATTTGCGAGACAGGAAGCCAAGATTTGATTTTTCTTGGCGACTGACGAATTCATTGACATCTCTAGAACATCATAGAAAGGTGGACGATCTCTCCCCTTTTCATGAATATTTCCGTGGTCGGTGTTCGACGGAAAATTTATTTGTTGTACCCCCATGAACGATTCCAGGTAGACTGGGATGAGGCTGGCCCCTAGACTGTCAGGCTCGAGACCTGCAGGACTTAACAAGCATTGTTCATTAATAGAACGGGAAAGTTGTGGAATGATTTGCCTAGTGAAGTTTTTCCTGACGCTTATGACCTCTAAACCTACAAAAAAAATTCCAATACCTTTCGTCTCTCACCTTTCGTGTTGGCGAAAAATGTTCGTCATTCCGATCCACCCTTTCATTATGATATCTCTTTGGTTTCATTTCCAAAATATTAAAACGAATAAAGAAAAAGCCAATATCACCAATGAAATGAAATAAAAAATTCGAATAGTTTTCTCTTCTTCTGAAGATGTAGTATGTCTTATTTTACTGATTTATCTGCTACCGTGAAGCCACTTACCTCGTGTAGATAATACTGATGCCCCAAAAATTATTATCAATTCAAATCAATTATCCACCTCGATACAAGTGAAGAATCGGTAAATTTATTCTTGGGTACTCTCACTACCAAACTAAAATTGAAAAAAATCAATTTTCACTCTTTGTTTATGTTTTTCCGAATGTGTCTAATGAGGAGCCAAGTAAAATTGGTTTTATATGTACATACATTGCATTGAATATGAGTCACGGATTATTTATGAAATCTTTTCTACGGTGTGTGATGGAAATTCACAAAAATACTTTGATTTTCAATTTAATGAGATGTTTTTCAATGAATTTGGTCTCTCATTTGATGATCTCTGAACATCCATGATCTCTATCTTCCCATAACTTTCTCGACAAGATTTCAGTGGTGGGAAAAATATTGAAAGACGATTTGATAATTTTTCAGGTGAAAAATCTCACGTATGTGACGTATGCGGTAAACGGTTCTTCACCTTCTTCAACCTGAACACTCACAAGAAAATGACGCATTTGAAGCTGAGACCACATGTGTGCCAGTACTGCGACAAAAAGTTCTCCAGCAAATTTGCTAGAGTCACTCACGAGCGTCAGCATACGAATGTTAAGCCATACAAGTGTGAAATATGCGGCCAGGGTTACAGACAGAATGTCTCATTGAAATCGCATAAAAAGTCTGCACACAATATAGTCGAAGAATTGACTTGTGAATGCGAAGTTTGTGGAAAAAAATTTGCTAGCAATTTTGCAATTATCAGTCATATGAGACTACATTAAAACCTGTACCTACGTGATGTTTGTATGAGTTTCATTAATCATACATTATTGATATATGAGTTTATGAATTTGAAAATTGAGTTTTTTCTGTCTCTCCCTAATGACATTATGACATCTGTGACATACTTATGCCTGAAATTGTTCCCTTCTGCTTGGTCTCAATGCCTAGAAAGCTATAGGGCCAGACGGAATACCGCCTACTATTCTTACACTAACTTACAATAACTATCAATGTTAGTGTGCTACAAGGATCTGTCTTGGCACCGACTCTGTTGAATGTGACGAAATGTCCAGTACATAGCTTTGTGGATGATAGTACTCTTCGAGAAGTGCAAGACCGAGACAGGTATCGAATTATTCAATGCAAAGGTTCTTGAACTTTTTTCAACTACCCCCCCACTTTGAGATTAAAAAGAATCGAGTGGCCCCATTTTTATCGTCTGTTGCGTATCACAAAAATGCAAAATTTAAGAGAAAATATTATAATTTATTGAAGTGAAACAAACTATTATTATTTCATTCAGCTAGAATAACAAGCTTTCTTATGGGTAGGAAGATTCGACTATATTCAATTTTCATTTCAAATACTGAGAACTCTACGGTTTCTTAGGCAGGGTGGTTCAAAGTTGGATTTTCATAGATAAAATTTGTCTGTTGTTGCCACCCTAAATTGCCTCATTACCCAATAATTTTCTCTGAATCTTCTACTACCTCCCTGCAAAAAACTTCCAGCGCCCACAAGGGGGCGTTATCGCCCGCGTTGAGAAAGACTGGTTTGAAGTATCGTATCATTTAAAGATGATAAGTGAAGAATTTTGAAATGGGGATCTGAAAATCTAGTAGAATTCAATGCAACAAAAACTCAAGCTCGCATCTTCACCAGGAAGGCAGATCGAACAATGCCCAATATGATGTTGTCAGGTACCACCGTTCCCATGAAGTCGTCAGTATCCATGCTGTATCACCACCATCAGCGCTCTTTCTTGGGACGATCATGTGAGGTCTATTCCAATCCTATGAAGATACCTAATTTTATTGAAAATAGATGGGGAATGTAAAAAGGTTATTGAAAGCACCTGTGAACATTCCAAGTTTCTACTAGATATGTGGATACAAACATGGAGTGCCTTTATTTTTCAGTGTGTGTAGATTTCACAGAATTTTCGAGATAGTGAAATATTCGGCTTCAATCTCTTGGATTTCGTAAATTTACTATTTTTTGTGGAGGGCTGCACCTGTGAAAAAAAATTAAATACCTCGAAAATGGATCCTTATCCTGTCATTCCCATTGCCTCTTGAGCATGACTATGTTTCAGTGCACATTAATCAATATTCCTTAAAATATTTGAATGCTTATATATCGGACGGATGAGATAAACACACGTATCTATGAAATAATGACATCAGCCGAGATAATTTAGAATTTTTGACAAAAAATTCTGATTCAGAAAATAAGAATGGAACTTTTGTATTCATTATTCTTTGAAAACATTCGAAATAGTAAAAAATATACGGAAAAACCTTGTACTTGTGGGTACTAAAATAATAAAAAGTTTATAGACATTTGAATATATGAAACATGAATGTAACTTGTCCATAATAACTACAAACCTTATTATTGATTATATGTTTAGCATTTCAATCAAAGTCACAGAAATAGAAACATTTCTCCTTCAACCGACTTTCTATCTTTTATATTAACGGAGTTAACCATACATTCAGCCCGAATCTGAAACACTCTATATGAATTCATTATATTACATTGTAGAAAAAAAATTATAGAAGTTCGAGTTGAAGTTGCACTTGAGCTGCCTTCGTTAGGGCATTAAAATGAATTTGGCTAATTTTAAAATTCCCAATCGCAGAATTTCACAATTGTATTATTATACTTACCAACCCAGAAATACAAAATTGTGTCATTGTACAACAATTGTGTGTTAATTGTGAATTAACAACGTAACAAAAACTTCATCTGAATGTTTTATTGAAACACGACTATATACACACAAACACACTGTAGTAGGTTCATATATGTTATTCACTAATCACTTGTTTTCATTCAATGGTTCATACCCTTCTTTCTCGATTTTTTCTTTGAATACCAAGTAATTTCTCTTTCTGTCGAAATGCTTCACCCATTGTGGGGAACATGATTTCTCGTAGATTTTCCGGAACTCCAAACAAATTGCATCTTTCGTGTTCTGCTTGTTGTCGTCGAGGCATTTCCAGTAAGTATCGCGTGCACTCCAACATAGCTCACGTTCCTCTCTGGTAGGAAACGACATGTCTGAAAGAATTGGAGACGTTTCATTCGTGATTTCAATCTGAAAAAGTGCATATATATGTTACACGCTTTCCATATGTATTGGTATTGCACAATATTTTTTATATTCAATAATGATATATGTATGTAAAAACCAAACTGTTATAAAATCAAATATGTAATCTACTGCAGTGTTTCATTGTAAAATTCTTGGACACTGTAAAAGGCTTCAATTAAAGTTTCCTTAATTGAATTTTCCAAAGATTTTTTGCATCTATGAATGAAAAGCAGGTAGGTGAATAAAGTTTCTTGAAATAGGAAGAGGTGTATCTTTTTATCTGACACTTGCTGGGTAATATATACTTTTTTCGTTGTATCGATTCTATTGAGTGTCATGCAAACAGATTCCAGTGACAGATTCAAGAATGGAAATACACGTTCTCAGTTCATTTGAAATAATTCTGAGTACATATAACATCCTGATGTCGATTTCTTTGTCAGTGTTACAATATGCAGATCAAATTTGAATTTGTTGTCTATGAATATACGTAGAAACTTGATGTATTTCGTTTAATAAACTCAGATCAAAATTCAAAGTGAGGATATTCGATTTTCGGGCAATGAAACATAGATAATCGGTTCGCATCTTTTCAATGCCAAACGGAGAGTATAATTTCGTTGTCAAACAGAACTGCATGCGAATCACATCTCAGGCTGGCGAGGTCGGACGCGTAGGAAAAGCGCACACTAGAAGGGGCTCACCTCACACAGGGAGGCCCACCTCGCTGATCTTCCTTTTGATGGAATTATCAGAAAGTTCAATTTCGGAAAATTATTTTCGCACGAATTATTCATCTATAGACTTACTGTGATAACTCAGTCAGCTAGAAGGTATATATTCATAGAATATTATGGAGGTCGAGAATTTAAAAAGAAAATAGATTAGTATATTCTGATAAAATGAAAATACCGTTAAAAATTTCAACATGACCACAAATTTCACAGTGTCTTATATCAGCACCTTTCAGATGAGCCACGAATTGAGATATCTTTTATCTCTATCATCGAATCATAGTCTCCACCTGAAGTCAATCCAATATATAATTTTTTCAGAATTTTTTGATCGATTCTAAGGCCTGAAAATTACTAATGAAGCTACAAAAACATTCACACCGGCAGAAATTTGCCGCGAATAGCACTGACGTCACGATGCCATCCAATGAAGTAGGTTATAGTTCAGTGATGCCATGATGAGTGCAACTCATACCTTAGTCACCACATGTAAAGGCTGGTTCATGCAACGTTCATTATAATTACATTTCAATTATATTATGATTAAGAAAAGTTGAATCGCTAATACTGATGCGGCGAGTTCATGCAATGCATTAGTGCATTTTCATAACATTAGTCCACTAAAAAGTTGGCCAACTTTCAACTATGCATTATAATTACATTATATTCATAGTGAAAACAGCTAATTCGCATGCGCCAGGTTTTCATTTGCTAGACATGAGCATGAAATCGAATTCCTGTCACTTCTCCTCACACCAAACCTGCGGTTTCGTGACCTTTTCTTTCGAACCAATACAAGCAAAGACAAAATCAATGAAGATAACAAAAGTCCAATATGCTGTGATCGAGGCGGTGCCATATTTTCACACAAGTAGCCCGAAAAACGAAAATACAAGACAAACATTAATTATTAAACACATACAGATGAATTCCACAATTCGTTGAATTTCGAATATCACACATGGTAAAAATCTCAAAAGTCTCAATACGCTTGCGCTAATGCGCTGTTGATGTGTTGTATGAACGGGGAGTTTTTCTTAGTGATAATATAATTGTAATATAATTAAAATGAAATTATAATGAGCGTTGCATGAACCAGCCTTAAGAGAGAATCTGTGAATTTCAGAAACTGTCAGATATTTAATCCATGAATTGTTTATCCATCGGAAACATTAGTATGTTAGGGTTTTACAAATGCAAAATGTGTAATTTTTTTTGCGATAACCACTAAATTCATACTTATGATGAATTTACAATGAAATGCATTTCGTCGTGTGAACTTGACAACACTGTATTGGCCTCTCGGATAATGACGATCTGTGCATACGTTCCACTGTTGCCGACTGGCAAATTCTTTTCCAATTTACGGATCTTTTTAGGTCATTATAATATTTTATATATGTGAGACCTCTCACTAATCTGCTAATTGTATTCGAACTGATATATGAAATTGATTATTATTATAAGGTATCTATAACCTTCATTTTGCGATAGAAAATACTTTACTGAAGGAAGTCCATTTGACATGAATATTCCCGTGTGAATCCTCGTTAAAATCAGATATTGTAGTGTAAGAAGTAGTCTTTTTTTTCAACAGCCACTGACAATACTCGTGATTTATTCTGTGCTTCGAAAGTAACGGAATATATATGGTTGAATAGAATTTCATCAAGCCTTTCTTCTGTATCAATTTTTGTAGTGGAGAATGAATATGATGGAATGCAATTTGAAGTGTTTCAAATTCTTCATAATAAACGACTTGGCAACATCGGTCCTCGAATGGAGATGGATTGTTATAAACCAATAAGGAGCTCAACAACCGACGTCACTAGGGAATTGACGAATCCAGAATGGTTGCTGTATGCGGGCGTTCATGGTCTCGTTCGAAATGAGCTCATATATTCAACGATTTCGAAGAACGCTCATGGATGCAAAAATAAATTCATGTCTGTAACTAGTTGATAGAGTGAATAAAAGTCTAAGATTCAACATCAGTCTACTTGCCTATTACCGAGGAAAGGAGTTTCCAAGTTTTTACTCATGATAAATTTTGTGAAAATATGAAGAAATCAACGGTTAGAGACGGTTCAGAGACATATGGCACGTTTTTATATTCACAAAGTTGTGTGGAATGCATTTGACCAATAATATCACCCGCATATTTCAAATGGACAAATCATTGGACATCTTTGCAATCCACCACGCCAATTTGGTGAATTTAGAAATTTACAAAGAGTTCCTTACACACAACTCACAACAGGCAGCCACAATACAGCAAATAGTTCACAGTTGATAGTCGAAGTTTAGCATAACCTTGGTTTATGTTAGTACAAATATCTAGATGAAGAGAAAGTTTGCTTTTGTTCGAGCCGAGTCAGTGAAAATTCATCCAATAGTGTCAATATTCAACGCATTAAATTGTATAAAAATCATAACCTAGTATAAAAGCTCTAATTACCTAGAAATCTAAGTGAATCGTAATGGTGTGTTGAGTCATCGAGAAAGCTACAATGCCCATTCAAACATGTGAGAAATTCTATTTACTATTGCCACTCTCAATAGATTGAATATATATTCTGGGATATTAACTCAATGTCTACAGCCACGATTCTCCCTCCCGCATAAATATTTACGAACCCTGTGAAAATGATAACCTTTGTTGTGATCTAACCCAACCATTACAAGAGAAGGAAGAACAGAATCCATTCAAGCGCTGGGAAAGAACACCATCACATGTAAAGACCACATATAAGGACGAGTCCAAAACTTCTGAGGGAACTGCAGCAGAAGGATTTGGACCCCGCACCAAATACTCTCAACACTTGGGTTGGTTTCCCAGCATTTTTCAAACGGAAATACACGCCATTGTCAAGGCAGCTATCGAAGCGTTGAACTCTTATCACATCAACTCGAAGACGTTATGGGAATGTCTTCACAAACTAAATAATCTGAGCAGAAAAAAACAGAGTGATCCTCCTCTGGATGCCGGGGTATACCGAAGGGGAGGGGAATGAACAAGCAGATACCCTGGTACGAATATGAGCATCAACAGCGATCAAGCTAGAACCATTCTGCGGCCTTGACAGAGCGGGATATCAATCAGAGTAACACAACGGCAGACTTCCTGTACACGTCAAAGATATTCTCGGCAAGTTCAACCGAGAGCAAGAACAATGATACTGATCAACCTCAGCAAAAAAAGTCCAAAGGCGATAACGGAATTTCTGATGGCGCATTGCGAACTGATAAGTAATTTACTAACCAAAATTAAAATTTCCAAATTTTCTAAGATTTTTTGGTAATACCTACTACAACCATTTATATACTCACCCACCCTCCGTACAGGGGGTGGTATATTCTTGTGGATTTTGGAAAAAATGGTAGAAATTGTTGACTTTTTCGTATCTCCTGATAGTTGACTTTTTCGTATCTCCTGATATCATCACTACCACTCTGGTAGTAGCTACTACTACCATTTATACTCAGCCACCGTCCGTACAGGGGATAGTTTATACTTTTGGATCTCGGAAAAAATGGAGAAACATGGTAGAAATTGATGACTTTTTCGTTCTTCCTCATGATATCTCGTGCCTCCTTACAGGTAGTATCTCATCACTATCATCCTGGTACTAGCTACTGCCACCATTCATACTCATCCTCCCTCCTGCATCCAAACTACCCCCTATACTGAGGGTGGGTGAGTATAAAAAATATGGTAATATAGTAGCTACTACCAGGATGAGATATACTATAAGGAGGTACGAAAAAGTCATCTATTTCTATTTTTGGCATTTTTTCCGAAATCCACAAGAATAAAATATCCCCTGTACTGAGAGTGGGTGAGTATGAATGGTGGTAGTAGCTATATACTACCAGGGTGGTAGTAGTTATATGTGTAATATCCCAAAAGCCTCAGAAAATTCGAAAATTCTCATTTTGGTCAGTAAATTAGATTTCCCCAAAGTCATTAATGTTTCAATTCCGTTTCATCACAAGTTTGTTAAGTATTCAAGACTGGTTCATGCAACGTTCATTATAATTACATTTTAATTATATTATAATTATATTATCACTAAGAAAAACTCCCCGTTCATACAACACATCAACAGCGCATTAGCGCAAGCGTATTGAGACTTTTGAGATTTTTACCATGTGTGATATTCGAAATTCAACGAATTGTGGAATTCATCTGTATGTGTTTAATAATTAATGTTTGTCTTGTATTTTCGTTTTTCGGGCTACTTGTGTGAAAATATGGCACCGCCTCGATCACAGCATATTGGACTTTTGTTATCTTCATTGATTTTGTCTTTGCTTGTATTGGTTCGAAAGAAAAGGTCACGAAACCGCAGATTTGGTGTGAGGAGAAGTGACAGGAATTCGATTTCATGCTCTATGTCTAGCAAATGACATCCTGGCGCATGCGAATTAGCTGTTTTCACTACGAATATAATGTAATTATAATGCATAGTTGAAAGTTGGCCAACTTCTTAGTGGACTAATATAATGAAAATGCACTAATGCATTGCATGAACTCACCGCATCAGTATTAGCTTTTCAACTTTTCTTAATCATAATATAATTAAAATGTAATTTTAATGACCGTTGCATGAACCAGCCTTTAGATATAGACTTTTAGTTGAATAGTGGGGCCCTCTTCAGAAAAACTAGTGACTCCTTCATTATCCAGGTACAGCGATTTGGTATATTTTTCTAGCATTGCTTCGAATAGGAATGCGAGCACCGGTCTTATTTCATCATGATCAGGGGCATAAGAATTTATTTTTCAACTCGTGTTCAAGTGGTCTCAAAAAAGCCATGGATGTGTTGGTCAACTTTATAAAAGAAAGAGGCCAACTACTAAGAAGAAGAAGAGCTACGGCATTACAGTCGAAAGTGTGGTTATTTTTCCAATCACGCGACATCTTTATTGATTGAGAAGTGTGAGTCAACTTGCTGTTTTGCCATTCAGATAAGGAATTTTTCTACTCACGTTTTAACACTAACGTCTTCCCTCTTTCTTCTAGTAAAGAATTAGGTATTTCTTAACATTTGATTCAGTTTTGAGTTTTGACAATCGGCAGCTACCATAAATTAACCAATTGCAGCTACCTGGATCATGGATTTGTCCCTGACAATAGTCTAGCGGTAACATATGAAGAGGAACGACAAGAGCCGAACGTGGATTAAGCGCCAAATAATTTCTTCAAGACGGTGTCGTTCATGGGCGAACCGCGTACTTTTCCATTTGAAATTAGCATATATAATTCGTAGATACAAGAAAAAAATAATAAGTTCAGGTGTACGAAAATATATACCAGTATTTCAGGCTGGTAATTTCGAAAAGTAGCAACAACTTTGATATTTTAAATAATGGAATGCCTCATTAATTATTTATATCTCCCTAATAATTTCCTATACTTATCTGTGACCGTTTTTCAAAATACTGAATGTGTGTTTCAGTATAATCTAAGTGAACGTTTGATCAGCCCGCCAGCCCATCAACTTGTGTTCAATGATGGTTAGATTTCAGATATTGAGTTGCAAACGCCTATAACATCTTTATATACATACAGGGTAAACTGTGTGGCAAAGCGAGATAGCTGCGCTGCTATTTGAGATGGTGAAAAAAAAACTGACGGGTTGTAGGTTCACGAGAGGGATGTTTTAAAATTATCATCCATTATCATGCAACCTTACCTGTTTGTGTGACCCAGCGTAGCGATGCGTATCTAACTCATATTGAATTTATATCAAAATTGGAAGCGGCGTTGCCAACAGTTATAACGGCTTCTCCTGAAACACAGTCTATCATCTGTTCACGAGGGGTAAACAACTCATATGAAAGCGTACACCATATTCAAAATATTCATTACTTGTGAGTGAATAGAATATATAAGGAATATTTTAGAATATTTGAAGTAACTGAAATGGACTGAAGAGTAATTAAACTATTCGGAAAGTAATTGGAAGACTTGAAGAAACTGAAAATACAGGGTGAAACTTAAATGTGTCACTGGTGATTCCTCGTCATATTTCATGGAAAAAAAAAATCATATGAACGTGTGTCCTAACTTGCTCCGTTTCCGAGTAACGGGGTGTCCAAAGTTTAATAGAAAATCGATTTATTATTATTACTCAAAATTCTTTTCGCGATTTTTATTGAACTTCTTGTGTGTCTTATTTGTAATACTATGCTCCTCATTGTCATGAAATTAGATTTTGAATTTTGTTTTCAGTGGTGTCGCAGAGCTGACATGACATTTTTACCATAAATATCACTGGAGGTAACCCTCTTTCACGACTCTGGAATTTTAGACCGTAAACTAATTTCATGGAAAGAAGCCTCTTGCACATTTTCATGCTGAACTGACAACAACTTTGCCCTAATTCAACCGACCTCGTATCTCTTATAATAACTGAGATCCCCATGGTGGAGCTCGAAAAACGGACACCCTGTATATTAAAAAAATATCAAATATTTTTTCTGATTTCTTTCGATTGATATTTCATTTGATTACCAGAAAACAAATTGAAGTTCCGGAATTCTTACGACCAAAAAAAATATAATTTCCTTCATCGTCATCATTAGTGTTCACCGGAACAGAAGTTTTGCAGCCGAGTGGCATTGCCACCTATCGACATATTCTTTTAGCAAATAAAGCTTTAAGCGTCGGCAACCTTGTAGAATCTTCGTACTTCTTGTTGGAAACGAGGCTCAAATTTTCATTACTGCCGATCTGGATTCGTATTTACTCAAAATTTTGGACGTAGCATACCAATCTGCTGTGTATTAGTTTTGTGTGGCCTCTCGGACTCTGACTCAAAAACTATAAATTGAACTAGTGAAAATTCCTCCCGCATTCGGAATTCAACTAAACCATAATCTCCAGAAGTTTTTGCGTTTGTTTAATCTCATATGCTTATTTTATAATCGAAAAAAATTAATCCTGAGATTAATCCTGTTTGCGATTGTTGAACTACAGTTGAATCCATCGATTGAATTTATTGTAACTCCTTGTACAATGATTAATGTTCTTAAATGTCGAATTATTTTTCATGAACTGTGGCGGCCATATTAGATTTCAGTGTCATTTGTTCGCAAATACATATGGCGGCTAATCAACATTATAATGTAGACAGGATAAATGTGATGTGGGACTTACACAAGTCTTTGAAGCTATTATGATGGGTATAATGATGGACCAATATCTCAAATGGGAGAATCACACTGATTATATATCAGATAAAATTAGGAAATTAATAGGAAGTTTTATATGTTGAGAGAGTTTCTTTCGAAGAAACTGCTACTTATCATATATAGAGCACTAGTGGAATCACTACCGCTATATGCTATACTAGTTTGGGGAGGACTCGACAAAAATTCTTTACGAAAGCTGAATATTATTCAAAATTACATCCTGTAAATTATTAACAAAAAAAAGACGCTTCCCTACCACACAACTTTACTGTAGTGAAATACTTAATAGCAGGTCACTCTATCTTCTCAATGTTTGTAAATATGCATTCAACCAAAAAAAAACCACTTCCAGAATGAAATTGTAAAATCAACAAGAAACACATGTAACAAACCACCTCTAAGAATACCTCTATGTAAAAAAATATCAGTCAAAGATTTATAACTTATATTTTGCCAAAAGCATTCAATCTCTTACCCTCCGATATAAGCGAACTAAGAAATGTTAAATTATTTTCAAGTTAGGAGAATATATATCAAACCACTATACTAGTTTCATAAGAATTTCAGAAAATAATATTATCTAGTGATTAGTTTACGGATATGCATGTGATTATTTATATGATTATCCATCATAGGAATTTACTGAAGTTTTTATGTACCTATCAACGGCTTTAGTTTTAGCTTTTACTGTAACAAATGTTGATCAAATGCACAATACAAGTGTTCATTCACTTAGGTGCACTAGCAAAAAGTAAAATAGTTGTAAAATTATTACCATTGCATATTTTTTATTGCATCAAATGAATTCAATTATATTACAAAAGTTCAAAAAATCAATGGAAACTAAAGGAAAAACACTAATATATCCAACACAAAATTCAAATTCAGAATTGTCGCCATTGTCGTTCATAAAGTCACTGTAGTCCAGCTGACAGTCTTACGTCATGATACTATAAAGTTATAGTATCGTGGTCTTACGTGATGTGCCTTAACCAGAGATCAGATGAAAGTAACTAGTCTCTGCCGACATCGCGTTCGGGTATTCTCGTTCGTTTTTCAGTATTATCGCTAGACTCTCGATGTGCTTTGTGCTAGACATTCTTGTATTCTTATTCTGATTAAACTGATTCTGTACATCTTTCTTCGGACCGACGGGCTGTCACTGTCAGAACTTCATACAAAAAATGCTTGATCCTTGTTGATCTGTTGAATTGTTTTCGTTAGTCCTTAGTACGATACCTAATAATACATGTTTCTACTATAGCTTGAAACTGTTGAAATTGTTATGACTAGAAAAAATAGATGATATTCCAAACATCTGGGAAAATGAACAAGACCAGTAAAAAAAATAGAGTTGATAAGTGTCCTTCAACCAGAACTATTGATAATAATGTTGATAAACATAAAAACTGCATTTCAAAGGAAATATCACATGAAAATGTAGATTTGAGGAATGGTTTGATGAATGGGCTGGTAGAAGTTAGTGATACAATAATAGCAGAGAAAGAAAGCTCAAGAAAAAATAAAATTAAACATAATAGTATTGATATCACTGATTTGAAGAAGGAAAATGATTCGGAAAAATATTGTACAATCAAGAATGTTTCAAGTGATCCAGAAAATATAGACCAAAGTCACCCAAGTGAAAAGAATAATTTCAGGAGAGATAGTATTGTAAATAGCATAAATATTAATTCAAGATGCCAAGGAGAAGTAGAAAAATCAAATGGCAACATTTCCTGTGATGAAAAAAATTCTTTTGATGAAATTCAGCAAATCAACCAAGTTGCAGCAAGTAGTTCTAAATGTACAAATAATTTTGATTGCTCTGTGAATCTGAGAGATCATCAGCTGAATGCTGTTGAAAATTGTGTGTCAGAAGTGGCAGAGTGTATGAAAAACATGCAATTAAAAGGTACCTTGGAAAATGTATCAGAAGGTACTGAAAGAGAACAAGATGAAGTTTGCCATCCAAATCCTGTAATACAATTTATACAATATGAATCTGAGCTACAAATGCCAATGATTATGAAGATTATCCAGAAGGATTTGTCTGAACCATATTCAATATATACTTACAGATACTTCATACACAACTGGCCAAAACTTTGTTTCTTGGTAAGATTGTTTCTTTATCACAATTCACTATTCACGCTGTTGCATAAGGATAAATGTGCCTAGGAGCATACACCTAAAGGAAATACCAAAATTACCAGTGTGCAACAATAGGTGTGCAAAAAAACCAAGTCATGGCACACAAACTATTTTTCTCAGTCATAAACCCAAACTATAATGGTAAGTCTCCATACTCACATCTGAACTGCAAACTGCAGAATTGCAAGATGGCGAGAAAGTTGTCTTGATTTCAACTTTATACAGCAAAGGCGCAACATTTCTTGTCTCACTTGTCATATGACACCAGATCCAATTAGTGTTCATTTGGTGAATGACTCAACATGTTGTTCCATGTAAAAAAATAACTGTCTAATTTGAAATGAAATTTGCATGATTTTTAGCGGGTGTACTACTAGACATATTTATCCTAGGTAAATCAAGAAAAACTAACATGTATGAAAATATTCGGTGAATAAAATATTCAACATTTGAAAAAATGTTGGATATTAAATTTGTACTCAAGTCTGAATCTCAAAGTTAACAGGGTCTATTGTGAAAGTTGAACAAACATAACATTGATATTTTTTTTCCATAATTTTGTTTTCAAATTATTATTTAGTACACTCAAAAATGTCAACACTAAGCTTTGGAATTCACCTCTCAATCTTCAAGAATCAAGGGGATAGGTATGTCATAATAATTTTTATCACTAATATTCTGAACATCCATTTTGAAAATGAAAAAATTCAACTACTATGTTAGATGGAGTAACCATACTTTCTTTCTATATCCAAAGACTTATTACTGGATTTATCTTCTCCAGATTGATCACTACTTAGACTGGATTTCTTTTCTATTTCATGCCAAGAAATACGACTCAGTTTATTAGCATAGTGTGAAGTAAATGTTATAATATGATGTAATAGTAGCAGTAGCAGTAGAACATGTTAATTATTTGAAATTCTTTCATATTCAGTGAGAATAATGAATGACATTTGACGTTTGAGAATTCATTATCAAAAACCTAAAATTAATTTTTACAGTAGCTGAGATGTCAATAGTTTGTAAAGACATGTTTAAACATGTAGATAAGTCGTTGTACAGTATTATCAGTTCCTTAAATATACATTTGAAAAATATTATTATTCCAACATTATCTCTGCCCTCAATTATCACTTCAAGAGGAGTTTTCCCTATGTTCTGAATGATAGAAAATACTAAAAATACAAAATTTCTAGTTATTCACATAGATTTCAATTATAAATTTGATGAACATGTTGGTATAGAACATGTTAGTGTAACTGTCTTCTGGATGTTATGTGGTAAGAGTCAAATGAACTATGACTTTCTACTTTCAAGGCTGCTTTCCACTCTTTATTGAATCTCATTTAAGGAATTGAATTCCAGTCTGGAGTGTGTAACAGTCATTATATGAACTCAGTTTTGATTTTGCAATTCATTCATATATTACAATGATTCAAGTAGGTATAGTAGTCGTGACGATAATCGGCAAATAAAAAAACTCAAAAAAACGCTGCTTATTGATGAACATATATCGATAAAAAAAGTCTCGTGCTAGTATGGTTATGAGAGCAATAAATTTAGTAGAAAACATCTCAATTCTATTGAAAGGTTATCGTATAATAATCCAGTAAATAATGTGGAATCATCTCATTATTCGAGAGTCGATTTGTTCAATACAGCATGAGAATAATTTCTCACGAGGAGCTTGCAAAAGAGCTAGCCAGTGCTCGTGGCGAAGTCCTAAAACCCAATTTGCATTTGCTGTCAAGTAGCATACTTGAACTATGATTGAAGTGGGAATAATAATTGAACATTCAAAAAAGTATCAATTAAATTTAGTAGAAAACATTCCAATTCTATTGAAAGGTTATCGCGTAATAATCCAGTAAATAATGTGGAATCATCTCATTATTCGAGAGTCGATTCGTTCAATAGAGCATGAGAATAATTTCTCAGGAGGAGCTTGCAAAAGAGCTAGCCTGTGCTTGTTGCAAAGTCCTAATTCTATCACAATCTGTGGCTTTTGGAAATATTGTAAACGTCACC
This sequence comes from Gastrophysa polygoni, assembly GCA_963576655.1. Classification (NCBI taxonomy): domain Eukaryota; kingdom Metazoa; phylum Arthropoda; class Insecta; order Coleoptera; family Chrysomelidae; genus Gastrophysa; species Gastrophysa polygoni. The sequence goes on along the minus strand of OY755084.1, from coordinate 34,757,200 downwards.
ATGGTAAATGAGATGGCAACTCAGTTCTTTAAAAAAACATGTTTCTCTGTTTTGGTAGTGTCATTGATGCTCTATCAATGAAAATAATTATCCATAATAATTGGAGCTCATAATACACGATTTTTTGGTGTTTTTTCCTGGTATGCCTGTATGTAATGAATATAAGATAATTGACAGTTCAAACATGGCTTGTTACTGTCGCTACCTGAGATTTATGTTAAACCAAGCACAAAGCCGGAACAGGAAGAATAACCTAAAAATGGTACAAATTTAAGCTGTAACTTACGTTTCATTATACTATACCATGTCAACTCACTTCCACACGATTATGAAGTTTACTTCAGTTCTAATTCAAGCCTTTGGTCCTCGCTCCGCTAAGCTTAGCTAAGCTAAGTTTAGTTACATGATATACTATTTATATCAGCCAAATCAAAAAGAATATTCAACAAATATTCTGATATAAATCACAAGATCGACACAAATCACCGAAATGGCAAGCAATTGCTTTGAAGTTTCTGAAGTTTCCTCTCTGACATAATCAGAACATGTGACAGGAGCATGATCTTCTATTGACCAAATTGGAAATGAACAAATGGATTTCAACTATTGTGATGGATCTCGAACATTCAAAAATATTCCAATTTTACAATATCGAGATGATTTACGGTATGAAAGGTATTCTCGAAAAAAAATGTAAATTATTGAATATTGGATGAAATTAAGTTCAAATATGAATGCAATAATAAAAATTCTCGAAAAAATGTAGATTACTGAATATTGTATGAAATTAAGCTCAAATATGAATGCAATTATGAAAAAGTCCACACTGAGTAAAAGTATGTTAATTTGTCCATCCATTCTAAACCACCATATAATAATGTCTCATATGCTTGAAAACAGTGATTTATACTGACTGGTCTAAGTAAATTGAGGTAATTGGTAACTTTTGAGTGGAGTTGGGTTATTTTCGACTGAATAATGGTCAAATACAAAATAAATAGGAACCCATTCCGTCATTGATGAATGATGGTTGGTAGAGCGGAGTTTGGCTGGTCTTGATCCTGACAATGTAGGGTTGACCAGCCTGAGCTCGTCTAATTTGTCTACCTGGAATTGCTGGTGATGGCATAATAGACGAGATTTCTGCTGATTACCGACCATGGAAATATCTGTAGAACAGGGAGAAATCTCCCATCTCTCAATATTCTAGAGAGGTCGATGAATTCGTGAGTGGTGGAGTATCACCGACTAGGCGAATAGCTCTTACTATTCTAATTATTAGATACCACATCACCCCGTTCAGCATATTCTCTATTTATAATTTTTTTCAGGCATTGTGTGAGGGAGAATGTGTAGGAGCAATTGTTTGCAAATTGGACGTTCATCGCAAAGTAATCAAAAGAGGTTACATAGCCATGCTGGCAGTTGATGAAAAATATCGCAAACTACGGATCGGCTCAAACCTAGTCCAGAAGGCTATCAACGAGATGATACAGGGTGACGCAGATGAGGTTGTATTAGAAACAGAAATAACCAATAAACCTGCACTACAGCTTTATGAAAAACTTGGTTTCGTACGTGACAAGAGGCTTTTCAGATACTACTTGAATGGAGTAGATGCTCTTCGATTGAAACTTTGGCTGAGATGAGTACTGTCTGATTATGAGTAGTTCATTAATATCAATTGCCATATTGTCACGTTTAAGGAACGATTCAGTTATTTTTTGTTGAAGTGGAGTAGTTAATATTATAAATTTTATTGTTGTTGTTGGTTTATTATTTTGTGAAATAGGTTTTGCCCGGAATACATCATCTCATTATTTTCAGTAATGATCAGTAGGTATATCTCAATTTATGATAATAAAAATAGTGTTGAATATATGAAGGATCTTTTGTAAATCAATAAATCAACACATGAAGCATTTTTGCTTTATTCTTGTATGTAATGACTGATTCATAACGACATTTCCATATGAAAAAATGAAATGGAAATAACAATATTTTTCTCATATTCATCTGTAGTTACTGAGATCCTTGATACCTGTGGACTATTATGTTATAACGTTTTGTGCTAGTAACATGCAATAAACTGCGGAAGAAATTTCTATTCATTTCGAATACTTGTTCCGAACCACGTGCGAAAATTCATATCTCCTATGAATAGAATAAAACAAAAGTATCTATATCGTTCATATAATAGTCCGGGAGGTAGCATTGCAAATGCTGATTTTAATATCGATGTTGTGTGTACGTTTGGAAGGCTAAGTAATAGAATGTGGGTTATAGAACTAAGCTGCAATTTCTGAATATCCACAATATCCACAAAGCGGCCGTGATATTCTGTGAGTTATACCTATAATTTTTCTGTAACAGGGCCATTTTTCCGCTGTTGTACCTACTACAGTATAACGACAAACAAGCAGCTTTTTTATACACACGCCTACAAGAAAATGATAAATACTTGTTGTTTTCGCATGCGACTATAGGCGTAGAAAAGATTGTCACAAACGGGGTTTGAATATACAGGGAGTTATCTACGTATGAGATTTTTATTCTTTAGAGGATAAACGAAGATTAATTATGAAATAATATTTTCGAAACACAACAAACACACACATTTATTCATATTTGAACTAACATAAATCATTAAAACGGATGCTTACCAACTGAAACTCTATAAACAAAAGAATGATCTCAGGGAGCTGCAGTAAGGGCATTTTCTGAGCTGCCTCGAACTCCGAAAATCCGTACACATAAGTCACATATTTTCACGTGATTCCTATCCTAAACCAAACCGGAAGTTGACTTCATATCGACTTTTTTTGAACTGGCTTCATTTTACCTCAACAAATTGCATGATGGTTCAATGGTTCTCAACGTTCGACAATGCCCTTAGAGTTCATTGACTTGATCATTTTTGGGAGGAATATTAGTATTTCGTGATAAGATAATAGCACAGGATCGATCAAACATCCTATATAAGAAGAAAAGTAATAGACTATTGTTGAAATCTAGCGCAGTTAGTAAAAAAAATCTGTCAGAGTGACGAATTGCATTCGCTGTCGAAATTATTGAAATGCAATTTATCATTTCTCAAAAAAAAAACACAAAACTGATGAAATGTCAAATCTATAACATTGTTCAGCGCTGCCCGGATTGAGAACATTGATGACCCGGAATCTCTAGAATATATATCAGTAGAACTTTGAGTCGTTATGTTTTACATTAATCACAACTGGTTCTGTTGTCACATGAACACTGTTGTCTGTTCAATGCAATTTCTCAATGAATCGTAGATAGGGCTTCGAAATGGACATATTGTATATTTTTCAATTTAAATGTCGTATTATATGCGAGCAACATGTCCATTTACTTGAGGTTCAAAATGGGTTCAACTCACAATGGTAAGGCGGCAAACGAAGTAGTTACAGTTACCACGAGATACAGCATATTTTATATATTTTTCTCTATAATGTCTCTCGATTGATCTCTGATTTCAATAAACCTCTTTTCAAGAGTGCCTATCCGTTCCGGATGTTGCCTATTCGAACTTTGTTAACAGCACCACAAAATAGTTGAGTGGTTGATTGGTTGAATAAACCTCTGTCGAACGAAATATTTTTGCTAATCCGCCACACTTTAATTTCCCCCTTTCGCCAAGATGTCGTTGGCAAACGTTCCAGTCGTCTGCGATAAGACGCATTGTCAATGACAGCATCTTCAAGAACTTCAGCTAATATTTTGCTGAACCATCATTCGAAGTAATAGGCATTTCTGATAATAATAATAATGATGATAATAATGACAATATTTATTTATTCCTTTCGTTGAAAGGTACAGCTGAAAAAGAAAATCAATGCACAATAAACGAAGAAATTGTCGAGTCCAAAAGTGAATATATATATATATATATATATATATATATATATATATACATATATATAATTAACTACATGTAACCATATTATAAAAGTCAATCAAAATAATAAAAACAACACAATATACAAACAGTCCAAAAGAATTGATAAACGTCCATAAATAATATAAGTATAAACGTAAAAAGTTGTAGACTATAAAAAGGTCCATACAATAATATTCATCATATATAACCTCAGCAGTTTTTTCAAGTGCATCCACATTGTCTTCAACAATCAAAATATTTGCATAATAAATAATGCAAATATTTTGATTGTTGAAGACAATGTGGATGAACTTGAAAAAACTGCTGAGGTTTTATATGATGAATATTATTATATGGACCTTCTTATAGTCTACAACTTTTTACGTTTATACTTATATTACTTATATATATATATATATATATATATATATATATATATATATAAGTCAAATTATAAAAACATGTAATGAAAGTCTGGAACTTATTGAATCAATACAAATCGAACAAAAATTAAAAGAATCTGAAGCTTATGTTATGCAACAGGTGGGGAACATATATTCTCATAGTCATACTTCCAGAATACCATCTCTCAAAAACTCCTCCACAGTATAGAAAGCCTTGTTCACTAGCAATTTCATAATTGTTTTCTTGAAATTTTTTTTATGTAATACAACACCCTTGATTTCATCAGGTAGATGATTGAATAACTTTGGACCATTATGAGGAAATAAATTTTCAATAATGATAATCTGATTATCATGAATAATTATGAAAAATTTGCCTTGTGGTGTATAAATATATTTTATTATTAGTGAATTTGTGCAGTTTCTCATGAATTAGGCAAACAATTCTCTATTCAACAAAAATTGATCTACAGGAGTCATTTGACTTAGCTTTGCATAGATATCTCAATGCTCTCTTTTGGATTACAAAGACTGCCCGATATTGGTAATAGCTACAAGCTCCCCAGAAATTGATTGATTGGTATACCATAAACCAAATAGGATACACCTCGGGCGGCCCGCGAGTCAAATAACAGCATAGGTCAACTTGCTATAAATTTTCAGACCAAGGAATTTGTTGCAATCCTTATGTACAAAAGGATCACTATCAACTTTTATGGTCTGTAGAATATATCTGAATGTGAGGAGGTTGGTTTTATTGATATTGGCTCCATTTGCTGCACACCAATCATCTACTATGGCATCAAGATCATGCGAAACCACTTCAAAAAGACTCTTGGGACATCTTGCATCATCAACAAAGAGAGTAAACGTTCCTTTTTTTTTGAAGCTGCCAGCATGTAAATCTAGACTGGTGTCCCAGCTCCCTATACCCAGCGACTAGAAAAAGTTGCAGACTTCCGACTTCTTGATTATGTTGAATTTTCATACCTTACTAAGGCTTTCCAAGATCTATACAAGATGGCCTCACCTATGCTGATCTTGATGGTTATCTTGGAAACTCTGGAAATATAATTTCAATTTGAATTTCAACACGAATACAACATATGATCTATTAGCTATCCTTTACTGTCATATATCTGTCAATATCAGTTGAAGCGGATTTGACTTGACAGGATCGACGATCGAAAAACGTTTGACATAGGCCTACATGTTTTGAAAAAAAAAAACAATCGAAAAATATAGGCATGCACAAATATTCGTGCCCGTGCTCAATATTGAACGCCGTTTTCTGGATGTCATCAGGGTGCATTTCAATCTGATGGAAGCCACTAGCTTAGTCCAGGGTTGCCATCTACCTTATTTGTCAAGGATGTCGGATATGTTTGGGATAGGATATCTGTCGCCAATAGATAGATAGATAATTTATTCCATTAAATGAGCTCAAGAACGAAGCTATTGGACAAGTCAGATAAAACTAATTAAAGTTATATAAAGTACAATACACTGATCAGGTACATAAAATCGTTACATATATGCGGAAATGAGTTCAATAAAATAAATAATACAGTAATATATATATAAAAATTACAATCACACACTTCTAAAATCATTTAAAATAATCATAGAATTCAGGTATCGTATATGGGCTTATTTCTAGAAGAAGAAGTATTTTCTCGAAGCAATGCCCTGTGTTGATATTTTTCATGGCATCGGGAAGAATGTTATATAATCTCAGTCTCAGAATTTTATATGATTTCATACAAAGTGTGAGGTAAGTATTAGGAATATGGAAATCGTTTCTTCTCCTCGTATTCGTGTTCGTGAAGGGATTGATTTATTGTGAAAGAATTCCGATTTCTGTGAATATAAACTAAGAGTTCAAGAATGAAAAGTCCAACTACTGGTAAAATTTCTAGTCTCTTGAAGAGGCTACGACATGAGAATGTAGATGATGCTCCTGCAATAGATTATCCGTTTTTGTGAAATGAATACATCCTGTACTCCTGTAGAGTTCGCACATAACAGTATTCCATAATATATTCTAGACTCTGAGAACCCTTGGTATCATTTTGAGTTCAGTGATTTGCTCAGCTTACTGCAGCGAGTACTGAAGGATATGTTGTTGTTTATGTTTATACCTAAAAACATTGTACTTTTGAGAGTCTCTACTTTGGTATCATTGATACTAACACTTAGATTCGGCAAGTTATGATTTTGGGAAGTGTGAAAAATCAGATTGGTAGTTTTCGTGGGATTCAAAAATGAGTTATCACCTAACCAAGTACATAAGATGGGCGTTGTGCGGTTTATTATTTTATCTTGAATTTCTGCCTCATTTTTACTAGTGAATAATAATGTGGCATCGTCTGCGTACATGCATGTAAATGTCTCTGAAATAATAGAGGGTAATTCGTTGATATACAGTAAAAACAATATTGGGCTCAGGATTGATCCTTAAGGAACTCCAATATTGTTATGCCGAGTATTTGAAAAATATATAGATTTGATATTTTCATCAACTTATTCATATTGTGTATGATAGAAGCAACCTCTTCTTCCGTTATGTAGGATACAATTTTTATTATATTCAGATCTGTTTATACATTTAATATTATTTATGATAGTATGGAGAGCCTCAATGAAGTATTTATTGAAGGAGTTGGCAATTATAACTGGGTCATCTAATGGAGTATTGGTAATTTCCATAGATATGTTTTTTTGACTTGAGGATTTTCCAGTCAATTTCGAAATAACGTTCCTCGTAGATTTATTGACATTATCTGATGAATGAATTTTATTCAAGTAGAAGGCACTCTTAATTTTTTTCACTAATAAATTATGTTGCTTCTTGGATTGATTGTAGTGTATTCTGAAATTTGTATCACTCTTCTGAATATAGTATAACTTTTTCAGATTATAACTTGAAGATCTGATAGCATTGTTAACCCATTCTTTAGAGTTGTGCTTTCTGATATTAACTGGCTTCAGTGGGCATGTTGCGTTGAAATGATGAATGAGAGTGTCATGGAAAATATTGAATTGCATTTCTACTTCAGACTTGTTGTAGATATCATCCCAGGTTTCATTTGATAGAACAGAAATCATATTTTCAATGTTCTCGTCATTCATATTTTTTCTGAGACCACGAATATGTGTTGGTATTTTTTGGGAACCTGAAGTTGAGAATAGAACAGTACGATGATCTGAGATATTATTATCATAGACTCCCCACAGCTCATCATTGACTGGGAAATTAATATAGATCTAATCTATTATAGTTTCAACAGTACTCACCCTCGTTGGCTTTTTTATTCTGGCACTGAGATTAAAAGATGTCAGTAAATGAGAAAAATATTCCTTATCATTAATGTTCATCGAATGAATGTTGAAATCTCCTGTTAGTATTATAAAGAAATTGGGATCGAACATACAATCTAAAAGTTGATTTAAATTATTTACAAAAATGGAGGAAATTCCAATCGTTGAACAGTAACAAGTGAGGATCACAATATTTTAGTTCTCCATAATATACCGGCAATTTCAATATTCTTCTCGTCACAATATCTATCTAAACAAAGCGGTTCAATATTAAGCTCACATTTCGACCAGAGGCTAACTCCACCACGCATGCTCTCTATTCTACAGTAATGATTACTCAATTGAAAATCAGGAAAAATAAAACTTTCGACTCTATCAATTTTACACCAAGTTTCAATAGTCTTCTCGTTTATTTTTATATAGTCCACAACTATACGCCACTTTTTCTATACCGATACGTAGACTTTTATGGAACTATCCAATTCGGAGAAGACCAAGGAGATTCGCTAGGTCTGATAATTTCCTGTCGGAGCGTTTCATTAGATTATATTTAGAATAGATTGGTGATTCGTCTGTAGTTTGAATTCTATGTTTGACTTGGTTTGTGTTTCTATAATTGAATTTTGGATGTCTATTTGAACGTTCAAGTCTTTAAGCGTTCCGTAACCGATGAAACCATCGAAAAAATTATGAAATTTGGATAAGTAAAATTTTATTTTCTTATCTGAATTGAATTCGCTAAAGGCCAAAATTTCGGCTGATGTCTACAAGTGGTCTGAAAAATGTATGGAATTGTGAATGGTTCCTTCTTTATGAAATCGTTATGATAATTTTCTGCCACTTCAGGGTTTAGAAATAATTTCGTAGCGCCTGTGCCTATCAATAATTTCAAAGGTGGATTCGAAATTTGGATGAATGGAAGGTCTTTTCTATCATAAATTGAAATAATTTCTATGTGTTGGTGTCTGTATTTTCAGTTTCTCGAAAATTTTGAATACTATCGGCGATCTGTTCGGGTGCTGATGTATCTTGATTTGGATAAATTGGTAATATAATTCTGATTCCAAGAAATACTAGATCCATTTTGATATTCATAATATTCGTCGTTCTGATTATATTGATAATTTGGTTCTAGATTATATACTTCTTCGGGGTTGGAATTCAATTATTGGTGGAATGTGTTGGGTCTTGTGTCATTTCTAGGTCGGGACAATGTTCCGTGTGAAATTCCGCTCATAGGGGTTGGTTGGGTTGAAATCGCGGTTTTGGTTTCCAAATATTACTCTGGTTTCAAAAATTTCTTCGGTTTCCAAAAACTTGACAGTTCCTAAAACATCTCTGTAGAGGGGCAGGTCTGTGATGAATATATACAGGGCCTCGTGGAAAGTTTGAATGTTGGAAAGTGGGACGATGAACATTCTGATTTGGATTTTAGGAGTTGATTTGATGATTGTATTCTGATAACTGTAATTGAATCTTGGATTTTGTTTGGGTTTGAACTGATCATTGATTGGTTTTTATAGGTGACGAATATCATTTTCCGAGATTATACATACTGCCTAGTTTCTAATAAACATTTGGTTTCATTGGTCTGATTGTTCAGCCTAAGGGTTCTTCCAATCCTGCGAGATATATTTTTAATGCGTGTTTAATAATTTTTTTTTATTTGCAACCATTTGTGTAATGATGTCATTATTAACGTTATTGAAGGTTGGGAAGTGTCACATTACACACCTCAACTTCCCAACCTCATTTCTCGCCCCTCCTTCATTTTATTGACTTTATCTGATATTTATTTATATTGGTGAAAATAGTATACCCTGTAGTCATCGTAACGATATATCTACTTGATTATTCTGAGAAAACCGCGTTCTTGGTAATTTGTCGTGGAATGTAATATTTTAAGTATGATATAGAAATTTATCAATTTCAATTGAAATATGATGGTTGTAAATAAAAAAAGTATACAAACCTCGGTAGGAAGTTTCATTCCAGTTTCGAGATCATAGCTAACATCGACGCTTTGCGTCTCGGTTAAATAACTAGTCAAACGACAGGAATGAATCTCTTCCCTCTTCGGTGTGTATATACTATTTCACTGTCTTATTATTATTGTTGATTTCATGTGTGTCAAGATAGTTGTGGAGAGCATTTATATTCGACATGATTCTAGTGTAGAACTGTAATGCAGGTACGTTATTATTTTTACGTAATTGGTCCAAATCAAAAAGTAAACCGTTTCATCTCTCTGGTCACCAAAATGTGCGACAAGAGCGGTTTTTAACTGAGATTTCCAGCCTTTCGAAATGCAAATACTTCGGGTGGTTTTCCTACTAATTTCGCATAAATGCGATAAATTGAAGTTGCATTTTGCACCTTCACCAAATTTTGGGATAATCTTCAAAAGTCTCGTTCCGAATTTCGGGACGGCATATTATTTGTTGATATTGGACTTGATGAATTATCATCTCTTGAGATATACAAAGTGGAAAGTAGATTAGTGATTTCACATTCTAGGTTTAAGCTTCAAATCTGATTATTTATGATTTCTAAACATAACTCTCGATCACTATTTTTACTTGGAACACTTGATGGCGAGGAAAATGATATAGAGTTGTGAAAGGAAAGAAAATAAATGATTTGAGCAACAGTGAAACGAAGATTTTCATTCTTGTTTCGACTGGTTTGGTTGCTTCTGGTTCGCTTCGTAAAGTTGAACAGTTGAAACTGACAGGAATTTACGATAAATGTCCCTATCAGAATCCTACCGACTGCACCAATTTACGTTTCTGCTTTGTAGAAACGGCTTTTTAAAGAAGCTTCTCTTTATTGCGAACAATGTTACAATATAAAATACGTCCCCAGGCTACCGAGATTATGTCTAATCTGATTTGATTGTGAAACTGCAATTGCTTCGGCGTCTCATGATTTCCGTGAACTTAGATCCTTGATTTTTCTGATGCCTGTATGAGCGTTTCTCACGGGAACCCAGATAACTGCTCATAACATAAGATAACATAACTTACGGATGTCGTTACGAACTTTTTTTACTGGATTGTACGTATTGAAACACCCTGTATGAAAATAGTGTGCTTTTTACTTCCCAGCTTCCTGCTGCTATATACTTTCTAAATATCAAAACAGTGTGCTATTCACTGTTTTGATGAGAACATAATATGAACTAATTGAAGTTCATAGGAAAAAAAAGAAATAGAAATATAAAAATCATTCATTATGAATACTGTATCGCTGTCATTATCGTTCTCTGTTAGTTAGTAAAATAGTTATTTATGTATCATAAGGGTCTTAATTACCGAAAGCAAAGTTTATTGCGTTAGGTTATTGAGGCTTATTAATTTCCGTGGTACATAGATAATTATATTTCTGACCTATTTCAATAAAATTTTGTTCATTTTTAAACCAGAATGAATGTACCAATTCATTACCATTCCGGTATATTTAAATCAGGTACTGTTGAAATAGCGATAGAGTGGGCTGGATAAATTCGCTGGTAGTTCGATAATATCGTAGAGACGAAATACGAAATTAGATTATTTTCAATCTGACATTGATTCTCACATTGACATATATCTGATCAATAGCAACACAAATTTTTTTTTTTCATAAACATGGGGTATATCAATTATTGACAGAAATACATTTCAACATACTCCCCACCTTGAACTAGCAGCAGATCGTTCAATACTAAACTAATCAATTGATATAATGCAAAAAACACATTTCATTGATTCAAGTCATCTGAACCGTCATGGATATCACTCATATTTTGCGTTTCTGGTGAAGGGAGTGGACACAATCTGGAAACTGCTCGCTTCAAGAAGTTCGCTTGAAGAAGTTTTGACTGTAGCAACTCTAGCCCTCATGTCATCACCATAATGAAGTTCTGCAATTCTACCCAAGAGTCATTGACAAGGAGGGCTATTGTCATTCCTGGATCAAAACTAGATCTCCAATTTGAAGAGGTAGAGAGGCTTCTTTCCATTTGAATCTCTTCTGTAGGTGACATAAATAATCTCTCGACCAGCGACGCCAAAAACTCTGTTGAATTTGTTGCAGCAATTGAAATCGAGAACATCTGTTCATCGGAATATCCATTAGATTTGGATCTGGAGCCATTACTAAGGGTCATCCGATTAGGAAGTGAGCAGGGGTTTAGGGTTGTAAATCATTAGGATCAGAGGATAAAGGATACAGAGGACGGGAATTCAGTATACCTTCTATTGGCACCACAATAGTGTAAAATTCCTCATAAGTGAATTTAGTTTCACCTATGACTCTTAAATAGATGATGTTTAGCGCTCTTGATTGACGACTCCCAGAGTTCTCCAAAATGAGGAGAATTTGGTGGAATAGAATGCCATTCAATATTTTCATCAGCGCCACATCTCAAAATTTCATTTTTTCAATTATTCAAAAATATTTGGAAACTATTCAATTCATTTGAGGCACCAACAAAATTTGTTGCATTATCTGAATAAACTTGCATAGGTTTACCTCTTCGAGATATGAATCTCCTGAATGCTGCTAGAAAACATTCAGTTGTTAATTCAGTGGCTAACTCAAGGTGTACTGCTTTACTAGAAAAGCAGACAAAAAGGCATAAGAAACACTTTTCTGTCTTTCAAAATAAAAGGGCCACCATAATCTACTCCTGTCACATGAAATGAAACGAAAGCATTTTGTACAGTTATGTAAGATTTTTTCTGCCAAATTCATTCCTGAAATAGGCCAATAATTCTGTCAAACCGTAGATAGCAGCAATTGAGGACCTGGGTACAGCTTTATATGGCATTGTTCAAAGATACATTTTGTCAGAAAATGATTCTTTGGTAATAATATGGGATGTTTTCCATCATACTCTAGAGATGAATTCTTCAAACGACCTCCGACTCTCAATAGCTTGTCATTATATAAGAAAGGGGATAATTTCAACAATTTGCTTGAAGAATTTAAACGCTCATTGCAACTCAATAACTCGATTTTATGTGAGAATTCATGTTTCTGAGCAAACCTACTCAGATAAAGCATTGCACTATCTAACTCAGCAACAGAAAAGTTACCAACAAAATGGTTTGCTCTATTTTTACAGTTAGAAATGAATCGTAATATATAAGCCTTAACACTTTTCATTTTCCGAAGAGTTAAGAATTCATGAAATGGAAATATATAGGCTTCTTTGATGATTGAAAATACTTGTTTTTTCAAATCTGGAACATGCATCACTGATAATGGTAGAAGATAATCTGGCCATTGAGATTTTTCCAAAGAGAACCAAGACAGTCCGTGCCACCATACTTCATTATTCAATAGCCTACTTGGAAAAATTCCTCGTGAAGCTGAATCAGCCGGATTATCCCAAGAATCAGAATGTGTCTGAAACACGATGTTTATTGAATATTTCCAAACAATTCGGTTGTGTTTGGATCCAACACAATGTTATTTGAGAATCAGACCAAAGGTGATAAGTGAATTCAAGTGTGGGAGATGTTCTCACTTTTTGTAGTAACCGAGATAACAAAAGTGCACTACATAATTGATCAATTCCTTATATACAGGGTGGCCACGGTCGATGGCACCTTAGACGTTTACGGAGAACAGGATATGAGATCATCCTGAAAATTTGGTTACTCAAGTATTTGCTCTTCATGTATCGATCTAAAATATTTTCAGCAATGCAGCGTTGCCGCTTATACCAGAAAGCAGCAGCATCTTTGTTATTTCAAATGGGACACCCTGTATATTACCGCATTTTTGAACTTATCGTCACTTTCTGACGATTTCTAAGATATTGATCATTTTGTATATTTTTATCCAAAACATAGCTCGAATTGGATGTTTATTTCTGCGGTATTTGGATTCTTTGTGAGTTGCTATTTTGTGTTTAGTTATATTGATTGATGATATATGTATATTGATTCTGTAGAGAGAAGTTTGTTCTGCGTTATACAGGGTCGTTCGAAATTCATGATCTTACTGCTAGATACAAAAAGTGCGTTAGATACAGAAAGTGCGTTTTTTTTTCACATGGAACACCTTGTATATTATGAAATATCCTGAAAGATGACTAAATTCCCTTCGAATTGATACATCATGTTCCTATACCAACATAGCCAGAATTCCGAGATAGGAGCAATTTCCTTCCTAAAAACATCGAATTATTTTTCTCATATTCATCTAAGGTGGCTATTAAATGATGTCGAGATGGTACATGGCATTATGAAAATTTGACAAGTAATGCATTAGTAATAATACCTTTGTGTGTTGTCTCAACGGAAGTTACCCAAAAAGAATTGAAATGGAGGAAAATAACTATTCAAACGAAGTTCCGATGAAATTGTTTATTTTTCATGGAAAATGTGAGGTAATTATAACAAGAGCGTGCAGAAAATTTAATGAAACGAATCCTGATCTACAACCAATGAAAGAAAAGAAGTTTGTACGATAACAACATAATTTCATTATTTATCTGTCAAAAATTAGAAAAAGTTCACAATAAATTCTCAAAATGCCAACCATTGGCTTCCAAACATTTCAAAATCCGGGTATTTGGAGATACAGTTGTAGCCCTCCATATTTAACTGGCATCTAGCTCTATAGTTCAGTTGATAATTGGTTAGCGCAGGTCTTGTTTACTGTGCACTGGTGTCATGTATACTTTCCTCTTTGAATCACCCCACAAGAAAAAATCAAGTGGCGTGAGATCGGGTGATCTCGCAGGCCCATTCCACGAACCCAAACGTCTGAACCAGCGATCGTCGAACATTTCGAACAACTCCGTTGTTACTTCCCTAGTGCAATGAGCCGGTGCTCCATCCAGTTGAAACCAACTGCTACGATACTCTTCTGATGACAGATTTTCCAAGAAGTCGTTCACAACTGACCTTAGAATTTGAAGATAGTTCGCAGAATTCAACGGTTCATGGTGAATAAGAAAACTTATTCTGTTATCCTTTAGAAGGCATAATACGTTGAAACTAAACTTCTTCTGATATCCCATTTCCTTGACAACATTTGGATTTTTATTAGCCCAGAATTGCTCGTTCCTTCTATGAAAAAATCCTTGTCTGGAAAATTATGATTCATCTGTCAAGATTATTTTTTTCAAGGAGTTAGGATCTTCTTGGATGCGAATAAGGATTGTTTCGCAAAATCGTAGCCTATTTTGATGATCTTCAGGTTTTAGAGCTTGAACTTTTGTAAACTTGTATGGGTTCATGTTATGATTATGAAGGATCCTTCTAACAGAAGAACGGTCCAAGCCTAAATCACATTCGGCACTTCGTGGAAGCTTGGGGATCACCGTGGAAATAGGCCAAAACATGTATTATGTTGTCTTCATGATCAATGAAATTATTTTGTAATCGTACAAACTTATTTAATACCATTATATTTAATAGATAAATATGAGCAAAAAATAATATCGATGTTTTTAGGAAATTGGTCCTATCTCGAAATTCTGGCTATGTAGGTATAGGAACATGATATATCAATTCGAAGGGAATTTGACCATCTTTCAGGATATCTCATAATATACAGGGTGTTCCATTTGAAGATACGCGCTTTCAACCCTTTTTGTATCTCAGCTCAGCTTCCAAACATACGCTGAAGCTCTTAGATTTAATTCAGAAGAGAGCTATTCGCCTAGTCGATGATACAACACTCACCAAATCATTGACCTCTCTAGATCATCGTAGAAAGGTCGGCGATCTCTGCCTTTTTTATAGGTACTTTCACGGTCGGTGCTCAACGGAAATATCATCTTTTATGCCACCACGCGCGATTCCTAGTAGACAAACCAGACGAGCTCAAGCTGGTCACCCCTACACTGTCAGGCTCGAGACCTGTCGAACATCGTTTTACCAAGCATCATTCATCAATAGAACGACAAAGTTGTGGAATTCTTTGCCTAGTGAAGTCTTTCCTGATGCTCACAACCTCCAAACTTTCAAGAAAAATTCCAACACCTTCCTTCTCTCCCAAAATTTCACCGCTGGCTAACACGATGTTCCTCGAACATTATAGGTTTCCCTTTCGTGTTGTCCACAGATAAAAAAAAAATCGAGCTATGTTTTAGATAAAAAATATAAAGAATAATCAATATCTCAGAAATCGTCAGAAAGTGACGATAAGTTCAAAAATTCGGTAATATCCCATTACATATCCCATGTCCCATTTGAAATAACAAAGATGCTGGTACTTTCTGGTATGAGCGGCAACGCTGCATTGCTGAAGATATTTTAGATCGATAGAGAGAATATTGTACGAATACAAAAATGTTTATGTGGTGAAGCCAAAGAGAGTTTTCAAGCTTTGCTCAATTTTACTTCAGATATAAATAAAATTATGAATATTCTAAGACGAAGATTTGGAAAGCCTCAAGTTATAATTCAAGAGCTTATTGCATCTGTAAAAAAATACCGAATTTAGGAGATGATATACTAGAATACCTCTTAGATTTTTCAAGTGCAGTACAGAATCTTGCTATAACCGTCAAAAGTTTGGAAGGAGACGCCTACTTATGACATCCTCAACTCCTCAAGGGTTTAGTGACAAAATAACCATCAAATTTGAGGAACGATTGGGCAACAAACGTAAGCATTGTGAGTAAATCCAAAAAATATATCACAGTTTTGGATTTCTCAAACTGGATTGATGAAGTCAGTGATACTATCTGTTCCATAACTGTAACTGATAATGTTGACAAAAAAATAATAAATACGTCTGTACAACATCAGAAACTAATGCAAAAATAGAAAGTTGTTTATATTGTAAAATGAAGAATCATCAGACTGGAAAGTGTAACTTTTTCAAAAGTTCACATATAGACAAGAAATGGGAATGGGTTAGAAAAAATAAACTTTGTTTCTAGACATCCGGTTAAGTACTGCATTAAAAAAGCCTCGTGGAAGAATTGATGAAGATTTCGTGTTTCATTTAACTAAAGAAGATGAAGAATTACATGAACTTGTTAAAGAATCATTCAAAGTCGAGAATTTATGAGTTCAAATACAGAAAGTCAAGTCAGAAACTCAAGAAAATATTAGAGCTTCAAAGATTTTAGAAGAAACATCGAAAAGATTAACTGAAGATGAGAATAGATGGGAAGTAGGCTTGTCATGGTAAGAAGATAATTTAGATTTGCCATATTCAAAAAATTATGCTTTCAGAAGACTCAGAACGATAGAACCGAACCGAAGTATGCAGAAGAATATTGTAAAAAAATTAAAGAGTATGAAGAGAAAGGATTCTCAAAGAAATTGTCGACTGAAAAAATACGTGTAGACAATGGGAAGAATTGGTATATACCATATTTTGCAGTCTTCAATACTAGAAAACCAGGTAAATTCAGGCTCGTGTTTGACGCGGCTGCCAAAGTTGATAACATTAGTTTGAATGATGTTTTGTTGAAGGGATCTGATCTTCAGAATCCTCTTCTCAGCGTATATGTAAATTTCGACAAAAAACATTGGTTTCTCTGCTGATATCATGGACATATTTCACAGAGTACAAATACGTAAAGAAGATAGATCACACAACGATTTTTATTCAGAGGATTTTTATTCAATGAACATGTCGATGAATATGAAATGATTGCCATGATTTTTGGAGCATCTTCATCACCAGTTTCGGCTCAATTCGTCATGAGAAAGAATGCCTTGGAATTCAAGACAGAATTTCCCGATGCGGTGGAAGCTATCATCAAACAACATTATGTTGATGGTTACTAGGGCAGCGCTGATGATATTTCAAGTGTGTCTAAAATAATTTCGGACATAATAGAAGTTCATAAACGTGGAAGTTTTGTTATGAGAAATTGGATGAGCAACTCTAGAGAAGTTATGTCACAAATTCCTCTAGAGTTACGGGCATGTAAGACGGAATATTTGGATTTGACAAGCAGTTTGCCAATTGAACGTGTTCTTGGAATGTTTTGGGATCCTAAAAACGATAATTTCATATTCAATGTTAAATTTGAACACATCACTGAAGTTCTGGAAGGGATGAGGAGGAGCAGAAAAAGAGATGTTATGAAAATAGTGATGAGTATTTTTGATCCACTTGGTTTTCTAGCAAATTATACAGTTCAGGTCAGGTACAGGCTGGGATGATGAGTTAGAAGATCGAGCAAACAGAAGTTGGCTGAAGTGGATCGGCGAAATAACAGAATGCTCGCAGTTCATGGTGGACAGGTGCTACATTCATGATATGTCTAAGTCTGATGATATACAGCTTCATATTTTTTGTGATGCAAGCTCACAGGCTTATTGTACAGTAGCCTATTGGCGTGTCAAGATAGATGACTCGATAAAGACAAGCTTCGTCATGGCTAAATGTAAAGTTGCACCACTGAAACCGATGTCTATACTGCGACTGGAACATCAAGCAGCACTTTTGGGAAGTAGAGATGATCAAAATTAATGGCCGACATGCATTCCATAAGAATAAACACATCATACTTCTGGACGGATTCTAAAACTATAATTAGATGGTTGACATCTACTTGAGAAAATATTTATACCATTTGTCGCTCACAGAGTTGGTGAAATTGAGGAGACGACAGTGCTCATTTCGATATAAAATCTAACACTCGTTGGCTTTTTGGACGAGAATTTCTGAAAAAATGAAGATGAATGGATAAAGGATGATAAATTGAAGAGTGAACATAGTGAAGAGATTCAGGAAATGAAGAAAGATTATATTCTACCCGTTACTACCATCGAAAATTCTGAAAATTTAGCAGAAATCCTACCTGATATTTCAAGATTTTCATCTTGGTATAAATTAATAAGATCAACAGCATGGGTGATTAGGATTATTCGAGTGGAGAAGCATATTTTGAAACAGAACAACAATAAAATCATGTCCGAATTGGAGGCGGAAGTATTAAAGATAGCAGAAAATTTGTGGCTTAGGCATATTCGATTGATATGCTTCGGAAATGAGATAAATTTAACGAATGGAAAATTTCAAATTCAGTTTAGTAGATTATATAATTTGACTCCTTGCCTGGATGAAAATGGTGAGAGGTAGGACTAAAAAATAGTCAAAATATTGACTATGATGCTAAACATCCTATCATTTTGGACTCAAAAAATGATTACACCAGACTGTTGATAATGCATTATCATGTTAAAGCTGGTCACAATGGTCAAGAATATATTGCCAATGAACTACGGCAGAGATAATGGATTATTCATTTGAGGAGAGCAGTTAGAAGTTGCTGGAATACTTGTCAACGATGCAAGAACCTGAGATCGAAGCCATCAGTTCCAGAAATGGCCCTTTTACCACCTTGTAGAATCAAAACGTTTACTAGACCTTCCACTTGTACTGGAGTGGACTATTTTGGTCCACTAACTGTTACTGTTCGCCGACGTAATGCTTGACAGTTAGGGCAGTTCATTTGGATTTAGCTAACTCTTCAACCACAGATAGTGCGATCATGGCGATTCGACGATTTGTTGCGAGAAGAGGGTGCCCTACAGAGATCTACGCGGACAATGGCACCAATTTGGTGGGAGCTGAGAAAGAGATGAGGAACGCCATGAGAAAACTATGTGAAGATCGAATCGTATGAGAATTGACTTCGAAAGGAATCAAATGGACACATATTCCACCAGTTAGTCCTCATATGGGAGGCAGCTGGGAACGGTTGGTTATATCGGTCAAAACTTAAGAGCAAGCACCCAAAGAAGAAACTCTTTCGACAGCCCTAATTCAAGCAGAACACATCGTGA
Source organism: Gastrophysa polygoni (assembly GCA_963576655.1). Taxonomy (NCBI): domain Eukaryota; kingdom Metazoa; phylum Arthropoda; class Insecta; order Coleoptera; family Chrysomelidae; genus Gastrophysa; species Gastrophysa polygoni. The sequence continues at coordinate 34,737,815 of OY755084.1, read as the reverse complement.
ATAGTCGACCGCTGACCCATATTTCCTTAGATCCTTCTGACAAAGAGGCTCTAACCCCAAATCATTTCCTCATTGGATCTTCGAGTGGTTCTCCAATATGCGGTATCTTCACCAAGTCTGACTCTATCTCGAAAAAGCAATGGAGAAGAGATGAGTACCTGGTGAATCAGTCTTGGAAACGTTGGGTGAAGCAATATCAACCCTATATAACTAAAAGGACTAAGTGGTACAAAAATTCACAGAATGCAAAAGTTGGTGGTGATGTGGTATTCAGCGCAGACAACGATTTACCAAAAAATTGATGGCACTGAATCAGTTTATCCTGGAAATGATGGCAACGTTCGAATTGTCGATGTTGAAACGCAACACGGATTATACAGAAGACCTATAGTCAAGATTTGCATTTTAGATGTTAATAGAATAGAAAACTTTAGCTTGAGTAGTGAATGCAAGATTCAATACTGAGGGGGAAGAATGTTATTGTTATATTATTTGATTATTCATATTGACACTGTATTTGGAATGAGTTGGCGGTGTTTTCAATTTCGCCAAGAGAAGACAAGATAAAATGAATATTTTTCTGAACGGTTTGTCATTTTTCCTTTTACTGAAAATATAATAAATCAGATCAAGTAAAGACAATTTCTGGTCTGAAGATATAAATATATATTTCTATTTTGTATTTCACGTTATTGTATTATTATGTCATTGATAATAATGTGTAAGGCAATAGTAAGTCGTGTACCTACCTACTCAAGATCTAATGAGGTTATTTAAATAAATTGCTTGGTGGCGTAGAGTGTCCGCGCTTGACATTTTCGAAATTGCCGCCAAAACGTTGCAGGATCGAATCACACGCGTGGATCCTTTCTTTTTTCCTGAATTCATTCAATTTTCACGACTGATAATGCTCTGGAATTGAAAAATGGCTCACTTTTTTCATTGAATCAGTCTTATCAGAATCATCTCTTGAATGATTGAATGAAATGAATGATAATTGTTTCATGCTGATTGGTTTTGTATAAATAACCAATATATAGTCACATAAATGGTGTTAATCAAACTCACTGACTTATTTCCAGTTTCCCGTATTTCCCACCTTCAAAGGATATACAGTAAGTCAAAATGTTTGCTCCATATGTAGGTACATAACAAATAAATTTCATTCGTGATTTGTCAGAAAAATTCAATGCTGATAAAAGATATTTTCTGACAATTTTGCAAATGATGGTGGTTTACGTTCGATCAGAATTCCAATTTTTTCGTCCCTTGTATACTTTTCTAAAATTCGATGATATTGTGTACAATTCAACAACTTCTATCAATAATGAAATTTTCTGACAAATATTGATGATTGAAAAGTTACCCGCGCAAATTTTTCGACTCTTACTGCAATGGTGGTCGTAGAAAAAGTATAGTACACAACTCGAGTTGTAATGCAATTACGCACTCGTGAAGTTACACACTCGCCGCTGCGGCTACGTGTGTAACTCTCTCCACTTCGTGCGTAATATGCGATTAACAACTCTTATTGTTACGTAATACACTAATAAATATTCGAAACCAACATCGCGTAATTCATCACGCCGCTAAAAACATTTTACATTTGAACTAAATCGAAAAGTGCCATTAGTGACACTAGACAATATAACAATATCAAGTGCCTCCGCCAACGAGATCCAGCATCGAAGAGACTTTTCTGGCTGACTTCGACAATATCAATTCTTTGTAACGCTCTCGTGTATACCTTATATAATGTAAGGTCATAACTCCTTTTTGTGACATTATAGATTCTATTCTAATTCCCTCTACCCTGGTGATATCTCGTTTCTCATGTTTAGTCATCACCGATTCAAGCATTGACCATTTAGTCCATAAAAAATTCGAACTATACGTTTCTTACTATAGCTAATCAACACAATTACTACCAAATCTGCCGAAAAACATAGAAAATACCTTCTGACGATTCTTGAAAATATGCCAGAAATACAGTTTCTGTGGCATCTTTTGGCATTTTTTCCTGGTAACTCCAGTCATATCTTGTATTCTTTCTGGTATACGGCTTCACTTTTTGATGGAAGTGGATGATTCTCTTGCCTTTTCAGCCTTTTTCAAAATATCTTCCATTGCATTTGGGGTAGAAAAAATTATTCCGAGACTGCCCTGGCCGATCGGGTAAGTTCGGAAATCTTAGCAGTCAGCTCTGGCAGCCAAGTTCACACTTCGGTGCTTTAGTCACTTGGTTAAAAAAATAATTCTTATTATTATTATTTGATTAGTCCTTCATTTTCAAAATTTTCAGGTAGTATGATAATGACAGCGACAGACACTGAAAGACTACCTAGGACCTAAGTATTGTTTGTGTTGATGGATCGTTTGGTGTTGGTTGATTCTTTTATTGATGTTCGTTTCAGTTTTTCATCAGGTGCTTGGACTATAACAATTTTTTTGTTGAAAGAAGAAATTTGATTGAATTTCGAAATGCCTAATGTGCAGGATTTTACTTGTCTGTTGAGGTCTCTCCAACTAATAGCTGAAGAAGGTATCAAACTCCAAGAAAAACATCTGTGTTACTTGTGGAGAAATTCTAATATATCACATGCTTTAGAAACCTGTTTCATTTGCAAGAATGTTCCTAAAGAAAAGAAAATAAGTTACAATGATTTAAGTTATGTAACAAAAAATGGTGTGAATCGTCTGAGCACAGTCTTACAAGGATTGCATGTATATAGAGGTGTGGCTTCAAAAATAGGTGGGTGAGACAACAAATGGTGACTAATGTCTAACCATGTAGCTCTCCTAATATAGAAATATCAGATGATCTAGTGAATCTGGTAGGCTTAGCTATCATCAACTTGTTCTAGATCAATTTGTGCCTATTATTCCTTCTGAAATTATTGATGCACCAGGAAAAAAATGTATCGAGGAGAAATACATCCAACCAGTTGATAAATTGTCAGAAAAACATCTACCAGGCCAATTCGATACTAATAAATCTGTTAATGTGATAAAGTTGACAGATAGTGATAAGGAGCTCTTACAAAAACTTGATATGGAACATAGGGCAAAATTAATCAGAAGAAGTGAACAAGAATATAAGGATGAGGCAAGGATAAAACTATCTGGAAGTTCAAGATCATCTATTGACAATAATGGAGAGCCAATCGAAATCACTGAACAGCCTATGAAAATCACTGAAAGGCCTGTGAAAACCAATGAAAGCCCACTTGCTGTAGCTTTCCCAAACTCTAAATCCAAACAAAAGGTAAATGCCAGTTCTGTTATACTTTGGTGAAAATCTTAAATTTGTGTTCAAAAGTCTGGTAATTCATCACATACCAAGAGTCTTTATAAGTAACCTAATTTTGAGACTTTCAAATTGATAAAGGTTGGATTTTGAATTTCAGTGGGTAGGGAAAGTATATTCAAGTAAGTATATTCTATCTCTCCTGGCTTCAATGGAACAACCTAAAATTCTGATTTCAAAATGGAAACACCCTGTATAATTTTCCATTTTCAAATTATGGAGATAATTTCACACACACTACCAGCTTTTTCTGCTAATCATGAAAGAAAATTTTTGTATTGATTTTTCTCATCTTTCAGCAGTGTCCTTACAGGGTAATATTCCTTTGAACCAATTACTATTTTTTTTTATATTTTCAGAAAAAAATATGTAGGTACCATAATTGTGATTTCTTCAACTTTTGTTTTATTGTTGGTTGACCTAAAGGCATCTGCCTATAGAAGTTACACAGCAAAGAATCTTCATATCTAAGTAATCAATGTGTTTCTTTATAACTAGTGTGTTTAGAGAGTGAATCAGAAAACCAAAGATTTTGAAATATTTCAAAATTGAATTTGAATTAACGAAGAGAGAAACTCTTGTTTATGCCTGATAATAAAAGTAATTTGGTCTCATTTATATTGAATGAAATATTATGTGTTTGATTACAAATCATTGCAAATCATAGAATCTTCAAAAAATTAATTTGAATTTCAAGTACCTCAGGATCATTCATTTCTGATTTATCAGCAGGACCTCTTCATGCATTTCATTTCAAAAAATAATTTGTTATTTTAGATAGGTTATTGAGATTACATCATTTTTCACAGACTCCACCTACTTCCCAATACCAACTACATTGTGTTTTAATTTTTCACTTGTATATCATTCATTTATAATATCTTGAGTATAATATATAGTTATAGTTGCTATTATAGCATTATAGCAAGATTGTGCAATTCTGCAATGATTGTGGATTTCAAAATTAGGCAAGTTAATTTTCAGTGCCTTAACAAAATTTGCTAAAGTGAAACTTCTGCAATGACGGTTCGTCAGGATCGACAATGCCGACCTACGAATATTCCCGAAATTTCTTCATCGATATTATTATCAATGATCGCCATGTCTTTTCTCTAATATGCTGCAGTTGGTATTCAATTATCGTAAACAGAGCGACGATACGCAGCCGGCCGCGAATTGAACTGCAAAGGCGCAAAGCTTTTATAGAGCAATAAAAATTGCATGAATTGATAATGAATGACTGATAAATGTTCATATTTAAATCATTTATGTATGTGTTGTGAATTAATTTGATATTTGGAAAACTAGTAAAAAGGCAGAACGACATAGAAAAATCAACTCTGATATTCATACTTTCAAATTCTATACGCATTTAGAAGCTTTGAAAAGGTAATAAAAATCAATGAATCAGGAAATAGAGGAAAAGAAGTAAACCCACATTTCCCGTAAATGCAAAGACGAAGAGCCTAGCGGGTCGGCTTGCCGTATTAAGTTTCAAGAGCCTCGAGTGACGGGTCTTTTGATTATGGGTCTGATAATTTTTTCAGTGTATTATGTATTATTCTCATTGAATTATTGTGTTTATCTGAGAATCTGTATACTGTAAAAGTTTAGACTACAATATTCAATATTTGGTTCAAAAGAAAGAAAATTCAATACCAGCAAGTGGCTCATCGGAGAATAATCAACAATCAACGTTGTGAATTTGGAAGTTTATGTACGTGTTGTGAATCAATTTGATTCAAGAAATCTAGTAAAAAGCCACAATGATAGTGAAACATCCAGAAATTAACTCTGATATTCATACTATCATAGTCTATATGCATTTTAAAACCTTAAAAAGGTGATATAAATCAACGAATCAGGTGGCTATTTTGGATCTAAAATAGAGAAAAAAATATAGGAAAAGAAGTAAACCTACACTTGACAGTTGATGTTTTCTGTATTATTTTCATTGAATTATTGTGTTCATCTTAGAATCTGTATACTGTAAAAGTTTAGACTACAATATTCAATATTTGGTTCAAAAGAAAGAAAATTCAATACCAGCAAGTGGCTCATCGGAGAATAATCAACAATCAACGTTGTGAATTTGGAAGTTTATGTACGTGTTGTGAATCAATTTGATTCAAGAAATCTAGTAAAAAGCGACAATGATAGTGAAACATCCAGAAATTAACTCTGATATTCATACTATCATAGTCTATACGCATTTTAAAACCTTAAAAAGGTGATATAAATCAACGAATCAGGTGGCTATTTTGGATTTAAAATAGAGAAAAAAATATAGGAAAAGAAGTAAACCTACACTTGACAGTTGATGTTTTCTGTATTATTTTCATTGAATTATTGTGTTCATCTTAGAATCTGTCTACTGTTGAAGTTTGAATCACGATATTCAATATTTAGTTTGTATGGCAGGAAATTCTGTACCAGCAAGTGGCTCATCAGAGAGTAACAATTTCTCCTAAACGTTTCCTGCCGCTTCGATGATAAAGTTCGATTAGCCAGTCATTGATCAAATGTGTTATTTCTTTGTTTATCCTCTGTTTGAGAATCATCTCGCTATTATTTACCCCAAGTTTCCCTGCCTTCATGAGCCTGTGCCTACCCGCCTCGAATTTCCTCGAGCCGCCACTGAACTTCTGTAAATCTTTCATATTTCAGTTATCTGAACATGCCAAACAAAGAAAAGTACCCTCATCTCGTATTGGTCGTATGGTTTCCTTCGGCACACTGGCAGCAGGCCTCGGTTTCGGGACAGCTACAGAATATGCGAAAAGAACTCTCGGTATGTCCGATGCACCTCCGGATGCCTCCAGCATGTTTATGAGCAAATCGAACATGGATCGAATTGTGGATACGCTTTGCAAGGTCAGAGGGGCGGCTCTCAAGTTGGGACAGATCATGAGTATTCAGGACGAATCGATCGTCAACTCTGATCTGGCCAAGGCTTTGGAAAGAGTAAGGAAATCAGCGGATTTCATGCCGAATTGGCAAGTGGAACAGGTGAGCTGAAATGATTTTTTCCTACAATCATCTGTGACAATAGCGAATATCACACTGTTTTGTTATTTAGAAAGTAGCCCATTTCACAATGGCAATAGGAAAATGGCAATTGAAACGCACACAAATTGTAATATTCCAAAAGTGTACGCTCGCATTCACTGATGAATATAATGATATATCACCTAAAAATTTTTCTACTGGTATCACATATGGTACTTATTTGATTGATTCTGACCTTCATCTATCAAAAAATCCCTAAATCCACAAACATATTGAACATAAAAACCTCAAAAAAAATACTGAGGATACATAGATGACAATGACATAACACAGTTGAGTTGGATTAAATCAAATCAAATATACTGTATTGTCAAAGATTGATACATCTTATGGACAAAGCATATAGAAAACTGATGGCCAATAGGACAAACAATACAAAGGTAATACAGATCAAAGTCTCAAATTGATATTCAAACAATACAAATTCACAGTGTATAGATATTTATAAAATCAGAAGACATCTCATTCTTTCCTCAAAATATTTGCAAATCTCATAGTATGGTCTGTTATAAGGCAACCTTATGTGCAATATGCATTGACGGTTGTATACCCACTGGCACTATGACACAGCCAGCTGGTCTACGTCACAACATGGCGATTCAGGTCATGATTACATGGCAGTTTTGGTAAAGCTATTATATCCAGTTTTTGTATGATTGATCTTGAAATAAAGTGATGATTAATCTAAAACAGTTCTCATCACTACGACTTTGCTTTCTAAATTCTTCATTTCTAGATTCTCATTCTTAAATGTCTCTCAACAGAATGCACAATTTCATTCAATTCATTATCATCCTCACCTTTCTCATTACTAAAATTTCTAGACGAGCAATCAGCCACATGCAAGAATTTTCCTGGTAAGTATTCAATTTTCATATCATATTTTAGTAATTTCAGTCTGAGTCTCTGTGAACGTTGTGAATGTACTTGACACATTTGCTTATTCATGACACTGACATTAGGTTTGTGATATGTAATTACCTTTATAGGACGTCCATAAATATAATTATGGAATTTTTGTGTTCCATATAAAATACCAAGCATTTCTTTTTCTATTATAGCATATCTCTTTTCCGTGTCACTGAGGCCTCTGTAGCATAGGCATCTATGCTACAGGTTTTCCGCACTGCATTAAACAACAGCCGATGCCATTGTTAGATGCGTCAGTGTGTATGACGATTTCTTTATTAAAATCAAAATTTATTAACGTAGTATTTTCATTAATTTCATTTTTAATTACTTGGAGGGCTTTATCATGTACACTCAACCACTGAAAATCTATTTCTTTCTTCAATAGGTAACAAAGTGTACTTGACAGTTATCCTAACCTAGGTATGAACTTACGGACATAATTTATCAGCCCTAACAATTTTTGCAACATTTTTTTTTTGTTTTTAGGTGGTTTGATGGCTCTCAATTTTTCATTGTCAACACTCATACCTTCTTTATTGAAAACATGTCCCATATATTTTACTTCAGCTTTCCGAAATTATACTTTTTCTTTGTTAAATTTCACCCCCTTCTCTCTGGCTCTTTGTACGACCTTTCATAGTGTTCGACTATGTTCCTCAAAAGTATTGGTTGCTATTGATAAGTCGCCTTTTTGTCGCTTCTGCATTTCTACACATCTATTGCCACATCTGATGCCAAGTTTTGAATATTAGGTAATTTCTCTTGGATTCTAGGGTAGTTTGTGCCCAGGATGATCCTATCAACAAGAATTGACTCTTCTTGAGTGTCATACTCACATGACTGTATGAGTTTTTTTATCAAAAAAATGATCGAATGGTTCATCCGGTGCTTGAACACGATTGTTGAAAACAAACCTCTCATATGTTGCAGGTGCAGAGTATTTCTTGAACTCCCTCACAACCTTGTTGTACTCTTTCTTATCATCTGGGGATTCAAATTTGAAGGTATCAAATGTTTCGACACCTGCACTGCCAATTGTGTTCAAAAACAGAGCAATATTTATTTTGTCCGATTTTCCATCTTTTTCAGTGGCGATCAAATATGTTTCAAAGTTTTGAAGAAATCTTTTGAAATTCTCGTTGAGATTTCCTTCCAATTTCATGGGTTCTGGTAGCCTTCCTTCCATTTCTTGTATTTTTAACCTATTTCACTGTTACTAACGTCACTGCTTTGGGTGTCTTGAACACGGTATTGTGCTATTGATTGTCCTTTCTCGACTGCGCCATGTTATATGTTCAAGTGATGAGAACTGTTTTAGATTAATCACTGTATTTCAAGATCGATCATACAAAAACTGGATATAATAGCTTTACCAAAACTGCCATGTAATCATGACCTGAATCGCCATGTTGTGACGTAGACCAGCTGGCTGTGTCACAGTGCCAGTGGGTATACAACCGTCAATGCATATTGCACATAAGGTTGCCTTATAACATGGTCTACAAAGTAAAAACTCTTTAACAGCCTTCCATAGGCTCCTATATTTTTCACCGAAAGAGGAAGGTGATCCATTGAAAATGAGAGAATATTTTTCCAATTGTGATCTCGGCCGGGGCAAAGGAATTTGACGAAGCCTTGTATCGACTGAATTTGTTGTCTATATAAATGATGCTGATGTTTATGAATGAGACACACCGATTCCAATAAATAAAGATATGGTTATGTAAGAATCTTGCCCTTCACGAACAAAGTCTTACACGTCCTCTTCTAAAATATACCTCACCGCACGTTTCTGTAGTGCAAACAGCATATGTAAAAGCTGAAGAATACAGTTGTCCCAGAAAGCAATACCGTATCTTAGATGAGTCTCTACCAGTGAGAAGTAAACATTTCTAGCGATTTTGCAGCCAAGCTCGCTGGCGACAAGTCTGACTGCAAAACACCCGGATGATATTTTTTTCCTAATGTTAAAATATGAGCGTCAAATTTCAGTAGCTTCGCCATTTTTCCTCTACATATAAACACAATTTCATTTTGCTATGTATGTGTTTATATTTTGTATGTATAAGCTCATGGATCAGACCTTGTATGACAGATTGTTGAAGGTGAGATAATTTTAGGGTTGGAAGTCATTTTAGAAAATGGATATGGATGATGCTATGCTAAGTCGACCTCGTTGGGATTTTTTTGTGATCAACATTCGAGAAAATGAAAATTTTCGGTTTCGTTAATAAACCTTGCCATGCCTTTTTTTCGCAACTTGCTAATTGTGAACTGATAATTGTTAATTGATGCTGCATGAATCCACACTAAACAGTTATGAAATACACTAGTCAAATTCTGCTTCCTAGCGATACTTATAAATCTCATTCATTCGAAAAGGTAATGTCATCACAGTTGGGGCCTTCTTGGCGCGAGAACTTGCTCGAATTTCAAGAACGCCCTTTTGCTGCAGCTTCTATCGGTCAAGTCCATTATGCCAAGCTGAAAGACGGTTCGGATGTCGCCGTGAAAATTCAGTATCCGGGAGTGGCGAGAGGCATCGAAAGCGACATTGATAATCTCGCAGGCATAATGAAAATGTGGAACGTGTTTCCCAAGGGCATGTTCTTGGATAATTTGATGGCGGTAGCTAAGAGAGAGCTCGCTTGGGAGGTGGACTATGTGAGAGAAGCGGAGTGTACGAAAAAATTTGAAAGTCTCCTCTCCCAATATGAAGATTTCTATGTGCCTTCAGTTATTGGTGAGTCTTTAGATGTCAGACATTTAGTTTTTGTTCGTTATCATTCTTGTTTCATTGAAGAGTATAAATATAAAGTCTGACAGACTATTTTTACTTAGGTCACTCTTTATTTCAACTGCTTGAATCTCCATCCTACAGGGACTCACCTATATACAGGGTACTTTGCATGAAATTAACCATCAACAATTTTTTTAACATAAATGAATTATTATAACATTTTGTGCAAGATAATCCTGAAATCACAGCTAATCACTTATCTAACATCTGAGGAGTTTTTCAAAATTATATGATAATAATATCCATTCATTGCAATTAAAACTACACATTACAAATTTATAACCAATTAATCAATGGTATATACAAGCCAGTCAAGAAACAGTAGTGATAATGAATACTGTCTGTAAGTTCTTCGAGGAGGTGGTACATTCATTTTCCAGCTTTTTGTGGGATTTTCTCTCCTCATTTCTAAAAAATAGAGTAGAAGTTATTAAAAATGATTTCGATATATTTGTAGTAAGGACAGATCTTGTGATCTGCGCCAAAATGTCACTGTTCTGGTAAATGAGTGGTAATGAAACATACAATCAATCAATCAAACATTTATTGAATAATTTTCTTTTCATAATCGAGTTACATAATATTATTGTAAAATACTAGCTAATTCAACAGGTCAAAAATCGAGAAGTAAAAATGATGAAAAGTAAATGATACTGCAGAATTCATATATGAAGACAAAAATAATCAATGATAGAATTCTTAGTATCCTTCAAGATATTCTCCAGACGAGAGAAGGAGAAGAGATAGAGAATTACCATCACTCTCGATTGTAATTTCTGAAGAATATCTTGAAAGATACTAAGGAATCGCTAATCATTTTCATTCTTCAGTTCTACTGAGGATATGGGACTACTCCTGTTGAAAATTTGTTCAGAGGTAGATAATATATGAATGTGAATATTTTTGATTAGCTTCGATAAAAATAAAGTTCAATTTGAGGTCGATAGTCTAAATATATCTTGTTTTTCTGACATCTAAAAACCTACTAATGCCTTTGTGAAATTGCCCCGGAGTAATAAACCATAATGAAAAAAAGAATGAAATGTCATTTTCATATCGCTAAGATTCGTTATGCCTTTCCCAGTACAAACAAAATGATTAAACCAATTCAGTATATCATCAATGATTATGCTATAAAAAATATACTTTTTTCTTCACGAAAATGTGAAGAAATAATTTTTTTCCACTTTTGCTTTCATTAAGCTTCAGTTCATTTTGAGTGATCCAGTTTTGAGCTAAAATGAGATTCTCAGATACAGATTCTATTTGGTCGGTATATGATTTCGCGGAGCAAACTAGGGTTGTATCATCAGTAAATAGTCCGTATTTGGTATGCATGTATCGGCATAAATCTTAATATAAACAATGTATAGGAATGGCCCAAGTACCGACCTTTAAGGTACGCCATGTTGAATAAGTTCAGATTAAAATTAACAGTATTCCACTCTACACGATGGCGTATATTTGTGAGATAGGATGTGATGCCCCTTATACCTCAAGAAGTTCTTTAGTAACTCTGCTTTGTGATCACAATCGAAAGCCTTAGTTAAATCACTTTGCATCAGATATGTTTCTCTTTCTGAACCAGTCATGAAGGTTCTCAACATTTATTTCATAATGTATCTCTATGTGTATTGTTTCCGATGAATCTCTAAAGTTTATAATTGCATGGTTATAAATTTTAAATGATATTTTGACTCGGATCAATTTTCAGATCAGTTATCTACTCAGCAGGTTTTTACAACAGAACTGCTTGAGGGTATACCAATTGACCAGTGCTTTGATTTGGATTTGGAACATCGAGAATTTATAGGAGATAAAATAATTGAACTTGTTCTTCTGGAAATTATGAAATTCAGATATATGCAGACTGACCCGAATTGGGCTAATTTCCTGTACAATCCAGATAAGAAACAAGTAAGTTATACTATACTGTCAATATCAACCTATGAATCAGAATCATTATTGTATTGCATTCATTTTCAACATTTCGACAAAAATTCACCTTTTTTTTCTCTTACTGAGTTCATATAAAATTAATATAACTTCTTGACATTGCTATTTTTTCTAAAAACTTTGTAAGTATTGTTTTGCAGTGTTAGTTAAGTGCTTAATGATACCTAACTCCTAAAATATATGTTTGAAAGTGCAGCATCTCTAAATGTACTTACATCCAATTTCACTAACCTTGTTATTCTAAAGGAATACCGTATTGTATATTTTTGTTGAATGTCGATTCAACTTTGAGTATTTTTTCACAATTATAACTCTTTTAGTGATGTTTTTCCTTGTGAGATTATAATAATTTCTTCAGTTTGTGATATAAGTTGAGGTACTGCTGGCTTGCCCTGGGATTTTTCAATGAAAAAAGGTTTTGTGACCAGTCATCAAAATATCTAATGTTCCATCCACCATATTCTACTCAATATTCCTAATTTTAATGGAAACTATTTATTTCCCCTTTCAGCTGTTGTTATTGGATTTTGGAGCAAGTAGAGCTTATTCTAAAGAGTTCATTGACCAGTATGTTGAAATATTGAAAGCGGCTTGCGATTCAGACAGAGACACGGTCTTGCGTGTGTCTAAGGATATTGGTTTCTTGACAGGTTATGAAAGCAAGGTGAGAATCTGGATTTTATTTGTTCAATGTCGTTAGATTTTCGTGTTTCTTTCAGGTCATGGAAAAGGCCCATATCGACGCCGTGATGATTTTGGGTGAAGTGTTTCGTTCAGAAGGCAAATATGACTTCAGAAATGTAGATATGATGCAACGTCTACAAGATTTGGCCCAAATCATGTTGGCACAACGACTGTGTCCACCGCCCGAAGAGGTGTATTCCTTGCATAGAAAATTGTCAGGTGTGTTTTTGTTGTGCTCAAAATTGAAAATATCTTTATCGTGTAGAGAAAAATTTTTGAAGTTGTATGATGAATATGTAAGGAATATTGATGGTATCAATTAAAAAACATGTTTTAACCGGGTGTTTCGTTGGGAAAGATAAATCTATGTATTTTTATTCATTTCTACACCATTCAACAGAGATCATTCACAGAGTAGGGGTAGCAACGTAAATACAGAGGAAATATTATGATACTCATTCAATAAGCGAGAACACTAATTTCTGAAAAAAATACCATGATCTTCATTACGATGAGAAACTTCAGTAGATTTTTTTCAAATTTTTCTCTGAAGCAGTTTTCTCCAAAAAAAATCCAAAGAAATTGTACTGTTTGAACGTACGGGAAAAACCATCTAAAAGTGACGTCCCAAAGACTAATTGAACAGAGAGCGTGTTGAAAGCTGCGAGAGCACATGAGACAGAAAGCGAAGCAACATTGTCATATCAGTGGATTTGTAGGTAGGCATTCTGGGGAATTTGAGGTAAAGGGCAGAATTTCATAGTTTACATTTGAGAACGTTATATAGTTTTGACGGAAATTTTAAAGAGGGATGATGGTGGATGAGGGATGAGCTCGCGGGTTCATTGGTTTGTATGTTATTCTGAATTTGCATTGCATTTTAATTCTTCAATATATATTCGAAAATGGTTCCGATGGAAAACCGGAAAAATATGACATATCAAACAATGTGTTACCATCATAAATACCGCCTATACCTATCTCTCACGGTTTTCGAGATATTGATTATTCTCTATATTTTTTATCCAAAACATAGCTTGAATATTTATTTCTGCGATATTTGGATTCTTAGGAAGTTGTATATTGGTTCTGTATAGAGAAGTTTGCTCTGCGTTATATGACATATCAAACAATGTGTGACCATCATAAATAGGCTCCATTTATACCTCTATACCTATCTCTTACAGTTTTCGAGATATTGATTATTCTCCATATTTTTTATCCGAACCATAGCTTGAATATTTATTACTGCGGTATTTGGATTCTTAGGAAGTTGTATATTGGTTCTGTATAGAGAAGTTTGCTCTGCGTTATACAAGGTCGTTTGAAATTCATGATCCTACTGCTAGATTCAAATATATTATGTAATATCCTGAAAGATGTTTCCCTTCAAAATGATGCATGTACCATCATGATATTTAATAGCCACCTATTCAGGTATAGAAACATGATATATCAATACGAAGGGAATTTATAAATCTTTCAGTCATAGTATACAGGATGTTTCATTTGAACGCACTATCAACTCTTTTTGAATCTGGCAATAAGATCATGAATTTTAAACGACCTTTTATAACTCAGAACAAACTCCTCTTCACAGAATCCATATACATGATCTTGATGAGCTAATCACAAAGTTGCAACTTTCTGAGAATCCAAATATCGCAGAAATAAACATTCGATTCAAGCTATGTCTTGGATGAAAAATAATGGAGGATAATCAATATCTCAAAAACCGTTAGAGATAAGTATAGGAGAGTATGAGGCAGAAATAATCAGAAAGGAATGACAAGTTCAAGAATTCCGTATTATACAGGGTGTCTCGTTCGAAATAACAAAGATGCTACTATTTTCTTAGAATCGCGGAAAATATTTTAGATTGATAGAACAAGAGCAACTACTTGAGTAACCAAGTTTTCAGAATGATCCTATGTCCCGTTCTTCGTAAAAGTCCAAGGTACCATCGACCGTGACCCACACCCTGATTAATTATGATTTTGATGAATGATAAAGAAATATTTTTGAATGATAATGATGTTGATGATGATGATGTTCCCACTTATCACACAAAATGAAGAATACAGTATTAACAATTTGATTTCTTGATATGCAGTTTCATTTCAGTTTATATTCTATAATTAAAAAGGATAATTTTTCCTTGATCATCATTCTCGCTTTAGCATAATAGAACCAAATCATCACAATCTTCTCTAAAAATATATGTCAGTTGACCGTTGGTATATATATATATATATATATATATATATATAGTGCAAAGCACTTGTTGGCTAAATAATTGAAAATTGTGACAAATTTGCGAATGTATATTTGTGGCAAAGTGAGAAACATGATTTTGAAATGAAAGTGTGTGAGTGGAATTGCATAATGAGTGATCAACACCAACTGTCGAGTTTCCTTCCTCTCCAAGTTAGGACGGTGAATCATTATTAAAAGCTTTGGAGAAGGAAAAAACCAAGATATCAACGGACCTGTCTTCATTTTCGGTTTAATATGGCTTAGGGTTGTTAAAATTTCATTTCATGAGACGATCATGTGAGGTCCATTGCGAAAACTGCTTCACAAAAACTTGGTTTTCCGTGCGAAGAGATACTTCACATCCCAGCAACTGCCTGGAGTACTGTTCACATGTTTGGAGCTCAGCCCCCAAACATACGCTGAAGCTCTTAGATTCAATTCAGAAGAGAGCTATTTGCCTAGTCTATGATACAACACTCACGAAATCATTGACCTCTCTAGATCATCGTAGAAAGGTCGGCGATCTATGCCTTCTTTATAGGTACTTTCATGGTCGGTGCTCAACGGAAATATCATCTGTTATGCCACCACGCGCGATTCCTAGTAGACAAACCAGACGAGCTCAACCTCCAAACTTTCAAGAAAAATTCCAACACCTTCCTACTCTCCCAAAATTTCACCGCTGGCTAACACGATGTTCCCGAACATTATAGGTTTCCCTTTCGTGTTGTCCAGAGATAAAAAAAAACAGGTGAGTATATATTCAGAATGCTATAGTGTTGACTATTCATGTGAAGTATAGGAATGAGCAAAGGAATCAGCAAAGGCATTCAAGATGGATAGACATGTCAAAAGTATTCCTACTGTGATTCATTTGATTAGCTATTAGTGAATGGCAAGTATCTAGTTGTTCCACAATTCATTTCATTGGAATATAGCTTTTAATTGTACGAAAGACTTATATTCTTCAGCTTCATGTTTCAGTTTGCTGGCATGACGTTGATAGATAGACTATTGCTGTATCATCAGTAAAGCTCAGTACTATACAGCACCTTTCGTTCCTATGAACATCAAACTATTGATATGATTATATTGTTTTTGGATTGCTAACTATACCATCAATATCAACATGATTGCTTTTTATCACTCAAGCAGCACTTTATCAAGTCATATGTTACCTCTCAGTCCGGTTTTTCTCGATTTTTCCAATTTTTATGTCATGGTTCACAGTATCGAATGATTTAGAGAGGTCGACGAAGATGTGAACTGATGACTTTCTGAGTCTACTGTGTCAAATATTTGTGTTGTTAACATGCGTATTGCATCTTCAGTCGCGAAAAATGATTTTATCATTATTTTCATTTAAGGTTTTATTTTGGAACAGATTTTATTACCACAATTCATTAAGACACATTTCCACAAACCTATGATGACCTACAGATGAGACTCTAATATGAAAGAGTACGTTTTGATCCATAGATCAAAGTTACAAATCTATGGTTGATCTCTCCGAACAACAAACCCACTTAATGATCGAAGGTTGATCTAGTGGATATGTGGAGTTGATTGACGATTGACGATAACTAATGATGCAAAAGGAGCTAGCTTCTTACACAATGATGTAATATTTGTTCATGGAATCTCAGGTGATTTTCAATGTTCAAACTGAGAAATCCCGTACATAGCGTTTCTTCGTTATGTATATCATCAAATAGCATGTTGTCATAGCTGAACTTGAATTTGACAAGTTAAGTTTTATGCACACTTAAACATATGAGGTTTGAATTCCACCACTGCTTTACTTTCAAAAAACCTGGAAAGACTGCTTGTCTCAAGATTCCGGTGTTTTTTTTCATGCCATAGCAATGTGTTATGGTCAGCGAATATTGTATGATATATCCTTCAATGATCATTGTAGCAAGAATGTTGATGTATACTAGGAATAAGATAAGGTTCAGAACGCAGCTTCCTGAGATAGATCAGAAAATGCATCGTTGCCATTCATTATTTGTCATTTATTTTCGAGGTATGACCTGAACTATTCGAGACATGTTCCTCTGATATCATAGCGTTGCATTTTCTGGAGCAATATTCCGTGATAATCACAAGGGAAAGCTTTCGAAAGATCACTGAATACTGCCCCAATAGGTTCACTTTCGTTTAAACTCAGGTAAACATTCTTCAAAAAAATGAGAGAATTGCATCATTGGTATTTTGGGCAATTCGAAAAACGAATTGACATTCATTCAATACATTTCCACACAATAATCTTTTCTTGGTCTGAAGTTTGAGGAATTGGTAGTATCAATGTAGTGGCATATATAATAAGTGCCGCAGTTGAACCTTAGGGAAATATACCAGTTTCAAAAGATTTATATTGATTGAATCTGTGGTTTCTGCAAGAGTCTGCCAATTAATCCATCCAATATAGCATGTCTAATATTTTCATCATTCTTTTTTTTATCTCGTGAATACTTGCAGGCATTTATATAAAATAGGCATGGCAGTGATTATTGACAAGAGATAGATATGTTGTTCGATTGTTCAATCCTGTTTCTATATTCTATTTCTACTATTATATTCTACTATTATATTCTATTTCTATATTTATTGAAACATTGGAAAAAGTTGTAATTGTAAAATTGTTGAAAATTGTAATAGAAGGCTTTTTGTTCCTTATTTTTATTTTTTTTTTAATGAACAGCATTCATTGAATTCATTTATTTTGAAAGATATACTAACGGGTCAGAATTAGGTACTTGTTATATAACATTACAAAATTTGTAACTTTTCAGTGTCAAAACCGACAAAATATTGAAAAATTTTGCGAAGAGAAACATATTTTAATTGTGTTGAGAACGGGAGCAGATTCGTTCCCGAAACGTCCACCAAGATAAGTAGAGGTTTTATTCTCATCAAATATATTTGATTTTCCAAATTTTTTCAAAAACAAGGTGTCACTGACAAATAGAGAATTTTAGGTATCTAAAGGTTTAATTTCAAGCGCAGTGACATTTTGGGGCAGATCCCAAAATCTCTCCTTACTACAAATATATTGAAATAATTTTTAATAACTTCTACTCTATTTTTTTAGAAACGAGGAGAGAAAATCCCACAAAAAGCTGGAAAATGAATGTACCACCTCCTCGAAAAACTTACAGACAGTATGGGAGTTTGAATTTGTAATAGTTTTCTCCACTGAAGATTCTAGCTTCTATGAATTCAACATTTCTGTTAATTTTGCTTGAAAAATTGAATCGAACTGATTCATAATCTGATAATCATGCAGGATAACTCTCGTATTTGATTTGTCGATAACATTTGAGCATACGTAATCAATTACCGTAGCAGACTTTGTTGGCTTATTGATATGCATTTTCAGATTGAAACCAATCAATACATTCTGAATGATATTATTCAATTTGCAATTGTGGTAGAAATTTACATTTGAATCTCCAGTAAAAATAATTTTCGATAGTAGACATAATAAAATCATTTACAACAAATGTGTACGTATCACTTGTTACACCTGAAGGTGCTTTGTACATGCACAGTATACAGGGAAATTGAAACGGTTCATTACACGTTCCTGGCGAACCAGCCAAGGGATCGTTTTGAAAGTTGATGTGATCGCATGAACGACTCCGCTTCTACCAAAAAGTAGTAGCAACTTTGTTATTTCGAATGGAACACCCTGTATATAATATTATTTTCAGAATCTATAAAAATTTTCTGACAATTTCTCTTGATTTTCCCTATACCTATCTGTGAACATTTTTAAGTAAATAATAATTTTGTATTTTTTTCTTACAAAATACGACTCTGCTAAAATGTCGATATTTCTCAGCTGTGACTGGCTTAGATAATGAAATTTGGTATGGAGTCAAGGGATACCAGAATACCATTGTCTTGTAGTGCGATCTCATTTAGTTTCATACAGGATGATACACAGAGGTTAAGTGGAAGAACAGTTTGTAAGATGATTTTATATCATCTTATAAAGTGAACTTCGCCTTTTGCTTTCATGTTAACCTTATATTAATTGTATTTTTTTTTCTTGTATTTACATATGGAAGCAATAAAGTCGTTTATTATTATTATTATTATTATTAAATTCATTTAATTTATTTGCTTGAAAAAGTGACTGAAATTCGATTTTTTCAAATGAAATACCCTGTATTTTATCATTGCATCGAATAGCAGTTTATATCACCTACTCCATTCATGTGTAACATACCTATACATATCTACCCAGCAATTATTGGTGATCCTCGTTTAACTTTGTAATCGTTCACAAATATTAATGTTAATTGATATATGGCTATGGAATCGACAGGTAATGTGAAGAATTTCATCTCCAGTGTCAGATCAACAATAATTATGTTGAATTTTTGTTAGTTCCATTCATATTATACAGCAGAATGGAAAACGATTATTATTCAAACATAGATATCTTTATTTTGTTCAATATCCATGAAGAATGTCATAGGATTGTCGAAAGAACATGTCGTTTGTTCAATCTGAGATATTCAAACAACTCAAAACAAATGGAATCAAACTCCATGAAATTCAAGAATGTGAAGATAATAATAATAATGATAATAAAAATGAGTGGAATGAAGGAAGTTGATAACATGTGAAGAATAACAAAAATTTGACACTTATAATTATTGTTCATCTGATACTGGAGATACAATTCTCCACATGACCTGCCAATTCCATAGCCATCTATCAATTAACATCGTGATATTTGTGAACGATTACAAAGTTAAACAAGGATCACCAATAAATGTCGAAAATTCAAAAGCTTGGGTGGTATGATATACATTAATTAGTAGATAGTATGATCTGCTGTTCGATGCAATGATGAAAAATCGAATTTCAGTCACTTTTTAAAGTGAATAAATTGAATGAATTTTTGTATTACCCTGTATAAAATAAAATGAGGTCGCACTACAGGTCAATGTGCTTCCAGGTATTCTTTGATTACATACCAAATTTCATCGTGTCGGTAAGTCACAGCTGAAAAATATCGACATTTTTGGAGAGTCATGTTTTTTAAGTGAAGAAATACAAGATAATTATTTACTCAAAAACGCTCACAGATAGGTATAGAGAAATATCGAGAGAAGTTGTCGAAAAATGCTTATAGAATCTGAAAATAATATTATATACGGGGTGTTCCATTTGAAATATCAAAGTGGTCACTACTTTTTGGTAGAAGCGGCAACACCGCATTATTAAAATTGAAGATGAATTATAAGGTTTATGCGAACACATCAACTTTCGAAACGATTCATTGGCTGGTTCGCCAGGAACGTCCGTTTCAATCGATCACCTTGTATAAACAGATTATTTTTCTTATTGTGTGCTATTGAAAACTCGAACTCAACCTCAATAACATATCATCATATTTGCGAACATCAGCTAAATAGATATTCTTTCGACATATTTTTCATGTATGGGAGTCGTTGTTCCTCCAAGTAACATTCGTTCTCAACAAAATCATTTAGAAATTATTAGAAATTATTCATATCATGTGTAACAGTAAGTACAAGGTAAATGATTTCGCAGGAATGTTAGCTACCGATAAAGTGGATTGATTGAGTCTACGCGACAAAGGACTCCACCCTATCTCATTAACATTGCGAATAGACAGCATCAAGATTGCAGTTATAAATAATGCAAGGTCAAATCGAAGTGATACATTTTCCATTTGATTCTCAATTGAGTTATATTTCCGTATTACATATTTGTTATGCTTCTCATCAGTGCTCAAAATTCATAGTAATCTGCCATTCTGACACTGTATGTTGAACCAAAACAAACATGGGGGTGTAATTTGAAAAACAAAAGTTGAGGGTAGTTTCTCGGGGATTGTTTGCCAGAGGATGGATTTTGCTATGCTGCATGAACGAACTCATGGTCTCCTATGACACGATTTTTTTTCAATTTTCTTTTCTGTAAATAACTGAAATATCTGCTGGCCTAAAAGCTCTGCGATACCCATAGGTTTGATGGCTCGAGTCTGATTGCTCAAGACCTATGATAGCTAGAGACATGTTCCAAAAACGAATGATATCTAGACAATAGGGTCTACAATGAGAATTCATTGCGGCATATACAGTGCGCATCAAAATCTAAAGAGTCGAGGACATTTTTTTTCAATGGAAAGCCTTGTATGTTAGCATATTTTTTTCAACGTTCCAGTGACCTCCATCCACTTCTCCAATACCATCGAATATATCTCAATCACTAGACGTTCCGATTTTTTTTGTCAAAATAATAACGTTAGCAGATTCATACTTGAAAATTCCCTGAGGTCATGGGGTCAGGTATATTTATCTATCATGTGATGTAGAATTGGGATGAGAACACTTTCTGTACGAATGTCCCGAGTTATTGCTCATTTTCACTGATACACACACATTCCGATGTGTTATCAGAGATATGAGTTTCTCCTTGACTAGATTCCTTATTCTTGTGTTTTTTCATCTTTTGAAAACACGAGAGGAATTTTTGGGAATATTGGAATTTTTCCTGAGAAGTGGGTCAGCATCAGGAAAGACTTCACTAGGCTAGGAATTCTATAACTTCACCATTCTACTGATGAATAATGCTTGGTAATGAGGAGTTCTGCATGTTTCCAGCTTGACTATATATGGATTACCAAACTGAACCGTTTTCGCAAAATATTTTTTCAAATGTATGTTGGAAGTAAAAGAAAGTAGTTTCAACAGGATATTGCTTCACCTCATTATTTGAATTCTGTGAAAGAACACCTGAGCAATATTTACCTGCTCTCGATTCTAATCTGCTAATTCTGCTAATCAAAATTATTGATTGTCGGCAAAAGATTCGAACTTTTGCAGATCCTGAGTAATTCACTCGCGGTTAATGAATTTCTTTCTGTGTATCAGTAAAATTTTGAAAGTTCTTACTCTAAATTGGTTCGGAATAGCTACAAGGGCATTCTCTAGGGACATGTTCTCATTGCAATTCTACATCACATGGTAGGAAAATATACAGGGTGTTCCATTCGAAGAATTGTACGTTGAAAAAATATGGACATATACAAGGCATTCAATTTCAAAACAATGTCCTCGAGTCTCTAGATTTTTTTGATGCGCCCTTTATATGCCGCAATCATTTCTCATGATATACCCTATTGTCTAGTTCACATTCGTTTTTGAAACATTTCTCTAGCTATCATAGGTCTCGAGCAATCGACTCTGGCGCACTATTGCCCAACCCTGTATATATTCGTTTATCTAATGTTGAATATCAGCTTATTCGGGCTTCACCATTCTCTAACTTTCAAGATATCACGACTATTGTTGTGTAGATCATCAGCTCTCTCATCATGCCAAAGTATGGTTGTGTCATCTGCAAATGATGACGAATGTCCCATTGATATCAATGCTTGCCAAAAGAATGATAAATAATTCCGTCAACAAACCTCAAATAATCAGTTGATATGTTCCAGATCACGATGCGTTCGTACATTCAGCCCACATCATTCCTGCAAGTCACAACCTACGCATGCATTCGATTGAGAGTTATGTTGTGAAAAATTGCGATAATAATTGAAAATCCAACAAGGTTATGAATATGGAATGGCATCTACTTGGGGGCGTTCCTGCATAAATATTTTTTTTTCAATATCAATATTCACAATATTCAGTGGCTACCTACCTTCATCTAGAGAATTGTCAAGAAACTCTTGAAGTTATGTATATAAGATGACTTTGGAATAATTAACATATTATTTTAAGGAATGATTTTACTATCACATGAAAGAAAAAATCTATGCAAAATATTTTTTTGAATTTACATCCTCCAGAATATGTTACACCATGTTAGTGACACCCTGTTTATATTCCTAATGAAAATTTCAGAAAACCTTAAAATATACTGGGACCTAGAAGTAGATACGTAACTATACTTCTTGATGCTAATTATGAAATCATTCAGGTCAAATATAGAAGTTTTACGCCACACACTTCGAATCCGCGCACATGAATACAATGTGCAAAAAATGGTAACAGATACAGCCCATGAAACACTACAAATAAAGTGAGATTCGTGAAAAAAAATCATGATATATAAATGATTCAATATCGTATATGAACTTGGTTTAACTGTGAATTTTCAATCTGTCGCAACCAAAAATTGATGTTTTAATACCTGATTACGGATAATGAATATGTCACTGAATATAATGAATAGTGTTACAATGGAAAAAATGGGAATATTATGTTCATTAGAGGAAAAAATATGTTTTCAACTCATGAGATTTGACAGCTCAAAAAAACAGTAAAAACACAAGAGCTTTTTATTATCGGATAAATTTCTCTTTCTGAAGAAAAAAATTGTCTATCAGGAATTTTACGAAAAGAAATGACATGAAAAAATTACGGTAGCATAGCTCGAGCAATTTTCTGATGTCGGTTTTTTATACCTATGATGATTGATTTTCTAGATAAAGTACCCAACTTCAGTTTTTGTTATTACGACTATAATGGATTTCAGTACCATTGAAAAGAGCAGAAAAAAATAGTTGAAAATTATTCACTCACCATAAAGTAAATAAAACGTGATTAATGTCACATACATTTTATTACATAGTTCATGATTCATGAGTTCATCGCATTTTCTGTTACTTGAGATGAATATCGATAAAAATTTTTCGTTATTTAAGCACTGAAATTCAATATGACCGCCATAAAACAATTAGGTTGAGTACTATATCTGGAAAATGGTTGACCCTGTTTGAAATCTAATATTTTCATGATATTCCTCACGTAAAACTTGGTTTTTAATTTTTTCGTCATGTTTTGAGAGCATTTTTTTCATAAAACTTCGTCATACAATTTGTCTCACGTAATTAATGAGATATGATTCTCAAACGATTCTCGAAGGAGCAAGAGAAATATCAAATGTACATTCAATGGCTGTTAAGTGGGGTCTTCGTTAGTAATATACATACTGTAGCAGCCACCGGAAACCGGAAAATGATATTAGGAGGTAAGATAAGTCAAAAAGCTCTTCATACTCGGAATCAGGACATGGATTTCCCTATCCTTGATTTCTTTTCCTGAAAAATTCTCAGTGCAAAGAATCTATTTTCAGTGCTTCCACGGCTGGTGCCGAGCACTGAAGATAACACTATTGAAAAGTAAGACCACAATTGAATTGTCTGTTCTAAGAATTTTTCCGTGAAAAAAATATCTTATGGATATCGACTCCACTTGGTCATTGAGAGAACTAGGCGGTTTCAACTTCGACATTCTTGAGGCACTTTTTCACAAGGAATCTAAATCTTTTTCACAAGGAATCTAAATCTGTCATCGCATTTTTATCTTTGGTTTTTCTTTTTGGCGCCATATTGGATTTTTGTATTCAAAACCAAAATTTCTAAATTTTTAATTCTTTTGGACAATTCGACTCACGTATAAAAAAATCCCATATGCCACAGTGCAACTGTCAGTTTGACAATGGTAAAAGCTAGCTGCAATTTTTACAGCGACGAATGCACTAGTGGTTTTTCCACTTATTCAATTGTTTATCAATTATTGCGATATTGGTTGCAAAAATTAATAGTTTGACATGTTTGTCAACAACTCATTTCTGGCGACAATTCTCTACTTTTTTTATTAATTATATTGTTCTGCCGACTCACACTCGAATTTTTTATTGATATCAGGTAAATATGTGTTGTTTAAATTGTGAATTGTTTCCTTCAGCAATTTGTCTCGAAAATCTGTCAACCTAAATACCCTTCAATCGATAACAAATTTTCTGGTCTAATTGCTAGGCAACAGGTTCTCATAAAACATCCGAATCTACTCGATAATATACAAAGCTCTCGCAGATTTATAAGTGAAAAAATAAAAACGAGAATTGGAAATTTCCATTTTTGTTTTCAATAATTCAAACACTGTAAATGTCACATCAAATTTTCTTTCAGATAATCTTTCTAAGCTATCAGTTATTTGAGTGGAATCTATTCAGGGGTCGAATATAAAGAATTTCAAAAGCAGCATATTATGACAGTATGAAAATGATATCTTTGAAGAATTAATCACATGAACGTTTGGAATTTTGAATCTTATCCATTTTTAATATTTTCAAAAATGATAATGAATGAACATTTACGAGTAATAGGAATGTATCATGGAGAAGGGAATTTTATATTGTCAATATCCACTTCACTTCGATTGAGAATAAATTTGATGGTATTCTTGAGAGATAGTCCTGATATAGAATCCTTGCACAATGCAGAGAGAGGTTAAAAGTATGAAATGTCTTCCGATACTTCATCAACCTACGTGAACTTGGATAATTATAGCTACAACATGCTATCTAAGTGCAAGAATGTTTATGTAATAATAAATCATCTACTGAGGTGATATACTAATCCATCATTGTTTTCGATTTATCAACAAACAAAGATGTTGAGTTGGATGAGAGATTTTATGTGAATTGAATACTTTTCTGTATTATTCGAGATATGATAATTCCAAAACAATCCAGTTGGGTGTGGACATGCCTCCATCGGCATAATTTCAACCTAAGTAACTGTCGATGAAAAATGACAATTCCTGTTGACGAAGGTCGAGATAATAACTATATAAACGCTAGGGTGAACGGTTCAATTACATTGTTTAGTTCAACTATAACGTCTAAGTACCTACCTACCTACCCAGATCTCACTATGAACGGATTGGTGAGTAAAAAACTATTCGAAAACTCCACGGAACTCTTCGATTTCCAAAACAAACATTTCTTGAGTATTATAATATATCGATTCTGATTGTTGATTTCATTCAAGTCAGATATCCTTCACCTACTTTTTAACAAATCCTGCTGCAATTTTTATTGATCCGTTACCTATTTGAGAATCACTCATACCAATAATGTATAAAAGTGTGACCCATTTGTTTATGAGTCTTTATTTTTTTTTTATGATTATGACCGGATTATTTTTAAATGTAGAGCTTGATGGAATTGATTAGACGACCAAAAAGCTTCATAGTCCAACAAAATCCAAGTCCTACTACGTCTATTTTCAGGACTGAAGTTTCAGGATTTCATTGCAGAAATTTGAGAAAAATCATATATTTTTCATACGATTTCATCGAAAACTTCAGTCATAATGATTTTGCAGACAAACCAAAAATGCACTTTGCCATTTATTAATTTGTACAATTTCTGTTCTGTCACCTATTCAGTGAAATTTTCCATTATCATCAACTATAAACAAACTGTTATCACTTTACACTTCCTTACTTCCATGACACTTTCGACAATTGACTGTCGATTATATTCGCATTGACTATTAGAGTGAATTAATGATCACAGAAAGTATAGTGACGTATAATTCTTCAAACTTACACTGCACCCTCCCTCATACCATAATACAAAACATACACTCTCATCCAAAAGATTATGAACAGAAGGAAATAAAATTAATGAATCATATATTGTTGATTCATTCGTATGTTCAATCATTTGTATCTCTATTGGTTTTTCATGAAATACTTTAAGTTTTTCTCGCCGATTTGGAATAAACATTGGGTGTTTTCTGTTTGTAATACGATGCTTCTTGTCATGAAATAAGATTTTGAATTTTGTTTTCAGTGGTGTCGCAGAGGGTAACCTATATACGATAATAAATATTGTACGCTAATGTTTTCGCTGAATTTGGTATCATTTGATATTATTGGCTGAACAGTGGCGTAGTAATGGGGGGGAGGGGTTACAAACTCACCTTGTTTCATCAAAATCGGTGTAAAGACTTTTGAGTTAATAATAAAAGACATAATTGATAGTTTGGTATAATGGTGACCAAAGTAATGTAATGTAATTCAGAGAATCATCACGAGTAAATAAATATTATAGACGTATAACTCGCACGGAATGCTCATTTCCCACTCACATGATTTGTAGCATTCGCCTACGGTTCATGCTTCATACCAACTCGTGGGAAATGACTCCGTGCTCGTTCCACAATAAACTATTTCCATACATGGTAAAGTATTGACTGGCCTGAAATTCGCAGCCTCGGTTATGTTGATAATTTTTGGGATGGGCGTGATTGTACTAATTTCAAGTTGTTCTAATTAAGTGAGACACAGTTTTACTGTTTTTTCTACGTTTACTTAGTGAAATTCTCGTTTTGTTCAAAGATCCTTGCTGTTTTCGCCACTCTGGCAGTGGCTAACGCTGCCCCATCCGGCTGGGGCCATGGTGCCGTATTAGCAGGACCAGCCCTTCATGGTGCCGTATTAGCAGGACCAGCTCTTCACGGAGCCGCTGTAATCGGACCACAAACCGGCCCAGCTGCAGTTATCGGACCACAAACCGGCCCAGCTGCAGTTATCGGGCCACAAACCGGCCCAGCTGCTGTCGTTGGACCACGTGCCGGCCCAGCTGCTATTGTTGGACCAGTCAACCATGGCGCCGCCTTGGTCGGACCAGTCAACCATGGCGCTGCCCTGGTTGGACCAGTTAACCACGGAGCTGTGATCACCCCTGCTATTGCTGCTCCTTCTATTCTGGCTGCTCCTGCTCTTGGTAAGAGATCAAATCCCAGTTGACCGAAACATGTAGCAGCTTTTTCGGTGCTGCGCTTTAAATATTCCATGTTCCATCATAGAGATGCTCCGATCAGAAATATAACATAGATGAATGTCAGTCTCAAATGAAATCATAGATGCACCTCAAACTCATCACATGTTTTATTAAATTCGATTCAGCAGTTTCGTCACTGCTGCAATTCAAGGCTCCATGTTTCATCACACAATTGATGACAAAGACTCAATTTGAACTCATCACATTTTCACCTTCGATTCACCAGAGTTATATCACTGCTACATTTGGAATGCTCCATGTTCCATCGAAAGAATGCCTCAAGCGAATATATAGCTTGGATGAATGTCCGCCACCAAAGAAATCTCAGATTCATCTCAGACGGAAAATCTCAAATGAGAGGCAATAACACAATAACTCACTCATCTGATAGCACAATAATTTTCAAAACTTCATTCAATTTAATTTCATATATCTACCTATTCTCCTATAAAGTTGAATTATCTCAAACATAAATCATATTTTACTTCACACTCTTCTTGAAAAAATCACTGTTTACCTTTTGGAATTTTGTGATATTTAATTCTGCAATGAATATTTCGTGTAACTTTTGTTTCTTTGTTGATGACCCGTAAACAACAAGTTGAAATTTTGGTGAATATCGGTGATGAAACTTGTGATAATTTTCTTTATCAGGCATGAGTTGCTTTATAGATCCAAGTTGTAAGTTTCAAAATGTCGTGATGAAACAAATTTTCTTGATCTACCTTTTTTGTGATGGAGACTAGGATCCCATGATAAACATATGATAGAACACTGTTCTGTAGCGAAAAAACTTATATTCAATTAATTTTACTTATTGTGAATTTTTTTTCAGGTGTTGTTGGTGGATGGGGACATGCAGGTCTTGCTGCAGGTAATTACTCAATATTAACATATACGCATAATCTACAGTCTTGAATATGATGAGAAAATGTACCCACGAGTACAGTGATTTTTACGATGATCTTTATTCCACGTTACTTACTTATTCCAGGCAACGGATATTTCTGAAAATAATAATGATCTGCTTGCTTCAAAAATTTCCGAAAATTGGACGATACAATTTTTAATAGAAAAAAAAAACAAATTCGATATTTCAAATGAAACACCATAACTTCAATAGAAACAAATTCATGTACTATTCTCAAATATTTGAGTTTAAGAATTCGGACATATATGAATTCATAGTGAGATTTTGAAATAATTCATGCGCTTCGATTTAACTTCACTTAGATAATAATTTCATTGTCTGAATTTTATGAATTCTTCTGTAGATCATATTTTGCAAAGAATAAATCAAATTAATTCTCATTTGTTGAACGGTCACAGGATTAGGTGTAGGAATATTTGGTCAAGTAATTGTAAAAGTCATTCGAATTCATGAATATATTATATATATAGTAGGCAACTAGAAATGTTGTTACCCTCGTCATCAAAAACTCTGTGTGCACTATAGCAGAAATGAATTTCTATCGAACATTTCTATTCCATCAGAGTTGCTATGAAATATATAATGCTTCCTAAGTTAGGAAATCACTTGGGAATCCAATAAGTCTCTGTACCGTTGAAAAAAGAATATCATTGGGTATTCAACTGACTTTTTTCATTTCATATTTTCCACCTAATTCTGAATTCCAAATCGAGATTTCATTAAATTCAGACTTCAGTCTCGAAATATAGCGAAATATCCATTATATCCATATGCGAAATATGCATTATACAAATTTCGGGAGAAATTTCAAAGAAAAAACAGAAATTATCGATAAAACGGACCTACAAATATTTCCCTGATTCCTCTAATTCTGTTTTCGGATCCATATAATGAGCCCTTCAAAATATAAAGTCTGCCAGTCATAAAAACTTTTTCATCATTTAAAATATTAGGCCATATTGCTAAGGACCTTCATAACATTTGACATATGAATTATTCCATTCGGAATCTCAGAGAGAGCAGCATTGATGTCGAAAAACTGTTATAATGCCTGACTGTCTGATGAACATGAAAGTAATTCTGAACTGATCATTTGAATTTCTTCTTCAGGTGCCTGGGGACATGGAGGTCTTGCTGGTCATGGTGTCTGGGGAGGTCACTGGTGAAAGGCTGAAATCTAAACTTTTTTGAAAGTTCCAATGATACTTCTGTAGATATAGAACATCGCCTGGTCAGGCGATTTCTCCCTGCAGAAGGTATCATTGAGAATTTTCGAATGATAATTCATATCGAACATAGCGCTAGCCTGTCTGCGATTGGTAAAATATGTGTATAGGTAGTCAATATTTATTTGCAATATTTGCTCAATAAAGAGTTCGAAATGAAGTTATGATGTTTTTATGTACTCCTCAAATTATATATAACACATTCTTGACTGAAATGGTGAAAATCTGTTACAACAAGAAACCCTGATTCAGATCCGGCCTCCAAAGGGCTTCAACAATTTAATATTAAGTAGAAGTATGTGGCCTGGCCCCTGTCTATCAAAGATTCAGTATTGTTTCGACTCAATACTGTCTGTAAGTTATTCGATGAGGTGGTACATTCTCTCTCTCTCTCTCTCTCTCTCTGGTGGTTCTCCGAACATTATTGGATTTCCTTTCATGTTGTTGAAAAATAAAAAAAAAAACTTCGAAACAATACTGATATTGAAGTAGGGACCTGGGGTGTTCTACAAGCATACGAATGCGGATATAAAAATGGAATTTCAACAAGTTATTCATGCGACATTTTCAGAATTCGATACGGAAGACTCGAAATATTTCGTATTTATCCATCTAAATTCAAGAAACCTTCAATGCATATTCAGAAGTTCGGTAGTGCAATTGCATGCGGGAGAATGATAAGTACCCAATTCGATTCACCTTTTTGTGCTCTTCTCAAATATTTGAACGGATTTTGGGAATTCGAATTGTTTTTTCGATGATTCAAAAATATGTTGAATTTTCTCTACTCGCTTCTTGAAAACAAAGTAGAAGTTATCAAAAATTATTTCAATATATTTGTTGTAAGAACAGATTATGTGATCTGCCCCAAAATGTCACTGCGCTTGTGCATATCTTTTTTTTTCATCCCCTATATCTTGCAAAAAAATTACCCCAGATACTATTATAAAGGATTGAACAATTTGTTCTTGTTGAAAAAAAAGATCTGCACAAATCTGCAGAGTAATCAGAAACTGAAGACTCTGAATAGAGACTAAACTCCATTCATAATTTGCAAAACTTTCTAGGTATCAATGTTCCGTAACTCCGAATTTATTGCAAATATGATATGAAGTTAGGAATTACTACATTCGAACATGAAACCAATTTCACAAAATTGATTTTAATTGTGAATTTATAGAAGAAAACATTTTTTCACATCACATTTTTTCACATATTCGCGATATCGTCAAAACTTTTCTTTCGCAGCTGACAATACGAAAACTAAGAGAAGAAGATGGATCGAAATATGTCTCATCATACCTACTGATGATACATGAAAGTATTTCATTAGACACTTGGAGTGCGCTTCGCCTCAATAAGCCTTGCTGATATTTAAATATTTCTTCTACGGATATATGAATAACTGATATTTCTCAACTGGTTTCTTGATGAAACAATGAGATACAGTGTATGTCTTCAATTCCTGATAAAACATTGTATAATTAGTTATATACATTATACGAACGTTGTCTTCACTTCATTATCAACGCCAGAAAGAATTAATTTGAAAATCCGGAAATTTAGTCCTTCTAAATAACTCAAAAACGAAAAATGTTATCAGAGATACGCGCAACTTATCTCCCACTCAACCAAATCTGTTTCTCTTGTAATCAAATTATGTATGCACATTTCGCATGGAATATCAAATTGGATAATGTCATGTATAAGTTTGATCTTTGATTTACTGAAAGGAAGCCTACAAATCCTTCACAGATTGTCAACGGGATAAAGGACACAACGTCAAATTCAGAAAACATGTCACTCTTCTTTGAATGATACATTCAATCACTGTAACAATTTAACTGTGAATAATTGAATTTGTATTTCGAAATTTCTAAAAAAGATAAGAATATCGTTGCTCAGTTATTCAATATGTCATTGATATTTTGATGAGATTTTGAATATTCAATTTGAAGTTTGAGCTATTTCTGTTGAGCTATTTCATTTTGCTATCATATGTTATACCCGTAGAAAAAGTATAACATATCATAACAATCAACAATCAGCATTTTTGCATTGGTTCCATTCAACATTTTTATTTGTACATTATTCACTTTTTCAATACATCTATAAACGTTTCTCTGGGTAGAGAAATATTAGCGACCATTCTCATTTTTTTCTTTCCTGCAGCCTGTTGAGCCAACAGCTTCATTCTTCTTGTCACGTCTCCACCATACTGAAAATTTTTATACATATCATGAAGTAGAACGGACTGTAATATTATCATTTTGTATATCCATGTTGGGAGGTTTCTAGAATAACAAAATATGGCAACATCTAGACCTGAGCTTTGTGTAGAACTATCAAGTTGATCGAGTCACTGAGTCACTATTGGAAGAGATATTGGACGGATGAGGATGATATATTGTGCCTATATAAGAATCACGTTTATCGAATGGAATTATAGGATGGGGTTGAACTGCCTGTTTTCATTAAAAACTTGTATTATCACAAAATTCTCAAGAATCTAATATTCTGGATATCAGACAGTTATCTTTTTCCAACACCTTTTTCTCTTTTTATTTCTAACCTAGATCACCTATACAAATGCATCTATACTAAAGCATCTCTCAGCACTATATGTGCACTATATGTTCGAAGATATCAGATAGACAATACAGATATACAATGAATTTGTTTCCATAACTATGGAATTCACACATATTCTCTTTGAAAATGAGATGCACGAATTGATCGAACCCGTCTCTTGAAGAAAAAAGTGTCATGATTTGTTAAATAAATCAAATAAACTCAGTAACGTAACTGGAATAACACCCACGTTCTGGCAATGCTCAGCCTAGATTACCGATACAACGGAAGACTAAAAACTATTGTTCAAAGATCATATATTTATTCATCAAACACAACGAATTAATTCAAGAACTATGAAATTCACGAATTGATAGATCCGATCGCATAAAGAATAAAGTAATTAATGTACAGTAAATAATGCATTCAATGAAACAGATGAAATATGCACCATGTGTCATAATTCGTTGAATAAAACATAAATAAACTTAGTAACGTGATCAACTTAAACAACACCCACGCTCTGGCATTGCTTTAGCGGGTTTGTTGTTTATTCATTATTGTTATTTATTCTATATTATTCATTCCATATTATGAAAAATATTCCTCTATATTATGTTATGATTGAACTGATTCATTATTAGTATCATTATCATACAGAGTGGGCAAACGAAAACTTTCCACCCTAATTTGTAGGGTTTAAAAACAAAATTTTGGAAAAACCTCGATCAATTTTGATTTGAGAGGAAACTGATTTTCAGCTTTTTACACTCCCGTAGCTTTAGCTGTAGCTGGGGGGTGAAAAACCATCAAAATTTGCATAGGGAAAAAGAGTCTTGCCATACCTCTTTTTGAAAGTCTCATCGAGTTCTTCATGACTCTATAATGTTGCCTCATTATTTTCATCGGTAACGAAATGACAGCTTGCCAAAATCTTGCAAATAGACTATTTTCTACATAACCAAACGATATGTAGGGCACGACTCTTCTCCAATATGCAAATTCTGAGGGTTGTTGAGCCCACAGTTACATTGACAACGCAACGGGGGTGGAAAAAGCTGAAAATCTACGTATTCGAGCGGTTTCCAAAATATTGATTTTAAATCCTGAAAATTAGGGTGGAAAGTTTCCATTGGCCCACACTGTATTTTTTTATTTGTAAATTTTGCACAATAAATTATGTCAGGAATTTGTTCCTTCAAAAGTATTGGCATTTATTTATTTATAGGTATTTTCTCCTGAAAAGTACAACAATAAATATAACAATGATTTCGTTCATGCTGATTATACTCAATGAGTACAAATCATATTTTATAGGTCTACCCGTCGGATTACCCTTATTATGGTGCTTGGTTAACTTACCAATTTTGCTGTCACATCTTTTCTGAATGGCTTGATATTCTCTCTGGCAATAACTTTTCCATTGACACTTGCTTGAACCGCTATATGGATAAGTTGCCTCGGAATCATTTCTTTCAATTTCAGTACCATCTGCCTGCCTACACTTTGTGCTTTGGTAATATGAACAATGACGCTCAGTTCATCTACCAGTTTTCCATTTAACAGAATAGCTAACTGAAATAGTTTAGTAGGTATATTACATAACTAGTGGGGAAAGTGACAATACGTGTGCGAAATGAAAAACAGAACAGAACTATATATTCCATTCGCTGTTTTCATAAGAAAAAATATTATATCACTAATGCATTTACGAACCTTGACTAAATTACTGCTTTGATAACCATTATCTTCGTAGTCGAAACTGGCATATCCTGAAGAAATTGTTTTTAGTACATCGTGGAAGTCTATTACTGCCTCACAGAGAGGTAGATCATACTGTAATAATACTCTCTCATTGTCTATATTGCTTGCGCTCCTCTGAACACCTCTACGTTCCATGCAGAGGGAAATTATCTGTCCTAAATATTTGTCTGGCGTTATGATCGTTCCTTGAAACAAAATAACAATCATCATGACATTATGATTGAATGGAAGTAACTGAGCGCAACTGTATTTTGGAACCTGACTGACACCTTTAATTGTGTAGATCATAAAATTTTGCTGAGCAAACTTCAGTTATATGGATTCAGGGGACATAGCCTCATGTGGGTGCTATCATATTTGAATAAAAAAGTCAAGTCGTTAAAACTGATACAATTTTTGAGAGTTACCTCAATAAACCAGGAGTGCCACGAGGCTGTATTGGGTTCTGTTTTTTTTTATCTGTGGACAACACGAAAGGGAAACATATAATGTTCGAGGAACATCGTGTTAGCCAGCGGTGGAATTTTGGGAGAGAGGTGTAGGGGGACAGTGTAGGGGTGACCAGCTTGAGCTCGTTTGTCTACTAGGAATCGCACGTGGTGGCATAATAGATGATATTTCCGTGAAAGTATCTATAAAAAAGGCAGAGATCGCCGACCTTTCTACGATGATCTAGAGAGGTCAATGATTTGGTGAGTGTTGTATCATCGACTAGGCGATATAGCTCTCTTCTGAATTGAATCTAAGAGCTTTAGCGTATGTTTGGGGGCTGAGCTCCAAACATGTGAACAGTACTCCAGGACAGGTCGATTTGTGCTTTGTAGATTATAAGCAGATGCTGAGATGTGTTACAGTTTGTTTGGAACAATTAACAGTTGGATGACTCCCCGTCGTGCCTTTGTTTTTTTCAATTCAAAAGCGAACTGCATACGGCGAAATTGCTGTAGATACGGGATGATACGGTACGAAAAAGCAGATCGCGCGATAGCTGGATATATGGCAACGATACGCTACAAGTCGACCATGTTATTCCCCGCTATATGTCTGGGTACCGAACGGTACTCGAGGGGAATGAGGAGAGCGGTATAGGTAGATCGTTAAGTAGGCCAGAGTCGGCCTACTTCTAGTATTATGTATATATTGGTACAGTATTATTTTTACTGTATTTTAACAATTTGGCAAGCATTTATATCAATAGGACATTCACCATTTTTGCAGATGACGCAACCACACTTTGGCATCATGAGATAGCTACACAACAAGATAAGTCGTGACATTTTGAAAGTAGAGAAAGAGTAGTTAGAGAATGGGGTGACGCGAATGAGCTGATGTTCAACATTGGGAAAACGAATATTTTGTCATCCAACACAATTCGATATGTATGTGAGGTGAGTCCTCGAAACTCGTGCCAGTTATTATTTGAAGAGCACCACATTTTCTCACTTTTTCTGGAATATTAATTTTTGAGTCGGTTTGCCCAGTGAGGAAACATTTCTCTACTGTATTAATCAGGGTGTCGCGCATTAGAATGGCAATATTATATTACCGATTCCATTCACCAGCGGAATTAGAAAGTCATTGACACAGAATGCAGGCGAACTGTACAATAACCTACCAGTTGAAATTCAGAATATGAATCTAACACTACCAAAGAATATTGAAATCATTGGTTTTTGTAATGTTAGTTCAGAATAACGATATATGTTGTGTTATACAACAATATTTTGAAAATATTTTTTTATCTCAACTTTGTCAGTAAGGTTGTAATCTTCTGATAATAAAGAATATTTTGACTTCGATCATAAACCGCCCAGGAAAGGAAAAAATATCGCATACAAAACAAATGATACCAAAGCAAGCGCTTATTATACAAGCTGAGTCACTGCGGATAGCACATTATACGTTTCTGGTGAACCAGTCAACAGATCACTTTGGAAATATGGATTAGTGCAAATTCATTCATTCAATTCATTATACAGTCTCTATTGAAGAAATATTTTCGAAAATGCTGTGTTTGATATTCCAAATAGAAAACTCTGTATACACTATTATCCTTATAATCCTTATTGACCTTCTAACAACTTCTATTGATCTTTCACTGTTTTTGAAATGAATATCAATTTATTTAAACTCTGCACAAGTATATAACTCTGTATTAATGATTTTGAAAGCTGCTGAAATTGTATTCATAAGTATGTATATCATACCTATCCCTGATTGGTGTGGTTTATTACTTTCATTATTTATTTTCTAACTTTTAGAATTTATTTGTAAAATATTCTTTGAAAATGGTATATCCCCACTTGGTTTTTGGCAAGTATGGGCATGATTACTATTTGATAGAGAGATTGTAATAATATCGACATTATCATCCCTTCGAAAATGACGGAACAAAATTATTCAAAGTTCGTATGATATTGTCAAAAAAATGTATACATCCGTGCGCCACACCACACGAAACACAGTGTCATGAAAAACAGTCAACACCCGCATTTCGAACTGCCTGTACGCAACCGGCCAGCGTATCGAAAATGTTTTGAAATATTTCACATAATTATCAGTTTTATGTATTATTTTCATCAATATTTTCACTTGCAAGTTTCTTTGTGCTTTTGAAGTTGATACAAACGCATTGGAATTGTTCTGGATTCGAATTTATAAAGGCTTATGAAGGCTCAGTCCTGCTGATAATTTGATATCTCATCATCTCTGAACTCGTAGATATCAGCATTTTTAGTCAGTGGTCATTTCCAAAGAAACAAATAAAATGATATTTATTTCGAGTACGGTTACAAATAAGGATAGGAAATTTTAATTTAAAATTCTTCGGACATCGTTGGAGATTCTGAAAATAATAGTATATACAGGGTGTTCCGTTTTAAGTATCAAAATTGCTACAGCTTTTGAATAGAAGCGGCAATCCGGCATGTTCGAAAATTTTTAGTTGGGAGAGAATGTCCGAGCATGGTCTCTCATCTATTCTATCGAAAGGAATGTTCCAAGGAAGAAATAGCGAATTCTCCTATATTGATGTCAATTTAGCAGAACCAAAACTCAAATCACAAGTTTTTGAAATTTTCTTAATAATTTATTACCCTTTTATTACTAATTCATTACAACAAACGTGAAGATTCTTCCTTCTATTTGACATGAACCTAGCAGAACCAAAACTCAAGTAACGAGTTTTTGGAAATTTCTCCGGGTGCATTATTTATCACAAGTTAATTATAACATTCGCAAATTCATTACTCGTCATTTGATGGAAAAAACAACGGTTCAGAACCTGTGACATGATTTTCAAAATTCGGAATGTGCTAAATACATTAATTAATTGATTATCAATTACATTAATATTATTAATTCATATAAACTCGAAAGTTTCACCTTTCATTTGAACGAAAAAATCGCAAATTCCCCTATCTTTGGTTCTGCTAGTTTGACATAAAGAGTCGTTGGTTTTTTTCATCAAATGACCAATTATGAAATCGCGAATGTAATAGTTAATTGGCAATGAATTAGTAGTGAATTATACACCGGAAGAAATTTCCAGAAACTATAAGTGAAATTTTGAATTTTGTCGTAATAAATTAGTAATAAAAGAATAATAACTTATGGCATAATTCTGCTAGGTAGATATAAAGCTAGCAAAGCCGTGGGTTTCTTCCATCTAATGAAGAGTTATCAATTCGTGAATGTGTAATGAGGGTTTATGGGTGTAAAGAATATGGCGAAACAACAATAGGTAGTGAAACTGATTGATTGAATGATGGAGGAGAAATGATTCAGGAGTGATGAAATGTCAAGATGTTGGTCTACACCAGTTATTTCCCAAAGGATGGATCAACTAGAGTCTAAGATTAATAATATCAATATATCAATAATTTCTTTCATATGTTAGTTATCACTCGAAGAACATAAATCTTCCTATATTTTTCTGGGATTTTCTCTCC
Source organism: Gastrophysa polygoni (assembly GCA_963576655.1). Taxonomy (NCBI): domain Eukaryota; kingdom Metazoa; phylum Arthropoda; class Insecta; order Coleoptera; family Chrysomelidae; genus Gastrophysa; species Gastrophysa polygoni. Next base: position 34,699,753 of record OY755084.1, on the reverse strand, counting down.
TTGTTTCTACAGTTATAATAATTATTTCAATTATATTTTTCAGAAACGAAGAGAGAAAATGAAATAAGAATTTAGAAAAATTAATACACTACCTCCTCGATCAACCTACAGATAGTATTTGACAACTAGAATGTTTTGAATCATTCCAGAATTGAACATAAAGGTTATTGAAAGTAATAAACACTACATTCGAGAAAATAATAAGCTAGTGTAGTGGCCTAGTGTAAGTATTCAGTATACAAAAATATATCAATTCAATATATGTAATTGCTTACCTACTATCATTGGTTCAAAGCACTCTTCAATTTGGAGATGATCAGGAAAATGAGCTGGATTATTGATATAAATAAGGTCACTACCATCTTTCACATTTTGTTTCGTCGGTTTCATCTTGATTTTGTATGTAACTGACGGCGCAGTGATTATAGGGTCCATACTATATTCCTGCTGTAGCCTTTGAGTGAATACTTCGAGGTGCAGAAGTCCTAGGAAACCCAACCTCCATCCCTGTCCGAGAGCTGGGCTTAAAACAGGAACTTATCACAATAGAATTACATGAATTTGGAAATGTATTTCAATTTGATGATGTTTACGCGATTTTTTTCAACTTCAACTCTAACGTCAGCAATATTTTTTTATGATAACATATTTTTAGAAGTGTTTCTGATTGTTTTCTGGACCAAGTGATGTATAAGGAGCTGACTCTCGAACAAAATTAGGAGTCTGCAAACAAGTGATGGGTCTTTTAATCGAATGTTATATTGGGTCTTCTAACGTGGCAAATCTCTTTGACCTTTTGGTCATATCTTCGAACAGCCCATGATCTTTTGAAGATATTTCCACGGTCAGAGTGAATCTCGCCAATCATGCCACCGCGAGAGAATCCAGGTAGACAAACTAGACGACTTCTGGCTGGCAATCCATACATTGCCAGGCCCGAAACAAGCAGAACTTTTCATAACCAAGCATCGTTCATCAGTAGAACGCCATAAATGTTACAGCCTAGTACAGTCTTTCCTGATTCTCAGTACCTCGAAACTTTCAAGAAAACATAAAATATCTTTCTTCTGTCCCACTGAGAAGATAACACTGAACTTGTATCCATGCAAGAATAATTGTAGCGGCGCGACTGAGAAATAATAATGACACTGTACACGGAGTTTGAGATTGCTTTTGTTTGATGACTGACGTGAATAGAAGTGCGGCGAGTCAATTTAATTAGATATAATTAGTATCCAGACGAATTAACATTGGTCCTCCAATCCTTGGAAGAAGTCCTATGGAGGAAGATAAAAAACAGGACAAAAACATTCCCGAAAGTTCGGGAGACAAAATCTGAGACCAGGTGACAGTAGGAGACAAACTGAAGGTATTCAAAAAATCTACATGGAGATTGCCTATGGACATCTGGTTTTGGAATGGTGTCAGTCAATTAGAAATGAGGTAAAATGTAAATTCAGGAGAAAAACAGAGAATTGAAGAAAATCAATCTGCTGTTCAATCTCTACGATCAAAATCAAAAAAGTCTTCCATGAATTCTACTACTACTGTAAAACTTCAGAAGAAAAGAATTGCTTTCGAAAGAAAAACAGAAACAAGCGATCTCCAACGAAGTCCTGATGAATAAATTGAAACTTATAGATATGGAACAAGACTTCAAGGAAGTCAAAGTAGAAGAACTGCAAACCCAAATGTCCGAAAAATCATTCGTTGGAATAAACTGTCACGAAAAATCCAATCAGTTTTCAGAAAATGTACAACACGATAATGAATCAGGAACATTTCACAATAATATGAATCCGAATGGAAATGTTTTTGTTGAATGGATTAAGAATATCCCAGAAAGTAGGGCATCACAAGAAAAATCATACATAAGAGTTATTTGTGAAACAATGGTGAATGTTTTGAAATCTACCACATCGAAGACAGACAAATTGAATTTTCAACAAATAATTGAAAGAGATTTTCCTGTTTTCGACGGGAAAACTAAAGGTTGGCCAAATTTCTCCAACCGGTTTAACAGGTAGCAGGTATGTTGATGATACCTGAAAATTTGGATCTGGTGATTAAAACTCTGAAGATAAGATTTGGAAGACCAGACCAAATCATCGACTCTGTTCTTCAACAGATCAGGAGGTATCATTAAATTGAATTGAGAATTGAAAATTAATGGAGGTGTCAGGGAAATATTATCATTAATTTATCATGCCAAGTACGATGTTTCGGTGCTACTATCAAATCCGTCGACTATGAATATTACCTCCAGAATCCTCAAGTTCTCAGAGGAATTGTTCAAAAGTTACCGGATTACTCAAGCTTCGTTGAGGACAATTAGTCATGGAAAGCAACAAAAAAATTAGTCTGTAAGATTTTGCTAACTGATTGTTCACCTCAGCAGCTTCATTCGTTAGCAATCCAAGAAGTTCAGAAGAATCAACCTGATTTTTAACACCTTGAAGAAGAAATTTGATAGAATATTCACGACATCGACCTCAACTGCAAATGTTCACATTTTCTGTACATTCTCTTGAGAACTGTACCCGATTCAGAAACGATGATTTAGAAACTAGATGGTCTACAGTGACGAAAAAGAAATTGTGCTTCTCATATCTGAAAAGTAATCACCAGATTAGATGTAGATTAAGAAAGGCATATGGAATAAATTGATGCACAAAACCACACAAAGAATATCAAGAAACATGTGCACAATTCATCAAAAATCTCAATACTCAGCAACAAACATCTTTGAAAAAGTTACTAGATGCTATTACAAAGAAGCACTACGTTGACGACTTTCTAGACTGTAGAAATACATTTGAAGAGGCCATCGATACAATCACTGAAGTACGACGTATCCAGAAAACGGCTGGTTTCGAATTAGTTAATTGGATTTCAAATTCTAGACATGTTGAAGGACATTAATTTGGACGACAGAAGTATTCACCATGTTCTTGGACTTTCATGGAACCCAAACTAAGATTCATTCATTTTTGAAGTGAAGATAAATGGACGATTTCAATGAGGAGTCAGAAAGGCCCACAAATGACAAATTTTAAAAATTGTAATGTCTATTTTTGATCCACTTGGTCTGATAGTCGATTTTACCATCCGAGGACGAATCATCATACAAAACATTTAGAAATCAGGTATAGGGTGGAATGATAACATTGATGAAGAAATATATCAAACATGGAGATTATGGAGAATGGATCTACAAAGGATCGACAACCTTTGTTACTCCAAATTGATTTCAGTTGCAGAGGTTATCGAGCTTCACATCTTTCGTGATAGTGGCAAGAAAGGCAGTTGCCTATTTGATGTTTGCCAAGGCAAGAGTGACACCTACAAAAACCATTTCTATTCCACGACTCGAGCTGCAGGCTGCGGTAATGGATAGTTGGAAAGGAGCATTTCTCAAGGAAGAATTGGAATTTGAAAGTGACAAAATTTTTCATTGGTCTGAATCAACTACTGTTTTATACTAGATAAAAGAACAAGTGAAATCAACTTGGTCAATTTGTTTCTCATCGCGTGGGAAAGATTCAAGAGTCTACAAACACTGGTGATTTTTATTGGAAACCATCAAAATTGAATGCAGCAGACATCGCCACCAGAACATACCATGAAGACGGAGGAAATGAGGAAAATTCCGACAAATGGTTCCGAGGACCTCTGAACGAATTTGAGAACAAAAATGAATTTGTAGCAATTGTAGCAACAATAGATGATGATAATTTACTAGATTTATGTAGATTTTCTAAGTGGTTAAGGTTACTGAAATCTACAGCTTATGTTTTCATTTGGATGAAAATAATGATGATCAAAATAGGACGAAATCAAGATCCCTATCCCCAACAATTCTTCACTGTTCAAGAACTAGAAGGAGCTGAAAGGAGACTTATTGAACAATGTCAGTACCAAAGTTTTCTGGAAGACATTGAACTGAAGAGGTCATCAGAAAGCAGAGTAAACTCTTTCTACTTTCAGCAGTTTTAGATTAACATGGATTTCTAGTTCTCAGTGGAAAGACAGATCTCGCGACGTGCATGGAACCAAGAGCAAAACGATCAATTATTTTACCAAAGAAGCATCCGCTAATAACTCATCATTCAATACTATCATGAAAAATGCGCTCACCATGAAATGAAGGGGCGCGACTGTGGAATATTAATGACACTGTACACGAAGATTACGATTGCTTTTGTTTAATGACTGACGTGAAAAAAATCGAGAAGTGGGACGTGCCAATTTCATTAGATATAATTAGTATTCAGACGAATTGACAATAACAATTCCCAATATCGAACTTCTATCATCAAAGCTTTTATAGGTTTGAATGGTTCACTATCGGTGATTTGGGTAACTTGACTGACTCAGATATTAACGGATTTTTATCATAGATTTTTTCATCTTGGGAAACACCCGCTTCTATTATTTCTCCATCTATTATACCAAACTTCTTGCTATATACGTACTAACATAAAATTAGATCTCCAAATTTATTTTCTACTATGTTTGTTCATGTTATCATTCTATGCTAAAGTAGAAACTTGCTCTTCAAAGTGTTTTTTTTTCTTCAATTCACTGAATTATCTAGAACTCTATATTTGAACTTTAATTATTTTTATATTTTATAGCTGATGATGGATTGTTTATGCAACATCTCTTGGATAATACCTTATTGAATACATATAGTGTCATAGCTCCGTACAACTATCATCCAGATTCTTTTGTGGGCTCTACCAATTTATTCAATTCTGCTTTGAAACATGTCAAAGGAATAGTAACCACTATTATCATCACCTATTATTCATACATTGGTATGGATTGAATAAATATTATTATTATTATTATTATTATTATTTTCATTAGTATTTATGAATACACATATTTTCAATTTGAGCATTCTTGAATTTAAAATCTAGAGATATTCGAATTCGAATTGTTATTAAATATGAAGAATATGCATCTCACCAGGCAGGCACAAATCACATCTTTACACTATTTATACAGGGTAAACCTTCATGAGTTGATGACATCTATATAAAGAGAACTAAAAGTAGCATGATTCTGAGACGTTGAAGGAAACAACTAAACTTTTTGTTATTGTGAAGCTTTCGGTTTCTCCAGAAGTGATGTAATCATTGTTATTTTCAATAGGACATCCTATAGTTCAAAATCATTTTTTAGTGATATTCAGTTACTCAACCAAGAATATTGAATGATGATGATGAATGACGTCTGGATTTGGTATTGGATTTTCTGGATGGATATCTTGTAGCAAAGAGTCACATATTGTGAAAACCTCAGGGCATTTACCACAAATCACTATTAATTAACGAAATCTTGATTATTATACCCAAAAGCAGCCATATTGCACTTTTGCAAATGATGAATCTGAAAGTAATCAACTTCCGTTTGTCGGTAGATATGCATAGCTTACTAGAAAAATAACAATTTCAAGCTATTAATATGCAGAGTTAGGTATATACTATTAAGGAATATTTCCGAAATTATGGGTTTCAGGTATAGGAAAGTGAATCAGAATTGAGGCTCATATTCATGATAGAATTGGATCATAAGAAGAAAAATGTGGTTTCCATGTTTGAAAAAATTGAGATTTTCAAAGTTTCGCACTCACTTTCTGGACCCGCTTATGTGCGCAACCTGTAAATTTCCAGTGTTTGTGATTATGGTGAGTGATCCATTCAAACTTCAATATTCATGATTGAGTAACTTCACATCACTAAAAATTGTAATCCACATGAAAATGGAGGCTGCATTTTTTTTAGAAAACTCGAATAACTCGAAAACGATTCATTTTCGGTATATTGTATGATACATTTTTTTTCGAGACCATGAGAAAAATCTTTTTTTTTGTATAATATTGGGTGTCCTACTGAAAATATAAAAGATTACGTCAGTTCCGGAGAATCAGGGAGCTTCACAATAACGAAAATATTTTAGTTGGATTCTTATCAATTTTTTCTTCACCGTGATTGCCCAGGCAGTTTTAAAAAAAAAGTTCCTATAAACGTATGTCCGCATACGCTTCGTCACCGATCTACAGGTGTTTAATCTACAGATGTTTAATTAAGTTTAATTAAACAAAACATTGAGAAGATTGGATTCGTGCATCCAAGTTGGAGGTGGTCACTTTGAACAATTTTTGTGATCAATAATTGATTTTGTATTGAGTAGAAAAATGGTTTTTGTATAATAACATGTACATGCCTTAATATGGTTTTTATTTTTCACTTGAAAAGTATGCGTCATACGATAAAATATCAACAGACGTTTTTTTCTTCACAATTGAACAAGGAATAGAAACAATGTTTAATTTTCAGATAATCCAGTGCCGTCCTATGTTTATATTTTATTAATAGCCAGTGACGTGCCAATATGCCGATGGTGAGACTAAAAAATCGTTGTGTATTGCTAAGTATGCGTCTCCCATATCTATTGACACGCCTAATATTTCATTACAATATCTCAAGTCATTCTCAAAATATCCTGTTTATACTGTTTTGTTCAATTAAACTTCAACACCCTGTAGATCGGTTACGAAGCGTATGCAGACCTACGTTTATAGGAACTTTTTCCATAAAATGGCCTGGGGAATCACCCCCTTCAATATTGCCTTGCCTTCTTTGAACATCTTGTATATAGATCGCATTATCTCAGTATCAGAATATTCTTTACTGTCGGAAGGAAAAATTAAAGATTCTCATCATCATCAAGATTTGAACAAACATAACAAATGTATAACAAAGAGTTTTTCATAGTGTCTTCAAATATCACAAATGACAGTAAGAAATATACATACATATACAGTGTGTCCAAGAAAAGGATGCACAGCTTGGGCATCTCGGAAAAGGTGGGTGATACAAATTCAGTTGAATGTGAGACAAGTTGCGCATTCACATGATATGATTTAATGTGGTGATATTGAGTTCTTCCACCGATATTTCGCATTTTCCATCATTATCATAATTTTTTCAAAGACGGCCCTGATTAGAAGTTCACAGACCCTGAAAGCTTTTTATTCTAGATACACTCATCTTATACATAATGGTTTGAATGTGTTTGAACCTAGTTGAAGACCTCATTTTTTTTTTCAACTCCTAATCTAAAATAAACTTTGATTAATCGATAGACGTTTTTTTGTTGATCGCTTTTGGAAATGATGAAAACGTAATGTTTTCTTGAGATATTGAAATGCCACTTCCAGTTCAATATGGAAAAACTCAATCATATATCAATACGTATATTGATTAGTGAATTGATTATTTTTCACCCGATATCGATTTCAAATTGATTTTTGATGTGGAATTGAAATACGTTTACGATCTCCGCCCCTAGGTAGGTCACACCTACTCACCACTGAACGTGGCCCGCTATGGTCAAAGTACCTACCCCATCCCCCAGATTGCAATGTTATCTAGTCTAGTCTTTTTTGACAATTTGGGTTTGGATGGGTGAGTAGAATAATTTATTCTTTCACTAGTCAATTTAACACTGAAAGATCATTTCTGATCTTGTTGTACTGACTTTTCTTCAAAAAAAGTGGAAATGATGGAATATTTCTGATTAATAGTTTTGAAAAGTTAATGATAATGGTTAAAACCAGATCGAAACACCTAACCTCTAATATGATACATGGGTGTGAACACCTAATCAGGGCCATGTATTTCCAGATTCTCTTTATAATCAAATAGATTTTTAAAAAAATCACTTTTATGAAATAAATGAAAAACTATGGATAATTTCGAAGAGTTTCAAAAGACTTGTAGAATGGCGCAACTTTTCTCTCATTTAACCGAATTTGTATCTCTTACCGTTTCCGAGATCCCCATGTATATATCACACAAATACCTATGAAGAATAGGAAGTCATAGGACAAATGCTATACCACTAAAACACTTCACTTGAACAATCTCAGTGAATAACTGTTTGAGATTTTTCCTGAATTTTCACTGGTTTCATTTCCTTCATATAATCAGGTAGGTGGTTATACATCTTCAGATCAAAGTGTTTAGTGCTGAAGGTAGTATCAAATGATTTTGTTGTCTAGTATTATGATTCTATAAATAAAGAGCAAAGTGAGACTAATAAATAATATTATATTACCTTGTATCAACATCGACAGTGACAGCAGAGTCGTTCAAAGTCAATTTTTCTATAGCATTCCTTATATTCACATGCTGTGACTGGTCCATTGGATAAATTCCTGCGAATACCATCGGTTTTGATAATGCGAAGCCTGATAATGGTTCGACTAATTGGTTCTTATGGTGAATTGTGTCTCCTATATGGGCTTCTTTGCTAGATCTCATGTTACAACCCAATAATCCTATTTGCCCTGCAACTCTTGAAAATATCAACTAAGATTGATTAACTACTGAGCATATGTTTATTAAAGATAGATTGTAGAAATAACCACTTGAACTCGATAAACAGACAACATACACCAGTAACAAATTGGCAAAGTCAAATCAACGTATTCCTTCATACATATATTATATCCTAAATAATGATAAACTGACAATTTGAAATTTCAAATAGACCCTAGTTCGCGCCTAGAGAAATGCGGAGGAATCGAACCTATGAAAACATATCATATATTTTGTTATAACCTCCTGTCGATGTACGCGAGTACAAAAACCTCAAATTCATTTATATGATAAAACTTGAATATCGGTTTGGAAATATTTCAACCTACTAAGTGGAAATGAGCAATTCATTGCCAAGTCATGAAAGCCTAACACACTGAATGTTGTTTTGTGTTTTAGATACTTACAATGTATCCACAAGAACTTCATCTGGCCTCAGCAAAGACAGTGTCTTGACTTCATATTCCTTTTTGGTATGGAAGGATGTAATCATATCTCCAATACAAATCGATCCATCTTGCACATAGATCAAATTTAGTGCTCCTCTATATCTATCATAAGAACTATCAAATAGTAATCCTCTGAAGTTAGCATTTCTATCAACTGTGGGACTAGGAAGATCTGTAATAACCCTTTTCAGGACCTCATCAATTCCCAATCCTAGTTTTGCTGAGATCTGTAATTACATATGAATTAGAACTGAAGAAAAAACGATGAAGAGTAATTTTTTCCAATTTTTTGAAAATTTTTGTCATTGGTTCTGTTGATGTATCGATTATAACTCTGTATTTTTTTTTGGATTAGGTTCAAAACATTTATTGCTGAGATGATTTATAAAATTGACTCTGCCTTTCGAGATCTCTTGCAGAAGAAAATCATATTCAGCATTACATAGCATGTAGCTTCGAAAAAATGAAAAGTTGAGTCCTTGAACGACAAAGAAAATAACAATTAACGTAAACATAGGTTCTTTTCGTATATGAAATACAAGCTGTTGAATACGAAAAAGTAATTCTCATATGGGACTGATGAATACAATGCCGGACTAGAATATAATAAGGTATTAGGACAAAAAAAAGAGTAGTATGATTTGATCAGAATCAAGAAAGTACGGAATTATGATATTTTCCTGAGTTTTATTGAATGTTTCGAGGGATCATGTCTTATACCTAAAATGAACCATTTTCGAGTTATTCCAGTTTTTGTGGAAAAAATTACGAATAAATGACCTGAAATGAATGAAGTGACATGTAAATTACAATTTTCAGTGATATGCAGTTACTCAACCATGGATATTGAAGGTTGAACGGATCACTCACCATAATCACAACCTCTGAATAATTCAAAGAGTGCTTAGAAATGTGGGTCCAGAAATGGAATGCAAAATATTGAAAATCTCAATTTTTTCATATGGAAACCACATTTTTTGTAAAGATTCAATCATATTATAAGTGTGATCCCTAGTTCTCATTCAGTTGCCTATACCTTAAACCCACAATTTCGGAGATAATCCATTATAGTACCTCATTCTGCATATCAACAACTTGAAATTTTAATTTTTCTTGTAAGCTGAGCATATTTACGGACGAATGAATTTGATATTAACCTTCTGATGATATCTGGAGATGGTTTGAGTTATATATACATATATATATATATATATATATGTTATATCAACATTCCTGCATATGTCATCATCTCAGGGATATCACATTACCGCTGATCTCAAGGTTATCCAGCAACCAGAGTATCAGAGCCACACGAGAATGCTGACACCATCTACACGTGTTTGACGATTCAGCACCTCGAGAGCCTTCCTTCGAGAGACCAGAACGACCACCGGCAGTTCTTCTCAAACCAGTCTCCAAGTCAAGTCATACTTTTGTAACAATTTATTATTCACATTTTCAATATTGTATTCAATCAAATAAAATCATTTTTTAAAAAGTCCAAAGTGATTTAAGTGATATAACAAATTGGCGCAGTCGGTAGGATTCCTTCACATCCACGGAACACGGACAGCCTAACCGAGGGTGTTGGATCCTAATCCTTCAAAGGAAGAAACCTACACTTGGACACAGCATCGAGAACATCGGAAGGACGGTCTCTTCAACAGCCGAAGAACACGCGCACGCTAACTTCGCTGGAGCAACGCTTGTGAAGCCGGATTTCATCCTCCGAATGAAAACGATCTTCTGGTAAGAACTCAAACGAATCATCTCATTATTTCGAATATTTTTTCAATAATTCTATCAGTTCTATTGTCAAATTATCCCCGAATCAATCATGACAGAATCACCTCCTCCAACTCCAACTACTCCGACAACTAACGAAATCGAACCATACAGACTGAACGAAATTTTCTGTATAATACCAGAATATGACGGAGATCAAATATTCTTAACAACCTTCATAAATGCGTGTAATACAGCTTACCGCATGTCAGTACGAGATCAAAAGATACTCACAATTCTCCATATAAAAAATAAACTGAAAGGCAAAGCAGCTGAATTAATCAGTTCAAGAAATCCTCAAACTTGGGAAGAAATAAGATCACTTTTAATTCAATACTTTGGTGACAGTCGTGATTTAGCTTCTTTGATACAAGATCTCCAACGTATCCATCAGCTACCTGGAGAATCACCTTTAGTCTTCATTAATAGATTACAGACTCATAATGCAAAAATGCATGCATCTGTTCAAAAGCAATTGCTTACATCAGAAGAAAAACAATCACAGTCAAAATTAATCGAATCAATGTCATTAAATACTTTATTAACAGGAATCGATCCAGACGTAGGACGCATTGTTCGTGCTGGAAATCCTCCAGATTTATTCACAGCAACTCTGAGAGTTAAACGTGAACTACAATTAAGTTATTTCCAATCACAAAAATTTCCAAATTCGAAAATTGGTCAACATTCAATCTCAAATCAAAATCGAAAAATGACACCTCCACAAAAATTGTGTAATTACTGTAAACGCCAAGGCCATACAGTAAACGAATGTAGACAACGTCAGCAACAAAATCCCAATCAAAATCTCGGACCTAGACCTAATTTCAACCCTATTTCTCAACCCAATTTCCGACCAAACTATCAATCCAATTTTCCACAAAATTTTAGACCAAGTATTCCTCAGAGACCACCGCAATTTCAAAATCAGAATAATATCCAATCAAGACCATCGATTATCAAACCAAATCCAAATTTCAATCAACAAAGGCCATCAACGAGTCAGTCTAATCCGAATTTTCAAAGATTCAACCCACAAAGAACCCATTGTGTCAATTATGATCCCAACAGTTACGAATATGATAATTATACCGCTAATTATCAAGATTCTGAGAATTTTCGAGCAGATGGTTATACTGCTAACCATCAAGACTACCAAAACTATAACTCTGATTTGTATCAAAACCAATATTCAGATCAACCCGATCAGAACGAATATTTTCCATCACAATATGATGATCAAAATCAATATGATCAGGATTTTCAGTTGAGCCCTACATCGAGTGCCCCTCCTATCAAACAATCCTCAGATCCCATAGACCAAATTCAAGCACAAATACAGACAATGAATTTGAACGATTTCAACCCAAATCTCAATTTCCCGGAACTCAAATTTCTATAAATCCATCATTCACAGTAAACTCTAAGAACTTATATTACATTAAGGATGCTACCAACAAATTTAAAATTCTAATAGATACAGGCGCTGGACTATCGATTTTCAAGCCTAAAACTTGTGAGAATTATTCTAGACGATTTTCTGAAAACGTTGTAGTTCAAGGTATAACTGACCAAAAAATAATGATTAACGAATCTGTATTAATTCCTTTCACTGACAATGACCCGCACAAAGTTTATGTTCATAATATAGACATAGACTTTGACGGACTCTTAGGATCTGACTTTCTAGAACATTACAAATGTATAGTCGATTTGAAAAATAATCAACTCATTACCAATTTCAAAACAGTCCCTCTATTCAAAGTTAGTGATTCTGAATCCGATGACAAAATTCCACAAAATTTCGAATTTGATAACAAAATCACACTCGAACCTCGAACCGAACAAATTGTCAAACTAAATTGTAACCTATGTAACACTGATGCTATACTGCTAGCTCAAGAAAAACAAAAAGTTAGACTTCCTAATGCTCTAGTCAAAATCAATGAAAAAGGTGAATTCTTCACGTCAGTAATAAATGCAAACCCGATGGAAATTTCAATAAATTTCGATAATCTTCAGTTAGAACCGATTCAAAATTTCAGTCTTAATAATTTTAACACTTCTGATACACGAACAAATACACACGCTGATAGGACAACCGACATTCAAAATCAATTGAGATTAGAACACTTGAATGACGAAGAATCTGAACTTATCACGAACCTCTGTTTAGATTTTTCAGACATATTTTATTTGGAAGGCGACAACTTGACATTCACCAATGAAGTTAAGCACTCTATTGATACTAAAGATTCGAAACCCGTTTTTACCCGATCCTATAGATATCCACAAATCCACAAAGATGAAGTGAAGAACCAAATGTCGAAAATGCTTGAGCAAGGCATCATACGTCCTTCAATTTCACCTTGGTCATCCCCTGTTTGGGTGGTACCGAAAAAACTCGACGCCTCTGGGAAACAGAAGTGGCGTGTTGTTGTGGACTACAGAAAGCTGAATGAGCTTACTGTAGATGACAAATATCCCCTTCCCATGATTTCAGACCTCCTTGATCAACTTGGCAAATGCCAATACTTTACGACCCTTGATTTAGCGTCCGGATTTCATCAAATCGAAATCGAACCAAAAGATATTTCCAAAACTGCCTTCACAGTCGAAAATGGACACTATGAGTTTGTCCGAATGCCTTTTGGACTCAAGAATGCTCCTTCTACCTTTCAGAGGGTGATGGACAATATTCTCCTGGGCATTCAGAACGAAAGATGTCTCGTCTACATGGACGACATCATCGTTTACTCCCCTACGATACATGATCATATTTCCCGACTAACTGATGTATTCAAACGCCTCCGAAATGCAAACTTAAAGATTCAACCAGATAAATGCGAATTCCTTAGAAAGGAAGTAGCGTATCTTGGTCACCTAATCACCAGTGACGGAGTCAAACCGAACCCATCAAAAGTCGATTGTATCGTCAATTTCCCAGAACCTAAGAATCAAAAAGAAATCAAATCATTCTTAGGCCTCGCCGGATATTACCGCCGATTCATCTCCAACTTTGCCAAAATCTCCAAACCCCTCACTAAACTGCTTCAGAAAGATACTCCTTTCAACTTTGATTCCGATTGCAAAAATGCATTCGAAAATTTGAAACAAACCCTCATTTCTACACCCATTCTCATTTACCCAAACTTCGAAGACACTTTTCTTCTCACCACGGATGCCAGTGCATTCGCTATTGGCGCTGTGCTTTCTCAAGGTCCCATTGGCAAAGACCTTCCCATCGCATACTCTTCTCGCACATTATGTTCAGCAGAATCTAAGTATTCTACGATAGAACGCGAATTGCTTGCAATAGTATGGGCAGTCAAACACTTCCGACCATATCTCTTCGGTCGAAAATTTGAATTAATAACCGATCATCGTCCCCTCACTTGGCTATTCTCGATCAAAGACCCTGGTAGTCGCTTAGCTCGATGGCGACTCAAACTTGAGGAATATGACTACGAAGTCATATACAAACCCGGAAAGATCAATAAAAATGCAGATGCTCTATCTCGCATCAAAGTGAATCACATTCAAGAATGTGTTGATTTTCATTCGAGAACTCTAGTCCTCCCAACGAATGAAGATGATTCCGATATAGAAATCATCGAGAATCCGATCGAAAATCATCCCAAACATGACATTCCACAAACATCCAAATCACCCCATAACGATACCGAAACTACCCAACCAAAAAACGAATCAGACGAAATATCAATAGAGAAAATTCAAGAAGAATTTAACACATTCTCAGACTTGTATAGAACCAAATCTCTGATAGACTACTCTAAAGTTCAATTCAATCAATGCCAAATTCTAGACAAATCGAACAGACACATTCTCATTCCAATGCAACAAAACAAACTATCGCAATTTCACTATGACATAATTGAAGACCTTTACGAAGAACACTTTGATTTTAAAAATCTCGAAATCAATATTCTTTCCAGTAAATCAGTGAAAAATCGTAAATATTATTTGATCCCTCTAACCAATGACCCAGAAACAGTAATTGAACACCTCTTTTTGACTTTATATAAAAATCAGAATGAGATGGACCCACTCAATTATTATTGCATCGAAGATAATCCCGAATTGCCACTACTTGAAATGCTTTGTTTCATATTCGCCGAAAAGGATATAAAAATTAAAGTATGTCAAAACAAAGTAAGAACTCCAGATCAAGATCAAATACCTATAATTTTAGACCAATATCACAAAGGGAAAAATAATTTACATCGCGGAATAAACGAAACACTGAGACGCATACGGCAAAAATATAACTGGGACGGTATAACCAAAGATGTTGAAAAATTAATTAAAAATTGCGAAATATGTCATAAGACCAAAATTTGTAGGAAAAATCTCAGCAACCCATTAGTCATAACGGAAACTCCCCGTACTGCTTTCGAACGAATCAACATAGACATCGTCGAAGTTCCAAACAGAAATTATGCATTGACTATACGAGACGAACTTACGAAATTTACACAAGCTTACGCACTTCCAGATAAAACAGCTCGATCCGTCGTAAATAGCCTCCTACTATATTTTCAACATTTCGGAACCCCTTTACGAATCCATTGCGATTACGGACGAGAATTCGACAATACATTGCTCAAAGACTTATGCACATTGTATGATATCAAAATTTCTTTCTCTAGCGTAAATCATCCACAATCCAACGGTTCAGTCGAACGATTTCACGCCACACTTCTAGAAATGATCCGTGTGAATATGTCAGAAAACCCTAATGAACATCCTTTTAATATTCTCCCCTACGCAATCATATGTTACAACAATTCCACAAACAAAACCCACGGTTTCAGTCCACATGAGTTAGTTTTCGGACATACAGCAAGTAGATCACCAGAAACACTTTATAATCAAAAAGATCTGATTTCAAAATACGTAAGAGACTTGAACAACCGAATTTCTTATTACTATAAAGTAGCAAGAGCTAAAACAGATCAAAAGAAAGCAAAAGCGAAGGAACGTTTTGACAAAACAGTATCAGGACAAACAGAATATGAAATAGGACAAGAAGTTTACATCAAGGAATCCCAAATAAAAAATAAACTTCAGAACAAATTCAATGGACCATTCAAAATCGAAGAAATATTTCAAAATTCAGCAATATTACTCAATCCACAAACGAATCAACGAACAAAAGTAAATTTTGATCGCATGATACCGTATTCTGAAAACTGATTTGTTTTCAGGTTCACCCTGCTGTTCGGATCAGCAGTCTGTCAATTCAAAATCAAACCAATCAATAACACTCTAGGGGTATACTACCATCAAGACGACGACATCGTACTTACAAACGACCACTGGACTCTACTCGTTCATAAAGACATCTCTTTACTTCAAACAGCCTACGAACATAACACTAGAATATTAGATACCATTTTAGCGACAGCACAATTGAAACCTTTACGCGAACTAAATATTTTTCAAGTAGAAGTCAAGAACCGTATCAGCTTACTTACTCAAATTTCAAAGTCAATAAAAACGAAATTATCTGAAATAACCTTAGATACAAAGAGATACAAACGTGGACTCATTAATGGAATAGGTAGTATTTTCAAATCAATCACTGGCAATCTCGACGCTTCAGACGGCGAATATTACTCAAATTGTATCAATAAATTACATGACGATGAACATCAACTGGAAAACCTTCTCAAGAATCAAATATCAGTCACATCATCAGTAATAAAAAGTGTAAATACAACCATTCGAAAACTTCAAATAGACGAAGAAATATTCAATACAGACATCAAACAAATCGAAAAAACTATAAATGATATGAGTTACGATATTAGAGCCATTGAAGCCAAAGTCAAATTTTATGACTTATGTGAAAAACTTATGGAGAGTTTTGTGTATCTTGAGGAAAGTCTCGATGAAATCATAAATTCAATTACATTTGCTAGATTAAACACTATTTATCCCTCAATTATCACTCCCGATCACCTAGTCAGTGCTCTACAGGAAATTTCCCAAAATCTGCACAGAAATAACTTACCTTTACCAGCAAATTTAGATAAAGTTGCCCTATACCTCGACATTATCCAACTTCAAGCATTCCAAATTGATTCTAAAATTGTTTTCGTTCTAAAAATCCCTTTGATCGAACCTAAAACATATCACCTTTATAGACTTTACCCAATACCAATTTTTGATAACAGAACTGGCTTACATCATATTCTTTCAATCTCTCAAAAATTTATCGCGAAAGATGATGATTCTTTGATGTTCATTCCAATCAACGACTTGAAGAAATGCAGAACTCTACTACCAGAAATGAAGATGTGTAGCAACGTATTTGCATACCCCATAGACAATAACGCCATGTGTGAAGCCCAATTGATGAAAACGTTCCAATCAGTACCAGACAACTGCCAAAATGCCCTCATCCTTAGTAAAGGATATAAGGTCCAAGAACTAGCCGAAAACTATTGGTTAGTGATTCTATCAGAACCAGTACGAATCTCGATCAATTGCCCATCGAAAGAAATCGAAACCCGAATCATCTATGGAAACTCTGTGATCAGCCTCCATAACGAATGTAGTGCCTTCATCGGAATTACCAAAATCCAAGCCACCTCAACGAAGACATCTATTGTTTCGTACGGAACACATCCAATCGAAATCCCGTACGAATGTTGCAGCGACCTCCCGAGACGACTAGATCTTCCGAAACTGAAACCTTTGGAATTAAGCGATTTGAATGTCGATGAATTGGACATCGCCAAAAATAAGCTTGATTCCTACTCCAAGACGTTAGACGATTTAATCCACCAACCATTTGTGAAGAAGAACATATCCTGGCTCACCTATTTCACGATTACCCTAATTGTGACACTAATAATTTTGTACATATTTTTCAAGTATTGGAGATCGAGAACTATTGTTAGTCCATCTGATTCACCATCACCCCTACCTAGAGGAAGCAGAACCATGAGAAGTATCAGGGCCGTTTTCCCAAAAATACGCCCGAACCTGAGGACCCAGACAAATGAAGAAGAAGATTTGGGATCCATCAACCTCGACGCCTGAGGATCCAATTTCCAAAAGTTGTCGACACAAAGCAACAACTTTTTCAAAAGGATGGGAGCTGTTATATCAACATTCCTGCATATGTCATCATCTCAGGGATATCACATTACCGCTGATCTCAAGGTTATCCAGCAACCAGAGTATCAGAGCCACACGAGAATGCTGACACCATCTACACGTGTTTGACGATTCAGCACCTCGAGAGCCTTCCTTCGAGAGACCAGAACGACCACCGGCAGTTCTTCTCAAACCAGTCTCCAAGTCAAGTCATACTTTTGTAACAATTTATTATTCACATTTTCAATATTGTATTCAATCAAATAAAATCATTCTTTAAAAAGTCCAAAGTGATTTAAGTGATATAACATATATATATATATATATAGCAAGTATGACAGGTTCTTTATGTTCATAAATCACTAATGCATCAATGAAATCGTAATTACACTATACCCAAAACGAGCCATATTGCATTTTTGCAGATGATGAATCTTTTTTTTTTAATCTGTGGACAACACGAAAGGGAAACCTATAATAATCGAAGAACATCGTGTTAGCCAGCGGTGGAATTTTGGGAGAGAAGGAAGGTGTTTTCTTGAAAGTTTGGAGGTTGTAAGCATCAGGAAAGACTTCACTAAGCAAAGAATTCCACAACTTTGCCGTTCTATTGATGAATGATGCTTGTTATATGTTCGATAGGTCTCGACCCTGACAGTGTAGGGGTGACCAGCCTGAGCTCGTCTGGTTTGTCTACTAGGAATCGCACGTGGTGGCATAATAAATGATATTTCCGTTGAGCACCGACCATGGAAGTACCTATGAAAAAGGCAGAGATCCCTATATATATATATATATATATATATATATATATATATATATATTATACATATATTCAAAAGCATAGGTTTTGCTAGATCAAACATCAAAATTGAGTAGAATTATGAAATATGCCCCGAATTATGGGTTTTGGGTATAGGAATAGAGAATAGAAATGGAAAAATTGAAATCGAAAAATATACAAAATTTAAATTTGAGTTATATATATATATATATATCACATATACTTTAACGTACTTTTGTGCAATGTAAGAAGAACAATATTCAAAATGGAGTGGTGGATTACAGTATAGGTACCTGATTATAATATCGAATGAAAAATAATAATACTAGAATGAAGATGAGGACATATTTATATTCATAAGACATAAATATGGTTTACAATTAATCCAGATATCCCTAAATATTCTGATGAATATGAGTCTTACATCAGCTTAAAAAGTGTTTCAGATAATTGACATTTTTTAATTCTGCTGGAAACATGTTGAATATTCTTGATGCTAAACTTTTAACAAGTCTTTGATTGCTACCTTCTTGATACTGATAGATGGTTGCTAGTTGTTGTAGATTGTTGTCGGTTTTGGTATCGATATCTATCGATATATCAATATGTATTCCCTCATATCGTTATTGAATATATCGATATTTCTGCACACCTCTACAACGTTATTGATATATGTATCTGCCATCGTTGGTCATTTTTATTATTATTGATATGAACCATTTTCAGCAAGAAACTTTATGAGATTTCGTTCATTGTCTATAATTTTGGCATCATCATAGGAAATCGGTCATATTATTACAAGTAGAATTACAGAAAATTATCCGTTCTGTGCATGCTCCTGCGGAAATGTTTTTAGTTTATGAATTGAGCAGTTTTTTCACGTTGCAGTAGTGAAGCATAGTAGTGATATTTTGTTACACTTCAGTATTGTATAGTCGATTTGTGACGTGAAACTCATTTTTCTATCATATACAACGCCAGAGTCATTGACCTGAGATACGTTTTTCAACAAGTCATGGTCCAACTTATAATTGAATTCATATTCCATCCCCATATATATATATATATATATATATATATATATATATATATATATATATATTCAAAAGCATAGGTTTTGCTAGATCAAACATCCAAAACCTTGAAACAAATGCAAAGGAGCACAGCTACAACACCCGTCATGGAGATCTTCAGCGTATTCCAAATCACAGAACAACAAAATATAAAAAGTCCCCTTTGTATAATGCAATTAATTTGCAGATTTCTTTGCATTGAAAAGTGCCCATCCTTTTTTTACATCTGCATACAGAGAAGCTAAAAGGACACATTCTGCCTTGATGAAAACAAAAAAGATAGAATACTATCAAAATATCATATTCGATTCCCCCAATACAAATAGAACTTCATGGAATGTTGTGCATGAACTAACGAACAAAAAATCCAAACATAAAAATATTGCCATCAATATAGATGACAATTTGATTGAAGATCCACATGCTATAGTATCCGAATTTAATAAATTTTTCAATCAGGCTCCCCTTGATTTGGTAAATCAAATACCGGCAACCAACAATATTCATCTAAACATAAACGATTTTAATCCCTATACATTGTTTTTGAAACCATTCACAGAGTCTGAGGTAATCATTTTGTTGAGTAATAAGCTGAAGAATAAGAAATCTTCGGGGCCAGATGGCATGCCAATGTACATACTGAAAAAAATCATACCTATTATCATTAAACCATTAACATATCTTGTTAATATGTCATTTATAGAAGGTACTATTCTCCAGCAGTTGAAAATGGGAAAGGTATCTCCAATTTTCAAAAAGAAATCACCAGCTATGATAGAAAACTATCGTCCAGTAGCTGTCCCATATGGACTTTCAAAAGTATTTGAGTATGCATTCCTGGATCGTCTCAATTCCTTTTTGAATCAACACAATATTTTCACACATATGCAGCATGAATTTAGCGAAAAAAAAATCTTCAAACACTGCCATGTTTTCACTATACAATGAAGTCATAAAATGTGTTGAAGCAGGAGAATGTCCGACAGCAATCTTTTGTGATCTAAGTCGTGCGTTTGACTGTGTCGATCACCAGAAGCTCTTAGCAAAACTGGAAATGTATGGACTTAGTGGTGTATCGCTCAGCTGGATTTCTCAAAAATCGGAGCCAGTATGTGTCCTTTCAGGCAACCATAAATAATGAAATTCGGAGAATTGATTCAGAGCCTTTGAATATAGGGATGGGTGTACCTCAGGGATCCATTTTGGGACCCATTCTATTTATTTTGTATGTCAATAATATATGAGCGTGAAAGCAGCCACAAGTTCCAGCCACGAATCCGCTGAGATTTTAGGGCGCGCGACAAACCACCAACGGTGGTGCAATACTGAAATTCGTGGCTCGAGCCACAAACTTCTTCGGAAGAGCAATAAAATATATCTCTCTTCAGAAATATACAGTGTGAGTGGTGTTCTATGAGATCTATATCACCCAGTATTTTGCCGGGCAGGATTTTTCCCTAATTCGAACACTTAAACTTGCGTAAAATACGATAAATCCCAAACTTTGAAAAATCATAACTATGTTAATAAAAGCGATAAAATATATTTCTCTTCAGATATATACAGTGTGAGTGGTGTTCTATGAGATCTTAATCATCCAGTATTTTGCCGGGCAGGATTTTTCACAAATTCGAACACTCAAACTTGCGTAAAATACGATAAATCTCAAACTTTGAAAAATCATAACTCTGGTGATAAAAGCAATAAAATATATTTCTCTTCAGAAATATACAGTGTGAGTGGTGTTCGATGAGATCTATATCACCCAGTATTTTGCCGGGCAGGATTTTTCCCGAATTCGAACACTCAAACTTGCGTAAAATACGATAAATCTCAAACTTTGAAAAATCATAACTCTGTTGATATGAGCAATGAAATTGATTTCTCCTGAAAAATGTACAGTGTGAGTGGTGTTCGATGGGATCTATATCACCCAGTATTTTGCCGGGGATGATTTTTCCCGAATTCGAACACTCAAACTTGCGGAAAAAACGATAAATCTCAAACTTTGAAAAATCATAACCATGTTAATAAAAGCGATAAAATATATTTCTCTTCAGATATATACAGTGTGAGTGGTGTTCTATGAGATCTATATCACCCAGTATTTTGCCGGGCAGGATTTTTATTGAATTCGAACACTCAAACTTGCGTAAAATACGATAAATCCCAAACTTTCAAAAATCATAACTCTGTTGATATGAGCGATAAAATTGATTTCTCCTGAAAAATGTACAGTGTGGGTGGTGTTCGATGGGATCTATATCACCCAGTATTTTGCCGGGCATGATTTTTCCCGAATTCGAACACTCAAACTTGCGGAAAAAACGATAAATCTCAAACTTTGAAAAATCATAACTATGTTAATAAAAGCGATAAAATATATTTCTCTTCAGATATATACAGTGTGAGTGGTGTTCTATGAGATCTATATCACCCAGTATTTTGCCGGCAGGATTTTTCCCGAATTCGAACACTCAAACTTGCGTAAAATACGATAAATCCCAAACTTTTAAAAATCATAACTCTGTTGATATGAGCGATGAAATTGATTTCTCCTGGAAAATGTACAGTTGAGTGGTGTTCGATGGGATCTATATCACCCAGTATTTTGCCGGGCATGATTTTTCCCGAATTCGAACACTCAAACTTGCGGAAAAAACGATAAATCTCAAACTTTGAAAAATCATAACTATGTTAATAAAAGCGATAAAATATATTTCTCTTCAGATATATACAGTGTGAGTGGTGTTCTATGAGATCTATATCACCCAGTATTTTGCCGGGCAGGATTTTTCCCGAATTCGAACACTCAAACTTGCGTAAAAAAAAAAAAAAAAAAAAAAAAAAAAAAAATCGGTTTATTGTCTAACAGGAGAGATCCCAATTACAAGACAATTTATATATGTATATAAGTTTACATTTCAATTTCTTACAAATATATAAAGGTACTGAAAAAGAATGAGTAATGAGAATAATAAAAAAAAAAAAGATAGATTAGAACAAAATAAATCAACTAATTATTGTTACAGCTTTTGAAGTAAAAGTGCTTTAATTTTATTTTTGAAATTACTAAGATTATCTGCAAAGACGTCAGTATTAGAACAAATTTCATTGTACCTTTTGCATACAGTGTGTATTGGTGATTTGGTGAATAGATTTGTTCTATATGATTGTAGGTAGAAGCATGACTCTTTTCTGCTACTCTGGCGTGGAACGTGGAAATCAAGTTTGTACAGAATATCAGGACAGTCTATCAAACCGTGTATAATTCTAAATATAAAAATACATGAATAATATATTCTCCTATTTTCTAAAGATAGGAAAGAGAACCTATCGAGAAGTATTTTGTTGCAGCAACCTTGCTGGGGGTAAACACCGTCTAATTTGAATATCATATATTTCATAAATTTTCTTTGGCACAATTCGACAGCTTGTATTTGCACGTTATATATTGGGGCCCAAATTAGAGATCCATACTCCAGTCTTGATCTTACAAATGAGTTGAAGAGTTTAGTAAAGCAATCAATATTTTGAAAATCATTGCAGGTCCGAAATATTAATCCTAGCATTCTTTTGGCGTGTAGAGTGATTTTATTTATGTGTAATGAGAAGTTCAGCTTAGGGTCGAACCAGATACCCAAATCTTTGGTTTCTGAACATTGAGTCAGGATATGATTGTTTATTTGGTAAGGATAAAGAGTAATATTTGCTTTTAGACTGAAAATCATGTAATTACATTTCTGTATGTTCAGAGGTAGCTTATTAACTTTGCACCAATTGTATAGGGAATCAATGTCATTCTGAAGTACTAGACAGTCGTCCAATGAAGAAATGGGTCGAAATAATTTCAGGTCGTCTGCGAATAACGTTACGGAGCTAGAAAATTCTTCACATATATCATTTATGAATATGGAAAAAAGGAGTGGGGCTAATACACTTCCCTGGGGTGCACCGCTAGATGCTGTGAAGGTGAATGATTTATGACCTCTATGTTCAACATATAATTTTCTGTCTGTGAGGTAGGAATCAAAAAATAACAAGAGTGGTTCGTCTAGACCGAATACATCCAGCTTGTTCAGTAATATTTTGTGATTGATTTTGTCAAAGGCCTTTGAGAAGTCTGTATAGATAGTGTCGACTTGTGTACCGTTTTCGAAACTGTTGTGTATTGTTTGAGTGAAACACATCAAATTTGTTATTGTCGATCTTTTGCTGATAAAACCATGTTGATTTGTGGTAATAAGGTTTCTAACATTAGGAGATATTCTATTATACAAGCATGTTTCAAAGGCCTTTGCAAAGTTTGACAGGAGAGTTATTGGTCTGTAATTCAAAATATCGTTTACTTTCCCTGACTTGAATATTGGACTGACTTTTGATACTTTCCATATATCTGGGAAATAATTGGTTGTCAATGCTAAATTGAAGATTATTGTAAGTGGTTCAGCGAATGTACAAGCACAATCTTTAGCCAAAAAACTTGGAATTTGGTCGTCTCCACAGGTGAGTTTTGGTTTTAGTTGTTTCAATGCACTCTCTACCTCAGTTTCCGAAAATGATCTGACTGATATAGTTGGGTTATTTGTTATTATTATATTGTTATTCTGTATGGAAGTCTGGTCGACTTTCACAAAAACGCTCTCAAAGAAGGTTGCAAAGGCATTGACTATTTCGTGAGGGTTATTGAATTCCACACCCTCTAGATGTAGAACCCCTGGAATTCTTGATGAACCTTTTTTGCTGTGAATATAAGACCAA
This sequence comes from Gastrophysa polygoni, assembly GCA_963576655.1. Classification (NCBI taxonomy): domain Eukaryota; kingdom Metazoa; phylum Arthropoda; class Insecta; order Coleoptera; family Chrysomelidae; genus Gastrophysa; species Gastrophysa polygoni. The sequence continues at coordinate 34,675,380 of OY755084.1, read as the reverse complement.
AAATTCGATGGGTCAGATTTAATTGTGATTTCTGCTTTTATTTTAAATTCATTATAGGCTTTGGAGACTTGTGATTTTATTGACTTTCGAAGTGATCTGTATTGATTATTATCGGTTTCTGATTTTGTAATTTTAAATTTTTTCAAGATTTTATTTTTGGCTTTTATGTCACGTATTATATGTTTGTTGTACCAAGGTGGGTATTTATTTGTATAATTTTTTTGCATCGGAACACATTGGTTTAAGATTGGGTTGATTATGTCATAGAATGTTTCCAATGCAGAGTTGACATCAGAGAGATTATTAAGAGGTAGCCAGTCCATGTTTGTAAGTAGAGAGTATAATAAAGGTAAGTTAGCTTTACGAAAGTTATAGTGAGAGAAGTTCTCATTATAGGTGAAATTAGTGGATGGATTTGTAATTATTATAGAAAATTTCAAGGCAGGATGGTACATATCCTCCGTTACGAAGGGTAGGTCGTCTCTTTCAACAGAGCAGTTGATGTTTGACAGAATTAAATCTAGAGTACGGCCTGACCTGTTGAGAACTGTGTTGTGCTGTTTCAATTCAAAAAAGCTGATAAGGTTTCTTAGAGCCAAGAGAGTAGCAGATGAGTTGTCTTCTTCCTTTATAAAGCTAGGTTCGTTAAAATCGCCAAAAATTAGCAAATTACTTCCATATAGGTTTCCAAGAGACTCTAGCGTCTCATACAAGTTAATTACATGTTGAGTACTTACAACGGGTGGAATATATACTACAAATATGAAATAAGATTTATGTTTAAACGTTACTTTGCAGCCAACTACTTCTATAGAGTGGAACGACTGTCGATATGCGGAGAGGTCAATTTCAGTTGCAATACAGTCTGATCTAATTCCCACTAGAACTCCCCCGCCTCGAGACACTCCATTTGCTTCGAGATTACGGTCGGATCTGAACACTAGGTAATTGTCACTAAATAGTTCGGAGTTGTTAATGTTATCTTGAATCCAGGTTTCACTAATTCCTACTATGTGATAGTCTGCAATGGTTGAAGCTTTGTAGAATTCGTGGGTTTTTGAATTTAGTCCTCGTACATTACGTAAAATACGATAAATCTCAAACTTTGAAAAATCATAACCCTGTTGATATGAGCAATGAAATTGATTTCTCTTGAAAAATGTACAGTGTGAGTGGTGTTCTATGAGATCTATATCACCCAGTATTTTGCCGGGCAGGATTTTTCACTAATTCGAACACTTAAACTTGCGTAAAATACGATAAATCCCAAACTTTCAAAAATCATAACTCTGGTAATAAGAGCAATGAAATATATTTCTCTTCAGAAATATACAGTGTGAGTGGTGTTTAATGAGATCTATATGACCCAGTATTTTGCCGGGCATGATTTTTCCCGAATTCGAACACTCAAACTTGCGGAAAAAACGATAAATCTCAAACTTTGAAAAATCATAACTATGTTGATAAAAGCGATAAAATATATTTCTCTTCAGAAATATACAGTGTGAGTGGTGTTCTATGAGATCTATATCACCCAGTATTTTGCCTGGCAGGATTTTTCCCTAATTCGAAAACTCAAACTTGCGTAAAGTACGATAAATCCCAAACTTTCAAAAATCATAACTCTGTTGATATGAGCAATGAAATTGATTTCTCTTGAAAAATGTACAGTGTGAGTGGTGTTTTATGAGATCTATATCACCCAGTATTTTGCCGGGCAGGATTTTTCCCAAATTCGAACACTCAAACTTGCGTAAAATACGATAAATCCCAAACATTGGAAAACTCTGGTCATGAAAGCAATAAAATATATTTCTCTTCAGAAATATACAGTTTGAGTGGTGTTCAATGAGATCTATATCACCCAGTATTTTGCCGGGTAGGATTTTTCCCGAATCTAATCAATCTAATCGGTCAGCACCGATTCCGAAGAAGTTTGTGGCTCGAGCCACGAATTTCAGTATTGCACGACCGTTGGTGGTTTGTCGCGCGCCGTGAAATCTCAGCGAATTCGTGGCTGGAACTTGTGGCTGCTTTCACGCTGATCAATAATATTGACTCTGTAATAGCAGGGTGTCATTATATGGCCTATGCTGATGATTTATCTTTGATTATTTCTGCGTCAGATACCAAAATTCCGGAAAATAAATGTATCAGTGCAGTTAGTCAGATATCAAATTTCTTCAATAATCATGATTTATATTTCAATCCAGATAAAACAGAGATTATCCGCATACATAATAGACAGAATAAAATAGAAAGATTTAGTTTCATGGTTGACAATGTGACATATCTGGAGACCAACGGAAGTGTTAAGTTTCTGGGTAGTTTCATTTTATGAATTTGCGCTCGGTTTTAAATAGAACTCAGCTGCTTAATATTTACTACTCTCAGGTAGAGTCCAGGCTTAGGTATGGTTCTGTTTTTGGGGTAGTTCAAGCATGGCGCAAGATGTATTCATTGCCCAAAAACGCATATTGCGATGTATTGCAAAGGTATCGGCCAGAGAGTTTTGTAAACCATTCTTTGAAGATTTCAATGTGTTAACATTAGTATCTATATATATGTCAGAAATATATCTGTATATATATGAAAACAGGTCAGTTTTTGAAGTGAATAAAAATGTTCATCACCATAACACAAGGATTGAAGATCAATTTCATGTGAAATTTGATAGATTAAGAGTAACTTCCAGCTCACCTGAGCACATTGGAAGAAGAATTTTCAATAAACTTCCTGACCACATAAAGAATGCAGAGCATCTTGGTCTTTTCAAAAAGACCCTAAACAGTTTTTTAGTGCAAACATGTTTTCATTTGTTGACAGAATTTTTAGACTAGATATAGGTCTTGTTCTTTGAATCATCTGTACTACATTTTCTCTTTTATCTTTTCTATGTTCTGACAATTTCCTATACAATTTGTAATATTGTCTTACTGGAAAATAAAGTAAATTATTACTATTATTATTATCATTATTATGACTCACCTTCAATACATCATTTGGATTCATATCAAACAAAGTTTTTAATTGATTACAGACTCTATCAGGATCAGCATTTTTCAAATCAATTTTGTTAAGAACTGGTATAATGACCAAGTCATTACCAAATGCAAGATAAAAATTCGCTACAGTTTGAGCTTGGACCCCATCATTTGCATCAACTAACAATATGACACCTTGGCAGGTTGACAGTGACCTAGAAACCTGGAAATAGGTAATTACATTCATCAGATTGCAATTCTAGTTAATTCTGAGATAACAAAATAAATTTGTGAATTTTACTAGACTATAATTTTCTCGTTTGTGAAGGAAGTGAAATGAATAGAATATATATAATAGAATATACAGGGTGGGTCACGGCCGGTGGTACCTCAGACGATTTCAAAGAAAGGGACATGAGATTATTCCGAAAATTTGGTTACTCAAGTAGTTGCTCTTGGTCTATCAATCTTATCATTTTCATCAATACAGTGTTGCCGCTTAAACCAGATAGTAGCAGCAACTTTGGTATTTCAAATGCGATACTCTCTGTATTACTGCATTTTTGAAATTGTCATTCCTCTCTGATAATTTCTGCCTCATACTCTCCTATACCTATCTCTAATGGTTCTTGAGATATTCATTATTTTATCATGACTGGTCATATACAGCTAGAGAAATAACAAACAGAATACAAAATGAAACTTTTTAACTTAGCAGAAACTCTTCTACAGAATAAAATGCACTTTCTATCAGAAAATAATAAGAAATTTATTCAAAGTGTTCAAAATCATTGTAGTTTTCGAAGGAAGATACCCCTATACATGTGGGACTTTGGATCAATGTTTAGCATTGAGAAAGGTTGGCAAGAGTTTCCTGCACCTCAGGTATTGTAACTGTGGTGGTATTTGATATATAAAAACAACTTTTTAATGGATGACGTATCTTTTGAAGCTTTGATGTGACAGAAAATGCACCAACTTTCGATTAGGACACCATATGTTTTTCACTATTTCATCCTAAATAGTTGAATTGTATATTATTTACCTAAGTAAAAAAATTTATGGGCGATTTCATTTTTTCATTTCATTTATTGGGAAAATCAGCAATAGGTTAGAATGGCAGTCTCAAAGTAGCCTCAAATCATGGAGTAATGAAATCTTTCAAAAACATTATTTTTTGGAAATTAATTTCGCTAGCTTAACATAAAGCAGAACCTGCAGTTTTTAGCATAAAATGTGGAAATAGGGTAATCTATAACTTGCATACAATGGATGTTACAGAACTCAACTTGTTGCTCATTCTGAGAATTCCAGATATGTTGATAATAGCCATCATCAAGTATGAACACAAGGAAGGTACACATTTTATTAATAGTAGTATTCTTCACCACTACCTATTGTTTTTTTATTCTCACCTCATTTGAAAAGTCTACATGGCCTGGGGTATCAATCAGATTCAGCAAGTACTCTTCTCCATCATACTCATACAATAATGAGGCAGTTTGTGCCTTCACTGTGATACCCCTCTCTCTCTCAACTTGTAGTTTATCAAGAACTTGATTATTACCACATTTAATAGCACCTGTATATTCTAACAGGCGATCTGCTAATGTACTCTTTCCATGATCTACATGAGCAATAATACTGAAGTTTCTTATTCTTTCTATAGGTATATCTGAAAAAATTACTTCTTTTTTCTCTTTACTACTGTTGCTATTTTTCCTCATGTCTGGATAGAATACTGGACATAATCTGAAACATGTCTGTTCATTGATATGGGAAGGAATTGATTTCATTCATAACACCCACAATTTGTCTTTTCTAAAAATCTGAGCAGCATTTTTTGGAAATAATGAAATACACAGTCTGAAATTGTTAATCATCCTTCAGCTTCCTGTAAACTGCTATAATTCCAGTCTAAAATCAAAAACGGCAAAAACTAGATATAACATAACCACTCACTGCTCTCAAAAAATATGTATATGATGTAAACATCGTGAAGAAATTGATGTAATAAACTAGCTGGTGAGCCCACTCTTCAATTGTTTTGTCAGACTATAAAGTCCAAAAACAATTGAATTCTAGCAGATGGCGTGGGGTTCTCATATTCAACAATAGATGACGCGAACATCGAGAAATTATCACGAAACAGTTCCAAAGCAGGCAACCATAGATTTCTATGCAGGCAACATTCCGGTTGAAATATACCCGTTAATGACAGCTGTCAACCCGTAAGAGTTTGAATTTGGACGCGGAATAAATACAAAATTATTATTTCTTCTAGTTTCTTATAAAGAACATTTATCAATTCCCAGGTGAAGACAATCTTGAGTGTATTAGTTTCATTGTGTATAAATCGATTGAATTTATTTTATCAGCATGGACTGGCGTTGTTGCAACGTGTGTGGAACACATAAAAATTCGGAACTCCGCATGTTTTCAGTACCCAAAGTTAGTATGAATATTCAAATGAATTCATCATTTGATGAGCATTCATAATGAACGTTTCCGATTTCAGAACGAAGAAGAATTGCTGAAATGGAGTATTTCTACTTGCATCAAGTTGCCCCCAAATGGATATGTCTGTGAAAAACATTTTCAAAACGGAGCCATCGGGAAGAAGAAATTGAAGAAAGGTGCCACACCACTGAAAATGTTTGTATTTTTTGAAATCATAACCAGCGTACCCATCATAAACCTTCTCTTGAATATACAGGCAGTCCAAATTTGTCTTCCAATATCCCTATATATGGCTGATGGTGTATTAAGAAATGAGGGTAGGTACCTTAATATGTTGACTTTCACTCGAATAGAAAATAAGGTAAATATGTCCCTCTCAGACATGAATTTCCCAGAAACGGCTTGGTTTATCATAATACTATTAAAGATTACCTCTTTCAATAGATGCAACATTTGGGGATGAAATAATGATATTTATCAACCTCCTCCAAAAGGAACTATGGGTAGACAACTCTGGACTATCCGGTATAGGTCATCAACTCTTGAGATATGTACACAGTATGTACCTACATTTGGTATTTTTTCATCAAAATAATCAACCTCTTGAATTTTCAAAGGTATTATTCCTTGCTCTGAATACATTAGTTCTGTTATTACCCTAATACCAATTTCAAGTACCATTGTATAAAAATGCCAAGTAGGTTTATGGATGGTATAAGGAAACAGAAATATTTCCAACTGAACTGATTAATTATATAAGGTTCACTAGTATGATTATGCATGCATTCAATGATGTCAATTTTATCTGAACTTTTTGGATAGGCAATTATGATAAGGCTGAATAAATACAAAAACATTTCAAAAAAATATATTTTGTTGGATAATTTTTTGTTCGTAATTACTCAATTATATTGTTCTTTCTCTCTCCTGTAGTGAACAAGATTCCTCTGCAGCCAATCCACAATCCCTTTCCAGTTCCTACTTGAACCCTGTATACCTTTCCTGTAAATATTGATAAGAATGTTCATAGTACTACTACTGTGGATAGTCTAACTAGCCTGTGTCAAGAACTGGAATCTCTTGATAACCAACTGATACTTCCACCCGGTTGGGGTGTTCATAAGTTAGAAAAGCACATTCTTATCACAAAACTGAGTATTCATAATGACTTTGAAATTTCAACTGAGAGATCCATTATCTTGAACTGCTCACTGATTACAGCCCACGCAGGAGCAAAACATTTTAATCTAGAATATGCCATTACCACATTAGAAAAACTCCAAGAGCTGATCAATAAAATGGAAAAATATGCAATGGCACGGCAGATCATGTTCAGTTCTTATTCCAAGTTATAATTATTGCAGAGCATGCACAAGTAATAAATCGTTATTTAAGAAAAGACAAGGAAAAAGAAATAAAATAACAACTAACAAAAAACACAAATATAACTACATGGCTTACTTGTCATAAAAGAATGCACATCTGAGTAGAGTGATTGTCAATCTGAGGAAGGAAATGCCAATGTGGTTAAGCTTGATGAACTTCTTGAAACTTTGCCAGAAGTTCAACAAGAAACGATAAAAATTTGTTTAAAATCGGCCAAGTGTAAATCTGCAGGCAGAAGATACACCTTGGGATGGGTTTATAATTGCATTCTCATGAAAATTAAGAGCCCAAAGCTTTATAATTATATGAGAGATAAACAAATTATGGCAATACCATCAACTAGCACTCTCTCAAGGTAGGTTAGTTATTTTTACAATGTATGGAAATAATGAAATATTCAAAACATATTTTTCCAATAGGTACATTAGAAATAAAGATGGAACATTTGGTTCCAAAAAGGAGGTTTTTGCAATGATAAAAGAAAAAACTAAGAATATGGCAGAATGGCAAAAGCATGGATGTTTATTAGTAGATGAATATAAAATCACTCCTCTACTTAAAAATTTGACAAAAATACCATGGAATTCGTGGGATTTATGGATCTTGAATTCACTCCTAATGGCATGGAGGATCAATTAGGAGATCATGTACTCGTGATTATGTTCCAGCCATTTGCTGGTCATGGCTTTCAGGCTTTGGGATGTTTTCTGACGAAAGGGAATATCACTGGTGAACTCCAAGCAAAACTAATTTCAGAATGTGTGATTTTGTGTGAGAATGCTGGACTTCTCATTGATGTAATCACAAGTGATGGAGCAGCTTGGAATAGAATGATGTGGAAATGTGTGGGGATGCAAAACTGTTCAGAGCCATGGTGTGAACATCCAATGGATGCCTCCAGGAAGCTGAGGATGTGTTCTGATTTTCCACATCTCATCAAATGCCTCAGGAATAACCTAGAAAAAAAAAGGATATTTCAGGTATATATCACAATAAAAATTCATTTTCCTAGATTTTTGGGATTTTCTCTACTCGTTTCTAAAAATAGAAATAGAAGTTATAATAATTATTTTGATATATTTGTAATGAGGACAGTTTTGTAGACTGCCCCCCAAAGAGAAAAATTCTCTATTTGTCAGTGACACCTTGTTTTTTCAAAATTTGGAAATGAAAATGTACTTTTAATAAAATCAAAACTTCTACTTATCTTTGTGGACGTTTCGGGAACGAATCTGCTCCCGTTTTCAACACTGTGGAAAAAATGATCTTCTGATAGATTCAGGGTAAATTATAAATTCAGTTCAATGTTGAATATTGAGAGGAATAATACAAAGATCAGTAGTGGCAGAATAAGTGATAATATCTTTGTAGGAATTGGAAAATTTTCTCATCTATTTGGGATTGTGGGAGGACTGTTCATCACCTGACAAGTTTTTGTCAAAGGGTTGAAAGCCATGATATCCTGTACATTGGATTCAACTGGTTACCTCTCAGGGCTTGGATTCCAGTACTTCATGACAGCTAGGATGAACCAAGACCATCTTCCATCATCATCACCATCATCAATTCTCCTAGAAGTAATAGAAAACTGCATTAGATTATTTCAGATTTCCTTGTATCAAATTCTGGAGACAAGACACTCAAGAGTTTCACTGTTCAAAGTTTTCAATGTTCATCAATTTTCAATTTTTCTCTGAATCTGAATGATACTTGATTTCATTAAATTATCCTGCAATGACTTTGAGACTGAATAACAATGGAATATCTACTGAACACTGCAGCTTATTACAGTTGAAGCATTTATTCTTTGATAAATTTATTGAGTTAAAGCTGGTTAAAGTAACAGGTACCTAACTGAAGAGTTTAAAAAAAGAACTGGTAGCTTCAGAATATATCACATATTCTCGTCTCTAGTATTTACTTTGTTCAGTGAATGAAATATGAAATATATCCTTACTATTATGAAACAATATGAAATATTTGAATATATCTATACCTATTTTTTCTCTTATAATTTCTTTGGGATGATGAGAGCTGCAGGGGGTTGTAATAGTCACCCAGAATCCATTCAAGTGGGCCAAATATTCAGGCTGATGTCTTTATTTTCATTAGTTAAACCACCCAGAGGAAGTAATGTAACAGGTGGTGAAATGATCCAGTTTCTTTTAACAATAGGCAAACTAAAAGAAAAGAAAATAAAATGCGTTTTTATCACTATAAAGTCAGATGAAAATGCCACTCTGAATGAATATGAGGAATTTGAAAATATAGAGGAAGCATTTGCCTACTTCTGTGGGTACATTTTGAAAAGGTTACGGTACCCACAACATGTCAAGAATGTTTAGAGACAATTTGTGGAGATGGAAATGACAAATTCAATTCATTTATTAAAATGAAAAGTAGAGGATTCCTCACATTCCCATCTACCCAAATCACCTCATTTTTGACTGATATTGAAAAAACAAAAGCAGATATTTTTCAAAAGGATTTGAAAAAATCATCAATATCTATTATTCCCGAAAAATTATCATCAACCTAGAGTGCTTTTAGGGTGTCAAAATCACAAAATTACTTTGAGTAAAAATATAATTCAAATATATGTAGTTGCCAGACTGAGCATTTGTTGTTCAGCAGAGCAAAAAAAAGAAACATGGAGAATAAAGCAAAAAAATTATCAAAGCTTGCAAAACTAAACTAGGATGATGTTTTCAGATGATGATGTGATCAAGACATCTTCTGTTGAAGTAATCATATTGCAAAGACCACATCCACAATTATAAAGAGTATAATTGAGTATCGAATACCAAGTATACAGTATTGAGTTAAGAGTAATCAAATTTGCAGGAGTTACAGAGGTACCAAAGATATACACTCAACGAGATGTGAAATGAAATTTTTTAGCTGAAAATCAATTGAATTTGATACTTATATTTTGATATGAGAAGACTTTTAACCTTTTTTGCCTCCTAATATAATTTTCTGGAAAAGTAGATCATTCCATTGCAGCTGACAAGCAGTTTATATCACTGAAGATGACCAAACTAGATCATTGAGTGTATCTTTGGTTGATATTCTCATTTCCATGAATGATTTTCTGGAGAAGATCTCAAGTTTCCTTCTACTCTTCACTTTTCCACTCCACTTTGAGTAAACATGGACTTTCTTTCAATGATAGCAAGACATCATCCTGTTATGAATATATCTGATACCTACTCTACTATTACCTACTCCAAGAAGTCTCACTTGATTGATATCATAAATGTATTAAAAAAACAATAACAGTTCAAGATAATTCAAGCATAGCTGTTACTTTGATGTACCTGTATAATATCAGTAGATAAGATTCTCAGAGTGATTGTGATCTGACTCAAGTTGAATTGAAATATGCATCAAATGAGCAACTTTATTGATTGAGTCTCAACTGGACTGATTAATTCTCATTTGTAATTTGCAACTTATTGTGATTACTGCTGATGCAGCAATTATTAATGAATAAAGTCTTTTGAGTACTCACCTTATCTTTTATTTCAATCACAGAATCCTAGGGTATGCAAATAATCCTGAAAATACACGAAGTATGAATCAGCATTGATAATCATAACTACATATACCTGATTCAATACAAGATTATATATAAGAAGTATTAACTTGATACTCACCTCTCAAAATACAAATATATCACTCTGAAGTCTGAAACGATCATTACATTTATTTTTACACCAGATCAATCCGCCTTGCACAGTAGAAACATGAATCCCTCTCAGGTTTACATATGGAGGTAAAAATGTTATCTAGCTTTTGTATTTCATTCTGATTCGCAACAAAATAGAATAAAACTCCTTTCCATAAACCTTGTAAATCTCCGTTTTTTAAGAAAAAAAACTAATAAAACAGTAAAAAGTGAAATGCTCATCACACATAACCTCATAGAATATACCAACATTTGTTGGCGACACTGACAAATTCAAAAACGTGTCTCTGCAAATTTGGTTGAGAACTCGGCTGGCAGATTTTACAGTTTTTACAGTTTCGCCCACGCCATGTCATGTTTATCAAGGTTGGCCAATATCAAGAAATTTGAACACGGGAGAAGGATAGGAGTAACTCCACCAGCTAGTTTATTACATCAATGTGAAGAACGCTGTCTCAGCTGACATTGATCAGCTGACTCTTCATTTCCGAACTTGCCCGATCCAGTGGCGTGTCAGTGTTTCCCCTTTCAGCCTTCAATGTTCTTGTGCGTATGCACAAATATTATCCCGCAATTCTTCATTCGTAGAATGATTGTGTAAAGGAATTTCTATTGGGAAAGTATATCGTAGTTCAAAAAAATGCAGAATAGTTTGCTATAATAATTCCACAGCAAAAATAATTCACTCTGAAGAAATGACAATACCAAACAACCAAGTGGATATATGGTCATAGAATGATTGTATGGTAATCTCCACTGAACTGTATGCTCTACAGTCTATAGAGAGACGGGTTATCTGTCACCTTTCCGTGCGGTGACTTTTGCTAATATCAGGGGCCTTCAAAACTAAAGAAAAGCGCGTCCAATTTCAATCAAATTTGACTTTCTCTCTCAACATTATTTCACTCATGAATTTCTTAAGATCTCAGGCCTATGTTCTCTCCAAATTATTAGTATCGATTTCTTGAGGTTAGTGAAAACTAGAATAGATTTCGGGAAGAGAAAAAATTATTGTAATGGGGTAACAAAATATCGACAATACCAGAGTTAAAAACTTTTGTTGAATTCAAATCTCCTGAAACCGTCAAAAATAGAACCCTCAACATAAATGCTAACTGGGGTTCGGATGAATTGACTGGATATTCCTTTTTCCTCGGCTTTGATTCTGTGGTCACTTCTTGTAAATTGCTGGGAAAAAAAGAATTAGGTTCTTTATTGTCTTTAATGAAAACGGATTTTTTCACTAAACCATGCCCCTTTCCTCGGCCCATAGGGAGAGTGTTCAAAAAACAACCAAATGGAGGAGTGGGAGGTAATTTCACGGGGTGCTAATCCTTTCGTGTCACCGCTTATTTGCTTGGATGCTCGTGAGCTCAACTCAATCACTCATAGAGATTATTATCAGTGTGAAAGCAGTCACGAGTTCCGCCATGGATCCCCTAAAATTTGAATGCGCGCGCCGGACCACCATAGGTCGTTCAAAATTGAAAAACGTCACGGCCATTCATTACATGCATTTATGTCTTCCCGTGAGACGACTGTTTTCAGAAATTTACGGAAATTTCTGGTGATGTTGAAAAAGTACCCAGAAGTATACGTAGATAGGGATGAATTTGTCGAAACCAATTCACAAACAGATTTCAGTCCAATCCAATGTATTGAAAATTGACGTGGATGGGATTTTCCCTGGGAATGTATACTTCAGAAGGTGCTTTTCAAGACCTATTGGACGCCTGATTTTGTCGGACAGGAATTCACCCTCTACAGCCCCTTACATGCGAAACACAGAAAAATCAAGAGTTCTGAAAATAGACGTGGATGGGATTTTCCCTGGGAATGTATACTTCAAAAGGTGCTTTTGCAGACCTATTGGTCGCTTGATTTTGTCGGGCAGGAGTTCACCCTCTACAACCTCTTATATGCGAAACACAGAAAAAATCATGAGTTCTGAAAAAATGATGTCGATCGGACTTTTTTGGTATGATTGTTCACTCCAGGAGGTGCTCTTATATACCTATTAGGTCATCTGATTTCGTGGGGCAAGTATTCACCCTTTACGACCCCTTATTAGACTTATTCACGAAACACGTTGTCCTCTACCCTTTAAAGAGGGCTACAACTCGTTCCTGCCTCAATGATACTTTCCGACCCTCAACAACTTCCTGAAGCCGTTTCCTCCAGATCACCGGAATCTTCTTGAAGAAGAAGATTTGAGCAGCGTTTTGTGACCAGCAAGAATACCCACAGGACGGAGGTGTGCTCGAGAAATAGAAAGTGTTTATGAAACAGTTATATAGTTCCACCCTTTTTCAATGCTAGACTGAACCGTTGATTGATATATTATAATATCAATATATTATAATATCAATATAATATATAATATATCAATAAACGACTAAACATAGAGATACTCACTCCTCAGTACTTAGGTCGGAGAATTTATCGTGTGACTAACATCACATGTATTGAACTTGTAACACGTTGTCCAGAACGAAAAGTACCCACCTACTCAGCTAATAAAATGTGCGGTGAATCCCCACTGATATAAAAAATGAAGAATAGAATACCAAACCAGATTTTCTTCACTTATCATTCAGATAATATAAAGAAAGTTCGGAAAAACAATGCAACAAAAAATTAGCTGGAATACCAGGTTTAAAATTGGTGTGTTCGACTTTCCTGGACAGAAATCGAGTAATTCATAAGTGTTTCATAACCAGAAGAACCACAAGAAAATTCAATTTAGAGAGCCTTTTCAGTGGTTTGTGTACTCCATTCGTGTAAGGTTTCATTTTTCAAACACCGAATTTGGTCTTCATTTGATAATTTATCACAAGCCTTCTTGCATAATCTCTGTAATATTTGCAATTCTTCCATATGTTCGAATTCAATGCATTTTCAATATTCTCGATTTTCTTTCAATTTTTCCAGTATTTTATTCTCCTCTTTTTCCAAACGAATATTCATGTTGTCATCTTTTGAAGTTATTTGCGTACAGTCAATATTTTCCAAATCTATAGTTTCATGAATGGTGTAGGGCATGCCTTCCGTTTTAATCGTTTATTTGTAACATCCGAGATCTGAACAAAAACATAAACTATGTTCATTACCATCTACAGGCTGAGAAGCCAGATATACTGGCATTACCTGAGACGCAGGTCAGCTCATCAACGAACACGACCTATATGCTGTGCCCTGGATATGAGCTCCATATTCAGATTCAGAGGCGGTATGTATGTCTCTTATTTTCCAGAAATAATCTTTCATGCCATCGTGAGGAGGAACTGGAACCGAAAGAATTCGATGTAATGTAATCGATAACCACAAACAGACAAAGTTCATCTGCTACCTAAATATATCATCAAAACGAACCAACTCCTGGTGACCTTTTCGAATTCATTCCTCTGGAACTCAAATCATTCAACAGAATCACCCAGCAGCTGAAATCATCATCATCATGGGGGAGTTCAATGTCCACAACTCCACCTGGCTCGAATTCTCAAACAAAACGGATGACGCAGACGCAATACGACCTATTCCTCACTAACAATCCGGAACCGTATGAAGTGAAAGTCCGTGCACCACTAGGAAACTCAGACCACACACTCATCTCCACGATATGTCCTTTCATCACTCCACGAACAAGTCCAACACCCCCACGCACTGTTTGGCATTACAATCCAGCCAACTGGGATGGCCTTCGTATGTTTTTCCTGAGTTTCCTTGGAGAAGAATGTGTTTTGAATCGGGAGATCCTACGCAATGTGCTGAATAGATTTCGGAAATCATCATGCTGGGAATGGAAACTTACATATCTAATAGCACCAAATCACGAACCACTGGTGAACCATGATTCAATGGAACCTGTTCTAGGGTCGTAGCTCTGAAGGAAGTAGCATACCGCCGTTGGCGCAGGAACCCATGACCGCAAACTAAAGCTGAATATGTTGAAGCTAGGAATACATGCAATCGAACGATAGATTAGTCTAAAGAGGCAAACAACACGAAGATGAAATCAAAGCTCATAGAGTGTCCAAATGGTTCCCGTTGATTCTGGACTTTTGCCAAGGCAATCGGGATAAATTTCACTTCTAGCTCATTTCCTACCCTCACAAAGGATGATTATACATTGGTTACAACACCCCAATAAAAAGCCAACACCTTCGCCAGAATGCAGACAATTCTACCTTGGATCCACGAGGTCAGGAACTTCCCAAAATTACTTTTTTTTTATCTTTGGACAACACGAAAGGGAAACCTATGATGTTCGAGGACCATCGTGTTAGCCAGCGGTGGAATTTTGGGAAAGAAGGAAGGTGTTGGAAGTTTTCTTGAATGTTTGGAGGTTGTAAGCATCAGGAAAGACTTCACTAGGCAAATAATTCCACAACTTTGCCGTTCTATTGATGAATGATGCTTGGTATAGCGATGTTCGACAGGTCTCGAGCCTGACAGTGTAGGGGTGACCAGCTTGAGCTCGTCTGGTTTGTCTACTAGGAATCGCGCGTGGTGGCATAATAGATGATATTTCCGTTGAGCACCGACCGTGAAAGTACCTATAAAAAAGGCAGAGATCGCCGACCTTTCTACGATGATCTAGAGAGGTCAATGATTTGGTGAGTGTTGTGTCATCGACTAGGCGAATAGCTCTCTTCTGAATTGAATCTAAGAGCTAAAGCGTATGTTTGGGGGCTGAGCTCCAAACATGTGAACAGAACTCCAGGACAGGTCGAATTTGTGCTTTGTAGATCATAAGCAGTTGCTGGGATGTGAAGTATCTCTTCGCACGGAAAAGAAAACCGAGTTTTTGTGAAGCAGTTCGCAATGGACCTCACATGATCGTCCCATGAGAGAGCACTGTTGGTGGTGACACCCAGCATGGATATTGACGACCTCATAGGAACAGTGGTACCCGACATCATCAAATTGGGCATTGTGTGATCAGCCTTCTTGGTGAATATACAAGCTTGAGTTTTAGTTGCATTGAACTGTACTAGATTCTCAGATCGCCATTTCAAAATTCTTGTCAGATTCTCATTTAAAGCATCAACCTGTCTTCGCCTTGCACCTCTGGCCTCATTGGATGATATAGGGGCTCTAAAGGAAGAGGCGGAATGAAGTGTACTATCATCCGCAAAGCTATGAACTGGGCTGGAGGTCACATTCAACAAATCATTGATGTGGAGCAAAAACAAAGTTGGTGCCAAGACAGAGCCTTGTGGAACACCAGCATTGATCGTCATTGTATCAGACGAGACCCCATCTACCACCACGTAGAGTGATCTATCTGCAAGAAAACTCGATAGTAAAAGACACAGTTGGGGCGGCAAACCATATGACGGAAGTTTCGCTAGGAGGCCTTGGTGCCAAACCATCAATAATCGTGTGCCAGAAATTGTCTTCCGGCAAAGCACAATCAGACACATTCTGCTTAGCCTCAACGTCAAGAAGGCTATGGGGCCTGACGGAATACCGCCTATTGTTCTCAAGAAATGTGCACCAGAACTAACACCAGTTATTTACAGGTTATTCACCCTTTCGTACAAACTCGGCGTATTTCTATCTAACTGGAAGAAAGCTTAGGCTCCAACCAATTCCAAAAAAGGGCAAGAGAACCCTGCCTAATGATTATAGACCGATTACACTACTATCTGTGATCTCTAAAGTAATGGAAAAAGCAATTAACATCTCATGGGACGATCATGTGGAGACCATTGCGAAAACTGCTTCACAAAAACTTGGTTTTCTATTTCTATTTCCCAGCAGCTGCTTATGATCGAAAAAGCACAAATACGACCTGTCCTGGAGTACTGTTCACATGTTTGGAGCTCAACCCCAAACTTACTCTAAAGCTCTTAGATTCAATTCAGAAGAGTTCTATTCGCCTAGTCGATGATACAACACTCTTCAAATCATTGACCTGTCTAGATCATCGTAAAAAGGTCGGCGATCTCTGCTTTTTTTCAGATACTTCTGAAATTCTTTGCCTAGTGAATTCTTACAACCTCCAAACTTTCAAGAAAAATTCCAACACCTTCCTTCTCTCACAAAATTCCACCGCTGGCTAACACGGATGATCCTGGAACATTATAGGTTTCCCTTCCGTGATGTCCACAGATGAAAAAAAAATCATTGGAACTGTTTCAAGTAAAATGCATCTGAAAATATTGTGGAGTAATATGTAAGCACAATGAAAATGTATACGTAAATTTGTATTCATTTTTATCTCGCATATTTTGCTGTATTCATCGATTTTCCAATCCGGTCTCTTCTTGTTGAGTTGCCAAGATCTGAGTTCATACTCATTTGTTGGAAAGCTGACAAATTTTGATTTGGCATCCAACCGATTTATACAGCCTAATGCAGCACAGCTTCCGATTCTTCCAAAACACAATGTTTTGTGACAGCAATGTCAGGTACGCTATAGGTAATACGCACTGAACTCTATATATACGCCAGTTCATAAAACTGAAGTCACTAGATATAGAAATAACTCTTCAATTGTTTCTTTCCAAAACATGTAGACCTGTCAAACGACCTCACTAAGACCGCACCACTTGAGTATAGATGGCGATACGATCGTCGATCCGGTGAAGTCAAATCCGCTTTTACTGATAATGACGGATACCTGACAGTGATGGATAGCTAACAGTTCAGTTTTTACATTTATGTTGAATTTCAAATCTACATCGTGTTTCCAGCATTTCCAAGATAACTTTCGAGATCGGCATAGGTGACGCCACCTAGTTTCGATCTTGGGAAGCCTTAGTAAGGTATTGAAATCCGACAAAATCAAGTAGGCGAAGGTCTACAACTTTTTCTAGTGGCTGGGTATAGGGAGTTGAGACACCAGTCTTTATTTACATCATGATCTGTTCATACCCTAATTAGATATCAGGGTACCGTTAGCTGCTTCAGCTGTTGATTTCAGGGTCAATTTCAGGAAAGGCAAGTTCTTTCTGCAGTAATCGGACAAGACCACGAGGAAATATTCTATGGCTTTTGCGAAAGATAAAGGCCACTAACAAAAAAACAAGAAGAAAATGGACTTTGACGGCTGGTTAACCTCTCAAAATTTCAGAAATTATTAAATAAATTGAAAATTATATAATATAATGGCAGGGAGTCGACTTGAAAAGATCGGAACAATTTATACCAGGTAAAGATGAAGTTCTTTGAAATGTTCACATAATTATTCAGTGTCAATTCAGGACAACAGGTTTATTACGTTCAGGAGCACTGAATTGGCAAGATCGACCATTATGGTATGATATTTACGAAGCTTTTCCACCAAACGAAGAACCTAGGTTTGATCGACCAATTCCTAATATGAAACTGAAGAGTATATTCTACAAAGAAGACAAAATCAGAGCGTAAGTATTTTGTTCGATGAAATACAGTTTGTATGTCAGCTGACATGAGTCCACTTCAATTTTCTGTTCTTTTGTAATCATTTTCAGCTACTTTATGAGCTGATTTTGCATCTCCAAACCTCTGAGAAATTACATAGAATACAGAGATGTTTTTCCTGATATTTCTTTGGCTCTTAAATCCCAATATCCATATACAAACTATATTCCTCCCACACTCTTCTATTGTCAACATAAATTCTTCATGAGAAACCATCATATGTACAGAATATGTCAAATTAGTGGACAAAATTTTTCTCACCTCATATAGTTCAACAAATTTGTTCAGTATATAAATAGAATATATTACTGCTAAAACAATAAGTGGTTTTAATGACTAAAGTCAAGTAATATATTATATTATTTCTGATTATGAAGAATTGTTTGTAACTCATACTTGAAGGAATCTTAAGGTGGTTTTTTCAGTGAAATTGGTGTGAACAAAAAAAGTTCGAAAAAAGGGTTATGAAATATTGCATCTGATTAAGCTGCAAACTATAATCGTCTTCTTCTAATATAGAATGGTCAACAATGTCTATAATGGTGGCAGTTGATGGCATATCAAGATTTTATTTGAGTAAGAGATCATATAGATGCTAATTCACTTATCGTGGGAAACATTTTTGTGCTTGTATGAGGCAGTGATTATTTTGATGAAATTTTCAAAATCTATGATTCTTCAGATATTGTAACAATGTAATATTGAAGATGATCTGAATTGCTATGGCATTGTAACCATCACTAGTTCTCTCAACCTCAATTCAGATAGAAATGCCTATTTTGCACTATGTGAATCCCAATCACATTATGGAATATGTTGATGGGGTGCAGGCTTCACTAATCCTGTCTTCACACTCCAAAAAGGATCTCTCAGATAAATTGTAAGGCTGGAGTCAGAGATTCCTGTAGAACTCTCTTCAAAACACAAGCAATTCTGCCCTTTGTATAAACACTGTGATTAAATTGCATCTCTCACTCAGTCTATGCTGCCCATTTTACTCATACCATCTGTCTTCCTATCCTCACAACCACACAAATTAAGAATTTGAAAATCTGTAATGGAAAGAAGCTATTCAACCAACTTCCACTTCCAATCAGAAAATTGGAGAGGGAAAATAAATTTCAAAAAGAAGTGAAAAGACGCCATAAAGTATATTATGATTTGAATGAATACATCATGGACAACCTCACAACTCACTCCTTAATATATTAATACTTTATCAAATAATCTATGATGATATTTTGCCTTTGATAGCTTACACTGGTTATCAGCTGTAATATAATTCCATTGAGCAGATCAATGGAAGTCATGCGGGTATTTATACCACATAAACGATTCATTGGTCTAATATTCGACATAGATTATAGGGAGTCTTGTAGAGAAACTTTCAGGAGGATTAATACTGACTTGCACAGGTATCTACCTATACAAGCAATTGAGAACGAGAACAAAGGTAGGTTTCAAAAAAATAGTGACATCAACAAAAATTACTTTTGAACCAAGGACGACGTTCACTTATAGGAACTCACTGAATGTAACTAATAAAAGTCTCCACCTTCGATCATTGAACAGATGGGTTTGTTGTTTGGAGGTCTCCACTGTATGCAGGAGGATACTTCTATAATGTACTACCAGATGAAACAAAAAAAATTTGATATTTCAATAACTTCAAATCCATTCTGAAATCATTTTTGATTGACAATTGCTTCTATTCCTTAGAGGAATTTATAGACCACTACCTGTAATTTTATAACATTATAAAATTGTATTTTTTTCTCTACTTCAATGATTTTATGTTGTATGTGTACATAATCTTTATGTTTTGAATTTTATCCTACTATACTGTAAATTTCAAACTGTTGTTTGTACATGTCATGTATATGATTTGAGGAGATCAATAAATCTATCTATCTATACTAAAAATTTTGTTGTATATTATAAATTATTTCAATGTGTCTAAATTGTTATGTCTCTTGTGAAATAAATATAACTTAAACCCTCGACAATACTAATTTACTGCATTAAATTTCATCTTATTTTATATATTTATATATATATATATATATATATATATATCTATATATATTTCGTTAACCGTATGCCAGAAATTGTCTTCCGGCAACGCACCATCAGACACATTCTGCTTAGCCTCAACGTCAAGAAGGCTATGGGGCCTGACGGAATACCGCCTATTGTTCTCAAGAAATGTGCCCCGGAACTAACACCAGTTCTTTGCAGGTTGTTCACCCTTTCGTACAAACTCGGCGTATTTCCTTCTAACTGGAAGAAAGCTAGGGTCCAACCGATTCCAAAGAAGGGCAAGAAAACACTCCCTAACAACTATAGACCGATTGCACTACTATCTGTGATCTCTAAAGTAATGGAAAAAGCAATCAACATCGAGCTCATCCGATATCTAGAGAGCTCAAGAATCGTGAACGACCGGCAATATGGCTTTCGTCACCAGAGGTCAACTGGAGATCTGCTTGCCTATGTGACACATAAGTGGCAGGTGTCAATAGAGAAACATGGGGAGTCTCTGGCTGTAGCCTTGGATATCTCCAAAGCATTTGACCGAGTTTGGCACCAAGGCCTCCTAGCGAAACTTCCGTCATATGGTTTGCCGCCTCAACTGTGTCTTTCACTATCGAGTTTTCTTGCAGATAGATCACTCTACGTGGTGGTAGACGGGGTCTCGTCTGATACAATGACGATCAATGCTGGTGTTCCACAAGGCTCTGTCTTGACAGCAACTTTGTTTTTGCTCCACATCAATGATTTGTTGAATGTGACCTCCAGCCCAGTTCATAGCTTTGCGGATGATAGTACACTTCATTCCGCCTTTTCCTCTAGAGCCCCTATATCATCCAATGAGGCCAGAGGTGCAAGGCGAAGACAGGTTGATACTTTAAATGAGGATCTGACAAGAATTCTGAAATGGGGATCTGAGAATCTAGTACAGTTCAATGCAACTAAAACTCAAGCTTGTATGTTCACCAAGAAGGCTGATCACACAATGCCCAATTTGATGATGTCGGGTACCACTGTTCCTATGAGGTCGTCAATATCCTTGCTGGGTGTCACCACCAACAGTGCTCTCTCATGGGACGATCATGTGAGGTCCATTGCGAAGACTGCTTCACAAAAACTCGGTTTTCTTTTCCGTGCGAAGAGATACTTCACATCCCAGCAACTGCTTATGATCTACAAAGCACAAATTCGACCTGTCCTGGAGTTCTGTTCACATGTTTGGAGCTCAGCCCCCAAACATACGCTTTAGCTCTTAGATTCAATTCAGAAGAGAGCTATTCGCCTAGTCGATGACACAACACTCACCAAATCATTGACCTCTCTAGATCATCGTAGAAAGGTCGGCGATCTCTGCCTTTTTTATAGGTACTTTCACGGTCGGTGCTCAACGGAAATATCATCTATTATGCCACCACGCGCGATTCCTAGTAGACAAACCAGACGATCTCAAGCTGGTCACCCCTACACTGTCAGGCTCGAGACCTGTCGAACATCGCTATACCAAGCATCATTCATCAATAGAACGGCAAAGTTGTGGAATTCTTTGCCTAGTGAAGTCTTTCCTGATGCTTACAACCTCCAAACATTCAAGAAAAATTCCAACACCTTCCTTCTTTCCCAAAATTCCACCGCTGGCTAACACGATGTTCCTCGAACATCATAGGTTTCCCTTTCGTGTTGTCCACAGATAAAAAAAAAAAATTATATATATATATATATTATATATTTATATATATATTTTCAGTATAGTTTTACAGGCTGACATTTCTAAAACTTCCCACCCTAAATATCTCCCTTCCAGTAAATAATATGAAAAATCAATGAGACATGTGTTTTTTTGTTTGAATACTTTGTTTGAAACCCATGCATCTCAGTGTAGGTTCTGATAACTTCTGTGAGTTTAGAACGGTATTTTTGAAAGACTGTTCATCAAAAAATAATAAAATAGGGTACCTTTGGAAAGAGAATTGAAAGCCCTTCAAAATGATGTGCCACTGGACCCCCTTCCCATTGAATGGTAACAATCACCTCACTATTGGGGTTCAACTATGAGGGCTAAGCATATTCATTTCAAGTGTCCCCCTTGAAAATGAAATTAAAGTATTTCTGATCAGTAATACATTCCATCAAATAATCTGTATTGTCTTCATAATTCTGTCATATTTTCCATACGCTCAGAATATTC
This sequence comes from Gastrophysa polygoni, assembly GCA_963576655.1. Lineage (NCBI taxonomy): Eukaryota > Metazoa > Arthropoda > Insecta > Coleoptera > Chrysomelidae > Gastrophysa > Gastrophysa polygoni. The sequence continues at coordinate 34,653,233 of OY755084.1, read as the reverse complement.
TTATAATATCTTATAGACTATTTTATTTTCCAGTGTGTTCCATAGAAATAGCAAGCAGATAGGCACCACAAATATTTTCAATAATGAGTATAAGTCATTAACACAAAAGTTTATTGAAACTTATCAGAAATTAGAGACAGAGAATCGAGATAACTTCTCAGAAGAACAACTATATGAACAAGCAGTCAATATCCTGAAACAAGATCGAGAAATTAAAGCTTCAGCTTATGATGATGTTAGTTTGAGTTCTGCATTCAAAGAAGCAAAATCAAAACAGGATTCTGGTCAAAACAAAGTCAACATTGATGTTACTGACATTTTCAAGTAGATGATGCGTTTAAGGTAGAATCATATGGATAAAAATGGCAATAAAAATATACCACCTGAATATGCGAATTTCTTTGACCATCATTTCCTGAAAGAAGAATGGATCAAATATGGTGAGCTCTCAGGTTTATAATGAAAGCTAGAGGCTGTTCCACCTGACTTATATATCTTCAATGGAAATAATCAGACATTTGGGGAAATGTTGAGTTCTGAACTGATTTCTCTGATAGAAATCGATAGTTAGAATCTCTTTGATTTGATGGAATTTTTGGTCCAATATGAACACTATGAAGATCGCATTTGGTATTTCTATAATTCGAATAAACAAGAAAAATTTTGGAGTCTTCTGCTACTTCTCGCGAAATTTTCTATCTAGCATGACAACATAACATCAGACGGTAATCCATAGAAATATTCTGTGTTGGGTTTCATTGAAAATATTGTTCACTCCACCCCAGTAACAACAGGACTGCTTAACTTGCTCAACTCGTGACTCAATAGAACCGCTACACATGAACATCTTTTGAAGCGAGGGGTAAATCACTGGGGCAGTCCGGTTGTAGTCCGGTGGCAGTCCGAGTCTCGGTCTGGGTAGTTTGGTGGTCCCTCGTATTTCGAAGGCGAGAATTACAAACTATTAGTGTAAATTTGAAAATTCAAGATGGCGTTTGCAGGGTGCCAGGCAACATATAGATATTTATCCTTCGATTCGCCTCAAAGTGTTCCATGTAGTGGTCCAAATTTGAAAATTCAAGATGACTTCTGCAGTGCGGCGGATGCTCAGGCAAACGACTTCAGTTATTCTTCGAGTAATCATAAATATGATTTTGAAATTCAAGATGGCGTCTGCAAGGTGACGGACGACTCTATCATTCATTGTTCGAATCGCTTGAAAGCAATAATCACCTTGGGTTCTCAAGCTCGAGAATCAATACTCACGAATTTTGTGTATCAATCTTCAATATACAAGGTGTATCTGAATAACATCTAAAAAATGTAAGATTCTGTGATGAAAATAAAGGAGGTTTGGTATATATTTTTTTAGAAACCTCTTCTCGGAAATATTACACCCCTCCGCCTTGAAAAACATGGTTTTTCTATTTTATTTTCTCTTTGAATTAAGCTGAAGACACGAAACTTGGTTTCACAACATAGAAGAAACGTTCAGGGCCTATCTTTATTTTATTGGTACTATAATGAAAGGTGCTCTGCTGAATTATCATTGATTGTCCCTTCAGGAATGACATTCGCCCGACGAACTCGGCTGGCTGAAGTTTCACACCCTTATGCAGTCAAATTTGAAACAACCAGGACATCGTTTCATAAGAATTCTTCCTTTTGTAGGACATCGTCACTTCGGAATTCTCTAACCGAGGATATATATATATTTTTTATTATTATTATTTTCGACAACACGAAAAGGAAATCCTATAATGTTCGGGGAACATCGTGTTAGCCAGCAGTGGAATTTTGGGAGAGAAGGAAAGTATTGGAATTTTTCTTGAAAGTTTGGAGGTCGTGAGCATCAGGAAAGACTTCACTGGGCAAAGTATTCCATAACTTGTATTGTTGTATTACCAGCCTGAACTCGTCTAGTATGTCTACTTGGAATCGCCCGTGGCGGTATGATAGAAAAGATTTCCGTTGAGCACCGACCGTGGAAATATCTATAAGAGAGAGAGATCGCCCACCTTTCTCCGATGTTCTAGAGAGGTCAATGAACTATTTTCATATGATCACAATTTGAAGTCTTTCAAGAAGAGAGGGAACAAATATTTGTCTTTACTCAGTTCTGGCAGTGCCCCGTCAACTGCATTATAGGTCTTTCAGTTTGGCAGCACTTCACCGTAAAAAAAATGAGACCATACGACCAGTTGGCGCCCTGGGTTTGACATATTTTTTCGATCCCCACCCTACACATCAGATGAATATATCTATAAAACAAAAAAAAATCTTTTATATATCATCAAAATTACGTTCTGTCTATGTTGAACATTCATTTATATTCAATGAACAACAAAATTGTGTTTGTATTTTAACTAATGATATATCCTTCATGCATTATTTATATTGTTCTTGTTACTTTTGTTTAATAGGAATCACCATAATAAATATTCTAGAGATTATTTCACCTTCACTATGAGGCATCTAGACTGATGATTTTGAATCGCTAAAGATAGAGTATTCAAAACTAACATCTGATAATAATTAAATTCAACCATGAATCGTATGAGAAAAAAATTTAAATCGTCCGCCATGGGACCCCGTATTGTTATTAGGAAAAAACAAAATTGTTCGCCACTTTGGGCCTCTATCTTGAATTTGGAAATGCAACTCAAAATTCTTATACATCAAACACGAAAATCACCGACTTGACATTTGAGGCATTTTAGGGAGAATCTGAAATCCTCAAACCATACTCAAAATTTGTACTCAATACGAACCAAGAAAATTCCTGATCTGATCTTTCAATCGAAACGAATGAGAAATAACAAAATCGTCCTTAATATCAAAATTTTCATTCAAAATTCCTAATATTCAAATCTTGTGTTAAACATTTTCAGGCGAATCATCGGAATTCATAGAGCTGAAAAATCTCCATTTTCAACATCCTATATCTCTGTAATCATTCCCGATAAACCCCAAGTGTGATAGATCAATGAAATCAGCTCACAATAAGGGAGAATCTGAAAATGCAATGGAATACAGGGTGTTCAAAGTTTAACTTTGATACGCCACCCATTTTTTAAATACCCTGTGTAGCGAAAAAGATTTGAGAAATGTGCTGTTTATGAACCTACACCATCTCAAGAATTTTTGTTCATCTATCTCAAACAGCGAAGCCGTTATCTCACTTTGCCACACTATTGGTCCATCCTGTATGTATATGTATGTATGATTCCGGATCAGTTTTTTATGCGATAAATTTCCAGTGAGATCTTCATATCGCAGGTCATCGCAGTTGATGAATTATGTCTTCTTTGTTCGACACCATCGGGAATGCAATTCTAGCACTTTATATTCTTCAGTCGTTCTTGTGGTGAATTTGATATCCCAAAACACATCTTCAAATTATTGGATTTCATGATTGAGTGATGGGGCAGTCCGGTGGCAGTCCGGAAAGTCCGGGCAGTCGGAGTATGAATGGCAGTCCGGTGTACACGAATTTGCTCAGTGATTTACCCCTCGTTTTGAAGTGATCACATGTTTGTTTGATTAGAGGTGGAGACGTGTTGTAACATATATTATGAAATATGCTGATGAATGAAATTTCTAATTCATGATTTTTTTTCGAATTGGTGTTAATTAAACATTCGATGAACGGAAAGTATTTTTAGATAATAATTCAACTTCATCTGTTGAACTGACTCTTTATGTTCACAGAACATGAACACACTGAGAAAACACTTCATTAGTCAGTGAATGATGTAACAAGTGTTGGAATCTGGTGGACAATCTTGAAATAGATAAAGTCTTAGACACCAAAGGTCTTTTATTCTTTGAAATCGTTCATGTGAACAGTTCGATATCAGAATAGTTATATTTGAACAAAAACATACTGAAATTGAAAGGAGAGTTCAAAAATATGAATATATATGTTATATCACTTAAATCACTTTGGACTTTTTAAAAAATGATTTTATTTGATTGAATACAATATTGAAAATGTGAATAATAAATTGTTACAAAAGTATGACTTGACTTGGAGACTGGTTTTAGAAGAACTGCCGGTGGTCGTTCTGGTCTCTCGAAGGAAGGCTCTCGAGGTGCTGAATCGTCAAACACGTGTAGATGGTGTCAGCATTCTCGTGTGGCTCTGATACTCTGGTTGCTGGATAACCTTGAGATCAGCGGTAATGTGATATCCCTGAGATGATGACATATGCAGGAATGTTGATATAACAGCTCCCATCCTTTTGAAAAAGTTGTTGCTTTGTGTCGACAACTTTTGGAAATTGGATCCTCAGGCGTCGAGGTTGATGGATCCCAAATCTTCTTCTTCATTTGTCTGGGTCCTCAGGTTCGGGCGTATTTTTGGGAAAACGGCCCTGATACTTCTCATGGTTCTGCTTCCTCTAGGTAGGGGTGATGGTGGATCAGATGGACTAACAATAGTTCTCGATCTCCAATACTTGAAAAATATGTACAAAATTATTAGTGTCACAATTAGGGTAATCGTGAAATAGGTGAGCCAGGATATGTTCTTCTTCACAAATGGTTGGTGGATTGGTGGATTGGTGGATGAAGGCACTACATTCGTTATGGAGGCTGATCACAGAGTTTCCATAGATGATTCGGGTTTCGATTTCTTTCGATGGGCAATTGATCGAGATTCGTACTGGTTCTGATAGAATCACTAACCAATAGTTTTCGGCTAGTTCTTGGACCTTATATCCTTTACTAAGGATGAGGGCATTTTGGCAGTTGTCTGGTACTGATTGGAACGTTTTCATCAATTGGGCTTCACACATGGCGTTATTGTCTATGGGGTATGCAAATACGTTGCTACACATCTTCATTTCTGGTAGTAGAGTTCTGCATTTCTTCAAGTCGTTGATTGGAATGAACATCAAAGAATCATCATCTTTCGCGATAAATTTTTGAGAGATTGAAAGAATATGATGTAAGCCAGTTCTGTTATCAAAAATTGGTATTGGGTAAAGTCTATAAAGGTGATATGTTTTAGGTTCGATCAAAGGGATTTTTAGAACGAAAACAATTTTAGAATCAATTTGGAATGCTTGAAGTTGGATAATGTCGAGGTATAGGGCAACTTTATCTAAATTTGCTGGTAAAGGTAAGTTATTTCTGTGCAGATTTTGGGAAATTTCCTGTAGAGCACTGACTAGGTGATCGGGAGTGATAATTGAGGGATAAATAGTGTTTAATCTAGCAAATGTAATTGAATTTATGATTTCATCGAGACTTTCCTCAAGATACACAAAACTCTCCATAAGTTTTTCACATAAGTCATAAAATTTGACTTTGGCTTCAATGGCTCTAATATCGTAACTCATATCATTTATAGTTTTTTCGATTTGTTTGATGTCTGTATTGAATATTTCTTCGTCTATTTGAAGTTTTCGAATGGTTGTATTTACACTTTTTATTACTGATGATGTGACTGATATTTGATTCTTGAGAAGGTTTTCCAGTTGATGTTCATCGTCATGTAATTTATTGATACAATTTGAGTAATATTCGCCGTCTGAAGCGTCGAGATTGCCAGTGATTGATTTGAAAATACTACCTATTCCATTAATGAGTCCACGTTTGTATCTCTTTGTATCTAAGGTTATTTCAGATAATTTCGTTTTTATTGACTTTGAAATTTGAGTAAGTAAGCTGATACGGTTCTTGACTTCTACTTGAAAAATATTTAGTTCGCGTAAAGGTTTCAATTGTGCTGTCGCTAAAATGGTATCTAATATTCTAGTGTTATGTTCGTAGGCTGTTTGAAGTAAAGAGATGTCTTTATGAACGAGTAGAGTCCAGTGGTCGTTTGTAAGTACGATGTCGTCGTCTTGATGGTAGTATACCCCTAGAGTGTTATTGATTGGTTTGATTTTGAATTGACAGACTGCTGATCCGAACAGCAGGGTGAACCTGAAAACAAATCAGTTTTCAGAATACGGTATCATGCGATCAAAATTTACTTTTGTTCGTTGATTCGTTTGTGGATTGAGTAATATTGCTGAATTTTGAAATATTTCTTCGATTTTGAATGGTCCATTGAATTTGTTCTGAAGTTTATTTTTTATTTGGGATTCCTTGATGTAAACTTCTTGTCCTATTTCATATTCTGTTTGTCCTGATACTGTTTTGTCAAAACGTTCCTTCGCTTTTGCTTTCTTTTGATCTGTTTTAGCTCTTGCTACTTTATAGTAATAAGAAATTCGGTTGTTCAAGTCTCTTACGTATTTTGAAATCAGATCTTTTTGATTATAAAGTGTTTCTGGTGATCTACTTGCTGTATGTCCGAAAACTAACTCATGTGGACTGAAACCGTGGGTTTTGTTTGTGGAATTGTTGTAACATATGATTGCGTAGGGGAGAATATTAAAAGGATGTTCATTAGGGTTTTCTGACATATTCACACGGATCATTTCTAGAAGTGTGGCGTGAAATCGTTCGACTGAACCGTTGGATTGTGGATGATTTACGCTAGAGAAAGAAATTTTGATATCATACAATGTGCATAAGTCTTTGAGCAATGTATTGTCGAATTCTCGTCCGTAATCGCAATGGATTCGTAAAGGGGTTCCGAAATGTTGAAAATATAGTAGGAGGCTATTTACGACGGATCGAGCTGTTTTATCTGGAAGTGCGTAAGCTTGTGTAAATTTCGTAAGTTCGTCTCGTATAGTCAATGCATAATTTCTGTTTGGAACTTCGACGATGTCTATGTTGATTCGTTCGAAAGCAGTACGGGGAGTTTCCGTTATGACTAATGGGTTGCTGAGATTTTTCCTACAAATTTTGGTCTTATGACATATTTCGCAATTTTTAATTAATTTTTCAACATCTTTGGTTATACCGTCCCAGTTATATTTTTGCCGTATGCGTCTCAGTGTTTCGTTTATTCCGCGATGTAAATTATTTTTCCCTTTGTGATATTGGTCTAAAATTATAGGTATTTGATCTTGATCTGGAGTTCTTACTATGTTTTGACATACTTTAATTTTTATATCCTTTTCGGCGAATATGAAACAAAGCATTTCAAGTAGTGGCAATTCGGGATTATCTTCGATGCAATAATAATTGAGTGGGTCCATCTCATTCTGATTTTTATATAAAGTCAAAAAGAGGTGTTCAATTACTGTTTCTGGGTCATTGGTTAGAGGGATCAAATAATATTTACGATTTTTCACTGATTTACTGGAAAGAATATTGATTTCGAGATTTTTAAAATCAAAGTGTTCTTCGTAAAGGTCTTCAATTATGTCATAGTGAAATTGCGATAGTTTGTTTTGTTGCATTGGAATGAGAATGTGTCTGTTCGATTTGTCTAGAATTTGGCATTGATTGAATTGAACTTTAGAGTAGTCTATCAGATATTTGGTTCTATACAAGTCTGAGAATGTGTTAAATTCTTCTTGAATTTTCTCTATTGATATTTCGTCTGATTCGTTTTTTGGTTGGGTAGTTTCGGTATCGTTATGGGGTGATTTGGATGTTTGTGGAATGTCATGTTTGGGATGATTTTCGATCGGATTCTCGATGATTTCTATATCGGAATCATCTTCATTCGTTGGGAGGACTAGAGTTCTCGAATGAAAATCAACACATTCTTGAATGTGATTCACTTTGATGCGAGATAGAGCATCTGCATTTTTATTGATCTTTCCGGGTTTGTATATGACTTCGTAGTCATATTCCTCAAGTTTGAGTCGCCATCGAGCTAAGCGACTACCAGGGTCTTTGATCGAGAATAGCCAAGTGAGGGGACGATGATCGGTTATTAATTCAAATTTTCGACCGAAGAGATATGGTCGGAAGTGTTTGACTGCCCATACTATTGCAAGCAATTCGCGTTCTATCGTAGAATACTTAGATTCTGCTGAACATAATGTGCGAGAAGAGTATGCGATGGGAAGGTCTTTGCCAATGGGACCTTGAGAAAGCACAGCGCCAATAGCGAATGCACTGGCATCCGTGGTGAGAAGAAAAGTGTCTTCGAAGTTTGGGTAAATGAGAATGGGTGTAGAAATGAGGGTTTGTTTCAAATTTTCGAATGCATTTTTGCAATCGGAATCAAAGTTGAAAGGAGTATCTTTCTGAAGCAGTTTAGTGAGGGGTTTGGAGATTTTGGCAAAGTTGGAGATGAATCGGCGGTAATATCCGGCGAGGCCTAAGAATGATTTGATTTCTTTTTGATTCTTAGGTTCTGGGAAATTGACGATACAATCGACTTTTGATGGGTTCGGTTTGACTCCGTCACTGGTGATTAGGTGACCAAGATACGCTACTTCCTTTCTAAGGAATTCGCATTTATCTGGTTGAATCTTTAAGTTTGCATTTCGGAGGCGTTTGAATACATCAGTTAGTCGGGAAATATGATCATGTATCGTAGGGGAGTAAACGATGATGTCGTCCATGTAGACGAGACATCTTTCGTTCTGAATGCCCAGGAGAATATTGTCCATCACCCTCTGAAAGGTAGAAGGAGCATTCTTGAGTCCAAAAGGCATTCGGACAAACTCATAGTGTCCATTTTCGACTGTGAAGGCAGTTTTGGAAATATCTTTTGGTTCGATTTCGATTTGATGAAATCCGGACGCTAAATCATGGGTCGTAAAGTATTGGCATTTGCCAAGTTGATCAAGGAGGTCTGAAATCATGGGAAGGGGATATTTGTCATCTACAGTAAGCTCATTCAGCTTTCTGTAGTCCACAACAACACGCCACTTCTGTTTCCCAGAGGCGTCGAGTTTTTTCGGTACCACCCAAACAGGGGATGACCAAGGTGAAATTGAAGGACGTATGATGCCTTGCTCAAGCATTTTCGACATTTGGTTCTTCACTTCATCTTTGTGGATTTGTGGATATCTATAGGATCGGGTAAAAACGGGTTTCGAATCTTTAGTATCAATAGAGTGCTTAACTTCATTGGTGAATGTCAAGTTGTCGCCTTCCAAATAAAATATGTCTGAAAAATCTAAACAGAGGTTCGTGATAAGTTCAGATTCTTCGTCATTCAAGTGTTCTAATCTCAATTGATTTTGAATGTCGGTTGTCCTATCAGCGTGTGTATTTGTTCGTGTATCAGAAGTGTTAAAATTATTAAGACTGAAATTTTGAATCGGTTCTAACTGAAGATTATCGAAATTTATTGAAATTTCCATCGGGTTTGCATTTATTACTGACGTGAAGAATTCACCTTTTTCATTGATTTTGACTAGAGCATTAGGAAGTCTAACTTTTTGTTTTTCTTGAGCTAGCAGTATAGCATCAGTGTTACATAGGTTACAATTCAGTTTGACAATTTGTTCGGTTCGAGGTTCGAGTGTGATTTTGTTATCAAATTCGCAATTTTGTGGAATTTTGTCTTCGGATTCAGAATCACTAACTTTAAATAGAGGGACTGTTTTGAAATTGGTAATGAGTTGATTATTTTTCAAATCGACTATACATTTGTAATGTTCTAGAAAGTCAGATCCTAAGAGTCCGTCAAAGTCTATGTCTATATTATGAACATAAACTTTGTGCGGGTCATTGTCAGTGAAAGGAATTAATACAGATTCGTTAATCATTATTTTTTGGTCAGTTATACCTTGAACTACAACGTTTTCAGAAAATCGTCTAGAATAATTCTCACAAGTTTTAGGCTTGAAAATCGATAGTCCAGCGCCTGTATCTATTAGAATTTTAAATTTGTTGGTAGCATCCTTAATGTAATATAAGTTCTTAGAGTTTACTGTGAATGATGGATTTATAGAAATTTGAGTTCCGGAAAATTGAGATTTGGGTTGAAATCGTTCAAATTCATTGTCTGTATTTGTGCTTGAATTTGGTCTATGGGATCTGAGGATTGTTTGATAGGAGGGGCACTCGATGTAGGGCTCAACTGAAAATCCTGATCATATTGATTTTGATCATCATATTGTGATGGAAAATATTCGTTCTGATCGGATTGATGTGAATATTGGTTTTGATACAAATCAGAGTTATAGTTTTGGTAGTCTTGATGGTTAGCAGTATAACCATCTGCTCGAAAATTCTCAGAATCTTGATAATTAGCGGTATAATTATCATATTCGTAACTATTGGGATCATAATTGACACAATGGGTTCTTTGTGGGTTGAATCTTTGAAAATTCGGATTAGACTGACTCGTTGATGGCCTTTGTTGATTGAAATTTGGATTTGGTTTGATAATCGATGGTCTTGATTGGATATTATTCTGATTTTGAAATTGCGGTGGTCTCTGAGGAATAATTGGTCTAAAATTTTGTGGAAAATTGGATTGATAGTTTGGTCGGAAATTGGGTTGAGAAATAGGGTTGAAATTAGGTCTAGGTCCGAGATTTTGATTGGGATTTTGTTGCTGACGTTGTCTACATTCGTAGATTGGAAATAACTTAATTATAGTTCACGTTTAACTCTCAGAGTTGCTGTGAATAAATCTGGAGGATTTCCAGCACGAACAATGCGTCCTATGTCTGGATCGATTCCTGTTAATAAAGTATTTAATGACATTGATTCGATTAATTTTGACTGTGATTGTTTTTCTTCTGATGTAAGCAATTGTTTTTGAACAGATGCATGCATTTTTGCATTATGAGTCTGTAATCTATTAATGAAGACTAAAGGTGATTCTCCAGGTAGCTGATGGATACGTTGGAGATCTTGTATCAAAGAAGCTAAATCACGACTGTCACCAAAGTATTGAATTAAAAGTGATCTTATTTCTTCCCAAGTTTGAGGATTTCTTGAACTGATTAATTCAGCTGCTTTGCCTTTCAGTTTATTTTTTATATGGAGAATTGTGAGTATCTTTTGATCTCGTACTGACATGCGGTAAGCAGTATTACACGCATTTATGAAGGTCGTTAAGAATATTTGATCTCCGTCATATTCTGGTATTATACAGAAAATTTCGTTCAGTCTGTATGGTTCGATTTCGTTAGTTGTAGGAGTAGTTGGAGTTGGAGGAGGTGATTCTGTCATGATTGATTCGGGGATAATTTGACAATAGAACTGATAGAATTATTGAAACAAAATATTCGAAATAATGAGATGATTCGTTTGAGTTCTTACCAGAAGATCGTTTTCATTCGGAGGATGAAATCCGGCTTCACAAGCGTTGCTCCAGCGAAGTTAGCGTGCGCGTGTTCTTCGGCTGTTGAAGAGACCGTCCTTCCGATGTTCTCGATGCTGTGTACAAGTGTAGGTTTCTTCCTTTGAAGGATTAGGATCCAACACCCTCGGTTAGGCTGTCCGTGTTCCGTGGATGTGAAGGAATCCTACCGACTGCGCCAATTTGTTATATCACTTAAATCACTTTGGACTTTTTAAAAAATGATTTTATTTGATTGAATACAATATTGAAAATGTGAATAATAAATTGTTACAAAAGTATGACTTGACTTGGAGACTGGTTTTAGAAGAACTGCCGGTGGTCGTTCTGGTCTCTCGAAGGAAGGCTCTCGAGGTGCTGAATCGTCAAACACGTGTAGATGGTGTCAGCATTCTCGTGTGGCTCTGATACTCTGGTTGCTGGATAACCTTGAGATCAGCGGTAATGTGATATCCCTGAGATGATGACATATGCAGGAATGTTGATATAACATATATATATATATATATATATATATATATATATATATATATATACAGGGTGTTCCAATTGAAAAAGTTGACTTTCAGTCACTTTTTCATGTGATCATTTCTTCTGTAATATTCAACCACTCTGTGTGAGAGAAATTTTATCTTATCTGGCTCTGGAGTCAGAAGCCTCATGATATCACTTCACTTTGTTTCAAATTTCATCGTCTGAGTACCTCACACAGTCCAAAACTAACAACATTTCTTGAAGTTCATATTTGGACATATTTCTTATTGATATAATTAATCCTTTGGTTACCCATGGTTTTTATTTTTATGTGCTTTTTATGCCATAATTTTGTACTCTTGGAATTCCCAATGCGATGTTGTTGAATTTCTTTAAGAAGAGATCAGTTCCGATTTGAGGACCACTTTCATTCAATACTACATCTCAGTTTCTTTTCTGTAATAAATTCTTTAACTTTTTGCAATCAATTTTCGTTCTAATATTTTGCTATCAACCAGATTTTTCCGTTTTCCACTTATTACACATTGATTGACTCTTTAGAATGATTCTGCCGGAACCCAGACTGACAAGCAAACAGCAACTTATTTTCGTTCAGATATTCCATCAGATGCTTATACACTAACATTTCGATTACTGGAAGTAAATTTATTGGTCTCAGCTCAGGTATAATTGTGCTGCACTTTAAAACTTCTGGTAAGACACCCATTTGCCGTAACGTATCTGTGACATACAACAGATGATATCCCACTACTGAAAAATCATCACCCGTTGCTTTATTCATTAATTTTTCAACTGTTTTCTGTAGTTTATGGAGAGGAACGACAGAGAACGTGTTAGTACTAGAATCAACATTTTGAATCTTCACAAAACTTGCAGCAGGTACCCATACTTTCAGAAATTTCCTGTATACTATCAAAATTAAACTTATTTGCCTCTTCCTTGACACTTCCTGTACCTAGGCCAAGAGAGTTGAAGATAAAATTAATGTTTTCACTATTTACCATTTGTTTTAGAGTGTGCCACATTTTCTTTCTCTCATTTTCACATTCATCAATAGGTTTTTCATAGAATTCCTTGTCTTCAGATACAAGTTTCTTTTCCTTCTATATTTTTCAAAATCTAATTGTATAACGAAACATTTTGTGACATCTCCCTGTAATGTCCTGACATCATTATCAATCCAACCTCTCGAGTTAGAGTACTTTCTTAGATCTACAGTATGCAAGCACTATATAATTTTTTTCCAAAACGCTTCCTGAGGGACATACAGCCCTTCAAAATTCTATTTTGAATTTTTTTTGGCATAACTCTCAGGACATTGGAACGTTTTCGACCAGATTTGGTACAAGTACTTATGAAATTAATACTCGTTACTTGACGTGAGAACTTTTCTCAGAAATGTGCAGTGTCGTAGATATAAGGGGGTTGTTACACTTTTCCCGCCCTACTTTCTACTCCACTGGATATTTTTATAAATTGACATATTTTTCCAATTTCTCAAAATTTTGATGAGGCTTTGTTTCCGATAGTTAGGATAATTAGGATAGGTTATGTTGAATTCATCAGATTAGTGTATTTGTTTGGAGCGTTTATTGAAAATGGTATATAAAAAATATCAAAATAACAGGATGCTGTGTTTGATCAGATTGTAAAATTATTTTGTGCCTCATATGTTAATGCCCGAGATAGATTTCTAGCGGCTGCTAACCTTAAGATTTCAATTTTATCTTTCAACTCTGGAAGATGCTCTTTTTCCTCAAGACAGTGGATAATAGTAAAGGTATCATTGGAAGAAAATAATAATTCTTCACTTTCCAATAATGGAATTGCTTCAAGAAGTAAAACATACCAGAAACTACAAAAAAATGTTACATTAAGTAGGGATGTTTCCAAAAAACGTTGGCTACTCACTATCTTGGAATTATTTTTGATGCCATCAGTGAGATCAGTAAATTTGAAGCTTCCCTGTATTCGCCAGATTGATAAAGTTTTTGGAACTCATAATATTTTCCTGAAAAGTATTGATCAATAAATTATGTTCAAACGTATGTTACAAAATGGCCTTCTATAACGAATGGTCCATACTATTTCCTCTGTTTCAGCTGTATTATACGGTTTCATTAATATTACAAACCTATTTTCATAACAGAATTCAATAATTATTGAGAGAAATTTCAGCAAAATAATCAGATTGTAAAATGATAGTATATTTCTATATTTGATTTGATTTTGAGGCGTGAATTAGTACAATTTCTATTTTATTATTCCTCTTTCTGATTCCTTCAACAAAGATCTCGTGTAGCGAGAGTGCCGTCATGTTTGAACTGTCGATTATCTGACATTCATCGCAAACATCGTGCATTAATTAGGCTGTTTAAGAGCCAAAACAGAGAAAATATCTTCATGAGACTTGGCCTCACCTAAAAATATCAGCCTATCACTGACTAGCATACAAGACCCTAGATTATCTAGTAAATCTTTACTATCTAATCGCCCGCTGGTAATGTACTCTCTTAGAAATTTATCTGCCAAGAAAGATGTGAATGGTCCATCTTGGGACTTCAAAGCCCAAGATAAAGCATTGCCGAGTCTTCCTCTCTTCATCGAAATCGTCCCTTGGACTTTACAAATGCACTGAACTGAAAAATGCGAATATTCATCAATAAAATCGATTAATGAAAATAATTTAGACTCTGTCCCAGATTGATGCTGCATGTATTGCTATCACGTATATTATAAGAGATTATAAAAGGAATTTGAGTAAATAATACTAGCCATTGGAAAGTCAACTGTGTTTATTGATTTACTACAAATTGGCTTCTCAACAACCAAGTGTTCGAGCAAAAGAATCTCCAACAATACCAAACGACAACAGCAGGATGATTATGTCTCCAGTTTGAATGAGTTTTTGGATAGTACTTTGATTCGACTTCGACAATAATTTATGTGAGTTGACTTTAACAACGAATGATGCCGTTACATGATGTTTTAATATGAGAACATCATTACAAAGGTAGTTTCAGTTCTGAATTCGATAGGTGTGTACACCCCCATTCCGCTGTTACAAAGAATTATTTGGAAGAAACCATTTTGAAGGGGATAAAACATACTAAAACATACTAAACAAATTTATAGTGATTATTTCGAAAACAGAAACGTTTCATTTTTTACTGCAAAGACCTTAAAAGAGTGCCTATAAAACGTTTTAACAAAAATACTGAAATTGTAATAGAATCCCGAGGAATATTGCCCATTCAACCGACTTTGCAGCTCTTACAATAACCAAGATAGCAATACATGTAGCACCAATTTGGGACACATTGTATGTATAATTGAAACAAAAAAAAACTAGTTTCAGAATTCCAGAAAAGAAGTCCTAATTGAATTAACAAAATTGATGCTATGCACTCACTATGAATTAGTTTGAAATAATATATACTTCAATGATACTCGATCTCATCTGAAGTTTATTGTATCTGTTATAGTTTTCGAGATAACTGAATCTTATTTCTGATAGCCTACACAATTAGATGAACTACAGATATATTGAAGTTGAAAACTAGCAAGTATATTCATTTGTCAGAATCATACATACCAACAGAACTGAGACCTCTATTTTTTGCTTCTCGGACAATTTTTAGTGCCTTTGTTTCGGTATCTATATATATCCTAGGTAGAAGTAACTCAATAACTTGAAGACCATCGTTTGGGCAGTTATCTAAATATGTTAATCCCACTTGCCACAGAGATTTGTGGCTCATCAGTGTAACCGCATAGTCTACTATAAAGGATTCACGGAGCTTTTCAGCGGAGCTGGAAATAATGAACGATGAAAGGATATTTCTGATTAGACATGCATGAACTATAAATGTATTCGTATGAATAGTGTGCTACATGCACTCCTTACATTTCCGCACTCACCGCTACGCGGCTCATGCTAAATATACCTTTTCGCACTTCTAGTTAGGTAATATACTATTTCCTAACATGGATGGAAAATGATACTAGTCATACACTTATATGGGAAAAGTATCATGAGTGACATCATAATTATTATATATAATTATTGAAGATATGAGGTTGGTGTGCCCTGTGAAGACATTAGTTTTTAGAAAAGGAATATTATATGACTGTGAACTACTTTTTCGAAATTCGTGGTAACTCTATCAACTCCCTAGAAACCATCAACCTGAAAATGTTGATTTGAAACTGTTAACCCATACCTACTAATCTGAACAAAAAGTATTTGATGCACTCTGTATGATTGATCAACTGAAAAAAGTATAATAAAGTTACTCACAAGTGTTCTACTTCTTTTTCTAAAGCTGACAGTCTTCCACATCCATGAAGTAAATCTGTCAAATGGCTCACAAACCAACCATTTTCAGGCATGTATTGAATTTCTTTAATGACCTGAAATTAATATTTAGAATCTTTAATACGGTTTATATATAAGATTTCTATCCAATATATTTCAACACAATTCGTAATTGTATTGATGTTGATTTTATATGGATAAGACGTACAAGAGTACTAAGTATTATTGATTTCACTCCTTTGGTGGCACTAACGTCACAGATGTCTGAGCTTGTGGGGAAAGGCGTGGAGAAGGAATTGATTCCAAACATCCAATTTCCTAGCAATTATTTCCGGATCCTGTTCCACACTATTTAATACTTCTTCTTCAACTTCTACTTTTTTTTTTCGTTTTTGATCATCCTGTTTCATGCAGTCTTTGCACAATCCTCAAAATAGTATTCACGAGGTCGTGGGTTCGATTCCTGGCTGTCCATTGATTTGGATTTATTTATGCGAAGTACAATGTATATCATGACGTTCTACATAGAACTATCCCAAATTCCACAGTGGTTTGGATGCCACTTGTATCAACTGTAGATCCCCTTCTGAGTGACAATAACAACGCATTTGCATTTCGAAAGCACTCGCCAAGCATTAAAAGCATATCAGATTGTTCAGAGAAGGAATAACCTGTCATTTCTTGAAATCTCAGTTGAAAATTGCAGTAATAATATAACTAAGCAAAAAAAACACATGAGGAAATTAACGAAATTGACTTCTAGAATATTGTTAACGATTAATCTTGCGGTGAATTGATCTGCTGACATCATGTGACTACAAAAATTCAAATATCTAGGAAACGATTCAATTTTCATGTATGTATATATATATATATATATATATATATATATATATATATATATATATATATATCTCTTTATTAGCACAAAATTTGCTCATTACAAAATGGATGTACAGATGTAATTTAATGAACAAAAAATTATTAAATTGAAAGGCAAATATTGAAATACTATGAGTAGTGACACTTCTTGATAGTCCAAGACTTTAAATTACTACAACAGATTGAAAACTACTCACTCACACTTTGGAGATATTAAAATTGGTTGAATACATAGTCTCTGCGTTTTTTTTAAATAGGCTCAGAGATAATGTATTTTTGGTTTCAGAAGGTAAATCATTGAGAAGAATCAAACCCATATTGAATACTGTTTCACAGGTAATATTATCTGTTCTTATGTAAAAGTCATTAACAGTTCGCGATCTAGTGTTATGAGTGTGTACATTATCTATGTAGGTGAGCTCATCACCGAGGTAGGTCGGCAACATATCATTTTTCAGCTTGATAACAAAGACCAACATATTATAATGTAGTCTTTGCTTCACGGACATTAGTGACAATGTATCAAGCATGGTATTCATAGGAGTACGTTTGATACACATAAGTATAGCTCTCATTGCTCGATTTTGTGTTTTTTGAATCATATTCAATTGATCATTTTCAAGAGAAAATAAGAGTGTTCCACAATAATCAAAATGGGGTGCTATTATGTATTTGTAAATAGTCAACTTGGAGAAAAATTAAACTTGACCGTTGAGCCTGTACAAATAATTTACTTTATTTGCAACATTCTTTTTCATATAATCACAGTGTGCATTCATATTCAATTCCTCATATATCATCTCTCCCAAGTATTTGAAGGTTTTCACAGTTTCAAGTTTATTTTTATTGAACAGCAATGTCATTTGAAAATCATCATCTTTCATTTGTTTTAGTCTGCTTCTACTCGCTATCAACATACATTTGGTCTCTTCAATATTTAGCATCAGTCGATTGTCACACAACCATGTGAAGATACGAATTCAGTCTTCATTCAAGAATGATTCTATTTTTTCTGGTTGACCAGAAAAGTACAACAATGTATCATCAGCGAATAATTTCAGTTTGCATTCTTACATTTGATTGTTGATATCATTAATAAACAGAATGAAAAATATCGGCCCCAAGACTGAACCTTGAGGAACTCCATACTGAGTTCCTCAAGAGAAGTGAATTCCTTTCTTTATATAAATTGCTACTCCGCCTGTGTGTCTACTATTTGAGTTGAATAGAACTAAGTTATAACTATCAATATTGATTTCATGGCTACCTATTTCATTGGTTATATGGGTTTCAGATAGATATATGAGCCATGGGTTATGAAGATGAACACAGTAAATAATGTTGTCTAGATTTTTCAATAAACTCTGGCAGTTGACATAGAATATGTGAGTGACAAATGTCACATTAGAACTACTACTCCCTACTTGTTGAAAGTCAGTGGGTATTCTGTTTGTTTCTGAAACGAGGCTGGCCTCTGAAAATTTTCCCTATTATCTACTCTTTGATGAGATTCTTGTGATTGGTCCAGAATGTGCTGACCTTGCCGGGAGTTGAAACGTCTGAATTGAACATTTCGTGGCCAAAAACTGGGATTGTATACTTGTTCCTTAAACTCTGGTTCGACTCCAACCATGAACGCTAGTATTAGTCATCACCAGATTAGCCAGATTTTCTTGCCTTTCAGTTCATTTCCTAGGAAATCATTATTTCTTTCGCCATTTCCTACTTTTTGATGTCCTTGATGTCTTCTTCCCCTCACTTTTTCCCGTGCATCTTCAGAAACATCAGATTTATCAGCTCATTTGCTTTTTCTTGTTACTGTATTTTCAGTATCTCAGCAGATACCTGATTTACTGAGATACTTGAATCACCCTGTTTATTGGAATTCCCGTCGTTTGTGCAAACTGGCCTCAGAGAGGAACCATTTGCGATTGGTTTTTTGTAGTCTCCGTTTTTTTGAAGGGCGTACTTTTTGCGTTTTCTTTAGATTCACAATTTCACTTTTTGCGAAATATGCATTGTTGTTTTAATAGCTGGATCAACTGTTCTTTATCAGTTATTAATCCATTTTTATCTTCCAATATTTGCCAAAGCAATTTATTTTCATCCTTGAGGTAGGAGTTTTCACTCATTTTTGAGTCAATTGATGTGTTTCGTCCCCATTGTTTGTGTTCAGTACCATAAGTGTAATAATAACGATAATTTTCTTCATTCTGATATATGTAGTCTTAATTGTTGAAATGAATATAAATATTGAGTTTTATGGGTTGCCTATAGTGTAGCATCGATAATGCGCGTACTCAAAATATTAAAAGCGCGTGTCTGAGAAGGTTGGTGGGGTAGTACGGTAGTACCTATCGAAGGAAGAGATCTTCTGGTGATCGAAAAAGGACAAAAATTAATTCCGGTTCGTCGTGCATTGCGAATAGCCGTTTTCGTCAGCATACATTGACTTTGTCCGAGACGAGGAGTTGCAAGGTAGGCCTACCACATCCACGTCTGACCCGAACATCCAGGGCCAACATATACAGTCCACTCCGGTGAGTCTACTCTAAACATCAACCTTCCCTCGTATCTCAAACTTTAGTTCGTGCATTACGCAACATTTAATGGTCCTTCGAGCCGGATTAGTTCGTTTTCGTTTCGTTGATTAGTAATTCGATTTTTTCGATCACAAAGTTATTGATGCTACATCGCAGGTATATTCGCAAATTCCCATTTGAAATCGTCGTTTCGTTGATAAATCCATCGGTGATTCGTTTGTTCCAAATATTTAGTTGAAATAATAAATATTTCTACAATCTGAAAATCCAGTTCTTTACATTCGAGTTTAGAACGTTTTTGTCGAGTTTCGAGTTTTTTGGTTCAAATCGCGCATATCGGTACGAACCATCGCCACTGGATAGCAGCAAATGGTAAATGGGATTTGAAATTCAAAACATTATAGATTAGGGCCGATTGAATTCTGAACACAAACAAGCGGTTTTAAATTTTCGTAAAATTTGTATTTTCAGAACTATTTTGATTTCAGTTGCTATTCGAATAATTTTATATTTCGTTGTGGTACCTTCTCAGACAAATTCAATATCTTCATAGGTATAAATATTCAGATAATCTCTTAGTCGGTGAGCATGGCTGCAAAGTTGAAACAATCTCGTACTTTGCGAGATATTTGGTTTAATCGAATTAAAGAAGTTAAAAACATTGCTGACTCTGTTGTTACTGATGAAAGATTTTATTCTCATTTGGAAGTGAGGTACAGTTCTATTGATAACATAGCAAGTGAATTTCAGCAAAATCATTTAGCAGTCGTTACGCAGTTAGCTAATATTGATGGAAGAGATCTCGCAGCAGAAGAATTGATTAGAATCGAGTTTGATAATATGTATTATGAAGTGAAAAGAATTTATTCATCTGTAGTGGAGGTTTCATCGACATCGCATCCAAAGGCTAATAGGCAGCCTAGTGTTAAACTTCCAAAAATTGACTTGCCTCATTTTGATGGAAATTATAAAAATTGGCCGTGTTTTTTTGACTTGTATCGCGCTTTAATACATGACAATGTGTCATTGTCTAAGTCTGAAAAATTTCAATATTTGATTTCTACCCTTTCTGGAAGTGCATTGTCTACTGTAAAATCTTTACCACTTACAGAGGATAATTACGAGGTTGCTTATTTCGCATTATTAGATAGATATCAAAATCCAAGATTACTCGCATCGACCTATTGGCAAGAAATTATGGATTTCCCAAAGTTGAATTTTGATGCACCCGACAAACTTCGAAAATTATTGGATTGCTTCTCGGAAAATCTTGATGCTTTGAAAAATCTGAACTTGCCGGTGGACTCTTGGAGTTTTGTTATGTTCCAGATTTTGATAAAGAAACTAGACATAGAGACTGTGAAGCGTTTTGAGTTGCAGTTTGCGAAAACAGACTTACCTACTTATGATGAATTAATTCGTTTCTTGAAATCTCAATGTACTGCATTAGAGTCAGTTGGAAATATTCAAAGGCAGTCAAAATATTTTAGTCCTTCAAGTACTCCCGAGAATTCGAGCCAAAATAATAAAAGTTCTAGTTTTTTAACAAATTCTACCAATACTTCTGCATCCGGTGTTAAATGCATTTTGTGTAATTCAATCCATACTTTGGTAAACTGTCCTCATTTCCAGAAAAAGACGCCACATGAAAGATTTTCATTTGCAAAAGAAAAGTTTTTGTGTCTCAATTGTTTGCAGCCTTCTCATCGTTCTTCGAATTGTTCTCTGCAATCCAATTGTAAGGTTTGTCATGCAAGACACAGCACTTTACTCCATTTCGGTGGAAATCCAAGTAGTACACGAGGGTCTGAAAATGTTTCTCTTTCGGCTTCCCCCTTGACAAACTCGAGTATTGACAATCCGCAGAATTCTTGTTCTGAACCAAGTCAGACCACCTCTCTAACTAGCATTCATTCGCAAAGTGCAACAGTTTTGTTAGGTACCGCGTTGGTTGAGGTTGGTGATGCATATGGCAATTTCAAAATAATTAAAGTTTTGTTGGACAGTGCAAGTCAGAATAGTTATATAGCTGCATCTTGTTGTAATCGATTAGGTCTTCGTCGTTTCCGATTATCGTTCACAATAAATGGCCTTGGAAACATGACGTCTGAGGCCAGCTCTGGTGTCAATCTTAAATTGAGACCAGTTGGCAAATCTACCCCGTCGGTGGTGACAGAAGCCATTGTCGTTCCTAACATTTGTTGTATACCTTCTTCGATTATACCCAGGCCTCAGTTGCCCCATCTTTCCAATGTTACGTTGGCTGATCCATCTTTCAACATTCCGTCGAATATTGATTGTTTGATTGGAGCAGACTTACTTCCTGAAGTTTTGCTAGGAGGCCAAATAGGAGGTCCTGAATGCCAACCAATGGCCTTGGAAACGATATTTGGGTGGATTTTGATTGGTAAAATGAATCAAAATGCCATGACAACGACTTCACTTTGCACTATGTCGTTAGATGATTCCATGAAAAGGTTTTGGGAATTAGAAGAAATTCCAAATGCTTCAGTTTCTTCAGCTGAAGATCGTTTCTGCGAAAAACATTTCGTAGAAACTCATTCTCGTGACTCGTCTGGTCGTTATATCGTTTTTTTGCCCTTCAAAGATGGAGAACCATACTCCTTTGCTGATAGTCGTTCAGTAGCCCTTCGTCGTCTTGTGTCATTAGAACGTCGTTTCATTAGAGATCCAGCTTTGTTTGAAGCATATTCGGCATTCATGAAAAATTACTTGGATTCCGGCCATATGTCTTCAGCCCCCCCACCTTCGAATCCTACAGGTTGTTTTTATATTCCTCACCATCCAGTTATCAGTGATGCGGCTTCCGCCTCCGCTGATGGTAAATCTTTGAATCAATCGCTGCTTCCGGGTCCTAAATTACAGCGAAATCTTGTAGTTATTTTGTTACACTTCAGAATTCATCGTGTTGCGTTCACTGCTGATATTTGTCAAATGTTTAGACAAATTTGGGTGTCTCCGACTCACAGAGATTTCCAACGTATTCTGTGGAGATTCAATAGTGAATCACCTGTAGAAGAATTTCGGCTCAACACTGTTAGCTTTGGTATTGTCTCTTCACCGTTCCTAGCAATTCGTACCCTATTACAGTTAGTGGCGGATGAAGGTGAAGCCTTTGGTAAGGCTTCGAAGGTGATATCGTCTGATACCTATGTAGACGATATCATAACAAGTTGCGCAGATATTAATGAAGCTCTTTCTGTTCAGGCTGAATTGATTTCTTTGTTAGCAAAGGGTGGTTTCGAATTGAAGAAATGGGCAAGCAATGATCCGACCTTGCTTGCTTGTATTCCGGCTGAACATTGTCAAAATCAAAAATTGATATTTGATAAAGACGATTCTTCCAAAATTAAAATTCTGGGGATGAACTGGTGTCCAGGTTCTGATACATTTGTTTATCATGTTGGATTATTGGATAGGCCTTGCACCAAGAGAAACATTTTATCGGATTTAGCGAGGATATTTGATCCGCTGGGATTTCTGGCTCCCATTACATTTTTTGCAAAGTTTTTTATGCAACAGTTATGGGTATTAGGTTTGGATTGGGATCAAGAGCCAGATACTCCTATCTTAAGTCGTTGGATTCGATTTAAGGAGGAGCTGAGTATTTTGTCATCTTTCAAGTTACCTCGATATTTGTCGTTGGATACCGCTTCAGTTGTACAATTGCAAGGATTCTGCGATGCGTCAGAGAAAGGTTACGCTGCCGTAGTCTATTTCAGAATCACAGATGTTGATGGACATATCGAAACTCATTTGGTGATGGCCAAGTCCAAAGTAGCACCGTTAAAACGTGTTTCTTTGGCGCGCTTGGAATTATGTGCAGCATTGCTACTGTCGGACTGGATTCATTTTATTTTAACTAACACTCCGAAAACCGTGAAAATTGATGGCATCTTTGCTTGGTCGGATTCATCCGTGACTTTAGATTGGATTCGGTCTGTACCTCATCGTTGGCAGACATTTGTTGCGAACAGAGTGAGCAGAATACAGGAAAATATTTCCCCCTTATGCTGGAATCATGTTTCTTCGAAAGATAATCCTGCGGATTCAGCATCCAGGGGAATGTTTCCATCAGTTCTAATAGAGCATTCGTTGTGGTGGAATGGGCCATCATGGCTACATAAAGTACAAGATTCCTGGCCTCGATCAACCATTGACAGGCGAGCTAGCGTTGAAGCATCCGCCGAAGAACGAAAAGTTGTGTTCGTTGCGTTTTCTGCAGATAATCCTTTCGGAAATCTGTTAAGAAAATTTTCGTCGCTGTTGAAAATTCAACGTGTGATTTCCATGGTTCTCAGATTTGCGCATAATTTGAGAAATCCAAATGGGAGACGTTTAAGTAATTACACTTCTGTGGAATTGTTTGAAGCAGAACTTGTAATAATAAAGTATGTACAGGGTGTTTCTTTCTATGAAGAGATCGATAGTCTCAAGAGTGGCAAATTGCTTTCAAAGACATTACGAAAGCTCTCACCATTTCTCGATGAAAAAGGGTTGTTGAGGGTAGGAGGTAGACTGGTAAACTCTGATTTGTGTTTTGAGCAGAAATTTCCCCTTTTACTGCCTCAAAAGCACCGGCTTACGGAGCTCATTATCGAGCATTGTCATAAGCAGAATTTGCATCCTGGATCGCAGGCATTGCGCTTTTTATTATCTCAGAATTATTGGATTTTGAATGCCAAAAGGGCAATTAGATCAGTACTGTCTCGTTGTATTCGTTGTTTCAAAATATCCCCCATCTCTCATCCTCCTCTGATGGGGAATTTGCCAAAGTTGAGGGTAACTCAACTCAAGGCTTTTTCGTGTGTGGGTGTCGATTTTTGTGGCCCATTTCAAATGACGCATTCCAAAATTCGGAGTGCCAAAACTTATAAGGCATACGTCTGTGTTTTTGTTTGTTTTTCAACGAAGGCTCTTCATTTAGTGTTAGCTTCTGAGTTGTCCTCTGAAGCTTTTTTGGCAGCTTTGAGAAGATTTATTGGCAGGCGTGGTCGTTGTTCGGTAATTCATTCCGACTGCGGCACGAATTTTGTCGGGGCGCAAAAATACCTCAAATCGATTTTTCAAGGAGCTCTCGAAGCCGAAAATATTGAATGGAAATTCAATCCACCCTCCAGTCCGCATTTCGGAGGACTGTGGGAGGCAGGGGTCAAATCCTTCAAGAGTCATTTTGTGAGAGTGGTTGGAGCGCAGATTTTGACTTTTGAGGAGATGTACACTGTACTAGTACAGATCGAGTCTCTTCTAAATTCTAGGCCCATCTCCGAAATGAGTAGTGATCCTACAGATTTGGGAGCGCTTTCACCAGGACATTTTTTAACCCTCGAGCCCCTCACTGTGCTTCCTGACCCTGAGTGTACTCACGTTCCCATGAATCGACTGTCTCGTTGGCAGTTGCTGCAAAGAATAAACCAAGATTTTTGGAAACGCTGGCATTCGGATTATCTGAATACCTTGAGGTTACGTCATAAATGGAATAAGTCGAATCCTGAATTGGATATTGGCAAATTGGTACTTATTAAAGATGAAAGAATCCCGCCTTCGAAGTGGCGTTTAGGAAGAATTGAGAAGTTTCATCCTGGTTCTGATGGAATACGTAGGGTAGCTTCTATTAAAACTACTCAGGGTAGTTTTCTTCGGCCGATAATAAAGCTCTGTCCATTGTCATAAATTAGTAAAAGACAATCGATGCCCCGATTGTATTTTGGCCGGCAGTATGTTTCGTCCCCATTGTTTGTGTTCAGTACCATAAGTGTAATAATAACGATAATTTTCTTTATTCTGATATATGTAGTCTTAATTGTTGAAATGAATATAAATATTGAGTTTTATGGGTTGCCTATAGTGTAGCATCGATAATGCGCGTACTCAAAATATTAAAAGCGCGTGTCTGAGAAGGTTGGTGGGGTAGTACGGTAGTACCTATCGAAGGAAGAGATCTTCTGGTGATCGAAAAAGGACAAAAATTAATTCCGGTTCGTCGTGCATTGCGAATAGCCGTTTTCGTCAGCATACATTGACTTTGTCCGAGACGAGGAGTTGCAAGGTAGGCCTACCACATCCACGTCTGACCCGAACATCCAGGGCCAACATATACAGTCCACTCCGGTGAGTCTACTCTAAACATCTACCTTCCCTCGTATCTCAAACTTTAGTTCGTGCATTACGCAACAGATGTTTGGGTTATTTCACAGGATGAAAAACTTCACTACATTTTGTACACTCCACTTTTGCTACAACTTTTTTAAAAAATGTTCACATGGGTAGTTCTTATTTTCTTTAGGAGCAAGTGACACAGAACGTGTGCCGCACGTCATATTAAATTATATATTGTATTTGGATGGGAGTATCTTTTTCATGTAATTTTCTTTGCTTCATCGAATTCTTCTATTTTTTCACCAAAACGAATACAAAGAAAGAAGTTGTCTCTAAAAAATCATGACTCACACTCCCTAAAAACACCATTCACAACAATTTCAGAAATGTAGAAGTGTAATAAAAAAATGTATTTCAACAACATGCCTCTATGCAGAAAATTTCAATCTGGTGGCTTTTGCAGTTGAGAAGTTATGCAGAGAAATTATTTTAATTTCATCAACTTTGCAACAAAATAAGTTTACTGATCAAACTATACTTATTTTTCAATGTAATCAGTCCCAGAAAGCTCGTTACATATTATTGAGTTATCCTGTATATATATATATATCTATAGAATATACAGGGTGTCCCGAAAAGATACCGGCAATCTTTAATTGGTGATAGGGCACATCAAAACAAGCATTCAATGTTAAAATATCCACCATATTCGTTATCATATTGGAATTATATTATGAAAAAAAAAAATCAATATATTTACGGCGGCATGAAAATCCTAATAACATTTTGATTTATCATCAATTTGTACACTGGTTAGTGTGTTTACATCATAACATGTACAAACCTGAAAAATATCAAATTCCATGGCTGCTAACAATACTCTATCCAAGTGTTTCATATGGTGGTTCATTCTCATTTTGGTTATACTTCTCTTGGCAAACTGTCCTAGTTCAAAGGGTTTTATTGTTGGCTCAGTGAAAAACAACCATCCAGCTAAATATTCATACCATGCTTCACATTGATCTTGAATCTCACTCCATGCTTGTTCTTCTCCGACGACCAACTGAAAATCATAAGTATGCTAACATGAGGTTATTTTTATCAAATTCTGTATCAGAATATGCGATGATTATATCCGCTTAATCACAATCTCAATCACAATTTCGACCAATTTAGAAAAATTCAACAGCAAATATGAAATAATTTTGCATTATACAGAGTGTTTGTTTTTGAACTGCAACACCCACTCATTTTGAAACTGTTGACTGATTCTCAAGAGAAAAAATCTGTAATATATAGCATTCAACGAGTTTTCTTGTGGACAAATCTGAAATATTCCTATTTTTGAGGCTTACATTTATTTGCTGGAGGGGTCGAAATTTCGAAAACTACTCTTAGGAGTTCTAGTTACCCTGTGTGAAAATCTAAAGATTTTTATATGTATAATTGAATAAAACAGAATACTTAGACACGAAGTTTCATCGTTGTAACTTCTACAGGAAGTAGGCCAGTAGGTCAACCAAAAAACAATGGAAAAATATTATGATTCATGTTTTTCTTGAAATATAAACAGAAATGACTGACTCAAGAAGATATTCCGAATATGATGCAAATAAAATAATAATAAAATAATATAATAAAATAATGGACAAATACTTTGAGTGATGTTATCATATGTCGATTTTGTCGATATGGAATTAATTCGTCATAAGATGATTTTGTATTGAGTATTGAGTATATTTCCTTGACCTACTGTTCATTACAAAAAAATATGGATCATAATATTAATATTTTCAACTTGAAATATTGTAGGTTAATCGAGGAGGTGGAATATATTTTTTTACAGATTTTTGGGATTTTCTCTCCTCGTTTATGAAAATGACATTAGAAATTTCAATTATTTTAATGTATTTGTAGTTGGGACAGATTTATGATCTATCCCAAAATATCACTGCACCTGAAATTTGACCTTCAGATATCTCAAAACGTAATTCTCTATTTGTCAGTTCTTCAAAAAATTTGGAAGACTTATATTCAACAAGTATCAAAATTGGAAACAAAAAATGTGGAAATAATTTTGACTACCAGGTATTTATTTATTGATTGATTTTGAGTTTACCGTCTTCATATTCAGTTTTAAGAAGTGGATGCCAAGTTTTATCCATACCAAATGTCAACTGAACAAGAAGCAATATTAATGTCTCCGTTCAGAAGATTGCAAGCAGAATCATCAACGATGACATTTTGGGGCAGGTTATAAATCTCTCCTTCCTACAAATGAATCAAGTTTAATTTTTTTCTAACTGACCAACAGGCATCTTCCTGTAGAAGTTACAACAATGAAAATACACATCTGAATGTATTGAATGTGTTTTTTCATTGGATGACATACATCAACTATTAGATTTCAATACAGGGTGAATCAAAAAAGCAAACACTTTTGAATTTGCCATTGTATAACTAACAACTTATATGAGATACTACATTCCAATTATAGTGGTGAGACAGGCCTCAAATAATCATTGAAAAATGTCACCTGCTCTTAGACCACCAAACCATAAATATGCTTTCATGCTCACTAGGCTCAGAATTGGAAAAATGAAATATTTTACCCTCATAATCAAATCAAGATGCTTTTCAGAATTGAACAATTTTGCATCAATCTTGGACTGGACATCCATTGTCCAATGTCTCCATTGAATGTTGAATTCGTTGACTGATGGACCATTGGATATCTAGAACAGAAAAATACAATTTCAATGATTGTTGAATATTTTTTTTCTACGACTATTAAAAACTGCATCTATCCATTGACAAATCAACGTCATTATTCAGACCTCGGGGATCAGAACATATTATTCAATACTTGACAACCAATGGCAAACCTTTGAACTGTCACAATTCGCAACAATGATGTTTCCAAGAATAATAAAGTTGAAATATACCAACCAAGTATGCTACTGGCAATGATTATCTTGCAACCAATAATGCAATAGGTATGCGATGTTATGAAAAACAATGAGATGGTTGAGCACTCGATATATGCAGACACATTTTGAAAAATTTCAAATATATTCTTCAGAGCAACGCGCCGGCTTGCAGAATGCAGAGTTTTTATTTATTTTTTTATTTCAACGACGTTTTCTCATCTGATCAAAATTTGTTGAATTATTTTCATATCAAACAGGGTTTTAGAGTTTAGTGTATATAAGATAACTGTAGGTAACAAGTCCAATTTGATGATTTGAAATCAACCCTTATCAATGATATATATCTATCGCCATTTTTGACTGAGATATAAATCATTGGGAAGTCGCAGAGAAAGTATAGTCTTCTCTAGTTCTCTAGAGATTTTCATCCTCGAGAATAATGACCACCATTTAAAGCTCGTTGTAGAATATTCTATTAGTCACATAAATAGGAACTCGCTCAATTCAACAGAATCAAAGTTATGTTTGATGAGTGAGACAAGAGAACCGAAAAAAACATTGACCATGTGATATGGAAAACATACAGTTCAAGGAGAATTAATATTATTGTATTAATAAATACAATAACATTGTGCAGGATCGAGAAGAACGCGTCCTACAGCTGTTAGTGGGCTCCGAACCATTTATGGGGGCCATGACTGCCGAAACACTGTCAGCATTGAAAACTTGAACTAATTCAATTGAAACTTCAATAACCAGCCGGGTTCGTACTTCGTACGACTATTCGACTGTGATGCTCTGAGCCCTATGGTATACCAGTTTGGCGATAGTAACAGAATATTTACAGTTTCAAGTTTATACAGTCTATCTCACTTTTGATGGAAGCATCCCTGTATTTTCCAGGAACTATTGGGGTAGGATTTTGAGGAATACCGAAGATACACTCAATGACCAAGTGGGGTCATCTTCAGTAATATACACTGCTTGCCAGCAGCCATGGAACCATCGACATTTCCGGAAAGTTATATTAGATGTCAAGACAGGTCGAAAATCTTTTCGGATTCGGAATCAGAATATCAAATTCCCTATAGACACAATTCCTTCCTGAACCAAACAATCGCGAGCAATGTACATACTGCTGATAATGACCCTATTTAGTTACTAGGTGTATCTTTGGTATATCTCTCATCTATGCAGATCTTAGATACCTATAATACATACAATATGGATAATTATGGAAGAGATAGCAGGGCTTACATGATAAGTGAGACAAAAAAAGAACATTCCGAACTGAAAATTTTTTAAAAATTAATTTCAACTGTAAGAGCACATGTTCTTAGGAGAAAGTTCCAAATTTTAATACTCTGTAATCAAATTTCAGAATATTTCAAACTACCGAAATTAGTGAAATGTTTTCCCAATCCTGTTTGGTGCGCCTCATTTTATTGGCAACGTTCAACGTGAAATCGATTCAAGTGTTGCAGCGTTTTTTTTTCAAGTTACTGGTTGAACAGTCATAATTTTATACCGGACTTTCGCGTAACTCCATATATATTGAATTGCGCATTGTGAATTTTGAAAATTATCAAAGTATGAAAATAAAATTTTCCTACGACCACCCATGAAAACAGTGCTTTCAACATTGTTTTGTTCTTTATGAAGTAGCTCATTTCACAATGGCAACATGGAAGTAAAACGCACTACTGTGGAAACATTCAAGAAACGCACGCTAGCATTGATAGATGAATGTATTGATATTTTACCTAGAAATTTTACTGCTGATATCCTCACATATGGTAAATTTCACATATTTAGATTGATTTTGCACCCTGATCTTTCGAAAAATGAATACACAAGATCATACATTGAAACCTTGAAAAACTGCAGATACTTACATGACAATTTCATATTCAGGGATTGGCGATGACAGTTTGAAAATAATCGAAATTATTATCATTGGTGGTAATTCCAAAATATACTATATTTACCAAGGTTTCATAAAAACTCATAATGCTCATAATTGAAATATTTGTCGTTGTAGGAAAAATAGTGTTCATAACTCGTTGGAAATTTCTAGTCAAAAATTTTTCTAGTATAAGTCTATAGTTTTTTAGTCACATAGAAAAACGTGAATTTCTGAAAAATCTTTTTTTTTTATATTTTTCAACATTATTTTTCAGAGATGGAAAAACTGAGAATATATGTTATGTGGCAACTTTTGATAAGATTCAATGTGGTGATATTGATTTCTTCCTCCGACATTTAATATTTGTGAAACCATCATCAACTTCATACTTCCAAATACGGTCAAATTCTTCAAAAATCTAATAATATACAGGGTGTTCCATTTGAAAATCGAAAGTTTGTCATTTCCGGACAAAACATGAGTTGAAAAAAATCTGAATATGTTAAATAGTGCCCTCTAGTGAGAATATTTGATAATCCAAATCAGGAATATACTAGGTCATGTACTATAGTCTGTATCACCTGCTATATCAATATCATCTCCTTATATATCACTTTTGAGATCGGCAGAGGTGAGGCCATTTAGTGTTGATCTTGGGCAGCCTTAGTACTGTTTTATTAAACATAATCAAGTAGACAGAAGTCTACAATTCTTTTAGGAAAGGTCTGTTTGCATCATGTTGATATCGGTGGAAAAATATTGGTCAATATCCGTTTGGATGAATATTTGATTCAGTGAAGTGAATTTTCAGGCACCTGTCTTGAAAGTTCAGTTTTCTGACCTATTTTCAGGCTCGAAAGTTTACAGGACTAGCTGAACAGGACAAGTTCTGACACTTTACGATCAAAGCTATCTTCTGACATACTACTAATTTCTATATTGAAATCAAAAACCATCTTTAGTGTTAGAGGTATCTATTCAAGTTGATAGTGCCTTAGAAACCCTTTATCCAGGAATGCTCTTTACAGGGCATGTAGGCTTTCCAGACACACTACTTCAATACTATTATTCTCAATATTATGAACTTAAAGGAATCCTCATCTACTTCATCTAGTTATAGGTACTACTGCAGATAGCAAGGCAAAAAGGAATACTCACATGACATAATGGCATTGCTTTGAAAATATGATCCACCAATTTGAAAACAGCACTGTCAGAAGCAGAATGATGCCTCAACAAAGCTCTCACTACTTTTATCCTGCCCTGCAATAAATTTCCAAAAACAGTATCCCAAAACTCAGGCTGAGATTCCAGTCCTGTTAAGTCTCCTGATAACAATGTAGCAGCATTTCTTTCATACTTTGGAAAATGAAAACGAATCCATTCTAGCAATTGTGTTAGAACAATGTTTCCTGGCATGACCTCCACAAATAATATTTCACACAAGTGCCAGATACATTCAATAGAGTAGAATACTGTAATATAGTTTTGAAGTTCCTCTTTTTCTACACCTTCCCTAGATTTCATTATCTCATCCTGCAAATTTTCAAGACAAGCACGTATTATAGATCTATACTGTCTACTGAGTTTGAACAATTCTACTCTTTGGTTCGCTGATTTGCTGGATATCGATTTTTGCACTGCTAAGAATACACCATTTGATTCATTGACTAGTTTTCGAAGGATGGGATGGAACAGAGCTATATCTTGTCTCAAGTGAAATATAGAGGTTTGAGTATTTGATGTGAAGTCAGTGGGTTGATCTTTCTGGTGAATATTCTTCCTTTCATAAGCAAATACTGATATTTGATTCATGGGAAGCCAAGTTGCTGCTATCCCAGCTCTTCTGCATAAATCATTCGGGATCAACTATAAAACACCAATTTAATAAGGATGACGAATATCAATGGAACTACTCACAAATGTTTTCACTTCTTTAGTCATGATCAATCTCAGTCCTGTTTTTAAATCAAAACTCACGAACAATTCGAATTACTTCGGTTATGTTTACTTTTCATCAGTGGCAGCAAGGTGGCAGTAGCTGAAGACCTACGTGAACTTGAGTCAATGGTGGCTGCCTCAATTCACGAAAATACCCGATCAGTTAGTCCAGTGGCGTGTTTCCCTCTCTAAGGAAACTTCACAAGAGAATATGAATGTGTACTGATATTTACAGTTCTCGATATACCAAATGAAGAGGTTAACTAAAAAACAGCTGTTAAAAGTAGATTCGGGCTATTGATATAGTTCCATTTCAAAACTTTGGATGGGTGGTAGCTCTGAAGGTTATTGTCATTTCAAATTTTGAAGTTTTGTGGTTTTGGATACTCATCAGAATGATGTGATAAACTAGCTCAATCTCATCAGCGTGATCTATGTACGCTGGGATAGCTGAGGAGCATGATACTGTAACTCATAGTATCATGGCTAAGGAGTCAAGTGATGACTGATGGTGAACAGAACTGCTACTACTAGACTGCTTCCTTCTTCATTCTGTCGGAACCGTATTAAATTTCCCAAATTTCATTCTTAGGATCCTATACATGATTCAATGACAGTAGCCGTTCGTTAGAATTTTTCTTTATTAGAAAAAAGTGAACGGAATTCTGCATTTCTGGATTACAGAGTTATTCAACAATATTTTCCATTTTAAAATCATATGAAATATAAGGTCATAAATTACTCCTGATCATACTGGAAGTTGTTATAAACTTCTTCAATTTGAATGGAACACCCGGTATATTATTCCATTCTTGGGTTACTAAGGAAATTACATGAGTTCATTTAGGTGTCCCCATTCCTACATTCAACTGTTTCTCAGATATCTTTCGATTCCTTTGGAAATTTCGAATGATGTATAGCTTTTTATTCTCAACCCTGCGCATTTTACCCATTTTCGACTGGAGGTGGGCGGTTCTAGAGGGTAGATGGAAGCACAGGTGATACTTTGGAAGTCCATATGTTGAAGAAATTGATCAATAGCTTGCAGGATATCCAGAATTCGACGACCAATTCTTACATCATTTCAAAGTCGAAAAAGTTCATTCGTTCAAATTCAACACCAAAGAGGAACCTCCTTCTATATTCCTAACGGTTTTTTTTCTAACCATCTTTACATGTTGTTGCCGGTGACACGCTTATGATCCGATATGGTTACATTGAAACAGAAAGATGAATTTAAGCATTTCAGATCTTTCAATTCACTAGAAACTATATACCTCTGGAATCGAAATCCAAGCTAATCTGATCTGCTGGTCTAATCTCTGAGAGTTGTTGCTTCAGTTCATCATGAAATCTAGAGAAACGTCCTGATGTAGATCTATAACGCGAGATGACTACGAGATGAACATCTAGCGTGCTCAATTGCACAGAGTTCAGCAACAAAATCAATACAATAATCACTGACATCTAGGGATTCACGATTCATGATTCATCCATGTCGTGAGCTCTATTTGTGTATTGCTGAGAATTTTGTGATTTCATGAAGTTTATCAATGAATGTAATATCAATACAAATTAGGTTGGTAAATTCATGTTATTTTTATATTATGTTATGATTGATGATCTGAGATCAGTAAATTAACTCAGAACGTACGTTCTCCTTTCGAGTTTTCGAGTTGTCACCACAAGACAGGATCGGGAAAGTTTGGAAATCGAGAGTGGCATATATACTCTTTGGCAGTGGTCATCACACATCACACTTGACATAGGACATAGGCACAGGTTAGTCGTCATCCATACTCACATCAGTGCTTGTCACCCATATTCACTCCAGTGCTTGTCACTGTCACAAATTCAAAAAATAAATATTTTGCTAAT
The DNA here is from genome assembly GCA_963576655.1 of Gastrophysa polygoni. Classification (NCBI taxonomy): domain Eukaryota; kingdom Metazoa; phylum Arthropoda; class Insecta; order Coleoptera; family Chrysomelidae; genus Gastrophysa; species Gastrophysa polygoni. The sequence goes on along the minus strand of OY755084.1, from coordinate 34,619,092 downwards.
GAGTGGTGAGATGGTGAGACTTGTTCGGTTCACATTAGTTAGTATGCAGTAGTTGACACATATTGATTTTATAGCAAAATAAGCGTAGTAATGGAAACGAAAAGTGAGACTATTGAAGATAAATCCAACATGGATAAAACTATGTCTTCTCCAGAAGAACAACTCCTAGGATCCGTAACGAGCATTTGTGAAGGACCAGACCAAAAGAGTCAACAACTAAGGTCAAGTGCGCGTGTTTTCAAGAAAATGAAATTGGATATATCTACTCCTGTAGTTCCAGAAAAATCTGAAAAAAAGGATGAGAATAAGCAAGACATAACAAAAAAGTGTTACCGACCTCTGTGGTCTTCTGATGATAAGAACTTATTTTTTGAAGCATTGAATGAATTTGGCAAAGACTTCGAAAATATTCATTCTTACATATGCAATAAGCTGAGAAAGAAAGGTGTTCCGGACCAATTGATCAAAACTAAGGACCAGGTGAGGCATTTGTACTACAGGACCTGGCATAAAATATCTAAATATCTGAAATTATCTGATGGTATCCAGAAGTTGGCTCAAGAACTCTATGGTTTGATAAACTATGGTGAACTCAGAAAAAAAGTAGGCTCAGTGAGTAAAAAATCTTTGTTGAAATTGAATGATCTGCTACACAAGGGAACAATCATTTTGAGGGTCAAGGGCAAATCAATGAAAGTGAGTACTCCAATGTGCAGGGCCTTGCGCAAAGTAAACCAACTAGATGAGAAGTATGATGATATAAAACTGCCAAATCGTATAACTATTGAGTTGAGGCCAAAAGATATGAACTCTTTCTTACGAGTACAGAGTACAGCACAAAACCCTAGACTCAGAACATCAATGCCTTTACAGAAGAGGTTGAGCAGTCTTATCGAATGCCTGAATAAGAAATGGAAGTCAGTTGATGCCAGAATATATGAAAAGGCTCTGATATCAACTAATCCAGTAACTAGTGGTTGTGTACCATCAAATAAAGAAACAGAAGCAAATAAATTGCTATTGAACCCCATGTTGAGATTAACACCTCCTTCTGGTTGTCATATAGAGATTCCATCAATAAATTTTGGAGAGTTTATCACCCGACAAAGTATTTGTTTGAATTCTTATGAAAGTCGGGTAGGTATAGCAAACTTCAGTACATTTTATAACTATAATTCATTCAAGTCAGGTAATAAAACTGGACCACGAAAAAATGCTAGGCCTCGGACTGATAGTGCTAGTGAAATATCACTTCCCAAAAACTCTCAGACTGAAGACAATTATACCACTGATTGTACTGATCATGAACCAAATAGTGATGTTAGTAAGTCAGAAATTATCAAGCAGGAGGAAATAACAGTAGAGGAAGTGAAACTTGGGAATGAGGTTGGACTAAAAAAAGTGGCTGAGGTTGTCATCCAAAAAGATGATGAAGGTGGAATCAAAAAAGAACTTGAGGTTTTAATTAAAAAAGATGCTGAGAATAGACCCACATTAGATGCAGAGGTTAGGTTCCAAAAAGAAGTTGAACTTGGAATGAAGAAAGAACATGAAGCTGGAACAAAGAAAGAATATGAGCTGGGATTTAAGAAAGAGGATTTCTTGCTAGATGATGAGATGCAGGTAATAACTTCAGATATTATGTTGATGTTTCTCAATTTTCATTTTGTTTAACCTACCATATTCATTGTTAATTGCCAAGACATTGTTCTGACCTTCTTTGCTCAAGCAATTAATAATAGCATGACAGCATCAATAGAATCAATAATTCTCACTCATTATTTTCAGCACTATGGAAATGTTTCTATTCCGATATTAGTAATCATTCATAGTTAGTGTCTTGACTTACTTCTACACAGGGTGTACTGTTGGGAAATGGAAATACATCAATACTGTCACAATCAGATGTATACCAATTTGTGGAAAGAATTGCAACAAATCTAACCACATTTATCACAGTTGAAGACATTCCAATTAACAAACAAACAAACAGATGCCGACAGAAACTAATGATGATGAAATTCGAGTTAGTTGTTACTTTTGAAAATTTCAATAATTCAATATGAAACAATCTGAAAATATTCTGGTTTGAGTCATCTAAATTCAAAAAACCATGAATGCAAAGTCAGAATTCATTTCAATAGTGAAATGACATGCGGAAGAGGAAAAGTATACAGTTCAATACTTTCAATGCTGCACATAATTGTTCAAGCTTATTCCAGAATATTGGATGTTTTTCGAGGAATCATAAATATGTTGAACCTTTATCAACCTGAACCTGGATTTTCCCACTGACTGAGATGCAAGGCAATTTTTTTTTTCATCTGTGGACAACACAAAAGGATAACCTATAATGTTCAGGAAACATCGTGTTAGCCAGCGGTGGAATTTCGGGAGAGAAGGAAGGTGTTGGAATTTTTCTTGAAAGTTTGGAGGTTGTAAGCATCAGAAAAGACTTCACTAGGCAAAGAATTCACAGCTTTGCCGTTCTATTGATGAATGGTAAAGCGATGTTTGACAGGTCTCAAGCCTGACAGTGTAGGGGTGACCAGCCTGAGCTCGTCTGGTTTGTCTACTAGGAATCGCGCGTGGTGGCATAATAGATGATATTTCCGAGCACCGACGGTGAAAGTACCTATAAAAAAGGCAGAGATCGCCTACCTTTCTACGATGATCTAGAGAGGTCAATGTGAGTGTTGTATCATTGACTAGGCGAAAAGCTCTCTCCTGAATTGAATCTAAGAGCTTTAGCATATGTTTGGGAGCTGAGCTCCAAACATGTGAACAGTACTCCAGGACAGGTCGAATTTGTGCTTTGTAGATCATGAGCAGTTGATGGGATGTGAAGTATCTCTTCGCACGGAATAGAAAACCAAGTTTTTGTGAAGCAGTTTTCGCGATGGACCTCACATGATCGTCCCATGAGAGAGCACTGTTGGTGGTGACACCCAGCATGGATATTGACGACCTCATAGGAACAGTGGTACCCAATATCATCAAATTGGGCATTGTCTGATCAGCCTTCTTGGTGAACATACAAGCTTGAGTTTTAGTAGCATTGAACTGTACTAGATTCTCAGATCCCCATTTCAGAATTCTTGTCAGATCCTCATTTAAAGCATCGACCTGTCTTCGTCTTGCATCTCTGGCTTTGTTGGATGATATAGGGGCTTTAGAGGAAAAGGCGGAATGAAGTGTACTATCATCCGCAAAGCTATGAACTGGGCTGGAGGTCACATTCAACAAATCATTGATGTGGAGCAAGAGCAAAGTTAGTGCCAAGACAGAGCCTTGTGGAACACCAGCATTGATCGTCATTGTATCAGACGAGACCTCGTCTACCACCATGTAGAGTGATCTATCTGCAAGAAAACTCGATAGTAAAAAACACAGTTGAGGCGGCAAACCATATGACGGAAGTTTCGCTAGGAGGCCTTGGTGCCAAACTCGGTCAAATGCTTTGGAGATATCCAAGGCTACAGCCAGAGACTCCCCATGTTTCTCGATTGACACCTGCCACTTGTGTGTCACATGGGTAAGCAGATCTCCTGTTGACCTCTGGTGACGAAAGCCATATTGCCGGTCGTTCACGATCCTTGAGCTCTCTAGATATCGGATGAGCTCGATGTTGATTGCTTTTTCTATTACTTTAGAGGTTACAGATAGTAGTGCAATCGGTCTATAGTTGTTAGGGAGGGTTTATAGCAATCATTTAAATCTTAGGATTCCGTCAGGCCCCATAGCCTTTTTGACGTTTAGGCTAAGCAGAATGTGTCTGATTGTGCGTTGCCGGAAGACAATTTCTGGCATACGGTTATCGATGGTAGCGATTTTGGGAAGTTCCTGGCCTCGTGGATCCAAGGTTGAATTGTCTGCAAACATTTTGGCGAAGGTGTTGGCTTTTTCATGAGGTGTTATAGCCAATGTAATATCATCCTTTGTGAGGGGAGGAAATGAACTAGAAGTGAAATATCTCCCGATTGCCTTGGCAAAGGTCCAAAATGAACGGGAACCATTTGGACACTCTATAAGTTTTGATCTTATCTTCATGTTGTATGCCTCTTTAGACTCATCTATCGTTCGATTGCATGTATTCCTAGCTTCAACATATTCAGCTCTAGTTTGCGGGCATGGGTTTCTGCGCCAACGACGGTATGCTGCTTGCTTCAGAGCGACGACCTTAGAACAGGTTCTATTGAACCATGGTTCGAGATTTGGTGCTATGTGGTATGTAAGTTTCCATTCCCAGCATGATGATTTCCGAAATCTCTTCAGCACATTACGTAGGATCTCCCGATTCAAAACACATTCTCCCCCAAGGAAACTCAGAAAAAAAACATGCGAAGGCCATCCCAGTCGGCTGAATTGTAATGCCAAACAGTGCGTGGGGTTCTTGGACTGATTCGCGGAGTGATGTAAGGACATATCGGAGATGAGTGTGTGGTCTGAGTTTCCTAGTGGTGCACGGACTTTCACTTCATACGGTTCCGGATTGTTAGTGAGGAACAGGTCGAGCGTATTGGCATAATGATTGCTGATATCAGGGATCCGAGTGGGTTCATTGCTGGGTAGAAGAAGAGGAACGGGTACCTTCAAGGGTGCCTCAAATATTGAAAGAATATACCAAGTGGTTCCTAAGTTATAGTCCCACAAAAAATTAGCAAAATTTATGAAACACCGTGAAACACTTTTAAAACTCAATAAACATGCTTCATGCAGATCTACCTCAGTGACCTTTATCCACCGTTGACTCTTCCCACGAATTGGTTCACCCTAATTCATGGAAATAATAATGATATTGAAATATTTGGATATAGGGCACCTGGAAATATATCTGAAATAAATGAAGTAAGCACCTGGCGTATTCCACGAGCATACTAATGCAGACAACATCAAATGGAATTTCAATGATTACATGTCTAATTTTCATAATTCAATACGAAAAACTCGAAATATTTAGTTTTCAGTCATCTAATTTCACAAACATTCAATGCACATTCAGAAGAACGATAGTGAAACTGCATGTGAAAGAATGAAAAGTACACAGTTCGTTTCACCTTTTTGTTCTCTTTCCAAATATATAAACGGATTTTGGAAATTCTAAAATATAGGGTATTTTTTGAGGACCCAAAATATGTTCAATTTTTGTTAACCCGTATCTGGATTTTTCTCCAGACTAATAAGCGAGTCGCTTGGGTAGAAATAGAAGAACATGTGTCCCAAATATAGAAAACATATACTGAGTGGTTTATAAGTTAAATAAATGAAATGAGCAAAATTGTTGAAACACCCTATATCTTGATTATACAACTTGTTAGACCCATCAAATATGGTATATTCACCCTGTATAGATAGCAGAACCATTCGATAGAAAATTGATGAAACTAAGCTCAATAATTGTCAATCAATTGATAAGAATTTGTTGTGAAGGAAAGAAAATTGCCGCGCCCTTAGTTTTTTTTTTGTATATGAGGTGGCTCTGCTAACTCGATATAAAGTTAGCAGAACAATTGAGCATCAAATATTGCTGCTGTGACCAAAAGTTGTTTAGTGATTATCAAAGTTCAGTTGAAGTAAAAAATGGATCAACATCTTTGAATAGTAATTTTCATGGGCTGTCCTGAATTTCATGGAAACCATCATCATCATTTATTCATCACTGACATCCTACATACATATGCAGAAAATATATACATGTAAAAGTCAATGGTCTAGACAAAAGAAATACATTCGAAAATATTCAGATAAAAAACATGAAATATACAAATAATTGAATTGTTGAATACTCTAAAGATTTGAATTTTTCTGAATGGAGTAACTATACAGATAGTTTAAGTTTATTTATTTTCCAAATTTGGAAACAGTTCTGCAGTAATCATAATGAATCAATACTTTATAAATTTCAGTTTCAGTTTGATTATGAATTGGGGAATTCATCAATCCCATAATACTGTTCATCACATAAAAAAGTATGCAATTCTTCCTGAAGAATGATATTTACTTGTGTCGACAAAACTTTTTATTTTATTGAAACACTCAGTGCCTACATTCGGCAATGTATTGCATTTTCTGATATTTTCAAATTATATTCCTAGATATAAATTTTTCCAAGATCATTGAAAAATTTCGGAAATTCTGCAATAGCATTAATTTTGTTGAAAAAATTGCATATTTTCAGTGCTTCTATTGCTGGTCTCCCTGGCAAAAGAATTGGATTTACTCCAATTTGTACTTTATTGTTGCTTCAAATTGACCTATGACTGGTAATCAGTGTGACAGCAGCCACGAGTTCCAGCCACGGATCCGCTGAAATTTCAAAGGGCGCGCCTGACCGCCATAGGTCGTTTAAAATTGAAAAACGTGGCTGGTCATGCATTTCTTGTATATTCAGATCTTTTCCCATGAGTCGGCTGTATCCAAAAATGAACGAACATTCTTGGTGATGTTGAAAAAGTACCCAAATATAATGAGAATGCAAGTGGATCAGACTTTTCTTTTTGAAGAAGGTGCTTCTGAAGACCTATAGGTCGCCTGATTTTGTCGAGCAAGAATTCACCCTCTACAACCCCTTATATGCGATGTATTTTTTTTTATCTGTGGACAACACGAAAGGGAAACCTATAATGTTCGAGAAACATCGTGTTAGCCAGCGCTGGAATTTAGGGTGAGAAGGAAGGTGTTGGAATTTTTCTTGAAAGTTTGGGTTGTAAGCATCAGGAAAGACTTCACTAGGCAAGAAATTCCACAAATTTGCCGTTCTATTGATGAATGATGCTTGGTATAGCGATGTTCGACAGGTCTCGAGCATAGACTTATTATCCTGAGGAGACGGAACATCTCATTCATAAAACTGCTTTTGTTTTGAAGCAATGATTGAAAATGAACTGCACAAGTATGAGAAAGACTACCGATCGAACCTCTTTGTCTTCACCATCTTGTTGGCAACGCTGTTATGTTTATGTGTCTTTTTTCCCTGATTTCAGCCAGTGGCGTACCGTCCTAATGGTTCCATAACTTGGAAATATATTTTATCTATAACTATATTATTAAATATTGTTCGGTACGGAGTCGAAGCGTCGTGTTTGTTAGTTAGGAAGACAAATTCCTTTTGATTATGAACAAGCTACGAATGTACTCTCAATGAAAACATGTAATTTCTCTCTGTACATGTCAATCAACATTCTGAAGAATGAAACATCATTGGAAATATATATCCAGATTCTTGTCAGTACCTGTAATTCCCGATATTATGTTCAACTGAAACAAGTGCAATATCATATGCATTCAGACAGTTGTATAAAATTGAATTTCCTTATAATTTGCACACAAATTTCTCTGTCTTGATAAAAACGAAAAACACAGCTTTCATACTTTTAATATTCATATAATACAACAAATTTATTCGGATAATGATGACACATTTTGATTCATTACTGGAAAAAAGGTGTTGGTTCAAATTGAACTGCAAATAATTTTTGGATTTTTATAGAAAAGAAAACAATAGATCATTACATACGAAGACAATAATTCACAAAGAAAATAAATGAAGTTGCTCGTGAACATAGTTTGTTGTTTTTCTGTACTATATTGGAAATATGTGATGTTGAAACAATGGAGTATTAACTGCAAATTACCTATCAGACGCGAACTGAAACGCTGAATGGCATGGTAGTGGATTTGCATCTGGCCTCAAGTATTTGGAACCCCTTTTCTATGTTATGACATCCTTGAATCGAGATGATCAGAACATACATAAAGATATTTGCTCAGACGATTCTCCTGCCAGCCAAGAAGAGATTCCCAAATTTTCCTTTTTTCACTATCAGCAGGAAACCTGAAGTGATACAGAAATAGGTTAACAGGAATAAGTTGCTTAGAATTTTTGATGCAATGAACAAGAAAGTATATGTCATGAAAACATGAACACTACCCAAATCATTAACAATCATGAATAAACAGTACCTAATCATCATATATTCACGCCACTGGAATAACAAACAAATTTGGAGGTTAGGTATTCCAACTTACTTGTGAAAAGAAACATCAGGGCTGGAAGTTTTTTGCACACTTGGCAGTGACGAACCATATTGTTCAAAAATTCACTCTGAATTCCACAATATTTATTCAGCCACTAAAAACAACACTTCAAAACACAAGATCACTCGTCTACAACACCGCAACGAGAAATGGGCAGATCGTAGTTTCGTAGTAAAAATCATTCATACAATAGGCGTGGCCTGGACGCGCCGATGTCGCTTTGTGGGTAACAAATCCTATGATGCTACAATGTAATAGTTCACAAAATGAATATTCGGTAATTCCAACGTGCACATTTCAGGTTTTCATGATATATAAAATACCGTTCAGAAAAATGTTCCATTGAGACTGTATTACTTGCAATACAATGAAAAAATGATATGAACGTGTCAATAATTATTGCGAATCTCGTTCTCAAACTGGAAATATGGCAACGACACTTTCCAATCGGTCACAATAGTATCCTACAGTGGACCAGATATTGGCAATGTCTGATCTTCTTTGAATGTAAATAGTTCCGTCTCCTCAGGATAATAAGTCTATGGTCTCGAGCCTGACAGTGTAGGGGTGACCAGCCTGAGCTCGACTGGTTTGTCTACTAGGAATCGCGCGTGGTGGCATAATAGATGAAATTTCCGTTGAGCACCGACCATGGAAGTACCTATTAAAGAAGGCAGAGATCGCCTACCTTTCTACGATGATCTAGAGAGGTCAATGATTTGGTGAGTGTTGTATCATCGACTAGGTGAATAGCTCTCTTCTGAATTGAATCTAAGAGCTTCAGCGTATGTTTGGGGGTTGAGCTTCAAACATGTGAATAGTACTCCAGGACAGGTCGAATTTGTGCTTTGTCGATCATAAGCAGTTGCTGGGATGTGAGGTATCTCTTCGCACGGAATAGAAAAACAAGTTTTGTGAAGCAGTTTTCGCGATGGACCTCACATGATCGTCCCATGAGAGAGCACTGTTGGTGGTGACACCCAGCATGGATATTGACAACCTCATAGGAACAGTGGTACCCGACATCCTCAAATTGGGCATCGTGTGATCACCCTTATTGGTGAACATACAAACTTGAGTTTTATTTGCATTGAGCTGTACTAGATTCTCAGATCCCAATTTCAGAATTCTTGTCAGATCCTCATTTAAAGCATCGACCTGTCTTCGCCTCGCATCTCTGGCCTCATTGAGTAGAGTATATTTAGAGTATATTTATTTAACTACATTACAAATACATGTTTGTAGCACGTCATAAGAAGGCGACAATACTGTAGAGCAAAAAATTGTTAAATTATAAAATATTGTTAAAATATAAAATATAACACATTATTAAAATAATACTAGTACATCACGTATAGTGTAAAAATATTGTAAATTATCGTAAAAGTGTGGCAAATAGATAAAAAAAAACATAGAAAGTGAACATAAGAATGGAAATTAGGCGAGACGAATTCTATTCCCTACAAAGTCTGAAATGTCCAATGTATTCCTCTGTGGAATAAAAGCAATGTGTCAAAAATAATTTTTTTATCCTTATTTTGAATAAGTTTAAACTTAATGATTTCAATTCTGGTGGTAGTATATTGTAGAGATAATAATTCAGTGAATTTCTCTTGGATTTGGTTAGGCGGAACCTGTTTGGTCTCAGGTTATCTGCTTGTCTAGTACCATAGCTGTGTATATCAGATTGCTTAGTGGAGTTTTTGTGAATCTCTATCAGAACTTGAAAAATATACAAACACGGCAAGGGCATTATTCTGTGCTTAATAAACAAAGGTTGGCAGTGTTCCAGCTAGCTTACACTGGATAAGATCCTGACAGCTTTTTTCTGTAAACGAAAAATTGAGAGAGAATCAGGCGTACCACCCCAAAGAATAGTAGCGTAACTGATGTGCGAATGAAATAACGAAAAATATGTTGTTCTGAGTGCATTAAAATTGGTTACAGTTTGAAGTTGTCTTAGGACAAACAGAGCACTGCTGAGTTTACTTTTCAATTTGGTGATATGAGGTTTCCATGATAGATCACTATCCAGAGTTACTCCTAGTAAATTTGCAGAATGAGTTTCTGTGGCATTCGTGGACGAAAGATAAAGAGATTGCGATTTATCGTTGTTCAGTTTGAGTTTATTGGCTGCGAACCAATTTTCAGATTTATTAGCTAATTCTTCATGGGTTCTGTACAGCTCCGATCTCAGTTTTCCAGAATAAAGGAATGTCGTATCATCTATCATCTGCAAATGAAATAGTTTTCACTGGAACCATATAGTTACTTAGGTCGTTTGTGTATATTATGAATAACAACGGTCCTAATATAGACCCTTGAGGGACACCATGCTCATTATGTTTGAAATCAGATAGGGAATTTCCAATACTTACCGCTTGAAAGCGGTTTTTCAGATAGGATTGTATCAGATTGAGTGGTACTCCCCTAATGCCATAATAATGTAATTTATCAAGTAATATATCATGTGATACGCAATCAAATGCCTTGGAAAGGTCACACAGGGTGATAGCAGCTTGCATTCCATCCTCCAAGGTAGATATTATATCATTCACGACTTCCAAGACCGCGAGAGCATTGGATGATATAGGGGCTCTAGAGGAAAAGGCGGAATGAAGTGTACTAGCAACCGCAAAGCTATGAACTGGGCTGGAGGTCACATTCAACAACACATCCTTCGTTTTCACATCAAAGGTTTGATGTATTAATTAATAATTTGTATTGTATTAAGTAATAATTTGATGTATAAAAATTGAAGCTTGTTTATTCACTGATGATGTCAGGTGCTACTGTTCCTAAGAAGTCGTCAATATTCATGCTCGGTACTACCATCAACAGCGCTGTCTGTTGTGCTTGCTCTGTTCCGTTCTAAGAGGTACTTTACACCCCAGCAACTGCTCACGATCCACAAAGCGATCATTCTATCTTTTATCTGGAGTATTGTTCACATGTTTGGAGTTCAGCTCCCAAACATAGGATGGAGCTTTTTGATTCTATCCAGAGAAGATTTATTCGCCTAGACTTTGGAACTTCGTTGAAAGGTGGGCGATATCTCCTTCTATAGATATTTCCACGGTCGGTGCTCAACGGAAATTTCATCTATTATGCCATCACGAGTGATTCTGGGTAAACATACTAGGCAAGCTAGTCACCCCTACATTGTCATGCTCGAGAACTGCCAAACTTCGCTTTAAAAAGCATCATTCATCAATAGAACGGTAAAGTTATGGAATTATTTGCCTAGTTGAGTCTTTTCTGATGTTTACGACCTCGAAACTTACAAGAAAAATTCTTTTACCTTCATTATCCCCAACATTTCACCATTGGCTAACACGATATTCTTCAAACATCATAGGTGTCCCTTTCGTGTTTTCAAACGAAGAAAAAAACCATATCAATTGATTTATATTTTTATTAACATGTGTTTCTTTACAGACCCGAATCGATACAATCAGAAAAGGATGGACTGAGAAAAACAGCGGAAGTGTTACAGTCGGGGAAATCTACCTAATGCTTGGTTCGGACTCTAAAATAATACTAGAATACAGTTGGGACACAGATCACGTTGAAACCAACACAGACAGTGATACTCTCGAAGAAACTTGTAGTGACGATGAAAAGAAAGTAGATCTGAGCGATTCATTATCCAAATTGATATCTTTAGCCAAACTGCACTATCGAAGGAATAAAATTAATTGCCCATGCGGACACGTATGCGGCGTTAAAAATAATTCCCAGCTCAAAAAAGCAGTGGAGTCCAAAATCAGAAAAATATTGACAGATATGGACAAATGCACAGATGATAATGAGGACAAGATTCCTGAAGAAAATATGTTCGATAATGAAACATTTTGTTTGTCACCTCCTGTTTATGTGAAACCAAACATTTCCATAGCTCCATTTCCTAATACCTACCAGTCCACTGATACGGGACGATTAGTGTCCCAAATAGACTCGATACAGAAATTGCAGCCCAAATATTGCAATCGAAAAGGAAGGAGGCCTAGATTGAAGCCAGTTGTGGTTGAACGGAAGTTACCATTGTTACCTAATAACCTCGAAAGTGGACATCAAATTGTGAGGATGAATATAATATCTAGAGAAGAGTCCCAGATGCAGTTGGCTCGAAATGAAAAAGAGCAACCCAGTAATGAATTTGTCTTGGATAATGATATCGCTGTAGAATCTATCAAGAATACCGATATGATTTCAGAGCCTTCCAGTCCATCGAGAATACTCAGAGAAGGCGACAACCAGTGGATAAGTTCCGAAGTGGGTGATTACTCTTTGAGCAGTTTACTGGGTCATCTGGAATCACCCATGAAATCTTTACAATCAAATTCATTGACTGAGGATTCAAGGATGTCATACGATGTAGGATCACAGTTGCAATCTATGCTTGCACAGAGTAGCGTGGATTTTTCAGCAAACTTTGCCGATTTAGCAGCACAGGTTGTAAGAAACGAAGATGGAAATACTTGATAATCTTCATATCCGTATGAGAGCAAATTGAAAATGAATTCATGAAATGAATCATCCTTTTCAGTCGAAATAATCAACGAGCAACCATACAAAAATTAATGAAAACATCAATCTGAAACCGCAATCAACATCAGTTTATCTTAATATACTCAGATTGTTTAGTTTCTTTGACTTCTAATGCGATTTTGTGGATGATTCATTTGAGTGAGATTATCCGATATTTGCAAAAGGATTTATCTTACGCCAATAATTCTGAAAACATTATAGATTCATTCGAAGCGGAAATGGTTTTGTCTGGTCGCTCTTCAATCATATATATCTCATATTATTTTCCATAGATTTTCTAATGGCAAAATCATTATATAATCCAGTCTATAAAATGTGTATTTTTAATGGACAATTCACTGATTTATATGAAATATTAAAGTGATTGATGTTGGAAACACATTGTATTGTTATTTTTTTCTCAATGGGTTTTTGAGCAGTTTCAAAATCTAGATCATTAACCGCTTTGATGTTCCTTGATGATGTTGTGGAGGGCTCTGGTAATTTCACAACGGATTAGGTAGAAATATGTATAAATCTATATAGGTCTCCAAATAAACGATTTTTTCATCCACTCACGTGGTGTAGTGAATGTAATAGAAACATGTTCTGAACATGTATAACATTTCACGTATCATGTCACAAAAATCACAAATATACTATGCATCCTCAGTATGTACTGCGTTGGACATAACTAGAACCTGATCTGGACTGGACAATAATGTGAATTGTACCTAAGTAGTGAACAGGTTTCACAAGACCGACCTCTTTTTTATTTTACAATTACCAAGTGATGATATATATATATATATATATATTTCTTTCGAAAGATGAGGAAATTGAATATACAAACTCTAGGAAAAAAATTGAACCAAATTCGATTTTTTCACTCTTTAATTTTTTGCCCTTTCTGCGACCCTTCGAAGCCAAGACTTGATAAAATCTTTCGTCACTTTCCTATCATTTGCCTTATGATTTCTCTATGTCACTAAATAGAAGAAAATCCCATCTTGATATCCATGAAAAATACCTTGAATTTGATACCTAATATCATATTCATTCAGTCATTGAAAAAACAATTCATCTCTTTGTCTAAACGTTGAAACCCTAGGGTGAGCCTCAACACCAATTTGGAGGTCTTCCCACTCACACATTGAAGCTAATCTGGCCTATTTCTTAAAATGGAAGACGACTACCCACTCAATTTTGTTAGAATTGAATAAGGAGTTTGAGATACAAGCTTTGGTTACAGTCAGAGTGGTCATCCCTCTTTTAACCTCAAAAAATTATGTTGTATTTTCCGTAAAAATGGATGATGGATTTTGACGGATGTTGTTTTCATCTCTTGCAAACCCCTTTTTCTTTAGTTTTGCCGAGACTCATCTTTTCATTACAAATACGACCAGGAACAATACAATACGGAAAAAAACAGAACAACAAATTTTACCGAAAAGCATAAATAAGTGCAACACATTCTTCACCATGAATTGTTCCATATCTAATAATAACTAAATGGATATAGATGTCGATGACATGGAAGCTGAAGTCAGAAAATAACAAAAGACAGCTGTTCGCAACTCATTTATGCGCATGCGCCAGTCCATATGTTCGACCTATATGCCGTGGATATGAGGTCCTTATCCGTTTCAGATCCAGTGGAGGTATCAATGTCTCTTTTCCAGGAATGATCTGTCATGCTATCGTTATATCAACTTCCACGGTCGATGCTCAACGGAAATATCATCTATTATGCCACCACGTGCGATTCCTAGTAGACAAACCAGACGATCTCAGGCTGGTCACTACTACACTGTCAGGGTGGAGACCTGGCGAACATCGCTATACCAAGCATCATTCATCAATAGAACGGCAAAGTTGTGGAATTCTTTGCCTAGTGAAGTCTTTCCTGCTGCTCACAACCTCCAAACTTTCAAGAAAAATGCCAACACCTTCCTTCTCTCCTAAAATCCCACCGCTGTCTAACACGATGTTTCCTTTTCGTGTTGTGAACAGATGGAAAAAACAATAATTATGTATTCCTATTCCTCACTAATAATCTGGAACCCCATGGAGTGAAAGTCAACATACGGACATCCGATGGATATGGATGTACATGTTTGGGATATCCATGGGACATCCTGTGATATCTGATGGATGTTTTATATGGACGTCCATTGGATGTGCCGAATGAATAAAGGACTTGGACTTCCTTCAGATATCCTCCTGGGGTATCCATCAGTAATCATGAATCGAAAAAATTGACTTCCGGTCACTTTTTCATGTGAACGAAATGCCGATATTTTTTGACCACCCTGTATTGGAGTATTTCAGATTTGGCTATTGTGTTGGTAGTTTCTAGTTATTATCTAACCACAAACCAAATATCAATGCCTGAGTACCTTGGTGTCCAAAAATATAAGCATTTTTAATAAATGCTGTTTTTCGCGAAAAAAGGAAAATATTCAATTTCTCAAAACTGGTCAGTGATAAGTACAAGGTAACAGGTAGGCATATCAAGAATTCGATGAGGATTCTGAAAATCATATCATATACCGGGTGTTCCATTTGAAATATCAATGTTGCTACTACTTTCTAGTAGAAGCGGCAATACTGCATTGTCGAAAATATTTTGAATCAAGAGAGCGTAATCTCAAATATAAGCATGCACATTTCCATGGATTTCTCCCGACTGATTCACGATATAAAGATAGTAACAGCTATTTGAGTGCATCTGAAGTCCAAAGTTTATTCTACTTCCATAAAAAGTAGAGAAGACCTGATTGAAAGAATAGAAAACGCCTATCGATGAATGAAGAATAACCTAGATGTAATTAGAAAATATGTGAACCACTTATCTCTGAGGGGAAGAATGTGTATCCAACAGAATGGAGGTTATTTCGAACAATCATTGTAGTTTTTCTTTCATTATAGTGATTATGTATAGTAAGAGTGCTAGAGAGAGTTTTCCCTTTTTTTCATCATTTATTGTATTGGTACGTAGTGGGTAGGTGTTTTCTGTTTTGAAATTTGTGTTTCGTATTGTCCATTTTCAATTTATTTATGATCTTTGTTTTCGCTTACTTCATTATAATCGTTGTCAATAACTGAACAAATACATATTTTTCATTCATTCTCAAACTGTGACTTTTTTTTTCTCAGATTTCTCAAGATTAAGATAAGATAATATTAAGAAAAATGAACATACTAAGTCCTCGATTAACCTGCAGACAGTGTTTTATTTCTATTATTGACT
Organism: Gastrophysa polygoni; assembly: GCA_963576655.1. Classification (NCBI taxonomy): domain Eukaryota; kingdom Metazoa; phylum Arthropoda; class Insecta; order Coleoptera; family Chrysomelidae; genus Gastrophysa; species Gastrophysa polygoni. The sequence goes on along the minus strand of OY755084.1, from coordinate 34,603,272 downwards.
GTTGGCGAATGCTTCACATTTATGACTTCTGTAATTTACTGCGATGGAATAATTGTCATTTATCCTACCTGAAAATTATATGAATATTTTCTTCTATTATGCACCTACAAAATGAAAAGGTAAATCCATTGATTTATATAGTTCTCAATACGGAACTGTAACTTATTCTGGTAGTCTAGGTGAATACAAGAACTGATAGAAAACAGTCCTTCTGGACCTATGCTATGCTAATCTTGTCTGAATCCACTTTGTACCCCAAAATGAGCAAAAAGAATATTTTGAGCCCATAATATTAATAGCAAAAATCATCTGTCCACGGATCAAAAGTACATCGTGGAATAGTAATTTTGATGCTCTGATGGCGAAAAAATTGAGAAATTCAAATGTATACGGTGTTGTTTTCGGCCAGAAAGAATTTGCAAATTTTAAGTGAAGCCGAACCTGGTTTCGATTTTTTTCGATTGGTTAGAAATAGACAATAAAGAAACGGGAAAAATTGATAAGAAATCTCGTATCTCGGTTATTGAGGTGTCGAAGACCCATTAACCATGGGTTTTTTATCCACAGTTGAAATATTTACCTTTCCCAATGATATAATATAGTATACAGGGTGTCCTTAAAAGGTCTTTACAAAAAGCTACCACATATTCTTCAGACCAAAACAATTCGATACAAGCAAACTGACCTCAGTAAAAAGTTGCTTAGTTTGGGCGCTAGACGGCTCTGAAGTTGAAATTTTCAAATCGATTTTGCTTCATAACTTTTGAACGGCTCATGAGATTTTTTTCAAATTTGGTACGTTGGCATAGACTCATCGGGCAATGAAACTCATATCATAATCATAATGAATATCATTCCATGGGCGTAGAACTTGATTTTTTCAGTAAATAAACATCTAAAACTCCTACGCCAATGGAAAAAAATTAGTTTCAATATGAAATCTAAATTATTCAACTCATTCACTACAAAAAAGGTACTCTTGACAGAAGTCGATTCGTCTCATGGTTTCGACAAAATTTTAATTTTAGTGATTTAGAGCATAATTAATAATAAAACGATTAACAGATATTTCATAAAAATTGTTCAAAATGTTCACCATTTTCACGTATACAAAGATTTATACGACGCAAAAAGTTGAAATGTACTCTTTGCATAACTTCTTCATCGCCTGTAAGATTATTCGTCGCCTGTTGGATACGTTGCCATAATTGTTCTACAGTATTCACAGGGGTCTTGTAAACCGTAGACTTGAGATAACCCCATACAAAATAATCCATCGGTGTTAAGTCTGGAGAACGTGGTGGCCAATTCACGGGTGCATCATTACCTCTACCTATCCATCTGTCTGGGTACTGTTGGTTCAAAAAATTCCTAACATCCACCGAAAAATGTGGTGGAGCTCCATCGTGCATAAACCACAAACCACATATCTACCCGATGTTGGAGTGGTAAATCTTCCAACAAATTTGGCAACGTATTTCGTAGATGTTGTAAATACATGTCTCCTGTTAATCTTTGTGGAAGTATGACAGGACCAATTATAAAATTTCCTATTATTCCAGCCCAAACGTTGATTTTGAATTCGTGTTGAAAATGGTTTATTTTAATGGAATGAGGATTTTCAATTGCATAAACGTGTTCATTATGAAAATTAGTTATTCCTCTTCTCGTGAAACAGGCTTCATCAGTGAACAAAATATTCTTTCCAAAGTTCAGATTCATTTCTCTTTGAAAATTAATGAACCTACAAAACATCAGACGACTTTGTGAATCATGGATTAATAAATCTTGAACTGGCGTCTTGTGGTATGGGTATAATAATTGTTCTCTTAGTACTTCATGAACGGCATTCCTAGAAACTTCTAGTTTATTACTTATCCGTCTAGTACTCAATTCTGGATTTTCTTCAATACGGTCTAAAATTTCTACTTCGACTTCGGGAATCCTTACAGTGAATGAGTTGAATAATTTAGATTTCATATTGAAACTAATTTTTTTCCATTGGCGTAGGAGTTTTAGATGTTTATTTACTGAAAAAATCAAGTTCTACGCCCATGGAATGATATTCATTATGATTATGATATGAGTTTCATTGCCCGATGAGTCTATGCCAACCCTAATAGCACACAACGTCCTGGGGACGTCCCTATTTGGTACAATTCATATCCGAATGTCCCGGACCTGAAATCGTTGTCCTTAGGACGTCCCAACCAGTATATCTCTCATGATATCCCTACTAGGACATCAATAGGATGTCCTAGACAGTACATGTCTCACGAATATCGACAAATATCCTAGAAAAAATGGTCATTGAACGTCCCTAGTGGGACATCTGATAGAATATACATGAAAGGACCTCCTCAGGATGTCCTGAATTGTACAAACCCAAATATCCCTCAACGACATCAAATGGAGGTCCTAGAAGGAACATATTTCCTGATAATGTCGTGAAAACATTATGCACTGGACGTCCCTAGTGGTACATCTAATGGAATAACCTTGGTATATGTCCTGGATTGAACATCATTCGAAATGTCCACCAGTCATCGCCATATTGGTACATCTAATAGAATTTCCCGAAGAGAAATCCTCATCAGGATGTCCTGAATCGGACACATAATCGAAATATCCTGCTAGGACATCCAGTAGATGTCCAAATTTCCTATAAACATCATGTACTAGAATGTTCCTACGAGGACTTCTCTAACTTGTCTTGGATCGGTGGACTCAATTTGAAATATTCAATTTTCGAGTATGGCGCAAATTTTTGAATTGAGTTAATTTCAGCACGATTCTGTTCCAACGTTTCTACTTTCAAATTGATCCTTGATGTTTAGTATTAGAACAAAAAGTCACTCGCTATTAATTTTACTTTTCACAAATTTCATTCCCGACTAGGATTTTGCACTTTTTGGTGTAATTCTGTGATTTTCAGTGAGAGAATCTAGGATTAAATTTTGTTGGTGAAACTGCTGCTGGCAGCACCACGTGATCTGAGGCCTGTGGCAGCACTGCTGGCGGGAGTCAGACGTCACGTGGCGACACCCTCAATAGAGACAATCTCGTAGAAACACAACTACCTGTTTTTTATACACTCTGCAACTGTAACAAATATTTTGTCATTTGCGGTTATTTGTGTTTATAAGTGTTTTATCGAAGGTTCTTTGGGATTTTGGATTATACACCTAGGAGAATATATAGTTATTTTAGTTATATTAGTTATATTAGTACCTAACGAGGTATTCAATATTCAATCCAGAAATAGTAGCCTTAAAACTGCTAGAGAGTCTGGTTCAATCACACAAGTTCGGAGTAGCAGGTAAGTGAAATATATTATTTTATTCAGTTTTCATTTACAATAATATGAATAACAGAAGAAAACAGTGTATATCAAAACGCCATAGAAATAGAATCGTAAAATTCAGAGTCAAATGGTATTCTGAGGCACTGAATATAGAAAACGTATCATCTAGTTCAGATGTATCTGATTCTGATGTTGAAATAGTGAGACACCTAACCCCTATGACATTTAAAACTTCTGATGCATCAATAATGAATGTTGCTAGCACATCAGGTACAAATAGTGAAATCTACCAAAGTTTCAGTCCTGAGAGAGATGTTCTAACTGAGGTATCAACAGTTGATGATATTGAGTATATTGTTGAATCCGCAGTTGAATCAGAGAACCAAAGATTTGAAGATTTTCATGATCCAAAACTTTTAGGAGGAAGTACAAATACTTCAAATAATAACATCCGAGATCTATTATCTAATTGGGCTACTTCTCATAAAATACCCCACAATGCAGTAACCACTTTGTTATCCATTCTCAAAAAAGTGCCAGCACTGGAAGACTTGCCAACTGATGCTCGCACTCTCTTGCATTGCCCCAGACAACTTCTGTTCAGAGATATTGTTCCTGGAAAATATTATCATTTTGGTTTGGAGAAATCTGTCTCGAAATTATTGCAGAAATTTGATAGTAAAATTTTTGAAATTGTAGAAATTTGTGTAAACATTGATGGCCTACCATTGGCAAAAAGCTCTGGTAGCCAGATATATCCAATACTTTGTAATTTGTATTTGAACCCAAAAGTAGTAGAAGTTATTGGTATATATCATGGTTTTGAAAAGCCAAAAGATGCCAATGAATTCTTGAGTGAGTTCATAGATGAAGCGATCAGTTTGATTAATAGTGGTGTTCTATATAATGATCATTTGTATCCTTTCAAAGTAAAAGCATTTATTTGCGATGTACCAGCTAAAAGTTTCATCACATACACCACTGGACATATGGGCTATTTCAGCTGTTCCAAATGTCATATTAAAGGACAATATCTGCAAAATAGAATTTGTTTCCCAGATACAAATGATTTACCAAAAAGAACAGATGCAGGATTTCGACAAAAGGTTGATGAAAGGCATCATGCCGGTACTTCTTTATTAGAAAAGTTACCCAATTTTGATATGATATCTGGTGTTGTTTTGGACTATATGCATTTGATTTGTCTAGGCACTGTTAGGAAACTACTATATCTGTGGTGTTTTGATACAAAATCTGGTAGTAAATTATCTCGAAGGGATATATCAAGAGTTTCACAATTCCTGGAATTACAAAGGAAAAATGTGCCTAGTGAATTTTCAAGAAAACCTAGGTCACTATCTGAAGTGAAACGTTGGAAAGCCACAGAATTTCGACAGTTTTTGTTTTATACTGGTCCTGTGATTTTGAAATCAGTTTTACCATCAGATAATTATAAAAATTTTTTGTCATTGTTTGTGGGAACAGTCATTTTAACAAATTCCAAATTCATTCACAACAAGAATAATGCTAATACTGTGTTGAAATATTTTGTGGAAAGTTTCAAGATTTTATATGGACCACAAAATGTATCTCACAATATACATAATATGCTTCACATTGCTGATGATGTTGATATGATGGGGATATTGGACAACTTCAGTGCATTTCCTTTCGAAAATAAACTGCAACAATTGAAAAAGCTAGTTCGAAAAGGTGATCATCCCTTATCCCAAATAGTGAAAAGGTTGCATGAAGTTGAACACTCTGAAATCACAGAAAACTTAGATATAATCCAACATTTTCAAGTCAAGAAACAACATGATCTAGGTCCTCTCCTTCCTGGAACTAATTTTCCCCAATATTTGGAATACAAATTCAATAATTTCACCTTGAAGATTTCTGAACCTAACAACTGTTGCAGTTTGAACAATGGAAAGATAATAGCAATATTAAATTTTGCATCTAAAGATGATCAACCTGTTATAATTGGTTATGAATATCTCAAAAGAGAAGATTTTTTCGAAAATCCATGTAAATCTTCAGATCTTGGTATACAAGTTGTAAGTAAGCCAGGACCTGTTCAAATGTTTTCTATACAAGATATATCCCGCAAATGTGTAAAACTGGATTATGGAAATGAATTAATAGTATTCCCTTTACTTCATTTAGATTGAGATCTCAAAATAAACTCTTATAACAAAGCAGCACAGTGAAAACAACCTCATTGTGCAAATTCAATACTAGGCATTTGTTTCTTACTGTGAAGGATACATTATAAGGCATACTTTCTGTACACATTGTGTATAAGATTTAGTATAATCATTTTAGTTCATTTCTTAAGTTATTTTAAGTTCCTTCACCACTACCCATAGAACCTTTTCAAGGTGTGAAGGGGTTTTTGTCAAGCCACCTGTTATTATTAATCTGAATTCATTGCATTACTGTAATGTGCTGAAATCAAAAGGAAGTGCCTTCATATTGACAATAGGTTCATATTTCAGTTTTACAGAATTATAATTATTGAAATATATTGCTAAAGGTGAAGACAAAAAAATACACACCTTGGTAGTAACAAATATCATTACCACGGGGCAATATATCTCTCGGCTGGCGTCTCGAGATATAATTCTGATCCTTGGGTAATAATGATATTTTTCACCACTTTGGTGTGTAAATATGTTATCAGATCGACTGATAATTTTGATGCTGCACATGGTATAAATGTTTCAGGATTATTTATTCTCTGATTGTTCTTCATTCTCATCTAACATGGCAACATGGACAATAGTGAAATTCATCACAGACAACTCTGTGGAGGCTGTTCCAAGTTCATGGGTCGCAGATGGCAAATGTGCATGGCCTAATTATACAAAAGATCGTTTAATGAAGGCAATACGAACTTGTGAACCCCCATTATCGTGTTGGAATCATCACGAAATCAATCCATTCAGAAATGCCACATATAGTAGGTGAATATATTATTTCCAAGACAAAATGATGAAAATTTTCTTTCAGATGATTATGCTACTGCCAGAAAAAAATCGATGAAAGCAGAAGAGACATCAGATCTCAACTCTGACTGTGAAAAAACAAAGAGAAAATTGAGAAAAACAAAAATTTTTTTCGCAGATTCTGATGATGAAGAGTCTGATGATTCATCTGCTAATAGTGATAAGCACAGAGATGTAGGGATCATCGCTGAATTGCCACAGATTCAGATACAAATATCAGGTATGTGGATTAGTTGGATTAAATCAGGAGATGTGATGAAAATGATATACTTTGGTACACTTTATGATGTATGGTAAATATAGGAGGGTTACATTTAGAAAGTAATTCAATTCAATTATATCAACAACATCATATTCAAGTTACCTATACAGAATGCCTGTATTTTGATCAAAAACATGTTGATGACAGTTATTTTCAGTTGTTAAATCGGGAACAAAGTTGCGCATTTTTGTGCCAAACAATAATTGGAAAATAAATTTGACTTTTTCCATCTTTGTGAAGTTGTACTTGTGATATCAACTCATGATTTAACAATGAAATCAGAAAAAACCATCAATTGTACATTTCATTTTGTGAAATGGAATAGAATTTGTGGATTCTCATCTTACAGCATTTCTTATAATGCAGCTGTTATATATAACATGAAATACTTTGACCTATTTCAGATACAGCAGAGCATGAATCACCAAAGAGTCATGGGTGAGTACAATTTTCATTGCTAGGGAACTTATCTCAATTTCGTTATGAAGAAACTAGGTGAATATGTTTTCTAATAACAAAAATTCAAGAATTACTAATGATTAAAGACAGTGTTCTTGTGTTAGTTAGGTCTATATGAATAAATATTATACAGGATGTTCTCGAGTATATTCCATTTGAAATATTACAGTTGGATCCATTTTTGGCCTGAACCAGTATTATAGCAACTATGAAATTGTCGGAATAGGTATAAAGTAAATGCTCATGTGTAATCCCAAAATCTCATGTACGCTTGCTAACGTGACCTACAGTAACTTCATAGCACTAGTGAGGGACGTGACTGATTAGTGTTGAAATTGAATGAAGATTTTCAGCAATAAGTACACAAATGATATTGATTTTAATTATTTGTTATTAATTCTTGTGTCATGGCTGAATTCAATACATAGTAAATTGAATTGAATTAATTGAAGTAAATGGTAGTTTGATGAGGTACAAGGTTGCATTAGTTCGAGTGTTTTGTTTTGAGCCTATAAATATACAGTTTCCATGAATTTTTTTTATATTGTCATCCATCCAAATGCTCATAGTTGCTGCTAACAGTTCAGTATTGTTTGATCTTTGTAACAATTACATTATATGTTTCCAGCTCTAGAAACACAATAGTAGAAGAAGCATCATCTGGTCTTACTGTTGATGGTAAAATTGATAAATGTACCTGTTGCATTATCCATAAACAAGAAGCTGCCAACATCACTGGTAATACATAATGTTCAAGACTCTTTTTCATCATTTATATTTTCCAATTAACAGGTTTTCTTAGGCAAATAATGCGTAAGTTGACAATTTTGGAAATGGACATGTCTGATCTGAAGAAGATCATAGATAGAAGCCCTGTTTCTAACCCAGAAATGGAAAATGTATGGGCAGAATTTGAATTTCCATTGTCAAACATACAGGTCTTGACTTCCTTCGAGGAATTCCTCAGTAGTGAGGAAAACATGAAAAAATCGGTGAGCTATGACAATATCAAAACATTCACAGGTCCATTAAAAAAGAAAGCTGTCTATGAAGAGTTGAAAATGATGAAAATAGAAGTACAGAGTATTAATTTTTTTTTGAATTGCAGATAATTGAATTATCAAAAATAGGCGGCAATAATGCCAATGAATTCATGAAGAGGGCAATGTCAAGATTGATCACCCACAAATTAGCAGCCGAATACAGCTGGGTTGGACTGAAAAAGAAAAAGATATTTTCGAAGATGTGTATTGCTCAACTTCTTATACGTAAGTAATTATCAACTCATTTTCAGTTAATTCCAATTAGAAAACAATTAGTATACATTATTACAATATAGTAGTACAGTAGTAGTAGTAGCATTAGTATTACAATATAGGCGAAGGAATATAAAGAAGTTCACATTACAGGATCAGCTCAACGAAATGAGAAGACTTCATCTTATACAGTGAAGGAAATGGAAGACGAAATTAAAAAATTTCTAAGAAGGGCAAAAGAACGGGCAACAGCGGAAGAGAAGAAAATGTCCACATGAAATATCATTATATATGTATTTCCTCTCATGAAGGTTTATTTCAATTCTATTTTTTTTCTCAACTCAAAAATATTTTATGTGTGAGTTATATTTTTTGTTGAATTCTTCAGAATAAATTTTATTTTGATTTATGTTTCATCATGGCTCAGTATTTTATGAAATAGAATAGTAATTTATCAAAATCCAGAAGTCTAAAAAGGGTCCACATCGAAGGTTGTTGCATTTGAAATTTTGGGTAGTATATAATGGAGTTATTCAGCGGAGGTAGATATCCCGAAGAATGATCTATGGGATATAAAGAGTTGAAATGAATAATAATTAACATATGGATTCAATTGATTGACCTATCATAAGCATGACTTTTTTTAATAAATTGTGGATGATGTGAACGTTGAAGCACACTCATGCTAAAAATATTTTGATAGTTTGAACCAGCTTTTGAATTTATAGCTAGTGAAAACTAACTCAGTCAATTTTCGTCTGTTGCCATTGAATTCTTGATATTCTGATTGATCTGTAATTTATCCAGGATCTGTTTAGAAATGACCAAAATGGCAATACGTTGAATCACCCAGTAGAATATTTGGCATCACAGTACCTCGGTACGTTCGATAGGTTCGATGAACATCTTTCGGGACGTTCTATAGATGTCTAAAATAATAAATGCTTTCATTGATGGCGTGATTCAATTCCTGCACATGATTACTCTTGGTATATTCGATGGATGCCTGTGATGCCGATGGATGTCGTGAACGTCTGTCGAGACCTCCTGCGGGAATTCAAAGGACGTCCATAGGGGCTCTCCATGGACGTCCTGACAGACGTCTCATGGACTTGCTACGGGACGGTCGGAGGACGTCTGTCGGGATACTCGATGAATGTCCACTGGATGTCTGCCAAGACGTTTGATGGACGTCCAGAGGACATTTACCGGTACGTCCCGTGTACATTCTTTCAATAGATATTCAGGGTACTCGAATATTGATGCTTTAGAATTCAGGTCCTGAGATGACGTCCTAAGGACGTTCAGAAGGGACGTCCCTGGTTTGTTCTAGAGCGGGACATTTGTGCATCCCACAGATGTCCCTTGGACGTCCGCGGTACCAAATTTGAATGTCTCATGGACGTCCTAAATGTCCTAGCAAGATGTCCTATGGACGTACACTGTACAAAATTGTGCTATTAGGGAACGTACCAAATTTGAAAAAAATCTCATGAGCCGTTCAAAAGTTATGAAGCAAAATCGATTTGAAAATTTCAACTTCAGAGCCGTCTAGCGCCCAAACTAAGCAACTTTTTACTGAGGTAAGTTTGCTTGTATCGAATTGTTTTGGTCTGAAGAATATGTGGTAGCTTTTTGTAAAGACCTTTTAAGGACACCCTGTATATACAACACCCATCCAGTTACAGATTAGGGGTAACAGGCATATGTACAGAATATCATTCTTACTATTAGAATTGTATATATATGGAAATGAAAAATTGTGAGATTATAGTAGGAGATATCATGAGAAAGTTAGCTTCTTTAGGGAGGCCACATTGCAGGAGATTATATCTATTCGATGCGATACATGTTATAAATATTGCACATGGTATGTGAAGGTGAGAATTTCATTAGATTCAATCGAGGAATGGGTAAATGGAATGAGATTTATTCATGATATAATTGCTAAAAGTGATACCTATTTTATTTTGTGAGAAGTGTAGTTTGGACCAATAAGCCGAAGGCGGAGTGTGCCATCTCTATAAACAAAAAAAAAAAAAACTTTCAGCAGGTATATCATACACTATATTTTCTACAAACTCCATTATAAGTCTAAATTGACGAATACCTATTTCACATTGTTTAATTGATAAACTAATAGCCTCAATATTATCAGTTTTGAATCCAATTTCATCTAATCTATTCATGTAACAAGTTGCCAAGGTAAACAAAACTAACGTCAATGAATCACGAAATATTTCTCGTTTTTTCGTTCCCTGATGGAAAGTGATCAAGAAAATGAATTTCTACCGCCGGAAATTGAAAAAGCTGCCAATAAAGCTGCTTTCGAATGATTTCGAACTAATATTTTATTTAAATCGCCCATCTTTGTTATGTGTAGCAACTACAACAAGATCTGTAATTACTGCGACTTGAATATCTGTAATAAGATTAGTGAACTTATTAGGGTAGCTAAGATTTACTTAGGTAACTAGTATACTCCGTATTCCCCCCATTTTGTTTCTTTTTTTTCACTTGTTTTTGCTCTTCTCTACTCTTTACCTTAATTTTTCGCATACTATAATGTAACTATTTCATTTATATCTACTGATACTATATTTGTATAATATTGATTGTCCTGTAAATGGTTTCTACTGTTGGACAAATAAAGCTATTATTATTAATATTATTATTATTATCATTATTATTGCCTAGTAAGTCAAAGCGATACTAGTAGTTTGCATAATCATAATAGTAGTGCATAATCATGATATGAACAGATATTACAAGCTTGTGGCTTCATCCAAGTGAAAGGGTGAAAGATATCGACCGAAAAAGTGAAAAGTATCGACAAGGTAACAAATCACCAGATTTCTCGCAGAAGCCCCAGATGGAATATATCTAACGCAGGAAGTTGCTGCAATTTTTGCTGTTTTTAGAGCCTGTCGTCGAGAAGAACTGTGCGATTCGATTTGATTTGTTGTAAGTGGAACATTGTATATGAACTACTATGAAAAGTACATAGCCCTTGAAGAGATTTCATAAAATGCATTAGAAATAAATGTGTCACGACTCCAGTTGGAATCAACACATTTGGTAAGATGCATGCCAGAATTGCTGAATTTCTAAATTTGCCTGGTTCCCATCTTTATACTGGACATTGTTCCGAGGTTCCTCAGCTAGTTTGTTGGCGGACTCTGGTGCTAGCCTTACTATACATTTAAGACAGGGTGGATTAAGTTCAATACAGTAGCAGAGGGGTGTATAGAAGACTCGCTACAAAGGAAACAGAACATTGCGGATCAAATTTTGTCAAAAACATCGGTAGATAACATTGCTCTCTGCCCTGGTACAAGCTTCACCAAAATAAATTTTGTTACATCTACCGATGAGACTGGCCATAGAGTTTCTTATTATAATTGTACTAGTTTCACTAGTTGTACTTTTAATTGGATAAACACTTCATTTTGGATTATGCTTTCATATTTTCTCATAAAGATGGATCACTTTTTTAGCACTAGTGCTAATTTTTGTAGAAAAAATATTTTGTCTACTTGTGATTCTAGAAATATGGAAGTCGATCATAAACAGAATACTTCTACAATCAGGTTACACATGAAGTATTCTCCACAGAAATGTTAGTTTTGCAATCGACCTCCATGATTTTCCAGGAAGCAGAGTTCAGGCTGGTCATCCCTACGCAGGCTCGAGACCTGTCGAACATCGCTATACCAAGCTTCATTCATCAATAAAACGGCAATTATTTGCCTAGTGAAGTATTTCCTGAAGCTAAAAACCTCCAATCTTTCAAGAAAAATTCCATCGCTGGTCAACTCGATGTTTCTCGAACATTATAGGTTTTCCTTTCGTGTTGTCAACAGATAAAAAAAGACCGTTTCCACTGGTATGAACTCCCGCACCTATGCCTGTACATCTAAGCCTTTGTTTATAAATACGTGTGAAACAGAAACAAAAGTTGTGGTTGGAAAGAGTCCGAAACAGTGCGACGAGTGAAAAATGGTATTGATAGATATGATATGATAGGGATCACTGAGACATGGTTATATCCGGGAATACCAAACAACGTAATCGCGAAACATGGCTATAATCTTATTATGTTTGATCGCTTAGTGCGAAGAGGTGGCGGAATCCGTGTTTATGTAAAAACAATTCTAATGCCATCAGCATCTTGAATAAATTATCTTATCATTTAGAACAACTATGGATAGAAATCTTATTGGAAAATCGTAAAAATGCTTTTGAAATAGTTTATAGACCACCAAATTCAGATTATGTTACATTCCTGGACAATTTTGAAGATACCTTGATAATCTTTCATCAATCACAGATTTATTCAACTTGTCTCGAATGATTAAAAGTCCTACTCGCGCTTCCAACAACAACATGACACTCATATATTCACTTTTTTCAAATCTCGATATTATCACAGAGGCTGTTGATCTTGTTGATATAGCAGACCATTTTCTCATCTGTTGATCCTTTCCTCTCATGGCCAACCGTTCTACTGAAACCAAATCTTCCAACAGGGATTTCAGTCGAATCAATATAAAACATTTTCGAGCGGGAAAATATTTATTCGATGATAAAATCAAATTCTTAAATAATAACATTACTTTTCTGGCCCATAGATATGCTCACTGAAAACATCGCATCACTCCAACAGTAAACAAGAATACAACCCTCGTTTATATAACTCTATGTCTAGGGAAAGAGTTTCTTTTCCAGAGTCTGGAAGCATGCTCATGTATTACCACTACCTAAAATTAAAATTCCAACAGAACTCTCCGACTTACGGGATAAAAGCACGCTTCCAACACTCTCTAAAGATTTAGAGAAAATTCTCGAAATTCAAATAATATGCCACCTTCAATCACCTGCAATCTCAGATGATATATTCCAATCACTCGACAGTAACGAAATATGAGCTCTCATCTTACTTGACTACTCGAAAGCGTTCGCCACCATCGATCATAAAATCATGGCTGCCATTCTACACATCATAGGAAGGGAAACCTATGATGTTCGAGGAACATCGTGTAAGCCAGCAGTGGAATTTTGGGAAAGAAGGAAGGTGTTGGAATTTTTCTTGAAAGTTTGGAGGTTGTAAGCATGAGGAAAGACTTCACTAGGCAAAGAATTCCACAACTTTGCCGTTCTATTAATGAATGATGCTTGGTATAGCGATGTTCGACAGGTCTCGAGCGTGACAGTGTAGGGGTGACCAGCTTGAGCTCGTCTGGTTTGTCTACTAGGAATCGCACGTGGTGGCATAATAGATGATATTTCCGTTGAGCACCGACCGTGAAAGTACCTATAAAAAAGGCAAAGATCGCCGACCTTTCTACGATGATCTAGAGAGGTCAATGATTTGGTAAGTGTTGTGTCATCGACTAGGCGAATAGCTCTCTTCTGAATTAAATCTAGCTCCAAACATGTGAACAGAACTCCAGGACAGGTCGAATTTGTGCTTTGTAGATCATAAGCAGTTGCTAGGATGTGAAGTTTCTCTTCGCACGGAAAAGAAAACCGAGTTTTTGTGAAGCAGTTTTCGCAATGGACCTCACATGATCTTCCCATGAGAGAGCACTGTTGGTGGTGACACCCAGCATGGATATTGAACAGTGGTACCCGACATCATAAAATTGGGCATTGTGTGATCAGCCTTCTTGGTGAACATACAAGCTTGAGTTTTAGTTGTATTGAACTGTACTAGATTCTCAGATCCCCAAATCAGAATTCTTGTCAGATCCTCATTTAAAGCATCAACCTGTCTTCGCCTTGCACCTCTTGCCTCGTTGGATGTTATAGGGGCTCTAGAGGAAAAGGCGGAATGAAGTGTACTATCATCCGCAAAGCTATGAACTGGGCTGGAGGTCACATTCAACGAATCATTGATGTGGAGCGAAAACAAAGTTGGTGCCAAGACAGAGCCTTGTGGAACAGCAGCATTGATCGTCATTGTATCAGATGAGACCCCGTCTACCACCACGTAGAGTGATCTATCTGCAAGAAAACTCGATAGTAAAAGACACAGTTGGGGCGGCAAACCATATGACGGAAGTTTCGCTAGGAGGCCTTGGTGCCAAACTCGGTCAAATGCTTTGGAGATATCCAAGGCTACAGCCAGAGACTCCCCATGTTTCTCTATTGACACCTGCCACTTATGTGTCACATAGGCAAGCAGATCTCCTGTTGACCTCTGGCGACGAAAGCCATATTGCCGGTCGTTCACGATTCTTGCGCTCTCTAGATATCGGATGAGCTCGATGTTGTGACTTTCGCTCGAGATTGAAACGCTGCAAATATCATCTCTATGCGGACGACACAGTACAGATTTCTTCATTCAGATTTTGTGATATAGTTGAAGCCAACGGTCTTATCAATTCGGATTCAAATGGGGTCCACGATTCAACAAACGAGCATTCACTGAAAATCAATTCGAAAAAATCAGTCGCTCTGACAATCAGAGAAATGAGGTGCTCAATACCTTGCATATACAAATTGGTAACGACACCATCAAATTTGAAAATGATTGTAAGAATCTCGGGCTCGGGATTGAAAATTCAGCTTTGTGATAGCCTAGTACTTTCTCACTTCAATCATTGTGATATTATTGATACAAGAAGAATCCAGAAAACGCAAAACTCATGTTTCAGACTGATATTCATAATTAGACAGCCACAGCGTATCTCCCACAAATTGGAGGACACTGGCTGGCTTATCATACTCAATGGTCGTAAACATCATATGGTATGCTTTTTCTATAAAATTCTGAAAAGCAAAGTACCGGACTATTTATATCGGAGGATTACATTCAAAACGGATGTACATAATCTGAACTTATAACGTTACACTTTTTGGCGATATAATGGATGCTCCAAATTTCTCCTTATCATATGAGGCATTCAAACTTTGTTACAAACGATTTCTGCTCTCCCGACAATGAATCATATCATTTTACATCCCTTAGACCTGATATCCGGATCTGAATAGAACGTAAAAATGGGTGTGCTATACGTACCAAGTACGTACCTTTTTCGTCATGAAATGGACATCATAAATTGTACTTCCGTGGAACTGAGTATGCTGTCTTGATGACTTCCTCTCATTTTGCGAACTTGATCTTTGTTTCCGTAAATTGCATGATTATAGTGATATACAAATTCCATCATTAAATCAGTTCAAGGTTTTCGGATTCAATTCGTGTGTAATGAAACTCCGTTTCATAACAGTAACTCTTTCAGGTGGAAGTAATTAATCAATAATCATAACCACTCTGCCAGAGTGATGATTCACAGAGTTCATCATATCAGCATCGAAAATTGTATTTGAGTGATTCCATAGTAACTTGACTTTCTGTTCCGTGTAAAGAGCTACTTCACACCCCAGAAACTGCTCACGATACGAAGCGCAAATTCCCTCTCTTCCATTGTTTGCCGCCTCAACGTGCCGCAACTATGTCTTTTTATTTCTTTGCAGATAGATCACTCTGAGTGGTGGAAGATGGGGTCTCATCTGTTACAATGTCTCTCAATGCTGGTCTGCTACAGGGATCTATCTTGGCGCTTACTTTGTTCTCACTCCATATCAACGATCTGTTGAATGTGACCTCCTGCTTTGAAAACTTGAAAAATTGCCAATTCATGAAATCTGGTACAAAATAATGCTGGAAAAATGCTATTGCTGGTGCTATAGTAAGCTATACTACATTCAATAACTTGATCATGATATAACCGATATCTCATTACTGCAATATTTTTTTTCTGATTTTTCGTTTCAATAGTGAGACGATATGCGACTCATATTCTCATATTTTTTTTTGATGAAATATTAGTGCATTCCAAATTGTCGTACTTTTTCCTCGAATGTAAGGATATTTTCTATAAGGTATCTCTATTATTGAAGATATTCCAGTATTGCATCATCAAATATACCTCAGAATTTCACTATGAAATGAAAATTTCAACTTATTATAACAGATTTTCAAGTATACCAAGGTAGTATAGCGCCAAGTTCAATTCAATACCCTAAAAACATTTCATATTTCTTGAAGATGCCTTCGTATTGAATCAAATGAAGGTTTTAACTTGTCATGTCGTGTGGATGACTCCGGGAGTTGGAATTTATTGATTTCGTGATGTCTACTAGGGCACGAATGGATCCTTCATAAAAAATACTGACGGTGAGAAAGTACTCCCAAAAAGTTGATTCTTGACAAAAGTAAACCGAAAATGTCCCTCTCAATTTCGACAGACGAAGTGATCCTGAAACACGTCTCATCAGATATGATAGTTGTGTTGTGCGAATAAGTATAGTTCCATGGTTACATCTGACTCATTCGATATGAATGGTGATAGATGAAGGAATGGTTTCAATACGTCCATGAAGTTATGATACTGACAACTGCCATAATCACAATGAAGGCGTCAGATGTTGGCTATGGAGTACGTAGGAAGAGAATCAAACCCGAAAAAGTATTTTCTAAGAATCTGAAGAAGACGAAGCACTATAGAAAATATCTCAACCATGACAAGAAATATATGTGTTCCTGGAAAAATGTTGAAAAACAAAATACCTAATACTTTGAGAGTTCTATTCTTGAGAGAAGTTATCTTCATTGAATATATTATATGATATGATTGAGAAAGAAAGAATGACTATCAATAAATTCAAGTTATATATCACTTTTGGTGTCTCATAAAATTGTCTTCAATGAGATTTCTTTGATTGTTATTGAAATGATTCATTAAAAATTTCAGGTTCATCCATCATTTTATCATTTATGTTGATGTAGATTGTTTCTCAATTCCTGTACATTTTTAATAAACCTTAAAGTATTCCAGCAATTTTCGGATTCAATGAAATCGAAAATGTTTTAACGTTTTGATATATCAGGGTTCGATAGCAATTTCTGTAAGGCATTGAAGTTTTGCAGATTTTCGCAGTTTGCAAGCTGATAGGTAGATGTTTTTGGTGTCATTTTGAGGATCTCGTCAAATCTGAACTTTCTGATGTGATTTGAAAATACGCGGGATGAAACGATTTTTTTTACAGTTATATCGGTATCCTCGAGGATGCCTTACAATCAAGAGATGCTGTTCAATGGAAAGTTGCAAAATGCAGTTGGAAAATGCAACTTGGGAATCAATTGATCTGCGATACAATAGAAGAGCAAACTCTAATCGTTGAGTTTATTGTATCAAGAATAATACTGATGGTAGTGTAGGCAGATACAAAGCACGTTTGGTCGCTAAATGCTATTCCCAGAAATCAGGTGTAGATTATTATAAACAATTTCCAGAGGATTAGTTAATGAAACAGTTCGAAGTGAAAACAGCTTCGAATCGAATCATATCAATGATGAATCAAAACATAAATAAGATTGTCCTGTATTCTGCTCATAATGTGAATATAGACTGGTGTTCCATCTTTCGCCGCTAGAAAGAGGTATAGACCTCTGCCTACTTGCTTATGTCGAATTTCAATATCTCACTAAGGCTTCCCAAGATAAACACCAGATGGCAACACCCCAGTCGATCTTGAAGGTTATCTTGGAAATTCTCGAAAATACGATTTGTATTTGAAATTCAACAGGAAAGCAAAAATTGAACCGTTACTGTCAGATATTCATCATCATCAATAAATGCACAGGATCGAGGAACGTGTTGCCATCTACACTCAAGCGGTGCGGCCTTAGTAAGGTTGTTTGACAGGTCTACATGTTTCGGAAAGAAACACTTGAAGGGTTGATTCACCATCTTATATCAACCTTGAGTTGATAGTCATTAGTCACAAAAATTTTGTCATTTCAACCTTCAGAGTTAATAATTATACTTGAACTCTATTTTAACTGCTGTTCATCTGTAGCTAATGAACTCTTTTCAACTCTATTGAAGGGTAAGCATACGGTTTTATCGTAGTTTATGGAAAATAATCTGCTGTCGAACCAGCATTGGAGTTATCCAAGATCATTTTCAATGTCTAATCTGAGATTGTACCAGTCATCTTTTTTATGATACCTATATCACTATGTCCGCGTAACTGATTATTTCACTGATTGTTCCTTGTTGATATAGGTCGTTCAAGTGAATTATGAATTGATAACACTGCCCTGATACTGTTTCTTGAGGTACACCACATTCAATGTAATTATCTTTACTAACATGATTTTCAGAATTCAACTTAATGTGCGTTCTACTTTCGGAAATTGAATTGTGATGTGCTGAACCTCTTACATCAATATCTTCTAGTGTATCTAAAAGTATGGAGAGATCAACAGTATCAAATGCTTTTTTCACATCCATTGAAACACTATGATGAGAAAGAGTTTTTGAATCTGAGGATATATAGATATTTTCTGTGAAGGAATGGATTGTATCATCGGAAGATTTCATTCTCCGAAATCATATTGGGATGTCGACAGTAGATTATACTCTGAAAGATATGCGGTTTTTTGTTTATTCAATTTTCTCAAAGACTTCGCGATCCTAATTGATGATAGAGGTGGAATATGCATATAATTTGAATCATTTGAAACTGTGTTTCTGTTATTCGAGTATGTGAAATCATATAACACCAGTGAGTGAATTCTTCTCTTCTGAATAAAACTTTGCTTCATTAGAAATGTAGTGTTTTAATAAATGAACCTCATATTTCCGACTGATAGAGGCACCTGTCAATAATTTTCTACATATCATATCTTATCATCATTTTTATATAAATATGTGAACAAGAGTCGTCCACCTGGCAAAAGGTTGGTGATGTATTGATAAGTGATATCAATCCGAATCAGAACGTGCTCGTGTCGATATTGAGTGAAATAATATACAAGACGGGTCGGTGCTTGTGAACTTTGTGGTGTCAGCTATGGCAGGATACGAAGATTGCTCCACTTATGATAATACTACTTGGCATATCATTCCGCCAGATTACATCCATCTCGAAGAAGAATATAGATATCCGTAAGTACCCAAACGAAACTGAAGTATAATAGGAAGTGCAGAAGATTGAAATTACTATTCGGAGCCTGTGGTTGAATACTCAAATACAAAAAACAGAAATCCAACAAACCATAATAATATTCATTATTGTGGTTTTGGGGGTTTAAATTCTTTTTGTATTCCAGAAAATCGAGATCTTGTATGAACCAAGTTGATTCTAATTACTGCAAGTTAGTGCAATGGTTGTTGTAACTCACCGAATCAAATGAATGAATGGAATCCACCAAAATTCCAATCGATACAATGAAACACTATAACCAGGTGCTACAATATGCTCCAATATTATTTCTACAAAAATAGACTTGGAGCTTGAAAATTCTTTCAATATGTTCCATACCTCCACATATGTTTCCAAGAAATAGGAAGTAGTAGATATATTACAGGTGCTCGTAACTCCTGTTTTACAATGCTTCCTACAGTATGTGTATTTTCGGAATTCGGTATTTTATTAGTCCAGGAGTTATTTCACTTTTTTCCTTACTCTTTCGATCACGACATCCAATAATATAGATAGATATAGGGTTGTGCTTCATACTCCTTGCTTTGTCACAAATTCTACCTATCGTAGGTTATTTGTTCTGACATAATTTCTTGTGTGTATATTCATATATCATAACCAATCGTATTTTTCTAAATTTCTCGAAAATTCACACTTCCGAAATTTACTTTCCTTGGTACGCTATAAATTGCCTTCAACTCAACGAATCTAGCGTAAACGCTTTTCGTATTATAAAATGACTCCTAGTGTGACCAAGGAGGGGCTATTATTGGACTATATCTGAACGGATATTTGATTTTTTGACAGCTGGAGATGAGTCTGCAACAAGAACTTTGCATGTTAGTTTTTTCAAACATATCTGAACCCATTGATGTAATGTATAATAATGTGATCTGTACAATCGGAAAGGAAACTACACATTCACATGGATTCGCACAGATATCTCGAGATAATCGTTATATGTGCTGATATTACCATATGAGATCATATAAGTGATCAGCTCATCCTGTCATAGAGACTGCTGATATGGTTCATGTAAATTTCATACTTTCCTTCATTCAAAACACAGCCCTTGCTTGCATATGCATTATTGTTGATATCACATACGTATTCACATATTATTCCAGAAACGAAGAGATTCAGCTTGATTGAGTTTGGGATTGTGAGAAATTCATGAAACAAAAGCTCTAGAGACTGAATTTGTAATACAAGCGTAATGCATAACATATGCTTGTGGAGCTCCAGCCTCCATAATAAATATGAACCTTCTGAGTTGCCATATTTTTGAATGTATTGAGAGTATTTTTTTTATTTTTTTAGTGTTCCAATGCAAATTTCTACGTGATAACAAAATAAAAGAATTGATTCGCAAAGTATTATTTTCGTAAAGATAGTGCCTCTACACTAATTTCTACGTAGTAGTCATGATAAAAATTGAGTGTTTCCGTAACAAATTGAAAAGTTCACAGAGCGAATACCTTCACCTACTATCCCGATCAAAAACAGAGTTGTGTTTGTTAGCCCCTACAACGCGTGTATCGAGTTCAGGCATATTTTCTTTCGTGACTACGTTAGAAAAAATCGCTAACCGATTTTACCTACCACGAAAATTTCAATTGTAGAGACAAATGAAGTTTATCAGGAAAGTGACAACATTTGGAGCAAAATTCGATGTGAATTAGCCGTACACATACAGGGTTGGGATAAAGTATAGAACCAAGTAAATATCTTTTGAACGAAAATAACGATATTCATGAGAATTCGCAGGTGAGGGCAATGGAACAAAATGCATCTGATGTACATTTTTTTGTTGATAATATACTTCCGGTTCAACCGGAAATACCATCAACTTCTTTAATCTAAATGGGACACCCTATATATTTTTACAGATTTTGAAAGAGCTTGTTATTTTGAATTGATACATACTGAGTCTAGTGTGAAAAAAAATGTAAAAACGAGGAATATAGCACTTTAATCAACCTTCTTTGAGTTTTTGCAATAGAGCGAAAAACTATTCAGATAAAATAATAGATGTTGTTTTTATGGATAGTAATAAATAAATAAGTACTCTTTTGTTCTCAAAGTGTCAAATTCTACCTGACGGAAATAAATTGAACAATCACCATGACCGATCATCATTGATATTTCAATACGCTCTTTTTCACTTTATTGAACCATTCTAAATTTTACAATTTGTGAATTGTACGTTTATTTATTACTATGCATACAAACAATATCAATTAGTTCATCTAAATAGTTTTTTGCTCTTATGCAAAAAACTCAAAGGAAATTGATTTCACATTTTTTTTTTCACACTGAACTTTCAGTATGTATGAATTCAAAATAACAAGCTCTTTCAAAATCTGTAAAAGTATATTGGGTGTCCCATATAAATTGAAGAAGTTGATGGCATTTCCGGTTGAAACTGAAGTATATTATCCTGTCCAGGAGAGATTATTACCTTGAAGAACAGTTTCGGTAGTTGATCTTGCATATAAACCAAAATGATTCTACCTACGAAGGGTATCTATTGAATAGTGGAAACAGAATTTCGATATCTCATCTGAATGAGCAGATATCGAAGAACGTGGCACTATGTGGACACCCTGTGTGGAACTAATAATTTTGAAAATATGACACACAGATCTTTATTAATCCAAAACATGGTAACAGCAAATACCAAGCAATAGCAACGATAATTCAACAGGCTATTTCTGGTGTATCAAGCTATTTCAAGTGTAGATCAGGTGGAGCACGAAAGCAGGAATAAACAAATGAGCCAAGCCAAGCAATAAGTAAGCAAAGGACTGAAGCGATTGGTTACGTGATTATAATTAGGCCATATAATCAGGAGTTGAAGAGATTTCAAAGGAAAAGATGAAACTAACTGGCAGAGTAAGTGACGTTCTTGAGGACAATATTTTCAACAAATCTGGATTTTGGAAAGCAGAGCTTTGAACATGTGAACAGTATTCCAGGTCAGGTCGAACCACCAGATACACCTCCAGGTGCACCACCAGATAGTTCGATTTTGGGACATCCATCAGCCCGAATGACATCTGATAATTTTGTTCATGATGGTTTCAGACAGTTTGTCATCAAATTTTCGATAATCAAGTAGAATTTCTCCTAGACAATTATTGGAGCCATGCTTCCATAGAGCTAATCGAAGAAGCGAGAGAATATGAAGTGCACTCAATCACTTTTCCACCGCACTGTAGTCATAGACTTCAACCGTTGGATGTATCCGTTCATGGTCCTATGAAAGCACGATATAATCAGGTGTGAGAAGAATGGATGACATTTCATCCTGGCAAGCCAGATTTGACGAATATAGCTCACACTTTTACAGCTTTTTCGAAACAGAATATTATGAAACGCTTCGTGAAATCGCGAATATGGCCTCTGAATAGAAATATATTTCCTGATGAAAATTTCATGATGTTGTCTGTTACTGATCGACCAATCCAGATGGAGTCGCACGAGATCAGTCCACATCGACTTTATCGATTGACGAGACTGATTTGCCTTGTGCTACCACTGAATGCCAAATTAAGTTTTTTCTATATTGTCACAGAAACCTCTAGCTGGGGATATTGTCCCTTTTCCGAAAGCGTTCCCACTCAAAATCACTAGCAAAGGACAAAAACCAGGCCGTACGCTTATTTTAACGGATACTTCCGAGAAAATGAAAATTGAAAAAACAATTGAGAAAAAACTCAAATTGATTTTCACCGCAGGAAAGGCGTCAACCGCTGTAAAATCCAGAAAGAAATGACTGCAATTAAAAAAAAGTAGCACCAGATGGAAGTTGGAAGTGAAGAAGATGAACTGGGTGGATTGTAATCGTAGCTTCATCATAATTTTTGGGTGAATTAAAACAGCCTACAAGCTGCGAAACCAGGCATTTTATGTATCAATAATAGAAGAAATATACGATATGGAATATGCACACATGATTATTTTCAAGTTATGAATGAAAAAAATATGGATACATACTACCTGTTTTCTAAGAGAAAACAACTCTAGTTGATATTAAATGACTTCATATAATGACGATATCATGACGATATATAATGCATTGTGGCCACTGTCTTGTACCTATAACACCGAACATATCGGTGCCTATAAGACCACTGTACTGTGCATAGTCTGGACCGTTGCGCCCTCTTTTTGTTAAGTGTAAAAGCTTCGCGAAGAGCTGAATAGAGTTCTGCATCTGGATTGATGGCAGCTGTAGAAACGGCAGTAGTACTACTCTGGAGATGGCAACACCTATCCTCTTATGCAGAGATCATACATTCCAATCTATGTTTTATGCTATCTAATAATAATACTTGAAAATGTTCGGCAGTGGTACCGGCAGGAACCTAATTTCAGTTTCTCGCAAATATCACTTCAGGCATCAACTCTCAGCTGATCAGCTGATCTTCCAAAACAATCATTATGCAAAATAGTATGGTCGCATATCGATGAATTCACGACATCGATTCTATCAAATAAAATGTCGAATGAAAAATTCGAAACAAAAATTCAGTTCTATGTAAATCACAAGAGATCAAATGTTCACGAATTGGACAATACTTTTGGACTGAGACCACAATTCATATGATTCTCTAGAGAGAACCCACTTGAACTGGTTAACAGTTAAATAAAGATTATCCCAGAGAGCACCGTACATTAAAATGTTGAATAAATACTAAGCAATCATCAGAACTCATCGCTTCGGAGAAAGCGAGTTTCAAAGCATAAGCTTCGACGATTTGTATGGAGTATAAATCATTAGCGCTAGGAATTAGGAATTGCTGAATCATTTCCCGCTGATTCACGAACCGTTTCTCCCTTGTTTACCGACGCCATTTAGGATGCACTTTGCTGAGCTCGCCGATAAATACACCTGGATCATTGTTTCATTGATGCCATTTCCTCATATTATAAGAGTGATGGTGATTGGGCATAATAAAAAATTACAAGAGTTGCACTTTAACAACCTTCACTAAGGCATTGAAAATGGAGTTGGCTAATTCAAAATTGACTTCAAAATTGAAAAAAATTAAATTCACGATTGCATTTTCACAGGATTTTTTGGATGAAAAAGAACTGAACTGAAGTTGCAATTTTTGTTTTATATTGAAATTACACACAATGAATATATGTTGGTGTACATAGCTTTTTCTATTTTTCCACTCCGGACCCTACCATTGGCGCGCCACAAAAATTTTCAGAGTGGAGGAGATGGAGTGAGAAAATATCTTTCTGTATATTTCAAGATCATTTATAGAAAAACTGCGGGAGCTATAAGGAAAGGACTGAAAAAATCTGAGAATTTCAACACTCAGAGATATTATAAAAACTAAATAGATGAATGAATTGATAAATATTTATTGATCATCACTATGCTTACAAATAGAGATGAACGATGTTTGAAAAAGGCCGTATGAAAATGCAATTGCAGTTGAAATTATATCATATTGAAATTGATATTCGCTTCGGTTCAGAAGTATAGAATTTGAACCAATGGCAATTAGATATACGTTTTGGTGATGTGCATCTGATATGTTTATAACAAGTTGAAATTTGGAACTGTCTAAGAGCTTTCGTTTGTTGAACATCACCAAGTAATACATTTGAGAAGGTGAAATAGATTATTTCCACCTGTCTGGTGAGAATGAATTCGAGATTTTGAATTCGTTGAAATAGAAAAGAAGAAGAGAAGAATAATACCTTTGCTGGTTAACAAGATGCTCCTCGAACATTGTATTTTTTCCTTTCGTGTTGTCAAAAGGTAAATAAAAAACTGGAACACTGGTTATGCTATAGATATTTTATTGGAGTTAAATGTGTATATTATTCTGCCTCCGCACATATCAAATTGGACATGGATAATTGAATTGTAAAAGTTATTCTAGAATACTTGGAAAGCTCTTTTGTTGTAGAAGTTGAAATGAACATTGAAATGAATAATATAATATAGCTTGAAACCAAACATTTAGTTTCATTCACGAATCCGATAGATTTAGACTTTCTCCATCAGGAGTCTTCAATATGAATGAAGGAGGTTCGTCTTGATATATCTCATTTTAAACCTCAAATCGGTTGGAAGAGTTATTCAATCGATAATTCAGTTCATGAAAAACTCATAACAGGATTGAAATAGTAGGCTGATGAAATTCGATTACAATCTCCTGGATCATATCTGGTATATCGATTAACAAAATTTATATAGTAAAATTAAAGGCCTATCAATTATAGCCAACAAGAGCCTGAATTATATTCAACATATCTCTCTACGACAAATCAATACTGCATTCATTTCGTAATATTATGTAGGTTATCCATTGAGGAATCATGGCCATTATTTTAACTAGGGATCAGAACATATTATTCAGAAGCTACTTGACGATCAGTAGCAAACTTGGAAATCTTAGGATCCACGTGCTGTGACCAATAATGCTGCTACAAATTTGAGACGTCAGACTCTCTTCCACTGGCAACGATGTAGGGGACACTGGTGCAGTTAATCTGTCTATTTGCCTATCAAATTTCTTCAACCAAAACTCCAACGTACAGCTAACTTAATTACAGCCAAAGACATTAAAACATAGGAGACCAAATGTATCATTGATGAAACGCTCTGGAAGCCGATCAGTTATTGTTTGGGTGTATACAACGAGTGCAAAAGAGACAAATGCCCGGCGCGGCTATTTGGCAACAGTGTTTGTTTGATCGCCTTCTCATAGCCAGTGGCGTGCACACCGCCGACACTTTTTGATTATTAGTTTTGCATTCGAATTGATTGAATCAAAATTCAATTATTTTTTTCTTCATTCCTCGAAGGGTTGCACGAAAAATACCAAGGAATGTTTTTGCATGCGTGAATAGAGGGATGATGAAAGATACAAATTCAGACTGCTTTACACATAAATATGCCGGTATCACGAATAAGAACATTTTTTCACACATTAAAATTCCATTTTTTCATGATTTCATGATATATTCATGGTTTTCTCAGCTACATTATACAATCAAATCGAAAATGGGACCGTCGAAATGGGAAAAAATGTTGATGATCCAAAACCAAAATCAATGTATACGATCTATTTCAAGTGAGAACCAGCCCATATTACTAAAGATAATTCCAACAAATGCCTATATCGATATACTATGATCCAAAGGAACGTTGTTTATCAAAGGGACATTATAGTATACAAGCATATGGAAAAAATATATACATAACAATAACACCAAAAACAAAAGGTGGTGAAACATCCCTGAAAAGCAATAATAGAAAACAAATATGTAATTCAAAAAATCAGGTACGTCGCAAGTATTACATTAGATGAATTATGAATCTCTTGTTTCTAACGTTATGAGTTGTATAAAATCATCCCATTATGGAATTAGTACATATGACTATATGACTATATTATGTACCAAATCAGATTTTCAGATATTTTTATAATGAGATTATTAAATGACATTTATGTGTGTGCAATTGTTAAATAATTGATCTAATAGGTAGAAAGTCATGTTAGAAAGTGATTTCTCATTCTGTTTTCAGTGTTTTCTCAATTGAAAATGCCCAAATGAACAAGTCCAGCATTCTTTTATGAACGGTAAATCAATTGAAGTGGTGCCTTTCGGACGCCTCTGTCTTTGAAGCAATACACTATAACATAACCTTACTTACAGATGAAAAGTAAATTTTGGGTTCAGATGATCTACCCGTTCGCACACAATACACGAATTTACCATAATTTTCTCAAAAATAATGCTCAACACTCACGAATAAAGATGAAAAGACTAATTATACCACTAACACGACACCGGCGTTTAGGCAACCTCGCAATGTATAGGTCCATACACGGGACGTCAATTTCGTACGGCTTGCCAGTGCGGCGTTGCCAGAAGTGCTGATCTCTTTGTTGAAAAGTTCTGAGTTTGGGTTGATTTTATTGAAATAAGTATCATTGGAGTAATAGGACTATAAATATAGGATATAATATAGGAATCATGAAAAAAACGATTATACTTTGGTGAAAGTGTATATTATACTGTTTGTGTTGAATGAGTTTGAAGTATTCAACCCATTGTGAGATATCATAACGTATTTAAAAATCGTACAGTCTGGCAAGTATGTATTTGGAGGAGAATAGATGGAAAAAATGATCGAATGATGACTGATCGGGCTAAAACGTAAAAAATGCAGTCTCTTGTGTTTCAATGTCTTTGATTACAGCATTTTATTCATTATAGCGGGAAATCACTCGTATGTCAGTTGTTAGATGGCGACACAAAAATAACAATTAAATCAATACTATTCATAATTGCACAATCAGTGCTAAGCAAAATGTTGATTCAGAAGTTTCTCTTCAAAACTTTAACTATATGTACAGAAATCTGCAGAAATGTCGCCATCTACTGGGAAGTTTGTTAACTTGAATGCCATTATAGCCGTCAGTGTTTTTTGACGAAAGAAAACACCCTCAGTGATTGCCCCAGTCTTCTGTACATCAACATGTACAACAAATGTATGCGATATTATAAATAAGATAAAGTCAATGATGAACGGTCAGGCAATTTATTGTTCAGATACACAAAATTTAAAATATCTGATGGCTCCTGGTGAACTATTGAGCTGTTGAACACCCGAATAGCACTTCCTTCGTGGTAAATTTTCTTATTTTTTCTTCAATTCAACGACTTGTTTTTTTGATTATCACATTTGTTTTTCAATTCGTTGAATTACAGTTTTTTCTCATGAAATAACTGTCGGTTTGGTGATTCAGATTCTATGGAAGCGTAAAAGGGCTAATATATTGGTTTATTTTTAATTTTTCTCTGAAATTCCGAGATCGAAGTCGGAATTCAATAAAATCAAATCAAAAGGAAAACGAAATTTCATCTACTCCCTATACTCCAAACACTCGGAATATTAATGAATTCCAAGTCACAACTCACAATGAGGAAATTTTATCAGACTTCAATCTCGCAATTTAATTAAATTCCGACTTCCATTTCGAAATTTATAAAGATTCATTGATGTCTGATTTAAGTGATTTTTTTTTCAACCAATATATCGCCCTTCTACGCTTTCGTAAGATTCATACCTCAACTATGATATGACTATCGTCACTCTTGGCTGAGATACAGGATTATTTCGTATCTCGGCCAAATCTTTGTAGAAGTCATATAAAAAGTATTAGAGCATAGTCATATAGTTTTCTTCTCGCGTATAATGGCTATTATGTATACTATTGAACTAGTCTATGTTTGAGTTTCAGTAATACGCAGAATGGTATTTCTCTTTCAGTAGAATTTAGAATCAGAACTAATAAAACATGCTGATATTTCAGTGTAGTGGACAAATATTATATTCCCCGATTGAAAATGCTATATTCGTGTATCCGTCTCCTTCATGATGATTATCAATTTCATACAAATAATATAATTATCACTAATATCGCGTACAAGCTGAAATATTCAGCTTCTGTGAATGTCATGTTTATTTCCAGTTGTATTCATACTATATTGTATTTTGTATTGGTACCTTATTCTTATTATTATTATTATTATTATTGTGTCCTGGTTTTGAATTTGATCAACACGGTTCACTTATCTTGGACACAGTACATACCCATGGTACCTTCGAGAATTTATTTACCAGAAAGCGCAGGGAACACGTTTGCCGTCTCAGCATGAGGGTTAACTCTTCGACGACACTCGAGATGAATGAAGAATTTTACTACGTCGCTTACTACAAAAAGTGCCCGGGTGGTCTTTTCCGGCGACAGGCAGTCTGGGACGGTCCGAGTATCTAAGAATTTAGTGGGTCCAGTCTGTACCGAGCCGACTTACCTGGATGTGAGAGACTTCATCGGACACAGGTGGTTTCTCGATCAGTGGCGGCTCGTTAGGGTCGGCAGAGCGGACCCACGAAGCATTTCCGGAATTCAATTATTAATATTCTCATTATTGTCGATTATGATGATTTTTTTTTATTTCTCGTAACTGAAATTAAAAACTAAAACGATTGTCTCAATGTATTTTTAGGAAGGACAGATTTAGGATCTGCCCCAGAATGTCATTGCGCTCGAAATTTAACCTTCGATAATTGAAAAAGAAATTATATATTTGTCAGTAGCACGTTGTTTGAAAAATGGAAGACAACTACATTTTTTATAAACATCGAACATTCACTTATCCTAGTGGACGTTACGGGAACGAATCAGCTTCTGTTCATACATAATGGAAATGATATAATAATTATATATTGATTTTATCTTCAGTTTTTTGGGATCTCATCTCCTCTTTTCTAAAAATGAAGATTGAAATTATAATAATCACTTCGATATATTTGTGGTGGGGACAGATTCATGATCTGCTTACATAAAAAAGGAATTCTTGACACTTTGCTCAAGAGAGAATTAGAAGACAAATATATTTTTGATAAATATCAAACTTGAAACATTGAAAATAATAATTTTCATCGCAGTTGTTTCGCTTCGTTTATGACACTCAACAGTGACAAGTTGTCAGATAGAAAAGAAGTTGGTTACCAGGTGATTCTATAATAATTCATCCTGAATTTACTATTTTCATATTCGGTTTGGATGAGTGAATGTCAAGTTCTATCTATATCAACTGAACAAGAAGGGAATTATTATCCCCTTCATGAGAATGCAAGCAGATCCTTTCATTGTTTTTTTTGGTTATCTTCTCCTCCTATGATATCAATATCACTCTAATTGGCCATATGTCCACCTCAGGAAAGGAAATGTTCAGGTGATCTCGACTTGTCGATATTGTCACAAACTTAGGCGGGAGGGGGCCTTAATCAATGACCCAATAGTCGGGTTAAAAAAATTTCTCCTATTTTCAAAATCACATACACATTGATAAAAATGAAGATCATAACAATGTAACAAACGAATGAAGTGACCCGGGTTCGTCTCATGTTCAGAGTTCTCTAGTTTTAGAACTAGGGCCTGAATCATTTGGGAACACTTTCCCAAGCGTCTCCAGTCGACCGAACACATTCTCGACGTCGTATCGACCTCTTCGTGAAGCGGCTTCCCCGTACTATTTTATAATAATGAATTATATTTGAAAATGTTGCAAAGTCACTTCAATCGTCGAGTCAATGTCTTGCATTTGATCTCAACAAATTGACCTGGAGATGGTTCAATAGTTCGAACAAGGTCCCTAGAGCTCATTGACTCGATTTTTCTTTGAGAGAAATTTATCGACAATATATCTATTCTTCATATTGTCCTTATGTTATTCCATCCTTACAGGCTAGTTTGACTTGCACAGTATTAGTGTACAGGTGAAACAAATTCATAAGTACTGAGAATACAATTTTTCTATAATTGTATTGCTTCTTGTCCAGTTGATATAGATGGAAGTTAGCATTCACTTCTCGGAACTGAATATGTAAATGGTCAATTCAAGATCGATTGATGGAAAAACTCCTGATAACCCTGAAAATTTCTCCTGTCTGACAACTTGATATCTGCGTTATTGTCATTGAAATATCATATGTACCTGAGAATAGTGAGAATATGTATAGGACCTGTAAAAGTTGAAATTCGAGATTGGTTTATATCGTATAACATAGTATATAGTTCATTTTTTGTGGTACCATTTCACCATCCAGATGATTTTTTTTATTCCTTTCTGAACCCCATTTTCCATCTCTCGTTCCTACCTGTGGCAAGACCCCCTTGTTTTTTCTTGCTGTACAATTTTCTCTATCAATTTTAAAATAATACTGATTTACGTAGAGTAATGATTATTACTGAACGGTTTTCTGCCACTTCGATGATAACGTTTGATTAACAATTCAATTTTTGATTGACATATTGCCCTGTCATCATGAGCCTGTGCTGATCCGCCTCAATTTTCCACATACCTCCAATGCTAAAGAATATGATGACACCCAGTACAGAATGTAACTTTTCTCTCAGTGAAAATGAGATATTCCTTCAACAATTCCATGATTCATTATATGTCTTTCCGAAATCATTATTCGGACGTCACTGGTATATATCCGATAATCAAATATTTAATTTAGCCTTTATTTGCCGCAAAGTTCGAAATTTAACAGGTATGTATACTACAAAACAAATTCTTTTTCGTAGTGTATATCCTCAAATATCATGACTGTAATCTCCAAAGCCAAAAGCCCATTCCGCCCGTTTTATTGCCAAGCTGCCATCTGTTGAAGTGATGACGGGTTTTTCCAAATTCACACGAAGTTAAATTATCATCTTTAACGGAAGGGTATTTGTTTAATTCTCTACATGACCAATCTCCTCTCGAGTGCATCAGGCAGATTTTCATTATATTTCTTTATCCCCGATTATTAGGAACTTGAAGAGGACAATATTATTCCTTCAAGATTAGTACTTTTGTTAAATCGGGATTTTCCCGTTTTAGAAAGAACGTCACTTATTATGATTTCTGAAAATGAGTTTTTGACTATTGGCACACACCCTTTCCTCTTGTGTTGTTCTAGCTACATCTCTGGAATTTTGACTAGAAAATATGCTCGCTTGACAAATTGAGAATTTTCCGGAAAATTACATCAACTTTCGAATCCCAAATGGACCAACATATTTATTTTAACATTCTTGAATCCATTGACCAAATTGTTGCACAAATGACACTCATTTTATTTTCCGATCGAGATAGTCATACTTGATTGTTACCTGAAAAGTCCACTGAGATAAGTAGAAATTTGGATATCTATTAAAAATATATTCGTTATTTCTCAGAAACAAATCTGTCACTGGACAAATGATGGAATTTCTCTTTTAGGTTTCTGAAGGTTGAATTTCAAGCGCAGTGACATTTTGTGACAGATCATAAATCTATCCTCACTACAAATATATCGAAATAATTATTAAATTTTCTATCTTTATTTTCAGACACGACTACAAAAAATCCCGAAAATTCTAGAAAAATGATAGAAATGATGTTATTTTGATACAAAAATTATTTCGGTTTGAACTATAGGTGCCAAAAAATACACTAAAACGGGTTTTGTTCGAAACTTTATTTTTCATGATGGTACTATGAAGTCATTCGAAACTACCATCAATAGGCAACCTCCAAATTATCATTCACATGATAGTTGAGTTGAAATTTCCGGAAGAACCGGGAGTTAAAAATTCTTCAGAATATGTCAAGTAGTATTTGTATTTCATGGTATGGGTATTTTGTTGTTCATTCTCTGCCACATTAGGTTATATATTATTATGTTATTGACAATGTGATCAATTCAGCATTGATCATAATAATGATCATAATATAATGATCCATCCTCGAAATTAATAAATCTGAGCTCCTAAACAATGTTGTGTATATTCGTGACGAAGGATAATATCATTGCATGTAATTCAATTCATTTTATTCAATTGAACTTCCAAATATACTTTTTTTTTTTTTAAAACCTAATTTGCCAAAGTGCTTGGGTATTTGGTATTCCATATTTTACCATAACCTCCAACTGAAATTCATTATTGGTGAGACAAGACCATGGTGTGTTTTTTTTTTTATTTTGAAGACAACCACAGATGTTCAATAGGGACACAAATTTTCAGCATTCAGCTACACAAATGTGACTAAATGAAGAAATGCAAAATTTTCTTAGTAAAATTTAGCAAAATACTCTTGAAATTCGATGAAAGTAAAAATAGGTACATTTGATCTCGTGGAAATAAAATGTAAAACAAATAAAGAATGTCTTATATAATCCCAAATATCTCGGACAAATGCTCAAACACCATGAAATTTCCACATCCTAAATGGTCCCATAATGGAAATAAAAAGTCATTTTTGAACTCAGGTAAACCGGAAGTTTGTCAATGGGACTCTTTTGTGTAAAAGGCTACGTTAGAGATTTCCGATAGTAAATAATTGTATAGTAGTATACAATACCTATTAGAATAGTTCTCGCCTTTTTGGCTAATATTACATAGGGGTGTCAATAGAAAAAAACCAAAGATGGCGAGAAGGGAGGCATTGAATATCGGCATTCTTTCTCGGGTCGTCTAACATCTGTTTGGTGAATCAACTTCGAATATATTTTCTTAAGATTGAATTCAGAATCGAATTGATCGTTATATACATATTGATGGATTGTCGCAGCCATGTTACATGACTTATATAGGTAGGCACATTGAGAGCGTGTCAAAGGTAGAAAGATCACTACACTATAGAACATTTTAGTACCTACATTTTAGTTGTAAAGATTTCGGAAGGCATATTATTGCATCATTTCCGATCATATTTTATTTTGTCGGGTGGCCTTAGAGTTGGTCCCTTGTTATTTAGGAAT
The DNA here is from genome assembly GCA_963576655.1 of Gastrophysa polygoni. Taxonomy (NCBI): domain Eukaryota; kingdom Metazoa; phylum Arthropoda; class Insecta; order Coleoptera; family Chrysomelidae; genus Gastrophysa; species Gastrophysa polygoni. The sequence continues at coordinate 34,569,635 of OY755084.1, read as the reverse complement.
AGATTGAGTAGTAGAAAGTAAAATTAAAGTTTTTTGAAATATATTGTTGACTTCTTCACTTTGCTAAAATGGTGATGGGCTCAGCTTGAGATTATTAGAAGAAATTACCAATTCGAAGTAGAGGAATATGGCCACTGAACTGATAAGGTTAGCAAAAATTGACGGAGACCAACAATTATGACACGAAAGTTGCATATAGAAGTAATCCTAATGAAGTGTGATCAGTGGACCTATTCAAATGGTGAAATTCAGCCAAGATGTGGGACCAATTGTTTCAGAAATCAATGCGACTTTCTGAACTATGCCTGATGAAATAATGCAAGACATCATATATGCAGTGAGGAAGACTGTTAATGATTTGTATGTATCCGATCGATCAGCAAAGAAAGTAGCTCCATTGGAGCAAGAATTTCACTCAAAAATCTCAGAAGAATTTCAGATTGAAGTGTTCAAAATCGATGGAATGGGAATAGACATAGCAGATGATCCACTGGTATCACTACTGATTATGTTTACAGCATACTGAATAGTGTGAGAAAAAATTCGCTGTGCATAGCAGTAAGATATATAAATTATTTATTATTATATATTATCTATCATGTATTATCTATTATATATTATCTATTATATATTATTGAAACTCATTTATCGATGAGTTCAATTCTATATAGGAGAAGCTTGGAAAACAAATCTTCAAGCAGCTTTTTATACAGTATGACTCACATGAAAACGAGACAGCTCAATAAAATTTGCGTTCATTTTTCGATTACAATGAACTTTTTCTTGACTGTAGAGCTCGAGAAACTGTATTTTAGGGCATAGGATATATTTTTTTTCCTACGAAAACTAAGGAATGATGCGTATATTTTCAGAGGTTGAAATTCAATTCACGAGAAGTCTGAAATCACTAATGGATTGTGGACAAGTTAGTAATATCATCATATATATCAGTTAAATAATCGATTATCAATAATATTGCGAGGTTATATTTGACTACAGAAGATAATGAATCGTCTCCCCAACAATTATCACACATTTTCGCTCAATTTCGAGAAGGCAGTTTCAAATTATCAATATGGTGATAATTTCTTTTGTTTTTGATCTTCGTTGTGATAGACACGTATACCTATGCATTCTCAGGCATCTCATTGGTTCAAATTCTGATCATGATATTGTGTTTGATTGGATATCCTTTCGTTCGGAAATAATATTGACTGAACGCAAGGAACATATATAATATTATTATTGATTTAATTTTTCATTCCATCAAATACTTAATTAACTTCATATCGAAATATCGAATGTTTCGTATACTAACTTTGGTATACGACCATTATTTGAGAGGATGCTCAATTCAATGGTTATGTCCCTTGAATTCAAATTTCCAATTTTTAAAAATGTTTGTAGCAGGCGTTGATAGTTTTTGTAGGAAATAAAATGATATTTTGACCTGATTCGAGATCTGAAATTCGAGGGCTTCCGTCGAAATCAGATTATAAATGCAAATTTTTGGGCTGCGTAATGGGGCAGGAAAAATATTTTTCACTCTTTTCATTTCACTATCACCCTATTATATGGTAGCAAATATACTTTGAAAATGGTCTATTTGCTGTACCTCGATGAACTACAATATTGTACACTAATTGAGATCGTGCAGAACTAAACTGTTCGGTGATTTCTGGAATACGATTTCATCGACACCGAAAAGTATAATTGAAAAAGTTGTAGTGTGGGTACTGAAGAAGTGTGCAGAAATATCGATATACATACATATGTATCTATGTGGTATCGATACATATAGATGTATATTGATATACCGATATTTCGATAGATATAAGAAAACCGATAGAGTTATGCAGTTATCAATATCGCACAGCCCTAGCAGGTATATATATTTCATGTAGATACGATGACCAAACTTGAACAATAAACTCAAAGTTCGTACAAAGTCCATATAGAAAATCATTTTTTCAAAAGTAAATTGCTAAGACAAGGAAGATATTTGTTTTCTTGTTATTATAAATGTTTTCTGATACAGGAAAGAACATTTCTCTTAGAGAAACAAAAGGTTTCCTAACCAAAAATATCAAAAGTATATTTTTGGCCAGTGATGGGAGTTAATTATCTCAACAACTGCTAATACATTTCCTGGAAATCTCGTTGAAAATGGACATAGTGCGTTCAAAAAAACTATTAGGGAACACGAATTCTCAATCGTAAAATTCCTTATTTGCCTACGTTCTGTTATACAACCTACATTTCCACGGTATTATTGAAAATAGGAACAGTACGGAAACATTGATTATAGTTATATAATATAAACTTCATTTTTCATTGAAAATATTTTATTCAACTCGAAAACTTGACTCCATCCAAAGAAGTTCCATAAACAGTCAGTAATCAGTGCACATCAGGGCGGTGGCAGAAAACTTTGGACTTTTTGGACGCAGTTGAGCAAACAGGAGATATGCAATGCAATTCAAAGATTCACATTACGATAATCGATGGGTTAGCAAACTCGGCCTAACGCTGGCTTTGTTTGACAAATTCCCCATCTCATATCTAATAATATGAATCCTTTCAATACTTATATCGTGATAGATATTTACTATATGAGTATCTCATTGTGAAACTCATATCAGTGTCGTGATGTTCAACATCACATATTGGTACAATTCACAAACTGTACCATTTAGAATCGTTCAATTGGGTGAAAAAGAGCGTATTGAAATTTACATCCAAAATTTATTTCCGTCAATTAGAATTTGACACTTGGAGAACAAAATACTACTTGTTTATTTATTACTATGCATTCAAACAACATCAATTAGTTTATCTGAATAGTTTTTACTCTATTGCAAAAAACTCAAAGGAGGTTGATTGAAGTGGTAAATTCCTTGTTTTCACAATTTTTCACACTCAACTCGGTGTGTATGAATTCAAAATACAAGCTCTTTCAGAATCTGTAAAAATATATGAGGTGTCCCATTTAAATTAAAGATGTTGATGGCATTTTCGGTTGAACCGGAAGTATATTATTAACAAAAATACGTACATCAGATGCATTTCGTTCCATTGTACTTACCTTAGAATGTTTATAAATAACGTTCTTACCGTTCAAAAGATATTTACTTGGTTCCATACTTCACCCCAACCCTGTATATCAAGTATTTCATAGAGAGCTGAAATATTAAATCGGCCACAGAAATGATTAATTTTGGATCACTTTTTGAGACTGAACCTTGAATTTATAATCAACCCGAGGATAAACTGTACAGAGAAGCTGCAGATAATATAATATTAGAAACTGTCAGGATAATATACTAACATATATTACCCCACGAAAAAGAAGCAAATACTCATAGGAAAGCCAAGAACAATATCGTCTGCTCTCAAAGAATAAATATCAAAAGGCGGAATCTTCCTCCTTCTAGAAGTCAGAAGAAAATCTACTTCCATCAAAATTCAATTCCTTGAATCATCTTTATTCAGTTGATACTTGACAATAATTGGTACCTACTTGTCCTCGGCACATGATGATTATCGAGAAATAATCCCTTTTCCTTAAAGAAAATATAGCATGTGATATATCGTTCGGAACCTAATCGGAATTATGATCGAATGGTGCATGGAATAATTCACAAGGTGTCTGTCCCATTTGGAAAAACAAAAGTTAAATTGTTGTAGCGAAAGCTATGTGGTAATGAATAATTCTGCTTTCATCAGTAATCATACTCACAAGGGTGTCTTGAAAATGTGCTATGTATTTTTCGAATCGAATCGAGGTGATGGAGATACGGAGGTCCGATGTGTGGTAAAATGTCATATGCGCTTTGTAGCTCGGCAACCAAAGATGACAATCGAGCCCAGGCAACCTTGATCGGTTTTTGTCTCGAACTGATGGTAAAAAAAATTTGCACACCCTGTGAAACTTTTGAAGAGTTACACAAGCCATTTCGAACAGAAAACACGGATTACCTTCATCATTACAACAGCCTTGGATCCACACACTATTTCATTCGAAGCACTCTACTTACTATACTTCGAGTCCCCGAACTCTATATCATGCATTGTATATACCTACCCATTTGTAGTTACAACAGTGTCAATGAAGTGACTTTTTTTCAACAACCAACTTTAGTATGTGTGCCACTCTGTTGAGAAATAATAATAAGAGCGGAGGAGAGTCAACAAAAAACTCTCTTCCGGGACATTTTTTAATATGCGCGAAGAAAAAATCTGCTATCGTCGGAGAATAATATTTCCAAGGTGATATTCATCTTTGAAATATGGTAATTCATAAAAATTCCCACACTGTATGAAAAGCCTTTGAGTGACTGTATATTTGGTAGTGAATTGAAGTTTTGAGTGAAATTTTTGATTGAATCCTCAATCAGAATCGAATTTCTTCCATTATTGATAATATTCACAACAAATTTGAGAAACTTCACTCAGTTAAGAATGAATCAAAGTGGATAACTCTCTCCTGATGACTTCTACTCAATACAATAACTCACATATAACTGAATGTGCAGAAAATGGTGAAAATCACTCACTTTTGAGAGCTTTCGCCAAATATTGGGCTAAGCGAAAGGGGTTCATCCACGCCATAACCATCGTACTAACGTACGCCGCACGCATCAGTTCATTGTGCAATGTTTTAGCGAGTCGAGGTATATAATTTTGACTTGCATTATAACTACCCATATCCCGATGGATTATATTTTATTAAGTGTCTACTTAACTATTATGATTTTCAAACTGAAATACAATGAATCTGTTAAGTGATGGTGCAAGTTCTACAAGTTGATGCAATTTTCAAGTGATTCTCGTTAAGTAGGTGAACCAAACCTAAACTATTGAACATAAAAGATATATTTTATAGTCCATGAACATAATATGTTCGAGTACACGTCAATTTTGAGATACAGAGTATTGAAGTAAAAAAAAAGGTCTTTTCATTATTCAAAGAACGCTTCCAGCGATATTGAATGATTTTATTTCATTTATAACCGAGTTCATTGGGTATTGGTTTCATAATATTTCATGCAATTATTCTAGAAGGGTGCCCAAATAACACCGAGTGAATGTTTTGTATTTTTCAATGGAGCAACTGAAACGAGTTTATTTTCAAATATTTGCCAAAATGACCTTGCCGTGGAATCAAATAAATTATTCGATGTCTTTCACCACCCCAAAAAGATTGTTAGTATATATGTTAATTGAATACTGATTTAAATATAGTTTTCCAATGACTGACTCTTATTATTCTGGTTAAGTGTTCCTTCTCCATCTAAAAACAATACATTCTCGTATTGGCAGGTGTATAATCATTCAGTAAATTTATTTAGTGTCATTGTGATCAGGAGTGAGTCATTTTATGTTGGTTATGATTGGAAAAACTCAACCATATATAATAATTATAAGTAAGTAAGTAGCATTCATTTTCTTCTAAGACAAATGTACATTTGTGTAAGAATGGTCAATTGTAGTAACTTAATCTAACTTAACCTAAAGCTTAAAAACATTGAACACAGAAATACATAGCACCTGAACATTCGTTATAAAACTCGGACAGTGAATGAAAACTTTTTTCAAGTGAGAATACTTGCAAGTTTTTCTTGAACTCATGAGAATTACATTTTGATGTGTTTTATTTTACATGGAAGCCTATTATATATTTGGAGGCCAAGGTATGAATGAGCGTTTGCTGTTATTTTATATTTACGCAGTGAGGCACCTAATAGTTATTTTTTTGTCTTCTTTTGAATGGATCTCTTTTATTTCTTTGAAAATATTTTTGTTTTTGAATACGTAGATGCAAAGTTCCATTATCAGAAGAGACGGTACAGTCAAAACACGTAGCTCTCTAAATATTGCTCTGCATGTTTCATTTTGTTACATTCCAGCAATTATTTCGGAAAGTTTCTTTTTTGCGATGAATACGTCATCGGAGAGCGTAGAGTTACCCCACAAGCATATACCGTATCTCAACGTTGATGCTTCTAAGCTGTGATATACAAGAAGTAATTGATCTTGTAGCAGAATTGGCTTCAAGGCCCTGAGCATATAACCCATAGAATTCAGTTTACTTATGACGGCTTGACAATGACTTTTCCAATCAAGGTTTTCATCTATCATGTTACCTAGAAATTTAGTTGTTTTAATATTCTGTATACCTGTTCCACCTAATTCAATCTCCATTTGCGAACAAGTTTTTTGGCGGGTGTGGAAACGGACTAATTGAGTTTTTTTTATATTGAAAAAGAGTTCATTTGATCCACACCACATTGTTACATTTGTAAGTAAGGATATCGTCATTTGTATCGGAAATTAGTAGAGAGGTGTCGTCTGCGTATATGGTTAAAAATGCTACATCAGTTATCTTATCATTTCATTAATGTACAGTAGAAAGAAAATTGGACCTAGTGCAGATCCTTGTGCAATGGTTTGACAATTCTGAGTGAATGTATACAAAAAGGAGTTGAAATATTATATTATATATATATATATATATATATATATATATAAATTTTGGAATATCAATTAGGAGGATCAACTCAAATAAAATTGAAATCACTCATATATGGAAATATAAATACTCATTTTATATTCTTCCTAATCCACAGTGATGTTACAGGAAAACAACTTTTGAATGAGATGAAAAACTCAATATTATATCAAAATTATGACGATTCTGGACAAGTGCACTCAAAAAAGAGTTGAAATGTACTCAATTTGGATTTCAATTGAACTCCTTGAGTATGGAGATGAACTCAAAAATGATTTGAATCACTCATGGATGGAAATATAAATAACTCATTTGATATATATTCTAATCAATCCGCATTGAGTTGAATGTTACTGAAAAAGAACTCAAAAATGGGATGTACCTAATCAAAAATCACTCTAATAGAGTGAAACATCAACTAAATCGGGCGTGGACCGAAATTGAGACATTATTGAGTGATATTTGAGTGAAATTTCACTCATTGTTTTTTCAGTGCATGAGGAAGAAGTAAAATCAGACACAAAAATCACAAACAAATGCAATTATCGTCGAAACTCAGGACATTACAGCTTGAAGTGGCAAAAACTGCAGGAATCACTAATAGTCCGATTATATCAAATTCAGCTCTTCCAATAATATTGGAGTCTCATAAACTCAGCCTTGGATAAGGCAACAGATATATATCATCGGAAAATGAATGATGCACACTAAACTTATTTCGGTTTGAAGAATATAGGACTAGAGAACATCACCTACATATAGGTCAGTATAGGTATACCTAACCCCTGAACATCGTTCATCTTGGATAATCAAATCAGTGCACTGGGTGAATCCATCAAGTGTTTTCACATTCACGTATCTAACGTGTGGGATTGCGATCACGAAAGAAATGATTCGCCGCATATAAAATTCAATTCTCATATCACTACTCACTAGGTACCTACTCAACGACACTACTGAACATTCTCAACGTTGAGATGAGGACACAGCATCGGCTGTACACCTTCCAAAGGATTACACAAGCCATTCCGAATACAAAAACATTTTTCACAATTATTATCACAGCAACAACCTTGGATTCACATACAATGTCATTTCAAGCACTCTAATAAAGCGAAATCACTATCATCTATGAACGATATTATGAAGGTAAGAATCATCTTTGAAATATAGCAATTCAAAGAGATACCTATACCAATACCATAGTAGTAGAATAACATAAACAAGATGGTCCTATATTGAGTTCAGATTTACGACCTGGAGTCTTTCAAAATCATCAGCGTTGAATAAGGAAACATACATCATCAACACTAAAGATTCCTAATCCATTTGAAATTATTCATTACTCCTGAAAGACCATCTGATCGAATAATTATAGATGAGTGCACTAAGTGATTCCAGTCGTTTTCACCTTGACGTGGTCTAACGTATCTTTGAGATCATGAAATCAATGTATTGCCGTAAATGAAATTCAATTCATATTTCAAGCACTACTAAAAATTCTCAACGTTGAGTGGTCGCATCAGCATACAGCTGTAAAACTCCCAAACGGTTGGACAACCCATCTCGAACAAAACATTATTCACTACTATTATTACAACAACCTCGGATCGAGACACAATGTCATTCCAAGCACTCTAATGAAGCAACCAGTTACATCATCTGAGAAAGATATTCCAAAGGAAAGAATCATCTTTGAAATATGGCCATCCAAAGAAATACCAATAATGGAGAGGTGCTATCATATACAAATTCAATAAATAATCGTCGGAACCCAGGACTTGGAAGCTGGAAGTGGCATATGAACTGTGTGGCTCACTAACATCGGTCTGATAGCATCTAAGATGAAGAAGATTGTGCTATATTAAATTCAACTCTTCCAATTGGAGTCACAATAAAAATCAGCGTTGGATAAGGCAATATCGGGAAATAAACGATGAACACTGAACTTGTTCTGGTTTGAAGAAGTTTGGACTAGAAAATTCCTATTCAATTCGAAATTCATCGATACGACTCATCATCCTTCAGGTTGAACAAGTAAATGAGTAGCCTAGGTGAACTCAGGTGTTTTCACATTCACGAATCTAACCTGTGATTATACGATCACAAAAGCAATAATTCACTACTGCGCATATAAAATTCAATTCATTTTTCAAGCACTACTCAACATTCTCAACGTTGAGTGGTCGCAGCAGCTGTACAACTCCCAAAGGGTTACACAATCCATCTCGAACACAAAACACTATTTACAATTATCATCACAACAACCTCGGATCCACACACAACGTCATCCGAGAAGCACTCTACGGCAAGCCGCTCTTTGTCCCTACCTGAGAGCGCCCCATTGGCGGCTCTTCGCTCCACCCCTCATCGCCTGCCTCCCATTGGCCGGCCAGTGAAGAGCCTTGGAGAGACCCTCGAGTGAAGGACGGCTCTTGAGCGCACTGTAGAGTGTTCAGTGCTCTTGAGCGTTCGCGTGTCTAGCCCCTCAACCTTCCGAAGACTTTTCGCGTCGAGTGCCGGTGTTGGTGAAGTCGTTAAAAGTGGCAGAGGACAAGGAGAAACAGGCCGAGATGCCGGCGGCGACGACACACGACGTGTCGACGGCCGCGGCGTTTTTGACGTGGCCGCCGCTGCTGTTGCATCCGTGGGCCCCGGCGCTGCTTCCTGGGGCTTGGTGCTCGACGGCGATGAGGGCCGCTTTGCCACGGTTAGTTTCCCAGTTGTAGAACACTTTTTCTTCATCGTCACAGCCAATGGATTCAGCAAGAAACATACACAGAAAAAAAAAGTATAGTTCCCCTAACAAAAGTTCCAGTTAGTATAGGCACAACCAGATTTTCTCGCTACTGTAAAAATTTTTCTGGCTCCAATAACAATATTCTGGTTATTGTAACGATTGTTAGCTTGAGAAGGTCATATGGTCATGCCTATACCAACCAGACAGTTTTTTGAGTGTAAGGCACAGGCAAAATTCCCAACTGCAGTGCACTCTATCACAACTCATTTGTGGTACCAAAAAAAAATACTCACAGTATGTGCAAAGTTACATCTGATTCACATACTAGCAATATGAATTATGTCAAACATATATGATACTGAGATGGGTTCACCGCTGATGGAAAAAAAAATTGGAATTTCGTTTTCTAATTGAAGAACAGGAACTCTCTTTTGGAATTCAGCATCAGGTATAAAGTAATGTTTGAATTGCTTCAGTGTGCGCAAGTTCCATATCTGAATCTACTCTTATGGCCGGAACTTCTGTATATTATATATTATATATTCTGGAAGCTGTTAAAACATGACTCAACTTTGGGAACACTCGGTTTATGCTTATGAATCTCCTGAATCTCGAAAAAATCGGATATTCGTCATGGAAAACTAGAAACGCTAGGATTATTAGGATTCTCAGATACAGACTTTTTTTGCCCAAAAACATTTCAAATTTTCAAGTTCTGATGCACCTCCGGACGATATATGATTATTAAAAATAAAAAAAAAAATCGAAGGATATCTTTCTCTCAAATTACTGATATCATTCCACCAGAAAGTTCATTACTATCATAATGATATTATGATTATCAAAATGAATTTTGAATTGATAAAATACATAACATGGTATGCTACTATGTCTCTACATTTTGAATGATTGACAACTGAAAATATCTATGTATAATTCGGAAAGAGTGTTATTAGAACCATTACAAGTGGAGATTTGGATGATAGATAGTGATGGGAAACAATATTGGATGTTTCATTTCAACCTAACACACATTTCAATGCGCGTAACCTACTTCATTTTCAGAAAGAATGTTTCCAATTATCTCAAGATGAACAACCTGCAGTCAATAAGCCAACTGAAGTTTCTCTAGGCATCTCAGCTTATGCCTAATCGAATTCCATACACCCATATTTGCATGGTTTCATGATAATTCATTTTATCGATATATTTCATCAAAGCTACAATTCGAATGCTATTATGTTTCATCATATATAGGAAATGCCCTAATAGAAGATATATAGCTTGGATTAATGTCCACCTCGAATTGATACTCAGACTTGTTATACATCAGACTTGCACATCAATGGCTGATTGAAATGATGAATAACAAATTCCATCAAAAACTTTAACTGGAGCGAAAAGAATAAGCGATCTGTGATCGTTTCAGAACAAATGGGATACCAAAACACAGTATCTCACTCATCTCATCGCACAATATCATTATTTCACATATTTGTGAAATTGCATTCACTCATTCCATTCTATTCTCCACTTGTTGAGTTGAATCATCTCAAAGATAGATCATATTCCATCACTTGCTCACTATGAATAAAACATTGTTAAACCTTCTTGAATCTTGTGAGAATTCTTGTGTCTTTGTTGATGACGTGTACCGTTAACAAATATGCATTTTTTTGTTGAAACTTGGCTGAAAGAAAGTTTTTTCTTTTGTAGGTATGAGCCAATTTGATCTCGATGATGAAGCATGTGTTGATATTCTGTTCTCCAATAGGCAAAAGTTGCATTTGAAATCCAAGTTATAATGTTTCAAAATGTCGTGATGAAACAAAGTTTCTAGTTGTTACCTATCTCTTCGACATGACTGTTCCATATTTTTCAGAACTTTTCGATGGAATAAAGACACATGTGGTTAACTGAGTTAATAATTCCAGAATCATCTATCAATTTATTTTTGATTGATGAACATCATCATGATCTACAGATCCCTATAATAGAAGACTGGTATTTTCGAAATATTCCGTAAACTTTATATCACATTACTTTTCGGTGTAATAAAATCTACAGCGTCAACAGGTAAAATGCTCAGGTATACCTCATTTATTTGTTAATTTGGAAAAACCCATACTTTATAGAATTACAACAAAACTGAATGTACAGACAACAACGAACTTCTCCGTCAAATAAAATTATCTTAAACCCATCAAAACTACAAGTGTATATTGTGGAAAGAAGTGTTAAAGGACACCTGTTTATGGCATTCTAAATTGCTCGGACGTGACTAGCTGCGATTCCTCGAGATTTGCCTCGATTGTCACTTGTCACCTGTGAGAGTATCGGAACCGAAGGTAAAAATAGTCAGGTCTCTTTCACAGTTCAAGCTCATTTACACTACTATGGAGCTTTTTCAATAAAAGAGGAAAGTTAAACTGCTTGCTTCCTGTTTCCCATTGAAAAGATCCGAATGGGACCCTTTTGGCTATGCAGAACATATATTCCGTCAATTCTTTATGATTATGTTCATGAGTAGATGAACGATTTTTATGAAATTGTGTTTTTCATACACCTTACATACAACGTTTTGTGCTATAACCCAGTTACAAGAATGGATATAGTTAATATTATATTCGTATTGTCGTTTTTCATGTCGAAGAAATATTACAAATAAACCTATGAGCGGATATGGAAAGTTGAAATTACGGTGATTCATTTTGAGGAACAAAGAGTTTATATCATTTAGTCCACGGCTCTTATATAAAATATTCATAATAGCCTTGATTATACATATAATAGATATGTTTGCTCAAGCAATATGATATCCATAATTCACTAGTGAATTGATGTCGTTGAACGTGAGATTTTTGTATCTTTATAACGACCAGATGAGATACGGAATGAGTGAAGAGGACTTCTCTTGTAGAACCCGACTTCACTTAGCCCATAGCAAACATTTCTCGAAGGGGTCACTTGTACGAAAAAAATAGCAAAAAGTTAAAGTTCAAAGATTGGTAAAATACCTCTTGCATGAGAAGCATCACTAGTCAGGCAGATATGAAAATTTAGGAGGTCAAACGATGGACTCTTAATTTTTGCATACACGTCGCGTGGGTTTTAAAGGACAAACAAGATGTTAGTCTGTTGACCACGAAAATATATTTCTTGATGCTGTTACTATAGTTTTGGAGCTCGGCCATCTTCAGACACGAATTGTTATAAGAAAGTACCATTGGGGACATGTTCCAAGCAAATGAAATACATTCAAATAGGTGATAAAATGTAATTGGGATTTTTTTAGTATTTGTATCCAAATATATTTGAACATCCAGAGCAGTACATAAGAATAGTGCACTCAAACGATGTCATGCTTGTTGAAATGGAGCATTTTGGAGCAAATGTAGCATACACTTCTGCATCAGATGATAATGCACTTGGTGAATTATTACCTATTTTGATACCTATTCCAGATCTGGATTTCTCTGCAAGAAAACGTCATTCGCTTGATATCAGACGGGGCAAATTGTGCGCCAAATATCACTGAAAAACTGCCAATTATGTGTGTCATGACCAAAGAACGAACTGGGCGAAACCGAATGAACGACCGCTACACTATATAATATATGGAAATTATTAAATACTGTCTGTAAGTTTTTCGGGGAGGTGGTACATTCATTTCTCAGCTTTTCGTAGTATTTTTTCTCCTCCTTTCTAAAAAATGAAGTAGAAGTTATGAAAAAAATTATTTCAATATATTTGTAGTAAGGACAGATTTTGTGATCTGTCCCAAAATGTCACTGCGCTTGAAATTAAATCTTTAGATATTCAAAGAGAGATTTTCTATTCGTCAGTGACACCTTGTTCTTGAGAAATTTGAAAATTCAAATATGTTTGATGAAAATAAAACTTCTACTTATCTCAGTGGACGTTTTGGGAACGAATCTGCTCCCGTTCTCAACACAATTAGAATACTTTTCTTCGCAAAATTTTCCAATGTGCAGTTGGTTTTGACAATGAGAAAAGGAGCAGATTCGTTCCCGAAACGTTCACTGAGATAAAGTAGAAGTTTTATTCACATTTATATTTCCAACTTTCCACAAAAAACCTAGGTGTCACTGACAAATAGAGAATTTCTCTTTTAGGTATCTGATGAAGGTTCAATTTCAAGCTCAGTGACATTTTGGGGCAGATCACAAAATCTGTCCTTGCCACAAATATATTGAAATAATTTTTGATAACTTCTACTCAATTTTTCAGAAACGAGGAGAGAAAATCCCACAAAAAGCTGGAAAATGAAATCATTGTTACCATGATGATCTAATTCAAATTCACAATATTCAATCGTTATAACCACCATATTATCATTCAGATATTGTTATTTTTCATTGAATACTGATTGAAGATACAACATCATCTTCATATTGCGAGTTTATTAACCAATTACCGAATTTTGTCCAAGGAACAGGACCATATTGATTTTGTTGTATTCATGTCATTCTATCGTTCATGAGTGAGGAATTGGGTACTGAAAATTTCTGCGTCTAACTATTTCTTCTGTTTCATGTATCGATGTCATTTTATTTTCGAATTTGGTCTCAGATATCAATTCAATTTTTGTACATGAAAATATGAATCAGTGTTTGGTATATAGGCTGTAGCTGAATGACAACTGCTGCTCAACTAGATCCACGTGAAATGATGAATTGATACCTATAACTATAACCTGCTTCTTTCATTACAGACTACTGGATAGCATGAAGATGGCGGGCACAACAATGGCCAACCAAAGGCAACCGCAATCAGGCTTCGCCATCAGCGATATTCTAGAGCTAGACAGACAAACCAGTGAAGAACTTGATCCTATTTCAACAGATACTTCAATGTACTCACCACAACAAGATATACCCTTCAGTGCGAGGCATCATTGGCTGCATCAATTACAAGATCAATCAGGTATGTTGCTTATGAAAACACTTGGTTCGTCAAAGTTTTCATTCAGTTTATTCAGAACTAGATGACACGACGAACTTCGTATCACCTAAAATTGATGAACTCTGTTCTCGACCCTCACTTGAACACATTTAAATGAAACTGTGGTAAATTTTCACTTATAATACCACGAGAGTACAATTACTATACCGGAGATAATTTAGAGATTTTTCGTTTTCCAATTGAAGCTGAAGTGGTATTCGGCGAGGAAATGTCACATCAAAATATTATCGAAAAAATACTCGGAAAATGTGGTGTCATGCTACTTCCCCCTAGAAGGAGGAGAAAATTTCTGGAAATTTGTTCAGTTGCAATGGTAACGATATGGCAGGCTTTCAATTGGTCGAAAATGTTGAATATCAAAAACTCATATATCTCTTGATTCCAATAGAATCAATGGAGGGTCAACACATCACGATTATTTTCAATTCACTGAAACCCAGTTGACCAGAATATATAGAAGCATAATCACTGCTGAATTAAGAATGTTCCATGATTATCACAATGAAAGATATAGCTTGGATGATTGTCCGCCTCAAATGGAATCACACAAAGATCACGATCGCTCGGTATGGTCGGAAAAGCACAGACGAATTGTGAAACCACAGTATCTCACTGATCTGATAACACAATAATTTCCATAACCTCATTCAATACGGGTATGATATTTCGTGCTGAAAGTTGGTTGAGAAGAAGTTCTCTCTCACTCTCTCGCGATGAAGTTTGATGGTGGGACACTGTGTTTTGTAAAAGGCATGAGTTCCATTTCAGATCCAAGTTGTATAAGTATATTTCAAAATGACGCGATGAAAGAAATTTCCTCTTTTTGACCTTTATTCTGATGATGACTAGGATGCCTCATTTGAATCACGTTGATAAATCGTGTGATGAAACAGAGTTCTGTATAGTGGAACTAGTGATATTATAGATGCAAGATATGTATCAGAAATTTGTGAGTTCAATAGACGATCGTAGGTCCACGCAATCAAAAGCTCGTGAAGAGTTAATGAATAGCACATATAATATAATAACACATATTTTTTTCTGGTCCAAGGCATTCAGGTACCATTTGACTTTGAAATTCACATAGAGCTGTTTCATTGCCTTTGTTCCTAGTGGATTCAATTTATTTGTGATTAATCATCCCCTAGTTGTCGCCATTATATTTTCGAAATACCTAACTGACTGAGAACTGTAAATGGTAGCAAAAACGGTAGCTAGCAGCTGTTCTCAAACCAAACATCTGCTTCTCCGAAAGGCGTGACTCCATCTCTTTGTAACCAATACAGTATCACCACTTTTAGATGAAGAAACTTTGTTCCAGCCCCTGTTCGAGTCATTTACCCTGCTAATATGTGTCTGAACGTTATGTAATTGTTGAACAGGGGCGTATGTCCCCCTCGTGCATCCCTTTAGAATTGAATTCGATATGCTTTCATTGTCATCGATCAGGTCACCAATCATTTGGTCGGTAACTATGTCATTCTTGATGTTGATGGTTACGCACTCACCCCTCGGCTTCATACCCGAGTGAAATAGACTCCCACAGAACAGATTCGGTTCAAAATTGATGAATATGCATGAAGTCTCACGGATCACAAATCAGTGCATGATGCATAGGGTATAAATAATCGCGATTTCAATATTAGCAGCACATTTATACTCTCTGATAGACAACAACACGCATGATGAAGAAGAAGGCGAAACAATCATATTCGTGAACATTCAACGAAGATATTTTTATCTGTTCCGACAAAATGTTGAACGACACTGATATTGAAAAGTGATTCTCACTCAAGGAAGTGATTTTTGTTGTTGGAAGGTCCATTTTTATGTTATTTACTACTCCATATAGAGATTTTTGTTCACCAAACTATATCGTTACAGTTCGAATGTGTAGTGATGTATCATCAAATTATTGGTGAAATAATCGTGTTGAAAACTAATATATCACCATCTCCAATAGTATCCGCGACTTTGCAGTGATTCTGTATTCACGAACAAGTTTGTATCATTTTGAATTTTATATTCTTCAATTTTCATTTTAGCAGCATGAGAGTGCGCGTCTAGGGAGGACAGTGAAGATTTCCAAGATTTGAGAGGTTTACAATAGGGTTTCATAACATTGTAAATATAGGGGACTCGAACGGAAAATGAAAAATAGTTCTGCAGCTTGGTGATTCCAATCTATGCATATCCCATCGTTGGGGATGAGATGATTCAAGGTGAATTTAACATTGAAATTATTCACCTAGCGCAGTTGGGCTATGGTACGAGTGCTCTATCAGATGTTGGTACAGCAAACAATTGTTTTGAGAGGATAGAATTGTTAGGCGAGGAGAGGTGAATGTCACACCCACATATATATCACATATATACTGGTTTGTTGTGGCGTGTTGTAAGAAAAGGTTGATGGTGACTTGGTTCAGGAGGATTTGTTTACGGTGGAAGAAGAAAAGTATTTTTGTCAGAGATCCGGAGAATTGAAAATCTCACAATTTTCTAAGTATTTCGCTGTATGTCGATAGAGAGTTGGATTCATGAGGTCAAGAGTGTACTTGACTCGATATTGGTTGAGAATAGACGAAAGAAGGGCTAAAATGAACAGAGCGGCATTCATCATACTCTCGTTGTGTAATGATACACAGTCACCGTAACAATTCTGCCCTTGTGGATGATGAAATTCTGAAATTGTGAATTTCAAATTGCAACTTCTGTGAATCTTTTCACAGTCTTCATATATTTCGTCACTAAATCTTTCACATGTGTTTTGGAAGGGAACAGAGAAATATACTTCATTGTTTGAGAATCAGAATTTCTTATTGAAAAAGCATATAGTTGTTGAGATACAGATAAAAGTGTATAACAAGTCATACAGTGTGGAACTGCCAAATGGAAAAAAATCGATAACGAATAGATGAGAGCGTGTTGGGAAAAACATACAGTGTGGAACTGCCAAATGGAAAAAAATCGATAACGAATAAATGAGAGCGTGTTGGGAAAAACGCTTGGACACGTCGATTTGTATTCAAATGCACATTCTCTTTGAAAAAATGATTATATAGGGTGTGTCATGTGACGGTGGCCGATACCAACTTCCTCATTTTAAATACAACCCCCTGTATATTATCAGTTTTTCGGATTTTTCAGAAAATTCTAGACATAATTCATGTATAATGTTCCATACCTATCTTCAACTGTTTCGAAAATATTAATTGTTTCCAGATGTATTATAAAAATAAACATAAAAAAAAGATTATTTTATTTCACAAATAATATGAAAAAACAAAAAAACAAAAAATTTCAATGTGTGAGATGTTCAAAATGTTCGCCGCGAACATGCTGAGATGTTGAGTAACGTTAGAAGACATTTCTATACCAGATTAGCATGTTGCCAAGACGTTCGCGGCAAAATTTTAAACATATCTCACATTGAAATTGATGTTTTTCTGTTTTTCCTTACATTTTTTGTAGAATAAAATAATTTTTTTTTCACGTTAATTCTTGTAATACATCTGAAAACACTTGATATTTCCGAAATAGTTGAAGATAGGTATGGGACATTGTAGATGAATTATGTCTAGAATTCTCTGAAGAATCGAAAAAACTAATGATATACAGGGGGTTGTATTCAAAATAAGAAAGTTGGTATCGGCCACTGTCACAT
Source organism: Gastrophysa polygoni (assembly GCA_963576655.1). Lineage (NCBI taxonomy): Eukaryota > Metazoa > Arthropoda > Insecta > Coleoptera > Chrysomelidae > Gastrophysa > Gastrophysa polygoni. Next base: position 34,551,734 of record OY755084.1, on the reverse strand, counting down.
GACACACCCTATATAATCATTTTTTTTCGAAAAAAAAGCGCATCTGAAAATACAAATCGACGTATTCAAGCGTTTTTCCCACCACGCTCTCATTCAGTCGTTATCGAATTTATTACATTTGGCTGTTCCACACTGTATATATCTGAAAGAACATATATAGAATGAGATTCATAAAAATCTCAGGACAATAAACAGTAAAGATCGAAAATTGAAGTGAACAATTGTTATAGGAGATCAATATTATATATAGTACATAAAATGGTATGTTGAAGTCATATCAGAGTTTCATTGTGAAATTCCTCGAAAGGGCATCTCTCACCGGTTTTCTGAATTTTCTATGACCTTGTATAGAGTTTAGTTCATTATGGGCGTATGGTTATATATTATCTTGAAATATTTTCAAATTATTTTGTCAATCGGGATTTCGGAATATGCAATACTTTTTTTCCTTCTTCTTCTTCATCGGGTCGCATGAATTTTTTGTACCGTCGTCTCAGCCATTTATTTTTTGCGAATCAAACATACCGTTTACAATATGAATAAACATGACAGAGTGAGGATTCCTATGGTTGAAAACAGTGGTCTACATGACTTTCGCACACCCACCTTGCCTAAGTATCTCATCACACGTTTCTGTAGAGTACAAACATTGAATGAAAAAGTTGTTGGCGACAATATCCCCGAAAAACATTTAAGTATGAAATATCTATCGTTGTAGGTATCGCGCCGCCACTTCAGCCACAGCACCCCGACCACCTCCACCACCCTCAAATCCCCCTGCCTTCGCTCCACCCGGCCCAACTCAGCCCAGACAGCACCAGCCCCGCCATCTCCGAGCGCTCCAGCGTCGACCCGACCTCGATTTCCGAGCACGAGCCCGCGGGCTCGATCCCCTCCACCGACGCCCTCAGCGACAACGAGATCGAAGACCAGGAGGAGGCGAAAGACGGCTCCGAGGGGCCCGGCGGCTCGCAGAAGAAGCGGAAGCGGAGGGTGCTCTTCTCCAAGAGCCAGACCTACGAGCTGGAGAGGCGGTTCAGGCAGCAGAGGTACCTTTCGGCGCCCGAGAGGGAGCATCTGGCGTCCATCATCAGGCTGACGCCGACGCAGGTCAAGATTTGGTTCCAGAATCATCGGTGAGTTAATATGATATTTCGTCGTCAATCTTACAAAGTGACGTAACTCAAAAATTGCCGATTTTGCACGGAAAGAAAGAATTCGTTGATTCAAGCAATATTTACTTCGATCAACCAAATAAAAGTGTCATATATGCACGACAAAATATTATGTTGAAACGAGTAACATTTGATATTGTTTCAAGAGCGAATTCGAGGTTTCAGCCAACTAAATATCCTTTGGATGAACAATATATCATTGTCCAACCAACCTCATTATATTTTATTTCAACGCAGAAATTGATTCGATCCAATTCATTATTTTGCGGATAGGAATGCGTAAAATGTTTGGATCTACCAATTTCATGATCATATCAAGACAATCTTTTGTTTGGATTCATACATACTTCCGAATCAGTGAAGTAAATATTTTGTTGAATCGACTCTGGTGAAAGGTTGGATGAAATTTGCTCATCATTGGATTGACAAAATGTGTCATTCGATCGGACCATTATTCCGATTCAATTTAATTACCTCTCTTGGTCTACTACAATTCGACGACTTTTCGGACTTCAAGACATTGTCGAAAGAATCACGTATTCTGAATATCAAAACCACAGAAAATGGAGAATCATTCTAATGGAATGATATTATGGAGTTGAAAGTATCTAAACATAACCCAAAAACAATATTTTTCGAAACTGGTCATCTAGAGAAACATATAAATCATTGTAACTAAAACGACTCAATAATTTAAGGATCTCAGAGAAGTTTCTGTCCAAGAGCTTTTTTTTTTTTTTTTTTTTTTTATCTGTGGACAACACGAAAGGGAAACCTATGATGTTCGAGGAACATCGTGTTAGCCAGCGGTGGAATTTTGGGAAAGAAGGAAGGTGTTGGAATTTTTCTTGAATGTTTGGAGGTTGTAAGCATCAGGAAAGACTTCACTAGGCAAAGAATTCCACAACTTTGCCGTTCTATTGATGAATGATGCTTGGTATAGCGATGTTCGACAGGTCTCGAGCCTGACAGTGTAGGGGTGACCAGCTTGAGCTCGTCTGGTTTGTCTACTAGGAATCGCGCGTGGTGGTATAATAGATGATATTTCCGTTGAGCACCGACCGGGAAAGTACCTATAAAAAAGGCAGAGATCGCCGACCTTTCTACGATGATCTAGAGAGGTCAATGATTTGGTGAGTGTTGTATCATCGACTAGGCGAATAGCTCTCTTCTGAATTGAATCTAAGAGCTTAAGCGTATGTTTGGGGGCTGAGCTCCAAACATGTGAGCAGTACTCCAGGACAGGTCGAATTTGTGCTTTGTAGATCATAAGCAGTTGCTGGGATGTGAAGTATCTCTTCGCACGGAAAAGAAAACCGAGTTTTTGTGAAGCAGTCTTCGCAATGGACCTCACATGATCGTCCCATGAGAGAGCACTGTTGGTGGTAACACCCAGCAAGGATATTGACGACCTCATAGGAACAGTGGTACCCGACATCATCAAATTGGGCATTGTGTGATCAGCCTTCTTGGTGAACATACAAGCTTGAGTTTTAGTTGCATTGAACTGTACTAGATTCTCAGATCCCCATTTCAGAATTCTTGTCAGATCCTCATTTAAAGCATCAACCTGTCTTCGCCTTGCACCTCTGGCCTCATTGGATGATATAGGGGCTCTAGAGGAAAAGGCGGAATGAAGTGTACTGTCATCCGCAAAGCTATGAACTGGGCTAGAGGTCACATTCAACAAATCATTGATGTGGAGCAAAAACAAAGTTGGTGCCAAGACAGAGCCTTGTGGAGCACCAGCATTGATCGTCATTGTATCAGACGAGACCCCGTCTACCACCACGTAGAGTGATCTATCTGCAAGAAAACTCGATAGTAAAAGACACAGTTGGGGCGGCAAACCATATGACGGAAGTTTCGCTAGGAGGCCTTGGTGCCAAACTTGGTCAAATGCTTTGGAGATATCCAAGGCTACAGCCAGAGACTCCCCATGTTTCTCTATTGACACCTGCCACTTTTGTGTCACATAGGCAAGCAGATCTCCAGTTGACCTCTGGTGACGAAAGCCATATTGCCGGTCGTTCACGATTCTTGAGCTCTCTAGATATCGGATGAGCTCGATGTTGATTGCTTTTTCCATTACTTTAGAGATCACAGATAGTAGTGCAATCGGTCTATAGTTGTTAGGGAGTGTTTTCTTGCCCTTCTTTGGAATCGGTTGGACCCTAGCTTTCTTCCAGTTAGAAGGAAATACGCCGAGTTTGTACGAAAGGGTGAACAACCTGCAAAGAACTGGTGTTAGTTCTGGGGCACATTTCTTGAGAACAATAGGCGGTATTCCGTCAGGCCCCATAGCCTTCTTGACGTTGAGGCTAAGCAGAATGTGTCTGATTGTGCGTTGCCGGAAGACAATTTCCGGCATACGGTTATCGATGGTAGCGACTTTCGGAAGTTCCTGGCCTCGTGGATCCAAGGTAGAATTGTCTGCAAACATTTTGGCGAAGGTGTTGGCTTTTTCATGAGGTGTTATAGCCAATGTATTATCATCCTTTGTGAGGGGAGGAAATGAGCTAGAAGTGAAATTTCTCCCGATTGCCTTGGCAAACGTCCAAAATGAACGGGAACCATTTGGACACTCTATGAGCTTCGATCTTATTTTCGTGTTGTATGCCTCTTTAGATTCATCTATCGTTCGATTGCATGTATTCCTAGCTTCAACATATTCAGCTCTAGTTTGAGGGCTTGGGTTTCTGCGCCAACGACGGTATGCTGCTTGCTTCAGTGCGACAACCCTAGAACAGGTTCTATTGAACCATGGTTCACTAGTGGTTCGTGATTTGGTGCTATGTGGTATGTAAGTTTCCATTCCCAGCATGATGATTTCCGAGATCTCTTCAGCACATTGCGTAGGATCTCCCGATTCAAAACACATTCTCCTCCAAGGAAACTCAGAAAAAAACATGCGAAGGCCATCCCAGTCGGCTGAATTGTAATGCCAAACAGTGCGTGGGGGTGTTGGACTGGTTCGCGGAGTGATGTAAGGACATATCGTGGAGATGAGTGTGTGGTCTGAGTTTCCTAGTGGTGCACGGACTTTCACTTCATACGGTTCCGGATTGTTAGTGAGGAACAGGTCGAGCGTATTGGCATAATGATTGCTGATGTCAGGGATCCGAGTGGGTTCGTTTATCAGTTTCTCAAGACCATAGGTGATAGCGAAAGCCTCAGCCAGACGTCCTGAGTCGTCTGTTTTGTTCGAGAATTTGAGCCAGGTGGAGTTGTGGACATTGAAATCCCCCATGATGATGATTTCAGCTGCTGGGTGATTCTGTTGGATGAAATCAAGTTTCAGAGGAAGAAAGAAGGAGTTGGTTCGTTTGGTGATAGATAAAGGCAGCAGATGAACTTGGTCTGTTTGTGGTTATCGATCTTGAGCCACATTACATCGAATTCTTTCGGTTCCAGTTCCTCCTCACGATGGCATGAGAGATCATTTCTGGAAAAGAGACATAAACCTCCTCTGAATCTGAAACGGGTATGCAGCTCATATCCAGGGCAGAGCATATAGGTCGTATTAGTTGATGAGTTGACCTGCGTCTCAGTTAAAGCCAGTATATCTGGTTTCTCAGCCTGTAGATGGTAATGAACATCGTTTATATTTTTGTTCAGACCTCGGATGTTACAAAGGTCTATTTTTAAATTCAGATGTTTCGATGGTGAACCCCCTCGAGCACCTCTCGCCCGGAAATCCGAATGGAGAGGTATTTTACTTCCGGAGTGTTTTACCCTAGGAGAATTCATCATCTAGATTTTTCTTCAGCTGAAATGGGCGGTTTGGGTTGGGAATAAGGAGATAGGGTATGGGGATATGACCGGAAGCATCGACCAAATACTGAAACATGAGAGTTACCCATTTCACAGCACCTCTGTCGATGTGGTGGTGTCGCACCGGGCGACACACACAAGTTAATAAAATATATCAGAAGAAAAATACTCCGATCTGCAATCCCTTTGCACTGGGAATACTCCAGTTGTCAGGTTGCAAGAACACCAATTATTTTTTAGATCACTTCCACATTGAATATGTATTAGTTATATTATACATTCCACAGAGGCAATCTTTCTTTGAGCGTATTCCATGTTCCAAGAATTATATAATATTCTTTGTATTTATTATGGAAAAAATATTTTTATTTTGAATTTTGTGACCTGGTATATTTTTTATTTCTTCAGGGTCGATAGAACATGTTTTTTTTTCCATTCATTAGTTTTTTTAAAACCAATGGAATACATTTTTGACAAAACCTTTATCGGACGTGAGTGGTTATACAATAGGATTATCTAGTCTCACAAATAGTCGTAACTCATGTTTTTTTCAAAATCTCAACGTCACTCATATTTTTTTTAATGTTCCCATAAACAGTCAGGTAGAGAGAGTCCAGACTCTATGTATACCAAAGGTCATCCTAATTAGATATCTTCATCATCATTTTTTAATCACCTGAAGATTGCATAAAACTTCAAACGGCTCTTGAAAAATCAGATGAACTGAGTTACGTCAGTTTGTGAAATTGACGACGATTTGTCTGCCCCGTCTTTCGATACTGAACAGCGACACTAAACAGCGTGAGAAGGCAAATCAGCCGAACGATTGGAAAGATGAATATTTTCCATTCTGGTTGGAAACGGGAGCAGAACAGTTCCCGAAACGTCCACCTTTGAGATAACTAGAAATATTGATATTCGTTCATGATACATTTGTCTTAAAATTTTATGAAAAACAAGTTGTCGACTAGGCATTCTGAATATAGATGCATTGATTTTCGAAATATAATATGTAACTTCCAACTATGACAATTATTTCCTTGTTCAAACTATTATGAATATCATCTATTGAAAACTCATTGGATTACTCCTTCAAGTTCACCTTAAGGACTGTTATTTTCCACATTCATGTTCAGGGTGTTTTTTTTTCAAAATTCCTCCAATGAAGCCTCAAACATATTCCTCTGACCAAACTAGTCAGATTATCAAAGTCAGAGAAGTTGGACAATTCACTAGAACTTATCAATAGCCATTCAGTCGAAGGGATTCTGCATCAATGAAGTATCAACATAATCAACGACCATTTTGTTGTCGATGAATATTGTGTAACATAAGTACGTTGGAATATTCAATTGACGTATTCATGAGATAGTTTTAATCAGAAAAGTCTTTATGAACTTGTGTCCGGAAATGCTTCGTTTCGGATATACAGGGTGTTGAAATTTATTTTTTTGTTCGCTTTTTAAACATAACTTTTGCGATTGTCATGATCTATTTCGAATTGTCCTAACATTGTTGACAGTGAACTTTTGGTACTTTTTATGAATGAACCTTATTCCCACACCTTTTCCAAGTAACGAAGGTACACCTCCTCAACAACGCTGGAGGTGATCGTTTTCGAGATATTTATAATTTTCTATATTGATGCATGTTACTTAGCTCCTAGGGCGATAAGTGGAGTTGCTGGGAACATTACAAAAACTAAGTTTGTGGTGGGTATCGTCGAAATGAGCTCCCTAAACAACTAATCTACAATTTCTGAACTTTTTGATTGTATTATTGCTGATCTTATTCTTACGTTAATTCACCGAAATCTGACTTTTTTGGTGAGACGAATATGTTCAAGGATCCATTGAAGATATTTTACAATCCACCCTGTGATTTGAAAGTTTTTTTCCTGAATATAAATGTGGAAATCAACCACAAGCAATCAACAATCATTCCATCAATGTGTATTAGTTTGAATTAGTTGGCCGTAGCACAATGGTCAAGGTGTTCGAATCATTATAGAGCTGCCGGAACGGTAGTGAGTTGGAACCGGGCCACGACTATCAATTTTTCATTGGAATTAAATAGATTCAGCGATTTCAATCCTGACATCGATCTGATAGTACCGATACACGGCTACCCAGGAGTGGTTGGTGGGGTCCAATATAAATCACTTCTCGCTCTTCTCAACCCGTTCAAGCTTCGGCTTATGGGATGTTGGATTCCGACGTTGAAGAAGCGATTGATAATAAAGAAAAATGTATAATTGTAATAGTTCGAGTCATAGTCACATATTGAAGATATTACATTCAAAACTTCAATGTATCTATTGTCAGAATACCTAGATATCGAGAAACCTGGAAATTGGGTAATATACGCAAGTGAACACTGACATATATTCTTGACATCAGCCGGAAGAACATCCAATCGATTGATACATTCTACCCTTCTTATTGATAGTTATTGAAAAATCAGAGTGCATTATGCTATAAACACGAGATTTATATAACATGATTATCTATGAGTACCATTTATTGATGATATATGAATCTGAAATACCTATACAAATAGTTTATTTGTACCAGAGATAACATTGAGAGGATATCTACCTAGACCATATCTCTCTTCAATTTTTGATTTCAATTATTTAATCGATTCAACAATGGAAACACTACCTAGTGAGGAAAGTATATTCAAATGTTATATCAAAACTCCTCTTAATTTCATCCTTATATCTTTACATTCTTCACCGAGCAAAATATGAAAATGAATTGGCCGAATCCATAGGACGAGTAATCTCATCTGATTCGGTTTGTGTTAAAATTTCTAGTTTCCAATAAAACATCTTGGATGAACATAAATATCTTGGATGGATAAAAAAATATGTTACAGAATTTGAAGGAATATTTGTATCTGGAAATTTTATTGTTTGAACTGAAAAAAACCCTGAATCAGTATTTATTTCGTTGAACATCGAATAATATACTGTCGAATTCAACCAAAATATACCTCATGGTGAAAAAATTCAGGTTATAACATGATTTTGTATAAGATAACAAACATTGTTAATTAACTAAACATTGTTAATAACTAACATTATGAAAACTTATATTCTGAAAATTCTTTTGTGATATAGGGTATATTTTCAAGGAAAAGTTGCTCAACACTCACGTTTAGCATCACAGTTGATATTCTATTTCAATTGATAGGTTATTATTGAATTTGTCTGCATTATACATAAAAGAATTTTCAATTCGGCTATTCTGACGGGTGATGACACCCTGATCGATCCTGTAAAGACATATGTTTTCTTACTAGGCAAACCATATTGAGAATGAATATTCCAGAAAGAGAGTGAGAATGATAATATGCTCTTTAAATGATAACTGGCACGAGGGTTTACTTTTTTTTGTGATATGAATATTGATTAAACTGCTCATTGTTGCGAGTACCCCAAAATGTGGGTTTCAATCAATGCATAATACACCATTTTCGAAGAGGACACCTCTAGTTCTCCAGCCACTACTCGCAGCGCAAAGCATCCTGAGGCTGATTTACGTGAACTTGTTGATATGATCTCAAAAGTTCAATTCAGAGTCAATCTAACCTCCTGAAAAATTGACTTAATCAACAATTGGTATCAGTTTCATTTCCATATCCATATTGATATTGATGTCACGTAGAATCGTATTGAAAGACATAATATTTGTTCTCCTAATGTTGAACATCAGCTTATATACCCTCACCATATATTTATGTATACCAATACTATCCAACATATTCCTTATGTGTCTATTGACATAATGATGTATTTTTTCCACCTTGGAAGAAAGACTCTTTTTCACTGCCATAATAATTCACGAAATGAACATGAAATGATAATTTTTGAAGGATTTATTTTTAATAGAGTCAGTTAATAATCAGATTAGATTGAACGTTAGATATTTCTTGAAGAATTGATAGTTTGAAAGAAGATGAAAAATCCAATATTTTGTATTTCCTTCTAACTGGAAAAAAGCTAGGGTCCAACCGATTCCAAAGAAGGGCAAGAAAACACTCCCTAACAACTATAGACCGATTGCACTACTATCTGTGATCTCTAAAGTAATGGAAAAAGCAATCAACATCGAGCTCATCCGATATCTAGAGAGCTCAAGAATCGTGAACGACCGGCAATATGGCTTTCGTCACCAGAGGTCAACTGGAGATCTGCTTGCCTATGTGACACATAAGTGGCAGGTGTCAATAGAGAAACATGGGGAATCTCTGGCTGTAGCCTTGGATATCTCCAAAGCATTTGACCGAGTTTGGCACCAAGGCCTCCTAGCGAAACTTCCGTCATATGGTTTGCCGCCCCAACTGTGTCTTTTACTATCGAGTTTTCTTGCAGATAGATCACTCTACGTGGTGGTAGACGGGGTCTCGTCTGATACAATGACGATCAATGCTGGTGTTCCACAAGGCTCTGTCTGGGCACCAACTTTGTTTTTGCTCCACATCAATGATTTGTTGAATGTGACCTCCAGCCCAGTTCATAGCTTTGCGGATGATAGTACACTTCATTCCGCCTTTTCCTCTAGAGCCCCTATATCATCCAATGAGGCCAGAGGTGCAAGGCGAAGACAGGTTGATGCTTTAAATGAGGATCTGACAAGAATTCTGAAATGGGGATCTAAGAATCTAGTACAGTTCAATGCAACTAAAACTCAAGCTTGTATGTTCACCAAGAAGGCTGATCACACAATGCCCAATTTGATGATGTCGGGTACCACTGTTCCTATGAGGTCGTCAATATCCTTGCTGGGTGTCACCACCAACAGTGCTCTCTCATGGGACGATCATGTGAGGTCCATTGCGAAGACTGCTTCACAAAAACTCGGTTTTCTTTTCCGTGCGAAGAGATACTTCACATCCCAGCAACTGCTTATGATCTACAAAGCACAAATTCGACCTGTCCTGGAGTACTGCTCACATGTTTGGAGCTCAGCCCCCAAACATACGCTTAAGCTCTTAGATTCAATTCAGAAGAGAGCTATTCGCCTAGTCGATGACACAATACTCACCAAATCATTGACCTCTCTAGATCATCGTAGAAAGGTCGGCGATCTCTGCCTTTTTTATAGGTACTTTCATGGTTGGTGCTCAACGGAAATATCATCTATTATGCCACCACGCGCGATTCCTAGTAGACAAACCAGACGAGCTCAAGCTGGTCACCCCTACACTGTCAGGCTCGAGACCTGTCGAACATCGCTATACCAAGCATCATTCATCAATAGAACGGCAAAGTTGTGGAATTCTTTGCCTAGTGAAGTCTTTCCTGATGCTTACAACCTCCAAACATTCAAGAAAAATTCCAACACCTTCCTTCTTTCCCGAAATTCCACCGCTGGCTAACACGATGTTCCTCGAACATCATAGGTTTCCCTTTCGTGTTGTCCACAGATAAAAAAAAAAAAAAAAATCTCAATAAATCTTCTATAAATGTTGTATTTTATATATAAAATTCATGATTTCTGGGCACATGAGAGTGTTGATTTTTATCGAAATTTTCTCAAAAAAAAACACTCATTTTACGCACTTATTAAATTATTATTATTATTATTATTATTATTATTATTATTATTATTATTATTATTATCGGTATAATACCAAATAATTGTATGATGCATAGCTGGTTGATTGAACAAAAAAGTCACCTCTCGATATGTAAAATATGATATACCCACATAGTATCATAATCTTTTCATTCTAGATACAAGACCAAGAGGGCACAGCATGAAAAAGGAATGCACGAACACCAAAGCAACACCTTGCCTTCACCGAGGAGGGTAGCAGTTCCCGTACTCGTCAGAGACGGAAAACCCTGTTTAGGCAATAATCAAAAACCAGAGAATATGCCTTTGCCAGGACCCATGATGATGAGCGCCCACCACAGTAATCATCCTCTGCTGTATGGACACCAGCCGAGAGTGTGGTGGTAAACATATCGATTTCCAAATTTATCGATTATCATTCAGACGGTTTTACGGGAACTGATACTGAATTGGAGAAATCTCATAGGAATTCGAAAACACCATATATAACGTACAACGTCTATACTATTCATCATGATAACTATCGAACTGAAATATTTCTTTTTGTTCCCTTCCAAGACGAATATTTTTTCTTCACAATGGCAGTATAGTATTAGTGTTTTCGGGATATCTCTAGTTCTGTTATCATTGCTTTCGAAATAATGAAATTGTTATCAAAAATTAGTGATACTGCTACTAGTTGCGAACATTGGGACTGAGATAAGCTTTGGTTTCTGGTGTTTACGTGACAATTCTATCAGTTACCACGTGTCATCGTTAATATATCACTTGATTGATGATGATCACTTGATAAAGATAAGTTTTTGGTTGAATGATAATGAGTACCTTCAGATACGTTCACAATCTTATTGAAAAATCAGAATTATTCGTCTCCCTTGAGAATAGCTTGGTTCACATTAGTCGAGTAAGATGTATATTGAAGTCTGAGCTGCAATAATGTGAAATCAATATGAAATGTTGAGAGAAAAAAAAATGATTCCACTCACAAAGAAGAACAATTCTGCAACAAATTCACTTCGTCCTCTCAACTGGATTACGCCTTTACGAATGATCATAGAGGAGGCATCAACTGATACTTGTTCAGGCATTCCCATCAGAATAGTACCAACTTTGTTGGGTTTCACATCAATATTGTTCGAATAAAAATCACCAATTCGATTGAATCATCATTAGTTCACTGATTGATTGAAGTGTAATCTATTCGCTTCTGAAAGATAATATAATACATATAATATCATCCAATTGGTATTCTTCTAGTATCAAGTGATTTGAAACCATCAAATTTGGTACCATTCAAATGAGAATGTCGAATCGCCTAAAACTGACTCCCTCCTCCCCCTATGATGATTCGAAGAAGGGTCAAGGGGATGACGTGAATGAATATGAATATGTTTCATATTTTTGAAGTATGTCGTTGGTTTTTTGATTTCAATCTATCCTAACAACTCAATGTACCTCCACTGTGTCCCAACTGAAACTCATCACCTTTTTCATCTCGGAAATACTCGCAACAATTGTAAAACGTTCAGGATCATCGACTTTTATTTTGAGTCAGAATTCTCTCGCTCTTTCTACTTCTGAATCTTTTTGAATGGAATTGGATCACGAATACAATGACGCAATGCGATATGTGTTATCACGATGTTTTTTTTTGCATTTTTAGGAATGTTATCATCTCGAAGCCAATTCAGATCCATACATATGTATGATTAATTCCACACATTCCTCAATTCTTCTGGAATTACTGCACGACTATTATCATATGGACGATTTTCTCACAATTGTGAATCACAATTTTCCTTCAATCTAGAATTTGGTGAAACATAAAATGCCCTTGTTCTGTACCGCATCGACTTTCTTAACGAGGTGCTATGAAATCGGGAAAAAGTTTTATGCGTGTACAAAAATCGTGTGAAATTGAGTGTACGATACTCCCGATTCAGAGAAATAAATCTATCGATCGCTAAATGTATTTATATATGGATCTTTCTATACTCATCTGAATTATATTTGAAATGAACTTGGGATTTCTGGATCCTCTCATATTGGCATAAAGGTGACAATTGGAAATATCTGGCAGGTCATTTGATGTCATATCATGTCATGATAATCTGGAGATTCATCTTACTTTCAACGAGTCCTCCTCATTTCGTTGGACCGGTACTCAATTCTCAGATGCCAATTTCACATAGAGGATCAATATAACGTAGCCTCGTGACTTTTTGATATAATGATAACCTATTTGAATCTTTGAGCGGTTTTCACTTTTTTCTATGATTTCGGAAATGAGGCAGGTTCAATGTTTCAGAGGAGTCACAGTGTATATTCACTTTTCTATTCTTTGGTTTACTCGACTTGCACAAATGAATGAAATCAATTACGCGGAGTTTTACTTCAATATTCTGATTACACTCTCACACATTTTTTTACTATTCTTCTGAACGTTTTATTGCAAATGGTGTTCATTCACCATTGGAGAAGAGGACATACTGGTTATCTCGTTTTTGAAGATCTTCCTGAATATCTTAAACAAATCTGTTGAGAGAGAAGAGAATCATTATAAATAATCAGTGCTATATTAACTTTGTATCATTTATTGTAATGAGTTGAACAATCTAGTCAGTGATTATTGTGTCCCCAATAATTCAATAGAAATACTACATAATAGTGTTCATATATATCTGTGGGCAGTTTGTTTTTTCTTTATATGCTGTAAATAAATAAAGATATAGAAATGTATATGTGTAAATAGTTGAGAGTAGATTTGTGTATAGAATAGATAAGGCAAACAAACTTCACTGACTGTGTTATCACACTATTTGTTTTCTCCTGGTGTACAAAAAATTATTTATTGAAGACAAATAAAAGATATTCCATTGAGAAATATATGTATTTTGATTCTTCATAACTTTCCACTCCACATATTACCTATAATGTCGTTCTTCGCTTTCGTAATGATAATATGAAGGACGATCGAGGAGGTTCATGCTGAGTTGGAAAAGCAAATCTCAATCTCTGTATGAGTACGATGTATCCAGTTTTCGATGCTTTCATCGAATTTGTCGATCTGTGTTTTTGATAGATAGTTAGATACAAGGCGAAATTGATAATTCTCAGTTTTCGAACTCCTCCCATATCTTGGTTACTCTTCAAATTATCGGCAGGATGACAACAGTACCTTATAGTATATTCCTACACGTATAATACAATGGAGTAATCCTCTCATTTTCATAAGCAGATATTTGGTAGAAAATGGGGAAAACATTTTATCACAAATGGGACAGACACTCTGTATATTGCTCTAACAGTTCGATTCAGATTTTTCCAATCTGATAGGAGATATGAAATAGTATACATTTTTATCATTGTTAATGCTTCACTCCAACATTCAATTCCCAATACGTTGGAATTCGTTTTATAAAAAAAAAAAAATAAAGACTCGGTCCGATGGAAATTTTACGAATTTTCCGCAAGTTCTACATATGCTAGGTGTAATATTGAATATCTCATCAAATCTGGACTTTATGATAAGACGGGTTGAAAATACAGGGGTGGAATAGCTTTTTTTGACACGAAAACATTCGGTTTGAAACATCGCATATTTTTTGAAAAATTAAATATGTATATTAGTTCATTACTTATCCGTCTAGTACTCAATTCTGGATTTTCTTCAATACGGTCTAAAATTTCTACTTCGACTTCGGGAATCCTTACATAACGCTGTCTTCCATAATCACCAGTTCTAGGAGCAAAATGACCGGTCTCCCGAAGACGTCTCTCAACTGCAGCAAAGGTTGGGTGGCTTGGTACGCGACGATTTGGAAACTTTGCCGAATACACCCTCACACTCTCTCGACCATTTCCTTGACAATATCCGAATACCAATAACATATCGGTGTATTCTTCATTGGTGTATTGTACGGCCATGGTAAATCAGAAAAGTCCGATATCAACAATCAACGTCAATAAAATTCGACAAATCAACACAGATGAAACTATGTTTTCGAGCAGATAATAATAGTCTTCAGAAAAAAAAACCAGTGCTACTTATTTTCAATAGAAATAACCTATGCAAAAAGTACATCTCAACTTTTTGCGTCGTATAAATCTTTGTATACGTGAAAATGGTGAACATTTTGAACAATTTTTATGAAATATCTGTTAATCGTTTTATTATTAATTATGCTCTAAATCACTAAAATTAAAATTTTGTCGAAACCATGAGAGGAATCGACTTTTGTCAAGAGTACCTTTTTTGTAGTGAATGAGTTGAATAATTTAGATTTCATATTGAAACTAATTTTTTTCCATTGGCGTAGGAGTTTTAGATGTTTATTTACTGAAAAAATCAAGTTCTACGCCCATGGAATGATATTCATTATGATTATGATATGAGTTTCATTGCCCGATGAGTCTATGCCAACGTACCAAATTTGAAAAAAATCTCATGAGCCGTTCAAAAGTTATGAAGCAAAATCGATTTGAAAATTTCAACTTCAGAGCTGTCTAGCGCCCAAACTAAGCAACTTTTTACTGAGGTAAGTTTGCTTGTATCGAATTGTTTTGGTCTGAAGAATATGTGGTAGCTTTTTGTAAAGACCTTTTAAGGACACCCTGTATATTATATATACATACTATATATTTTGAAAAATCAGAATTCCTCCAGATATATCCAAAGAAACCGAAATTGTGAAACTATGAATTATGTAATTGTGTGCATGATGGCGATTCTGCAGTGCGAATTTCAAAATTATCGTCCATTCCATGTACATTCTGTATTTTTTCAAATATACAGTTTCACAGTGGAAAGGATAGATTTGGACGTGAGAAAATATTTTTCCTACGAAGAATGAACCGCATCAAAGAAGTTTTTTTTTTATCAAATTAAACTTTTGGAGAAAGCCTATAGGTAGTTGACCACAATATTATATCAGAATAAATTTTTGGCGAAGGAAACGGGTTGACATCAAAATTATTCAGCTGTTTATCTGTTAGTTATATAAATAAGATAAAACCAACCTTCTGCCGAATTTCTTGCTCACTTCAGCCCCAGAAAATCAAATGATGCGAACAGGATTACTGTGGGTATTTCGAAACTCATCTGAAAATATTGGTTGTGAAACTTTTTTCCTGAATCATCAGGATTCGTTGTCAACATTTCATATTATTCCGGAAAGAATTTTCTCGATAGAATACCCTGTATATTATATTCGAAGATACTATATTATATATATTTTTCCATTCCATTCCAAAAATACGGTTTATTCCCTTGTTTCAAGAGGCTAGGAATGATAGGACCTGGCGCCATTTTGGTTATTCACCTATATTATATGTAGATTTTCGTGGATTCACAATTCTTTCATATCTTTCCGAATAACTACATTGGTAGAGAGCAAAAATACTTATCAAAAATTTTTGAATCTTTTCACACTTGCATGTCGTCAGTGGAATCTCGTTTTATTTCACATGAATACTACTATTGGGTTTGTGTAGGGGTGATTCAAATATCGAATGTCGACAGATATATTATCTTGAACAATATTTATATTAGTGGTGGACGTTTCGTGAAAGAATCTGCTCTCGTTTTCAACACAGTGGAGAAAAGAATCGTTCTCTCTTCTGAATCGTTTTGCTCTTTTGATTGACACTGAAGAGTGGAACCTCCACCACTAAGGTGAGTAGAAATTTCGATAGTGGTCCAATATATTTGTCTTGAATTTCTTTCTTGAAAATAAGGTCTCTGAAGGGTAAATTTTGAGCGTAATTATGTTTTGGGGCAGATCTTGAATCTGTCCGTACTACAGATATATATATATATATATATATATATTTCTATTTTTATTTTGAGCAAGGACGAGAGGAAAATTGGTGAAAATCAATATGCCACCTCTTTGATTGACCTACATTCAGTCAGTATCATTATTATTATTTTCACTTAGCTAAGATAATACGTTCTCGAACCCATATGGACGATATCATCAATGGAATATGTGGCTCGGACTCACAACCTAAACTGATTGAATTTCTGTGCTAACTATGCAAATGGTCTAACGATGAGAAGAGCTCACTGTTTCAATTTCCGCCGTTCCGCTTTCCAATACAATGCTCAAGGTTTCAGGCTTTACTCGGAATCCTATTCCTGATGGAAATTCTTCATTATCTCCTCTTTCGCCGCAGAAATACCCTGGCACCAAAGAGCGATTTAGTCCGAATATTTGCTAGTGAATAACAACTTTTAAAAAAGGTCCTGTATTTGTCTGCATCACTATTTACAATAAAATTCAACCAGATTTAAAAAATGTTGATAATGTAGGTCAATTCAAAAAATTGTCGATAAAAGAGAAAATTTATTTTATTCAATAGAGGAATACCTACAATCATAAATATATTGCAGGAATTAATATTGAAATTTCCTTTTCCTCACACACTGATTTATGTATGTATGTTATATTTTCATGTATATATGATTGTTAAATGTTAATACCATGGCTGTGACTTTTCACTTCCTGTAAAAGGTTATACGTGAATGAAGATTATCTACCTATCTATCTAATAGAAAGATATCAGATTCCGTCGAAACATGTAGGCATTGTTTGGTATCTGGTACATAAAGCTGAACTTATTATCTCGTATGGATCTGAGAGGCTTCAAACACTTATTTACATTGTGCTCTGAGGAATAGAAGAATAATATATGTATTTGTGAAATTCATAAGCGCAAAATCCAAAGTTGCTCTGGTCACTAAATACCTCCTTTCTCTGAACTGGACTCATCAGAAAATGAAGTAAAACTGTGGATATGATCGTTTTCATCATTTGAAACCATGGTTGCAATGAAAAAATATTTCTTGTTGAACCGAAATGACAAACTTATTTAACGAGTCATCTTCTACCAGATATCGGTGTTAACATAATTATGGAAACCCATAAATTTCCAGTGGAATCAGGAGTAATCATTGTGTCTAACCTCTGAATAGCAATGCCCTAATGATTTGCCGCAAATTGAAAGGCAATCACTTCCTGCTGATTGTTCCTAATGGAATTCCGATTTGGATTCATTTCCAATTCAAATCATTCATTAGGCGGAGAATTTTCACTGGAATGGATAATGGCGTTGACAGTAGTTGTGTTATTGAAATGTTCTTTTTCGGCCGGGTAGCTAGTTGACTGAAATACTTTTCCTACGATGATAATAGAAAGTTGATGATGTTGAAGGTATGATGAGCTCTATGAATGAGAAGGAAACAATACTTCCTAATAATAATTTTGACTTATGATTCGCTGGTGTTAAAGATAGAGTAGACAAATTGGGTGCTTGACAAAATCGGATGACTATACTATGAGTATGAACAAATCAAGTATAGGTTCAGATTACACATGTATGTTAATCAATCTTTGGGTTCGATGTAATGGGTTGATCCAAGACATCTAGGAGCTAACTATGCTAGTCTGATGATGATGAGATTAATATCTGGTTCAACTGGTGTCACTTGAATATGAAACCATTTGGTAGCCCTTTTATTATTCATCAATCAGTTTCAGTTTTGAGAGTATGCAATTTCGACAAAATATCTACGATTGCAAGAGAATGTCCCAAAATTCGATGACATACTACTGTTGATGGCGACAGTTCGGCAGAAATATTTTCAAGATGACTTCCTCGAGACTTTCACCGATTTTTCCAAAGTTTATCAATACACATATCAAAACATCAACTCAGTACACTGAAGTACTTCTCCTTCAATAAGGAAACCAACCTCGATCGAATAATTGAAGATTTCATATAGGAGAAATTGATAATTATGTTCAGGATTACGAACGTCAATTTCACATTATATTCAAAATTTGTTGGAATAAAATGAATAAAATAAAATAAATTTGTCTAGAATTCTTTGTAGATTCGAAAACTGAAAATGTAGTGTGTCCCATTTGAAATAAGCGAGTTGATATCAACTTTCAGTACAAACGCCTGAAATGCCAACATCTTGGAAATATTTTATCCGATATCGACACCATCAACAGTAGTTTGCCACCAAATTTTCAAATCCGCGCCCTGCTCATATTTTGACATGAATTGATCGATGCAGTTTCTGGAGGGACACCATGTATATATATAGGAATACAGTGGACAGGAATTTCGCATATGTATTTTGATCTCACAGGGTGTTGAAAAGTGAGAATAACATACAATAACTGAGTGTTAGTAGTGAGAAGACTAATGAAATATCTTCTTGATAGTGTGAAATGATACAGGGTGTGCCGTTTAGAAATATGAGCTATGAATATAGTTTGATGATTTTGATACTACTATGACAGTTTGATAATATAGAATAAAGTGTTGACTACCGATAGCCATGCGAGCTTAGATGAATCCCTAAAATCAGAAGTAGTGGACTCTTCTGAAAAGATGTCTGCATTTCATGAGAACAGTTATGACTATAAGTCGAATTTTTGGGAATATGGAACAAAAAGTGAGCATAACTCAGTAAATATTCATATACAGTGTGTCCAAGATAAGAATGAATAGCATGGGGATATCGGAAACGGTGAGTGATACGAAGTCTATCAAATCAGAGAGAAGTAGCGCATTTATGTGCCTTATAATATGTCATTTAGAAAGTTTCAATATTCCGAGTAGTTTCGGAGATATCCGAGAAAAACCGAAATTTGAGAATTTTGTTTTTATTCTCTCCTACCTTTATTTTCGAAGGAAATGTTAAACAAATAGCACTTCGCCATGGCCACTCCTAAGGACTACACGATAACATGAGCAGAATTTTTCTGCGATGTTTCGTCTTTAGAAAACATCATCAACTTCGTATTTTTATATGGGCCGAAACTAAAGTATACCCTGTATACAACTCCATTTTTCATTGTGAATACAGCAACGTATCACACAATATGATTACCATTTCTCGCGCAAAATGTAATTTAGTGATTACTTAATATGTTTTTCTTCAATTTTAGATAGTAGGCGCAGGAAAAAATGTCATATTTCGATAAATGAAGTGAATTGATCAGTCCCATCCATACGAGTATAAATTTAAACTTACCACTTGCCGGGATTTTCGCGTTGATGAATGCAAAGATGAGTCGCAATATCAAGAGTTCGATTTATAAATGTAATTGTAATGTAATCAATAACAGAGAGCTAATATGTATTACAGGAAATGAAAAGAAAATTATAACAAGTGTTCAAATAACCAGCCATTATTTCCTGAGCACAATAAGTAAACTCGTCTCACAGACGATTTTAAAATTTGAGTTATTCGGAAAAATATTGTTTAGGGATGCAGTAACCAATCTTAGCAAATCTTCTTCATTTTGAAAATTTTGATTGAAGTACACTTGTTCAGTCCAGTGGGGTTAGGTCGGGGGACCTTGCAGACCAGGATGTATCACTATGAGTACCAATCCACTGTCCTAGAAAGCGACGGTTCAAATAATCACCGAGAATCTCAACCCACATGTTAAAACCAAAACGATGTTGATGTCTGGACACTTTGTGTACACGCGGATTTTGTTGTGAACATTCCGCCTATTAAAGATACCATTGTTGGTGATCATGCTTTCATCAGACCAAATTATTTCGAGCGGGTAAATTTTCATCGTTTTGGCATTTTCTAGTGTTCCATTCACAAGAGGTTCTTCGCCTTGCATCGTCACCTGGTCTGAGTTCATGACAAATCCTAAATTTATATGGATGATATTTATTTTTTCTTAAAATGGAGTGAGTGGTGGATTTGGCTATTCCGGTATTATCTTCAATGGTGCGAGTGGATATCTCAGGATTTTCAACAACGGCCTGTAACACATCACGCTGACTTCCTTCATTAGATTGCTTTTGTCGGGAAACCACAAGTTTTTTAAATGATCCGTATTCTCTTAAATTAAGAACTAATCGTCTGAATATTGATTTACCAGGTTGTCGCCTCTCTTAGAGTACGCACGTTCAGCATCAAAACAATTTATTTGGCACAAAATGTAACATGACAACATATCAAATTTTTCAGTATTCGAAAACCTGCCGTTTTCCATTTTCAACACGAATTAGGTGGGTAACGAGATGCAAAAGTGAGAACGGTAATATGTCAGAAATTCTACCAAACTACAGTATGATGATGACAACAGAACATTAGGTTGTCATTTTTTCCAGCGTCTACTATCTAAAATTGAAGAAAAACAGATTAAGTAATCACTAAATTACATTTTACGCGAGAAATGGTTCCGAAATCATATTGTGTGATACGTCACTGTACTCACAATGAAAAATGGAATCGTATACAGGGTAAACTTAAGTTTCGGCCCGTATAAAAATACAAAGTTGATGATGTATTCTAAAAGACGAAACGTCGCTGAGAAATTCTGCTAATGTTATCGTGGAGTCCTTGAAAAGTGACAATGTCGAAGTGCTATCTGTTTTACATTTACTCCGCTAGGAGAAAATAAAAACGAAACTCTCAAATTTCGGTTTTTCTCGGATATCTCCGGAACTACTCGGAATATTGAAACTTCCTAAATGGCATATTATTAGGCACATAAATGCGCTACTTTTCTCTAATTTGATCGACACCGTATCTCTCACCGTTTCTGATATGCCCATGCTGTTAGTTCTTATCTTGGACACACTGTATATCGAAATACACAGGGTGTTCCAGGGTGCTCCGTGAAAAATTAAACTTAATATTGACACACCACGCTTTGTTAGGTCAAACTGTGAAATAGAATTGAGCAGGCCTCTCTAGAACCTAATTCAACTCAATAGGAAAAGCATAGCAGCCTTTAACTTTGTTACATTGATGGTCCACCCTGGTATAAAGCAGCCGAAATGGTGATCATGTCATGACCTTATGGTTGATTTTCATCATTATTAGGTGTGTTTTTGTTCGAATAGCTCTCACATTTATATAGAGATTACTTGAACATTTATCGACACTAAGTAATACACTAGTATTACTTAGTACTTATAAGTATTACAGAACCATTGTACTGAGAATATTCACAACCTATTTGTTGATCTGTTTTTATGCTACCAGCTCGGCTATAGAAAATGTCAGTTATACCTCAGCAGATAATTATTATCATCAGATGAGGATGCGAAATTTCGATGATTTCAATTTGTAAATTTATCACACTGGATCATAAATATAAATGAAAAGTGGATGGATGAATTCAATTTTATTTTCATCTGATATCTTCCGAACGAATTTTATGATGGTCCATCAGATATTAGTAACATTGGTAGTCGATAAAACGTGCAAACAATTCATCTGATAACATGATTCAGTTTACTTAACACAACGCAGTTTGATATCGACCTAATAAAAGCATATCTCAATCATATCATCTACATCTTTTTTTTGAATTGAATGAAACATGAATAACTATCAAATGATCAGTGAGTAATCTACTATCGATTTGTTGCTAGGAGAAAATCTGACTAGATATGAAATATCGCATTACCCATTCCAGAATCGGAGTGGTACAATTATGATCATACTCACAATCACCTGAAAGTGGATTAAAGATGAAGAGCATCATAAAATCTTGTATCGATATTGAAATGCGAATCTCTTCATGAGTACTTCCTATTATAACTACTCAGTTTGAGTAGCAATAAAAAGTATCAGAAGAGGATGCACTCAAATTATCACATACACAATGATTGTTCTTTGATTGGAGTCATCGAGATTTGCCAATAATATTTGTTGAAATGGAAGATAAACATTGGCAAGTTAGTGGCTCAAACTTCATATTGCCGTAGCTACGGAATCCAGATGGAAATTTCAACTATAGACCTACCTGTAGACCATATTTTGAGATCATTTTCGGATGTCTGAGGTGTCCTAAAAATGCAGGACAAACCGTTGAGTTGTTTTCTCAGATAATTGATTTTCTCTACTTCGAATGTTTTCCAATTTTATATGGAAATTCGCCCTCTTGGTAACCTACTCAAAAAAGAATGATACTCGTATTCAACGGATGAAATATGAAAATACAGTATACACTGTGTCCAAGATAAGGATTCACAGCATGGGGATCTGGAAAATTGTGGGAGGTTTAATTCGGTCCAATGGGAAAAAAGTTGCGCATTCAGAGGGTCATTCCAACAGTCTCTGAAAATTTCCAAAATCATTCGCAGTTTTTCAGTCATATCGAAAAATGTGAATTTAATAGAAATGTACTGTATTTTTCGACATTATTATTTGGGATAGATGAAAATATGAGGATGATGTTCATATACCTATTTTCAGAAACCAAAACATTCATAACTCTATGTCGAAAATATCATCCACACTTGTTTAGTAGAAAAATTATTCAGCAAAACAATTTCTGATCTTTCATTGTCAATTATCGATTGGTTTGTGATATATTCGATTTCGAGTTCTGAAAAAGAATATCATATCCGAATCTAGTTCGATACAGAACCTGTGAAAACATAATCACGACCGTATTTGCAAAAATGAACGATCCATACCGACTTACCAGATTTTGGATGAAGGTAAGTTGGGTTGAATCATATTATTTATATTCTAGGAGTCTAGTTGAGCTATGTCCCAATATGTTGAAGAAATAATCCAATTCCATTACGTCATTCGGAATTATTATTATTATCATTATGCATTATTTCATGATTATCATAAAGCAGTCTCAAGAATTTGAAGTATTTCAATATTTTTATGGTTTTCAGGAAGTTTTCCTTGACTTCACTTCATAATTCATCATGGGAACAGTGTGCGATGTTTTAGGAATTCATGGTTGAATGAATTGATGATAATAACAGCAATGAGATCGAATGAAATCTTGATACATCAAAATTATATCCTCGTCTCATTAATCCTAAAGTAATCACCATTCCCTCTGAATTTCCGTTTCATTCAACAATACAAAAACTATCGATCATTATACGTACACAGGTAGAGAAGTACCCTATAAACTTTGTTCGAGATTTGAATAGGATACATTCATGTTCCAAAAGCTTACTTTGATTAATAAGGATTCCAAGTTGAATAGCTTGCATTTTGTTTCGAAGAGTATTCAAATGGCCACACACCTTTCCCATGCTCATTAGGAGACGTCCTTGGATGAGACTGATGATGAGGCTACCGCATTATTGAATTATTATGAATTACATGAATCAATCTTCCACACCTACGTGTTGCATGCTCACAAAGAATGAAGTGATTTGATTCTTGTATTCTGAAGGGTATAGAGTAGAGGTATTAGTATGTTGAAGATCTCGTGAGTCAGTTCACTCAAAATCCATCTTCTATAGAAAGCCAGTTCTAGAAGTTCTTACAGTATAATGAGCTATTTATTTCATAGGAGTTTTTTCTACTTCCAGTATGATATTCCATTTGGCTAGACGAAGTTAATAGGTATGTCTCTGAATGAAAATATCAATGATAAGTTATGAAGAGCAACGGAAGAATATGGTTGAATCTTTTTCAATTTAGAATCATTTGTAGGGAATGAACTATGGTTGATCTCTCTTGTATAATTGATATTGGTAGATATTGTGCTGAAAGGACACATGCATGATATTGAGAATTCGAGTTTGTCCAATCTACCTTAGGCAACAATCAATATCTATCTATTATATATATTTATTGATTGCAACACTACTGTATGAACTAATATGGGACACCAAGGGACACCCTTTGATTTTCGAGGAACATCATTTTATTCTTCTTGAAGTCTTGAACTTTGATTCCTTCTTGAAAGTTTGAAAGTCGTGATCATCAGGGCAGGCTTCACTAGAAGAAGAATTCTACAACTTTTCCGTTTCATTGATGAATGATGGTTGGTAGAGTGAAGTTTGGTAAGTCTCTCCGTACGTGATGGCATAACAGACGAGATTTTCGTCGATTCTGAATAGAATCTGAGAGTTTCACTATTGAATAGTACTCCAGGACAGGTCAAATTTGGTTTGTAGATCGTGAGCGGTTGCTCAAGTGCACGGAATTTGCACGGAATAGAAAGCCAAGGGATTGTGAAGCAGTTCTCGCAATGGACCTCACATGATCGTTCCTTGAGAGATATCGCTGTAGTAGTGATACCTAGCATGGATATTGATGATTTCAAGGGAACAGTGTGGTACCTAAGATCATCATTTTGTGCATTGTATGATCTGTCTTCCTGGTGAAGTTACAAGCTTCAATTCTCGTTGCATGGAACTCTACTAGATTTATTATAGATTTCCATTTCAGCATTCATGCCAGATCCTCCATTTACCGGACCTGTGTCCGGTGGTCTCATTGGATGATATTGGAGCTTTAGATGAGAAGCCGGTATGAAGTGTATTATATGCATAGCTATGGACTAGGCAGCAAACAAAACGAAACAGGCTCGCTAGTCATTGTATCAGATGATACCCAATCTACCTACCAGATGATAAACCATCTACCACCACATAGAGTGATCTATCTGCGAGGAAACTCAATAGTGAAAGACATAGTTGGGGCGAAAAACCATGTGACGAAAGTTACGCTTGGTGCCAAACTCGGTCAAAAGCTTTGGATATACCAATGAACGATGTAGGGAATTGGTTCAGCTACTCTGTCTATTTGCCTATCTTATTTTTTCAAACAAACTTCTTACGTACAGCCAACTTCATAACAGCATTTCATTCGACATAAAAATGACAACAAAATCAGCATCATTGATAATTGCACAATCAGTGTTATGGAAAACGTTGATTCAGAAGAGGTAATTTTGGTTACTCCTCAATTAATGATCAAACTACTTTATTACAATCTCATAACATCAACTATTTGTACATTTATCCAATGGTGCATACAGAGACTCACCATGTTTCTCAATTGACATCTGTTACTTATGTGTCACATAGGCGAGTAGGTCTCTTGTTGATCTCTGGTGACAAAAGTCATATTGCCGGTCGTTCACGATCCTTGAGCTCTTTAGATATAGGATGAGCTCGATGTTGGCCAATGATTTTGCTCAATTTATTGGGACCTACCGATATTAGAAATATTCACCACGGCTACCGGATCCTTCGAATCCTATCGATCCGCGTGTCTGTGTATAAACTTCAATTTCTCTGTGAAATTTCCATTCAGATGGATGGAACTCATCATTCAGGAAGGAGTTGAAAACGTGCTACAGAATGCCTAAAATCAGGAGTGTTTCAGTTAGGATTGTCAGGCTTTCGATATGAGACAAACAGAATGGAGATGACAACGTTAATTCGGGCAAAACATCGTGAATGTTCGCTATAGAATGCGATAGAATAGGATGAAATCCGCCTAAGATTCGAATGGAAGTAGTTGGACTTGATTTCTTTGTAGGCAATTCTAACTTTGTATTTCAAACAAGTGGCATCCTGTATGAATACCAACATTTCACAACAGGCGAGTATGGAAGAATATCGGCCAACTACCCAACAATGCAGTCTCCGATCGGACTTAGCGGTCAGGAATCATCTGACCACTCGTAAAACGTCAATTGAATTTTCCTTTCAAACAGTTCCAACAACACGTCTTTCCAAAAGAACAGGAACGGCCGAATATTTCAGCAACGGCTTAACATCAAATCATGAAATTTGGTACACGGGAATTATATCAGTAATGCATAGGATCTAAGAATGATATTCGCAAATTCATTGTTTTTCTTGTGGAGCCCTCAATACAGCCTTGAATACAAAGCCAGGTTTATTTCTAACGCATTCGATTTGTTGTCTTGAAATTATCATGACTATATAAAATCAAATTTCAATTCTCAAATATCATCCGTATGAATCAATGTACACTCAAGAACTTTCGGTAGATGATCCTGACCACCATATCGAGTTTTCTGAAGTCATTATGAATGAAATCAACGATTATCCTGATTTCAATAATGTAATATTATCTACTGATGAATCGACTTTTTGTTTTGATTGGGCTGGTAAACAGGCACGATTGCAGGTTTTGGAGTAGAACTACCTACTCCAAAACTTGCACTACACAATACCCTCACTGGATGGAAGAGTTACATACGCAGCATCCATAGAAAATTAACGTTTCGGAAGGGATCCTCAATAACACTAATATTGCTCCTTTTTTATCGACGGACACCTGACGAGTCGAAAATACTACATCTTCTGAGAAGAAACGTGGTTCCTAAATTGCAAGAGTTGATTGAACATTGACATCCATCAAATGGTTTCAACAAGATGGGGCGCCCCTCCATTTTGCACGAGATATTCGATAAGTTTTCGACGAGGTAAGTGGATGGACGAAGAGGGCCATAGAATGGTCAGCAAGCTCTCCGGTTATGACCCCTATGGATTTAATTTATTGGGGACATCTAGAAGATAGAGTGTACAAAAATTGATCACTATGAATTTTGATCATCTGAGGGAATTCTATGCAAATCGACTCTCATTACTCCAGAAGTGTTGAGTATTACTATAGGTGAATTTTAAAATAGGCTTGGTTATTGTTTGGCAAATAATGGCCAACAATTTGAAAACCTGACACGTTAAGTCTTTCTTTTCCTCGTTCAGTTCACCAAGACCTATTGATGTTTGTTTTCGGATTATTCAAACATAATTAGTTTTATTAATAACCATATAAAATTTTTGGGTTTCCTATACGTAGCTTTGTATTGTTTCCTTTTTCCCAGTGTAAGTTATGATGGTATTCAACTCATCGCCATCTGAAGCGGCTGTTTTGAGTCTTTCAATTTTCGGCATAGTCTTTACATTTCCTGTTTGTTGTTATCTTATTCTAGTTCCGCAAACTGTAGATTTTTCTATTCGTTCCTCGGTACAATATTCTACAAATGACTTGATAGCTGTCCAAGGTCAATGAAGTTTGATTTTTCACGTTGAAAAAATGTAACTTCGTAGTATCAAATTGAATTCAAAGAAGCACTTTCAATAAAAACTTAAAAAGGAAGAAATATTGAAAACAAAATGTAAATTTGGTAACGCTGTTATGAGTATTTTCAGATCGGACTTGGAAAAAAAAGTTCTAATGAATTAATTATCATTGTCATATTTCCATGATTTCTCGATTGGAATTTTGTGATATTTTCCAACGGGATAATAATTTTGAATTTAATTTTGATATTACAAGGTCATAGTGATTCCATGACAACGAATTGAATGCGTTTAAAATAAACCTGAAATTGTAAAAAAATTGAGTTGAGGAATCTATAGGAAACGCTATAAATCTAACGTCGTTGCAAATATCATCTTAAGAACCCACACTGACATTTTTGGTGGCGAGTTGAACGGATAGCGAATATCTTGAGTTATGAAATGATACGTTCATGATTGTTTCTGAAAACCTCCTACATAATACAATAAATTCGGTAGATGCGTATTGACAATAATCTGGTACTATATAGATATCTACCAAAAACCGCTGTACAAATAAACAGATTTTTATAGCTGATATAATCATTTCTTCTATTTTCCTCGGATGCAAGTAAAAAAGCGGATATGATAAAATTAATCAAATCCCATCCTATTATTGAAATTGTGATAACATCCGGACAGCAACAGTAGGAATAACAATGTCCAAATCGAGTAATGTTACGTAAAAAACGTCCTTGATCTTGATTTATTCCATGATGCTCAATAGGACACAAAGAGCTGACCCTCTCGATAGAATAAATGATTCAGAGGCAGAGTAACGAACTGGATAAGGGGTGTAAGTTGAGTAAGTAACTATTTGGTGAATGTAGAACATTATATTTTCATATATTATCATCTTCTTCAGTTAGTCAGTTCAATTTAATCGTTCTGATATTTTCAAACTCTATTCTCTATTATGATATTACTACACTAAGAACAAAAAATAGTTTTCTTTCTTGAATCAATTGGCTCCTCTTTACGGTTCTGTTCGAAATTTGACCTAGGGGTCATGTTATTTGAAACAAGTTCTCGTTAGACTCATACTTATTGCCCTCTGGCTGACGTCGAACAGAATTTTTGGGATTGAGACTTCTGGAATTTTTTTGTGTCTACTAGGTGCTCTTTTCTTTGGGTCACTTTATTGATTCTTCTCATCTATGATAGTTTTCATTAGACTATTCCTTGACTTCCTTTATGGCGGTTCGAAGTTGGGTTCCTTTTGTATATCGTGACATGAGACTGATGATTATATGTTCTCATCATTATATCCACTGTGTGTTCTCTACTTCGAGACAACTTATTGAACTATTTGAACCAGGAGACTATCATCTGACTCCTCCTGCAAAATTCAGCTTCATCATTTTGTGTCAACTGTCTCCACTTCATATTTGACTGATTCCAGACTCAAATTTGTTATCAAGAAATCAATTCAGCAAATAATCTGGACCTACCATGGTTATGGGATTAAATATATAACTGAATATGTGGATCGTCACTTTCACACTGTCTATTCGAGTGCAGATTTCTTTTTTGTTTCATTGTAAATTCATTGAATAAATTCAATCACATATTCAATAAAAATTTATAATTTTAAAAACTCTGTACTTATTTACAGGTGAGCACCGATGATGACTGAACAGTAGAAAGCGCTCTGCTACGATTTTAATGAATACTTCAAGCACGAATTGCGTTGAATTTATTCCTTTCATAATATCATCTCAGCCCCGAATCATAGATTTGATGGAGAGCACAGGAAAATGAATAGAAAAATGCGAATTGAAACAAAAAATCATTCAAATACATTTTTCGAAATGCTCAATTCTGATAATTCAGTATCATATCCGACCGAATCTGGTCGATTCCATTATACATAATGATAGAATATATTGTGAGCATATGAAATTGAAAGAAATAGTCTATGCAGTATTCTCGATATCTTTACTTATATGTGATCAATTACTAAACTATTGATGAAAAATCGTTAAATGTACAATTATCATCAGAAATCAATTGATTTGGAAATCAAAATGGAATTCAGATGATTTATTGTCACGACTGATTCATTTTTTTTCATCTTCTGACAACACTGAAGAAAAACCTAATTTTTGAGGAACATCGTGTTAATTGTGTATGAACATTTTGAGTGTATGGGGAATATGGACCAAAATCTTATACTTTTTCTAAGATAACTTCCACTTCAGTCGTTAGAGTTCTGGATTTCATAACGGTATATATCTTATAAGGAAGGATAAAAAGTAAGAATTCTGATGGAAGTACCATTATTTTCGATATTACCAATAAAATGAATCCAGAAAGATTGTTCATGAAACGAGCGAACAAGTATTCAGTTTCGAAATCACAAACCCTTATGCAACAACAAATTTTTTCCAAATCATTCAAAAATGACTGCACTTTGATGAATTGAAATGCAAATTGGTGAAATGATGCAATGTGCACATGGGTATGGAGTGCTCCACTCATTTTCGTAATTCCGTCCGTCCCATTCCATTCGTATTATCTCAGAAACAATAACAACAACAACGGCAAATCACTTGGAGTTCAGGTTGTGTATTTTGATACCCACAAATTCTTCTGATAGGAACGCCTCTGTCACTCAGCAATAAAAAATAAAACTAACAAAAAGTCGTATTCCGAGAATGCCCTCTGGTCCATTTCACGCCCTCGTTTAATACTCCGATTCACTGGGACGCACAAAAAACTACCCGTCGTAGGAAAATTAAGCCGGATTAAGGTTTGTAAAGGCCGGGAAACGGAAAAATAAATAAAGAATGGATCGGAGGCCTGTCTTGTCCACGTCTGGCAATCCAATTCACTGGAAATTACTTCCTTCTGCATATATCTGTAAGTGAAGTGGCAGTGGAAACGGCCAACAAGGAAAATATTGTTCGGTTTGGTGAGTGGAAGAAGGGATGATTTTCCTCAAAACTATAGCTGTTAATGAATTTCAATTATGTTGAGCATGATATTTTCGCATGAAAATTGTGTCACGTTGTCACAAAAGAGTCACAACGTGATTATAGTTATAGTTAGATAAATGATGATTCAACACAACAGTCCTTTGAAAAACGAGTCCAAAGATGAAAAAAAAAAAATAACTGACACACTAACACTATATGTATATGCAGGCTGATTCATGGTGGATGGCACATTAGACGTTTCTAATGAACCAGTCAACGGACTACTTCGAAAATCTGATGAAAAGCATATTGGGACAGTGTCTACCCAACTAAAATATTTTCGACGTTGCGGTGTTGTTACATCTATTAGAAAATAGTACCAGCTTTTATATTTCAAATGGAACACCCTGAATGAACTATTATTTTTAGAATCTCCAACAGTTTCGAAATGAAAAATAATTTCAATTTTTTTCTCCAGAAATCATGATCTCTTGAAAGGGTGATAACTCTGAGTTGACAAGAATTATGATATTGAAATCTGATACGGAGTTACGTGATACTTGGTGACTTCCCATACTTCAGTCAAATCTTTGTTACTTCAATATAGGGTGGTGAAAAATACAGTTATTTCGTTAATTTGGAAAAGTTACTGATAGGTATTTATTCCAGATGGAACTCCCTGTATATTATTGAAAACTTAGAAAGCTGCTGAAATTTGCTCCTTATCTATGTATATCATGTCAGCAAATGAGCCTTTCGAGCTGAAGAACTTTTGAGATTTTGAGATTTTGTTTATGGTCCATGTATTGATACCACGCAATTGACAAGAATTCAAAAAGTGCATATAACAAATATTCAAAAAAAGACTTTGTGAGATTTCTTTATGTTGAATGTTGACAATGTTAGACGGAGACCATGTTTCATCATTCATCATCAAACTGATGGTTGAAAATGTATAATAGAAGGGAACTCAGTATTGTAAATCCTTTTATTTTTCTCAACTATCTCACAATTGAGATCAACTAGCAGAGATATACGGTTGGTGAAATTCCAGAAAAGTTTCGGGATTTGCTGCAGATCATTTATCTGTGACGAAATTTGATGAAAAATATAATATGCAAACACGGAAAAAATGAAGATTAAGTTTTTCTTCTTTCGATTATAACTTCATTTGATGGACCATTAATGATGGGAATCTTTTGATTCACAACCCAAATAATACACAAGGAATAACATGAAAATATTGGATATCATATCAGAACTTCAGTTCTTCTCATGGCGGCCATAGAGAATAGCGTGATGCATAGTTGAGAATTATTTATCACTAACCATATCCAATCGATGAAACCTTGATGGAAAAACGGAAATTATAGTAAGAATCAACAGTTTTCAATCATCATAACATATTTCTCCCAAGTAGGCCTTGCAAAATATTGAGTTTAAAGTAGAGTGTACTGTACTGTAACTTGTACTTAGATTTATTACGGATGCCATTATCATTTACAAATCCAAATATTGATTCCTTCATATAGAGCTCATTTCTTATCCCTTCTACTGTTAGTGAATTATACAGTTTTATGTATATTTGGTTCACAACTAGAAGGATAATGCATGATTTGTTAGTTGCAAAGACATACTGTTATAAATGAGTGCTGCTTATTGACAGTTTTCAGTTATTAGCTATTTTTTCATTATCATGTTAATCTTGAGTTGAAAACGTGTATTAGAGAATTTCTTTGAATAATGTTGATTTCTCTGGTTAGTAGTAGAAAGAGACCATTTATTATTTCAATAATAATTTTTATTATTATCGATGATCGTCATTCTTCAACATGTGAATGATGATCATTAGATTAGATGTAGTTTTTTTTATGTGTTTGTAACCTTGATGTATATTTGTATTACTCAAGTTGCAATTCACGTTCCTTGTATATGTGCTCTATACTACACGACCTGTCCTGTACATTTTTTGTGATGTCTGAATGGATCAATAGTTTATCGTTATTATTATTATGATTATCTCTCTTGCGGAAACTGAGAATTACGGAAAAAAACCTCCTGTCTATTGGTATGTTATTCTATGAACTGAAAATTTTGAAGTTGTATATCATTGTATTCTGAGCCGCAGTCTTTCTTTTCTTACAATATATCTGGAGGATAGTCTTCACTAAATCAAATTATACTATATTGAATAATAGAAATGTATTCCACACCCACTAGAAGGCACACATTTCTGAATCAATGAATGAATTCGGTTTGTATACAATATACTTGGATGCCGTGTTTACCCGCAATTCGTTCTTCCTTTGTACGATATTTTCTATGGTCATTGACAAATGTATATGAATGCTAAAAGGACATTCAGTTATCAAACCCCAAATATTTCGAAGAGTGAATACCACCCACCCTCAACATTTAGGTACTCAAAATTCACCTTTGGAATTGGCGAGTTCTCGACTTGAACACGTGTGAATAAGAATGCGTAGTTTTCGAATCGAACTGACTAGATGATTCAGAAAGTTCCTTCTATTATACAAAGTGTTAATTGAGTATGCACAATATATTCAAGGGACGATTCTTCGAGTGATTTCAAGAAACAAAATTACAAAAACATGTACCCTAACTTGCTTTGATTTCAAGAAACAAAGAGTTGAACTTATTGAAAAATAGTGTTTTTCCGTGAATATCTTGAATATCCTTCACCTAGTTCAGTTGTAATTCGACATTATTCGTCATGTTTAGGGGCTAAGTGATGAGTGCAAACTTGATTGAATTCATCAAGTCCAGTTGGTTTCCGAGCGGCATTAAAAAAGTATACTCCACTGACATTTCGTAAATGAAGAATTCGCTGGCCAAATCTTGCCACAAGAATAATTCAACCAATATTCGGCTATGCCATATATCAAAAGTAGGAGGACTAATTCGATCATCTGGCGATTCGTTCCCGCTATAATTTCCTTATTGATTGAATAAGTAGGTACCAAAATACTACTGCAAAGTTTTTGCATCAAACTAACAGTCCGCCTGCCCCTAAGTTCTCGCTCCAAAATTTGTTCTGTCATACAATAATAATAATAATAGATCGTATTTAATCATTTGGGAAACTGAAAGTGCAAAGTCATAAATGATACATATATGATACGTGATAATACATATATCGAAAAATGGATAAGCTGTTATGGAATCGGAACATGTTGAATTTCACCAGTTTTGTTATGGATATAAATAAATACCCCCGGAACACACTGTAATCTTACTGAAAATAATACGCCTATAAGAATCATTCCAGTTAACCATATAATTGTCAGCTCTTTCATAAGATAGATCAATGAAATAACTGTTTCAATAAAAAAATCTCTAACTATGCCTCTAGTTTCTATAATCGAAAAATATGCAACAAGGAACTTCGTTTCATCACAAACCCTGCCTGTTATCTTATCACAAGTTCCATC
This sequence comes from Gastrophysa polygoni, assembly GCA_963576655.1. Classification (NCBI taxonomy): domain Eukaryota; kingdom Metazoa; phylum Arthropoda; class Insecta; order Coleoptera; family Chrysomelidae; genus Gastrophysa; species Gastrophysa polygoni. The sequence goes on along the minus strand of OY755084.1, from coordinate 34,517,967 downwards.
ACCAAGATCAAATTGGCTGATCCATAGACGTCATCAAGAGAGACAGCTCAATTTTTTTATTGTTGAAATTGTTGTATTATAGTGGAGTTATTAAAACAGGAACGAGTTTGGGATACTTTGTTTTTGCATCCCATCTAGGCTTTTCCGACCACATTGACCGATTCATTACTTTCGTCCAGTATAGTTTGAGATGGTATTTGTTATTCAACATTTCAATCAACCATTGTTGTGCGTGAATGTATCATGTTTAGGTTTGAGATGAATCTGTGATTTCATTTCATGATAGGTTCGTATTCAATAATTCAATACACCAATACATAATCGGAAACCATAACCTTTAATAGAATAGAATAGAATGGAATAGATTTATTTCCGAAAAACCATGGTCCATATACATGTGTAGGAAGAACTAGAGTATTTACAGATGTACAAAAAACTCTCACAACAAAAAATATAGATAACAGAAATAGATACATGAATATGCATAGACAGACATGGCATGTCATGAAAATGGTTGGTACAAAAATTTCCTCAATTATTATTTGTTGATGAAATTATTTCCGATGAGAGCTAACTGAATCGTGAGCCTCAATTATTAAAATTTCTGTTGAATTTATTTCTATCGTTTGGAAGCATATTGTAGAGTTAAGCACCCATGTAGTAAGTTCTTTTGGGATACAGTTATGTTATGTGGGGGTAGGATGATTATACTGGAAGATTGTCGAGTTTGGGAGTTGACGAATTGATAGTTCCTTTTGTTATTATGTTCAAGAACTAAGAGATTGTATGTAAATAAGTGAAGTGAAGTGAAGTGAGAATTCCCATCTGTACAAAATGTTCCGTACAAGACCATCTTCTTTTCAGTTTTTTCATTATTCTGATTGCTGTTCTTTGTTGAACAGAAAATGACTGCCAATCAGAGCTTATTGACCAATGGATTAGGCCATATGACATGTTGGACACGAAATTTGCATAATATCATGTTTTTGAGACTTTTCACTCACTTGTCTATTGGAAAGTGCACGTAAATAGTAACATGTTCTGCTTAGTTTATTATTCGTGAATTTGATGTGTTCCCTCCATGATAAGTTACCATTTCATCAATTCGACTGATTTCACTTCGGATGGTGATGTTGAGTTATCGACATTTCTATTTGCAAAAGGTATATACAAAGTTCTTTCGAAATTCATTTTGATTTTATTTGTTGCACACCATCCAACAATATTTTTGAGACAAACGGTGATTTTCTCCTCCGAGGCGGTTTTTTTTTCTTACGACTTTCAACGATAAGAAGAGTATCATCTGCATGAAATACAGGTGTTACTTCCCCACAATCACTCGAAAGATCGTTAATGAAAATGCGAAATAGCAGGGGACCCAATATTGATCCTTGCGGTTCCCACTTCTGATATTAACCCATTTCGAGAATATTTTCTCATTTCCCTCAGTTGTGAGTATCACTTTTGTCAGTTAGAAATATTCTCGAGTTTTTCTTGAAAGAACATAATGTTGTAGATTTTTATAAATTTTTTTGGCAAATTATTGAAAATCTTGAGACCTATATTATTAGGCAACTTATAAACTACATTAGTCTTGCAAACCGGTACATGGTAGTTTTTTTCCTTTGGCGAGTATTAAAATTATGAATGCTTTCATTCAGCTTAAATTTACACTGGTTCGAATAGATATAAACACATATTTCATAAATATACAGAGAAACTACTGTTGATATATTCGATTCCTTGGAAACGATTCACACGAAACCCTTTCAGATATCTTGGTAGTAATCTAATGACTCTTTTTTGTGATGAAGTGGAAAGATCCAAAAGACAAATACCATATCTGATCCTCGAACCGACCTGCGTGCATGGTACATACTCAGTACCCGTGCCTCAGACAAAATAGAATGTAGGTTTCTGAATAAGAAACGTGATGAATGTAATTCTGATATCAATAATTCACAATCTTGTTTTTATCTTAGACAGTGAAATTGGAGTGATTCTTCATTGGGCAGTTTGATGTCATTCATTTTCAAGCTCAAGTCAGAGCAGCTCTTCTGCCAGTTGTGGAACTTCATGAAGTTAGTTTTTTGAATGTAGAAGTACATTATATTTGAAGAGTACCATTCAATTATATCAAGAACCTTGTTGCAAGTCATCATATACCTCAGACACAATTGAAGATGAAGATCTGCATACATCATTAATTTGGCATTCTATATGGCATCATATATGGACAGTTTCATAGTAGGTCAATATCAACACAGTCAAAATATTCCAGCAGGGCTTTCTCCTGATTCCACATAAGATACCATTTCTTCATATTATGCATAAATAGCAGATTGTGTTCATTTTCTGTCACGAAAACCATATTGATTGTCGGTTAAGATATTCCATTTCTTCAAAAAACTCGTGAGCCTATCTAGAAAACTATATTTGAATATTTTCGAGAACCATGAGTGAACCGTGACTGGTCTGTAGTTATTCATAATCTGTGGGTTATGTTTTTTTATGTATTGAAGTAACTTCACCCAATTTAACGCTTTCCAAATATCTCAGGCGTTGAGTCATCGTATCTAAGCTTGCATTCCACCTAGAAACTTTCTCACTAACTGCTGCAAATACGTTCCCAATTGACAGGTTCATTTTGGCAATCATTTCACTTTTCAGAGATCGATGTTTCGTCCATCTTACACATAAATTCTTTCGAACAACTCATTGTTTGTTATTTCGCTTTTTCTTTCTCCTTCACAGCCATCTGTAATTTTTCTAGATCACTATGATCACAGAAACTCATAATCATAAATCCCATGAGCCTATGATATATATGATATAAATGAGCCAATTGAATAGAACTATATTCATCGCCATGAATCACGAAGATGAGGAGAATAAAATCGAGCCGAAATGAAATGAATAAGAAATAATTGGAGAAAATTACCAATCTGAGTTCATATAGAACCTGATGATATAGTATATTACATACAACTAGTGATTCCTCAGCTCATGTGGAAAATGGAAATGTGATGCATGTAAATGAGTGCATGAAATAGATTTTCCGAAGAATTATGTACACTACTTCTACCATTAATATCCAAATTATGAGCGTTCATGAGACCCGAGTAGGTACACTTTAATCATTTTTCTAGTCGGTTTCGTTCATTTCCGACTGCTACTATGTAACCCAAATTATAATACTCAGTCAGGAAAGAAAATATCCGTCAATACACAATATAGACACGTCGATTTCATGAAATTGAATGTGTGTGCAGATAATTTGATTCAAGTTCGGTCATTTCCGGATATTTGAGCTGTCATCTTTGATAGAAAACTTCACCAAACTGACTCAACTATATCATTATGTTATGAGAAAAGAAGGAAAGTAGATAAGAAGGAATACATTACCCCTGTTGAGAATGGAAGCAGGATGCAAATTTTTCATTATCGAACACGCCACGACATCACCACGACCGTGCTTCAGAAAAAAATTGTGGCCAGGTTTTTTCATGCAAATCATCCAGACCTCTACAAATACAATTATACTTATATTATATTATACCTGAATGTCGGAAATATGGCTGCATCTTGTCATATAGCATTCGCCATGCTAACAAACGATCCAAGGCCAATTTTCTATTGGAAATCCTATTCCTGATCGACTCACAAGAAATTATGTTTTCTTCGCAAGAAAAGTTATCTGTAGAGATAATTGAGAATTATTAAGGTCAACCCGGTGCCTTCGCCAAAAAACAACAAATTGATGGAAACCATTTTTGGTGGCCGTTTTGTTCATGTTGTTTTAGTTCATAGATATATAATCAATACAATCTCATTTTGTTGCCTTATGTTATTTATATTTTCTGTCAGAAGTGCAATTAGCAATAGAAAGCTGATATTTATTTGAAGCATTTCCTGTTATTGGGTGTAAAAACTGTTGGAAATAAGAGCTCTTTTTTTTTAACAAATCTATTTGTTCTACGATTACTCGCCAATGTCTGAATTGCCAAAGTATACAGTTTACATTCAAGCTGGAGTCATGATATTCAGTGGAATATTGACACGACTCGAAATATTATTCTGGCGACTTTTAGTACTGATTGATTCCGAATACTTCAATGCATTTTTGAGCTAAACGAGCGAATCTCTCATACCTGGGATATCCACTTGGTTGTAAAGGGCCAGCAATAGCACGGATTCTTCAATTTCATCTAAATTTGCCTGATGTAGATGAGTTTGAGAAATTTTTGCAATTCAAAAATTCGTGCGCGTGAATGATTATACTATGCATGTCTTTCAGTGTTTTTCTCGCTGAGCTCAATCATTGATACCTACACATAACCTTATTATACGAAGTTCGAGTTGTGACATTTTCTTCCATAACGGTATAAACGTTTTTTGCCAATCAGCAGACTGCTCACAACTAAATAATCCACTGTTTCGCATCAGCGCATAGGGATTTATATTTACGAGTAAAGGGATACATATGCATCTATTCAATCATCAAAGCTGCCATGTCACCGACCAGTTCTGATTCGGATTATAGAAAAATCAAGGAATTGATGAGCGACGTATGGAATTTTGTATCTATCCGATCGAAAAATTTTCATGAGTGATCAAGATTTTTCCTCTTATGAATAAATCCCATTACAAAGAGAACCCCGAAACAAATCATGAAGGAACCCTAATTTCAACATATGTAAATATCACCGACCGGCGGTGCTTCATGGGGTGGAAAACATATTTTCAATTCAATAAATGAGATCGCAGAACATCACTTCCGAGTGCCCATTCTCCCCTCGCACAATAATAACTACATCATAAAACGGAGACCATAAGCTCGCGACATAGGCTTATCTGCATCCTGGACGAGTCAATCCTATCTCCTAAGGCTTCGTCAGCAGTGCTGATTCCATAATCTGATCAGACTAGTTGACCAGAATAAGTATCGCACTCATCTCATCGCGAAATAATTTTCATAACCTCATTCAATTTTATTTCACAAAATATATCTACCTATTCTCCACTGGAGTTGAATTATCTCAAAAACATCATATCTCATTACTTTCCCACTAGATAAAACACTGTTTTTCTTGTGGAAGTTTTTAATGGAATCGAATTCTTCGATGAATTTCTTACGAAAACATAAACGAGTATGACATTTGGTGTTGAAACATGGTCCAAACAAAGTTCTCTTTCTTTTAAGAAGTCTGGGGATGAGTCATTTTGATTTAGTTGATGAGAGTTCTGATGAGACACTGTTCTTTTACAGTCATGAGTTGCATTTAAGATCCGAGTTGTATATGTATTGATGAAACGTGTGAATAATCAGTGAACGAAGTGTTTTGCCTTAACTCTCTTGTGATAGAGATGAGACAAGTGTGGTCAACTGGGAGATTATCGAGCCCACTAGGCAACATAAATATATATATTCTAGAGATGTCGGCCATCACTGGAATTGATATTTCGAAACTTATGGAAGACCAGGTTCTTTCACTTAATTGAAATGAATTACTCTCATCAATCCTGTTCAGTTGACTCTTTTGAAAATTTGTTTATAATAACATTCATTTTCTGTTAGTGAAGCGCACATTTTCTCAACTCTATTTCATATATTCTTGCAAACATTTCATTTCATGATTAGTTACATAACCAAAGACATTACATAATAATTACACCAATTTTCAGTCGTTTTCTTGAGTTGTTGTTCACTCTGACTGTTTTCAGCCGTAGAAATGAAAACTTATCTCGGTGATTCGATATGTTGATGGTAAGTAGTGTACATTCCTTTCTGAAATAGCTGATATGCATTTGATTGTATCAAATAGTGAACTTCAATATTGCTTTCTTTGGGAAGTGGATTTCAATTTCAAAGTAGTACAAAAAACCGAGTACGAACCATGAGTTTGTTAGTTTCATAATTGATTTGGATGAAATTATTGTGACCAATAGTTTTCAACCGTTTCATCTCGAGACACTGAAATATTGATGTTTTAGTGGAAACATAATCGGCCTAGAGAATATTTGGTTTTAAATTTGCTTAATGGAGTATTTTAATAGAACTTATCGAAACCTCTTAGACTAGTTTGAGTCAGTAGGTGCGAAAACTCAAATATGTTCTCTAGCTATCTCAAGAATGAATTGATCTAAATGATAAACAGTCCTATGCAATGGTTTTATGAAAGTATCTCAAAACATATCAATAAGATTGAATCAGTGTGAATATCTTATTTCAAGACATTCATAAATTTCCATCGACTCTATTAGGCTTATAGAATGTTAGATTAACTTTGCGTGTTCGAGGTGCCCCCGATTCCTCAGCGATAAGCTCGTTCTTTGTGGGCCTGGCTGCGGTCCCTGCTCAATGGCCTGGACATGACTCTGCAGAGCGGACCGAGGCCGTCCCGTCCCTGTCCCCGTCCTCTTTTCTGCTCTGTCTTGTCCATCCATCATCGCTCCGATGCCGGGATTTAGTCGAGCCGAAACTCGCTGATAACTCGCCGTTTTGTTACAAAAATCATAAAGCTCGGATGGGGTGGACGTGTGGCGTGGACAAGACCGACGGTTAGGGCAAGCAGAGGTCATCGCGCTCGGATCTGTTACGATACATTCCACCGGTTATGTAGCGGGTAATCGCGCGATAAAAATTGTGACAGTGGAATGATATACATATATTGTACTCACCACAACAAAATTTGGAAAAGTCTAATTCCGGCAACTAAGTTGCCATCCTCAGTTTTCAGGTTTTTTCCATCGTTTCAATCACTTTTCAGGTCTACAGAGGATGGAAACTTAGTTGCCGAAATACGTTTCAAAACTTTCGTAAATATTGTTGTGGTTTTTGGGTATATTTTTATTTTGTTTTTGAGTATTTAATCACAGTCTCAGAATTGTAACTTTAACAATATACAATTTTCAACTAAGGGCATATTGGAAAAAAGGAAAAGTTTTCCTAGAAATGCACATCAGCAACCTTCGTTAAGGCGTTGAACATTAAATACTGTCTGTAGGTTATTCGGGGAGGTGGTATATTCATTTTTTCTAGTTGTTGTATGGGATTTTCTCTCCTCGTTTCAAAGAAATTGAAAATATAATAATATATCAATATTATTGTAGTGAGGACAGATATATGATCTGCACAGAATGTCACTGGGCTTGGAATTTAAGCTTCAGACATCGAAAAGAGAAATTCTCCATTTGTCAGTGACACCTTGTTATTCAAATGATTTGGAACACCAATATCTTTAACAAATATCAAATCAAACTTTCTACTCATCTTAGTGGTATACATTTCGGGAATGAATCTACTTCCAATTTCAACACAATGCTTGGGTGATGTTTATCTTCGCAAAGTTAGTGATGTTCGTTTTTGATACTGAAATTTGGCAGTTATCAGATTATTTTTACCAAGTGTTTTTTCCTAAATTGATCATAAATTTGATGTTTTTATGTTCAGTTTTGAGAAGTGGATGCCGAGTTCTATCTATATCAACAGAACAAGAGGCAATGTCATTGACTCCGTTCAAAAGAATGCGAGCACATTCGTATGATCTTAATATCATCCCAATCGGCCATATGCTGCCCATCTTCAGTGAGGATTACGATTACGCATACAATTTTTCGATTATTGTTCTTCATTTTGTATATGAGGGTTGAAGTCTAAGCTCAGTGACTTTTTAAGGCAGATCATATATCTGACCTCATTAAAAATATATTGAGATAATTATCACGAGGAGAGAAAATTCCACACGAGAACTAGAAAAAGAACGTTGAAAATTACCTCGAGTATTTTCAAAATCAACAATTTCACAATTGTGCTATCACACTATCGCTCAATTTCACATCTTCCAAAGTCGTGAAATTCTTTACCTAGTGAAGTCTTTCCTGATGCTTACAACCTTCATGAAAAATCCCAACACCTTCCTTCTTTCCAAAAATTCTATCGCTCCCTAGCACGATGTTCCTTGAACATTACAGGTTTTCCTTTCGTGTTGTCAACGAATGAAAAAAAATCCACAGTTGCAGAATCTTGGATTCCTTGATATGTTCGAAGGTTTTCCGATTTTCCGAAATTCTATGTTCTATATTATTCGAATGTCATCATGTTAGCCCTTCAATCGTCCATTTCCTGTCAATTTGAGTCGAAGTAATCAATTCATCAATACCGAAGTTATCAGAAGTTTCAATACTATAGTTGTGAGTTGTAATTCTTTATTCCAGCCCATCGTTCATTCTCTATGAGCCGAAGCGCTCAATTCGGAACATGCAAACTTTCAAAGTATCTGTCCCCTTTGAAGTAATTTCAACTAAAATCCTGACCCCACCATTCCCTGTCTCTATCGGCTGAGATTTACAAGAATTCTCAATTTTCCGTCATCACCAGATCCTTAGTTGAAATCAGAATGTACCCATGAAAAGTTCAAATCCCATCAATTAATAATTCTCAAATTTTTTCGACAATACTATCTTTCCATTTTTCCATCCCCTTAATTCAACTTCGCCAATGGCTCCTCAAAAATTCACGAATTCATCCATATACTATTGAAAATTTGAAAGTTGAAAGCAAAATTCAAATTTGCTGGAAACGTACCCCAAATATATACCCCTATACCTCCGCCTCAATGTATCATAAACACCAAAAACCCACCCTCAGTAAATCACATCTAAAAGTTGAAAGCAAAATTCAAATATGCTGGAAAAGTACCCCAAATTAACACCCCTATGTTCACAAAACCTGAGATATGGGTATGTTAAAAATCTAGAGAAGTATATAATTATTTCAATATATTTGTATAGTATAGGACAGTTTTATGAGTACTTGATATCGAAATCGTAAACTTCCATATTCTCCGACCCCTCTTTTATAATTTCATCGGCATACACCGAACAAATTCATGAATACTGAATTTCTCAGAAATTAGGAAGTTGGAATATTATGATTCCTACTTTTCATCGACACAAACAAAATTGATATTCTCAGGTTTTCAAGAATTTTCAACTTTGTGGATCCCTGAAATGAGTACACCACTGGAGTTGACATTGGTGGAGAAATTCTAGCAATAGTAATTATCCTTCCACCGTCACCAGATAACAATCGAAGTTCTGATCTCACAAATATCGATTTTCAATTCTACCATCCACATTCCACCAAGTACTCATTTCTGAATTATTCTTCCCACCTTTATAAGGCAAACCGAATTTGCTAAAGAAGTACCACAAACTTATACCAGTATAACTCTGCCCCTTTGCATCGTAGACCCCAAAATCCCACCATCATAAGAAGCGCTCGTTCATCTTCTTTCCAACTAGCTTGATATCAAAATCAAATTCTTCAAAGAATATGCGATGTTACTCGAACGAACGTTTTCTTGTCAAAATAGCTGATTTACGGTGGATTGCACTTCCAACGTTTCTGCTGAACCAATCAACGGATCACTTCGAAAATTTGATAAAGGGCATATTCGGGCATTCTTACTCAACTGACATATTTTTGACAATGCGGTGTTGCCACTTTTATTATCAAGTAGTAGCAACTTTGATATTTCAAATGGAACACCCTGTATGTACTATTATTTTCAGGATATTCAACAATTTTTCAATAAATTTTTTCTATATTTCCCCATCACTATCTGTTACCGTTTCCGAAATAAAAATTAATTTACATTTTTTCTCCGAAACTCATGATCTCTAAAAATGCTGATATCTCTGAGTTGAGAAACACTATGATATTGAAATTTTTCAACTGTGTTTTCTTACCAACCAATAATGAAGTAAGAAAAAATAGGCTATAGAAGTATGGAAAGCTCCCAAGTATAACCTTATTCCAAATCAAATTTCGATATCATAGTGTTTTTCAACTGACAGATATCAGCATTTTTAGAGATTTTGATTTCCGAAGAAATCAGATGCATCAAAGGAGAAAGGACGGTAGTGGATTCATATTCATGTTCCGAAAGATTAGGATGCGAAATTCAGTATAAGTAGCATATTTTGTGATGATACCACAGTAAAATCTCCTGGTGAAATGTAATTACTCAATGACTACGAGCATTAGGGGTGGTAAAATTCATCGATAAATCGATAATTATCGATAACATCGATAATAATTTGGAAAAAATATCGATTTATCGATATCTTCGATATTATCAATATTATTGATATTATCGATATTATCGGTATGATCGATATCATTATCGTTATTATCGAAATCATCGATTCCTGGAGATTCTGAAAATATCAACACATTAGTGTTCCATTTGAAATGTGAAAGATTAGTCAGCCGGTGAAGCCAGAAATACTGAAACAATTACTGTCTAAATATTCTTTTCGAACAGGCTATCAAACCTATTTTTGTATTAATTTTCTGATGCTCATTCATGTGTTTTCATGTAGTAGGTATTGAATACATATATCACAAAAATACTTTAGAGGCCAGATGTTGAATCATATAACGTTTGCTCAAGCTGAAAATCAGACCAAAATCATGACTCATGGTGAATATAAGAAAATGTGAACCATTGCGCTTGATCTCAAACCGTTTAGATTCACAAGATATCAAAAAACCAAAAAATATTCTGTTCCGAACTTCATTATCAATTTATTAATAATTATTATTGACACAGTATGAAAAAATCCAAGCAAATTGTAATTTAAGGAATTGTAATTGAAAGAAAAGCTGGGCTATGCCATGCGTCAAAATAATACTTAGTCGACGAACATCAACATCAGTGATATTGAGATTATCAAAATTATCAGCAGTTATCGATATTATCGAAATATAGATAAGATCGATAATTTTGACAAAATCGATAATATTGATAATTCCGATAATATCGATGATTCCGATGATTTTGATAATACTGATAATATCGATAATATCGATAATATAGATAATACCGGTGATATCGATAATATCGATAATATCGATAATTTCGATGATTTCGATAATTTCGAAAATTTCGATAATTTCGATAATTTCGATAAATTTCATAATATTGATAATATCAATGAATCGATAATATCGATACATTCTGATTATCGATAATCGATATTTCGAAACAGTTATCGCCCACCCCTAGCGAGCATACGTTTTCAAAATATTTCTATACCAGTGCGTTTTACTTTCGATTTTCTCGTTGCCATAACGAAATGGGCTACTTTTTAAATAACAAAATAGTGTGATATTCATCGTTTTCTCATAGATGACGAGAACAATTTAGAAGCAGACATTAACTTATCGTCCAGGTGTTGCAAACAAGGTTCAACCCCCAATTTGTAGTGTCCGATGCAAACGTGCTTCCCGCTGATTTCCGCCGATTCGTCGAAACAGCACGAAAGTGCACATCATCTGCCCACAAAATCGATTTTTCCATTCAACACTGAGATACGCACACGACGCTCAGCGGGTGTGGAAAACTATTAAATAACACATTTTGTTGTTGTTGTGATGTGATTCAATTGAGTCACTTGAGTATTGTTGAATCGTTTCAGCTCGAGGTAGGTATTTGAACAATGAATGAGAAATCTTTTGCTTTATTTATCATTCAAATCATCTGAGCTTACATTATCTTATAATATTGGGATAAGGTGGGACCGCTTGGTAGATCCTGGTCTAGTAACAGTAACAGTAAGAAACAGTAATTACTTGGTAAATCACAATTAAGACGATCTTTGATATTTACCAAAGTTATAATGAAAGCTGCGCTTCATAGCAACAATATGCGTTGTATACAATTCTTCGTCTAGTGAATTCTTTCTGAATGCTGGAGATCTCCAAACTTTCAATACCTTTCTTCTCTCTCAACATTCTACCGTTTGCTCACACGATGTTCCTCTAACATTATGAGATTCACTTCCAGAAAGTAAACCAAAACATCTTTGCGAGTGAGGATAAGACATGAATTCGTGAAAAAAAATGTAATTCACTCGGACAATGAAAGCGAGCTAATTTAAAACTTTTCTAGGACTGCCGTTCAGCCCTGAAAGAGTTAAAACAGACTGATATTAGCCCAGAGTATTATCACATATAGGTTATAAAGGCTGATTCAGGAGTCAGGTGGAAATATTAGGATTTGACTATTCACTACAACTGAAGAACACCAAAAATTGTATATCGCAATTGCTTCAAGACGTAATCACCAATTTTGTAGCTATGAATTGCAAATTGGAAAAATCTCTCGAAATCAGTATGCAAACAGCTAATCGTAGTGGAATTAAAAGGTTAACAGTCGTAAAGGTCACGCCTTTGTGAAATATCCTTCTGTGATCGAAGCGTGGATGCAAAAGAAATTTCAATAATGGTAGAACAACGCACCAGGATGATTGAGACAGGCCAAAAACCCTCATGAATATGCGCAGACTATCTGCTGAGCCAGAAGAACAGAGAAGAAGTACAACTAGACTTCAGTTGGCTTACCCTCTTGTAACTTCAACAAACATATTATGAGTACGATCGGACTGACAGAAGAACCACTCCTCAGATATTACCACGAAAAAGAGGAAACAGTAGTTTACTTGCTCTACAACTGTGAAAATCTGTCTAGTATAGACTGAGGTTCATAACAATATAGCAGACGAGAAAACAAGAGCTCCTAGTTATATGGAATATTGCAAAACTAACCTATTAAGTCTCGATGAAAGATTTCGAGTGCCAAACACAATAGATCTGGAAAAGTTCCGTGACCGTTGTAGATGCAAGTAGAACGCAAGCACAAATCTAATCTAATCTTGCTATTACGAGCGACTGGTCGGTTTGTGTTATATTAACCAAAAACTTATATTTTGGATTCACTCAGTTATCGGAACAGAACGAAACTCCTTTCAAACGTTTCTACCCCAAGTTCCTTTCACAATGTATCATTGAGAAAAAGCTCTAAAGAAAACCGAAAATCCGTGTGAATTGGCTCTGTTTTCATATACCTACTACAATTTCATTTCCACAAAGCAAAATAAACATGGGTGACATGCGAATGGAGGTCTTCATTGTGAACATTTATTTACGTTGATCGTACAACAATTCAGGAGCTTAAACGTTCTCATTGTTGGATGTGTTTAATGCTGGTGAAGGAAGATTAGCCAACAAAAGTCCCAAAAGTATATGGAGAATGTGTTCATGTTGTTATTGTGGTCATTGAAATAAACAGAAATTGCCAAAACTACACGAATTAGGAAGATCAATACATCATTTGATAACAACCAATTGTAGATAAAAGAGGAGGAGGATTTTTTTTTCCAAAGTTCTAGTTACTAGGTTCAGTTTGAGAGAATAAACGAAAATCTAGAGAAAACTAGTGAATATACATATAACATTTATTCATTATGGTCAATGAGACATCAGCTGCTGTCATCTTCTATTCGGAACACTCGGAGAATGCTATAAAAAACAAAACATATACTAAACTGAATATTCAGTATAGTATTACTATATGTAGGAACTTCCAAATATTCGGGTTATACATTATTAAGTACATTATTGTTATACATGCAAGAACTTTTAGATCTATAACCATAAATATTTCGAAATGAGAATTGTATTGGATTTTTATTTTCATCAAGTAGTTTTTACCATTCGAGAAGCATTGTTGGATATCTCTATACAGTAAATGAATAATGGTTCAATTAATAATTCATAAATGAGGTTTGGGTTTTGTTTCTTGAATTTGTCTCTTTGGTGTGAGAATTTTCCGAATCAATCACTGCTATTCACGTTTACAGCGTGTGAATTGTTTCGAATTGTTAAACAATAGTCAGTTTGATTGTGAGCATTTTTTTTATCTGTTGACAACACGAGAGGGAAACCTATAATGTTCGAGTTAAATCGTGTTAGCCAGCGGTAGAATTTTGGGAGAGAAGGAAGGTGTTGGAATTTTTCTTGAAGGTTTGGAGACTGTGAGCATCAGGAAAGACTTCACTAGGCAGAGAATTCCACAACTTTGCCTTTCGTGAGGTCAATTATAGCATCACCATACTCAAATAATATCTAGAACCGAATTGTCTATTTGTTAGTTTTTGATTGTTATCGGAGATATCCTTTAACCTAGATTTCGAACAGTTTTGCGTTACAGATATAGGTCGATGGTTTTCCAGGTTTCCAGATTTGAAGGCAGGTGTTTCATTGCTTTCATTCCATTTGTTTTGGTATTACACCTTTTAAAAACGATAAGTTGATGATCTCGTTAATGTATCATGAGGTTCATTGTTCTGAACACACTCGTCTATCATTTCTAATGATAGAGCACTGACTCGATTCATTTTCTGACGATGAAAAGATAAATGTCAAATTTGTACGGTGCGCATTCTTTGTATGTAACAATATGGATTGGTTAGTACTTACATGGCAACTCAAATATTTATAAATTTCTGAATGGTGGAGTTACTCAATGTATAACCACGTTTAGTCGGATTAAAACAAGGTAACTTGACTCAATCAGACGTTCCGATTGGTTGAAAATCGTATCGAAAAAAATTATCGTCAGTATATGACTGGTATTGGTATTGATGATGAAGGATGATGAATACGCTGCACACCTTTAGTGCATCTTTCAAAACGTATTCTCATTAGCACATCGATAGAAAACCCACCTATTCCTTGGGAAACAAGGATAGCATCGAATAGATAGTTATATTGCTCAATAAATTACCAGTACCAACGAGAATATCAAATTTCTCACAAATATGAAATAATCGTGAATTTCAACACTTCCTGTCTGGAAAGTGATGCTACATTTTTACCCCATTCAATGAATTACCTATAGGTATATCTGACTGCCCATGTTGTCATACCTAATCGTCTAATTCAAATTCGCCCAAATCACAAAAATAACTCTAACAGATTTTTGTTCAAATTCTCGTATTTAAAAAATAACATGTCTCTCAACAGTGAATTATTAATCTGTAGGTATTAGTATTCCAACTCATCACAATATCCTTTTTCAAGCGTAATCAAGATATTCATAACATGGATACGCGGCCAAGAAGGCATCATTCTTAAATGCTCAAGGTTTAATAATTGATTATGGGGTTACGTATTCTTGATCATCTTTATGAACATATTGGATCGAGTTTGACATATGAGATGTCTAAAAATCATCTCAAACATTTATGGTGCAAAATATTTTCAGTACAAGATTTCCTAAATCGTCCGGTACGATAATATTTTTTGCTTTCAGTTAGCTAGTTTTGGTGACCTTGTTTTAATTTTTTTGTATTGTTTTTCGTTTTATGTCTCATGTGCAAGTAGTTATATGTAGGTATATAGTTATCTTGACGTTTCAGACACGATGTAATCAGTGAAGAGTACTTCATTCTATTCTACATGATCTTATAACCCGTAGAAATCTTACAGAAGGAAATTGGAATCATGAGAATAATTAGTAACGAATCAAATCTCTATTCATCTGACTAATAATTTCGAGAAGCTGTCATACTGCTAGATATTCGGCAACTATTTTCAAATTATTTCCATCCAGACAGTTATTTTTCACTTGATATTAAATACATAAAACCACTGGATTCATAAATAAATCATATCTTCTGAATATTGATAGAAATAATCATATACCTAAATTGATAAATTGAACTCAATAATCATGTAATCAGATTTTGAGTGATACCTAGACCCATAAAAGTATTTTTTTCACCAAACGATGCTTTCTCTGTTAACAAGGTTGATATTCATGTCATAGCTAGAGGATTATTAAATAGTTCAATTCTATATATTTCTATTCTATATATTCTATTTTGTCACCATGTTGGGTTACTGTGTATGATTAAGTGACTAACTGTATGCAAAAAGACTCAACTTTTTGAATAACAATTGAAAATCAGGTGCCTTTCAAATGGCATAATGCTCATCTACATTTTTTCCATTGAGCCTGTTTCGTTGAGGAATTGAGTTTCAGGTAGTATTGTTTATTTTTTGAGCATTGTTACAACGTGTTAGGAAGGGAGCACTGGATTCTGGCTTGGACGTATACCGGGCACAAAATCCACAGGGAGTTGCACGTCAGAGGTATCACATAGTGGTGGTCCAGATCCACACAGAAAGGTAGTTAGAAATAGGATGGATATGTCTTATTCCTAATCTTGTAAGTGCAACTTGTGTTTTCTTTTGGTGCGAAGGAAAAGGTAACGGTATTCCATCGACTTTGCTTCCAATAATTTTATAAATATGGTTACTATTATTCTTTATTTGGTTCGATTCATTATGATGGAATAATTGTTCCCTTGGGATGTTGTTTGGATAATTTTATCTGATGACATCGCATTTATGCAGGATGTGGACTACAGTTCAGATGATCTGAAACACAGGGTCGATATTGAACAATTCTATATAGCTTGGAGTGAACTACATGAATCAGAAAGAATCAAAGTATTTACCTAAGTCTAATGTCTCAATGAGCTATTATTATCATTATCATCATCAAAATCATTATTATTGTTATTATTTTATACTTCCATACGCATTATTTGACGTGCCTGAATTTAATCATCTTAAATCTTTGAACCAAGGCGTTTTTCCCGACGTTTGGAAAATGGCAAATGTAATACCTATACCTAAAAATAGTACACCTATATCATATAATGACCTGCGTCCAATAAGCATTTTGCCCTCGTTATCTAAAGTGTTCGAAAAAAATGCCTCTCGTCAAATTAAAAAATTTCTGGATGAAAATAAAATACTTCCTGATGTGCAGTCGGGGTTTCGCCAAAAACATGGAACACAGACTGCCCTACTTAAAGTGATCGATGACATCGAAAAAGCTAATGACAAATCAGCTGTCTCTCTTCTAGTTATGCTCGATCAAAGTAAAGCATTTGATTTGGTCAATTTTGAATTACTTATCAGTAAACTGAATTACATTGGATTCGATGAGATATCACTGAGATGGATGACGAGTTATCTCACAGGACGGGCTCAAAGAGTCAAACTCGATCAAAATCTCTCGTACTCATCATTGAAAGAAACTAAATTAGGAGTTCCACAAGGAAGTATTCTGGGGCCCTTGATGTTTTCGATTTTTATATTCGATTACCCGTCCTCATTATCATTTTGCCAAGCCCATCTCTATGCAGATGATTTTCAAATTTATTTATCTGGCAAGGCCGATGAAACAGAAAATTGTATTTCACATATCAACCAAGACTTACAAAATACGTTAAATTACTCCGAAAACCATGGTCTGAGAATAAATCCTAGTAAAACAGTCGCACTATGCTTTGGACCACTAAGACAGAGAACAGAAATAATAAATCAACATAGGCTCTCACTGAATAATGTTGACATCGAATGGGCCGATTCTACAAAAAATCTTGGCGTTATTATTGATTCCTCTCTTTCTTTCGATAAACATGTGGAAAAAATATTCAGAACATCTTTTTTCGAACTTAAGAATCTATATAAATTCAAATACCAGCTCTCTACAGAAATGAAACTAAGATTAGTCAAAACTCTGATTTATCCTCATATCGATTACTGCTATTCAGTGTACTACAACTTCTTACCACAGTATAACAAGAATGAATTGCAACGTATTCAGAACGCTTGCATGCGATTTGTATGTTGTATACCATTCGGAGAGCACATAAGTCCTTATCTAATAAGTATGGAAGAATTAAATGTCAAAGCCAGAGTTCAATATCTTACTAGTATATTTGTGTACAGGTTGCTACAAACTCAAACTCCTAGGTACCTTTATAGTTTGATAACCAGGAGATCCGATCTTCATTTGGTAAATATCAGGAATGATTCTTTCAATATTCCCTTTCATAATACCTCGAAATTCGAAGGATGCTTTCCATTTTTGGCCCCTTCATACTTGAATCAGATACAACCTTTACTGGATCTTTCAATTACCCAATTTAAAAAAAGTTTTGAAATCACAACTGACTATTTCCTAATGAAGATATTTTTCATTGTCTATAGATCATCATCTTTTCACAATTCGTATATTTCCAAATAACTCGGGTGTGAATAATGTTATTGTTTGTCCTTAGTCGGTAGCCTTAGACAACATAATGAGTTTTTTCTTTTTCCTCGTTTTTTTCTCTCTTTCTATTTTTACTTTCTATTCATGATTATTATTCATTATTCATCCAATGCATTTAATTTAATTATACCACGAAAATACATGTCAATTTTGGGAAGAGTGGAAGATAGCTTATGGCTAACCCTTTTTCCCTTTGTGTGTAAAATTTAATTTTTTTTATGCACAATAAACGTTATTATTATTATTATTATTATTATTATATCCAGCAATATTGAATGTTTTTAAACCTCTACATTCATAAATCAGCACTCTCAATATAACGGTGAGCCTGGAGTCCAATATAACGCTTTCATATACCGAGTCATGACACCATTAAGGCATATTAAATATTCCGGGCCTGATGCCTGATCATTCAACGAACCTTACGAAGACTTTGCGCGCTCGTTTATTTTCATTACCGTTGTCCTGGCAATCTCTTTTCACCCTTAACAGATTGAGCAGCTCGAATATTAGGGGGTGAGCGATTCACGAACATCCCTTTTCGAATCTCAGTATACCGCCGAACAAAAACATATTGAACTTGGATTGATATTGTTCAATCGTGAAGGCAAGAAAGATATACCAGATGTGAAAATATGTGAAAATATCTTTGGATGGTTCTAAATGAAGGATACTCCCACGGAATATGAAGTCTGATAGTACTATTTTCAACCTATTTTCAACCAATCGGAACGTCCCATCAAGTCGAGTTATCTTGTATAATTTCGAATGTAGGTAGTTAGACAGGCTGATTCACGGTGGGTGGCACATTAGGCGTTTCTGTTGAACTAGTCAACGGATCACTTTGAAAATTCCATGAAGAGCATATTCGGGCATCCTCTACCCAACTAAAATATTTCCGAAAATGTGGTGTTGCCACTTTTATTAGAAAGTATTAGCAACTTTGATATTTCAAATAGATGTATATACTATTATATTCTGAATCTCCAATAATTTCCCAACACTTTTTGCCTAATATTTCTCCACACCTATCTGTTACCATTTTCGAAAGAAAAATCAATTTAATTTTTTTCTTTGGAACCTCATGATCTCTAAAAATGCTGATATCTCTGAGTTGGGAAACACTATGATATCGAAATTTAATTCGGACTCAGGTGATACTTAGGGGCTTCCCATACTTCAGCCAAATCTTTGTTACTTCAATACAGGGTGGTAAAAAATACAGTCATTTCGTTCGCTTGAAAAAGTGACTGAAAGTAAATTACTATAAATGGAAGACCAACCAATATCAACTTCTTCGATTTGAATGAGACACCCAATATATTTTCACAGATTGTGAAAGAGCTTGTTATCTTGAATTCATACATACTGAGAATATAGCACTTCAATCAACCTCCTTTGAGTTTTTTGCAGAGCAAAAAACTATTCAGATAAACATATGAAGTTGTTTGTATGCGTAGTAATAAATGAACGTGAAATTTACAAATTGCACAATTCACAATGGTTCAATCAAGTGTATTGAAATTTTAATGATGATCGGTTATGGTGAATGTGAAATTTATTTCCGTCAATTAGAATTTGACACTTAGATAACAAAAGAGTACTCGTTCATTTATTACTATGCATACAAACAACATCAAATAGTTCTTTGCTCTATTGCAAAAAACTCAAAGGACGTTGATTTATTTCTCGTTCTTACGAATTTTTCTACAGTAAACTCGGTATGTATGAATTCAAAATAACAAGCTCTTTCAAAATCTGTAAAAATATATAGGGTATCCCTTTCAAATCGAAGGAGTTGATGGCATTTCCAGTTGAACCGGATGTATATTATCAACAAAAAAAATTCCTAAATATCGTTCTTTTCGTTTGAAAGATATTCACTTGGTTCCATACTTTATCCCAACTTTGTATAATGATCTCACTGATTTGCATAAGATTTGACTCGATCAAGTTACTATCAAATTGATTGATGTCGTTCTTTCAACTTGAATATTTTTTTTTATTATTTTCCTCCACAGTCGGAGTTGATTCCTCAAAATCCTCGTATGATATCCTGAGCTCAGTACCTCATCACCAATATCATGATTCATCGATCGATGATCGATTCACATCCTATATAATTCATATAATTGTTTTTTCTTCCTCCTCCGTGTCCATCACACACGGACTGAATATTTTTCTCATTATCTTGTTCAATAGTATTTTTCGTGCTATTTTGTTTTCAGGAAATTTCGAATCCAAATCTTGATTACCTACAAATATATTTTTCTCTTGCATGTTTTTCTTCCATCCACAATTCATCTTTTTTTTTCATTTCTGTCTCTCCTATTATCGAACAAAAATTTTGATATTCATATATTGACACCAAAACCATCATCTTGTGGGTGATCACAACAAAAAATTGTATCTGTTATCATAGGCTTAACTATCTGGGGTGTCCCAATTTTTTCCACACTCATGAATACAAGAATCAGATTCTCCTTTCTTTCCTATGATCTCAATATCATTGCAATTGGCCATAGATTGCCCATCTTGTCTTGTCGATAAACCATTTCGTTAATTTTGCACATGTGATGGATTTTTTTTGGTACTTACGTATTTCGACCTCAGGAACCCGAATTTCACGATGAAAACGTGCGCAAACTTATATTTCTCGAGATATTCCAGGAAAAAGTATGAAAATTAACCTTCTTCCTTGGGCTCGTTTTGGGTAGGCATGGAGTTTCTTTTCTCACACAGGAAAATTTTTTTACTTTCCTTGAACATTCAAGAAGTCGGAAAGAAGGGAGAACATCCTCGAATTTGTTAAATGAATGTTCTTCAGCATCTTGGAGGAAGGTGGATCCAGCATTTTCCATATGGACGGCGCTTTCAAATCAGAATCACTAGTTCTGTGAGTCAAAATATCACAGATGCACATTTGACAGCTTCGTCCAAATGAAAGAAGGATTCATCGAAGATGCTAGAGACGATGAATTGAACTTTTTAGAAGATGTTTCTACTTCTTTTCAGCTTGTAGAATGTATGAGGAATATATAAAGAGTATCTTATGTGAGACATGAAACTTCGAATGGCTATAGTGCCTACCAAAAACAGGCCGAAGAAATAAGGTTAATTTTCATACTTTTTCCTGGAATATCTCGAAAAATATTAGTTTGCGCACGTTTTCATTGTGAAGTTCGGGTTCCTGAGGTCGAAATACGTGAGTACCAAAAAAAAAAATCGAAAAAACCCCATCGCATGATAAGTGCAAAATAACCACCTCTTCTTTACATTATCCTCATGTTCTTTCATACTTACTAATATAGGTCTGCTCAGTTCACATGTATCATTCTCCACAAACACGTGGTTTAGTCAAAATGAGCTGTACATATCCTTACTGAAGATGGGCAACATATTATTATTATTATTATTATTATAATCAAAATGATATCAAGATCATAGGAAGAGAATATAACAACCAAAAATAACAAATCAAATAGACTGATGCTTGCATTCTTCTGAAAGGAGACAGTGATATCGCCTCTTGTTCAGTTGATATAGATAGAATTTGGTATTTGCTTCTCAGAAATGAATATGAACATGGTAAATGTTATATCAATCGATAAAAAATACCTGGTACCCAAAACTATTTCTATCTGAAAACTGTCACTCAGTAGTGTTAAAAAAGAAACTCTACGAACAGAAACATTAAATTCATATTCATTGTGTTGAAAACGGGAGCAGATTCATTCCCGAAACGTCCACTGCATCAAGATGAGTAAGAATATAGATATTCATTGATTCTATTTGTCTTCCAAGCATTTCTCCAAAAACGAAGTGTCGCTGAGAAATAGGGAATTTCTCTTTTAGGTATCTGAAGGTTGAATTCACAGCGCAGATCTGGAGCAGATCATAGATCTGTTCCTACTACAAATATATTGAGATAATTACTATAATTTCTATTTTCATTCTTCAGAAACGAGGAGAGAAAATCCCACACAAAAACCAGAAAAAATGAACACCTTCTCCAATAACTTACAAATATTCTACAATCATATCATAGGTACACCACAGTATATTGTTCTCATATTATGAACTCTACAGTTGCCGACATATCATTTCGCCTATTCTTTCTTCATTCTCCTTGCGTTTTGTATCATGAAAAAGGGAAGGCGACCAACTGCTGACAGAGATTTGTGCTTCTGAAGCCACATTCACTCTATGACAATCCCGGTCTCCCCTTCTTCTCCATCATTCATTATAAATGGCTTGATATTAGTTGGCTTGTCTTAATCCACTTAGTATGCCGTCTATCAAAATAGCTGCGCAGATATATATTTCAGGGTGAACGCTACCTACTGGGTGTTTACAATAATGTAATGAATAATGTATAATGTTTCTCGGCGAGATTATTTACCGATGTTCATTCTATTGTTTTTCTCACTGAACGTGATGCTACCTAAGTATTATTAATTTCACATGGTCAATCAAATAGATGAATATTCGTGGAGAGTCACAAGATATCGAAGCGAAAGAAGAACAAAGAGTGAGGAGAAGAATTCATACATTTTTTACAATCAACACTTACTTTCTACAATCACACTGAGAATATCAAGTCATTCCCTTAGTTGAAATTTGTAGATTGAGTCGTTTTGAAGTAACATTCTGAAAGAATTGCTTCCTCTTCACTGCGTGCTCTCCTCTTCGGACCACCTGATGAAATTCTTTAGAATTGGACAGTTCTCACTAGACATTCTCCTGTGAAAATGTTTTCTTCCATATTGGGTCAGAGAAGAGATCGTCATGAATCAAAAATCATGGTTGATTTCTCTTGGCATATCGTGACGTATTCCTGATGATTTGAGTTTTCATGAGATTTACCTTCATCGGAATTACGTTTTAGAGGCATTGGACGCCTACATCATGATATTTACTGTTCTGTGATCACATGTAACAAATCACTTCACTTGTGAGTTTAAGTCGTTTGTCTTATTTGATATAGTAAATCTTCAACGTTTCAACGTTGATTGATTTTAGAGGATCAGTCTACAAGAATGCTAGCTCAGGTGAGTTTATTTATCAATTTAAATACTTCAATATGGTTGTGATGTAACCAGTCACCAGTAACCAGTGTATGTTGGATTCATGATTTGCTTTATTGTTTTCATTTACACTCGACGCAAGTGAGCAACCTAACTATTCAAAATTTCGATGTCCTATTCATTCAGAATTTACTTTTCAATTCATTCACTTCAAAGCGCTTCGCTATGCATCATGAAAGATAACTGATGCTCCTTCTGTAGACTGACTCCCTCGCAGAGATACTGGGTGGCCCGATGAAAACGAAACAAGGCCAATTTGACAGTTATCGTTCTCAGAAAAAAAAAACGCTCGGACCGGTCGATATTAATTTCGAGGGAGAAATATTTTGTGCATGTTCTCAACTTTTCCACTTCAAACCCCTCGAAGGGGTGAGCTCCAACCCTTGAATCTCAAATGGGGTAAGGGGTCAAGTGATACATCATTCTGAAGGTGATCAAAATCTCTCACCAATCTTTCCTTGTTTTTGGAATTCAATGCAGCAGTTCTCGAGAAAACACGTTCATGAAAATAATCGGCTGGTGATGGAAAGTAACGCTTTTTCCCCTCTCATCACTGTGTATCATTTTGTAGTTAGAACGATGTTCATCTAATAAGTGCCTTATGTGTTTTTTTTTCAAATCCTGTCCTAGCCAACATAACATAAATAATCATTTATTTTAATGTCAGTATAATGCATACCTTCTTTCATTTTCATTGGGCTACCTTGTATATAATCATATATTGTTCCCAGACTTGTCCTTATTGAAATATGACAAATATCTAGTGAAATGGAAATGAACTAAAGCTGAACCAAAAGAATTTGAATATGAAAACTTCATCAGGCTCGAAACTGTGTATAATTATTGTTGCTATCAAATGCTCAAAATCTTCATATCTCTCTCTCATTCTCTATCTCTCTTTCTTGCTCTCTCATATGAATTTCCTGATCCAATAGCTTCTATAAGTATCTTTTATTTCTCTCCCCAATGAAAACTGACGCATATTGTGAATATAAAATTCAGTCAAACTTTCTATATACTACAAGATGATGACTACAACTCAAGCTTCACATAGAAAGCTCATCCTCTGGGTTCACTATTGTGAAAATAAAAATTTATTCTTCCGATCACAAGAATTCAGGATACTTTCCATTAGTTATAGAACATTCCACCAGGTTTCAAATCCCGTATATCTGAAGTGGAGCGGTGAAGATGAATGGCGATCGTGAATAAGTGCATCCAAACTTTTGATGAATTGAATTGACCACCTTTTTGATATTGAAACTAAACGATTCAGAACGTATCTGAGAACAAAGTTCATTGTCAGATATATAATCCCAGTTCACAAAAACATGCACCAGTTCTATCACTGCTGTATTCCAAATGTTCCATGTTTCATCAGAGAGTTGCCCCAATCAGAGATAGAGGATATATACACCTCGAATGAAGTCACAGATTCACTTCGAAGTCATAACATTCGATTCAACAGTTCTATCACTGCTGCATTTCAAATGCTCCATGTTTCAACACAGGAATGCCCTGATCGAAGATATGGCTTGGATGAATGTCCACCTCAAATAAATCAGAGACTCATCTCAGACTTGTCACATCCGACAATGGTGGACTGAAATGGTAAATAACAAATGACATTACGAACTGTACTGGATGGAAAGAATGAGCGGTCGGTCATTTATATCTATTTATTTATTCATTTCATGTAGGTATTTGTTTCATACCCTCATGTAATTTTATGTCACATACCCACGTATTCCACCCTATTCTCCACTGAAGTTCAATCATCTCAAAGATATAGAACATATTCCATGACTTTCCCATTACATAAAAAACTGTTCACCTTTTGAATTGAATGTGCCATAGTAGGTGGAAAGGAACATATGCCCGCAAATTAACGATTTCAGACAAAAAAAAACAATGATATTTATTTGAAAACACCAGACACTCATAGTCAAATAAGATGTTCGAAGTGCTCTCCCTCCATTTCAATGCAGCTTTATTCACCGAAACTCAGGATAATAAGTGAGTGACCAAAACCGTTTATTTGCATGCGTACATATGTTTATGAAGACTCTTCTGCATATCAAGGGCCATATTTCATTTCATTTTGTGATACTTTTTTCAACACCCTGTATATTTCAAAACTTCGTGATGAAACGAAGTTCCTTATTTGACGTTCTTTGATATAACGCCTATACGATCACTTCAATCAATCGATGACTTCGACGAAACGTATGATGAAACACTGTTCTGTAGCGAAATCAATTCTGTAGCGAATATCTTAGATGCTAGTTGCATATATGTTTCATAATTTTGTGATTACAGTTCTTTGACTGATAAATCTTTCTTGTGATAGAGCTCAGTGATTGAATGTGATTATTTTTTTTTGTTTTTTCTCGTTTTTTTCTCGTTTTTTCCTCGGTTCTCTTTGGCCTAACATCAAGAGCAAAATTAAATTCGTCAAGCAAATATTAATTCAGAAAACTTGAAGGAAGACTAACTATTCCCATTGGAGGATCAACAAGATTGGGAAAATCCGAACACGGTGAGTTGATCTAAGAGATGAAATGAATTTTCGAACCAGAAACGAAAGATATCGATATCAAACCTATTTAATTTCATCATGAGTTGAGGTTTCATCACTTCTTCTTCATCACTATATTAGTATAGTCAGTAAATATTGAAAACACAGAAAATCACTTCAGCAACCTTCTTTGGGGCATTGAAAATAATTTGTGATGCCTTGCCTAATTTCAAAATTCTCAATTGGAGAATCACACAATTATGCTATAACTAATGTACGATTACACAATTGCATAATTCACAGTGGCAGAATTTTGCCATTCAGGGATATGTCCGTGGGTATTCTGATTTTTCAAAATCCTATATTCTATATTGTATATTATTCAGAATTTATCCTCTTCATGCTGCATTCATCATCACTTATACCATCCATCGTCTCTTTCCTGCTAATTCCAGTCAGAGTATTTAATTTTGGAATCTTCAATTCTCTCCGATCTTCTGCCTACCAGTTTGAGTCAGAGTACTCAATTCCGAAATCACGAACATTCAGCTTCCGGTAACGTAGAGAAACAACGGCATCCTCCTTCCTACCCACCAATATAGAAAGCTCAAATTCTACACAAATATCTATTCACAACTTTCTCCGACAATCATAGGTACTTATCTTCTCGATATTTTTTCATCCGTTTCAATTTTTTAATCCACCAAATTCAACTCCGCCAAGGGGTTCTTGCAAGCCCACAAATTTATCAACATGCCGCCATGATTTTTACATTTTTCCCACATATGTAAGCAAAATCCGAATTTGCTATAAACGCACTCCAAATTTACACATTTACATCAGACATAACTTGGCCTTTGTGCATCGTAGATCCCAAACTAGCTTGATATTCAATTTGGATCTCCAAAAAAATATGCGATGTTATACCACCGAACTCATTCATGATAAAAAAAAATCGTTCCAACCCTCGTATTTACCACTCTTGAACCACATCAGGAAGTCTAGATTTGTCGAAATGACCTCAAAAACATCCATCTAGCTCACGTTGAACTTCGTAAAAACTGTGAAATTCCCAAGGTTCACAAAAATTATCGATATAGGACCCCCTTCTCCCATATATTCCAAAATGGTTATATACAGGGTATTGGCTATTGCTAGGATGCAGAACACTGCAGAATAAGTTGGGTTTGCTCAGAACAAAGTATTCATTACGGCACACGTATCCGAGATACATGGTCTTCAAACAAAAATTTGTATGCGCATTTATTACGATTATATCAAAACACCTGGCAACAAGGTGTCACTGACAAATAAAGGAATCCCACATGAGAACTGAGAAAATAAAATGAATTCCACTGAGAACATGAAATATTCGAACAGCTGGAGTAGATATGTATAACTTTTTTTTCAAGACCCTGTATTTCGAACACGGATAGCAGAAAACTCAACTTATTTTGCAGTGTTCTACGTATCCTAGCAACGGAGTCAGCTTCTTTTGAAACACGCTGTAACGATAAAAATATGGATGAGCGATAAAATACAAATAAATAAAAACTCGATACAAATGATATATCGCATATTCATGAAGAATTGTTGATTCAGTTGTTTCGTTTGCATATTCAAAATGATATGGAAATCGATGGAACTATTATTCTACTCATTTGCTCAAATAGCACCTCATCACTGTTCCGGGGGCGTTTACAGAGCCCTTTATTGGATTTTCTCTGGCTTGCGCTATAAGACAATATTGTCGAATCAACTGCCGTCGTACCCTCATTGAGGGCCACAACGGCCCTAAATAAGTTATGACGCATAAACGAGGCTTTAAGTAGTTGCGAAATTGCTGGAGTCGTGTATGATTTCAATTAAGTTGTCACACTTGATGTATCTCCTGTTTGATGTGTCGAATAAGTCGAGGGTTCGAAAAAGTTTTGTGGGAAGGAATAAAGTAGGATTAACTACATCCATTTGTGCAGAACATCAATCGATAAATGGACGGAGAGAAACGAATGCAATAAATTTTCATTTCAAATCGGAACTGATTCTGAAATAATACTCGACATCACTATTATACAGGGTGTCCTTAAAAGGTCTTCACAAAAAGCTACCACATATTCTTCAGACCAAAACAATTCGATACAAGCAAACTTACCTCAGTAAAAAGTTGCTTAGTTTGGGCGCTAGACGGCTCTGAAGTTGAAATTTTCAAATCGATTTTGCTTCATAACTTTTGAACGGCTCATGAGATTTTTTTCAAATTTGGTACGTTGGCATAGACTCATCGGGCAATGAAACTCATATCATAATCATAATGAATATCATTCCATGGGCGTAGAACTTGATTTTTTCAGTAAATAAACATCTAAAACTCCTACGCCAATGGAAAAAAATTAGTTTCAATATGAAATCTAAATTATTCAACTCATTCACTACAAAAAAGGTACTCTTGACAAAAGTCGATTCCTCTCATGGTTTCGACAAAATTTTAATTTTAGTGATTTAGAGCATAATTAATAATAAAACGATTAACAGATATTTCATAAAAATTGTTCAAAATGTTCACCATTTTCACGTATACAAAGATTTATACGACGCAAAAAGTTGAGATGTACTTTTTGCATAGGTTATTTCTATTGAAAATAAGTAGCACTGGTTTTTTTTTCTGAAGACTATTATTATCTGCTCGAAAACAGTGATATTCACATTCTTGGTTTCCATAGTTTCATCTGTGTTGATTTGTCGAGTTTTATTGACGTTGATTGTTGATATCGGACTTTTCTAATTTATCATGGCCGTACAATACACCAATGAAGAATACACCGATATGTTATTGGTATTCGGATATTGTCAAGGAAATGGTCAGCATGGAGAGAACCAAAGGCCAAAGAAATTATTTTTCTATCTCAGAAGTAAGTTCGCGAACCAATTACCTAACCATAACAAAAGAAAGAAGAAGAAAGATCGCTGGTTTTTTCCTAATCTAATAGACAACATAACGCAATATAAAATATTTTTTCAATGAACTCATCCATACTGACCTATATTTTCATTCCATCATCATTTCGTCAAAATATAGTTATATACTAATATTTTCTGTGCATCTATCTTCATCATATTGTGTTTTATAATGATGATAAAATCTGAATTCTGAATTCATAGTATATTGTATTCCGTATTCGTGAATAAACTTCATTATTATACACATGTTATAAATGATTGTATAGATCGATACTTTTCATATCTTATGGAAAACTGAAAAAATTATACTCTCAGGGAGTAACCAGCAATCCTCAGAGATATAATTATTATTTTTTTATCTTTTGACAACACAAAAGGAAATCTCATGATGTTCGGGGAACATCGCTGGCGATAGAATTCAGGGAATGAAGGAAGCAATTGGAATTTTCCTTGAAAAATTGGAGGTTGTAAGTATCAGGAAAGACTTCACGAGGCAACGAATTCCATAAATTTGCCATTCTATTGATTGATGGTAGAGAGTAGCATGCCAATATGACGATGACCAGCCTGAACTCGTCTAGGAATATCTAGGATCTATCTTGCAGAAAAGGTAGAGATCGCCAGATCTACGATGTTCTAGAGATGTCAATGAATTCGTGAGTGTAGTATCACCGACTAGGCGAGTACCTCTACTTTGAATAGATTCATAGAGCTTCGCTTCGAGAATCTGATGAAATGTATGAAATGTAAGAAATGTCTCTCTCTTTCTCTCTCTCTCTCTCTCTCTCTCTCTCTCGCTCTCTCTCTCTCTTTTTCTCTCTCTCTCTCTCTCTCTCTCTCTGTCTTCCTCTCTCTTTCCTAACAATTTTTTCAACTGGGACAGAAGATGGACGTTTTCAGAATGACCAAGTTATTAATGAAACACCTAATATGAATTAGATTTATTGAAGTGGACAATTTATTATCAGTAAATTTTCAAACCATCTCAGAATCATGCAAGCAACAAATTCATTCTCAACAAAATATTTGTCACAAAAGATAGCAATTATTGGGCACAATAATTGTCGATAAATGTTTGGGTAAGCTCATATAATATCTATAGCTTTCGCTCAATGCTGATGGACAGAATATTTGGTATTGGCTCTAGGTGAAAGGGATTCTGGATTACACTAAATAGATTCTGGTGTATATGCTCGGTCGAAACAAATTGCCTTATCCGCTACTTTTACGGCATCACACCTTCGAAGCTATAATAGAACCGATCATATACGAGGGACGTTCAAATAGAATATATATATATTCGTAATATAATGGTGTTTTTCCTTCATTCTTTCATCTCTCATTCAAAATGGGTATATTATATATATTGCGACGAATATATGGATGCTTTCATTGACTACCTCAGTGCATACACGTGATAATTTTGATATATATTATTCACCTACAGTTTAGTGGTTGGAACTACATGAAGATATCACGAACAATTTGTTCACGAGAAAATTCAGATATAAATGTCTCACAAAAATTCGGCTTGAGACATACAAATATACATAACGTAAAAACTGTGAGGTTTTTTTAATCATAACAAACTTTCAGAGCTACAGTTACAATGAACATAACATGAAGTTGAATTAGGGTGAATAGTCTGAGGTTATATCGAAGTTTATAGGACGAACTGTTTTGAGAATATCCTGAACAAATATCTAAAGTTCTTGGAATGATAATGGTAGTGGAAAGAGAAAGTACAATCATTATAATTGAAATATCCTAAACGCACCACCCAAATAGATATATAAAGTTTTCAATTCAAACTGCTGAGAAATACATTGAATTCTTGTGGAAGATTGATTGTAGTAGAAAGAGCAAAAACAATCATTTTGATTCTGTATAAACTTGACTATTAGGTGATTGAATTAAAGTCGTCAAAGTCTGCCTATTCTACGATGTCGGTCTTTAGACCTACTACTTTAGAATTATCTTAAATCTCTATATTCTTACATAATTTCATCGAAACAATGTGATTCAATATGAAATTTCTAGATTTATAGTCTACTTTGACACAATAATTCATCAGGACAATTTCATCGTTTCATCATTTATGAATTCAACAAATTATGATCGATAATATATTATGGTCTAAAGCTTCGATCATCGAACAGACTAGATAAGTAATCCACACCCCTGGCAATACAGTTTGTTTGGAAGCAACATCTATAGTATCTATCTTTGTCTAAACAAGGATAGCAGGAGCTGATTCTCCCAGCACCAGTGCCGTATTGTCAGAGGGGGTCGAATTTATTATTAATTCATGATGAAACCAAATCGAAAATCCATAACAATTTCAGTGGTACTTTTCAGCATTTCTTGGTGGGAAAATGAACATCCTTATACTTCCTTCACATTGTTATGGAAAATTCGAATACATACAATCCTATGGTGATTTTTGTAACTTGCTTGTAACTAATAAACTTATTATGACCACGTCACGAGGAAACAGTGTGTCTACTCAGTCTTAATCATAAATAACGTTCAATTTCGATAATGAACATTTATATCTTTGGCGATCAGCGACGATTTACGATTTCAAAGTTCAGTACCTACTAGTGGAAATAATTTTCAAAACAGTGAAAAACTCGTTTTGAAGGCAAATAGATATGATTGCATATTTGAATGTAATTTTCAAATCTGAAGATGAAACTTTTTTATATCATTTCACGATATCGTCAAAAATGAAGGACGTTTCATCTTGAGCAGAATTCATATATTTTGACGCAAAAAATTGATGTCTGATTATTTCATTTCATGTAGATAGATGAAAATCGATAATGAATATGTGTTAACAAGTATTATGACGAAATGTTATATCAACAATAAAATCATGAATCATGTGAAGATGTAGCAAATAGCAGTGTTTCTTATTTAAAACAGGACTGAAATGAAAAACAACCATGGATAATCACACAAATAATTTATTGATTTTTGAATAGGATTGTTTTTGTTGACATACTTCTTACTCTAACTTCCGTTGAATCTTTCAATTTATTTGCCTCATGATGAAGTCTCACAGTGAAATATTTCTCCAAATCAGTTTGACTAGTTCCAAAAACAGTCAACGGTAAATTTCTCATTGTTGTGTGTAGGAGAAGTATAGAAATATCCTTATATTTCTTATCAAAAATATTAATTGAGTTCATCATTATTCTCAGTGATTTTTCAGTAGCTTCGCATATTTTGACTACAAATAAGGAAGCATTTGTCAGTGCTACATATTTTACCACAAGACACTGTCGTAGCTGGGTATGGGTATAATCAATATAATCTAATCAATTCAATTTAAATTCATTTTTATCCATTCCATTTGGGAAAATGCTTCAAAATCGCGAATGATACGACAATGGTAACTCACCTATGAAATGGCGTGTTTTGATCGCCGGTTCAAATTGTCTTTAACACACCTCACAACGTCTCACCATTATATCAAATCACCAGAACAGGAAATAAACTGAGTTTCTGATGAATTCTGAGTACACAAAACTGAACACAAGTTGAATAATATCGATAAATCAAAACGTAAATAATGACAGATACCAAACAAAGCAATAATCGCCGTCGACTGTCAATATCAAATTGCGGTGTTGCAACGTTGAGCAAAAAGTATTCATGATACCCATGCTGGTCCTCGAGCCCCCAAGAAAGTAAAATTGCTAAGTCTCAGAATAATGTAGCAATATTCTATTAATCAGAACTGATTCATTATCGTCATGACCCAAATTCATTATTATATTTGTGCATTGAACTACAAGAATTCATAAAGGACTTTAAATATTATGGACTATTCATCACTTTTTGATGATTGGATATGACAACACTGGCGACGATTGGGTACTAATATTATGATAATTCTGGGAATTCATGTTGGCATCAGAATATTTGTTTTGTGATCCTTCTAGTGGGTTTGTTGTTCGGAGGTCTAAAGAGAACTAGCGTGAATGTTACCTCTTGTGTTAGTAGGTGAGAAATCATGAACCGAATGATTCTACTGAATATGAATCGAAAAGTTGCTATTTTGAGCTAGGTAGTGCAGATTTTAGGATACCAGTTTCAATATCATAATAGACGAGATCACTTTCTCACTTAAAATGGCGTATTTATGTTGATTCTTCTTGTTCCTGACTCAAGGCAGAAATGCTGACGAGAATTAAAAGCACTTCCAGATAATCCCAATGAACCACTGTACTGTGAACTCAGCTGTATCACAAGGGGGATCAGTCAAAATAAAATATTACTTGTTTCGCTACAGAACACTATCATCACACGTGTGATCAACGTGATTGAACTGAGGCATCATAGGCGTTATTAAAAAGAAAGTCAAGCAAGGAACTTTGTTTCATCAAGTCGTTTTATACAGCTTGGATCTAAAATGCAACTCATGCCTGTTACAGAACAGTGTCTTATCACACTTTTTATCACCGAGATTAAATTGATACTTCCCTAGACTCCATCAAAAGATAGTACTTTGTTTCAACCATTCAACTATCTTTCAGCACAAAATTTCATACTTGTTTACGGTAGGTCATCAAAAAAAAAGACACAAAATATTCAACGAAGAATTCAAAAGATACACAGTGTTTTATATGTCGTTCGAGAGTGACAAAATATGATCCATGTTTGAGATAATTCAACTTCAGTGGAGAAAAGGTAAAAATTGAATGAGGTACTTTTCCGAACAAAGTGGTCACTTATTCGTTTCAATCTTATATAATTTGTGATATGAATTGTTATTTATCATTTCAATCAACCATTGTTGTGCGAGTTTGATGTGACAGTTCTGAGATAAGTCTATAATTTCATTTGACGAGGAAATTCATAGAAGCTATATCTTCGATTGAGGCATTCCTGTGATGAAACATAGAGTATTTTTTGGAATGCTGCACTGATTGAGTTGCTGATTCACATGTCAAGAGCTCGAAGAAAATATGTGATATCATTTGAGGCGAATATTCACCTATATCTCTGATTCAAGCATCTATCACAAAACTTGGAACGTTTTGAATATAGCTGCTGAATGTTTTGGTCAACTGGAATATGTTCAACATATAAACAAATACATATTTTTCTTATTTGATGCCGAAAGTGATTACAAATACATTCATTCGTATAGGAACCCTCGTATACAAGAATTCATAGATATTTTTCCACCCTCTGTTACGATTCTGACACGGTTTGTATACCTTCACTGACAGGGTGCCTTTTGAGAGGCAATTGAGCGTGAGTCGACGATCCGCCCTACGCATTTCACGCAGATTTGCCGACGTTTAGCTCGGATTTACTCACCACCGGAAATACCGTATGCTTTCTATTATTTATTCTTTCTTCCTTGTTCACTCCGTCGGTCCTTCTATTCTCTCTCCGAATGTTTATCGAACCGACCTTCCGATTTTTTTCGGACGTTCGGTCATTTCGACCAACCATCCATCCGATATGGTGAGATAGAGACAGTAGTATGTGAATTGAATATGGACTGATGATGTATAATAACTCACGATCAATATTAAATCGGAAGAATTTCGATCAAAAAATAAATGAAATGTCTCGGAATTACAATCGACTCTCATCTCAGTTGGAAACATCACACTGAACAAGTTTCTCCTATATAAGTTCAAATGATTCGCGTCTGCAATACTGTATATTGAGCTGGAGTGCATTTTCATACGCACACTTACAATAACTAGGTAGATGATTTTGAAAATTATTCATCGAAAACGTTATTATACTCATCTGATTTAACAGATCTAGAGCATAAGACGAAAAGTGGGTAATTACGTTACCGTTGAAACTGTACATATACCACTTGAAAATGAATGCTTCACACACTCTTCTTCAGTAAGTTATAATCAACTTCCAAGAAGCTCAGAAGAATTAGAATTTTGCCCAAAGTGATATGTTATGTGAACAAAAGCACGGTTTCTGAAAATATGTTGATTTATTTTGTCTTTTAGATGATCATCCAAGATAGGTACCCGTACATGGAGACCTTGACGAAGATAGATTGAAGTTTCCTCCTCTTGTGTCTATATTTGCGAGAATGGTATGTTTCTATGATCGTTACAATTTCTGCTTGCAACCTTTGGCGCTGTCTTTCCATTTCTATCTTCAAGTGGGATGTCTTCGTGTATGGGTATCTTCTGTAACATGACACTGATCTGACAGTGAGGTTAATTGGTTGAACTACCATCAGCTATAGGTACATTCCTACCATGATATCGATAAAATATGAGTATGTACCCAGCTATGATAGTTTACATTGAAGTGTATTTTGTGTATTCGGCACTCACTATGTATTTGTGGTCGTAGGATGATTACAGTACACAACTCGAGTTGTAATGCTCGCTTTCTTATATCCATCTCAATGCCTTTGAAATGATGTCCACATATCACAAGCTTCATAAAGTATCATTGATATTTCATATCCTGTTGACTTGCGAAGAATTCTGAATGTTATACAAACAAAAAATTGTTTGTAAAATTGGCTTGAGTTTGAAAATGCTAGTTGTCACTGCACTTACAGGAAATACTGACTTGAACATTTGCTTCATTGTAACTTTTTTGATATCGCCCTCATTGTGATATCACTTGATGTATGATAAGCAATTGTATGCTGAAAATTTCCAACAAGATGTTCAGCTAATCTTTCATCGAATTCATTTTCTGTCTTATTCTTGCCACTTTTATATATTCCTGTAACGATGAATCATACCTTCATTTTCACCAGATTTGAATTTCTGAGGGCCCGATTGTTCATCACTTCTTGTCCTAATTCTGCCTATATAAATGTAACGCAAACATTTTGATCACTCACGGTCTAGTCAGTTAATGACAATCTACTCTATTTCTTGTAGATCTTCCAGCAATACCTGATGGCACAGCACGCTGTTGGCTATGGTTTTGTATAATATGGAAGCAAACTCTCATAAATACTACAATTTTTGATGGAATCATTGGCTGTTTTTGCCATTATGAATTCTGTAAATTGAATAAATGAATAAATAAATTATATATCTTCTGATATCAATCAAATCATTTTTTCTCTCAATTGACAATATACATTGTATGGAAATGGTCATGAAATAATACTTTTTTTTTTTTGAAATTCTGTTATATTCCTATAGTTTTTCATTGATTCAGGAAGTTTATTGGATAACCTTGGAACGAAGAAGTTTAGCGATGCATTAGTGATATTCAACCAGGTAAAAGATGTCCAGAAGTGATTTTCCTGTCTTGTATTGATATTACGTGCATTTAAATTCTTTGGTATTCCTTCATTATTCCTATGGACAGATAAAAATTGCGAAAATGAATGAGCTAGGTAGATATGTTGAGTAGTTCAAAAAGAGATATCTGCATGAGTGTTTTCGTGATTTTCCTGCTTACAATTTTTTTTGTGCAACGAATGTATTCCTAGGATGGATATGAAGTGGTCCCAGAAGTTGATTCCATATATGGAACGAGATTCCATCTGTGCATAGTAAAAGTACATCAATTGTACGCGGGCTAAAATAGTCTTCGAATCGTACATCGAATAATAAAGTGAGTTGATTTCAGATATCATTGATTCGCACTGTCTTTTCGAATTGAGACCTTTATCTAGTTCATCAACCAGGAATTTCACTGTTTCGTTATATAGTCATAATTTGTCTTGACAAATTGTAGTTTTCTTTTCTTTCTTAGTTTCCGTGAAACTGAGCAGAGATGAGGGATACATTTCAATGAATCCATCGCGAATATACGAAAGTTGCTGTGTATCAGATCGATCTTTGATTGATCTACTTGTATTGAATTGTTCTAGAATGGAATTAAAAGAACAGTCGAGAATAGGAAAGAAAAGGATGGACCGTTCCAGAAGTGTTCAGGTGGATGGAAATAGTATATTATATAACAAGTTTCGCACTCGTGGACGTAACGAGTGCCTGAAATGCACTTCCCAGAATAGGAAAGAAAAGGATGGACCGTTTCAGAAGTGTTCAGGAGGATGGAAATTATATAACAAGTTTCGCACTCGTGGACGTAACGAGTGCCTGAAATGCACTTCCCAGCGAGTTATGTGCACTATTGTTCCTACGACAATCATCATGTTTCTAGTCAGTTTCGATCATTATCGACATCTACCACGCAACACACAATACAGCAGTCAAGAAGGATGATATCATTGAGTATTTCGTTAATGGTTATACATATAGTCAATGATGATACTCTAGCGGTCACCTGTTTGTCGTTGCCGATTTTATGAAAATGAATGTGTGCGCAAATAAATTGATTCAAGTCCGGCAATTCTCGAATATTTCAGATGTCATCTTTGGTAACCAATTTCATTCAACTCGCTCGACCGTGAGTTGTCATCATCATGATGTAATGGATTTATTGATTTTTTGAAAGATTAGGATGCGAAATCGATCTGAGTATATGTTTTCAGAGGTGGTAAAAAAACTCGTGAAAATATATTCATCATGTATTCTAGTATAACTGTTTTTTCGGGAAATGATGCAAATAAAGAGGTTCATGACTTGAATCGAAATTGGCTAGTTAATAAGTTCTCGATTATGTGAAAACAAACTGCTTATGGAATTGCGTCTGGATTGATATCTGATCATTCATGTGAAACTGTTCTACAAGTAACATTTCCAACGTGGAAAATCGATATTTATGCAAATATGTAGTAGCAGAGTTTCTAGATTTCAAAAGAGCCATTGAGACTATAGATATTCCTACTCTACTCATGAAACTTCAATAATTCAATGTTATGGACTAACAGGAGAGTCTATAACTGGTTTGAAAACTACTTACAGAACAGGTCTCAACGTACGAAGGTAAATTACTATCGAAAAGATACCGGTGTTCTACAGGTCAGTGTTCCCGGACCTCTGTTGTTCATTTCTGATCTGAATGACATATATTATATTAATGAATGTGAGTCCATCGATCGGTCTGTAGATGACACTACATTAACAGCAAGAGATGTTAATTCAGCAAATGTCATAAGATCAATAGGACGCCTAATAAAGTATCTCAATTCCTCAACATCAACAAAACTAAATATATGATCATAACTACTGAACATAAATACAGTTCGGTAGACAAGAAATATCTGGTGAAACAACTGAATTGGTTGCAGAATTTAGATATCTTAGATTCATGATGAACAATTCTCTGAGCCTGAGAAAACATTTCCATTACTGTCCTCCATAACTCTTTCTTTTTGATAGAAACTGTATCTCATTCTTGCAGAAATTGCAGAATAGGGCAATGAGAGTACTTCTGAAATGTAAAAGATATACTCCCATTATTTTCATGTTGCACTTTCTCAATTGGCTGTTTATGACAGATTATATTACTGCTTAATGATTTCCATTTTTCAAACTCACATCTGGAAAACTTCCTACTCACTTCGAACAATTTATTGTTCATCAGAATGGAATTCATGATTATCCCACTATAGAGGAAACATGAAAGGAAAGGAAAGGGCTGATCGAATATAATAAACTTCCAAAGAATATCACAAGTGGAAGGTTTATCATTCAATTCGTAAATCTAGTCATGAAAAACCTGAAGACGAAATACACTCAGACTCTAACATACTCATACATATACACTTATTATTTATTCACTCCAGTTCATTCGCTCATGTGAAATAATATAAACTGACTGAATGACATAAACTGTACTACTTTTTATTTCAAATTCATTTTCCTTCTCAACACATAGTATTTTTATCAATCATCAGTTGAATTATTGATATCAATATTATATCATATATATTATAATATACGTAAATTATTAAATTTTTGATACTGTTTTCTTTCTTCCTTGGTTGGGCAATTTAAGTTAATATAGATTATACCCACATTCCATTCCAGTTCATTATTTTTTTCAAAAGATTACTCAAAAAAATATATATGTTTTTTCATTGAATGTCAAGTTTATCTTTTGTGAATTTGAAATCCTTCTCATAATGTCAATTTATAAGGAGAAACAAACATCACTGAGTTTCTCGAAATTGTCCCCTTTATTTGTTACCCCATCCCAAAAAGAAAAAAAAATATCGACGCCCTTGAATCTGGGAGATACTGTTTGAAAGTGAAGGGTGAGTGAAAGTTATACGTAGTGGTTTCTTGATATAACGTCAGATTCACTCCATATATTCTCTTTCAACATACCGTGATCCACAGACTTAGAGCTCGCAATCATGTCTTGAGGAGAGCAAGTATCCAGGATTGCTCCTTCAGAAGTGACTCACTCCTCTCGCAGCCAAATCTACTTTCTTATCTCCAGTAACTCCAGTAACTTCATCCATACAAGGACTATATCGATTTTCTTTGAAAAAATATAAATTTCAAGAGTTGTCCCTCTCAATTTCGAGAGTTTCCTAACGCCAATGAAACGATTCCGCTATTATGAAGCGTAACGGGCAATAACAAAGTTTTCTGAGAAAGATGGAGAGCAGACAGTGAGAAGGAACAATGAAAATCTATCCGTTCTGCTCGGTGGACGTGAATAATAGTGAAATATTCAGAAAGTTGGTCCGGACGTCGGAGCAAATCGTAGTCATATTTCCGGATTTGGATTTCAGTCTGGTATTTAGAGTTGGGGGAGAAACAAATCGATGTCAGGATGAAATTGGGCTATATAGATATTTGGGAGTCTCTGAATACACGAAAAACAACATGCGAATTTCGTATTATGGACAGAGAGAAATCATTTTCAAATATGAATAAATCAGAATAATATACGGGGGTATATATTTTGTATGGGGATGAAAGGAAATGAATTTCATAATGCCTACATGACAATAATTGCTTACTGTAACCGGCAGCCGATATAATATTGGATCATATTGATAAATAATATCATATCATAATAAAAAAAAAAGTTCATGTGAACATGGGTCCGGAAACGCTTCTTCAGGGAGCTAGGGCCCTTCGAAGAAGACCTTCAAAAACTACTTTTCTTTTTATAGCTTCGGTACTACTGCAGCTATCGCAACCAATTTTGGGACATGATATCTAGTTCGTAGGTTCATCAATTTGAGCCTTCCGGATTTTGTCACCTTTAACCAGGGGCGTACAAACCGAGGGGGTATTTGGGCAAATTTGACCCTACTCGTCTTAGGCTTCAATTTGTTACCATTTTCATATCTGATTATGATTCTCCAATGCCTCTTACTTGAAAAAGTTACTCTTGTAAAAATCGCTATCTTAAACCAATTATTACGTTGAAATATGAAAATGAGGTTCAGTACAGATAGTGAGCATTATTAGTTAGTCGAATCTTCTTCTTCAATGAAAATAAATTAGATTAGAGAAATTTATTGCCTTTTCGAAATTGGAGGTTTGAAAAGTAAAAGGGAACGTATACAAAATATTTCAAAAAAAACCAATCAAACCTACACAAGCAAAACTAATGATAAATTTGCAATGAATCATTCACGAGCACCAATGAAAAACTTGAAGTTTTGAAGTTTCAAAAGTACAAAATAAACAACTAACACGAACAGGTTTAACGAGTGAGTCAAGGATAAGGCAGAGTAAATTTTTGTCTTGAAGATGAATTTACTAACGCTGTCGTTGACTGACCCTGTACGTACCAAAATAAATTCAAAATAACAATTGCTGAAAATGCCTTCCACCACGTTCAATACATTTATTACACCTACGTAGCATATTTAAATTGACGTCAGTGGAAACATCAGGCATGGTTTGGATCATTTCAGCCGCAACAGAAATCCTAGCCACCAAATCTTCCTCCGACTGAACTGGAGTTTCATATACAAAGCTTTTCATGTGTCC
The DNA here is from genome assembly GCA_963576655.1 of Gastrophysa polygoni. Taxonomy (NCBI): domain Eukaryota; kingdom Metazoa; phylum Arthropoda; class Insecta; order Coleoptera; family Chrysomelidae; genus Gastrophysa; species Gastrophysa polygoni. Next base: position 34,477,580 of record OY755084.1, on the reverse strand, counting down.
TCAAAGAAAGAAATCCATAGGAGTTAAATCTGGGGACCGGGCTGGCCAGTTGACATCGCTTCCACGTCCAATCCAACGTCCTCTAAAACGATCATCGAGGTGCTGACGTACGACATGTGCAAAATGAGCGGGTGCTCCATCATGCTGGAACCATAGATTCCGACGTATGTCGAGGAACAGCTCATCTAATAACTCAGGTGAGGTGTATCTTAAAAAATTGAGGTACACCGTCCCAGTTAGTCGAGGAGGCAACATGATTGGTCTAATTAGACATTCTCCAACAATTCCAGCCCACATGTTCACCGAGAATCGATGTTGGTACCCTCTTATTTGAAGAGCATGAGGGTTTTCCTCTGTCCACACATGGCTATTCCGTGAATTGAAAATACCTTTTCTCGTAAAAACAGCCTCATCAGAGAAAAGCACAAATTTCGGAAATTGGGGTTCTTGCGTACACTGTTGAAGTAACCACTCGCAAAACTCTACGCGGGGTGCATAATCATTTGGTCCCAATTCCTGTACTTTTTGGCGATGGTAAGGATGAAGAAGTTGTTCGTTAACAATCTCCCATACACGTACATGACTTATATTCATGGATTCTGCAACAGCTCGGGTACTAACACTAGGATTTTCCTCGAATTGTCGGAGTACCTCTTCCTCAAATTCTGGAGTTCGTACAGTTCTTTGAGCGCCATTATCTGGCCTCGTTATTTTCACTATATAGACATTATATCATGTATCAAAAAATGAGAAATACAACAGGGACGAAAATTCAATAACGTTTCTCAGCTTACTACATAGATTTCTATACCGCTGATAATGAACAAACAATATCTTATCTATTCGTATTCTGGGTATCCTTTTTAGCCATTTTATGATTTTTTTCTCGCCATATTGAAATGGCAAGAGCTCATGTACTTCAGTATAAGGGAAGTGAAACATTTCTTGCCAATCTATCTATCACATCTTCTCCCATAAACATGTTGTATGTTTTGAATTTGGAGTTGTTTCAAGGCATTCCAGCATTGAAAGACAGAACAATTGAGACTAAATCTCACACTTCCACGAAGACAATAGGTCTGATGACTATGTTTTCGGTTTTCAATGAATGGTATTCAATATCCATCTTTGTATCGCAAAGTGTATAGTATAGCTTTTTTTATTGACTAATATTTATTATAAGTGATGATGTTATTGTTACGCCGTATCAGAATGAATGAATATAAACACACCCGTTTTGGATGTTTCCTCTTGAAATTGGTAGCGTTGTCAAGTGAAAGAAGAAACTCTCCATTCAGATGACGTATAACTTGGCTGAACTCAGTTGGTAGGTTTTGATAAAAAAAAAAGGGAGGATTGTCAATGCTGAAGCTATGAGTGCATTCTTTCATTCATTAACACTGTACAGAATTCATAAACATGCTTCATGCGATACATTTTTCCGTTGCCAGCTCAGTAATCGAGCAGATCTTTATTTATCGCAAAATGATAGATTCAATCTCGAAATCAATCAGTAATATCATAATCTCTATCAATGTCTTCTTGAGTATCATCTCTCCACAACCTGATGGAATCATCACTAGAATAATTGCCTCCCCATATTTCATAATTTCACTATTCTTAAATTCTTTTGAAACATGTCTGTAATATAATCCTATCATTTCAAAGTTGTCTTCATAATCTCATTACTTCATTCAACCTGGACTCCTATTATCTATCTATTCAGTAATGTCCTGATATAGAGAAAATGAACATTTCCTAACGATTGACTCGCGACATGAAATTTTGACAGCATTGTACGGGTTTCCCACACGATATGGTTAATCTCCTCATACAGAGAGCTCCAATAAATTGTCGAATGAAAAAGTTGTTCATGGTTCTTTGAACTGTCTTCTTCAGATATTATCTGTCATACAAGGGGATCTTTCCGTGACACACCAAACATATTTTTTTTCGAATGGACCACATTGTATTTCGTCACATTTTCCAATAGAGCTCAAAGATACCAGTTCACTGATGCGCATAACATAACGTAATATGTGTGTTCAACCCTCCGTTTCGGACCCATTCACAATCTCCTCCGAAAAATAGTCAAACTTCAAAGCAACTTCGAAGTGCGGTTTTCATTATAACTTCATAAATACTGTCTAGTATCTTATTCCTCAGTTGATTTGGACATTCGAAGACAGTGATATTCTCCTGAAATTTTCGAAAGGATACATCCTGTATCTTTCGCCATTTTTTTATACATCGATATATTTTTCTTTATTGAATATCCTCTTATACAGATGAGGCCAGATGAGATGAGGACATTAGGCGTCTTTTGTGAAAAAAAATTTTTGATCACCATATACCGAAAACATATCGAAAAGAAATTTTGCAAAGAGAAAAATATTTTAATTGTGTTGAGAACGGGAGCCGATTCGTTCCCGAAACGTCCACCAAGATAATTAGAGGTTTTATTCTCATCAAATATATTTGTATTTCCAAATTTTTCAAAAAGGTGTCACTGACCAATAGAGAATTCCTCTTTTAGGTATCTAAAGGTTTGATTCCAAGCGCAGTGACATTTTGGGGCAGATCATAAAATCTGTCCTTACTACAAATATATTGAAATATTTTTTAATAACTCCTACTCTATTTTTTAGAAACGAGGAGAGAAAATCCCACGAAAAGCTGGAAAATGAATGTACCACCTCCTCGAAGAACTTACAGACAGTATTAAAACATATTTACTTTGATGGATACATAGATAGATCATAACATGGGTGAGCGATCCCCCGTTTCGTATTTATCCACGTTCTTTCATCAAAAAATAGTCAAAGTTCAACGACCTTTAAGAAATTTGCATATTACCTTTCACAGTGCGGTTTTCGTTTTGAATTCGAAGTTAATACTATAAGGTATTTTTTATCATTAGCCGAGAGTTAAGTATTTGAATTTTGTCTTGTTTGGAAAACTGATGATTGTCCTGCGATATGGATCTGTTTCATTATTTTTCCTCAAAGTCGTAATCGCGAATTCAATGATTCACATGCAGTAGAAACTTTTTGTAGTTATCGAAATGAGATGTACAATGAATCTTCATAGTTAGTTACACGGTGGGTTTCTCAAGCGATGTGCCTGCCGTCAAGAGCTTTATGAAACTGAGAGAGTTGACTTTTTGTAAATTTTCGTTTCTGAAAATGGCCAATATATAAAGTATTCGATCAAATGCAATAGCTCAAACTGATGAATTTGTGATGTTGTTCTCTCAGTTTGTATTGGATTTTCTGAATAAACTTCTGATGTTTTTTTTTTTTTAATAAACTTATATAATTCAAATTGATAACGTTGAACTCTTGTACTTCATAATGTTTCCTGGTAGAAACTGAGCCTCGAAACAATTGAGGACTGAATGATTCACAACACTGATTGACGGATAAAATTTATGAGCCATCTGAAATTAAGGTAGGTATGGTGAAAATGCAGGTGTTACAACTCCAGAATCAAAGGGCGCACAAAACATTATATTTATCAGCTGGCCTCTGTTTGGAGTAGATATCGCCACGGAGCAAAACGATTATGAGCCCTTTAGTGACTGATTCCATAGGCGTAGTGGATTATTTTTCAGTGGGAACATAACAATGAGCCCAAATATTATTTCCACGCTGGGAATTGAATGGCATATACAGTGTGGCAGGCCCATTTATGTTTGACTCACCTTGCCAAATCTTTGTTCTTCCTGCGATTTCGACAAGATTTTTCTTTAAATTGGAGAGCTACGTCTATATCCAGGACTGAAATTTCTGGATTTCATGTCAGCAATGCAAGAAAGCATGTACGCTAGGATTTCACACCTCCAAAACAGGCTTGTACTAAATTCCATCAAAAACTATTGGGTGATAATGATCTTGTAGCCGAATGAAAATGCATTACATCTAATATCAATTCATGCAACGTCGTTCAATTGTCTTGGTTCCGAGCGAATGTTTTGAAACACATATTGAATACTTTATTGTACAGTACTACGACTTACTTATCCATCTGGGTGTCTCATTGAATTCTATCGCAGCTCCTCTTGCCCAACGGATATTATAGCTATGTACAATTTCTATATTCTGTTTCCCTCGAAGTTACTACACATTTCAATAATACACGAACTGTTATAGCTTCCCAACACCTGCAAATGTCACTTGCGACACTTGACTGTTCCAATGATTCCTGCATAGGTTGAACTTTACTCATTAGCGTGAATTGATAAACACAAGAAGTACATTTGATTCGGCTATGAAATTATCATTCTTCCAAAGTTTTCGATGGAATTCGGTACAGTCCCGTTTTGAGAAGTGGTGAATCTGACACCCCAAAATAGCAATGCGCTTGGAATTCAATCTTCAGATCCTGAAAGTGGAATTCTCTGTTTGTCAGTGACACCTCGTTGTTGAAAAAATTTGGGAATACAAATATACGTCTACTTATTTTAGTGGACGTTTCGAGAACAAATCTGCGTCCGCTTTCAACACAATCCATATATTTTTTCTTTCCGGAATTTTCCAATGTTTGCTTGTTTTGACTTGCTGAGGAGTGTCAAGTTGGAGCTGATTTTGATTTGTTTGTATATATTTTCTTTATATTGTTCTTGTGCTCTTTCATCCTTACTGATAGAGGCCTCCTAGTTTCATCTGTATAGTATTTTCCACAAACATATTGTATACTGTGAATACATTTTTTTCAATGGTCGTTTTTCATTTTCTGGTTTCGTATTTTTCTAAATCGATATGACTGTATTATCAGTCTTGAACAAAGTTCTTACTTCTCACACGCACGTTACATTTTTTCAGATATTCCGGGAATATGTATGGGATTATATAAGCTATCAGTGTTGGTTGTTTCAGTTGTCGTTGTGTATTCTATCTGTTTTCAATTTGGTGTATTGTTTCATCAATAAAATGTTTCGGATGTTGGTGTTGAGTTGTTGAACATCTTGTATATAGTTTACTTCAGTTTGAAAATTTGGTGGTCGGATGATATGGATTTGGCTCTTTCATCCGACCTCCGAATTTTGAAACTTTTTTCGGAAATGAGGTTTAACAAACAATACCTTTTTTATGTTTCAGAATCGAAGATTCGAGAAAATCCCACACAAGAATCAGAAAAATGAATAAACCACCTCCACGAATGACTCAAACACAATATTCAAATGTTTCATTAAAACTGATGGGAGGGTTCAGTTTTTTAAATTTTGGCATCATAAACTATTGATGAATTGAAGTTCCATTCTCTTCATTCTTCCTTCATAAACATATGTTTGTTTTCATTTTCTGCTTCATAAACATTCGTTCGAGAATACTTCTTTTCCGTTTTGAAATTTGTAAAAGATCTTTGGTTTTTCAATGTTTTCATCCATTGCAGTTGGTTACACTGATTTCAGAGTCATGCTCATGGAGCAAAAAGAGATGGAATTTGAAAATACCAGTGACACTATTCGATTGTATTTTCGGATTGACAAACATAATCATTCATCGAACGATTTCATTTGAATCTTTGGCGAAGGCGTCAAATACCACCCGAAGTTGAATGAAGTGCTTAAGGTTTTACGACGCAATGGTGAGGTGAAAATATACATCGATATTGAAGAATCTGATTGGCTCTCGATTATAACTTCATCTCCTACGGAAGTAGTGCTGAATGTAGCTTCTACGACAAAAATACGATTCATGGTTCATTGGTTAACCCTAAAGACACAATCACAAACAACATATTGACAAATATGTTCATTCTAGTCTGATTCATCACCAATTCATGCAACCTAGAATACATCATGTATTTTTTTGACGAGTAGTCATTAAATTACTCTGGGTCTTGCACTCCTACAACTACGTTTATGTGCCATTCGCTCAACAACCCGCAACGCATGTGTTTTTTCACATTGTTTCAACCCTCGAAGGGTCTTCACGGTACTTACTTCGATTAAACTATCCATGTTATGAGTACGAAATCATTTAGAATGAGGGTGTTGGCTCAAGATCGAATGAAAACACACAGGACAGCAATGAGAACTGAAATGAAGGGTATTTCCTTTATTTACACTGGAGAAGAAACGAAGACGTATATGTATACATATGTTTATAGGTCAATGATTATGACAAACACTACAGAAATGAAAAAATATCAAGTCTTTTTTTGTAAGAGAATAATGGGACATATAAAAAGGTGTCCCGAAATTGCATAGATAAATTTCAACTAGAGATCCTGGGACAAAAATAGTGGAAAATTGATCCTGAGATGGAGGTTTTTTGTAAATATTTCCGAAACTCTTTTTGATCAAATCACCAACTTTCGTGCATGTACGTACATGTACAACTTCTCATGATTAATTCGATATGTTGAGAATATTTCGAACATTTATCCAGGGGCGGGGGAGTCAGGAGGGGCTAGGGGCATTTTCTCCCCCAACTTTTTTGTTCATGCAATTTTCGTCAGTTTGACTGAAAATGGTGTTTAGTTCCGATAGAATCCGCAGATTCCGGCATGAATCGATTCTAAAATGGTGCTGGGTAACTCCTAAATCATGACAGTATGTGAAGAATCGAAATATAGGGTATCTACCATAATTTAACTATCTCCCTCACACCCCTGATATTTCAAATCATAATATCGGAGGTAGATTTTGAAAGAGTCGGTGTCTTCCAAAAAACCATTTCTCAGAATATCCAGGATTTTTCAAAAGAAACCTCAGGAATAACCAGGATTCACTGTTGATCACCGGAGTTGATAACAACACAAAAAAAACGAATCACCATCCACTACAATGGATTTTCAAAGGGATTACCTTTATCTCGAAAAAACAATTGTCGCTCGTCATCTCATGCCAGAGATGACATGAATTCTTTCAAGTAATTCTTCTCCTTCTGTGGCGTATGATAGTCTCTTCGTGTAGCTCCAAAAGTATCTATCCAGGAAAGTCGAATCGGGCGATCTAGGTAGCCATGATATGATCCGTTCGGGCCTATCTACCTATTAGGGTAACACTTATCTAAACACGTTCGTACATTTCGTCCAAAATATGCTGGTGCTCCGTCATGCTGGATATGCATGATCATCTTCGAGTAGTGCATGGATTCAAATCATTTCGCAAAAATATCAAATACGTATTTGCATTCAGTCGAGCAGGATAGGACCAATGTTCTGACCGCCGATGATACCTGCCCATAAATTTACTCGATTGTTTACTTATGACCTCATTATGAATATTGACCAAGAAATTCAAGAAATTGTGGATGCTGTTCTTTTACTTATTTGGGGATCATCTTTGAAGTGGTTCAGAGAATTTTCCGAGTTATAATTTCCTTGTGGTCTTCCTTGTCCTCGATGTCTTCGAGAACTTCCGAGAGAACTTCTATTTCTACATAAGCGTCTATGAATATTAACGAACAGTACCCTACTAAGGAAGAAGCAAATATTCGTATTCTTCATACAGTCATGACTTGAGAGTTAAGTAGCAGGATTTCGAAATCGATTCATCTCGAAAACGGTGGATGCTATCGGAATTGCACAAGAGTGTACCATTTTCAGGTGAAAATGGTGCGATTTCCATATTTCCTTGTCAAACTACCGAAAATTGCATCAACAAAAAAGTTAGGGATGAAAGTGCCCCTAGTCGGTCCTGTTTCCCACTCCATGAACAAAGTTCCAAGATACTCCTCACATTTTTGAATTGGGCATAAGAATTTAGATACATGTACAACTTTATTTCTATCATGGAAGGTTTCGAGTATATGCACGAATAGCTATAACCCCCGGAAGAGTAATTTCTTGATTTATGATTATATAACATTTTTTCACTATTATTGTTCTCAGAATCTGCGGTTGGAATTGTTCTATACAATTTCGAGACACCCTTATGTCCCACACAAGTTTCGTGCTGGAAAATACGATTTTTCATCACATATTATGTAACGAGACATGATATTTTGATGACTGAAAATTCACGGAATAGGATAGGAATGACCTGCTTCCTCACTGAATTTCAGCTTTTTGATTCGTCAAAATAATTTCTATATAAAAATCTTTTTCTGCTTCTGACGTGACTCATCGCTAGTAATACCAAATCATTTCCGGATTTAATTTGACCTCGTGTGGTATTCGGTAAGAAAATTCCTCACCAAATGTGTTTCCAACAACATCAATTTATGTCTTTATCAAGTTCTTGCGAAACAAGTTTTGTCAACTTGATTATACAGTTACCATGGCAACTCAGTGGAACTCTGAACTAGGAATTATTCCTGACGAAAATATGTCAAAATATTACGACGAAGAAAAATCTCTCGCTTCGGTCAAGAAAGTAAACGCCAGAATATTAAGCAGTTGACACCAGCGAAAACTAGGAAATCGAAGGCAAGTGTATGGAAGCAGCTCATAAACTTGAGCACAGAAAAAGCGTATGATTTCGACAGAGCGGATATACCTGTGGAAGAACTGGCGCTCATTCTTGGAGACTATGCCTTCAACATGCAAAAAAAGAACTCCGAAGACTGAAAGGAGAGTGTTATCAAAGTTCTATGGAATTCCACAGCTGAGCTGTTGCAGGAATATTTTTCCGAAAGGTATAATCGCAAATTTAATCCATTTTCTGACATAGAATTTGTCAACGCAACAGCTGCAAAAATGCTAAGCGTCGGAAGCTACTAATAGATCCAACCAAGAGAAAGGCGAGTCCATCCGCACTATCAGCAGACGAATTGATAAAGATTATTGGGCTTTGGGACGAAAACACTCCGGAAGGATTGCAAAGAAAGTTCTTTCACATTGCTTCCTAGTGGTGCACGAGCTTCAACTCCATACTGTTTCGATTTGTCAGTGAGGAATAGGTCGAGCGTATTGGCATAATGATTGCTGATATGAGGGATCCGAGTGGGTTGATTTACCAGTTGCTCAAGACCATAGGTGATAGCGAAAGCCTCAGCCAGAGAACATTTGGTCATCCGTTTTGTTTGAGAATTTCAGCCAGGTGCAGTTGTGGACATCAAAATCCCCCATGATGATGATTTCAGCTGCTGGGTGATTGTGTTGGATGAAAGCATAAAAGTTGTGCTAGTTGATGAGTTCACCTGCGTCTCAGTTGATGCCAGTATATCTGGTTTATCAAGCTGTAGATGGTAATGAACATCGTTTATGTTCTTGTTCAGACCTCGGATGCCCATTTTTAAATTCATATGTTTCGATGGTCAACGCCCTCGAGCACCTCTTGCCTGGATATCTGAATGGAGAGGTATTTCACTTCCGGAGTGTTTTACTGTAGGAAGATTCATCATCTAGATTCTTCTTGAGCTGGAATGCGTGGTTTGGGTTGGGAAGAAGAAGATAGGGTATGGGGATATGACCGGAAGCATCGACCATATTCTGAAACATGGGAATTACAAATTTCACAGCACCTCTGTCGATGCGCACCGGGCGATGATGGGAACCATCATCTTCCACCTGGGGTATCCTTTCAGTCTCCTCTTACAGGCAGGCAGGATTCACGATGGGGAAATTCTTGATCCGTCCCCATACAGACAATAGTTTGGAAAGTATTCCTATCATAATGATGACCGAATGATTAACACAGGACCTAATCCATACACTGGACCATTCGATTTGCTGACCTGACAATCATTGAATTGTTACGGTTTGCTGAATTGCAACGGTCCATTGGACGAATTTTATATATAAATAGGCTGACATGGAACTTTATCACTTTCTAGGTGTACTGCAGATGGCAACTCAGTTGCCGACATACCTACGTATTTAGACATCTCCAAATATTATTGTGGTTTTTGGGTTTCTATTTATTTTGTATTCGAAGAGTAACTTCAAGCGAGATTGGATTCTGAATATTCTTTTATTTCGTGTCCTCGGACGCGTAGCAATAAGAAGAGGTGACACAATAGATCGCGGTGTACCCATCATCATTTTCTACAGTATATGCCCGTAAATTTAATAACTACTGATATTGTTTACCGATATCTTTTCATCATATCATATCACTTGGTGAAAAACCGAAATGAGATTTTCTAATTAATCATCATGAATTCAGCTTGTATACATATTAATCATATCAGTAGGGCCCTTTGCGTGTTCGGTGCAATTACTAGGCCGAAAGAGGATCGAACGCGCGACGATCTCTCTTTATGCGGACGTCGACTCGAATTTCCTGTTTCCGGAGGGAACTACGCACATAACAAGATTTTACACTCTATTTTGCTTTTATGATTAAACTGTCGTTGAATCCACTATGGGAATGAGGGCGCTGTATCTGCCAACATAAAGTTGTGCGTCGATTCCCAGTTAATCGTACTTCGTCTCAGGTCTATCACAAAAGACATCAGTCAATGTTGCCGATGTTTCATCAGAAAGTTCTGAAACATAGACAACTTGTGTCGCTATAGAACTGTGTTTCAATACACGTTTTATCAACGTGATAGAATTGAGGCATCTTTGGCGTCATGACAAAAAATGCCAAAGAAACTTCCTGTAAGTCATTCGAGGAGGTGGTACATTCACTTTTCAGCTCTTCTCTTCGTTCCTGAGAATATAATGGAATAATTTTCAATAACCTCTACTTCATTTTTCAGGAACGAGAAGAAAAAATCTCATTGAAAAGGTGAGAGATGAAAGAAACTTTGTTCCATCACATTATTTGAAACATATAATAATGATAATTGAATAGGATGGCGACCGTTCAATATGATTCCGATTGTCAAGATGGCGGGAATTCGGTCGGAATGTTGAAGAAAACCAATTGTTAAATTGTCGACGCTTCGGAACTTCACTGTTTCATCTTCAGGACTATTCAGGGTGGCTTCGCGAGTTCAGAAAGGGTGAAGTAAACGAATTCGACATCAAAGACGTCGACACAGGATATCGACAGGCTACCATTAAATCAAACAAATATTTTTCTGAGCCAAAACAACAAGACAAAACAACAAAAAGTGAGCCTTGTCCCTAATGATTCTGATAGAAACCATGTGTGAAAATACCAAAACTAAATATCTTCATCCCATCGATGAATCGAATATTCAAATCAATGAGTCATTATCATGAGTGGAAAGAGAAACAAACAGACATAATATTTTAGTCAGTTCTCAGCTTTTTGTGGGATTTTCTCTCCTCGTTTCTAAAAAATAGAGTAGAAGTTATTAAAAATTATTTCAATATATTCATAGTAAGGACAGATTTTGTGATCTGCCACAAAATGTCACTGCGCTTGAAATTGAACCTTCAGATACCTGAAAGAGAAATTCTCTATTTGTCAGTGACACTTTGTTTTTGAAAAATTTGGAAATACAAATATATTTAATGAGAATAAAACCTCTACTTATCTTGGTGGACGTTTCGGGAACTGAAAAGTGTCAAAACCGACAACATATTTAAAAATTTTGCGAAGAGAAAAATATTTCAATTGTGTTGAGAATGGGAGCAGATTCGTTCTCATAAAAATTTCATTCATATTTTCATAAAAACTTCGTAATTACAAGCTGTATCCGTTCGGGACAAAACATTTCGATAAATTAAATCACATACCAACCAAAGGAGTCACTCGAATTTCAGTCCCGTGAGTGGGCAATGTTGCTGGATGACCCGATTGGGACATACCCATATCTTGAGACATAGATCTTGTATATTATTAAATGAGTATTTTTCATTTCATATAATGTATTTTTCATATCCGATGAACTTGTATTTGCTTTGTTGGTTTCAATTAAGTCTTCTAGTTGTGTTGAAACTCAAAGTAATCTTATCAAACAATCGTCACAGTTGATTATAGTATTCTGTATATTTTGCTATCAATAATATGAAGGTTACATTTGTGACAATATTCGCCGTCGATTGGAAATAGTATGAAAATGCCAAGGTGGAACTAAAAAAGTTCGAATTGAATGAATTCAAAATACAATTCTTGAGTCGAATTTTCAATTTACTAATGAGACAGTTGATCGTGTTGAGGAAGCACCTACTCCTGAAACTATCACCACTGTAGAGAAGACTGAAAAATTCATACCTTTGTAGTCCATTGAACGTCAAGCATTTTTTGCCTCGTGATGCTGATGGAGTAGATTTGCAAGCTAGTTGGGCAAATGAATATAGCAGAGTGTGTTAGTATTCTTATCCATCATAAGTCATCACATCTCATAAATCATGACATCATAACATAACATCATAACATAAGTCACCAATATTTGTTATCTAACTTGTGGTGGAAGTGGATGGATGGGGTGGGAGCCTTATCCTGAGTCATAAACTAAACGAAGAGGAGCGTTCTGTGATGTTAATAACATTGCAATATTCGTCTGGAATGTCATTTAATATAATATTCTGATAAATAGCGAATGGTATATTTCGGAATAATTATACAAAATGTATTCAACACTTGGTATTTTACAGTATGATTCAGCAGCTTGCACCGCATATCGAACAAACACAGACACGATATCCCATCATAAAAAATATTATGAGAACGAGACGAGCAGAAACACCTGCTCCCCCAATAGTGATTTAATATAATAGCGCAAATTGTAGCAGTAGGTAATAACTTACTGTAGATAACAAGATAGCATGTTTCTTTTGAAACTCGACAACTTCAAAGTTCACAAAACTGGAAAACTGTAATAATCGATTTTCTGATAAGAGGACTATATCATACTCCAATTGGGAATGAAGAGATATGATGAGTATCGAATTATGAGTACGAATAAACTGTTGAGTGTTGGGAAATTATGGATGGAACATTAGTACCTACTTAATTTTGATCAAAATCTAATTTGAGACTGCTTAATTTTTTTCATCATTTGACAGCACCAACGAATTATTTTCTTTCTTCATCTTTCGACACGATGTTCTAAGGACATCATGTTAGCTAGCGGCGGAATTTTGAGTGTAGAATTTTTCTTTGAAAAACTCCGACATACTAGAAAAGAACAGGAAATGCTGCGAATAAATATCAGCTGTCTAATGTTAATTGCACATCTGACAGGAAATATGAATAATATGAGACGACAATTGATTATATCTATTGATCTCCCTTCAATATTGGCTGTTGGAACCATAGTTAATGTTTTCCTGTGCTTGGTGACTTTGTTATAAAAAAACATTTCCTCGAACTATCGCCAGTTTCATTCTAATGCCGGAGAGCAACTTGGTCAAAGACTTGTTTTCTTTTTGTGAACCTATCTCTCAGATTCTTCAATGCTTTGCGAGGATGGTCTTCCTTCAATATTGGCTGTTGGAATCATAGTTAATGATTTCCTGTGCTTGGTGACTTTGTTATAAAAAAAACATTTTTTCGAAGTGTGACACATTTGATTTTGGTGGCGGACAGCAAGCAAACTTGGTCGAAGACGTGTTTTTATTTTGTGAACCTATCTCTCAGATCTTTTCAATGCTTCGTGAGGATGATCTATCTTCAATAATGGCTGTTGGAATCATGGTGATTGTTTTCCTGTGCTTGGAAACTCTGTTAAAAAATAACATTTTTTCGAAGTGTGACCTATTTGATTTTGGTGGCGGACAGCAACTTGGTCGAAGACGTGTTTTTCGTTTGTGAATCTATCTCTCAGATCCATCCAATGGTCTCACTTCAATATTGGCTGTTGGAATCATAGTTAATGTTTTCCTGTGCTTGGTGACTTTGTTATAAAAAAACATTTTTTTCGAAGTGTGACACATTTGATTTTGGTGGCGGACAGCAAGCAAACTTGGTCGAAGACGTGTTTTTATTTTGTGAACCTATCTCTCAGATCTTTTCAATGCTTCGTGAGGATGATCTATCTTCAATATAGGCTGTAGGAATCATGGTGATTGTTTTCCTGTGCTTGGAAACTCTGTTAAAAAATAACATTTTTTCGATGTGTGACCTATTTGATTTTGGTGGCGGACAGCAACTTGGTCGAAGACGTGTTTTTCGTTTGTGAATCTATCTCTCAGATCCATCCAATGCTTCGTGAGAATGGTCTCACTTCAATATTGGCTGTTGGAATCATAGTTAATGTTTTCCTGTGCTTGGTGACTTTGTTATAAAAAAAAACATTTTTTTCGAAGTGTGACACATTTGATTTTGGTGGCGGACAGCAAGCAAACTTGGTCGAAGACGTGTTTTTATTTTGTGAACCTATCTCTCAGATCTCTCCAATGCTTCGTGAGGATGATCTATCTTCAATATTGGCTGTTGGAATCATGGTGAATGTTTTCCTTTGCTTGGAAACTCTGTTAAAAAATAACATTTTTTCGAAGTGTGACCTATCTGATTTTGGTGGCGGAGAGCAACTTGGTCGAAGACGTGTTTTTCGTTTGTGAATCTATCTCTCAGATCCATCCAATGCTTCGTGAGAATGGTCTCACTCCGATATTGGCTTTTGGAATCATAGTTAATGTTTTCCTGTGCTTGGTGACTTTGTTATAAAAAAACATTTTTTCAAAGTGTGACCATTTGATTTTGGTGTCGGAGAGCAACTTGGTCGAAGACGTGATTTTCGTTTGTGAACCTATCTCTCAGATCCATCAAATGCTTCGTGAGAATGGTCTCACTTCAATATTGGCTGTTGGAATCATAGTTAATGTTTTCCTGTGCTTGGTAACTTTGTTATAAAATAACATTTTTTCGAACCGCGATCTATACAGGGTGTCACAGAATAACTTTCGTATACCTCGGGGGGAAACTGAACTAATGAAAAATAAGATGAAATATTCCCACGAACATGTTTCCGAAAATGCTGTTGCATTTTAAGGAGAAACATGCGACGAATGATAAATTCTACTGTGATTGTTTTTATCATCACTACTTGTTATTATAATATGTCACAAAATGTCTTATATGAAAATAAATGTTGAATGTAGAATATCCTTTCGTATATTCGATAACTATTTCTACTCGAGCTTGTATCTAGACAAGATCCTGCAGTAGAAGGATATAGACAGAGCCACAACAGGTTATGGGCCCAGGCGGCACCAGCCATCTTATAGACTGCTGTAGATCATCATCAATGTGAAATGGATAGTAGCAAGTTCTTGCTAACGAGAGATGCAGAAGCTCGAGCTTTAATCGGTTTGCTAATCGGAAACACCCAAGTAGTACATGTTAGGAATTGAGAAACGGCACAAGAGGCATAGGATAGATAGTCTACAGAAACAATATAAAAAAACTCACCTTGACCAATAAAGTATTCCTACTAAAAAGGCTCTGCTCTCTGGAAAAACATGTATCTGATATGATGAACATTATCTATCGATTAAGTACACTAGGAGAAAATTTGGCGAATAATCTGCAAGTAGCATTATTACTTTGCAGTTTACCAGAAAGCTATAGAAATTCAGTTACAGCTTTAGAAAGATAACCCAAATGTGATCTGACATTGGAAGTCGTAGAAGAGAAGTTAATACAAAAATTTAATGGAAGGAAAGAAAAAGCGAATGCAAAGTATGAAAAAGCATTGAAAGCAGATAAGAAACAATGGTACCTAAATACTGTCTGTACTTACTTATACTAACAGATAGGAAACATATATCCAGATACCATTGAAAACCCCCACATTTTTATGGACTTACATAAACCAAACAATCCATTAAGACCAATCGCGAGTTCGATAGGATCTCCTTGTCAAAATTTATCGCGATTTCTTTTAGATATGATAAAACCTTTATCAGGAAATAGTGAAAGTTTCATCAGAAATATTCCTCATTTCTTGGAGAAACTAAATAACATCCATCTCGATACGGACGATATTTTGGTAAGTTTCGATGTAGTGAGTTTATTTACTAATGTACCTATAGAAAAAACTTCACGAATAGTGAAAAAGAAACTGGAAGATAATGAAAAACTCATTGAAAGAACTAAGCTGAGTGTAGAAGGCAATTCAGAATTTTTGGAACTATGTCTCAAAACAACTTACTTTCAATTAGATAATGATTTTTATCAACAAAATTTTGGTATGGCCATGGGTTCCCCATTATCTCCTATTCTGATTCATGGAAGATTTTGAAGAAAATATTGTGAAAAAATTCAGTAAAGAACCAAAGACTTGGTGGAGATATGTGGATGATATTTTCATTAATTGGCCACATAACCGTATGGAACTAGATAATTTTCTAAATTATATAAGCAATATCGATCCCACAATCAAATTCAATCGAATCTAATAATCAATTACCATTTTTATATGTCCTCCTTGAAAAATCAGATGACATTTTGATAACAAGTGTATATCGTAAAAATACACACCGACAGATACCTCACTTTCCAATCAAATCATCATACAAGTATAAAGAAAGGAATAGGTAATCAAATCACTTCATGATAGAG
Source organism: Gastrophysa polygoni (assembly GCA_963576655.1). Classification (NCBI taxonomy): domain Eukaryota; kingdom Metazoa; phylum Arthropoda; class Insecta; order Coleoptera; family Chrysomelidae; genus Gastrophysa; species Gastrophysa polygoni. Next base: position 34,461,262 of record OY755084.1, on the reverse strand, counting down.
CCAAATCCATATCATCGAACCACCAAATTTTCAATGCCTAAATGGACCATATAAGGGATGTTCTGCAACTCAACACTTATCCGAAACATTTCATAGATAAAACAATACACCAAATTGAGAACAGACAGAATATACAACAAACACAAAGACAACCAACACTGATAACAAATGTAATCCCATACATTCCCGGAATATCTGAAAAAATTAAACACTTTTGGTGACAAGTTTCGAGTGAAAATACAATGAGATCGATTTTGACTCATACAAAACCGAAAAATGAAGAACAATCATCAAAAAATTGTATTTACAGTATACCATGTGTTTGTGGAAAATATTATACCGGTGAAACCAGCAGGCCTCTATCAGTAAGGATAAAAGAGCATAAGAACAATATAAAGAAAAGATATACTGACAAATCAAAATCAGCTGAACATATCCTTACTGAAAATGGACAACATATGGCCGATCGGGGTAATATTAAGATCATAGGAAAAGAAGACAACAACCAAAAACGGAAAATCAAAGGGTCTGCTTGCATTCTCCTGAACGGAGACAATGATATTGCTTCTTGTTCAGTTGATATAGATAGAACTTGGCATCCACTTCTGAAACTTGAATATGAAAATGGAGAATTCGATATCAATTAATGAAAACACGTTGCAACCACGATTCCTCCGTCTACCAAATTGTCACTTTTCAGTGTCAAAACCGAAAACATTGAAAAATTTTGCGAAGAGAAAAATATTTCAATTGTGTTGAGAACGGGAGCAGATCCGTTCACGAAACGTCCACCAAGATAAGTAGAGGTTTTATTCTTATTAAATTTATTTGTATTTCCAATTTTTTTAAAAAATAAGGTGTCACTGACCAATAGAGAATTTCTCTTTTAGGTATCTAAAGGTTTAATTTCAAGCGCAGTGACATTTTGGGACAGATTACAAATCTGTCCTTACTACAAATATATTGAAATAATTTTTAATAACTTCTACTCTATTCTTCAGAAACGAGGAGAGAAAATCCCATGAAAAGCTGAAAAATGAATGGTACCTAAGCTCTTCACAGACCTCAACGAAACAAAATGTGAGATTCTTTCACTTTTATAACAAGTAATGTCACCTTTCGAAAGATTTTTTTCATTATAAATGGAAATCAAGATATGTAGCTAGTGAAGTGAAAAATGATGATGTCAATAGTACAGATGATGCTGAAGATTCCACAGAAGCACATACTCGTTTCAATGTATCTGAAAAATCAGCATGGCTCATAAATTCTGGTGCAAGTAGTCACATGACCAACGAAAAACCCCTTGCGAAAATCAAAAATCCTAACAGTGAAGTAGAGTTGGTGGATGGAAGAAAATTCATTTCTTATGGAGTTGGTCTGAACAAGTAACAAAATCGAACGTTCACTTCATGATTGCGGAATTGAAGAAAAAATGGAACAAATCATTAAAATCATTCCAATTAATTGTTGGAAATGTCTGCCGTTAGCTTCAATGCATGCATCAATTGTTCGACGCATTGACTATCTAACACGCAGGAAAATTCCCGGATTATGTAGCAAATTGTCTAAATTGGTCAATATTTCCAACCGAAGTAGCGTTGACTAGGCTTTTGAGATGACCTCAAAATAAAAAATCTAAACACTTGAGGTCGGGAGATCGAGGGGGCAAAGGGTGCGGACCTCGTCGGCTGATCCAACGGTCTTTTGGTATTCGTCGTCAGTGGCGAGCAACCAAACTAGTGGATGCATTAAGTACATCTTTCGTCTTACTTGAAGCAGTATATCTTCCAGCAGTTCCAGCAGTACTTCTTCTAGAAAGTGTCGATAATCTGCACCGTTCAATTTGCTTACAATTTATTGAGGATAGAAATGTGGGCCTATCAAATGATCACCGACAAATGATCACAGCCCATATATGTGGATTTTCTTCAGCCCATACATGGGTATTGTGAAAATTGAAAATACCATCTCTAGAGAATGATGCTTCATCGGTAAACAAAAATACGGCTCCAAACCAAGGACATTTGAACTATTTGCTCTTGCATCCATCAACAAAAAGCCAATCTTGGCGGATAATCTCCTGGCAATGAAGCTTGTACTCTTCAGATATAGTAAGGATACAAAAGTTGTCTTTTCAAAATTCTCCAAATGGTCGAGTGAGGTAGGTTTGAGTTATGAGCAATTCTTCTGGTACTTGTGGTCGGATCTTCTCCAATTTCATTGACGAAAGCCTCTTCTACTTCGGGATTTTCAACTTCCATAGGCCGCCAATTATCAGCAGTATTCTTTTTGAAACATCCGTTCTCCCATAGTCGTTGGTGAATGCGTTGAAACAAATTATGGTGTGGTACTTGGCGATCAGGATGTCTTTCTTGCTTCTGTCGAATTACCTCGCCATTCTGTAAAGGAAATGCATTTCGCACATTTCAGCGTTTTTGTAATTCATTTTCATTTGTAACACAAATTTACTTCTTGCAGATACAAACTATTTGTTATTTTGACAAGAGGGTAGCTTTTGCTTCAAAAACTGAAGCTCATGATCGATTAAATGGAAATGTTTAGGAGAAATATAACGTATTAGACAGTCAATGCGTCGAAGATTTGCTACGTGCATTGAAGCTAACATGGCATTTCCAAAATCAATTGAACTGAGTGTGATTTGATATTTTTTTTCTTCAGTTTTGCGCTTATGAAGTACCTTTTTTGTGTAGAAAACATTAGCGGTTCGAATGGTCGCAAATCTGTGCTTTTTCCGGTGGCGTAAAAGTCCCCTTCGAAATCTTCACCAATTATGACTTGATAAAAAAGCACAAAACATAGCTCATTAGGAGTTAAAAATCCTTGCGATGAACGATTCCAGAGATATTGGCAAAAAAAGTTCTTTCACTTTCAATTCCAACACCCTGTATCTCGAAAATGGTGCATTTCAGAGGGTGAGTTAATAGAAACTTTCCTTCATACTTCTGGACGAGCTATCACATCCTGAAGTCCTGCGCATATATTATGAAACACCTTGTATATTATCTTCAATAATGAAGTTTCATGATGTACAGGGTATATATTTTATTGATCAATGATTTCCTGAGGAATAGTGAATTCCCGTCTATTTGGAAAACGTCCATAATCCAACCACTTTCCCTAAGATTGCAAATCCTATAACTCTTGATGACCTTCGACCCCTAAATATTCTCCCGAATCTTTTCGAAAATCATGGAAAAAATAGCTCAGAAAAGATGATATCTGAGTATTTGAATGAGGGAAATATACTACCCTGTGAGCAATCAGGTTTCAGGACAGGTTATAGTACTACAACTGCTATGAGTAAAGTTACATATGAAATTACAGGTGCAATGGATAGATCAGAAGCAACATGTTTGGTATTATTATACTATAGTGAAGCATTTGATCTATTGATCATCGAGTTCCTTTTAGCAAAATTGAGATACTATGGCGTATCTGAATCTCTTTGTCGATGGTTCAGGCAGAATTGAAATTGTAGAAATAGATGGGAAAAAATCGAACCCAGCTATCAGTCCATGCGGTGTACCACAGGGTAGTATATTAGGTTCGACATGTCCAGATTATGAAAGCATTCAAGCCATCAAGAGCATGTCAATCTCTGAAAGAAGTGAATGAAGATTTATAAAGAATATTTGAGTGGTCGAAGGATAATGGCCTTACCCTGAATGCTAAGAAAAGTAGCTCTCTTATAATTGGTTCAAACTCAGTAAAATCAAAGTTCGAAATGAATAAATTTACGATCATGAACATTAATGGAGCAGAGCTACCCAAGGATAGGTCTGCTAGAAATCTAAGGGTGATTTTGGATGACAATCTCAACTTCAAGGAGCATGTTACCAAGAAAATTTGCTCGACCTATATGAAATTGAAAGCTTGTTGGAAGTTCTTGAAGTGGAAATTCATTTTTTCCGGAAAGATTGAATACAAGCTAGTAGAATCACTATTATTCCCACATATAGATCAATTTATGCAAGTTTACTATAGCTAGTATATAGAGTATAAGAAAATAAGATCACATAACAAATATTTGTAATGAAAAGGCGCATTTCAAAATTGAATTCAGATACATAATGCTGTTTGGCGTTTTCATTTATAAAATATTCACGCTCAAAAAGCCAGATTATCTCTCTCTAACTTGATAATACCTAGACAAGATCTTCATGACTTGAATCTAAGGAACTCAGTACGATTCAACATTCCACAACATATAACTAGGAAGTTAAAAAACTGTTTCGAATACACATCTGCAAAGTTCTTTAACACAAACAAATATTTTCAAATGATCAAAGGAAAATCTTCATCAACTTCCAAAGTGATACTCAAGAATTAAGTAACCACATTGCTTACAAATGATAGATACTTGATTTTACAAGTACATTCTGTCCATTTCAATAGGGTTAGTATATGCCTTCTCTCATCATATTTATGTAATTATATATTTTCATACAGGTTATTGGAGTTGAGGTTTTGGTGGCATGGAAGAACATTAATACGAATGTCATCATTTGCGAATCATATTGTAACGTACTCAATGAACTCAATAAACATTTTTCCTATTCTATCTTACTTTCTTCATTTTCTTGACGAATATGCGTAATGGAGTTATTCCAGAATTATTGGCTTAGTTGTTGAAAATTAAGCTGACATTATTAGAGTTGGGGAACATTAATCGATATAATGATACATTCGAGCACTGAAAGAAAGAGATCCTGATTTCCAAAACATAAAACAAAATATTGATTTATACTGATTGCGTGACGAATTACCATATACTCAGATGGCACGGTATTAGAATTGATCGTCCTAGTTCCAGATTCACAAAAACCTCGCGTGACAGCTAAAAGGATATTTTTTACGATTTCAAAAAAGATAGACGCACATGATGTGGCTCATTTATATCGAATTATGACATTTATACAATTGAAGGTATATCAAAAGTCACGTGGCGATCGTGACGCCTCTTCCTCCATTTCAAAAGTCATCGAGGGAGTGAGCGTGATACTCATTGAATAGGTATAATACAAATACTGAATACATTAGGATCTCGGAAACGATCAAGATTGGCAAAGCTATAATGATGAATATTTCGGAAGTCAGCAGAAAATAGTGTCAGCAATGTGACTTTTATATTATTGATAGTTGGGATTTCTGACGGCTCAAACACATTTGCAAGACTCATTGAATACAAACAAAGCAAATAAAAATTGATCGAATATTACAAAAACAAATTCAGGAATCATTGAAGAGGCATTGAGTTGATGAACGTTATATGAAAAAAAGACTCACACAAGAAACACGCGAATTTCTCGCATGGGACTGTCGATGCTTGAAGCGACTTTCCACTCACTTGACCGAATATCGAGAGACTCTTTCATTGCATTTTAAATGCCATCTGGTGACGACACAATGATACTGCAGATTGAAGACATCTGAAATTTCCAGATGAGAAAATAATATAAATTTGCAGCATAAACCTTTCCGATATTAGTCAGCATATTCAGCATAACTCAGACTGATGTGCAGATATGTCGAAGACTTTTGACGGTTTTACCATGGTATCCGATTAACCGAACTTGCTGCAGTCGGTCTTTCGAGAGTCTTATAGAATATCTCAATCTCATATTTGTCTAGTCGCATGTAGTATGTTCAAATGAATGAATCGAAGTCTGTCACAGCTTGGGTTCCTCAGCGGTCCAATCTCTGTCCTTCACCGTCCAACATCTTCGTGAATGATATTTGCAAAGTCATTGATGTAAGTTTCCTGCTTCGTGTCCATTATCTCAAAATGTATTCACTTTTCAAAAGTGCTACCGACTGTGAGCGACTTTCTCGAATCCTCGATGATATAATTGATGTCAGAAAAATAATTCGGAACCGGGTCCTCAAAAATATAATGTCATATCATATTATTCAGAATCTTATCCAATTTCATATGGTTATACTTATGAAGGAACGTCACTGATCAGGCCTAAAACGTCCACTGATCCGAGGGTCACATTTTGATAATTCACTCAAATCAGTAATAGTGTATCAGAAGTGTATCAGCAGCTATTTGAACAAATGGGTTTCCAATCTCATCAAGTCTCATTGGATTTGGGGCGTTAATACTTCTTTTTCCATGATAATATAAGCATTGAATAGACTATGACTATTACTAGACTTTGAAATTGTATGACTAGCCACGAGAAATTCCTCTCGTTTCACACGAATTTAGAACGTACAAATGTTTTGAAAAACTCACCATTACAGAACATGTTCAACAATTACAAAAGCGTTAGTCAGCAGTGGGATATTTTCAATAGTAGTTGGAAAGCTATGAAGAAATATTATTTATATCAGCAGTCATATAATTGGACTTTCTTTATTCTCATTGTTTTCATTTCATACTCACTCGTTGAATGCAACCGATAACATTCGTGTTTCATATTCCTCAGAACACCTTTGCCCAGGTGTTCTGAGATGCCACAAACAACGATATGAAAACTTATGGGTATATCATCACTGCACATTGAATGACGAGATTTGTATCAATCTTATTTTTAGGCTTCCAGATCCAGAAATGTGTGATCAGGAGAACTGCTTTCATGAAGATCAGCCAAAACCAGAAAAAGAGAGGAAGACAGCTCATACTTGAGATGAGATTGAGTTTTGGAAAGACCATTCGTTCATAGTTGAGACTGCAACGAGGCTCTCTTTCAATTTCGGGTTGTAATTCATTCTTTTGATATTTCTCATCGTTATCTGATGAAACTATCATTCTAACATTTTTCAAATCTGGGAGATTATTTTCTACACCTAGCTTTCCAGCTGTTCATTAAGGATTTCTAAACCTACGTCAGGAGTGACTCGAACACGAAAGGAAAACCTATAATGTTAGAGAAGCTAGGAGGATGTTAGCCAGCGGTGGAATATTGGGAGAGGAGAAAAGTATTGAAATTTTTCTTGAAAGTTTGAAAGTTGCAAGAATCAGATGAGTCTTCAGTAGGCAAAGAACTTCACAACTTCTCCGTTCTATTGATGAACGATGTTTGATAGACTATAGGGGTGACCAGCCTGTGCTCGTCTAGTTTGCATCGACCTGTCTTCTTCTTGCACCTGACTCATTAAATGATGTGGTGCAAAAACGAAGTTGGTGCCGAGACAGATACTTGTCGTGGTGTCAAGACAGTTACTTGTGATACATCAGCTTTGATTTACGATAAACTCGTTGAAATGCTTTGGAGATATGCAATGATACAGCCAAAGACTCTTCATGTTTCTTGATCAACACCTGTCGCTTATGTGTCACGTAGGCGAGCAGGTATCCTCTTTATCTTTAGTGACGAAAGCCATATTGCCGATCTTTCATGATACTTGGGCTCTTCAGATATCATCAGATGAGCTCGATGTTGATCACTTCTTCCATTATTTCAGAGATCACAGATAGTAGTGCAGTCGGTATAGTTGTTAGGGAGAGGTTAGTTTGAAAGGGTGAACAAACTGCAAAGAACTGGTGTTAGTTCTGGGGCACATTTCTCGAGAACACTTCATTGGCGGTATTCTGTCTGGCACCATGCATCTGTGCATGGAGGCCACGCAGAATGTGCCGAATTGTGCGTTGAAGGAAACAAAATATTTTTTTTTTAGAGAAAGAAGGTGTTGTAATTTTTCTTGAAAGTTTGGAGGTTGTAAGCATCAGGAAAGACTTCACTAGGCAAAGAATTCCACAACTTCGCCGTTCTATTGATGAATGATGCTTGGTATAGCGATGTTCGACAGGTCTCGAGCCTGACAGTGTAGAGGTGACCAGCTTGAGCTTGTCTGGTTTGTCTACTAGGAATCGCGCGTGGTGGCATGATGGATGATATTTCCGTTGAGCACCGACCGTGAAAGTACCAATAAAAAAGGCATAGATCGCCGACCTTTCTACGATGATCTAGAGAGGTCAACGATTCGGTGAGTGTTGTATCATCGACTTGGCGAAAAGCTCTCTTCTGAATTGAATCTAAGAGCTTTAGCGTATGTTTGGGGGCTGAGCTCCAAACATGTGGCATGTGCTCCTGCTGGATTCTCCATATTGACGATTGAATCGAATCTTTCATAGTTGAATTCCCTGGGTCAGAATGGGGTAGTGGGAGAAGTATTCTCAAACTTGAAATCTGCAGTGATGATTCCAGTTTTCCATTTCCTTTTAGGTCCTTATTGATTATATCTCGTTATAATCATTATCATTCCGTTTCGATCTCTCATGATTGTTCGTTTTTCTCCTGAGGGAAGTAATATGTCTTGCACGGTGACTTTTTGTCATATCTTGTATAGATATAGTCATACTCTTCTTCAGTACCTTCGGATATTTCGTCGCATTCATCAGATTGAGGATAATAAGTCTATGGAGTCATCGTACCGCATAGTTCGAAGCCTCTCTACATATGCCACTGGTAGTGACACTTATAAAGTCAATCTGTTTATGTCGACGTCTAGATATTGTTCATTCTTCTGGAGACATTATAATAATTGGAATCATCTGACAGTCTAATGACAAGATATGAAAAATAACAGGAATTAGTCAACACAATATGGCTCTCCCAAAGACTGATAAGAAAATCAAGAAAGACATAATGACTGCAGACGAAATGTGGAAAGTCTACATACGATCCGAAGATGACTCTGGGAAAGTGTGGAAATATAAATGGGGTTGGATACTAGAAGAATATAAGTGAGTACTTAGTACCTACTACAGCACAAAAATAATCACGGCAATGATGATCGAAACAGTGTCTACTGAAGAAGAAGTACTAGATATATTGGAACTCTTTAAGTATATACAAGCAGCGCAAAACGTTGATAAAAAATAATTCATTACATGATTATGAGTAGAAAAAAATCTACAGATATATTGGGACTCTGATTATATAACGTTCCACCCAGAGAACTGCAATTGATAGACAGAATGCATTTATTCAAGGAAAAGATGAAAAATTTATTCTTGAACTCTGACTATATTCCATTGTTGTTGTTGTGTTATCAATGTTTTGTTTGTTTATACAGTACACACTTCGCGTTAAGTTCATACAGTGTGGAACAGCCAAATGGAATGAATTCGACAACAAATGAATGTGGGTGTGTTGGGAAAAACGCTTGGACACGTCGATTTTTATTTTTGAATACGCATTTTTTTTCAGGAAAATCAAATTATATAGAGTGTGTCAGGTGACAGTGGCCAATACTAACTTTCCCATTCCAAATGGAACACCCTCTATTTCATTCCATTTTTAAATTCTCACTGAAGAACTGATTTCATCGATACACCACACTTGGGGTCTAGCGGAAATGATTACAGAGATAAAGGGTGTGAAAATTCAAGATGTTTCAACTTAGGATATTTTCGTGTCGAAACTATTCATTATTGGTCAAAACGGCTTACATGTCCCTGTCTTAACTTTTGATTTCATACCTACTGTCACTTGATAGAAACAAATATAGGGTGGTGCAGAATTCAGAAAATTGATCATCCTGTATCTGTCCCAAAGAAATGCCAGTAGATAGTATATCGAAAATCAAGATAGAGACATGTAAGTCGTTTGGACCAATAATGCGTAGTTTCGACACAAATTCATTACGTTGAAAATTTTTCCTATCTCTCTGTATATCTTTGTAATCATTTCCTTTAGACCGCAAGTGTGGTGTATCGATGGAATTAGCTCTTCAGTGAGAATTTGGAAATGGAATGAAATACAGGGTGTTCCATTTGAGATGAGAAAATTGGTATTAGCCGGGTGGAAAGTTTTCTTTGGGACACCCGGTATATTTCATGAACATATATTGGATTAGTCAGTAAGAGCATTGAAATATTTATTAACTGAAAGATAATTCTACTGTGAGCTGACTATTTTCTTGAAAATTCATTGGATGGCGTGGATTGTCCAAGATTGCACACCGCCACTAATACAACTCGAATAATTAGTGCGCAACTGTCTAAATAGTTGAATAATAGTTAAATAGAATAGTAAGCGTTCCTTTGGTGAAATCAAGTATGCTGAAGTGGCCTGATTGCTTGACTCAATGTTTTTGATTGTTAACTGACCTGATATCGATTAAATATATACCTATTGATTTGCAGACTTGTGAGAGGGTGTAATTTCAGGTGATTCCCAATGGGTTCCCAATACTCACACAGCTCAGCCATTTCTTCAGCTTCCAATAAATATCTATTCCAATTACAGAGAACTCAAGAAGAAGATGGATGAGAAAACAACAACTTCTGAACTTCTGAAGAGGGTCACCAACAAACGAGAAGATGATGATAGAGTATTAGGCAATTTTCCAGAATCTATCAATCATTGGTATGGATGGGTAGCCGAGAAGAAAGATTTTCGGTTGGAAAAGTATGGTTCTGACTTTTTCAAACCCGCACCTTTACAGGACATATATAAAATTCCAAAACATTGATTTTTGTTCCATCAATATTCACAACTACAAGACCCAGACTAGAAGAAAAGACACAACATTTTTGTTACTGAAAAAGTTCAATAAAATGTACAATCTGATAGGCTCTCTTTTCAGGATTCTTCATTGATATCATGATTTCCTCATGATCAGATAGATAAGGTTCAATGACTTTCCTGAAAACACATGGTCTACCCTGGTTTGTCTCTTCTAGGTATATTCTTCTGATATACCGGGTGACACAAACTCATGGTACATGCGCATTTCTCCTTTCTTTTTATAGCTATATCTTTGCAATTTGGAACAACGGATATGCCCGGTAGAGGGCACTTTTCGACTTTTATTTCGTCAACTTTTGGAATTTCCGGAAATGACCCAAGTTTTCGATTTTCAAATACAGCAACCAGTGTAAAATTAGATTTTCGAAAACATGATTTTGTGAATCAAGTAATATCCAATAGTTGATATTCTTTCTGTCCGAACACTCATCATCATATCAAATGAGTCATTTCATGAAGAAATATTGTGGCTGAAAATGAGTGTCAAAGATAACGTTCTCACTAGAAAATTCTTCTTTCAAATGCTACTGAAATGGTACTCTGACGTCATTCGAAAGTACCATCGGAGGGCAATCTATCCATATTTCAAAGTTTTCAAAAATGTAATACAATACAGGTGTTTCATTTGAGAATCTGAATTTTATGTAATTTCCAGAAATACCAAAGATATACGAAAATTCTGATGTCAAAAGTGATGAGCATAGTCGATGTTTGAAATTTCAAAAATGAAGTGTTAAAAACAAAGGAAAAAAAATGACGTGTACCATGACTCTGTGTCACCCAGTTCAGCTTAGTAAGTTGAAATTGAAATTTAAAATTCCAACTGAAACAACGTTTTTGTGAGCTGAAACTGATTGAAGAATCGTATTTGAAAATTGGATCACTATTCAGTTATGACCTGGGAGTATAAATAGAGACAGTTCTTCCTTTCCATAATTCAGAACCAACGAATTCTCCTTATCAATGGATATCAAATTCGGAGCTACTTTTTAATAGATGCGGTAACACGCATCATTGAGATTTTTTCAGCTGGGTAGATCATGCACGTCTATAAAAAGAGTGAAATTTTCAAAGTCATATGTTGTCTTGTTCTCCAAAATCATATAATAAACGAACGGTCTCGATCCAACAATTTATATAGTGAGAGTCAGTAAATAGAGTTCATTTGATCATATATGGAGATACATCAACTGCATGTCCCATGAAATAAAAAAGGATAATATCATGGAAATCACTAAATTACACATAAGTTCTATCTAGTATACAGAATTCAGAATAGAATGCATTCACAACTGTGATATATTCAAAAGAGAATAAAAATTAAAACTGAATAGGGCAGAACAGAACATAAAATTGAAGCCTATGTATATCATAAGAACACTGACCTGAAAGGAACTTTTCTATCACAGATTATATATATATATATATATATATATATATATATATATATATATATAATGTTTCATAGAATTGCGAAAGTTTGAATGTTCATTGAACTTGGTGTCATTTTGGTGTATATCTAGCAAAACAATTCAGCGGAGAATTGTCAGATCAAGTTGAAATATTGATACTATTGATCACAATAACCTGAATTTGACATTATTCATGTGGATGTTTTTTTCTGACGAATTGCCACTGAACGAAAACAGTATTTTCTTCATACACTTGTATTGATCATCAATGATGAGGGCCTATGAAAGTAATAATTTTTACCTAATGATACTTGAATTAGAAGAAATCATGTTTTCTGAGTCATATTTTGTCTTGTTCTCCAGAATCATATACTAAACGAACGGTCTCGATCCAACAATTTATATAGTAGGAGTGAGTGAATAGAGTTCATTTGATCATATTATGGAAATACATCAACTGCATGTCCCAATAAGAAGATCGCATCAAGGAAAGAAATATTTGACATGAAATAAAAAAGGATAATATTATGGAAATCACTAAATCAAACATGAGTTCTATCTAGTATACAGAATTCAGAAAAAAAATGCATTCACAACTGAGATATATTCAAAAGAGAATGAAAATTGAAACTGAATAGGACAGAACAGAACATAAAATTGAAGCCTCAGTGGCTTATGTATATCATAAAAACACTGACCTAAAAGAAACTTTTCTATCACAGGTAAAACTTTTTTATCTCTTTTACTATTTTCATAGAATCATAACTAATGTTTCGTACAATGTGCGATCCAACAGTTTCTGTTGGTTGATCTGGCATGGGATTTTCAGTGAATTAGCAGATCCCGTACTAAAGTTGCGGAAGTTTGAATGTTTGTTGAACTTGGTGACATTTTGGTGTATATCTAGCAAAACAATTCAGCGGGGAATTGTCAGATCAAGTTGAAATATTGATACCATTGATCACAATAACCTGAATTCGACACTATTCATGTGGATGTTTTTTCTGACGAATTGCCCCAGAGTGATAAAAGAGCACAGCATGAAATGAAGATTGTCGTTTGTGTCTTTACAAATGGAACTTTGGATAATTTCCTGATCACCATAATCATGATCACGACTTGCCCACTTCACGAAGAGGACATGAGAGGACCTTCTCTATGCCTGGGATCAAAAGTTGTCAGATTCTCTATTTCAGTCAAAATCACCTTCACTGAATGAAAATAGTATTTTCTTCATACACTTGTATTGAAGGAATCCCGATCGACCATGATGATCGAACCAATTCAGTCTATCATCAATGATGAGAGCCTATGGAAGTAACAATTTTTACCTAATGATACTTGAATTAGAAGAAATCATGTTTCTTGAGCTTTGCTTTCATTGAGCTCCAGTTCATTTTGAGTGAATCAGTTTCGAGCTGAAATAGGAATCTCAGATGCACATTCTATTAGGTTCGTATATGAATTTGCTGAGCAAACTATAGGGTTTTATAATGAATATGAATGGACGAAGTTCCGACCCTTGAATCACGTCATGTTTCCGATGAGTTTATTATCAGACTTGATACATTATTCAACTCTTCACACAGGAATCTGTTTGTGAAATAGGAACCAACCAAATCTGATGTTATGCCCTTTATACCATATTGAATAAGTATTTCAATATGGGTCTACGATGTGATAATTGGCTTTCCGATCAGCCTATCGGAGATACCTGATGAGATCAGATCTATCAGCAACATCGTCAGCAAATCGGATCGAAACAATCTTGCTAGTAAGAGCGTATGAATTCTGCCTCATACCTTGATTGAAGCTGGAATTTATAGGCCCTATAACTTCTCCTCATTCCTTTAATAAGGACTTGCCAAAGGAAAAGGCGTGGTGAGGATATGTGTTACATCCGATCACGTAACCATAGTTACGTAAAGCGCCCTTTCCATTGGTGAATCACCGGAAGGAAGGAAGTTTTCCCGCCCTAATGCCCACCTACTAGGTGAAAATACTGTGCAAACGGTCTCAATTACGGGAACAAAAGATTGGTTGGGAAGGGGGAAGAAACGGCTTACTTGGACGTTTTCGAGTTAATGGGATAAGGGAGACGGGCGATCGTTACGAGTTCAGTAGGTAGAATGAAAATGGGATAAGTTTTTCACTTTGCGAGAATATATGCGCTGTCTCCACAACGAGAAACGGAGGTTCTTCGTCTTCAAGATTAACGGTACTTTGTCTTCTGGAAATTGAATTGGAAACTTTGTTCAACAACATTCTGCTTCCTTCTGAACTTTCATATCGAAATCCTGAAAGTTATGGTGGTATTTTTTTCAAGATATCACATCTACCTGAGACATTCGTGAAGGTGATAGGGGATATTTTTGTTTCATCGGCTGTTCAGGAACTGTAGGCAATACTTCCAAAAAGGTATTGATTCCTTATCCAGTATGCACAATGTAGAGTTGCTGCAGTCAAATTACATTCAGATTGCCCACAAGTCTGGTAGTGATAACTGCAGTCTGAAAAGTCGAACTTCAGTGTAATGTGTGATTCTGGCTAACACCAGCAGACAATATGGGTTATTAGGGGTAAGGGTTGATTTACTTCAAATATTTCCATATTCTTTCATGACGTAGTTATACAGCTAAGATTTTTTCGATGTTTCAGACATGGAGACTATTATCGAATCATTATCAAATCTTCATGAACGCAATTTGAGTATCATCATTATTATCAGGTATACCCAATGCCGCAAGATTTCAATATCATTGCGACAATGAATCAGTATGAAGGGAACTTCGTCTATGCCTGGAAGCAAAATTTTGTCATTTATTCGTATGGAAATATGGGTTGGTTTTTTTGACATCAAGATTAATATCAATATCAAGTTTTCTATAGTCCTGGCAAGCAAAATCTATTATCTATTCCAATTCACGAGGTGTTGAATTCATCATGAATTCATGAGGAAACCAAATTAAAACTTCATTACAAATTCAGTGGTACTCAACAGCGTTTCTTGGGGGGGGGGGAGGGTAATTTTTTCAAACTTGCATGTAAATATCAAACTCACGACCACGCCAAAATGAAACGTCAATTTGTTCTCATCCTTTCCATTCGGAAAATCAATTGGAAATCTCCAATGCTACAACAATGATAACATACCTAGGAAATTACATGATTTGATCACCAGATACAAATTGTCTTCTACACACCTCAAGACGTCTCACCATCGTAACAAATCAACCTAACAGGAAACAAACCAAGTTTCTGATTGATAATAAGTACACAAACCTGAACACTAGTTGAATAATACCGAAAAATCGGAACGTAAATGATTGCCGGTGCTAAACAAAGTATCAACTCGAATGTCGGTGAGTCAATACCAAATTGCGGTATCGCCAATTTAACCAATAAGTATTGATGATACCCATGCTGGTCCACGAGCTCTGAAGGAATCAAGATTGCTAAGTCACAGAATGATGAAGAAATCCTCAATTGATCAGAACAGATCCAGAACCATATCATAACCCAAATAAATTGATATACTTGTTTATTGAACTACATAAAGTCATGATGGAATATGAATATGATGGTCATGTTAGCACCAGAATATTTAGTTTCATCCTTCTAGTGGATTTGGATTGAATTGGAAGCTTTGTTCTATAACATTCAACTTCCTTTTGAACTTTCACATTGAAATCCTGAGAAGGTTATGTGGCACTTTGTGAGTCATCACAATCAAGACATGTTTTCATTCTAATCATGCATTTATAAACTCATCTCCGTTGGTTGGAACTTCGAAAACTTATGAATTTTATAACCAGTTTGCACAATATCAAGTGACTGCATCTGCAATCAACACATTGGATTGCAGTAAACTGATGACTGCAGAATAAAAGCCAATACTGACAATACTGTTCAGTAGAGATATTGATTTTCGTTAGGAATTCAAACATGGTCTCAGGATTGCGTTCTACAGCTGCGATTCTTTCTATTCTCTTAAAAACATGCGTGAAATTGCCCATTTCACGAAGAGCAGCAGGCTGTTCTAAATATCATTGTGATTTTTGGATTCTCATCCATTTTCTTTTTGAGTATTCAATCACAGTCCCCGAATAATAATAACTTTGGACTTCATGAAACCATTTTTTTGTCTTCATGAAGGCAAGTCGTCATTATTGTAATCAGGAATACAATGGATGAAGATGAGAAGATCTTCGTCTATGCCTGGGTTGAAAAGATCTCAGAGAAATGGCGAACTAACATCCTATTCAATTCAAAATCAACTTCACTGAATCTGAAGCAGTATTTTTCTCGCACACTTGTATTGAAGGAATCCCATAAATTTTTCCGATGGAGTTATTGGAATTACAATGATGTTCTGCCTTCGAAGTCGACCACTGATGCTGAAATCCATGTGACCGGAAGATCTTCTGGAGTCAGGGAATTTCAACTTCATTCAATGTTTACTGCGTGTTCCAGACCGATTCCACTCGTGCATAAAAAGCCGACATTATTCTTGTGCAATATATTCACTATGTTTTTAGACAGGTCCGATTTCAGCGAATGATAGAGTCACGCAAGTATCCCTCGATATTGATTCTTTTGACAACCCATCTCATATTCATGAAACCAAATAACTCATTCTTTCATGTGATTTATTGTGAATGGAAAAGTAAAATGAATCTAGTGATATTTGGAGGATCGGAATGAGATCCAAGGCGGAATCGAGACAATACTGCGTCACTTGCTGCCTCAGGAAGATATTCATGTCCATTTTTTTGTATCTATTATCGCGGAATATCCCCTTGAACGTCAAGAATAACATGTGATTACAGCATAAGGGACACCTCGGACATTTCGGTGTGAAGGTGCGCTGGAAAGATCAGAGATTTCCACAACGCTGGATTGGAAGGCGAGGACCGTGAATGGTCAAAATTTTCAAAAAATATTATCAACCATAATTCATCTGTTAATGAAGGAAAATCAGTGAGTGAATATTCATTACAGTTTTTTTGGTCTACAGTCCGAACGACTCATTCGCGAACATATGTTTATGTCAACAAAAATGCTTGTTTTGTTGTCCCCTCTCACCCCTTGAAGTTTGCCGGTATATTTTCAGGATACCCTGTATACTGATCTCCTTCCTCAATCTACTCTTACATCTGTAGAAGTCACGGGAACTTCTAGCAATTCTATGTTCGACTTCGACTGGTTTCAAAGCTGTCATTTCTCTAATTAAGTTCGCTGTGAAACTGAATGAATATCTGGTTCAATTTTTCCAAAAAATCCTCCAGGCGAATGAATGTTCCTTCCAAAAACCATTTGTGCAAAAGTATAGTTTCCGTCATCTATCAGAGCAGAGCGCAGTCCCAATAGTATCGTTGGTATGGCGTATATCCATCGAGATGTATTTTGTGATTCATAGCTGCTTTTACAGTTTTGTGCAACCTCTTCATCTCTACATTCAACTCTGAGTAGTATGCTGTATGTATTGCACTATCTTGATCTAAAATATCTACATATTTTTTCCAAATTTCAAAATAGTTCTGATCTGAATTCAGAACCGAGTTGAAAACCTCTATCTGTGATAATTTGTTCGGGTACTTCAGATCTTGTGATCCAATGATTGTAAGAATTCTTTGCTATAGTTCTTGCTGAAATGTTCCGATTTGGTATTACTTCCATCCAGTTAGTGAATTTATGAATACATGTTAATTTTTTGTCCAAAAAAGTAGACGGACCATGTTTTCGTAGCTCAGTCAAGCGAGAATCTCTTGGAACGTTAAAACTATGTCGAAGTTATTGTGAATTTGTAGTGAAGTGAAATGGTGGAAATGATAACATCATTTTTCAAAATTGACGATTCTGCGCAAGTAACAACGGCTTTTCTTAACGAACGACATCCTGAAAAAAATAAATCCGCTGCTCACGTTGTGCAACTGGTTGCCAAATTTGATGCTACTGGTTCAGTCGGAAACAAAAAGAGGGTGTGTGAAAGAGACGAAGCGAGGGAAATGACTGTCTTAGGTGATGTAATTTTTTTTCTATGAGATCACCTGGAATCTAAAATTTTTGCTAGTCCCTGGATGATTTGCGAATTCGGATCATACACCAAAAATGCTGAGTATTGTATGTGAACGTTTCGAGCAAAACTTATTCTACTGCATGGAAGTGAATTATGCCCATTTCCAGCATTTAATAAACTAATCACAAGAGTAAATAGTCTTCCACTATTCTAGTAGTCATTTTGTTATTGATGAAAATTTGGAAGCGAAATTTCAGGGTCAGATAGTAGTCGATTCGCAAAATGACCAACTTGATGGTACTTGAAACATTTTCTGATTATTTTTAGTTGTTTCACATTTATTTTGTTCAAGAATTCGCCGAGGAATCTTCCTGTTTCTTGTGTAGATGCATCTCAATGAGTCTCGAACGTTCAGTCATCTCATTCATCGTTCTCTCTTGACTGACTCCGAAACACTTAAATTCAAAGAATTCTGCAGGAAGAGTAGACATCACTCGACTAATGAGTAGTAGTAGTGAATCTGGCAATTCAGCACCTACTAACTTATTCAGTTCATCGTTCGACTCCTGCTATGAGAGTTGCAATATCTTCTGTGGAACATTTTTGGGTGGTGAAGAACTGTTCCATGAGCCTATCAAATCATTGACCTGTACTTTGTTCGTGAACCGACAACAACTTGGCCCATGTAGACTTTGAGTTTTCACATGTTCTTAATTCATGCTCCCGACAAGGATGAGTTGGGCGAGAGCATCGTTTTTCTTGAATTTTTTCAAGTCATTGAAAATTCTGATCTTTACTAGCACTTGATTCAAGAGGCATTTTGCTATCTTCTGTAACCATTTCGAAGACTTCGTGGTGTCTTAACATCAGCTCAATTTGTTTCCGCCAATTCGACGCTTCTTCCAGCTTCTCGATATGAGCTTTGAAATCCATTTTGCACTGCTCGCACAAGTAGTATCCTTCGTGCAAATATTTTACAATATGCGTGGCCCATATCCTGTTAAGATTACATCGGAAAAGGATATATTCTAACACAACTACTCGTCAAGCTTCAGGACTTTATTAAAAAGGCAAAACATGCCAAATCGTATGACAAACTTGTGACATCTGAATTATCATCAATCAATCGACATCACTATGTATACCAAAACACAATCACAACAATATTTTAGAAAGACATGATGAATTATTTTGGAGTAACTCTCAAAAGTACTTATACAAGGTATCCCTCCGGGAATTGCATCGATCAATAAATATATGGAAAACTATTAAGTAGGGCAAATTTGAAAAATGGTGGCGTACTACTGTTGATGGAGGCAATTCGGCTGAAATATTTTCAAGGTGCTGGCATTTCCGGTTGTACCGGAAGTTGATATCAACTTGCTCATTTCAAATGAGACACCCCATATTTTGATCCATTTTCAGATTCTACGATGAATTCTAGACAAGTCTAGCCGTTTAAGACGTATTTTGGATTTTATGTCAAAAATGACGGCCTAAACATGACTATATCAATCTCCTATATGAAATCTTCAATCATTCAATTGGTTTTCTTATAGACGGAGACCTACTTGATTGTACTATATCGATATTTTGACAATAAATAAATGAAGGGTGATCAGAAAATTACTTTGGAAAAATCGTTGAAAGTATTTTTTAAGCAGAGTTATTTGTAAGAGTAGCTATTATGGCCTGATCTCGTCCTACACTGCAGACATACAATCAAATGAAGACGATCATTATTATCATTAATATTATGGCTGAATTGTATAATGCCAAACAGGGGGGGGGAGGGGTGTTGGACTAGTTCGCGGAGTTATACAATCCCAAATATAAATACAAGGCTCAAATGTCCTGAGAGATATGGCGGAAAAATTAAAAAAAACTGAACTTTGAAGGGCTGTATCTTCCTTATAAAGCGTTCTGGAAGATATGAAGCAAGACCATCGAATAGTGAATTATTGAATGAATATAATATCTCTTTGAATTTGAGAGGTCTCGTCCTCATCGTACTGTTTGATAATCACGCTTCGTTTTTCCACCCCAACATTCTTTTTATATGCACTATATATGTCGAACCTGCCTAATGCATTACCGCACGCGGGCGAGGGTGTGGAACGTAGGAACGTAGGTCGGTCACGTGCTGATGTTCATTTGTTCAGAGTTTGTTAGGTGTGGAAGTTAACATGAGATCGTGTATACAGTGCTTCATGCTTTCGGAAGTGAATTGTTTGGTTTCATTCGATTGGGCTGGAGATGCGCAGCGTGGAGCTGAAGGGAATTGAGGTTAGAATATCGACTATCAAATACAGGGTGTGTGTCAGAATTCAATGTCATAATCATGAGAGAATTTTTTTGTACAAGCACCCATATATATATATATATATATATATATATATATATATATATATATATATATACATCTTTAAGCCGATGTTTTCAGTAAAAGAAACTAGTTAATTTTCTATTGTGAATTTCCCACCTACTACTGGATTCATCATTCTTCAATTAGCTCTCGAAATTTCATCTGGAACAATTCGAAGTCAACAAAGATATGAAAACATTTTTTCATGAGTGAATGACAAACTCTTACAATTACTAACATAACCAAAGTGACAAACTTAGGGTCTGAATGGTTCATTCAGTTTTTTCTGCGGCATCTTCAATGTGGATTCAGGTCTAGGCTTGCCACAATGCACTTCTTCTCCCATTATTTTTCAAGTATTCTTGAATACAGTTATTTCCTCATTGAAAACTGATTTCATTGCTCGTAGAAGAAAACGGAATGAAACAAAATGAGTTCGTTGAACTAAGCTTGTAGGGATTGATTGACTGAATAGGAAGAGCTGTTTTTTTTTCCTCATCACTTCAAATCCAATTTCTTCAAGCATTAACCTCAAGATCTTCTGTTAACGTTGTTATAACTTTATTGCCAATGAATTTCCTATTCTGTAATCCATCTCTTCCATCTCTTCTATCTGTTGAAGTGGCTTCAGTATTCAAGCAGTTGTAGATGAATTGAAGTTTTCAACTCGCGTGTTCACCGAATTGGTATACCTGATAAATGGTTTACTTTGATATATATTCTGTCATTTTCTTTTTAGTTGTCTATATCAATTTCCAATTTCCGATTGTCAGAATACATACATATATTCACGTAAGTTCCATTTGTGTGTTTATCTCACATTTATCCTTCGTCAGTTCCAAGTATGGTATACTACGGTAGATACTGCTACTCATAGAAGCTGTCAAGGTAGATGATGAAAGTCTGTTTCATATTAACTAATTCCAGATCTCGAGATGTTGTAGAAGTAGAGAGAACAGTGAGAACATTGCGAATTAACTTGACCAATTTTAAAATTCTTATTTGCGGAATTATTGGGCAATGATTGTGCTACTGTACTATCGCACAATTACACAACTGCATAATTCACAGTTATTGAATTTCGGTTTCTTTTCGATTTTTCAAAATTCTATATTTTGTTATTCAGATTCCATTACGTTAGCCCGTCTATCGTCTGTTTCCTGCCTATTTCAGTGGAAGTTTCTGGTTTTGAGATCAGTAATTTCCATCTTTTTCGACCCCTCTGGAATAATCTTGAGTACGATCCTGATTCCATCTCTCTATCAACATACAGCAAACGAATTCAGGAACACCGAAGTTCTCAGTGATTAAAAATGCAGAAGTTGTAATTGTGGATAGATATAACATAAATTCTAGGTGTTCGCAAGAATTTTTTTATTATAGGGATCCCTAAACTGAGTACGCCTCTGGAGTTGCCATATTGGTTGGTAGAGAAGGTTCAGGAAGGGCACCTCTTCTTCCACCGACTCATGAAAAGTTCAATTCGCACACAAATATCTATATTGACTTTCTCCGAAAATAATATCTTTGGTCCATTTTTCCATCCCCCAAATTTAATTTCGCCAAGAGGTTCTCAAAAACCCACGAACTTATTCATATACCACCAAAAACCCATTTCTATATTCTTTCCCTCATTCAAAATCAAAATTGGAATTTGTGAAGAAGGTACTGCCCAAACTCCCACCCCTACAACTCCGCTCCTGCGCACCATAGACCCCAAAAACACTATCGTGAAAAGCACTAGTTCATCCTTCATCAATTTGATTCTTTCATTAACTATGCGGTGTTATACGACCGAACTCTTCTTTATATGTCAAAAAAAATACCCCGTCTGGTCTTGTCATTCTCAAACCATATCAGGAACTTCAGATTTGACGAGATCTTCAAAATGACACCAAAAACATCAACCTAGCATACGTAGTCTTCGCCTAAATTCGCAGAAACTGCAAAATCTTCAAGCGCTTCAGAAACACAAGACATGCTTGTTGCACATGCACAACGTTAAAAAACATGATTTCTTCCGGAAGTGAAATCTTGTAGCAATCATCTGTCGTCTCTCAATTTCTGTATAGCAAATTCCAATATCTCAGATGTTGGATGAACTATGCAAGACAATGTGTCTCCGTACCTCCAAAAGGTCGAAAACAGAAAGACAGTGTGACTGATATATTGATTTGGCAAAAAATCAGAGTCTTGACATACTCTGGCGAATATAGGGAATGGCCAATATTCAAAAATGAATATAAGCATGATGAGAAGATGATATACAGGGTGTCCCATGACTCGATGCCCATAGCTTAAGTGCATATTACTTCAACAAGTCGAAAGTACCTTATACACTTTGTCCAAAACTCTATAGTCGAGGAGTAATGAGCAATATTGAATTCAACAGAGTTTGTAGATTGAAAAACAGAGATTGTTGAATACAGTGTAATGTAGTATTTCACCTATTAAGACTTTTACTTACACAAATTTAATTGAAGTTTTTGTTCGAAATGCCCCCCGCTGCTTCACAACACATTCTTGCTCTTCTAACTATTGAAGACGTTGCTCTCTGAATAGTATCTGGGTCGTCTCGTATGAATGCAGCTGCATTCATTAGCCCATCTCTGGTATGGACAACCTGTATATGTTTGAGATGAACTTTGGTAGATCCGAATGGATGATAATCTCTCTGACAGGCGAAGTAGAAAAAACGCTTGTCATCAGGAAATATCGGCTGGAATACAGTATACGTTTCATACGACCGCTATAAACAATATGGTTCCAATTATGAATAATATTTATGTTGAGCAACTGT
The DNA here is from genome assembly GCA_963576655.1 of Gastrophysa polygoni. NCBI lineage: Eukaryota > Metazoa > Arthropoda > Insecta > Coleoptera > Chrysomelidae > Gastrophysa > Gastrophysa polygoni. Next base: position 34,438,158 of record OY755084.1, on the reverse strand, counting down.
TACGTACGGAGTGCTTGAATGGCCTTCTGCAACAAACGTTTAATATTATTCTCAGTAGTTAGGCTGCTTCTACATAGATTAACCACCCTAGTCCATAGCTTCTATCAATACAAAATAAAAATTTCATATCCTCGAAACTTTGATATCTAGGTGGGTAGAATATAATATACTTGTTAATTATCAATAATGAGATGTTCATTTCGATCAGTGACAGAGTGATACACAAAATTAGCAAATGAACAAAAAATCTGCATAATTGGCCGGTTCAGAAATCAAAAACAAAAAAGTTGTCTTTTCACTATTGGCAAAAGCTGGTGAATCAGAACAAGATCGATTGAAATTACAGGGCATAGTAGTAGTGATTCTATAGAGACGTATTTTCAATTAGATAAGAAGTGATACGAATATATATAACGGAGACAATGATATTGCTTCTTGTTCAGTTGATATAGATATAACTTGGCATCCACTTCTGAAAATTGAATATGAAAATGGAGAGTTCGATATCAATTAATGACATCACCTTGTAACCAGAATTCCTCCGACTACCAAATTGTCACTTTTCAGTGTCAAAACCGAAAACATACTGAAAGATTTTGCGAAGAGAAAAATATTTCAATTGTGTTGAGAACGAGAGCAGATTCGTTCCCGAAACGTCCACCAAGATAAGTATTCTTATTAAATATATTTGTATTTCCAAATTTTTCAAAAACAAGGTGTCACTGACCAATAGAGAATTTCTCTTTTAGGTATCTAAAGATTTAATTTCATGATATAATGATATAATGATATAATGATAATTGTAATTTTCATTGCACCAATATGTAGTTGAATTGATTAGTTGTGTCTATAACTCGAATTCACTCAAGAAATAATTGCATCGAATACAATCCGTATATCAAAATAATTAAGGATATACATCTCAAACTTCCAAATCGATGTAGTATAACGCATCGGTGTGTAATTCGAATATTTTGAACTACCTTATTATTTTAAAACAACTGAGAATAAATGATAAGATCATCGAACGAGTGTTAGGTTTATCCTCCGAACAACAAACCCACTAGAAGGATCACAAAACAAATATTCTGATGCTAACATGAATTCCCAGAATTATTATAATATTAGTACCCAATCGTCGCCAGTGTTGTCATATACGATCATCAAAAAGTGATAAATAGTTCATAATATTTAAAGTCCTTCATGAATTCATGTAGTTCAATGCACAAATATAATAATAAATTTGGGTCATGACGATAATGAATCAGTTCTGATTAATAGAAGATTGCTACATTATTCTGAGACTTAGCAATTTTTCTTTCTTGGGGGCTCGAGAACCAGCTTAGGTATCATGAATACTTTTTGCTCAACGTTGCAACACCGCAATTTGATATTGACAGTCAACGGCGATTATGGCTTTGTTTTGTATCTGTCATTATTTACGTTTTGATTTATCGATATTATTCAACTTGTGTTCAGTTTTGTGTACTCAGAATTCATCAGAAACTCAGTTTATTTTCTGTTTTGGTGATTTGATATAATGGTGAGACGTCGTGAGGTGTGTTAAAGACAATTTGAACCGGCGATCAAAACACGTCATTTCATAGGTGAGTTACCATTGTCGTATCATTCGAGATTTTGAAGCATTTTCCCAAATGGAATGGATAAAAATGAATTTAAATTGAATTGATTAGATTATATTGATTTTACCCATAGGTCAGCTGCGACAGTGTCTTGTGGTGAAATATGTAGCACTGATAAATGCTTCCTTATTTGTAATCAAAATTTGCGAAGCTGCTGAAAAATCACTGAGGATAATGATGGACTCAATTAATATTTTTGATAAAAATAAGGATATTTCTATACTTCTTGTACACACAACAATGAGAAATTAACCGTTGACTGTTTTTGGAACTAGTCAAACTAGTTTGGAGAAACATTTCACTGTAAGACTCCATCATGAGGCAAATGAATTGAAAGATTCAAGTTAGAGTAAGAAGTATGTTAACAAAAACAATCCTATTCAAAAATCAATAAATTATTTGTGTGATTGTCCATGGTTGTTTTTCATTTCAGTCCTGTTTTGAATAAGAAACACTGCTATTTGCTACATCCTCACATGAGTCATGATTTTATTGTTTATATAACATTTCGTCATAATACTTGTCAACACATATTCATTATCGATTTTCATCTATCTACCTGAAATGAAATAATCAGACATCATTTTTTTGCGTCAAAATATATGAATTCTGCTCAAGATAAAACCTCCTTCATTTTTGACGATATCGTGAAATGATATAAAAAAGTTTCATATTCAGATTTGAAAATTACATTCAAATATGCAATCATATCTATTTGCCTTGAAAACGAGTTTTTCACTTTTTTGAAAATTATTTCCACTAGTAGGTACTGAACTTTGAAATCGTAAATATACTTACATGCACTGTCACTGATCGCCAAAGATATTAATGTTCATTATTGAAATTGAACGTTATTTATGATAAAGTATAAGTAGACAACTGTATAATATGTTTATTGAGTCATAATATATTCATTGATAACAAGCAAGTTACAAAAATCACCATAAGATTTTATGTATTCGAATTTTTCGTAACAATGTGAAGGAAGTATAGGGATGTTCATTTTCCCACCAAGAAATGCTGAAAAGTACCACTGAAATTGTTACGGATTTTCAATTTGGTTTCATCATGAATTAATAATAAATTCGACCTCCTCTGACAACACGGCACTGGTGCTGGGAGAATCAGCTGCTGCTATCCTTGTTTAGACAAGGATAGATGATATAGATGTTGCTTCCAAACAAACTGTATTGCCAGGGCTGTGGATTACTTATCTAGTCTGTTCAATGATCGAAGGGTTTATCCTATAGGTTCCATGGAAAGACTGTTATGTATTTCCATTAAATTCAAGAAAACTCCCGAAGAAAACTCTACTGGCATCAGAACTCCAACTGAGCGAGTATTGAAGCGACAGAAGCGAGAATAGTTGAATTCGAATACAATGTATAAAGGGCACGATACCGTGATGCATAATATAAAAATGTCTGAACCCTGTAGGTACATCTTGTTTGTGGAGTTCTCTTTATTTGCGAAGTTAATACTGTTGACATATCTTGTTTGTCATTGTTCTCTCCAATTATGGGTCAATTGATGTGTTGAATGATAGGCGATGAGCGTGTGAATCGCAAACATACGTTACGTCTCGAATATGGATTGGTTAATGACAGAATACCTATTTGAACAGTTTGACGAAAGCATGAGCATGGAAATAGGAATGAATAAAAATTAGTAAACACGTGTTCATGTGTATTGAAAAGCTTTTTTTTAATTCATCTCTGGCGTAATTGATATCTCATTCTGGAAGTGGTCAAGTGTTGTATGTGTGAAGTTATATTGCAGTTTTTTGAGAGAAAACTGGACGAAATTAGTTGAGTTCTCGAATTGTGACACTACAGTGATATCTTGTGTTCGTGTGTGAGTGATGAGAAACGATTTGTTTTTTCTTGATATATCTCTAACTAGCGTCATTGATATCTTTATTCATTCATTTATTTATTTACATGAATAAGCTACTCAACAGATAGATTTACCCATCCAGTTACAAAGTAGCACGAAACAAAGGAATAAAATATTTAGTTTTGAAAGTTGACAATGAAGTATTAATGTACAGGATGAAAGAAAAAATAATGCAAGGGAGGAATAACTCCAGTTCAGAAATGAATGTGAGCTTTGGTAAGGTATTATCATTATAAAAAAATATCATGTCTGAAAGTAACATTGCACAAAGATGAATGTCGACAAAAACCAAAAGATGATAAAAAAACTTGATGAGGATTGAGTATTGTAGGAGGAAAAACTCCTTCCCGGAAATTTCATCGAGGATTCAAACATTATTGCTTTTGCATTTTGAAGCTCAGGAAAGAAGTGGAAAAGAAGTCAGGAATATTACCAACAACATAATTGTAGAATCTCAGGCATCTAATGGATTGTGAGTTCAAGTGTGCATTTGTTGAGCTGTGGCCTGTCACGAACAAGAGTCAATTCCTAACATGGTATCCACTGCATACAGTTGAAGTTGAGACCACTGAGAAGGGTTGATCGAGTGAGTTGTTGAGTGTGATTTATATACTATACATATATCTAGAAATTAGAAATAGAAAGTTTTTCAATTTCATAGTATCTCAGATTCTGTTCATATGAGGAGTGGTGGCGTTGTTGATTGAATCTAAAGTTTAGTAAGTACACTCACAAATTCTCTTTGAACTTTTTCAATACGATTAGAACGTACAATGTAATGAGGGCTCCAAATAATGGATCTGTACTCCAGGGTAGATCTCACCTGTGAGTTATATGAAGCAATCACACCATTAGTTCTCGAGAAGCTACTAGTTGCTCTCAGAATAGAGCCAAAGTTTCTACGACTTTTCTGAAGTATACTCTCAACGTGGCTATCAAAGCTGAGTTTGGTATCTAGAAGAACTTACAAATCCTCAATGTGATTTGATTCCTTGAGAGGCCCTCCACATGAAAAGAGATCAGAAGCTGGTGATGAAGTACTCTGAGTGAACAATTTTTCATAACATTCATTGATTCAAATGAAGTTCAAAGAGTTCAAGTCTTGTTGAAGGTCATGAAAGTCTTGAATGCTCGGAATTGGTTTGTAGATTTTCAAGTAGTCTGCATGAAGGGCAATCCTTGTGTTTGCAAAACATACACTGATACATTACATTACACCCCTGGTGTAATTCGGAGGCACTCAGAGCGAGAGCAGTTAACAACAACATATTGGTATCTATCAGCTAGATAGGACGAGAGAAATCTAAGAAGGTTGCCATGCACACAGATGTTCCGGAGCCTAACCACAAGACTCGCGTGGTGGACCTTGTCGAAGGCCTTCGAGAAATCGTGGAACACAGCACCAATTCTTCCTAAGGAGGGATGGTAGAGGGCATCATTCACAAAAAGTTATAGTCATTTGTTAACTGTTATCTGAAGAGACGGCGAGAGGACAAGATCGTGAATGCTGTTTTTTTTTTCATCTCATTATTTTCTTGTCCCTAGAAAGTTTGAGCATATACTATCAAAACATTATATTTTAGGCGTTTGTAATGACAAAGAATTGTTTGAAATCCATAAATGAAAAATCATCGAAGAAATTTCACCAACAAGAAGGAAACTTCTTCCAGAGACATGGACGCCAGTCTATATTTATCAAATTAAAATCGCCGATAACAATGAAATCATCATTTCAGTGTTTATCTATTATTTCATGGAGATTACTCATGACAAGTGGAACATTGTTGAGAATGGCATAAGGAGGTATATAGACACGAAATATAAGATTCATTCCTTCTTTGCGTTGCAATGATATCAACAGATCTTCAACAACACTGTTCATGTACCACTCAGATACATTGTTCGAGTTGAAATCTCAACTGATACCGATGATCATACCACCATCATCACATTTTCCACTTCTCACTAAGTCACCATCTCGCCTGTAGACATCGTAGCTAGCGGAAACAGCTCCATGGTTGACACTTCTTCCTTGAATCATGACACATATGCAAATTATTTCAAACTCGCAGGAATTAGTGGATTTCAGAAAAGTTCCAGTGTTGGTTTTACGGCCCAATGTTTTGAGAGTATATGCTCAAACTTTCTCGAGACAAGGGAAAAAAATGAGATGACATCCACTCAGATTTGCTAGGAGGTTATTGTAGCAATTTTGTAAGAAAACCTTCATTTTTGATGAGGGGAGGCCTTGTAGCATCAGACTTCTTCATAAATATGTTTCCTTCCTCAAACTGGGCGCATTGCCGTGCTTTCTTGAAAAAGGCATTATAAGGAGAAGATATAGGTGTTCATCAATATAAACAGAGTTAGCCTGATTGGGTAGTTGTATCTTTCTTCCTCTCACTTTTCTAGCTGTTTCCATAAATTTCTTCTTCATTAAATAGGAGACGAACTTTGCAAGAAAATTCTTAGGAGATGCATTATCAGAGTTGTTTGAAAATTTCATTGATACCCTGTGGGCGTATTTTATATCTAGGTCTCCAATTTCAACGTTAATTGTGTTTCCTTCAAGTCGACAATGTCAGCAGTGCTTTCGCTTTTTTTTTTCGTGGACGCCATGAATTTTCATGATATTTTTACGACTGAGTTGCTGTATATACTCCAACTCGTCCTTCAGCAGTTTATGCTCAATTCTCAGTGTTAAAACTTCCAATTTCAGGTTATTGAACTGTTTGATGTAATTTCTAAACTCAACCATCTGCAGATTGAATTTATTCTAAAAGTGGTCGTGATGAGTCTTGTATTTTTTGTGTTCAGTTCGAATACAGGGTGATACACCTTACTGATTCATTCACCTTGAGGTTTATAGAAGACTGAATGAGATGTCGGTCTGAAATTTTAATTGTTGCTATAGCGCGATGTGACAAAATATTTTCAATACGCCAACATTGATTTTGCCTTTTCGAATGGAACACCCTATGTATTATCGCAATTTTCAATTCCACGTACAATTTTGGAACGGATGAATATTGAATCGTTTTCCTATCTTCATTTTGTTTTTGAGATCAACGCACCAGGAGTGAGAAATGCTGGATTTCATTCCCCTTCTGATGAGGAATGTAAGTGTTCGTGTGTTTTCCATCCTACGAATTAGGATGGGAAGTTTCCATTGGCCCACCCTGTATAAAGAATACGGAATACTATTGAACAACACAATCGCAAGAGACCAATATTTTTGAGTTTTATCAACTCAGCTACTAACAAATCTAAGAAAACTTGGAACCTATAGTGAATCAATTCACGAACAATACAAATAAATAGCAGAAGAATATTGAAATTGATATCGACGGGGAAAAACCATCTCCAAACCGCGAGAAGTTGTTAGATATTTCAAACAATTTTTCTGAAATGCCCCGTATGATTATGACCAATATCTAAACCAAACGATCTAGTGAGCTCTATTTGAGAAACGTCAACTTCAATTACATCAACTTTTCCACACCACCTACTGAATCAGATATCAAAGATAGTGTCTCAACACAAAAACCAAAACACTCAGCAGGTAGAGATAACATTCTCATGACACTAATCAAGAAGAACACTGAACTCCTAAGAACTCCCCTGACCTCATTCAACTTGTCACTATGAGAAGGACACTTTTCACATTGTTCTGAAACTGCAGTCATCGTACCAATTTTCAGATCGGATTCAAGCCTGACACGAACAAAACAAACGCAACATTCACTTTGGTCGAACGAATTCATTAGACGTTCGAAAACAAGGAACACTGTATTGGTATCTTCTGCTACCTATCCGTATGATTGTGTCGATCATGAAATACTATTAAAAAAACTAGATCATCACGGGAATCGTTTTGCTTATATCTACCTCATCGTGAAAATTCCTCACTCGATATTATTTCTCGAGAGTAATGAACAAACATATCGCTTTCCAGAAATTATTCTACTGAAGAAAATAGTATAGGTATCCTCAATATCAGAGCAAAATATCGAGTTGGTAAAGCGAACAAGAACGGGCACCGTCCCCTCAAAGTAACCTTGTCCTCTTCCCAAGATGTTTATACTGTTATCAAGAACAAACAAGATTAGCCGTGAAGATAAAATTTTCATCACTCCCGATCAAACTCCCAATCGAAGGAAGGCTCTTGAAGTAGCCAGAACAGAACTCTCAAATCGGTGAACAAAACCTTACCAAAAAATTTATTAACAATATTCCAAAAATAGTCCAAAAAAAAACATTGATATATTCCAACCAGGGCAATCCTTCAGTTTACTATCAAAATGTCCGAGGACTTCGTACCAAATTACCTGATCTTGCTTCAGGTGCTCTTAACTGTTTCTACGACATCATAATTCTTACCGAGACATGGCTTACTACCAATATCGAAGACTCGGAATTGGGAATGTTCAATTACAACATCTATAGGAAGGATCGTACCCCAGACTCTAGCAAACACAATCGAGGAGGTGGTGTATTAATTGCTGTCAAAAAGAAATTTTCAACTAACCTTATTCCTAGTGATCCCTCAGTTGAGCAACTCTTCGTTCACTTCAGTAAATAACGATTACACGTGCATTCTCGGTGCCCTATATATTCCACCCAAATCGCAACTCAATCAGTATCAAACTCATTCCGATCAACTTACAATCATCAATGATATCCCAATCATTTTCCAACGCTAAGTTTTATCTTTTTGGTGATTACAACCTCCCTAATGTCACCTGGGAAACTGAAGACTTCTGCTCAACTGCATCTCTTCAACCACTCACTCAACCTACTCTGGGCGAAGCTATCGAAGTTGTTTCTAACATGTGTGCTCTCCACAACCTCTTTCAATGTAATACAATCACCAACAGTAGGGGTGCCCTTCTTGATCTCATTCTCTCGCCAGTGGAACTTACAATATCTAAAGCAGTAGACATCCTAATAACTCCTGATGACTTTCACCCACCACTCGAAACTTCCTTGCTGATTAGGGCCGAAAACACCAACACCCCTGGAGAAGAATCCTATTATGATTTCCGCAATGCAAACTTCACAGCTATACGCCAATGCTTGGAAGCGATTGATTGGGACGCAATCCTTGTCAAAAAGGACCTCTCCGACATGATCCACATCTTCTATGACGCTCTGTACTCCATTATTGAGCTATTTGTTCCACTGAAGAAGGTACGTACCAATACATTTCCACATTGGTACAGAACTCAGGAAGCTGATACGAGAGAAGAAGATGTCTCACATGATTTACAAAAGCTCAAGGTCACCGCAAAGCTATGAAGAATTCAGCCAGTTACGATCACAATGTAAACTTCTTTCAAGACAGTGCTACTTTGATTATATTCACTCTGTTGAAATTTCTGTTAAGAATAACATGAAGTCTTTCTGGAGTTTTGTAAGAAGTAAAAGAGAAAATAATGCTATACCAAATATGATGTTCCTAAATAACTCTAAAGCCTCTTGTGGCAATGATATTGCAAATCTATTTGCAATGACTTTTCATCAGTTTATACTAAAAAGTCCCTGACTTTACAACAAGACCATATCCAATCTGAATTAAATGTAACGTCTTATCGCATCCAAATATCTACAATTTATGATAAATTATCCAAGCTCGACATCAATAAGGGACCTGGACCCGATGGCATCCCACCAGTTCTCTTGAAAAAATGCTGTTTCATATTATCCAGACCACTATTCCATATTTTCAACAAGTCTCTTGACTCTGGTGAATTTCCTGAATATTGGAAACTTTCTTTTGTCACCCCAATTTACAAGTCTGGTATGAAATCAGAAATAAAGAATTATCGACCCATATCTATACTCAGCACTACCCCTAAAGTATTAGAGAATATTATAACTGAATTTCTCACTTTCGACTGTTCCAGCATTATATCCACACAACAATTTGGCTTTCGTTCTGGTAGGTCCACTGAATTGGGTCTGATTACATATGTCGATTTTATGTCCGAGGCCCTAGAGAAGGGTCAGCAGATTGACTCTATTTATACTGATTTCTGTAAGGCTTTCGACAGAGTGAATCATAAACTCCTAATTCATAAACTTAACCAGTATGGTTTGGATGGCTTAGCACTCCAGTGGTTAGGCAGCTATTTATCCAACAGGTCACAAATAGTCAGAGTAAATCATTACTACTCCCACGCATTCCAAGTAACATCTGGAGTTCCCCAAGGGTCACACCTGGGCCCTCTCTTGTTCCATTTATTCATTGATGACATCACTTCCTGTTTTCCAAATAGCAAGGCCTTATTATTTGCGGATGATCTGAAATGCTTCAGAATTATAAATGATCCCGAGGATGCTTTCCTCCCTCAATCTGATCTGGATAACCTATCAACTTGGTGCTTATCGAATGGCATGGACTTAAATCCCGAAAAGTGCCACATTATGCGATTCTACCATTCCCATCACCCAGTTTTATTCAATTATGACATTAACAGGCAGTTACTAAACTCAGTTGACCAAATTAAAGATCTCGGAGTTATCCTAGACTCTTCTCTCAGCTTCAATCCCCATATTACTAATATAGTGCATAAAGCCACGAAAATGTTAGCCTTTATCAAGAGAACAACCCGTGATTTCAATGATATAACTGTAATAAAAGCCCTCTATTGCTTCTTAGTTAGAGCTAATCTTGATTATTGTTCAATAGTCTGGTTCCCATACTACACAACCTATATAGCGAAAATTGATAGGATTCAAAATAATTTCCTAAGATACGTAGCTTTCAAATCAGGTCTCCACTGTGAATATGCACTACTGGAATACAATCTAAATATCCCCACTCTTGTGGTCCGTAGAAAACATAGAAACTTATTCTGCTCTTCAATATTATAAATGGCAGATACGATTGCCCCAATCTCCTTTTGAAAATTAATTTCTTGGTACCTTCTCGGTCAACTATACAAACTCAAACATTCCACATACCTTTCCACAGGTCCAACTATACTTTCAATAACTTCATCTCACGAACACTCAGATTAGCAAATTCTCTCAAGGAGCTTCCATTATTTGGTACATCATTAAATAGTTTCAAGGCTCATCTCAAAAAAATCAACTTCTAAACACAAATAGTTATTTTGAAAAATGTAAACCTCTCATAGTTATTTGAACAATGTAAAGCACTCATATTATGACATATTACCACTGTACTTTATCTGCTTGTACAATGTAATTATCTTGCTTATACAATGTAATAATTTTTCTTAAATGGGTTCGCCCGTATAAATAAATAAATAAATAAATAAATAACATCAGGTGACAAGTACCCAAGTTGTGAAGAGAATTTTACAAATCTAAAAATGAAATGACACAAATGGAAAATACTAAATAATCTGGTTATATGAATGGCATCATAAGCATTAAGATCTCCAATACAGAATGAACATCTGATACCGTTCTGGAAGAATACCTCAGGATCTGGGAGATACTCTTCGATCAGTAGGTGAATATTGCATTGTGTTTGAATGAGGGATAGCCTGGTATTTATATTTGATTCAATTTTGCAATCCATTCTATATATTTTCGCGGTTCTTGGCAACTGCTCTAATTCTAGTAATGATATCCATCTATTTTTAAATTTGGAATATCGACACAACAGAATGCTCACTGAAACGTAAATTACGTCATATATCTTTTATTTTCGATACTATCGTTTCTATCGTTCAATCTGAAATTTTCTTGTCCAGAAAATACCTAGAGAAACACAAATTGTCATTTCTACTCACTTCAAATTCCTAGAACTCTTCTGAGGATGATACTCTAGATTTGTCATATATTGATACCAGGTAACGCAATATCTCTGATAGTTCATTATCAGGATCTTTCGCAAACTTCTATTACAGTCTCAGTGATCACTATGTGCCAAGAGACATCATCGCTGGTATGCCGAAGAGAACTATTGAAGATAATTCCTCTCCACATTTCCACTGCGAAGTCCTAAAATTATTATCCCAAACGTAACAAGTTTGAGTTAATATTGTTAATATAGTTAATATAATAATATTATTTTTTGAAATACATTCCGAAATACAATCCAGAACCAGAAAAGATCTTGAACAACCAATTATGTAGGAATGTATCATTTGTGTTTATCATGATATGATATTGATTGTAGATTTGTCGTATGACTAGTGGTTGATTTCATGGCTCCCAAACAAATTTTTATGGCCTCATATCGAACTTTGTCTAGAATTCATGAGTTATAATCACAATCTATTTCATTCTAATCCGAAGATCGTTAAAACAGATTCTGAGGAGCAAGCACATATCTATATGCAATTGTATAAGAGGCATTTCAAAAATAATTGGTATATCGTGGTATGTCCCTCAAATCGGTTTTGAACACTTCGCGAAGCACATTCAATCTTCTTCAGCACTACACTCTCATGTATTTGATGTGAGTGGTCCATTGTATTTCTCGTCTACCTGAATATTTATTTCGCTCCACTACTGGTGAGGGAATCTCATTGTTAGTTAGGGTAGTTAGCCAGAAGCCAGTGCCTTATGGAACACAAAATTGACCATTTTCCTCATGCTAGCCTGAAGTCCAGATTATCCAGTCTCTTGCAATGCAATATACAAATTATCTCACTATGGTATCATGCGATGAAAGCAAATATCGTCGACGTATCCAATAATTCCGAAATTATTTTTCAAAATGACATGAAAGTCTTTCCAGTGTAGGTGTTGAATAATTGAAGGCTGAAGGTTGATCCCTGCGGTGACCTATTCTAGCAGTTTTAAGACCGTTCAGCTCTCTATCGAGACCTTTCACGGATATCATCCGAGTCCTAGAAAGTTATATTACGTTGACAAACACCTTCCAATTAATAGACAATCCATTTATTATTTGAGATGAATTTTTGAGAGACTAGTAACATCGAATGAATGAGCAGAGTGAGTATTAATTTTTTGAGAGACCTAATTGAATCTCGGTAACTAGATCAGTGATGGCGTATTTACGATTCTGATGTTGACATTGAGATATCGGTACCAAACTTGAAATTTTGGTTCAGTAGCAGTTAACCGTTCGTTCCAAAAGTTTTCGTGACACATGACATTGATGAAATTGGTCAAAGCGATGAGTGTGAGTTTTGTTTGGCTTTTGACAACGATATCAGAATAACATTTTCTTGGGGGGAACATCATATGTATTTCGTAGAAAATTACCAGAATATTATGATCAGTCCAGATGTTTTACGTCTTATGATGTACAACTTTATGATGCAACCTTTTGGCGGACGAGCCAAATTATCCATTATTATATTATCCATTCCTTCCTTATATACCCAACAATGTTGATGAGCATTCATTCCTATTTTTCGGCGTTGGACGTAGACATGTGGGGCACAAATAATGACATAATATCTGAATAGCATGTGCCATTTCTTGGAAGATAGTTATGGTTTAGAGCCCCATTCGTAACCTTATGAAGCTATGGTCCATATCCAATCTGAATTATTTTTTTTTTTTTTAGGTTTTGGCGTCGACTGCTATGGTCATTGGCCATGTATTCATCTCCTTGATTTCATAACATACTCATTAGTATCCTTCATGATTATTATGTGCTGCTCAACGATGGATCAATTCTCCGAAATGAATTAAACTGATAGTCCTTCAATACCTCAATCTCAATTCGAAAACTAACAAAGGAATGATTGAACAATTGAAGGGAATAGAGAAATTGTTAGTATTTCCTTTAGTCTATGGTATTTCTCAATATCCCAACAGTGCAGATTATGGATCACTCCTAACTACCTTTACAACAGAGGATATTCTGTGTACGTTAAATTACGCCTTATTCTAGAAATGTATGTAGAAATATCCTTGGACTATTTTTGGATATCCCCAGGATATCGAAACTTGTCAAAATATCTGTACCTTAACTGGGTATCAAGAATTCAAGAACTACTGAACTATGATTCATGACCGAGTTGTCCCGACCCAGATAACTCTAGACGTGACTCTCGTTTTCAAGACATCCGTGGACAAAAATAATATACTTTGAATCAAATATGATATAATAGTGTCAAGTACTTGAAGATTTCGAGTTAGTCTGCTAGTTGCGTTTATTATTCAATATTCTCCTGAGAATACCTGAGAGACAGGCGTTCTGATTAGTTCAATAAATGATATACCTACAGATGGCGTCAGTCTGAGTTCTCGTTCATGAATTTGTTCCGTTCATTTATTTATTGATTCATTCATGTTTTCCTGTTTGTTGATATGATAGTACGAGGTGATCGGTACTATATGCAAATTGTATTGATAATATGGTTTATTGTGATGGATGAAATAAACTCATGGTGAATCCTTCATTCCATTACGAAGTGAGTCAGAAATAGATTATTACAGCCATTCTTTTCAATGTATCGAGATAATCTCAATAACTGTGTCCAGTTGATAATGGATTTGATATTCATACATTCAATATTATTTTCAACTTTCAGAATCAGCTCAAGTCAACGAATTATCAGAACATATAAAAACATTTCGAAAAGCAATGAAGCCATGGTTCAGGAGAGTGGAGAGGAGAGGTATTCCATCTTCAGAGAAGGTCCTTACAGGAAGGGAAGCTCAAGAAGATGGTGATTAACATATTCTCTCCTTGCCTACATAAATCTCGTAACATTTCACCAGAAAGGATTTCAATTTATTTTTTCAATGAGTTATGAAGTCGTTTGTGTTTCACCGGATGATTCATATTCTATTGCAAATTATTTCATTTCAATTCATTCTCATCTAATGAATGTCAGTGAAGAATATCCAGTCAAGGTCCCTGATAGATATCCTTCGGACGTCCATGAAACATATCCACTGGACTTACAGAACAGTAGAGTATGTTCACTGGACGTCTATTATGACTCACTCAGGACTACTTCTTTCAATTTCAATGAGAATGATTGTAATGATAAGTGAACCTTTCCAATTTTGTGACGGGTTAAAAAACATTTCGCTGAATAAATAAGTTGAATTCAAGTTCATCTCGTATAATTCCGACTGTATTCCTTGCAGGGCGATTTACCTCATAAGGATGAGCATCCTGTTGCCTCCCATTTCATTGGTGACGTAACTGGCAACGCTCTCGACGCCTAGAGACGCCGATCGTAAAGCCACAGTCAGTGCCGAACAGCGTCAGTCGTGGATTTCGACTCACTTAAAAACGCTACTTAGGTCAGTACATAGTGTATTTTAGTGATAAGTTTAGTTGATCAGAATTATAAATTTGGTATTCATTCGTGAGTATGCATAGGAAAATCTGAATGATATATAATCTGTGAGACGTATTTTTTTGAAAATTTTGTGGTATCCATGTTTATGTAACAGGTATGTCCATGATAGCCAAGTCTGTTCGAGTTGAGGTTTATGCAACTACAATTTGTATCAATTCAAAAAACGAAACTTCATGGTGATACTTCATAAGTTCATTCGGTTATTCAATGGTGAATACGCCTGAGTTGTCATTTGTGATCAGGTGAAAGAATGTTGAATTATTGATAACCGATTCGTTGGAATATGCTCCGTGTACATATCGAGTCCGAAATACAGTTTCTGAAAGAAAAAAAATGATCATACAGTGTGTTCAATATGAAAATGCACTATATAGGGAAATTGGAGAGTTTTCTTGAAACAGTGTGATGCGTCGATTTCGAATAATACCATCAGATAGTGGTTTACATAATAAGTCCATGAAGGTCACTTTTACAAGGCGTTTTGACAAATTTAGGGCCTGAAAGCGTATACAGTCCTGGTAAGAGTGTTTTGAGATGTGTTAAGTCCAACGTTTTCAGGCACCTCTGTATTTTGCTTCTAATACAATACAGGGTGTTTTGGATTTAGATGTAGATACCATAACTATAGATAGAGTGAACCTTGGTGACTTCAACTAACCCCCATTGATGTGCCTGTGGTCGTTTATTACTGAGATACAGTCTGAGATACAGAGAACTTTGGAGTCACTTTATTTAATCTATCAGTACCTAATATTCATAATTTATGTATATTACCGACTTAGGCTAAATAGAAATCTGAGTCATCATCCAGGTCCGTCGTTAGAAAAAAACTCACGATTTCGATTTCTAAAAACGTTAGCCTCCACTTCAAAATTGCTTGAATCGCTGTCGATATTTCAAGCGATTAGAAAAAACTGGACGAAATGACCTACTTTTAGTGATCGAGTATCAAATCGGTGTGACCGATAGTCTCAATTTAATATTTTTTTCATGATTTTCAACTCAATTATGAGGCGTTCATTGGAACGTTAAGATAAAAATATAATTCTTCCATCATATCAACTCCATTCTTGCATTCTCCACTAATCATTTTATGGAGTGTTGCAAAATATTCCATGTGGATTCCATATTTCAAAAAATATTCCATACATGTGGGTGGGTCGAGAATTAATATATCATTTGGAGGTCTCTCAATTCAATAAAAAGTGTACGATGTTCCAATTGACACAAGAGGTGAACTTTCAGTATGTATCGATATCGCTTGCGAAGAAATCATTGAGATAATTAGCAGATCCAGACGATGTTTACAAGGGAATGGTGATCATTTTGAATAGTTATTGTGATTATCATGCCTCAATTCACCTATGTCCTTCATTTTATTATGTTTTTTTTTTACTGAAGGAAATGATGGATATTACTTTCTTTATTTCCGAGATAATGATCATTGAAAGCAGGTCATTTCGTTATTTTTCCTGATCTTTCGAACCATCGCATCACAGAGAAACAGAAAAAATTTCACTATGAAAGGTGTTGGTTATTTCTGAAGACGGACCTTAAATCTCATTCCGTTTTCTATTCCATTCCAAGGGGTGTTGTACGTGGGTATTGTACCAAGTATTATGCCGAAACAAAAATAAAGTGCTTACACCCTGCATATAGTTCTCTTTCGTGCGGAGAAGTTTTCGTGACATTCCATAATAATGTATGAATGTCAAAAGAACGCAGCTATCTAGTCCTGAAGGTGATAGTGAAAATTTTCCATACTATTCCTATGAAGATGTCCAGCTGGAGATAGGATTGCCTGAAGGAGATTTATCTTCGTTAAGGCACACGAAAACAATCAAACTTGATTTCTAGAAGAAGAAATGTTTCAAGATTTGACATATCGTCGATAAGAAATCGAATTGAATTCTGAAATTTGAAAAAAATTCACAATATTTTTCGAAGCGACATGTTACCATGATAAAAAAACATACTCATATCCATGATCGAACTTGTAGTTTCTTCAGGTGTCGAAATGAATAATCATTGCATTGATAGTTACTCTCATTGACCACAAGAAATGCAACTCTAGTCACATTCGGTTAAACTTTCCACATAAACAATCATTTTTGTTCATGACTTCCCATGTATAATGTAAAAGCTCGATATCCATCGTATATTTTGATTCATCAGAGATATTGTCGTGAAATTTTGTGGACTCAATGTGATAAAAATCTATATCACAAGTAAATGACACCTCAAAGTGTCAGACTGACAGTTCAACAAATTTTTGTTGAAAAAAAGGCATTACATTTTTCATCAAATGTTCATTCCTTCTTCAACTTTAGAATTTGAGAACATTCGAATCAGTTAGCACACGGTGAACATGTTCAGTAACTTTGTTGATTCCCTTGTCAAATCATGCTCCCACGCTACTTGAAATGAGAAATCGAAATTTTGGCACTTTTATTTGCATGTGAAAATAAAATTACTTTTGTTGCATTTCAGCTACACAAACAACAATATCTCTAGTTGCTCAAAACATAGAGGGGAGGGGGAACTTGTCCTCAGTGTATATTATTTTGAGAAAAAAATCCTGAATCTGAATGTACTGGAATCAAATGTCACATGAATACATCTTCATAAGACTTCTATTCCATTCTATTCTATTCTATTCCTATACGAATGATATCAAAAGTCATCTTCCATGTTATTCCTCGTCATTCTATTATTGTTATTCACAGATATAATCAACACTATCTATTTCAATTTCTAAAATTTCCTATCCACAAAAATGCTAATATATTGAGAAATTGTAGATATACATATATCTCATTCATGATGAATCATGGATAAAGTTATAGGCAGTTATATTAAGCATATCGATATTTTTCCAAAATAAAAATATCGTCCTAACACCCTGTTTAGTTCGTGACTTCTCATAAAAATGTATAGATGTCAGTAGGACGCAGATATCTGGTCCTGTAGGTGATTGAACATTTTCCGAACTATTCCTACGATGATTACTTCGATATTATGAAGAAAATGAATTAAAGAAAGTATGCAACGAAACAAAGTGGAACACTAATTTCTTGATGATTAAAGCGGAAAATATTCTATCACTTCTGTTCAACATTGATTTGTAGAGAATATGACGCAAACTTTGTTCTGATCCTATGAAGATGGTGGAATATAATTTCTCACCATCAGCAATTACTGGAATTGCAGCAGATAGAATTAGACCTTGTACTTGATACAATACAATGCGAATGCATGAAATCAGTTGGTATTGAGTGATATCACAATAAATGTGGGTAGAAAAATGTTTCGGCATCGAAATGAAATGTTATTTTTTTCTCATTCAGAATTGAAAATGACGTACATGGGATGGGTCGAAAGCAAACTTGAGTCCGATTCTAAATTCAGCGATCTATTTTGGTAGCCAGTTCGGTGTTTGGCATACCATGTCCTACATTGGTTAGTGTTGATACGAATTTAATATCTGCTCAGTTTTATGTGATATTGCAAAATATGTTGGATAGTTCAGTTTGTTAATACGAATATGAAAAGCATTCGCTCATCGATAGTCATGTTGAAAGTTTATGCACTATGTTCATTTTGAAACAATCAGCCTGAATATTTGAAAAATATTCAACTTTTGCATGATCGGCGAGACACGGCATTGATAATTTCGAGGGGAGCACTCTTTGACCTCCATTTCATGAGCGTTTCATTTCCATCTCCTCTTCACCAAATTTTAACATTGAGAATGTTCAACGTTTTGTATGTGTAACGGATATGGCGGTTCGACAACAATGTCTGGAACGCTTGGAGATTTCGCAGTTTTCGCAAAGTTCTATATATGCTAGATTTTCGGTGTCTTTTTGAAGATATCGTCCAATCTGAATTTTCTGACCTGGTTCAAAGACCAGAGGGGGAGAAAATAACGTTGAAACGATTGATTGTTCCTCGATGAGAGAGTAAATTTGTCAAAAAATTGTATATCAAGCTATTAGGAAGAGGATGAACCAGTAGTACTTATGTGTTGGGGGTTTTTGGGGTCAGCGATGTACAAGGGCAGACTCATAGGGGTCGAAATTGTGGGATGATGAAATGAAAAAAGATATCATTGTCGGAAAAAATTTAAAAAAAAATCGATATTCATGTGGAATTTTAACATTAAATGGGTATTGTGATTCGCATTGATGATCTAGTTACGGTGGAATATGGTAAGAGGGTACTCGAATCAATTCAAAGGCGTCCGAAAAACTAATTAGCTAATTTCGAAATGGTGTACTCAGACTCAACTTTGGAGTACCCTGTACAGGACTCCCTGGATCAATACAAAAGATTTGTGAAAAATAAATTTACGGCAATGGTCGTCTCTGTCTAAAAACTCCAAATGTGATATCAGAGGTAAGCAGAGACGATTGCCGTAAACAAATTATTCATATATCTTTTACAAAACTCATATATATGCAACCGAAAATGAATACCGGAGGAGAATTGAGTAGAGTACGAGAAAAATTAGACATACAAGTTAATATCAAACCCATGATATGAAAACAACTGGAGACCCAAATATTCAGGTTCATGGCGTAACCCGTTCATTATAGAAATTCTTGATATACCTGCGTGAAAAGTTTTAATGGGAATCGAAGTGCACTCCAGGAATCAATTGTAAAATGTTTCCCAATACTTCTCGTCTACGACGTTGATACGTTTGCACCGAATATGTGGATAACCATGCAATGAAGTGAATACGCAATACATTGACAGTTACTGAATGAATAGACAATAATAAATAAAGAGATAAATCGGAATTATCTTCCACTTTTATGTCGCGTTATCTCCTCCATCGAACACGCCTAGCCTCTATATGGCCAATCGAATCAGTCATTAGTATCCAAGTAATACAAGGCCAGAAATTTCAAGAAGTGTTAAGATGAGTGCTGTTACCAAAGGTGACCGAGTTAACACACTATGTTCACTCGCTTACTGATCGATCTACATATGCAGGTTCTCCAAACAAAAAAATACAAAAATCACGAAAAATCAGCGAAATCTGGCAACTCTCTTGTTCAAACTGTCCCTGGATGACGTCCCCCTCCCACCCACAATTTCAATTTGTGACCTCAACTACCCAGACACAAGTGATTTCGAATGAAGAAAAATACACTTGCACTCAAGCAACCTCCGTTGAGGCATCGAGGACGGAATGGCTAATTTCAAAATTCACAATTACAGGGATGCACAAGTGTGTGCTATCGCTCTATAACACAATTGCATAATTCACAGTTATAGTATCTTGGCTTTTTTGGGCGGAAAGGTACAACCCTCAGGTTTCAATTTTGGTTCCATGTCATAACACAACAAAGATATTTCGGAATTGAGATTTCGATATTCCCTACCAATTTGAGTATTCACTTTCGACTTTTAGCTTCGAGATAATTTCGAATTTGCTCGAAACCTTCATGATTCCTGTCCTGAAAAAAGTACTCTTCATTGGTTGTTGAAGAAATTCCAGCAACGGCACCCCTTCATCCACCTCAACCATCAGATCCTCAGTGAAAATAGGAATCGACCCATTGAAATCAAAGGGGTTTTTGAAAACGCACAAATTCATTCACATACCACCAAAAACCCATTTCTACATTATTCCCACATTCATAAGGCGAATCCGAATTTGCTCTGCATCTTCCATCGCAAAAATTTCCCAATAGAAGAGATAATTCATCCTCTTTCAGCTCTTTATTTAATTTGAATTTTTCAAAAAAATATGCGATGTTATGAAACCACTAAAGGCACCGAACGCTTGTTAACAAAATCGTTTCAACCCCCGTATTTCCGTTCAGTCTTGCTCCACATCCGAGAGTTCAGATTTTGACAAGATCTCAAGAATAACATCAAAAACATCCATAGGTATAACTTGTAAAAATTGTGCGATGACTAACCAATCCTGAATTCTTGAACGGATGGAAAACATCTGAGGTAGTTGGACCAATATGAATAGATTCATCAGAATGAAAAAATGCAGAAGGCCCAACAACTTCTTCATGCGTGTCTCTGATATCTGGAATATAAACATTTTGCTCAATTTTGATTTATGGAATTCAGGAATATTTTCCATTTATGAATGTCACGATATATATGATATCATAGTGATGCTGCATTATTTGTGGATTTTGTTGAAACATTTGTGAATTTGTAATTTTTCAGAAATTACAGTGTATTAGGAAATTAATCATGAAATGTTATGACCAAAAGACAGCAGTAATCGTACTGATTTCATAACAGTTCGCGAAAGCATTCTGCCTGGCTACAGGTTTGTCGCCTGAAACAATTTACTGAGTATATATGTCGATATCCGGGGGTTATTAGGAATGACAATAACATCGAATAGGAGTTCTGAAGTAAATTGGAAAAGTTTAGTATTGACACTCATTGACCATACGATTTGCCACCCTGAATATGTATTTTACTATCGAGTTTCCTCGCATAATGGGAGATGAGATGGGTCTCCTCTGTTACAATTACTATCGATGATGGTGACCTGCAAGGATCCGTCTTGGCGTCAACATCAATGATTTGTTGGATGGGACCTTCTACCCAGTCCATAGCTTCTCTGATGATAGTAAACTTCATACCGCCTTCTCATCTGAAGACCCTATATATCATTCAATGAGGCCAGAGGTGCAAGACGAAGGTTTTGGCAAGTGGGGGTTCGGAAATCTAGTAGATTTCAATATGGAAGAAACTCAAGCTTGTATATTCACTAGGAAGGCAGACCACACAATGCCCAATATGATGACACTACTGCTTAGTCATGCTCAGTATCACCATCATCAGCGCTATCTCATGGGACGATCATGTGAGTTCCATTACTCCTCCACAACAACTTGGCTTTTCATTCCGTACGAAGAGATACCTCACACCCCATCAACCGCTCACGATCTACGATGCGCAAATTCCACCTGTCCTAGAGTTCAGCTACGAAACAAATGCTGAAACTCTTATATTCTTTCCAGAAGAGATGATCTATTCGCCTAGTCTTTCTGAACTTCTCTCATAGCTTGTGCTCAACGGATATCTCGTATATTATGCCATCACGAGAGATTCCAGGTAGACAAACTAGACAGTTCAGGCTGTTCACCTTTGCATTGTGACACTCGAGAACTGTTGAACTTCCAGCTCTACCACGGTTCAGTAGAGGAAGTTTCGAAATTTCATTGTGTCTGTGAATAATCGATTCCTTGAGAAATTGTGTTGTGGAAATTTCATTGGCATAATTTTTTGCTCGGCAAAAGTATTGAATATCTGGTCATTGTCAGACCACTATCAAACGCCATCACTATCAAACGTATACTACTCGAAACATCTCATAAACTACCCCCAGTTTTTTCTTCCTGAAATCAATTCATATTCAGTTCAATTTTTTGTTCACATGCATGACTACTATTCAACTTCCATTCTTACTTTTGTTTGGTAATTCAGAAAACCAATGTCTTGCAAAACTTCACCCATGGTTTACGAGTAAGCCTGAGTGCCTTCTGTTAACCATATCATTTCAGTTCCTTACAACAATACAAATTTCTCCACCCAGTATAAAACGATATTCACAAAACCAGCAGACATGAATATTGGTCATATCAGAAACATAAGGTTCAACAATAATTTGCAAACATAATTCAGCAGTTGTGCTTTTCTGTCTCATTTGAATACCTGAAAGATAATTGCTCCGTATAAATTTTCGTTTGATTTCAAATATAAACTCAATTATGTCCACAAGAAATTTCCTATATTTTGAAAGTAAAGATCATATATCATCATCATCTCTGTTATGAAATGATCCTGATTCATATTACAACATATCTGTTACTGAGCGATGATGGAAATCATACATGGCCCCAAATCCCAGACTTAATAAAATTGGAGCTCGATACGATATGGTAATTGAACACGATAACAAAAACATTTCAGGAAAACTGAAGTGGCGAATATTCTTGAGATTTTTGTCGTTTCTTTAATGTAGTACTTACCAATGTTTTCAATTGAAATATGTAGCTTAGAGAAGGGCTAGTTTCCATGTCGATTGAAAATGTCAGTGGTTTATACCATTCTCAAGAAAAGAAAACGTATGTATAGATATCCATGAGGTTTTGGAAAAATATAACATATTGAGCTCAAGCCATCACAGTTTCAGGGGTAAACACTAAACTCAAACAACAATCACTGACTTTGTTCAAATGGTGAAAGATGAACTGAGAAAGAAGATTAATACTGCAAGCTCCTTTATAGGCTTGCTACGTGCCTTTGATAGCCTGAATCATGGATTCCAACCAAACTTTCGAATATATCGAACTGGGAAAGGTCTGAATAGACGCAATTTGATAGTTAAAACCGATGATCAAATATCAAAAGAATACCTGAGATTACACAGGAATCCCACAAAGGAACATATATTTCATGAAACTTTGATGATAAGTCGGAAATTGTACCAACTCCGAAAGAAATTGAGTTGGACAACAAAATTAGGAATGTTCTATAGCAGTTTGATAACTGGTGATACGAAAATGGACTCATAATGTGCACTACTTGTAAGTTCTCTCAATAGTGAGTACAATAATTAAGATGACCACACACCTGAAACCCCAACCTCTAGCACTCTCTACAGTAAATGTAACAGGTCAAAAATAGAGTGTGCTTCATGTTACGAATTTGGTGGGTGTTAAATGTTGATATGTGCTAGGTGGCATCGGTTCCATTTCGAAAATAGAGCAGCCGATGCCGAAAAATCGGGCTTGCCAAATTAGTACGAGGCCGACTTTACACGATGCGGACGACACTGCAAATCTCTGAAATAACAACAATTTTCGTTTATTTCGTGGCCATCGTTCTAGTTGGTATTTATTTGGCTGTCATTTGTTGACATGTGAAAGAAGGCAAGATTTATTTACAGATAACAACATTAACAATAATAATTGACGCGGAAAATACTGGGAACTTGATGACGTAGCCTTCCCTTTTTGTATAAATCATGTGATCACTATTTTTGGAAATCTCTATCAATTTAATGAATACATTATATTATATATATTCTTTTTGTAATCGCATTGTCACTTATTATATTGTTATTAACAAAATTGTGTTCCTGATTCTGATACGCCTATTCTCTATCCGTTATGAGATGATAATTTGAACTTAGATCACGTGGATAGTGTCTGTTTCGACAAGCTCTTCTTGTTCATGTAGGTATCTCTGAACTTTTTCGGAGGTTCGAGTGCATATTCCACATTGCTTCAATGAACTTTCTCACTGACAAAAAACGCCCCAAGGTAGCGTCTTTATTGATTGCCCCATTTTGATGATGAAGAAATCAAATATATACACCTCTCCTGTATTACGGAGATGCATAGTATAAGATCATAGAGTACCTCAATGGAATGGGAATCGGCTTTATGCGGTTAGTAAGCGTTTTTGTGCAAATCATTCAACTCATTGATTTGATTTGTTCACTTGTTAATTCAATTGATTTTCAGTCACGACGATTATTGAAGAAAAATAAAATATATAACTGGGAAGTCATATGGTTCTGGTATTTTATGAAACTTCTGAATACGGAATTGAAAACATTTTCTATTCAACATCATAAGTTTTTGCGAGGAAATAGTTCTACGATCGGAAAAGTTCTACTAACACAAGTGACAAAACTGGATTAAGTTGTTATCCTTAGTGATGTAGTAGTGTCTGCTGACAACAATTAAGAATATCAATGGTGAATTTCATTATATTTCCAGTAAAGAATGGAAGGTGGATTATAGGAAAATCAATTTTTCATCCTGTTCCAGATATTGATTATCATAACCTTCATATAGAGTAAAATCGAGAAGAAGTGTATGATGAAATAGTTTTTTTTTTCAATTTCGGGCAGGAGTCCCTTTGTAACCGTGAAAGGAAATTAGGAGATTCAATTATTCCCACCGTTTGGGATCATATTCTATTGTGAAATATTGAAAGCTCCATTAACAGAGACTTGTACTATTTGCACTCCACTCTATAAATATGTGAATAGTGCTCGGTTTCTTGTTCTTTTATCAAATACGAAGACCCATTTGATAGGTGTCGGAATTTTAGATCAACCATGGAACATTTTTAAGATAAAAAAAATTATTCGATGCTTGCAATCTCACGTAAAATCTTCAACACGATATTGTTTGATTGAAAGTAGCTGATCTCGAGTTTTCAGTTTTTCTAGATACTTCCTGCCTTTGATGATCAAAAATTTCTATCAACTTGAATTAAATAGAGCGTTAGAAGGTCACGGTATTTCAGACATGTGAAAACTTGGACATATAATTCAAATTCGTCATTTGGAGTTTGGAGTAGAAATTTCTCAAAGCGATCAATGCATGGTGTATCAAGGTTTCTAATCACACCTAACACATAATTTTCCAAATATAACAATCTTCAGGGGGTATGGTAGACTTATTTTAAGGAGATGATTTTGAATTTTTCAACATAGGTGTATAGGGACTATGACCTATTAGGATAGTATTTGAAAAAAAATGCATAGATACATGACTTTCAAGAATGTTTATCATCAAAATGAGGTTTCTTTTGACACGGATTGCTGAATACAAATTGCTGGAGAGGCTATTGCCCGAAATTCTTCTGCCACGGGTGATATAATAAATGCATAGAAAATAATATTGGTTCATGTTCAAATGATTGAAATGATGAAAAAAAATTATATATAATATGTTTATGAAATTGATATGTGAGAAATATTCTAGATAGATATGGTATTTATTCTTCAGTTCCCTTGCATGCTTGTCAGTAAATTTTTGGGTAAAGTTTGATTTTCTTTCCGGGATGGGTTGAGTACCGATCAGCCGATACAAGAGATCGTTTGGAAGATCATGAAGAGGGTTTCCGGGGTGCCTGATTTTTGTATTTGTACTGTATATGGTACTATGGTTAGTATAAATTGGTTGCTCATATTCAAGAATGGGAAGACAAATCATTTTGTAGGTGCGGTCTGCTGTTTGCACATATTGATACCATTTTTCTTGGTAATTGCCACCACTGTTCCTTCATTTATACGAATGTTGATTTTTTACAGGGGACGAACGACCGAACCGACTCAAGGTAGAAGGAACTCAACAAAATGTCTTTCAAAGAACATCTAGAGATGATCGGGCTCAACGAGTCACCCTCGAAGAAAGCAAAATTCTGGCAGTCCTTCGTCAGGTCCCTAAAAGGTAAGTGAGTACCACAATCTTCAATTTCTCCAGACTGCCGAATCATGAACGCCCACTGGAAATTCATCATTCATCATTCATGAAACGCACTTCCTTCGAGAAATATTTCCCATCACCTTCGTTCGTTCTGGACTCTGTCACTTCTTCAGAGTTTTCAGTAGAAATGAGGAACAGACAACGGGCCCGAGAAAATTTGCTACTGTATAATCTTTTTCCACTATTTTGAGAATGAAAAACAACTCTTTCTAGCAACCAGAGGTGACAAGCGGCAATCTGTCATGAAAAATTGTCATTGCCAGTCCTCTTGGGAGATTGTTGTATTGGCAGAGCTCGTCTATTATCCTCGACACCTTTATGCCCGAGAAATACACCTCCAGCAGATGTTTGAGTGAATCTTCTAAGGATGTTCATGTACTCTCTTTGTCTTCTTCTCAGCTCCTGAATTCACACTGATTCAATTCTTGAAGCGAGGATTAGGTCTCTGGGGTCACCTTCGCGATTTTTCATGGTTCTCTATCAAGTTTTATCGGCAGCGGCCTTTTTTTCTTCTCCCTTGGAAATAGTTGAGATATTCTAACCTCTTCAGCTCTCTGATCGATCTGGAGGAGTATCTTCCTCCTGTTTTCCTGATATCTGCGCCAATGCAACAGGTCTGTTAAAAACTATCAGTCCCCTACTGGGTCTTCAGTTTCCACTCTCCTCACTTTTCCGTATGGAAAAAGCATTAGAAGGTCTGAAGCTTCGCAAAAGCCTTCTCTCTTTGCCTTTACATCCCTGTTGAGATTTTCTGGCCATTTCCTGATTTCCTGTCCATCATCCTGCAACTCTTTGTATAGTCAGGTCAATTGAGTCAGTTCACATATGATTCGAATACATCTACAGTTATTTCTCATTTTACTTCAAGAAATTTCTATTATCTGAAATGTTATCTTTGATTGAGTGATTTTGAAGTTGTTCGATATTGTGAATACTGTAACGTGGCGAGTAATTTTAGTTTATGATTTGTGAGTGGAGTTTGTTCGACGCACTGAACATTACACATTACCAACTTGGGGTTCTGATGACATCTTCATAATTTCATCTGCAACCTGAGAAACTTCATCTAGAGATGTTGAACTTTGAGTAGCCAGAATGGCTCTCACATTATTCGGCATTCGATTCCACCAGAATGATAGTTGTCAGGTATAGTGGATCTTGCCAAATGTCACAAGAGTTGGGGAGGTTTTCTATCACCTAGCTCTCCGTGTGCGACAAGCCTCTGTGTTTGCTGTTATATTCCAACTTGAAGGTAAACCGACTCTTGGTCTCTGGTCTCATTACGAAAAATCACAGAGGTGAAATTCTGAGGTGAAATCCTAGTTGTGGAAATCAGAGGTCTGGCCGCAGAATGGGCTGGGACTATTCTGCAGTCTTGGAAATTCTCATATTCAAGAAGAACTCAACAAATCGGCAGAAACAATGAGAGTAACACAATGGCAAATACTTCCAGGACTGCGGCATGCTGAAGATCTCCTCGGCAATTTCAACCGACAAGATCAAAAACACTGATAAACCTCAGCAAAAGAAGTCTCAGAGCAATAACGGGATTTCTCACGGGGCATTGTAGGCTCAAGGAACAGAAGGCTAAGTTTTGAAGAGGACGGCACCCGCAGATTCTGTGCGGAAACACATCATCACGTCCTGATGCAGTGCGATGATGCTGCAAATCACAAAAGATGCAACATACTGAAACCATACCAGCTGACTGTGGAAGAAATACCACTAATAGACCCCCTCAAAATCGTGAAATTTTCAAGGGAATTGAATCTTGGAGAGCTGCTTTGAAAGAGCGAACCTTGAAATACGCAGAAGAAGATGGGGCACGATAGATCTAATCAGGTCGCAGCGCATCTGTTACCATCCACAACTACCAATACCAATTCTCTGGCCAGGATGGTGGTGCACGAACGCTAACTCAATCGACTGATGAGGCATCTTCAGCTACTGGTGGTACCGGTTCCAGCTGTTGTAGAATTCCCATGTTCTTCAAAATAGTCTAGGTCACCAATATAGTTAGGTATTGATACCAAACCAAACCAAAACATTCGAATGGATCGAATGTTTCATCAAGGAAAACTGCTCAGATTTCATTGAACCTGTAAATAAAAATACATTCTTACTAATTATGTCCTACAAGAAAAAAGTGAAGACATTTTGAGGTTGTCATTTGAACATAAAAAATCAATGAGTGATTTCAAGACAAAAAGTTCATATGAACATGTGTCCTAACATGCTTCGTTCTCAAGACACAAGGTGTTGAACTTTTGAAAAAAGAAAAGTTTTCTCGTCATTTCATAAAATATCATCCATACAATCTCGTTGTAATTTAGCATTATCCTTTATTGTATCAGAGGGCTGATTTAGCTCAATTTTGATCACTGATCCACTTAATTTCGTATCCGTGGACCGCACAAGAAACATGGGGGAAAATAAGATTTAATCAAAGGTCGCCTAAGAAAACGATTGCAGCATTTGCAGAAACTTGATACAGTAGTTGGCAACTCATTCACAAGCTATCAATTCCAGATCATATTTGAAAAAAAACATTTTTTTGAGCTTTTGTAAATGAAGCAAGTTAGGACATATGTTCACATGAACTTTTTGTCTCAAACTCATACAAATAATCGTCTGTGTTGTACAATAGTAATCTACTACTACTACTACAGTATAGTAATTTGATACAAACATATATTCTGTTTTTCGCGTATTGTGACTATTTTCGTATTATTTCCAGTATGAATGTCTCGTTTCTCAATGAATGTAAGTGCCCATTCGTGAATACAGGAATAATGTCACTACAATGACTGAATAAATCCTGAACTTCCTCTCCTTCCAGGATCAGACGACATCAGAGCCACCGATTCCGTCCACTCTCGCAGAGGCATCTTCCGCCCTCTGAGCGACATCCCCGAGCTGTCCTCCAACTGGCCGTTCGGCAAGTCGATCTACGATGATCCGAGCGCCGCCGCGGAGCGCATCCACGTGCCGGGCTATAGATACGACCCTCTCCACAGAGACACTTACGGATACTCGCCGCGCCAAATCTACCCGCACAACTACGGATCGCTAGACAGATACCGGCCCGGTAGGTTCGAGTATAAGCATTAGAGGGCCCCTCTGCACACATCTCGGTCGCTTTTGCAGATTTCCGCCTGTTCGAAAATAGTTTTGCAGCTTACGAGGCCGAGCACTGATCGCTTCCCATTTAATCGATATACTTTATCAATAGTAGACACTTGTTACTCTATTTCCTATGATTATATACTGATGCGAAAATATGATTCAATGAAATGCCTGGAAATGCATAGTTAAGTGTTTACCACAGCGATGATGAAGAATAAAAGAATTTCTCACCTTATTTCATACAGTGTGTGAAACCCATATGAAATTAATTCATTATTTCGGTTACTAGACATATTTATTAGGAATCCTGGTACACGTCAAATTTAAATTGACATTCTTCAACGTCAAAATGTGATCCCTACCCTCAACCCCCTTCGAATGACAGAAACAGCCCCCAATTTTTCAAATGGGAAGTATGGGCTCGTGATTTATTGTTTGGAAGGTCTCATCGTTCGTTATTCAAAAATGTTATCATTCTCAAGTTTATTGCAACAATTATTTTATGCAACAACTATTATTCCATGTAATTCCCTTAATTAATTCAAATGACAACTTGCGACATGTCATGACGACATGTATGATCACAAAACGAACCGCTAAAGCGTTCAAAACCAACTAACGACGCCACGGAAACTCTTCAATGTATTTTCAATTGGTACCATCGAAGGAGCACATTGCTATGGTGTTTGATTACTATTTTATTATCAAGACCTGATCGGAAAATTAGTGTTGGGTATATTATTATAGGTTTTGAGTATATTGTAGCCAATTTGTAGTTATTGCATGTTGACGTTGAAGAATACTAATTCACAATTCACATTTAACATGTTTCGGGATTTATCATGAAAATGTACAGTGACCGAAATAATGAAATCATTTTGTTCGGCTCCTACACATTGTATATCTAATACTAATATATGGCGCATAACTATTATATATGGATATATATGGCCGCCAAAATGGCCGCAAGTCTTGTAATTTCCAATTGAAATTCAAGGCTTTCACATTTGTGTACCTTCATTGGTATTATTAGCTAGTTATTATTAGTATCATTCAAGTGTGCAACTATTTCTTGACAAACGTTCATTCTGTGTTAGCACTTTCCATCCTTCATCAGCCATCCACTTGGCGAGAAAATGTTCCTGTCACTTTGTAACGTTTTCATTCCAATATCATCATAAAAGATGTGCCATATAAGTATTAGATATGTACATTATTTTGTTCCGTTTCTAACAAGTAGCGATATCTGTCAGTTTTGAAATTTCAAACTGCCTGTTTGAAAATGCGCGCAAATGTGTGATACTCGTGTAGGAGACATCGCCGATGATGAAACCAAAATATTAACATTTCGACAAATCAATTCAATTCACCCTCTCGTCGAATATAACCCCGAGATATGATTGGTATTTGATGATATAACTCGTAAAACCACAGCGATCGAAAATCTGAAATCGACATCAGTCAGTGGGAGATATCTCAGACGAATAACGAAAAAAAAATCGTCGTCTCGAGGTGAAATTTCATTTAGAATCATTTACGTAGATAGCACAAAAGATACTAAGTATAGCGAGTTTTCTCTATAAATTTGATTTGTAAAAAACAATCATGAAGGAAGAAATCAAGTTTATGGATATATCTAAATGAGGTGAAAAAATATTTTTCATGCACTTTCTCGAGATGTTGTATGAACATCTAATATTGACGTTCATAAAATCAATTCCTTCGGAAAAGTTATATGTCATTTTTGATGAACAAACTACTGGTGTTCATGCATTGATCAAAATGGAATCGGTAAGTGCAAATGCTTTTGATAATTGATTTTTTCAACTATTAGGATGAAAGAATTGCATCAGGTTTGAAGCGGTAGACATTTCTTGACGATTTGTGACAGCTAGACATTTCAGTGTCCACTGAAATATATCACAATTACTATTTCAGGTTTGAAAAGACCAAATACTAGCATGAATATATGTATAATTCGACTTTGATGGTAAACAGTTTGATGGGGAATAGACTTATCTAGTAACTACTATTGATAAATTGGTTGTCTTTTTTGTGTATTCTTTTATTATGTATTATATGTTCGTATTTGATAATATGATGATGTACAGCATTCTAGGTTTAATAAAATTTACAGAAAGTCAATGTTATGTGTGAGCCCCGCAAAGGCTTGAGCGCCCTATATAGTGCAATAATTGACGAATAATACTTCATCAGATACAGTCCGACTACTTATATCTGTCAATCGTCATACAGAGTTCGGTTATCATTCAATGAAGTTCAAGTTGTAAATGCTTCAGATTTTAGAGAAGAGCTCATTCAGATAGAAGACATTCTTCATTTCAAAATTTCTTCATTTCAGCAATGCAGCCGTATAGTTATCGACACCTGCACATAAAAGAAAACAAAGAAACTCTCTGCGAGAATAAGAAGCTTATTGATAAACATATCGATGATAAAATCTGAAAAGCGTGCTAGTATTGGTCTGAAAGCCATAATGTCATTAACCCTTCATTGACGTCAGGTAAATAATGTCGAATCATCTCGTCATATGAGAGTTGATCAATTCAACAGACTATTTCAGGAGAGCTGGCAAAAGAGCCTGAGCTCGTTGTGAAATCCGATTATTCAATTTGCATCTACTGTCAACTGGGCTACAACTATGATTGAAGTGTGAATAATAATTCACACTGTTTAATGTGATTGTGAAGATTCGCGATATGTGACTTTTGCACATATTGACAACATGGTAACTCGATTTCACACGATTACGACATGTTTGATTTCAGTTCTGATTCATGTATTGGTCATTTCGGCTACGGTGTGGACTTGCTCAGGAAAATGACGTTCATAACACTCATCACATGATGTACTATCATATGTAGTAAATCAAAGTGTCAAAAATGTCAAAATGACAAGCAATTGCTTTGGAGTTTCTAAAGTTTTCTATCTGTCATAAATTGAGCAGGTGATAGGAGCCTGTTCTATTGTTGGTCAATGACAGTGACAGTGACAATGCACAAATAGGTTCCAACTCTTGTGGTGGATGTCGAACATCAACAATATCATTTACAATATGATCCACGAACGAACTCTCAAAAAATCATAGATAATTGAATATTAGATGGAATTCAACTCAAATATGAAAACAAATAGAAGGTATCCATATCATTAGTATGTCATTTTGTCCATCCATTGTCAACCATCGATTATTAATGTCCCATAAGAACAATGAGTGACTGATCTATGAAATGCGGTAACCCTTGAGTACAGTAAATTTTCCACTAAATTCATTGCGATCAGAACAATACGGACACGCGTTGTAGACTCTTTTATCGATATGTTCATCAACGAGCAGAGTTTCTTTATTTTTTATCGGAAATATAGCGGCACACTCGAGATTTAAATATAGACTGGTGACCCAACTCCCTATACCCAGCTACTAGAACAAGTTGTAGACTTCTGCCTACTAGATAATGTCGAATTATAATACCTTACTAAGGCTTGCCAAGATGAAAACTGAATGGTGTTACCTCTGCTGAACTATCTGGTCATCTTGGAGATTCTGATAAACACGATTCGAATTTGAAATTCACCAGGAATGGAAAAATTGAACCGCTAGCTATCCATCATTATCAGTAAGAGCGGATTTGAATTTACCGGATCGACGATCGTATCGCCATCCATACTCTAGAGGTGCGGCCTTAGTAAGGTTGTTTGACAGGTGTTCTTGTTTTGGATAGGAACAATTGAAGATTCGATTCACCACCCTATATCCACCTTGGGCACAACCTATCAACTGAGATTACTCACAGACACCAAGTTTAGAATTATGCAAAATATGATTCATCATGTAATCACAATATTTTTTTTGAAAAACTGAATTGCATCAATGACGATTTGTGATTTCACCTTCTCTGAAAATGAATATTTTGAATCTAGCTCGGAAATCAAACACGGTCGCCAGACTCACACTGTTTTTGATTTATATTAGGTACATCAAAGTTTATCTTCATCTCATACCAATGACCTAGTGAATATATAGCGGCGTACCTATTGACTATTTATATTGTATTTTATTACGTGAAACGCTTTCAAGACCATATGAATATAAAGTTTCAGTCCGATAATTTTTTTGAATGGCCTCAAAACGTTCCAGTAGAGAGGTACCTATCTGCATCATTTTGCAAAAGTGAAGTAAAGTAAAGTTGAATTCATGAAAGATTTAAACATCTGTTATTCAATCTTGTATTAACAGAGAAAACTTGTAGTTATTCAATACCTACCCACCTCTTTTCTTCGAATTGTTTGCTATTCATACTGCTGGCTACCTAAATATACTTTGGTGACCTCATAATTATACAATTTTGAAGGTCTCGTAAATATAGAACTCAGATATATTCGCGCTTATGTTGAACAAACCACACTAACTCGAAATATTTCAATTTGAAGATGCTCCAAAGTAAGTTCACTCGTATTGTTCTGAATTATTAACAAAGGCATGGACACTTTTGATTTTGAATGATGGGCGATTGATTATTAGATTTTCACTCACCTTTGATTCGAGACTATCTGATTATGTTTGCGACATGAAAATTATTAGTCAATTGTTCACATTAACATCGATAATATCTGCATCGAACAATGATTGCATCAGTTCACTCCCTTTGACGTAGCTTTATTTAACAAATCCTGCTGCTCCAGCATTTGCCAGGGCGATCTCATTTTTTTTTGACGAACCCTTAGTCCCTCTCATTTTTTTTTTATTTTTGAGTTCTTTTTAGAACACTATGTTGCAGTTTATTTTTGACCAATGGGAGATATATTTGGTCGCCTTGGAGGTAAGAGAAATGGAATGCTTGCATGTGTATATACTTATATTAGGAAAGTTTGCACTACCCCAAATGAACTGAATCATTCAAAACTACAAATAGAATAATCTTATCAAATAACTCCAATCAAATAATTGAATAACTGCGGTAGTGCAATACTTTTTTTGTTTTGTTCATGTCACCATCATCATAAACAAAATGTGATCGTTCATCTTTTACTGCTGCTTACATGATAGGTATCTTGTGAGGTTTGTTCTCATGTTCCATTAAATCTGATTTTGATTATTCAATTATGTTTCCAGTGATTTTCAAAATTCATCATAATTTGAAACACCCTTGCCAACATTATAAAATATCTGAAGTTGACAAATGGTACCGGGAAGATCAGATAGAGTGAAAATATAAAAACATCCGATCCAAAAACCCTGAATTGGCATGAGTGACTCAGTAAATATCAACAGAATAATCTATTCTAACTGATCCAGAATAAACCATTCAGTACTGTGCTTGTATCTATGCGTAGTCAGGTTTATTTAGTTTCAAAGACATGGAATTGCACAGTTTCATGAATAGTTCTGATCTGAGCACATACATGAGCTATAAAACAGCTTGATCTGGACAGAATTTCATCAAACCTGAAAGTGTTGATGATCATTACGAATCTTCATCAATCATAATGATAGAAATGATAATACTCATAATAATGGTGAAATGGACAGAAATCTGTTAGTTCTCGAAAATTGAGAAAAATCAGGAATCCCATGTAGTCCCACAACAAAAAATTCCTGCGGTCTGAAGATCGGATTGGAATGGACGAATCACTCAATGATCAACAACTAGACCAGTTGTTGTACCTATGACTTTTTGATTGTGTCGTTCTTTTCTTTCAGGCGAACATATCATTGGCAATACAAATATTAGGCCACACAATTCAGTGGTCACTAATAGACAATTCACAACAAATGTACAAAGAATGGTTGTACCTACTTGGTACATGGTTGACAACTGCCTTGGAGGAATTCTGATGTAATTGGCTACACAACATATACTTAAAAGACCTGCGAGAAATTTTCGGAGAATATCTTCAGATAGGGATATTTCCGTCAACCGATAAATATACTGAGTTCATGAGTTGGATTCTTCCCAAGTAGATGATTAGGAACTGTTGCATTTCTCCTCTGGCAGTAGATAGAGTAGCTTATGAACTCTGATTTCAGACAGACACTGAGCTCGACTCCGTCTGGAGGAAAAATCAAAATCGAACTCGATCTAATTCAATGTATTTGAAGATCTGTGCTCATCCATGGAACTGACTTTTTGTGATTATCAAAAGGATAGGATTCATACATAGTAGGGTTGATTATAGTACGCCCAGACTCCTCAGTTAGCTTCTATAACTTCAGAAAAATACCACAACGCCGTTATCCATGAAAATACCTCTTTACTTCGCAGAGTAAGGCGGGCTCAAATCAAAAATAGACCCGTGATGTCAATTAACGGAGTCTTTGATTGACATTGAGTGGTCGAGGTGGTCTAGAGACATGGTCAGTGATCATGAGGTCGTGAGTTCGATTCCTGGCTGGCCGTTGAATCTGGGCTTATTCATGCGCTGTACAATGTATATCATGAAGTTCTACATAGAACTAGCCCAAATGACACAGTGGTATCGATTCCACTTTGCATAAACTGTAGATACCCTTCTCCTTCGGGGCTGATGAGAATTGCTTCGGCAATTTGGGAGATGAGTGAGAATATCAATTCTGCCGCTAATAGTTGGAGGATTTGTGATATTATCTCAGGAGATATCAGATCAACGAAATGATGTTTGGTCTGGTGCAATGAGGTTTCGACCTGGACAAAATGGAAATTTTCTAGAAAATATAAAGAACATTGCAACATTCAGTTCTATAGATTTTTTGACATTTCCTTTCTCAGTTTCTAAAAATGAATGAATATATAAGAAATGATGATGATTTTTTCGATATAGTCGTAGTGAGGACAGATTTGCATTCAACATTCAGGTACCCAAAAGAGAAATTTGTATTTGAATCTGCTCTCGCTTCCAGCAATCCAATATTCTAGTCTTTGAGACTGAACAGTGACAAGCTCTCAGATAGAAGAAAAATCCGGGTGTTCCTTCATTGATTGATCCCAAATTCACCATTCTCATCTATCTATATCAATTGATCGAGATGCAATATTATTACCTCCGTTTGGAAGAATGCAAGCAAATTCTTCGATGAAATGCAACAACAATCTTATTGATATCAGAAAGTTCCCAAAAATCCAAGTTGGAGGGAAGCCGCCATCTCAAAAAAACAAATAAAAAAAAGCGAAGTCATTCGAGTGTCACTAGAGAGTATTAGGAAAGCAATTTTATTACATTCATTATATGGCAATGGAATATGGCAAATGAAGACGTTGAATTCCAATCTTGAGACCCCCTCCGTTACATATTATATCAAACAGAGATTGATGGTCATTACAATTGGAAATAACATCTGTTCGAAATATAATTAGAACTGAGTGTGAATTTTTGAACTCTCAGCCCCAGTCGCTGGTGAATGGTTTTTTTTTTCGGGCTCGGTCCTGAAACTATGAAAATTGGATGACATTTTAGAGTAGTATTCACTAGGAATCAGTCTGACTCCTCCCTGGGGATAGACTATGAATGAGTGTTATTCCGCTGCGGATGAAATTGCTGGGAGATTTGCCAAATAAAACTGCATTTTGAGCGACTGCTCAAGCGACCCTATACCTTTAAGTGTGTAATGTGCATATAATAGAGCAACCATACGAAGAAGAAAAGCTTTCCCTGTCGCAGCAGTTCCGTCATGCCTGCATGGCATCTGACTTTGAAGACGGCAACCTCATCTCGAAATTCTTCGTTTCCTTGAATGATCTGTTGAATATCTTGCTTGTTCTTTCTTTTTCCTGGTATAAACATGCAAAAATCGTCATGAAAGTCAGAAATAGAAACCATGAGAACGAACAGATCCATGTCCACCTACAATCACAGCTGTTATTACTGATTTCCCGAAAGTCCCGACTGCTGCAATTGGCCTATCAGCGTCATGAATTTATTCTTTGAATCCTGCCTGTGCGACTCGCAATACAGTTTTCTCAATACAAAAGTTGATATCTTCTGAATTAATCGAATGAAAGAGTAATCTTCAATTAATTTCGTTAATTATTGTATTTTTGTCGACGTGGTGGGTTCAGGTACTTTTTAACCATGTTCGAGATAATAAATCGGATGAAACGGCTGTCGATAACTCATTTAATTCATAATAGAATGATCAAATCTGGCAATGAAACCAAAAACCGAAAAAAAAATGCGCTGGCGGCTTTTCCCCCAATCAGACTACTTGGAAACTTTCGGATATCAATTATTATGGCATTGCTTTGGACGTTTCCCAGTTCAGCTCGTTGTTTGGTCCAAGGGTGATTTTCATCTTATTGCACTGGCCATTAGTAGAACATAGATAACAGAGATAGATGGAATCATCAGAAATTATTTTTTCCATCAAGGTGGTAAAAAGTGTGGTATTGATAAAACGTAGTTCATGTAGTTAGTCCAAGGAAGTGTTTTTGCTGCCAGTTCTGGTTGAGATTGTTCGTGCTAACACATCATGTAATTCTCCAGCTTACCACATCACCAAGCCGAAAGCTTTCGACGCCGACAGGGCATGGAAAGATCACGTAGATCGCGTCAAGGGGCGTGAACCCAGCCAATGGCCCAACGGTACCTTCCACACCACCTACCCCTTCTCCCGGTACCCACTGTATCTCGTGTACAGCAAGAGACCTCCCCCAGCAAGTGACAAGTACGATCCCCATCGGTCTTGGTTGGACCACTTGGACCGTCTAGCCGAACTGGATAAGCTGTATCCTACTTTGTGGCCGGCTTTTGGAAGCAGCAGATCACCGACCCCTACGAAGGTTGGTAATATTACAGATGGAGTTCACCTGATTGATTGTTCGAACCATCATTTCTTCTGCATAACAAGATTGGTGTAATAAATTCGATGGTGTAGCTTACTCCTATACGTATCCCGTTTTCAAATCACTCAATCTGGCCAAACTTGATGAACATGACATGGCGTGGACGAAACTGTGAAATCTGTAAGAACTGTTAGCCAAGTTTTTAACTAGATTTGGTATATTAGGGATATGTGGGCTTTAATTGTTTGATTTTAGTTTCCAAAACTACAGGGTTGTCTTATTTTCATTCTATTATATTACAAATTGAAGTGCTCAAAGAATCAAGTGGACCACAAATTATTCTGACAAGTTGCCATACCAGTCAATCGGATTGAATCATTCGGAAGCTGCATTATTTTTGCTTGAGATTCGTCGCACAAAACTTATCGAATTCTGCCGATTTATGATGCACCAGGTATTCAAAAAGAGTACCTATTACTGAAAAGAAAAAGTTTGGATTGTTCCATATTCCTCAGGATTTCTTTTTTTATTTTTGTGAATCAATTTTTCCAGTTCATCAAGCCAATATCTCGAAACGGTTTCGTAATTCTCGCCTCATCTTATACAGGATGTGATATTTCGATTTTGTGTTTCCGATGATTTGAGAAAATTATAGAGGATACTCAAATTATATTGCACTGTGAAGCAACATAATTCTTTGAGCACTTTAGGATCAGACGATAGAGGTTATGAAGGTTAATCAGTTCTGTATTTTTTTATCACTTATCGTCTGATGAATCAGTGTTTTCGAATTCCAAAGAATCATCGATCGATCATCACAGTGCAAGGGCTGATAGAATTTCTTATGAAATTCGCATATTCAGAGATTATTCTAAAGTGATATGAGTATGTACAGAACTATTCATTCCTGCAATTTAATTTGGTCCTTGAATTGGAAAACGTACATTAGCTTACAGCATTCCTCCGGATCATAATGAATGCTCATCATTGTTCCGGCAAATGTCATGAAGCATTTATGAACATATTTAGGTGAACTCACTTTTGGCATTGAAATCATCCGCAGTTTCGAATTTTCGTGTAGTCCACACACATTGCAATTTTTGGAATTATCATCTAGTTAACTGACGGATGAGTTTATATCAGAAACTAGAATGAACAATGATCTCATATCCGTACCGCGCCCGAATTGAATCTCTGTCTGGTTGACACTACTGTCATGCATTAACGGGTGTATTCCGATCTCGATGTACAGAATACTGATGGAGCTATTTTGCCTATTTGCCTATCTAATTTCTACAACCAGAACTCTGACATACAGCTAACTTGATGACAGCATTTTATTCGTTATAGCGGAAAATCACTCGAATGTCAGTTGGTAGATGGCGACACAAAAATTGAAACAAAATCAGTATTATTGATAATTGCACAATCAGTGTTATGAAGATGTTGATTCAGAAGAGGTAATTTGGGTAACTTTAGATCGAACTACATAATTACAATCCCAAAACGTCAACTATTTGTACAGAAATCTGTAAAAATGTCACCATCTTCTGGGGAGTTTCATAACTATTAGGCCATTATAGCGGAAAATGGCGTAGCGTTTTTGACGAAACAAAACACCATCAGTGACTGCACCAGTGTTTTGTACATCGTTCTCGGGATGTTGCCTGCTTTGGAAAAGTTTCTAAATGACTTCTCGATACGTCCGGCATCCATTGTTGAATATCAGAACCTCACGCCATCGGATAGATTTCAATTATTTTTTGGCTTTTCAGTCTGATAAAACTACTGAAGAGTGGACCCCTCAGGTAGTTAATTACATACTGAAAAGATATATTTTCACAAATATCTCTTACTATTCATGATTTTAATGATCATTTCCTATAATTATAGAGATAAAGATAGATATAGATAGATAGAGAGCAAATCTATACAACATTAAAATTGTAAAATTGACACTTGTGGAATTGTCGAATGTGGTCGGGAAAACTCATGTGTATAAGGATTTTCACTACATGGAAACAGTACTGTCAGTAATTGATTTTTTCAAATAAGGTCGTAATTATGTTCTCACAGATTCAGAAAGTTATTTTCATTCTGTATATACCCATGTACTATTCATAATGGTTGAATGTGTATCCACATAGTTTTCAATCTGAAACTATGATCAATTCACCTTTTTCTCATCTTGGATGACTAATA
This sequence comes from Gastrophysa polygoni, assembly GCA_963576655.1. Taxonomy (NCBI): domain Eukaryota; kingdom Metazoa; phylum Arthropoda; class Insecta; order Coleoptera; family Chrysomelidae; genus Gastrophysa; species Gastrophysa polygoni. The sequence goes on along the minus strand of OY755084.1, from coordinate 34,397,962 downwards.
ACGTAATACTGAATCACAAGGAAGTGCTTTTTCTAGACAATTTTCTCGAAAAATGGATTGGTACCTATTATACAGTCCCTTGGCTGGCACGTTCACCAGATCTCACCCAGCAAGATCTTTTCTTCGGAGATACATCAAAAACTTTGTCCAAGCAAATAATTTCTATGATAACGAAGGATTAGGAGCAACTATCAGATAAGCATATTAAATGGTATCACTTCAGATGCGTAAGAGGCAACTGCGAAAATAGGATATCTCTATTTTAGAAAATAATTGTTTTCAATTCGAATATCTATCATTAATGTTGCTTTCTATAAACTTTCGTTCTGTCAAAGTTCAATTACCTGAGTGATCCAGGAAAGTATTCATTAACATGGAATGACTTGAAGTGTTTTGCGTTGATTGATTAAAAAAAAAAGTAGAATAATTTGTTCCTGCACTACTCAGTATAACCTTTGCTAGTGAATGAATATGAATAATGAATATTCAGTACTGGAAGATCAGAAATTATTGTGCTGACTAGTTTTTCTTTCAAAACAGGTGGAATTGATGGTAACTTTTGATTCAGATTTACAATGAAAATAGCTTAGCAAGAATTATCAGGACCGTATTCGAAAAAATGAAGTTGATGATGTTATCAACAATAGAGAACGCCGAAGAAAGAAATATCATCAGGTTGAATCATAACAAAAGTTGTTATGAAGAAATATTTTCAACTTGTTTCCTATCTCCAAAACTAACGGTGAGAAAATTAAGATAGAATTTTGAAAAATTCACATGTTTTCGAGATAACTGAAAAAGCATAGATGATTTTGCAAATTCTAAAAAACTGTAGGAAAGGCCTTCTGAATGCTCAACTTTTTTCCCATTGAACCGAATCTGTAACTTTCACTGTTTCCGAGATCCCCATGTGACACGTTCTTATATTCACCAAGTTGATGTGGTCGAATGCATTTGACCAATAATATCACCTCATACTTCAAATGGACAAATCATCGGGAATCTTCGCAATCCAACCACCAATTTGGTGAAAATAAAGACGAAACTATGCTATGCATCCTTATCTGGGACACAAAATGTATACGCAACAGGCGTGTACTTTTCTCAACTTGTATTTGATATCCCTATCCTGGAAAACTACATGTTCGCGGTTTATTTTCAGGCTGGACGTTTCGCTCCCCGCCCCTCTGAGGTAGCCTTCAACTACGCCGGCCAACCAATTTACTCCCGCGGAGGCCTCTATCCAAGTAAGACACTTCTCCACGATCTCCTGAACCCTTCTCCGAATCTTCCTATCTCTGCGGTCACCAGAGACCCTTTCTGGTGGGACTCACCCCTCAAGCCCGCCTCTTCCTACAACCCCTGGGGCAAGAGCCCCTTCTACCTCCGTGACTCGTACCTGTCCCCTGTCAAGAGGACCTTCTTGTGGGACAAACATCCCGTTAGACCGTTCGGTAAGTTCCGTGATGTGCTTATCTGACGGAACCTGCCAATATTTCACCTTGTGCTATGAGAGTAGATACGTAATTATTATTTTTCTACGATCATTTTGGAAACTTTTTTTTCATTCAGAAAGTAGCCCATTTCAGGAGGGCAACAGGAAAATGGAATGTAAATCGCACAGGTATTGGAATATTCAAAAGCGCACACGCTCGCAGTTCCTGATGAATGTGATGATATTTTGCTCCTATCATCACCCAGTTGACTCAAATAGGCATGAGTTGCATATTAGATCCAGATCAAATATACTGTCTGTAAGATATTCAAGGAGGCGGTATATTCATTTTTCTAGTTTTTGTATGTTCTCTCCTCGTTTATGAGAAATAAATATAAGATTATAATGATTATCTAAAAATATATTTGTAGTAAAGATAAATTTATGATCTGATGATCTTTATCGAGAGAATTGATCGTGTGTTGCTGACAAACTCAGAGTGAGAACAAGGCAGAACTCTATCAGTAATCAATATCAGTAAAGGAAAAATATACCGACAAGTAAAAATCCCCTGAACTTGTCCTTACTGAAGATGGGCAATATATTGGCGATTGGAATAATATTAAGATCATAGGAAAGGAAGATAGATAGTGCTTGTAATATTGAAAATATTATCAGTTCATATGGTTTATGCAAAATCGAAAATAAAATTCAATCAATGGTTGCCTTTATAATTTTCATACAATTTGCCAGTACATCTTCCTATAATGTTATGAGCTGGAATATAGCAGCCAATCTGATGCAACATTACGTTGTAGTTTCACAAGAGTATAGGCTCAATGAAATGTTTTTGCAATGATTTGTAACATCACATTTCAAGTAGAGAATCAATTTGTTCGATCACATGAATTGTTGTTATTGTTGTTGAAAATCCGATTTTCAAGAAGGGATATCGTGAACGAATGCCAGTCGTCAATAGCATATATAGGTATCTACTCTCATGGTCATCCTGAAACCACCTATTCCAGCTTTTTTTTTCATCGCATGGTTTTATAGATTTTATAGATATATTTTATAATTTTTATAGAAGTCAAAACAAAATTTCAAGTCCTCGAATTATACCTATCATTTTTTTTATGTTCTACGCCTCTTGAAAATTTAAATATGAAATTTTTGTGGTGCAGTTATTGGATGAAAGTATATAATTCATTATAAGATGAGAAATATTATGTATTGAGAATGACATTCTTGAGAATGCTATTTTTCATCCTTTTCGAACAGAAGAAATTAACACACTTTTGAAAGTTGAGGAAATATAAGTAGAAATTTCAATGTATATTTTGGGAATATCAAAAAGGGATGATGAAATGAAACCATAAATTATGACTCATGAAATGAATTAAAAGAAAATGAGAAGACTTGACACTTCATTGTATCATATTGATTTTGTTGCTCCATGTATCATCTAACAATTATTCTTCTTTTCAGCTGCTGTTTACTAAATGACTCAACCTTGCAAGAACACACAGGCAGGAAATCATGGATCAACATAACAAATGACTAAAAAACGATATTGCCCTTGAAACAATCAATCAAAACACACCTTGAACACTTGGTTCAGAAGATATTTCATTCGAAAGTAACAAACATTTCACCAAAATTTTCGATAAATGTGCCTTTAATCGAACAAATATTACACAAATTTAATATATAAATTAAGAAACAACTGGTTTATAGTCGTCAGTTACGCTAAATGGTATGATACAATGATCTCATGTTGTGAAAAGCGTGTCTCGCGTACCACCAAAAATCGATTGGAATCACCATTTCAAATCATACTGAAAGTATCTGAATATTATACAACTGGTCAATAAAGTTAAAATATGAGAACAGTTTTTTACTAGGTACCTATGTTCCTGTATACCGAATACACACCCATTTCTATATGGTCAACATATGAAATTGCTGTAACTTTGTCTCAGCGCAGCAAACTGTAGCATTATGAAAGATTTCCAGCAATGCAGAGGATACACCTCTTTCAATTCAAAAAAAACATCATGATCATCAGACTCTGACCTGAATCCATGGGTTCAACACAAAGAGTGGTGTCCCAACTCCCTATACCCAGCCACTAGAAAAAGTTGTAGACTTACTTGATTATGTTGAATTTTTATACATTACTGAGGCTTCCAAAGATCGAAACTAGATGGCGGCGAAAATACGATTCGAATTTAAAATTCAACGCGATTGCAAGATTCGAACTATCAGTAATCCATTACTGTCAGATATCCGTCAATATGAGTTCGAGCGGATTTGACTTTACAGGATCGACGATCCTATTGCCATCTCTACTTAAACAGTGCGGCCTGATTGAGGTTGTTTGATGGGTCTACACGTTTTGGGAAGAAACAATATCCACCTTGGTTCGACCTTTTGATCGTGTGGTGCCAAAATGCTACATGAACTGTGTGGTATCTCTCACCCAGAAAATCGCCTCAATCAAAAAAGCCTAAATAACTCCCGAAACAATAATTTCCAGGAAAATAAGAAACACATGTACAGGGATATCCAGCGAAGATATTTAAGTTATTCTGCGCTGAAAAAGAGAAAAATCCAATATAGGAAAGTCGAATGTCGTACTGTAGCCCTTTTGTAGCCCTTATCTTATATTATACGGCTGCCCCTGGAAAGCGTGACAAACACCATATTTCTTCAAATAGAACACCCTGTTTTTCATATATTTTTTCAAATCGATGATCTCTTTCAATCACAAAAATACGTTTGCAGCATGTTATCTTCTACCGTTTTCTCTCAATCGCAAATTTCGTGGGTCCAGTAGAAAATTTTCATGTGGTGAGAAATACAGTTATTCATGAAACTTTCACATCAATGACTTGCAGCATAATCGAATACATTCTCAAATTGGTTGGGAGTTTCTTGATGAAGTGGATACCTATATTAAAAATCAGAAAATATTTTTAGTATCTGCATATCTGCATTTATATTGGATCAATAATATGATAAAAGAAAATATTCCATTAGAACATTTCCATTTCCAGATTCTTATCGTAGGCATTCAGAATATGATTCAATATACGGTGTGGCCGTAGCCAGAAGAGTAGTTGTTTTTGCTGATTATACCGACAAGGAGTTCCGATAATGCAAATTCTCTTAGTCATGAATGTCTGAACGGATTGATAAATTACCGTAGTTGCCTGCCACTATACAGAGATTGTTGTTTTGGACGCGAAAAATTTTTAATTGAAAGGAAACGGTGATAGACAAATTCACTGTATATACACATATTTGTGATCGCAAAAGATGACAGTTCAAGAAAAATGATGGAAATCAGGGTGCTCCATTACAAAAAAAAATTGTTATTTGTCACGCTTTCAGGGGTCACCCTGTATAATATATGATAAGGGCTATAAAAGGGCCACATTACGGAATTGAACTCCGGTATACAGTATTTTTCATTTTCCAACAAAAAGTATTGAAAAAACAGGGGCGAGTCTCTTAGTCTTATTTTTTTAAATGCATTATTAGATATTTTTGGAATTATCATATTCTCCTTGATGCGCAAAATTTCAAAAAAGGATACAATTTATTCTGAATAGTCTTCACAAATCCATTATGTAATATGATGTGTCAAAATGAAACTTGGAAAGTTCTTTCAAATTAAATATTCAGGTGAAAGATCCACCTGATAGAAAAATCTGCCCAAACCTGATGAAGTTGACTACCAAAAATATAGGAAAGTTGAAAAACAGAAATATCATAATTTTATAAAGAGATTAGGAACAGCCTGAGATAATACTTTCGAGTGCGGATATTATTGGTCATTTATTTATTGGAGTACCGAAAACACAATAAAAACAAACAGAATAGAATTCAGTTTTCTTATATTCTCGAGCTTGGTCCATACCGATACAATCTCAGTGATCAGATGAAGCGTTTTCTTAACAGTTCAAGTAATAATGAAGCTGATAAATATGGATTACCACTAATTTGGTTAGACGGGTATTATAAACTTTTGGATAATTATGATCTAGCTGAAAAGCAGAACCCAGAACCAGAAGTGAGATATTTTTAGATATCTATGGTGGAATGATATCGACAAAGTATTCAGAAAACATTGAGTGGTACTTGAAATTTCTCCAAGTCCATTTCTCCTTGCTGTAACGATTTATTATCAATTGGTATCAATTCAGTTTTGCAACTCACTGATTGCAAAGTTGAGCGAATGTTGGACGTTGATCCAAATATTTTGTATTTTCAAATGTTATTGTTTTGATAGGTTTTTTGTTGAAACAGGCAGTCGGATTGAAGGGACGATTTGACATTCAGTCAGTATGAAAATATAGAAACCATCAAATAATAGTGAAAACAATTCTCTACCTATCCATCCTCAATAAATCTTTCGTTATTTTGAATTATAATGCTACCCCGAAGCACAACCTGTTCTTATAATTTGTTACTGATGGGAAGATTACGGACCACTCTTCCAGTGAATACAGAGGTCCTGAAACCAACGTTCTCTACTGAGGTGTGAGAGATATTCTCAAGTCGAACTAGTCCAGACGGAATGGTTATTTATGTATCAAGGGCATGAATAGGCTTTTAGGGACCGCAGCGTTAAGTAAGTAATAATGAGAAACACGTAAATCAAAAAATATGTACGACAACTAATCCAAATACATACAACATTCATACCTGTTCTGAATATCTTGTTATCATTGAGTTATATGTTCATTGATTTCGTTATACTATTGGTAATGAAGTTTTTGGTTTGATCATATCGTTTTGCGTCATAGAAATTAAAAAAACGTAATATTCAAATGAGTCATCACAATGGGAAAAATATGTTCTGATTTATCCATGAATCACAAATCCTGTCATCATATTTTCGAGTCGTTCTCAGTGCCAGAGTTACCCTACTGGCGCCCCTACCCAACTTACTCTACTTTGGTATTTTTCAGGGGCGCCATATTGGATTTTTGCATTCACAACATAATCGATATGATCTACTCTCACTTGCTGATCAAAATTGGAAAAGAGTATTTTTGTAAAGAGTGCTTTGAAAAGAACATGAACGATTTTAAGAAACTGAATTCTTTCAGTTCAGTTGAATATGGGAACAGAACTTTCGAATCATCACGAGTTCATCTAGAAGATTATTCATTTGAAGTAGAGTGAAGCGCGATATGTTTAATCACGCCTCGCATTCAAATACGCGAATTACGTCTGATACGTACCTAACGTCCAGCTGTTCTTTTCAAAATACTTCGCCAAAAATATTCCAATTCTGATAAGCACGTAAGCAAAATACTCTAAAATACTACTGAAAATGCGAAAATTCAATATGACGCCAATAACAGAAAACGAAGTTGAGTGTTATAACTCAATAGGAACGATTTGGAAAATGCGATGACAGAAAATGTCTAGTTCGTTCGATTTAGACTTGGAAAAATAAAAACAAAAATTACGAAAAATAGCATTAAAATGCACAACTTGTATCTCTTACAATAACTGAGATCCCAATGGTGCAGCTCGATCTGCGAGGGCCACACAAACCTAATGCTTTCAGATAGGAATGGCGCATATTGCTTAGCTTTATGATCTAAGATATCGACAGATGGTGTCACGAGATCAGAATATGGTCATGTCACACTGTTCTGTATGATTTATTATGGAAGAATATCGATAGGATGATATCACCTTGTTGAATGAAATATCCATACATGCCTACATGATTCGTCATCACAAAATGTAAAACTAACATCAAATATCTTAAATTATTCTATGTAATTATTTTAGCTTAATATTCAGGGAATAACACGTTTAAAAATATTTCACTTAAGTATAGCTTTCTTGCTGGGACTGTGTTTGCATAACTTGCAATCTTCAATGCCAGAAGAGGAATCGGAATCGGAAGATGAAGAGCCTGAAGATTCCGATTCAGAATCCGAGCTTTCTGATACAGAATCTTCTGTATCGTCTCGAGGAATGAATCTAACGTCATCGTAGCACATGGTGTTGAGTGGTAGATTATTTATTTCGGTGGGGCTGAACTCCTGCGGAAAAAATGATATGTTATCAATTTGTATGACATCATGTCCAACTCATGTCGGAATATTTTTGGATGTTCATAGGATACAAAAATTGTCCATAGGGGTTATTACTGATGAGTATAACATGATATCCATGGAATGTCTTATTATGGACGTACAATGTTGATGGCCCAAGAACATCCAGTAGACGTCTATAGTATATGCTTTAGATAATATTTGGATGTTTACTGGATATTTGAAATGAAAGACCACTGAACTATGATTTACGATCGAGTTTTCCCGACCCATATTACTCTGGGGGCATTCGCCGTTTCAACAACTTCAATGGACCAAAATAAAATGCTTTGAATCAAATTTCATAACCCTGTCAAATAAATCGATACATTGATATTCCAAGTCAGTATGCTGGTTGGTTTCCTATTCAAGATCCTCCTGAGTACTTTCTTCCTCATTGTTCTCTATTGAAAAATATATGCTCTGGTATAGTTAATAATTCAGATTGTATCGATCACTTTCCCCATGCTGATCATTTCGAATGAAGCGCTCTTTTACACATACGATTTGACAGGCGATTTGATCGATCCGAAAAATTATATATTATGTGCTGTCAGTCTGTATTTTCAAGTTTTTGTTCAATAACAGGAAAACACATCTACTATACATAATAATAATAATAATAATAATAATAATAATAATAATAATAATAATAATAATAATAATAATGATAATAATAATGATATTAATAATAATAATAATAATAATAATAATAATAATAATAATATCGTGAATCCTCGATTCCATTGCCACATTACCCAAAATCGGTACTTCTGAGTACTGAATTAATATATCGATCCAACACATATAGTTCAATGGCAAGTATGTTATTACTATTAGTACAATAGAAATATCTATAGCTCCCACTTTGCTGTAATTATTCATCATTACCGCCTCTGAGAATACTTATTGATAACCTGAAAAATCATTACTGAATCATATACAGGGTGTTTCATCGGAAAAGTTGAATATTTCAAATGTGGATAGGGGTCATTGAAGTGATTAAAAAAAAACAATGGTTAATGGGTCATCGACATCTTATAACCGAGATACAGGATGTTTCATCAATTTTGCCGATTTCTTTATTGTCTCATAACTTTCCAACCAAACTGTATTTTTTTTGGAAATTGGTACACTCCTGCTGAAGGAGAAATGAAACATGAGACGAATACAACTCAGGAAGGAATTTTGAACACAGCATTTTTGAAGCCGATGAGGAGTATAAATATTATTGCCAAATGGACCATAATATCCAATCTATGGACACGAATTTGTTGCGAAGGATAATGGATGAAGAAGCAGATAATCTGAGTTAATGAGCTACGAAGATGACAGGAATATGAAGATATTTGTAAACTTGTCTTCAGTAGGTACTTTTATTGTATTTTTCACTCTTGGTGTATGGATGGTGTTTCTTCAAAATTTCTGAATCACTCGGAGCGAGTAATTTTTGGAGAGGGGAGATATGTCACGAAAGGGCATTTCCAAATTATATTCTCAACTTATCACTATTATCTATATTCGTGTTTATGAAATTATTGAGAACAAATCATTTTTTAACTACAAACTGTCCTCGTTCGTGACAAAACATTTCTATCGAATAACCATCATGACTTGAGTTTTGGTTCCCGTGAGTGGACGGTTGCTTCTAGCAACGAGGGTGTCCCGTTTGGGACATCCCCAATTCTGTATTTTTCTAATGTAGGTGCTTTTATTTTATGTAACATTTTTCGATCCAATGCCTTTTCAAGGCTTCTTGAATTTGTATTTCAATATTCAATGAATTCCTATTCATTTTGCTCGTTTTGAATGAGTCTTTGAATTGTTTTTGTGTCCTCAGAAATCCCAATTATCAATAATATTGAAGCCATATTTGTGACAATATTATGTTTCAATTTATTCCAAATATTGTAAATGACCGTCCAAAATATCCTAAATGGATATCCATCGAGTAAATCTTGAATATACAAGTTGATGAAATTTCATTGAAAAAGAAAGAATTCGCAATAGCGACTGAAGACAGAAAACACCGTTGTGCAGTACATATGTATTTCTCGTTGAATAGTGCTAATTATTTACTTAGAATGCACACCTTATGGTGCAGTTTATATGAATTCAAGAAATGCTCAATTTGATATACGAGAGAAGATAAATTGCATATTCAATACTTTCTGTTGAAGGAATGGTGATGAAAGAAAGAAACTGGATTATGATTTCATGAAGAGATTTCGAAAATGCAAATTCTCAAGAATTCAGAACTGCACCTTCATCACTAAGGCAAATAAGATGGAGGAAACAGTTTGATCTCAGTTTTTACCTCATAATAATCCGTGAATTGTCCAGGTACAACTGCCACAGGATAATGGCCAACTGGAGTTTTATTTATTTGTTTCACTCTTCCTTTTGGGTAGTGAACAGTTAAGGTTTGTAAATCCATACAAGCTCGCCTTTCATCTTTTCTGTTCTGGAATATCAAAAATATAATATCAAAATAATACCACTCCCTATTATTCACAAGAAACAAGATGTACATGTTCATAGCAGGAAAAAGATAACATATACAGGCTAATCCACAGTGGATGGCAGATTAAACTTTTCTAGTGAACCAGAATATTTGGGTATAATCTACCGAACTAATCGACAATGCGGTGTTGCCGCTTCAATTAGAAAGCATTAGCAACTATGATATTTCAAATGGAAAAATATATAACACTTATATGATATTTTGAGTATTAGTCCTGTATTTGGATAATTTTCAGTTTTTTATGTAGGTTTCTTATTAATAGGCCTTGTAAAAATGTGGCAACATTATCCACTCCACAAATTTTCATATTTCCCTTATTGCTGACACAGTGTTTCGTCACACACTTACCACATTTACCAATATTCAGTACTATTAGTTGACTATGCAAGCTGTGGACCTAATTAGTAGGAAGCTATGAAAAAAAAAACACAAATGCAGATTGTTTACAATTCTTGTCACCTACCTGTCAAAGTTTACAAATTTTTCATACAATGGCGAATAATAGTCCAGGATATCAAAACTACGAGAAATTAGATATGGTTGGATATATTACCAAGTTGGCTTCAATTCAAATCAAGCGAAGGACCTATATTTTGGAAGGTATTTACTATCTCCCAATTGCTGGGTATCAGTTAGTTACAATATGATAAAAAATTTAGGTATCCCGAGAGGAGACAATCAAGTAGGAAAATATTTGGCAGACTGAAAGAAAATTTGGAAAATTATGGATCTTTTGAGAAGCCTAGACCAAAAAGTTATAGGAAAGAAAATGCCGAAAACGATGAAATTAGTGTCCTTGCAAAGGTAGAAGAAAGCAATAATTATACTTCTTGCAGAGAAATTGGAGAATCATTTGGCATTCCAAAGACAAGGGTTTCCAAGATATTGAAGAAGAACAAATATACCCCCTACATACCACAAACTATTCATTATTTGAACCCGGGTGATGCTGTGAAGCGCATTGAGTTTTGTAGATGGTATATCCAAAAGACGGAAGAAAATATAAATTTTGGGCGTTCAGTGGTATGGTCCGATGAAAGTCATATAAGTAGCGCTGGAATATTTAATCGAAATAATCATCGTTATTGGTCAAATGAAAATCATCACGTTACGGTGGTTCGCCAACAGCAAGGCAGATTCGGCTTTAATGTATCTTGTTTCGTTTATGGAGGAAGACTAGCCTATCGAATTTTTGACGGTAACTTGAATCACCAAAGATATTTGGAAATTTTAGATGATTGTCTTTCTGAACTACTTGACGAAATTCCGTTGGCTCAATTCAGACACAATTTCTTCCAACAAGATGGCGCACCTTGTCATAACGCAGGTGCCATCAGGGTTTATCTCGATGAAATATTCCAAAACCAGTGGATTGGTAATAATAGTCCCATTCACTGGCCGCCAAGGTCCCCTGACTTATAGATATTAGATTTCTTCTTATGGGGCTATATAAAAAATTAAATAAATCACAAGCGGGATGAAAATCGAGATTCACTAATGAATGCTACGAGAGAAGCTTTCGAATATTTACGTATGAGACCTATATTTTTACTCCGGTCGATTGACGCTATCCTCAGAAGATGTCGGCTGTGTCTTCAACAGAATGGGCAGCAATTTGAACAATATTTATAAGACATTTTCAACAGGAGAAAAATTAATAGAATTGTTTTGTAGTAGTGTTTGAATTTATTGTTTTATCAAATTGTTTTATTTTTAATTGTTTTATTGTTTTATCAAATTGTTTTATGTTTTATCAAATTGTTTTTATCAAATTGTTAATTGAATAATCATTTTAAATGAATACTTCTCATTCTACCCTATATAAATGAGTGGCATTTAATTATTGCGCCAGAATATCTATTCTAAAAGTAGAAGTTATTTGTCTTGACTTGCCATAAAAAACTGAAAATTACCCAAATACAGGACTAATACTCGAAATATCATATAAGTGTTATATATTTTTGAAAAGCGCAAAGCTTTCTTGTTTCAAATATTGAAAAATATGCAGGGTGTTCTATTTGAAAAACATAACTTTGGGTTATATCTCAATAACGACAGCTCATTAAAAAAATCTGACTACGCCACTGGATTTTACGTGAAAAATTGTGGAAGAAACAGTTATCACTTTTCCTCTAAGTTGAAAGATAGCTGAGATACAGGGGGGGGTCCCAAAATACAATATTTTCAATTTCTCCCTGTATCTCAGGAACGAAGTGGGCTATGGAAATTTTTTGTTCACGGTTTCGTGAGTTTCACAAAAAAGTAGCCAACGTTCGCGAAAACCGCAAATCTGTATCTTTAAAAATAAGCGAGATATCCCGTAAGGACATCGAAAATGGGACAACCTGTACAAGAGTCAGAAAATAATAAAACTAAAAATGAAGAAATTATTTTCACATAACAATATTGTTATAATTGTCTACAGTATCAATTCAAAGGAATATAAATTCCTAATATATAAATGAATTTCATGAAGTCATCTCAAATTTTGGCGAACTCGTTCCATCTTAATGGAATCGTTATATGATTACATTAAGCAGCCAGATTGTACATCTTCTAGCAGGAGTCTTTTCTGAAGCATACAACCTCCAAACTTTCAAGAAAAACTCCAACACCCTCCTTCTCTCCCAAAATTCGACCGCTGGCCAACACGAGGTTCCTCGAACATCGTTCGTGTTGTCAACAAATAAAAAAAAAAGGATTTCGAAAGTATTTGTCCATTTTCCTCTGATCAATCACTTCTGTTGATATTTCAACAAAGAAATATGAACCATGATAATATTTTTTTCAACCTCACTAGTTTCGACTGTTTGGCTCAATTGTATTGTTTTTTGGCTTACCTCAAACATCTTCCTGTAGAAATTACAACGATGAAACTTATTACCTGAGTTTTCTATGTGTTCCTTACTATTCTATGTGTTCCTTCATTGAGTGATCACTTCATCGATTATATGAACTAAATCGATTTTAATACAAGGTGAATAGAAAAAGCAAAACTTTTGAAATTTGATATTGAATAACTTAAAACTCATATAAGATATTGCGTTAAAATTTTGTATGGGGGTATTTCAGATATGCCTGAATCAAAAAGGCATTGAAAATCGGAATATTCCAGATTTGTCCACATTGTCGAAGAGTGAGTGACTATATCGCAGAACAACTGTTTTTCAAAATTGGTCAATGAGTTTCGTATTGAGAGGGTGTTGAGTTCTGAAATCACACACACATATTGAATCAGAATGAATAGAGTAGTTTCCAAAAATAACGAATGCGAATTATATTAGTATGTCCCAGGATAACCTCCACTGTTGAAATGCTAATTTGAATTGGTTGTCAGTTGGAGATTTTGTCAACATTCATAATAACAATAAAAGAAGTAGAAATATTTTTTATAAGCCAATAAGCAGGACGAGTGCTCAGGATCCAGTTTTTTTCATAGGACTTCAGCAGTTCAATGAATTAACAGGTGTGATGAAGAAATCTCATTGTCACATATTCAGAAGAAAAATCTAACAATATTTATTGGATGCTAGAACATATAGAACATATAGAACATACAAGTGACGTACTATTCTTTGTATGTATTGTTTTCAGTGTTACTTTTTTATTGACTGACTTTTATATTGTATTTGTGACCATTAATTTTTTTAGCTGAATAAATTATTCATATATAAACAGATGAAGTATTTTGGTTGATATTTGATTTGATGTAATGGGCATAGAGTAGGACAAACGTATTGAGGTTCTGACAAAAATCAACAAACCCATATATGCAGGTGAGTTTTGTGATAACCTGTATTTATAATGTGTAATATGAACATTTTCTTTTTGTCATGTATTTGCAATATGAATGTTTTCATTCAGAGGAAATTTAGTTTTATTCTTAAAAATATAGTTGCATAATTCATAAATATATGAAGAAAATATTGTCAGGACATTATATTTGACAAACAATCCCCTACAAGAGTATGTTGAGGGAACGAATGCCACTACTCTCAATATTCTTTTTGCAATATCATGAATAGAAGTTGAGTTGCCCCACAAACATATACCATATCTAATTCTTGACTCTACCTGAAAGTGGTACAAGGATAACAGCTGAGGCTCATCTAAGACTTGTTTGAGATTTCTGAACAAATAACACGAAGAGTTGGTTTTTCCATATTTTCATCAATAATAAGACCCAGGAAGTTTGTTTCATTTGTATTGTCTATCGATACATCGTTGATACAGATAGTTAATGATAATGATGTTTTTTGTGCCAGTTGTGGAATTTCACGATTTGTGTTTTAGATGCATTCAAATATAAATAATTCAAGCTACACCATTCATATATAGATTTCAAAACTATTTCAGTTTTGTTGTGTTTTGATTTCGTCTTTATCCGATAGTATCGAAGAAGTGTCATCAGCATACATCGTTACATGTCTGTTACAACTCTGTCAGATACATCTCAAGATCATTGGTATACAGCAAAAAGAAAATTGCGGAACACCTTTATTCACTAAAGGCATTTGTCAAATCCAAGAATACTGCGATAAATTTTTTATTGTTATAAAGATTCCTCCTAACTTCATAAATAACCTCATACCTTCTCGGAACCCATACTGATATTCACTTGATATTTTGTTGCTATTTAGAATGTTTATTTAACGTGTTTTTTAGCATTTTTCAGTGATTTCATTGATTAAACTAATTGGGCGATAATTTGAAATTTTATTTTTGTCACCTGCTTTGTAAATAGGGGTTATAATAAAGTTTTAAAATTGTTTGAGAATTTTCTATCATTGAATATTAGGTTAATATTATAGCTGAGAGGGTGCAGAATGTATCATGCAGTTAGTTTTGATAAAAAGGGAGTGAGTCCATCACAAAAAAAAAAAAGATGTTATAAAGATTCCTCCTAACTTCATAAATAACCTCATACCTTCTCGGAACCCATACTGATATTCACTTGATATTTTGTTGCTATTTAGAATGTTTATTTAACGTGTTTTTTAGCATTTTTCAGTAATTTCATTAATTAAACTAATTGGGCGATAATTTGAAATTTTATTTTTGTCACCGGCTTTGTAAATAGGGGTTATAATAAAGTTTTAAAATTGTTTGAGAATTTTCTATTATTGAATATTAGGTTAATATTATAGCTGAGAGGGTGCAGAATGTATCATGCAGTTAGTTTTGATAAAAAGGGAGTGAGTCCATCACAAAAAAAAAAAAAGATGTTATAAAGATTCCTCCTAACTTCATAAATAACCTCATACCTTCTCGGAACCCATACTGATGTTCACTTGATATTTTGTTGCTATTTAGAATGTTTATTTAACGTGTTTTTTAGCATTTTTCAGTAATTTCATTAATTAAACTAATTGGGCGATAATTTGAAATTTTATTTTTGTCACCTGCTTTGTAAATAGGGGTTATAATAAAGTTTTAAAATTGTTTGAGAATTTTCTATCATTGAATATTAGGTTAATATTATAGCTAAGAGGGTGCAGAATGTATCATGCAGTTAGTTTTGATAAAAAGGGAGTGAGTCCATCACAACCAGGTGCACTATTTTTTTAAGAATTGATGTGGAGGAATACTTCATTTTCTGCAACAGGAGTTAAAAATAGTTATTATTGATGGGAATATCATTTAACGAGAAATTGTGTGGTATTTTTATTTTCTCAATCATTCTAGTGCCTATGATAGTGAAATATTCATTACAAAAATTAGCCATTTCTTCATTGCTATTGAAGTTTTGTCCATTATCATCGCATATATCAAAACTTATCATGTTTTTTTTTCAGACTTTTCGTTTGTCACCTCAGGAATTGATAAATTCTTTCATGTTATTTTGATTTTGTGTAATTATGTTTTTGAAAGACTATTCAATCGATTTCTATAAGCTTTATATTGTTCTACTAAATCTATAATTGAAATTATTGAAATCACTATTTTTTATATATTATTGTGGGATTGTCTACTTTATGAAATTATGTACTTCCCATTACCAAACTTTGTCCGAATGAAAGCTATTTGTTTGATAAATGAATGAATGAATAAAAAAAAAGCCAATTAGATGGCAACCCGCCACTTCTTATTTCATATCATATATGGTGTGTATGGATTGTTTATTTCGCCAAGTGACTCACCTTATTGAACCGGGCATTCCACAGAACGGCAGACTGTACGGCCTGCTTCAGGATGTCGGCCTTATTTTTTTCCTGACTGGCGGCCAAAGACAGCGCCCTCTGTTTGGTGATCAACTCTTTCGCTTGTTGGTCTCGAAGATGCTTGCAGTACTCCTCGTACTTGTCTTGGAAATCCGAATACATGATGTCCAATATGTCGGCGCTATTGACAGATGTCAGTCCCAAGTCGCACATGTTTTCGGAAACAAGACCTTTTTCCCTAACGAAGTCCCGTTCCTGCATATCGAGGAAGCGACGCTGTATGTTCGGGTATTTGCGTTTGAAGGATTTGATGCCGAGATATTGTGCAACCTGAGAAAATTGTTAAACTGTTAATTCTTGTGTTATTTTTCGAATGACAGTTATCTCTTCAATATTTACGATCTAATATGTTTGTCCTATTATTTGTCGATGATCTGAAACTTTTCAAGGTCGTAGACAGTGTTCACGATGCAAATTTTCTTCAGAGTGATATAAATTTCATTTCCTATTGGTGTGAAGCGAAATTCCTTCATCTCGATAACAAGAAATGATACTCAATGGTGTTCAGTGAATCTTATTCATAAGTTAATTCTGATGACTATTTACATAATGAGACTTTGGAATGTAAACCAGAGTATTAATATTTGGGTATATTGTTGAATAGCAAACTTTGTTTCAACGACCATGTGAACTCTGTATCTACGAAAGCTTCAAAAATTTAAAATTCGAAATTTTATTATGAGATCATCAACGAACCTTTCTCCTCTCACAACAGTTTGTTGTGAGAGACAAAACCTACTAAATCTCCTTCACCTAGACATTCTCTTGGAGAGGGAGGTCAGGATATTTCCCTACAGATTCCTGTCACTGGAAAGACAAATGGTAGTGGAGCCACTCGGGAATCACTCCGGAATACAAAAAAAATACATTTGATATGGTAGATCATGAACTATTCCTAGACAAACTGGAGTATCTGGAAATGAGAGGAAAAGGCAATGACTGGATGCGCTCCTATCTTGACGGAAGGAGACAAGCTGTACTACTGAATAACAAAGTATCTGATGAAAAATTTGTCACACAGGGGGTACCACAAGGATCATTACTTGGCCCACTGTTGTTCATGGGGTTTATGAATAAACTATCTCACTCACACAAGCAGATCTATAAATTGTATATGCATACGTCACAAACTTCTGCTTGAGGGACTCAACAGCACGAGAGTGTTCTGCCAGAGCTGACGTAAGTGCCCAGGCACAGTTACCGTCACAATAACGGATTATCTGTCAATGCAGAAGAAACTCACTTCATGACATTCTTACCCAAGAATGGCAGCTTTCATAATGCCTGACAATAAAAATGATCCACCAAACAATTCGACAAGCTGAATTGATAGAATTCCTAGGAGTCACACTAGACCATAAGATGACCTGGGAAGAACACATTATTAATTTGGTAGCAAAACTGAGCAGCATATGCTTTTCAATGAGACAACTACGTGACAGCTTTGATATCTTGAAAATGGTATATTTTGCAAATGTAGTAAGTGTACTGTCTCATTTTCTCCAGTAATCTAAAGGATGCATTCATTGCATCGAAAAGAATAATGAGATGCATGATGGGAATTGCACCTACTGTATCCTGTAAAGAATTGTTCAGAAAAATTAATAATCTTAACTCTACCCAGTCACTACATATTCGAAATTATTATAGATATATTATTCAAGAAATAGTAATAAAATCTATCAATCATTTTCTTCATTGACTATTGGACAGCAATCTTATAAATACCAACAAATAAGATGCTACTACAAATACCTGGAGTTATGCTCAGAACCAAACAACAAGATTGAGCTACATACATTTCTTTGAACGGCGCATTCTCTGGCGGCATGATTATTATTGTGAACTTTATGTTTATAAATACTGTCTGTAAGTTCTTCGAGGAGGTGGTATATTCATTTTTCAGCTTTCAATGGGATTTTCTCTCCTCGTTTCTAAAAAATAGAGTAGAAGTTATTAAAAATTATTGCAATATATTTGTAGTAAGGACAGATTTAGGATCTGTCCCAAAATGTCACTGCGCTTGAAATTAAACCTTTAGATACCTAAAAGAGAAATTCTCTATTGGTCAGTGACACCTTGTTTTTGAAAAAATTTGGGAATACAAATATATTTAATAAGAATAAAACCTCTACTTATCTTGGTGGACGTTTCGGGAACGAATCTGCTCCCGTTCTCAACACAATTGAAATATTTTTCTCTTCGTAAAATTTTCTCAATGTTCGAGTGTCAATTGAAATATTTTTCTCTTCGTAAAATTTTCTCAATGTTTTCGAGTGTCAAAATCGAAAACATTGAGAAAATTTTACGAAGAGAAAAATATTTCAATTGTGTTGAGAACGGGAGCAGATTCGTTCCCGAAACGTCCACCAAGATAAGTAGAGGTTTTATTCTTATTAAATATATTTGTATTTCAAAATTTTTTCAAAAACAAGGTGTCACTGACCAATAGAGAATTTCTCTTTTAGGTATCTAAAGGTTTAATTTCAAGCGCAGTGACATTTTGGGACAGATCCTAAATCTGTCCTTGCTATAAATATATTGCAATAATTTTTAATAACTTCTACTCTATTTTTTAGAAACGAGGAGAGAAAATCCCATTAAAAGCTGAAAAATGTTCGTTTATATTTTTAAATCTTTATACTTGTGAATCCCTTGAACTTTTAGCCTCAGTTTCAAGCTTTTGAGTAGCATTTATATGTTCACCAGTATGATGAGTTTCATATATGTTTCACAGATGAATGAAGCTACCTTCTCACTTACTTAAATGCACCTTGTAGGCCTAGTAAGTTAAGTTTGTGCTTATAGTTATAATAATATATATTCATATATTATATAATAATATATAATTGAATTTATGGAGTTTATCTATTTATTTGTTCACTTTCAGTAGCTTATTCTACTCCTAATGAGCTCATTATCCTTATGAAAGATAATGAAGAATAGCAATTGCCGATTTTCTTTCAGTGATTTGGAATTCAACAT
The DNA here is from genome assembly GCA_963576655.1 of Gastrophysa polygoni. NCBI lineage: Eukaryota > Metazoa > Arthropoda > Insecta > Coleoptera > Chrysomelidae > Gastrophysa > Gastrophysa polygoni. The sequence continues at coordinate 34,378,672 of OY755084.1, read as the reverse complement.
TTGAGCTTGTTTCATTGACCACGGTTGATACATACACTGCGTTCATAAAATTTTCATTATCTTACGAGTTAATTATCCTCGCTGTGTATGTATACCGATGTATATCGATAGGACGAAACAATCTATATTGGAATCTCTTGTGCATACCTGCTCTTGTATCATGAATGGACCATTTCCATTCCAATAGTACTCGGTAAGAAGATCAGGCGTAACAACGTGGGTTTCTGGTTCTTGAACTTCCAATCGCGGTGTCTTGCTCGGTCGGGACGATGGCGTTTTTCCACTTTCTGTCGTGAAATTGCTATTAACTGAACTATGAGATTCTTCAGCAGTTATTCCTGATGGATCCACCATCTGTAGATGGAGAAAATTTCACAATAAAGAAAACCTACCCTTATGGAGAAAGGGTATTGAATAAATTATGAATTCCAGTGAAGATGTTCAAAGTGGTTCATAACTCATATGATAGCGAACTACTACAGTTTGATCTTTATAATTTTACTCGCTGGTGTGGCATAAATTTACTACATTCGAATGTGAATACATGTTATCAAATCACTTCCTCTCGTAATGAGTATCTCATCGATTTTAAAAAATAAAATAAAGCAAGCTGATCTGGCAAAAACTGATAAAAAGAGATATTTAGGAATAATACTTGACCCAAAAATAAAAATGAGAATGAGAACCTGAGAATGTTAGGTTTCACTCTCAGATATTCAAATGAAAATTATATTTTGAAATCATTCATTGTTCACTCTCATATATTCTCTCAGTCAATACGAGTTGAAATAAACCATTTTTATTCATTTTTTCTTTACTTCGATCACTTCACCTGGTTCAGAGCGAATTGTATGCAACACATTGTGCCTCAGTAGTACAGCAGTATAGTACAGTAACAAAAAAAGTATAGTGCATTTTTGAATTGGTTATAAAAGCATTGTTACTCAAAAGTTTTCGATGGAATTTGTGTGAAGGCCCATTTTAAGAGGTGGTGAATCCGATAGTGTGCATAATTTTTTTATTGAAAAATTGCTGACATAAAATCCTAAAATTTCACTCCTGAAAATATACGTAGTATGCCTTGGATTTTGTTGGAATGTGACGCTTTTTGGTCATATAATAAGATTCATCAAGCTGTTGAATTCCAAAAAATAATCCTGTCAGAATCCCACAAACAATAATGATTTCACAAGGTGACCCAAATCAACCAGGAATAATTTTGAAAAACGTTTTACAGGTAGGTGTACCTGGTCACCATGTATACAGAATATTTTGAATAATACTAACCTGTTTGGCCGGCGTTTGTGCTCTACTACTAGTATCGGCACTCATCCGAGTCTCCTCATCGACCATCATGACCTCAGATAGCATCGTGCTACTCGTAACCAGCTGTAAATCTGGATTGACATATTTCTCAGACTTTTCGAGCGGAGGCACTGTTGATGTAGGCACCTCCTGGTCCGAAGTCACAGATGAACCTGAATTATCAATGAGTAGAGCAAGAGTCAGAAACGCTTTACTATTATAGAATTCATAGTAATCTTGAATAACATCTGAAAAACTAACATGAATTCAAAAATGACAAACCACGTATAAAGAATTCAATAGACAGAATAAATGTTCAACCATTCAGACTAGTTTTGGAGCTGTAAAGAATTTATAAGAGCTATAATAAGCCTTATAGAGGGGTCTTTTCACTTCAAGACGAAAGCTTTATTCGCACAGAATTTTCGTTATATACGAGGTGCATCGTCTTGAGTTTGACGCGATTTATATAACTTAGAGAACTGGGAGTAGCAATATTTTGAGAACTTGTAGAGACGGTGAAGGAAACAATGACAATCCAACTGACATATTTTCTTCATTGTGAAGCTTGCGGTTTCTTGGGTAGCTTTACAAACGTCATATTTGATATTTTCAATAGTACATCCTGTAATTTGAAAAAAAAAAATGGTTTCCTCTCACGATTCTGATTCAAATTCTTGAGTTATTCGGGTTTTTCTAGACAAGGGGACAAATGCTGCCTATCGAGAATATGCTTTACATGTGAACTACGAATTTTAGTGATATGCAGTTACTGAATCATGGATTGGTGAGTAATCACAACCAATTGATAATTCACAAGGTGTCCAGAAAAGTGGTTCCAGAAAGTGAATGCGAAACATAAAATCATTTTCTTGTGGCGACCATATTTTATCTCTTCTCATCTTGAATTAATTCATATATTATAAAAATGAGCCCTACTTCTAATTCACCTTCCTATACTCAGAAAGCCATCAGAGTTATCCCGTAATAACACTGAAATTTTTATATTCATAGAAAAACTCGAATAACTCAAAAACGGATTTATTTAAGTGACGGAATACAATTTGAATCAGAATCATGATAGATATCCAAAATTATACAACATTCAGTTTGTCTCATTGAAAATATCAAAGATGACGTTACTTCCGAGCAAAGGGAGAGATCGTCCACCTCTCTACGATGTTCTAGAGGGGTCAATGGTGAGTGTCCTATAGGCGAATATCTTTTTTCTGAATAGAATCTAAGAGCTTCACCGTATGTTCGGAGGCTGAACTCCAAACACGTGAACAGTCTTTAGCAGTTGCTAGTGTGTAAAATACCTATTCGCACGGAATATAAAGTTTTCGCAATGGACCTCGCCTGAGAGTGGTGGTGATACCATCCATTTATATCGACGTCCTCATAGGAACAGTGGTACCTGACATCATCATATAGGGGATTGTGTGATCTGACTTCTTGGTGAAGATATAATCTTCTTGCCAGATCGTTATTCAAAGCATCGATTTGTCTCCGTCTTGCAACTCTGGTGTCATTGGAAGATATAGGGGCTCTAGAGGAGAAAAAGGTAATAAGTGTTCTATCATCCGCAAAGTTATGAATTGCGCTGGAGGTCACCCCCAATGAATAAATGAAGTGATCTTTCAGCAAAGAGAACGATAGTCAAAGTTGGAACGGCCAACCTTGGTGCCAAACTCGGTCAAATGCTTTGGAGATATCCAATGTTACAGCCAGAGACTCTCTATGCTTATCGATTGACACCTGCCACTCATGTGTTACCTAGGCAAGCAGGTTTCCTCTTGACCTCTGGTGACGAAAGCACTATTGCCGGTCGTCCACGATTTTTGAGCTCTCTAGCTATCGGATGAGCTCGATGTTGATTACTTTTAGCATTCTTTGAGAGGTTGGATTCAAGCTAGGTTCCAGTAGGAAGGAAGTACAGCGAGTTTGTATAAAACGGTGAATAACCTGATTAGAACTGGGGTGAGTTCTGGGGAACATTTCATTCCATAGCATCCTTGGGGTTGACGTCAAACAGAATCTGTCTAATTGTGAGTTCACGGAAGACAATTTCTGGCATACTGAAATCGATGGTAGCGATGTTAGGAAGGTCTTGGCGTCGTGGATCCAAAATTGTCAGCAAACATTTTAACAAATGTGCTGGCTCTTTCTTGTGGCGGTGTAGCCAATGTACTATGATCCTCTGCGATGGTAGGAAATGAGCTGGAAGTAAAATTTCTACCAATTGCTTTGGCAAAGACCTAAAACGAACTAGAACCATTTGGGCACTCGATGGGCTTTGATCTCATTATGGTTTCGAATGCCTCTTCAGACGCATCTATCGTTTGATTGCGTGTATTTCTATGATGAAGATATACCCTTATCTGTGTAACATCTGTGTACATTCTTATTGTCTTACAGTATTTCTTGATATGTGCATATATTACTGAATACTGTCTGTGAGTTATTCGAGGAGGTGGTACATTCATTTTTTAGGTTTTCTGTGGGATTTCCTCTTCTCGTTAAAATAAAATAGAAATTGAAAATTATTTCAATATATTCGTAGTAAGGACAGATTTGTGATCTGCCCCAAAATGTCACTGCACTTGAAATCAAATTATCTTTCTGTCAGTGTGAGGGTCACCTTGTTTTTTGGAAAAATTGGAAAAACAAATATGAAAATAAAACTCATCTCAGTGGACGTTTCGGAAACGAATCTGCTCCCGTTGCAAGACAATAAGAACATTTTATCTTCGCAAATTTTTTTCAATGTTGAGCTGTTTCGACACTGGAAAATGAAAATTGGCAATTCGAGAGTGAATTCTACAAAAAGCTGAAAAATGAATATCTTACTAGCTCACAGCTAAGCGTACTAGCTCTCAGCTTACAAAATTAAAAATTTCAGGCGGTTAATATGCCGAATTAGGTACTATCACGCACCCTATAATTATGTTCAAGTTCAATATTCCTAATTCATTCAATCAGGAATATTGAATCATATCTGAATTTGTCACTCTCACTATGGAAACCCAAAAAACGGTTTATTTTAGGAAGGGTGAGATACATGAATTTGAACCATGAGACGAATCCAAGAATTTCGTGAAAAACATGTTTTCTTGTTCTTCCGGAGAAAGCGGAAGCTCCAAAATAACGAAAATATTTCAGTTGAATTTTCATCGAATCCTTCATCGTCCCTGGAAATTTTTGAAATCATGCTACTTTTAGTTCTCAATATAATGTATAGACTGTATATCAGAAATCAAGGAAGAACCCCGATTGTAATGACACTTTCAAAACTTTCGCGAGGAGTGATTTTTAATTATGATTTTAATCATCGGAATTTCATCGAGAATGATCTCGTCCTGTAAATGTAGAACTATATCAGGTGGGGTGAATAATTTGATTTCTTATGAACACGTTGAATAATTTTGAATCCTGAATCCTAAATTTATGAATTGGATTCATATTTTTCAAAATATTCGATTTTGATTTTGAGTGAACTATTCGAGTGGATCACTGCATTTGTCCTATAGTTGATAAAGAAATTGTATGTATTACTCAAAATGATATTAGGTTTCGAAAAATGTATTGCCCAAACTCACCAATACTAGAAAATATTTTAGTAGTATCACAGTCCACTACTGATGAAACAGGACACGGGATATATTCTTTTGCATCTGGCATTTCTTTATCCAACACAATATCTCTTGAATTACCTTCTGAAGACTTCTCATCTACGTTTTTATGGTTCCCTTTTAGAAGATGAATTTCACGACCAGTCACTATTTCAAGTGTAACCTTATCTTCAGATACTTCCGATTTTGCTTCAACAGAAGTATCTCCAGTTGAGATTTTATCGCCCACTCTTGAAGAAACAGCGACTGGTTCTGTTGTTTCAGAAGATCTTACATCGGCAATAGTGTTCAGCATGTAGGAAGTTTCAGTTATCTCATGATGTCTCACAATATTTGGAGACCTTTGTTCAGTCGATATCTTTAAAACTTTCTCAGGTATCCCGGATTCTTGAATGTATCCTGATGAAGGGGCTACCGTTTGAGATAATCCCGAAGTAGAGGCCAGAATCTCTTTATCTGTTATATCCAGTGACTTCCTTTTTCCTCTCGACTTGTATTTTCTTTTCTCACCCCTAGGAGAGGGGTTAGCTTTCACTTCGACGACGTCTGGTTCTACTACAAGTATTAAATCATCTGTGTCATCTATAAGTATAGTGAGATCTTTATCCTCTATTATACTCTCATCTTTTTTTACTTCTGTATTCACTTTATTCACTTGTGATTCGTTTGCCTCTTCCGATTCTATTGTCTCATGTGATGCAGCATGTAACAATCCTTGATGAACACTCAGGACAGTGTTAACTGATGATTCCTAAAAAAATCAAGTCATTATATTATAGAACTCTTACACAAACGTAATGCAGGTATCTCTTTCTATTTCATCAAATGAGGAAGTGAAAAATTGACAATGGGGCTCTCTTGACCAATGGCACATTGGAACTGTCAATTTTGGACAAAGACAAGAAATTATGCATTAGAATTAAAATCGAAGAGAGAACTTTTTCTTTTCTATAATCAGGAATATTTTATCCTTCCAATCATGTGTCAATGTATATATATATATGTGAGCAACCTTTGAAAAGTTGTGGGCCAAACTTTAGCATGCAAAAACGTTCGCGGGCCGCGTTGGAAAGTAGTGCAGTTTAAAGTAGTGTAAATAATTGTTTGCAATAGATACATATCAGACATAAAATAATACGACAATGTTATATAAGTCCAATTTATTAAAATAAAAAAAATTAAATGAATTAATAGTACAACATTAAAATTAAATCGGAAGTTAAATACACCGAAATCAATTAGACCATTGAGATTGGGGAATTGGGAAACTAATCCATCGATATTTGGATTGATTCCACTGATACAAAGACGTAAAGAATTTTCCAAATTATTGTGAGTTGTACTATGTTTTGATTTATTAACTTTCAGCACTAAAAAAAACTGTTCACATTCATAAATACTTCCAAACGCAGAAATAAATCTTCTTGCGAATTTTCTAAGTTGCGGAAAGTTGTCTTCTTCTAGGTATTTTTTGTAGAAATCGAACTCCACGTCTTCAAATTTGGAATTTAGGAGTGCGTTTTCTTGAATCTCGATCAGCTCCATTTGAGGGTGTATTGGATCATTTTATACATTACTTTTTATTGGAGTAGCAGATAAACTGAAACAGTCTTCCATGTTTTTGAAGTCGCTGAATCTATTCGAAAATCCTTCCGACAGTAACTTCTTCAGTAGTTCTTCAGCATATTGAGCATAAGTAATATTCTCATACGTAGAGAGCGTGGTGAACTGTTACCAGACAGCATCTGTGCCTCCCACAAGCGTAGTTTGTTCTGGAACTCTTTCAAATGGCTGTACAAATCATTTACTAACTCTCCTTGTTTTTGGAGTTTCAAATTCACTGGGTCACTCAATTCAGATAGTGGTTTATCTTTTATTTGCATGAAGTCTGCTATCTCATTTCTAAGCTCGTAAAACCGTTCCAGCATTTTCACTTTGCTCAAACATCTGACTTCATTATAATATGTTACGTCGTATTATTCGGCTGATATTTCATCAAAAAATGCCTAGAACTGACGATGGTTAAGCCCTCCGGATCGAATGAAATTGATGGTTTTTACCACCACATTCATAACATTCTGGAGTCGAATGGACTTAGAACACAATTTCTGTTGGTGGATAATGCAATGAAGGACTATCCAATCATCTTCTGGCACATTTAATTCTGTTGCTCCATTCATTCATTCAAAATTCCAATGAATCCTTTACGTAAGCAAAACTTTTGAATACCTTATGAGCATAATTGAATATATCCTCTCCTTTAGTGGGATCTTTAAGCGGCTGTAAAGCAAGCAATTCATCAGTGACAGTGAACTCTTTTATCAATACTCCGAATAAATATTGCCAGTTGAGCTGTGTCAGATAAATCAGTGTTTTCGTCTATTGCTATGGAGAATGATTCAAAACCAGCCATTCGTTCAGTTAATGTTGTTTTTATATCATTAGCCATCTTTTCTATACGTCAAACAACAGTTCGTCTTGGCAAACTGATTTTTTCAAATTCATTTCTCTTTTCAGAACACAAAATACTGCAAACTCATAACATCCTTTCCTTGATAAATTCGCCTTCGGCAAATAATTTTAATGCCTTTGCCAATTCTGAACTAACTATAAAACTAGCATTCACAACATTATCAAGTTGTGTTCATTGTTCATGAAACATTTGTTGCTTCTGGATTTTGTCTCTTCTTATTTTTCCTGTCAATGAGTGCATCGTAGCATGCTCAGTTGAGTAATACTTCCTTATATTGAGTTCTTTCATTACTGAAATGGATTCATTACACAGCAAACGAATAGGCTTACCATTGTACTAGATAAAAAAGAATTCTTCGGTCCTTTTTACTTGAAACTGGCGCCCTTCTGTATCTATTTTTCGTTTCTTTCCACCAGACATCATTTTTGTTTACTTTTCGTTCTATAAACTCAACAACAAACTCTAATTAGCAATTTTAATCAATTATTACTATGCATACAAACATCAATCAGTTTATCTGAATAGTTTTTTGCTCTATTTTTTTTATCTGTGGACAACACGAAAGGGAAACCTATAATGTTCGAGGAACATCGTGTTAGCCAGCGGTGGAATTTTGCTCTGTTGCAAAAAACTCAAAAGAGGTTGATTAAAGTGATATATTCTTCGTTATTACAAATTTTTTCACATTGAACTCAGTATGTATAAATTCAAAATAACAAGCTCTTTCAAAATCTGTAAAAATATATGAGGTGTCCCATTTGAATTAAAGAAGTTGATGGCATTTCCGGTTAAACCGGAAGTATGTCATTAACAAAAAAATGTACATCAGATACATTTTGTTCCATTGCACTTACCTGCGAATTTTCATAGATATCGTTCTTTTCGTTTGAAAGATATTTAATTGGTTCCATTCTTTATCCCAACCCTGTATATCGAATTATTATGAAACGACATTTTGATTATTGCTTGTCATCAGATTATAATACTATATCTTCATTAGAGAAATTGAAAATGCACGGAATGATAATTATTCATCAGTGTATTAGATTAACATTTTTTATGGTGATTTACTGCTTGTAAGGAACACTATTTGACCCAAAGTTATTTGCTTATTTATTGATTTCAGAATGTATTGCATTGTATTGTGTTGAGTACTCACATTTTCTCTTTCTTAAACTCTCAACATATTATTTGTAAATATTTATTTCCGTTTTTATTATTATCATTATTACTAGTATTATTATTATAATTATTCTTTTCTATAATTATTATTATTATTATCATTATTTACGAGATTCAATAAAAAGTCTCGAACGATGAATCGAATACTCATCATACGGTAGAATTTTGGCATTTTAGTTGTATTTGAGAATTTCCTACGTCCTGGGTGGAATTGATCTTAGAGGCATACTATTCAATCAAAAGCTACTCAACACTACGTACAGACAACAGTACTTCAGTGAAGTGAATGAAGTTGATTATGGATACCTCGAGGTACAGTATTGGGCTCATAATCCATTTAAATGATTCATTCAATTTAAAGATGAAAGGAGACCTAATAATTTTCAATCATGACACTGCTATATTTTGCAAAGGTGAAGATTGGACCGCACTCAAATCCATGTTAGGAAAAGACCTAATAATGATTTTCTCATGGCCAAGTAACAAACTGGTCACGGGTAATTGCATCAAAACATATATATTCATAAGTATGAAAACATTGTCTTGAGAGAAACAGAATTTCAAAACCGATATGGAATCAAGCAATTCTGTAGGTCATTCAGTTAATTCTCTATGATGCTCTTGTAGAAACTCACCTGATATACGGAACGATGAAGAATGTGGTGGAAGAAGATGAAGATGAGAAAAGATGAGGCGGTCCCATTGGAACTAACCTAACCAAGCTTGAAATTGTCCAGAAACGAATCATGAAAATTGATTTCAAAGAAGAAGGTACCTAACCGACAGTCAAGCTCTTTTGCAGAAACTAATTTGTTAACATACTTTGTGAGATCCCGCTACTCAGACTACATATAAATCGTATGGTCAATTCCAGTTGAACATGAATATCACACCAGACATGAAGAAACTTCTCATGTGTTATCGAAAATTGTGAAAATCGGAGTTTTACGGATCTCGGACAGAAACTATAAAGGGTGACAGGGTGAGAGGGTGTCTCACAGCCGACGGTACCATTACACGTGTGCGGAAAACGGGACAGGAACATTCTGAAAATTTGGCTACTTCAGTAAGCGCTCGTGATCTAAGGAATTGAAATATTTTCAGCAATGCAGTGTTGCCACTCATGCAACCTTGATATTTCTGATATATATTTGCATTATAAATTATTGCATTTTTGGATTCGTAATTACTTTCTGATACTTATCCCTAAGCCATACCCATAACTAACAGTTTTCTAATATACCTAACATATTTGTGCTACATTGTACAAGGTCACTGAAAACTCGTGATTTCACCGCTAGATACAACAATTGCAAAAAGTGATTTTTTTAATGGAATACCCTATTATCAAATAACCTGTAGGACAACCAAAATCTCTTTCGAATGATTGATCATGTTCCTTTACCTGAGTAGTAAGGTAATTTTAGAGATACTTTGCTCAATTTATGTGTACATCTATTATTATCAACACAACAAAATCAGATACCACAGTAATGAATAGTAAATTAGAGCTTTGTTTGGACGTCTAGGCGTTTTTTTGTCTTTTGACAACATGAAAGGAACCCCTGTAATGTTCGAGGAACATTTAGTTTGTCTACTTGGAGTCGCTCTTGTTGTGATGATAGACAAAATTTCCGTTGAGCAACGACTATGTAAATTTCTATAAAAAAAGGGGAGATCGCTATCCCTTCTACGATGATTCAGAGGGGTCAATGAATTCGTGACTGTACTATCACCACCTAGGCGAATAGTTCTCTTTTGAATAGACTCTAAGAGCTTCATAGTATGTTTGGGGGCTGAACAGTAGTCCACGTGTTCCTGGGGTATAAAGTACTTTATCGCACGGAACACGAAGCAAAGTTTTTGTGGAGCAATTCTCGCAATGGACTTGATCTTGACTTGACATGATCTTCCCTTGAGAGAACGCTATTGGTGGTGATACCCAGCGTGGATATCATCGAATTCATAGGAACAGTGGTACCTGACATCACCATATTGGGCATTGTGTGATCTGCTCTCCTGGTTGAGATACAAGCTTGAGTTTTTGTCGCATCGAACTCTAATCACAAAGCTATGGACTAGGCAGGAGGTCACATCCAACAGATCGTTGATGTGGAGCAAAAACAAAGTTGGTGCCGAGACAGATCCTTGTGGAACACCAGCACTGATAGTCTACGTATCAGATGAGACTTCTTCTACCACCACTACCAGGAGAGCTGATGGTAAAAGACATAGTTGGAGCGGCATATAACGGGGATGTTTCGCTAGGAGGTCTTGGTGCCATATTCGGTCAAATGCTTTGGAGATATCCGATGCTACAGGAAGAGACTCCCTATGTTTCTCGTTGTACACCGGCGACTTGAGTGTCACATAGGCCAGCAGATCTTCAGTGGATCTCTGGTGACGAATGACATATTGCCGGTCGTTTATGATTTTTGAGCTCTCTAGATATCGGATCAGCTCAATATTGATTGATGTTTCCATTACGTTAAAAGATTTCAGACAGTAGTGCAATCGGTATAAAGTTGTTAGGGAGGGGTTTCTCGCTTCTCTTTGCAATGGTTTATAGTATCTGATTTATTTTAGGTTGGAAATGCACAGTACATAACCAACTCTGTGAAAAATTCTCAAGAAATAAACATGCTTTCTTTCAATAAAGTAGGAAATGATAGTATTAAGTAGGTATACAAATTTTCCAAACCCTCTTCCATTAAACTTCACTGAAATTCAGTGTAGTCTGGGCGGAGTGTCATTGAAAAATACGACTTTCTGATTTTTTGAATCTAGTCCATTTCATATGATATTAGTGGGCAAGCTTTTCATTGATGTGTTGAGGAAACGTGATATTCTGACAATCCTCATCTGAATATCATGAGGAATCAATACTAGTGGGAATATTGATTAAAACATGTCTGAAAAATTATATGCATTTTCAAACAATAAGAGATAGGTGCATAAAACTCTGAAAGGAACTGGGCTCAAATTTGGTCTAGATTCCGAAAATACAACCATGTTCAATGTGTCTCAAATGACGAAACTAGGTACAATTTTGGGTAGAGCCGGCAACGTTGCAACTATATGTTTGATCCCAAAGTTTCAGAAAGTCATCTCGTCTAGTTTCCAAATGCGTGGAATAGGAGACTGAGTTCGACAAACCCGACAAACAGGGTGCACATTTTTCGAGCTTTACCAAGGGGACCTCAGTTATTGACCGAGTTACGAGGTCGGTCAAATCATAGCAAAATAGTGCATTTTCATGCTGAACAATTATTTGAAAGGAAATAGATGTAACATTTTTAGTTTTTGAATCATTGGAAGAAACAGAAACTTTTTATTTCATGTTATAATAAATTGGATCTCGACAAATGGACAGCCGCAAATGAATGAAATACATTCTTGTGGTTGTAACATACTGTATTTTGTTTTTATGTACCCGGTGAGATGAGAATATTCAGGATCGAAAAAAAAACCAGCACCAACTCAGTATCGGAATCAAAATGTTGGAAAAGGATTGAAAATTGATGAAGCTATTATAATTTTCTCTATCAGGTGTTCTTTTTTTGGACGAATGAATCATCATTGAATTTTTCCTTTGATATTCTACATCCTATCAACGATCTACAAAGAATGATCTTGATATAAAAAATTTATTGCCATGCGTTAGTCTGGCAAAAACTCGAGAATGGCTCGATTTGACTTTTTTTGGTTTATTAGTAACAGACGAAAAAATCGAAATTGTTGTTTTTGTTTGGGAACTGCTACTTCCGAAGCTCTCTATTTTGTGCTGCTTGACACCACTTTGAAAAGATGACATTCTATCGCTTGACAGCTGCGCAATGCATAACTGTTATTTATTCCGTGCGGTTGTGTGAATTCTATTACATTCAAAACCGTTTTTTTTGTAAAAGACATCTGGAGTGCCTCGAGGCTTTTTATTGTTATTTTCACTATACTTTGAAGATTTGGCAAGTATTGATATTATTGGAGCATTCTCCATTCTTGTACATGACACAACCATACTCTGGTGATCTCCACAACAATATTAGTCGTGACATCTTGAAAGTTATAGAATGGTGTAACGCGAATAATCTAATGTCCAACATCAGAGAAACGAATATCTTGTTTTCCAATATAATTAAAGGCGACATTGAAGTGAATATAGAATGTGCTGATACCAAGTATCGATTCAGTAAAATTTTTAGTCTCTAGAGGTTCAATTAGGGTGTCAACTTTCTGAATGGCAGTATAATCTACCAACTGAAATACAGCATATCAACTGTGATACTGAATTTCATAGAAGTCTCGAAGGAAATTTCACTCGAAAATGTACCTACCCTACACTACTGAATTATTTTCAAATTATGTTGACAATTTTTATATTTCTTTTTTTATTAATAATAATTATTATGTTCTATATTATTTTTCAACCTCAACTTTGTTTATACCATCTAACAATAACGTATATTTTGATTTGATTTGATCATCACATCACAAATCCTATGATAAGAAATGCTTATCAATTTTATGAACTATTGTGAAAATAATGAGCCACCGCGCAAATAGCTGTTGATATTGATCATTTCTATTTTATCGTGTATTAAAATAGGTTGACATCTGTTACTAAAACTACATGCACTACATACCCAATTCAGGAAAGAAACAACTCAAATTGAGAAACTTGAAAATCAGTTTCCTTTCAACTGAAATGAAAATATACGCCATCCGAAATCGTTTCACGCAGCAGGTGAACAATCTATTTATAGTGAGCACAACGTTTTATATTTATTGCTCAATGTGGGAACTGTTTGCAATACTTGGAGTGTAACACTGATAAAACTATCTGTTAAATGAAATGAACTCAATCGGTATCAATCTGCATAGTAATTTCAGAAATTTGAAGGATTGTTGAATATTTGGAGTGTATTTTGGTAGGTAGGTACGCGAATGTTATTATACTATGTAATATACTTTATTTCATACTGCATCATAGAACATACCTTTACGTACCTGATTTCAATCCGGAAAATAGACTTTTACAGGATTGGCGCACGTAATATTTCATTACGTGCTACTATCCCGTAATGAAATTTTACCGGATTGTAAATATTGAAAATTCAGTTATGCGTCAAAAGCATGAATACATTTATTAAAAATTCAACAGCAAAACAATACACAGAAATTACTTATTGTTAATATTAATATTAACCGTTGAATTTTCGTTTTCATGAATATAGATACCATGAGCTCCATTGGATGAATTATTTATTAGGGAGTTGCTACTTGCTGATACATTCCCATTTTTTTGTTGTAGCACTTCAACAAAGATTAATATTTTATTTTTCACTGTTCATTTTTTTTTTTTAGCAGTATGAAATGAAATGTTATACGTCACACGTCTGGTAAACTTTTACAGTATTTTTTTTACAGTAAAAGTGTACTTACCGGACGAGTAACGTAAATATCTATGAATTAATCTTGATGTGCCACAAAATTTAGAAAAAACAGGGTATATCTTCATGAGTTAATTGAAGTAGCATGATTCTGAAAATTCATATCACTAAAAATTGTAATTCATATGAAAATGGTGTATGTTCGGCATTTGTCACTTTTTCTAGAAAAACTCGAATAACTCAAAAAAGATTCATTTTAGCTATAGGCTATGATACATGAATCAGAATAATGAGAGGAATCCTATTTTTTGTAGAATAAAGAGTCTCCTATTGAGAATATCGAAGATAACGTCACTTCCGGAGCTCGGAAGCTCCACAATAAGGACAATATTTTATCCTTCACCGTCTTTACAGATTTTCAAACTCATGAGACTTTCAGATATCTGTCAAGGTCTGACTGACTGAGAGTGCGACGAACTTCAGATAATGATTCTGCATAAAAAAAATAATGATACTTAGTTATATAACTTTTGCCCGCAAATGCCCCGTTTTCCGATATACGAGGTGTTGAAATGGTTATTAAAAATTGACTATTTATGTATTGCTCTTGAACCGGTCGAGATATGCGAATAAAATTTGGGGTTTCAAGAGGTAGTTTTTGTGCATTGTTTGACTGCCAATTGATAATTTCATGTTCATTATTGGCGCGCATACGGGTATTGATGATACGGGCAATTTTTTTAATTTTCAATTATTTCAATTCAATTAATTTTAAAATCCTCGATCAATTTCTGACATCAAATGTCTCGTGCCTTTTTCAACGCGTATTTTCATTTCATTTCATTAATACATTATCAGGAACTATCTTATACAATAACAATGAACCACTAATTAATGAATAGGTGAAAGCTACAACAAATCATCTAGACGTGATACAAGATTCAACTTTTCGCCTCATTGATTGTCGTATTTGCGCAAATATTCCTTGGGTATTTCTTATTATCTCAGCCGGCTATAATTCGATTTGTCAGGTCTCGACGTGAGTAGAATGAACTACGGACTTATTTAAATCTCAAATGCAAGAATCTAGAGGATTTGAATCCGGCGATCGAGCAGGCCACATGCAGATATGAAAGATGTTTTATTTTCTTTTGCATAAAAACGGCGCCCCATGAGAAAAGGACCAAGAGATTCTCAGTAACAAATTGAACGAGGAAACCGAAATTGATTCTCAGTTTGAAATAACTCAACGGTGCACAATGTTTCTCAGTCATTGTTCCATTCGCTGTTTTTATAGATGGTCGTAGGAAAATTAATATTAGCGTCTTTCAGGATTTGAATGAAATCGATTATACAGGGTATTTCAAATTTAATCCAGACCATGATAATCTGGGGAACTACAGGAGATTTTGTGTTTGACAAAATGCCGTCGAAACATTCGCCGAGTGAGTCAGTCCAAAAGTAAATTTTCAATACCACAATTTCATTGTCGTTAGCTACCCTTTTCAGAGGGTATAAACAGTGGCTACGCGGTGATGCTTTTATATTTACCATTGGACAATATAGTGCGATATAGTTCCTTTAACAAAGAAAGACTGTCAAGAGAAGGTTTTCTGATGAAATCGAAATAATTTCCAATAATTTTATTAATTGAAAGCACAAATTTTGGAGTGAAACTAATATTACCTCAGTTGGTCTTGGCTCCAACAAAAATTCTTGTTGTATAAACAGAGCTTTCAAATCAACTGAAAGAAAACGAGATATGTTATTACAAATTTGGATAAGAACAGTACGTGAACACTTTAGATGGATTCTGAATTATTTGAAAACTTGACAAGTACTGCCATCTAATGTTCAGAAAACAATAAATTCCGATGTAGTCGAGGTCAAAATAGGCGATATTTGTCTTGAATAGTACTTGTGCTTCAAAGAAATCAAACTATGGCAAATAACATCATGTAATCCGAATAAAACTCTTTCTGAAAAAACAATACGGCAAACATTTCATGATGGTGGCCTGAAGATGAAACGATATATGGTAAATCTGAAAGTATTTCTGCGTAGCTGGTAAAAAGTGTCAATTTAAATATATATTTAGTTTTCGGCTCTCTTCAATCAACGTTAAAATAAATGATCATTGTTTAGTGTTTATCGGAAATCTTCGGAAGTATTTGGAGTATCCAATGCTCCATTTTGTCAAGTACTAAATTGCGCATTTTTGTCCTAAACCTGTAGTTTCTGAGATTACAATGGTAGGAGTCGGATTTGCAATTCCCTGTGATATTGTTAATACCTGTATTAACAATATTGAGATCGTAATAAGATTCCTAGTAATATCTTATTATACTAGGACAGATTAACTGTTCAATGATTGTGACTTCCTGTTGATGTATCATAATCACCTTATCATACTGGAGGGTTATCTCTATTATGATTTTTGAAAAAAAAACAGCCTCTTCGGTATCTAATAATAACTGACCCTAGAGAACTGATCGTATGCTAGTCCAAATTTGGTCGGAATCACATGAATAATAACTGAAATAATTGAGATAAGCCATGTAATGAATTAGTTTAATAAAATGTTATACACAAGGGGATATTCAGAAACAGTACAATGTGTCTCAGAAGGAAGTAACACTTCTGAATTTTTCAACATAATTTATGAATTTTTCATGTAAAACAACATCCTTGAATATTCGTATGTCATTTTGGAATATTAAATACACAGGATGTCCAAATAGTGCATCGGTCTTGGATAACTTTTGATGATTGAGATGATGAGATATCGAAATGCAGTTTTCACCATTCGGTAGATACCTCTAGTCGATATATTTCGAAATAATTTTGGTTTATGCATGGTGTTCACAGAGTGCTACAGCGAACCAAATTTTTTCAAATTGGAAACCCTGTATTTAATGGTATTTTCAAAGAGACCTTTTCGTGCTGATTACAATGACATATGGGTAATTTTTCTTAAATGTTACACCCTGTATATTTTACCAACTTATGGTACCTTAGAATCCAAGATAAAAAAGTTATAGCGTTTTGAACTTAGACTCAATGGAAATGTTTCTATTTCAAAATGACCAATGTCTCAAGTAGGTGAAATTTGAAAGTATATTATTTCTTGACTTAAAACTATTGTGTAATGCAACCATAACATGTACGATTTCACTTTTCATTGTATTACCAACACGACGGGGCTCCAGCACATTATGGTTGAGAATTTTCCTGGAAGGTGGTTAGGCCGTAATGGACCCATTCTTTGGCCTCCACGTTCACCGGACCTGAACCCTTCAGATTATCATTTATGAGGTCATTTGAAAGAGTTGGCTTATAAAACTGAGGTGAACACACTTGAAGAATTACTTCAACGAATAGAGTTGGCAGCAAATGAACTCAGAGGAAATCGCTTTCAAATTCTGAGAGCCACAAGCGCAATGAGTCGTCGAGAGAGATTATGTATTGATAACAATGGAAATTTATTCGAACAATTTTGTGGCCATTAATAAGATTTCGCATATTCATATCGAAGACATCAGGCAATAAGGGCGTTATTCATGTAAAATGTATTAACTAGTATTGCCATAGCCACTAGGATTTGATATTGCAACATTGTGCGTTATTCTTGAGATTTATTGATGTTGTTAAATCGATTTCACTCGAAAATGGTTCATCTAACAACATGGAACAAGAGTACCTTTTTTCTGTAATTCAGATATTCACAATCCGAGACCAAATCGTCGAAAAAATTGCATACAGAAAAATTAAAATGATATTTAGAGTAGCTCCACCCTGTTTTAAATACTCATAGATCTAATTTTGAAATCATCTTATCTCCACTGCATTAAGCATGGAAAGTTCAGTTCTTGTACCAAATTTCATCATTTTATCTCATGGCGTTTCGGAAATATTCAGGAAATACCATCTTCAGAAGCCCTCTTAAAGGTGGCTGTAGCTCCCTTAGGAGCCATTTTGAGACCAATGTTCATTCGAACTTTTCTATCTGTTTTCGGTCGTAGAAGTCGCTGGTGAAGTTTGGCAGGCTAATTATGGGACAATAAATATTTAAATCATGTACGTTATTCGGATTTACTTCATGTTTCTGGTAAGTTTCACTCACTGTCGACAGCTACGACGCAACCCAAAACACAGCAGTCAGTAACAGGACTACTCGAGCGGTGACCCGTTAGATGGTTTGATAGACAATACTTATGTCGATTTCATGAAAATAAATGTGTGCGCAGATAAAAAAGTGTTAGGTACACATCTTCGTGTTCATCAGTAAAATCGTAGAAATTATCCTACAGTTGACAACATTTGCAGAACTATCCTAAACGAAGAAATTACGCTTCAGTTTTGAAGAAGATAAACATCTGATGTATGCGTCAGAGTCATTGCGCTCAGAAACATTGGTTTCTCCGGAAGTTCAAATACAAATAAGTACCATAAATTATGTCAAAATGCTCTTTAATTTTATCGGTACTTTCACTAAGGCCAGAATGATCCATCATTATTTTTTCTCTTTCTTAGGTAACTCATCCTGTGTACCATGATTTCTGAATATATTAAAATATTCGCCATCTACGTAGACGATATCCTCATATTTTGGAATGATGAGAATTTAACAAAATAATTTGAAGATGCACTCGTGAAGATAATGAATATGCAAGATCTTGGTAATTGTTCTGGAATGTGTACGGTAAGACAGAAGCCATAAAACAATGGTCATATTGAAATTTTGTGAAACTATGTATGTATATTCTCTCAGGTACTTAAAATACATTTGTTGATAACAGAAAGACAAATCATCTGTACTTTTTTTTATTATTTATGTTCAAGTTGAAGTTGGGAGTGATATTTGACGTGTAACCCGGTACTGTCCAATTCAACTCATCCACTTCAGCTCATGAAAAGAACGATCTTATAAACCCTGACATATACGATGACAAATAGAGACGAAGTAGAGGGTTTCAAGATAATATTGACAATAACTCATATTTCAATATCTGATATCGATTTTCTCACACTATACCTACAGGAAATCGGGTTTTTAGTGAAAATTCAAGGTTGGTAATGCACCACCGGCAGCTTTTGGTCTGGTAATCGTTGATCATAAATTCCTGAGGTTTGTAGAGTAGTCTAGGGCGTCATTTGATCTATCATAGAATATTGAAGAACAATCACAAAAATCTCATGATGTGAGATTCTTGATACCTGTTAGTCCCTAAAATGAAGATTCCACCCCTTATAGACCTATATTGAGACACAAAAAATAGGAAAACAAAAATAAGTTTGATGAGTAGTACTGAATTTCTCAGTTTCTGTGGAACGATAATCATTTGAAAGTAAATTTAAATTATAAAATAATGACCAGGCACTCCGTCAAACCAAAATGGTGATGTCACCTTTTCTCACTTTTTCACAAGTTATTACGTAATAGTATTATATGTACAGGGTGATACAAAATTCGATGAAGATACTTCAATGAATATGACACTTTTTATAAGTAAACATGTTTCATAAAATGCACCCTTCCGAACTACAGTCACTGTGAGTTGCGTGAAAAAAAAAACACTATTTGAAATTACGGCCAATAACTTATAAAATCTTCTAAAAATTGGATTGTCCCGTTTTTTGAGACACTCTATTTATTCAATGGTTCGAAAATTACGTGAAACCACTTTTAGGTTGGTGGCAGAGGGAGCCGACACTTTTATTGGCCCAAATTTCATGATGAAAGAGAAAAACTCTGAATTAAAAAATCATGATCTTGTTGGCAAGGATATATCTAAAATTTCGGTTTTCGTTTTTCTTTTGTACAACTAAGAGTTCAGAAAATCGTAATCAACGAAAGAGGGGAGGGTATTTCATTTGGGCCAAAGAAAGTGTAGACCCCCTCCAACTTTCCCTATAGAAATCATGAAGAGGTTTTGGCAGGGTACGGCAATACGTCAATATTTCTGGAGAGCGGGGAGGTGGGATATCTAGTATTCGATCAAACTCAGTTTTTGTCTTCTTGAAAGGGGCGCCACTTAACGAAAAAGATAATAAATCAAACAGAATGGTAATGAACTGTTTTTTTTTTAAATTGCTGCGTAATATAAGGTCGGCAATGATGAGTGATGAAAAGTAGAACGTGTTTTGGCGCTTATCTACGTGCCTAAATTTTGAATCAGTCAGACTCTGTTGGATATTAGGGTTCTCGTATATTATATTTTATAAAGAAATCATCAGAATTGAGTGCACTCAAATGAAAGGATAATATCAAGAATAGAAATAAGTGAAACTTTCTCAACAAAATTGTGTACATAATTCAAAACAAGATTTGATGGTCACTTAATATGATGAATATGAATTATAGGGCAAAAACACAACTTTGGAGTGTTTATTTTGAATAACAATTGTTACTTCCAGACCGCTTTTGGGCTGGAAAATGCGCTGTGCAGAGAGTCTCTGGATGATTGTTCATAATGTGAAAATTTGATTATGCCTAGCTGGTATTCCAAGTGAGTCATGAACCAAGTTGTTTACTTAGACCTGTGTAAAACGATATCATCTTTTAGATGATGTTCTTCCATTTCAATTGAACAAAACCGACAGAAACAACTTGTGTAGAATACCAGTTGATATAAATTCTACTTATGCATTGTTGAGTTCAATAATCTATTGTGAAAGAACCATCTTTGATGTTTACTTAGGAACTTATGGATCATAATTTGACAAAAACATAAAGAAATCTATAAGGTACTATCATTTGTTGTAAAAAAAGTAATTTTTTATGTTAGTGGGTTCATAAAAATAAAAAATATAGTTCATCCTCCAGATCCTACAACATACGCTACGAGAGGCTGTAGAATGGTCGGAATCGAGCACCACAACCATTGCAAGACTGCTCTGGAACTAGTTAAATCGGATGGTTTTTTCCCACTCACTGTGAATATATATGTCCTAGAAGATTCGATTGTGATTTATTTCAATTCTTTCGAATGAATCTGAAACACAATGAACGAAATGTAAAAAAAAACAATTGTTTGTTCTTGATGAATACTATATTATCTAAAGAATTCAATAATAGCCATAAAGTAGAAAAATAGGGATTTTGTCCATGACATAAATAAAATTCACATACAACTCATCAAATAAAGAACATTGAAATTATAGTCTAAAATAAACGACCACATGCAAAACCAGCTACAGATGTGCTTTGCAATCGTTTTTATGTACTTTTTTTAGCTTGCATAATTTCAAGAACGTCCAACTCCGAGATGGTGTGAGTTGTAATCATACTCCATACTTTTACAAAGTTAAAGATAAATCTGTGCAATATTTATAGACTCTGTAACTATCAATAATATATCAGTGTAACGATAATAGATGATTATTGAGCACTTCCTTCACATGAAAAATGGAAAAAAAGGCTCAAAAGCAATCACCAATACGATGATAAATGCTTTGTTTCGAGATATAGGGCGTGGTAGTTGAACATGAGAATGAATACGTCCTGAAGTGCATCAGAATCGCTGATCACAAACTGAAAATATTTCAAAAAATTATTGAGTATCGAAAACCGTGAATACTCTGGTCATATTATTCGATGAACTTATCATCAGTACATAGATACATAGTAGATATTTAACAATATCGGAAAATATTAGTGTATTTTTATAGCAGTAGAAATCGCAAAATTTTATGTTAGAAGATCATCTATTTTTGAATAATAAAGGAGAAAAACTAAGAAATGTTTTTCAGAATTCGTGTTGTTGATCACAGACTAAGATGACATCACATAAAACATGAGTAATTACCAGACAACTTCATTTCTGTTTTCAACTTTGACGCCCTACTTCTCGAAAATTAAATATTTCCAGACATATACAGGGTATATTTTCATGAGTTGATGCGATCTATAAATAAAAAACTAGAAATAGCATGATTCGAAAACTTTGTAGAAACGATGGAAGAAACACTGAGAATCCAACTGAAATATTTTCGTTATTGTGAATATTATGCCTGAATTAATTATAATATATTATATTTCCATGAATATATTATGTATAACATTAATTATAACATAATTATTATTGTTCTTCTGGTTTCTCCGGAAATGAGGTCACCCTCTATTATAGAACATTTTTTATTTTTCTTATGATTCAGATTCAAATTCATGTATCCATACATAAAATAAACCCTTTTTTCAGTTATTTGAGTTTTCCTAGTAACTGCATGTCACAAAAAATTGTGATTCACATAAAAATGGCATATGTTCGATTCGTTATACATGAGTTTGAATTAGAATCATGAGAGGAAACAAAAATCGTATGAATACAGGATGACCTATTGAAAATAACAGCGATATCGTCACTTTCGAAGAAACCGGAAGCTTCACAATAATGAAAATATTCAAGTTGATTCGAAAACTTACAATGAACATATCACACAAACAACAGATGATAAAAAAAATTCCTAACACCGTTCAACCCCAGCAACCCCCAGGCCCCACCTACCCCAACTGAAAGAATTCAAATGGCAAACCCATACTTGTGATACATCATCGAAAAGCTTACAAAATATGATATCCAATGGTATAAATAATAATAATAATAAAGGGTTTGCTATCATTTTTTTTTCAGTTGGGGTAGGTGGGGCATAGGGGGTTGATGGTTTTGTGTCATTTTAGTTCCCCTTCCTATCCTAGAAACGATTTTAGGCATCATCTTCCATTTGTGACAAATGTCCCATCGTAGTTTTTAAATTGACACATCGTATATAGATCGCTTATATAGAACTCATGAAGATATATCCTGTATAAGTAGAAGAAATCACCGAAGAAGTGTTGAAATCAATTTTGAAACACCGTGTGTGAATATTGGAAGTCTTATCAGATCCTAAGCACCCATTAACATGTTCATTGATTCAATATGAAAATAGCCTTATTATATGAGAACATAATTGGGTCACAAAAATCCCAGAAGGATTTTATATTAGAGACTTTCCTTAATAGAATCAGACTTCTCAGTAAAGCTTTGTTTTCTCGTACGTGGGAGTACACAAACAAATTGTCCATTTATGGAAACAGTTTTACTGCCGTCTCATTTTTCATTCAGGAGACTAGAAAGAAAAGACAATGGCTTTAGTATTTTGCTTTGATCACCGAATTCTGTTTTTCACGATCTAAAACCACGTTGACAGTGTTTCTTCTATCGCATCATTCAGTGCATTAACTAACCAAACTTTATAGACCATCAACTCCTATGGAACATACTCGTTCGATATGTTAGTTCAGCCACCAATTGCTAGATGTCCGTTTGACACACCCTGGCACCGTAATATTGGTGTTCTGACTGAATTTCTCTCATTTTTAACATGCGCATTTACTGGTTGACGGATTCGAAGTGGAATCGTGTAACCACAGCTAAACTAAAATGGGTGCAAGATTTAAATCAATTTTGAACTGAGAAGCAATTGTTGTTCATGCAAAATTGGTTAAACAAATTATCAAATTAGTCGAAATTTATCCAGGATTGTGGCTAATGTCAGTCTCTGAATAAATGCTCAACTGGATTGAAATATTCATAACTGAGAAAAAAACAAATAGATAAATTATTAATACATGAAGTTATCCGAATTAGAAGCTATTTATAATTTAGCCATGACGGCTGTCCGGCAAGTTTATGATAGAGTTTCAAGCATGCGCCGTATGGCTTTCATGGAAGGAATTAATTTATTAATTGGCCAACTTTCTTGATTTTCAAAATGATTTTGATTCCTCAGTTTCCCGTATGGAAACTTCCACTCCATCACACGATTGTACCTTATTAGTTTTAGTGTTAAATTCATCTCAGTTCAAATTTATGCTTACATGAATCCACCGTCAGTGTTAGATTTATTTTAGTTGAAATTTATGATTTCATGTATCCATTTTTAGTGTTTGGATGTGTGTATTATGTGTTTTATCAGTCTTTCTGATTCATATTCATTTCGATTCGCTCACAATCCTGTGAAAGACAATGAAAGTCCATCATGGGGCTCGACAAGTGTGCAGTTAAAGTTACAATTCGGAGACTGTGGTTAATTGTGTAGTTGTGATTTTTGAGTATATATTTATTTTGTCTTCAAGTATACAGTACTAGGATGTGAGACAAACTCTCTTTCTCGAGTAGCTGAATTGTTTGAAAAATGAAAAGCTCTGGGCCACAATACACGTCAGGAAATCTATGACGAAAAGACAATGTGTCATCATTATTTTGACCAGCAGTTTGTCTTCTCTGGATCTGAGAGATTGCATCAAAATGCAATACCAACTCTCTTGATTTCTACTGAAGTAGAAGGTTGAAAATGCTTGATATAATATATTGTATGAGAGTTTATACATGATTTAGTGATATATCATTCAACAATCCAGAAAAAAATTAACATTTGATTGATTTCACTTGAATCTATGCAAGGTGTCCCTCCGGAATCTTAATCAATGAATATATGGAGAACTATGAGTAGGGCGAATTTGAAAATTTGATGGTAACATTTCCGGTTGCAACGGAAGTTTATATCAACTTGTTTATTTTCAATGGAACATCTTATACATTATTTCATTTCAAGATACTACGAACAATTGTAGGCAATTTTCATGTATAATGTCCTATACGTTATGTCTAGCCGTTTTCCGAATATTTTGAATTTCATATCAAAAATGACCTGAAATAACTATCAATTTTTCCTATATGAAATCTTCAATCATTCGATTGGTGCTGGTTTCTTCATAGAAGGAGATCTTCTTCAGTGTACTGTCTTGATATTTTGATAATGAATGAATACAGGGTGATCAGAGACTTAAGAAAAATCATCGAAAGTCAATTTTTTCGAAAATCAAAGTTTTCGAAATAATGGGCGAATTAACATCTCTCTGTTCCAGAAAATCCCGTACTTTTGAGATTGATTATTCTCAGTTGGCCATGGCGCCCGCGGCTATGTTAGAAACAATAATGTGTCACAGAAATGTCATTGGGAATATCCATGCCGATCGCTTGAATTACTCTAATGATTATTACTTGAATTTTTCAATTATTCATGGTGGATGTAATGGGGTTACATCAAGAACATGTGATACATTTGCTACTTATTCGATATCCGCAGAAACAGAAGCCTTCACAAGCCACTGTTGGACGAAAACAAATGATTTTTGTATACCTCTCAATATCGTTAATTCTGTTTGTTCTCTTTCTCATTTATTTACATTGTTGTATAAGATCGATTGCTTCGTATAATTCGTCCAACAGTATTTTGTAATGTCCTGTCTTCAATAAAATCGTAGTTCCAGTTATCGAAACATGTTCAGGAGAGCAGGGAAGAACAAAAGAAGATAGTTCACTTTTTACTGGTTTATTATAGAATAGTTATTAATTCTTTCAGAGTTCAGACCGGAATGTTTTCTGCAAACTACAATACCTTATTGCTAACCTACCTATTACTATAAACAATAAACTAACTATCGTAACACTTTCGGAAAGCTGTGTTGGACTGTTTCGAAATGGTACCTGATTTCAATGATATAATTAAACAATATATTATAAACATCCACTACAATTTCGTAGATATCGAATATCAAACCTATCACATATGTTCTTGAGATAGCCCTATTACATTGATCACATTGATAACAATGATTGTTCGCAATGACATTTCCATGACAGTTGATTGTTTCTAACACAACCGCGGGCGCCATGGCAAACTGCAAATAACTAAACTAGAGAATACGCGAGAGGTGTTGATTCGCCATTATTCCAATAGCTAAAAATTTTTGGCATAGACAATCTTACACAAAATTACTCTCATTTTTGATGCTGAATAATAAAAAATTATGAAAATAGGTTTCCATTTGAAAAAATTGACTATTAATAATTTTTTCAAAGTAATTTTCTATGTTAGTTTCTAAACACCCTGTATTTATTTACTATACGAATTTCAATACAGTACACTGAGATAGATCTCTTTCTATAGGGAAACCAGCCCCAATCGAATAATTGAAAGTTTCATATAGGAGAAATTGATAGTTACGTTCAGGCCTGCAAGCGTAATTTTTGACATAAAATTCAAAATATATCGAAAACGGTTGAACTTAGGTATAGAACATTATGCATGAAATTTGCTTCGAATCCTTTGAAGAATCTGAAAATGAAATGATATATAGGGTGTTCCATATAGGGGTATTCATAAGTAAGTTGATATAAACTTACGGTACAACCGGAAATCTTGCAACATATTTTAGCCGTATTGCCCCCATCTACATATATATACCACCAGATTTTCAAATTCGCCCTACTCTTAGTTCTCCATATAATTATCGATTCAGTTCCTGGAGAGACACCCTGTATAGGTAACATTCAAATCAATGAAATGCTTCATAGCATGTTTTATATGTTTTATAGCAGTTGCTCTTGAACGTAACTTTGTATCTTTCAATTAGTTTATAATCCAATTGAAAAAATGCAGTTTACTTTTACCCTTAATTAAGTATGTTGATATGATGGGCTCGTTTACTTGATATGACTCTGCTAGACGTTCCTGTGGGGGGTATTTTCAAACAGCAGTGTATGAAACTAGAGCCCTCAATTTCTCACAGAGATCTCACAACACGCCTGCATCACATTTACGGAGGATGATTATGAAATATTGTACGAGGGAACTGATGATGCGCTTTGAATCATGTACGAATAGCAATGGTAGATATTTTGAGCAGCTTTTATAGTGCATTCAGGTTATCAGTTTTTGCTTACACTTTTTTTTTATTTTTCAGAGTGTCATGTCTTGCGAGTTTGGTCGCACTTTCAGCAGGCGAGAGAACAATATAAATGGTCTCTCTTGAATGATTGCAGTTGGGGGTAGTATTTTTTTTTTAATTTTCACCTGAGCAGCAAATCTAGATATCGGGTGAACAGCGAGCTAATGACGCCATTCTTTCACCTATCTACATCGAATAATAATAATAAAGCGAATGTATTTGTTTTAATATCATTTGGGAGTACTCACATTGAATATTTTGAATTATCGAAAATTTGGTAGTGAATTCAGGGCCACATCAAAAAATACGGCGAGATCGTTTCACATGATGGCTGCGCCCTCGTCCCATTTTGGTGTGAGTGGGACCTCCGAACCGAAAAGTTATGTTATGAAAGGGAGGACTGAAAGTCTATTCCAGAAAAAGAGGGTCTCGCTCAAATTCCTAGAGAGATATTCTGGATGTGATGGTATTGGAGCAGCGGGGTTTTCTCGATTCCCAAGACCATCACTCTGTGCAGGTGAAATGCATGACTAGAGTATTGCGCCAGATCTGCTTTGCTTGAATTCGTGCTCAACTTCTGCTTAGCGCTTTCATTGATTCATTTCCACGATTCCGAAGATTCCGTCATGGTATGCTAAGATAAACCTTTCTGTTTCCCATTTAAGCCTAACCGTAAGCCCATTTTTTACTTTTGACAACATGAAAGGAAAACCTAAGATGTTCGAGAAACATCATCATTTCTACATCATCTACCACTTCACAAGGAACAGGAAGCTCAGTTTTTATGGAGCAGTTTTTGCATGATCGTCCCATGAGAGAGCGCTGTTGGTGGTGATACCGAGCATGGACATTCATGGGAACTTCATAGGAACAGTGACATCATCATATTAGGCATTCATATTGGGCATTATGTGATCTGCCTTCCTGGTGAACATAGAAGCTTGAGTTCTTGATGCTACAGCCAGAGACCCTCATGTTTATCGATTGACACTTGCCACTAATGTGTCGCGTAGGCGAGCAGGTCTCCTGTTGATTTCTGGTTACAGAAGTCGTATTGTTGGTTGTTCAAAATCTTGAACTCTCTAGATATCGGATGAGCATGCTGATCAATGCTTTGATTTTTTTCCGTTACTTCAGAGATTACGGATAGTGCAATCAGTGTATGGTTGTTAAGGAGCGTTTTCTTGTAATTTTTTGGAATCGGCTGGACTCTAGCTTCCAGTTCTTCTACGGTTTCGATACTGGCTTACAAGCTTATGGTCTCCTACTCGTCAGACTTCAGCTTGTCGATGTCGAGCTTGATGTCCTGAAGAAAAATGCACCAACTCTTGCTTCCTGATAACTTTGTGAACGCCATCTACTCCCATCATGCTCTACAGATATTCTAAACTCAGAAATCCACGACAATGACATTATGGTCATCATCGTTATCATCATTATCAATGTTGTGAGCATAGTCATTTTTTCCAAACCACAAAACCAATCTCGATCTGACTAATAGTATGAAAGTATTGAAAAATTCATATTCATTTAGTGAAAATACGAGATTAATACACCGTGAGTACCAAATTTGTTATAATTCTTTTGGTACACATCTTGAACAGTTCCAGAGCAAACCCAGATTTTCGGTAATTTTCCAAATTCCCAATTTTACTACTTTGCGGAAGAAGTAGTATACCTACACAAGTCATCAACAATTTGCACCAGGTGATACGTTAAAAGTATCACACCCCTTTTCTTATTCTTGAAGGTAAAGAGATAATAAGAAATCAATAGTTTCAGAGGACATTTTTTTCTCCCAGTATCTGAGAGATTATAAAGGGTTGATAGAACACCCTTTATATAATTCAACAATATCGAGTTTGAAGGTGTCATCTCGAAAGACTAGTTCGTTGCCAATGTAATCCAAAATCCAAAACCAAACATGTACTCTTGATATATTTAGATTATATGCATTGAAAGGAGACTATTCTCTCCCGAAAACCACCTCTAACGAGCATTGCCGTGCTTTTTCTCAGAAACCATTGTTCGCACAGGAAATTTTATTCTTACTAAAAATGTTCCTCATGAAATTTTCTTTAAAACAAAGTTATCACCACGAATGATCTAAGTTAGGGGTTGCCAGCGTAGATTAGTTATAACGTTGCTCTGACTTGTCAATTCAATGAATACAAACACTTTCGGATGTTCTGTCCTGGTATGCTTATAATTCCCATTTATGCCTAACCGTAAGCCCATTTTCTTTACCTTTTGACAACATGAAAGGAAAACTTTAGATATTGGATAACGGATATAAGAACATGGATATTGACGACTTCATGGGAACAGTGGCACCTGACATTATTATTTTGGGCATTGTGTGATCTGCCTTCTTGGTGAAGATACAAGCTTCAGTTCTTGTTGCATTGGCTCTAGAGGAGAAGGCGGTATGAAGTGTACTACCAGCCGCAAAACTATGGACTGGGCAGAAGGTCACGTCCAATACATCGTTGATGTGGAGTTTTTTACCAAGAAGGATTCTTGTGGCACACCAGCATCGATAAGCATTGTATCAGATTAGACTCTTATCTATCACCACTCAATAGAAAAAAAACATTGTTTTTTTTTCATCTGTGGACAACACGAAATGGAAACCTATAATGTTCGAGGAACATCATGTTAGCCATTGGTGGAATTTTGGGAGAGAAGGAAGGTGTTGGATTTTTTCTCGAAAGTTTGGAGGTTGAAGGCATCAGGAAACACTACTAGGCAAATGATTTCACAACTTTGCCGTCCTATTTATGAATGATGCTTGGTATAGCGATGTTCGACAGGTCTCGAGCGGCAAACCCTATGACGGAAGTTTCGCTAGGACGCCTTGGTGCCAAACTAGGTCGAATGCTTTGCAGATATCCAATGCTACAGCCAGGAGTTCTTCATGATGCTCGATTGACACTTGCCAATTATGTGTCACATAGACGAGCAGATATCCTGTTCACGGAAGCCGTATTGCTGGACGTTCACGATTCTTGAGCTCTCTAGATATCGGATGAGCTCAATGTTGATTGCTTTTTCCATTACTTCAGAGATCACAAATAGTAGTGCAACCGGTCTGTAGTTGCAAGGGGCGGGGGGGTTTCTTGAACTTTTTTGTGATTTGTTGGACTCTAGCTAGTTCGAAGGAAATACACCATGTTTTCTGTAGTCTGGCATATCTGGTCCCATAGCCTTCTTGGCAGTAAGGCCAAGCAGAATGTGCCTATTGTGCGTTGACGGAAGGCAATTTTGGGTAAATGGTTATGGATGGTAGCGATATTGGGAAGAACTTGGACATGTGGATCCAATGAAGAATTTTCTGCAAACATTTTAGCAAAAGTGTTGACATTTTCTTGTGATGTTGTAGCCACTGTGCTATCATCCTTTGCGAGGGAAGGAAATGAGCTGGAATTGAAATTTCTCACGATTGCTTTGTCAAAGGTCCGAAATGAACAGCAACCGTTTGGGTCTCCCATAAACTCTGATCTTATCTTGGTGTTATATGCCTCTTTAGACGCATCCATAGTTTGATTTCATGCATTTCTAGCTTCAGCATATTCATTCAGCTCTAGTTTCTGGACATAGGTCCAACGACGGTATGCTGCTTGTTCCAAAGCGACTACTCTAGAACAGGTGTTATTGAACCATGGTTTACCAGTGGTTCGTGATCTGGTGGGATGGGGTATATGAGTTTCCATTCCCAGCATGATAATCTCCGAAATCTCTCGAAATTCATCAGTTTGAATATTTGATTTTGAGAAACTTTTTGTGAACGTGGGTATGTACGTGGTTATTATTTTGCCTAATGATTTCTATGTGCATACTTCCTGATCCTGTTTGTGATATGCCAAGTTGTAATAATTCACGAATGTTCTCTCCTTTGATATTATTGGTATGTTTGGAGCCATATTCATATACTTTGTGATGAAATGAAGCGCTGTGCTGATTTTTTTCCAGTTTCTTGATATACTGATTGATGAATACAGAAATCATAATGAAATGATAACACTAACTAGCTCACATGAATAGTGAATATTGCTCTATAACTTCTCTTCGTGTAATTTTTTTACTCTCGGAGAGAATATTAATTTCACGGTCCATAATGGTAACTTGTGGCACTTGTGGCAAACACTGTTATAACGCAATTTTCATACATTACTAGGAGAAAGCTCAGGATATGGTAGTTCCATTGATAAAGTATTGACGAACTTTATATAAATTTCATCACGTTACTGAATGGTGGCCATATAAATCTCCGTTTTCTTATAGAAATTCTTCACCTCTATATATGTATCATATGAATTGGCCTTACTATGAGTTACGGAAAATGTTTATTTGGAAGGGTAGTACTTTTGAAGTAATTCAACATATTCATAGATTTTATTTAATATTTCGATGTAAATTTTCGCCACCGTTTGCTTTCAACAGATATCAAAAATGGCGTCGATAGCTTTGCCTCATGGGTACCTCATGGGTGGTGCGGAAACGGCAACAATGAAATAGGTTAAAATATAATGAAAACAGAAACAAAATGTTGCACAAAGAAACTGTCTATCTATATTTTATAGTATAATATCTTTCGCGTGTGTATTTTGAACGTTGAACCACTTAGGAGGACTCAATTTCGGAAGGCGTTCGGAAGGTGTTCGTTTCTACCCCTCTTCTCACTCGGTTATTGCACGAAATCTATCGAATAAAATAATCAAGAAAGTTTTTTTCGAAAAAAATTTTTAATATAATTTTGAATTTGAAATATTCTGTGCGACCGATGGTTTCTGAGAAACCTCCTGTTGTGTATTAGGGGTGGTTTTTGGTTCACCCTACGTTCACCCTAGTAACTTGAGAACTATTCTGATTTTTATACCTCATCATTCGTTGTGGTTGTGTATAATGTTCAAATGACAAAACATAATGATTTTATTCGGCTAATTTATGTCTAATATAAATGATCTGCTACGAATATAGCATATTTTCTTTTTCACGAGCGCAGTGGGTGCGATGGAGAAGCATGATATCAGGTGGCGAAATAACTTTATCTAAACTTCCCCTTATTTGTTCACTGTTCAGCTTACAGTTTATTATTCGCATTTATACAGTGTGACACAGACTCATGGAACAAACACTTTTCTCCTTTGTTTTCATAACTACATTCCTTAAATTTGGAACATCAGATGTGCTCACTAGAGGGTTTTTTTGGCATTTTTCAACGTCTGGATTTTCCGGAAATGACTTTACTCTTATTATACTCTTATTATATATTATTATATATATTATACTCTTGCTACAAGCTATCCAGAAAAACCGAAACCATCTCCAGATATGATTTGTCAATAAATCTGCATAACTTGATGGAAAAATCGAAATTTCAGGCAGTGTTCTATCATGGATATCTCCGAAACTATTGGTTTGGGTATAGAGAAGTGAATTAGAATTGGGCACATTTTTATGAGAGAATTGAATCATGAGAAGAAAAAATTGGGCTTTCATTTGAAAAATTGAGATTTCCAATGTTTCTCATCCACTCTCTGGACCCATGTCAGATGAAAATGCCGTATGGTCGATAGACTGCATTTGACATTTTTTTCTCGAATAACTCAAAAACGGTTCATTTTAGGTATGAGGTATTTTAGGAATTTAAGCCAGAATCACGAGAGGAATCCAAGATTCGTAACGACCTAAGTTTCACGAAAATGTTTGGTTCTTACTATTAAAAATAACAAAGATGACGTCACTTCCGAAAATAACAAAGATGACGTCACCGAAATCTTCTCGATAACGAAAATGTCTGAACACACAGTTTCTAATAAATTTTAGTATCATGCAACTCTCAGTTCTCTAAAAGAAAGTATTTCTTTTCTTTCGATATTTTTTTAGTGAACAAATGAAGACGATTACAATTATTAGGTGCAAAACTTCTATTCGCAGAAGCTGAGAAACTCGATGTTTAGAGTTGTGATGATACCTATTTCAATTAGGTATACCAATGATGCTGAGATGGGATTAGATGATTTCTTTCAAGGTATTTCAGTTCTAGAAAGCGCCAACAAATATAATATACAGGGTGTCCTTAAAAGGTCTTTACAAAAAGCTACCACATATTCTTCAGACCAAAACAATTCGATACAAGCAAACTTACCTCAGTAAAAAGTTGCTTAGTTTGGGCGCTAGACGGCTCTGAAGTTGAAATTTTCAAATCGATTTTGCTTCATAACTTTTGAACGGCTCATGAGATTTTTTTCAAATTTGGTACGTTGGCATAGACTCATCGGGCAATGAAACTCATATCATAATCATAATGAATATCATTCCATGGGCGTAGAACTTGATTTTTTCAGTAAATAAACATCTAAAACTCCTACGCCAATGGAAAAAAATTAGTTTCAATATGAAATCTAAATTATTCAACTCATTCACTACAAAAAAGGTACTCTTGACAAAAGTCGATTCCTCTCATGGTTTCGACAAAATTTTAATTTTAGTGATTTAGAGCATAATAAATAATAAAACGATTAACAGATATTTCATAAAAATTGTTCAAAATGTTCACCATTTTCACGTATACAAAGATTTATACGACGCAAAAAGTTGAGATGTACTTTTTGCATAGGTTATTTCTATTGAAAATAAGTAGCACTGTTTTTTTTTTCTGAAGACTATTATTATCTGCTCGAAAACAGTGATATTCACATTCTTGGTTTCCTTAGTTTCATCTGTGTTGATTTGTCGAGTTATATTGACGTTGATTGTTGATATCGGACTTTTCTGATTTACCATGGCCGTACAATACACCAATGAAGAATACACCGATATGTTATTGGTATTCGGATATTGTCAAGGAAATGGTCGAGAGTGTGAGGGTGTATTCGGCAAGGTTTCCAAATCGTCGCGTACCAAGCCACCCAACCTTTGCTGCAGTTGAGAGACGTCTTCGGGAGACCGGTCATTTTGCTCCTAGAACTGGTGATTATGGAAGACAGCGTTATGTAAGGATTCCCGAAGTCGAAGTAGAAATTTTAGACCGTATTGAAGAAAATCCAGAATTGAGTACTAGACGGATAAGTAATGAACTAGAAGTTTCTAGGAATGCCGTTCATGAAGTACTAAGAGAACAATTATTATACCCATACCACAAGACGCCAGTTCAAGATTTATTAATCCATGATTCACAAAGTCGTCTGATGTTTTGTAGGTTCATTAATTTGCAAAGAGAAATGAATCTGAACTTTGGAAAGGATATTTTGTTCACTGATGAAGCCTGTTTCACGAGAAGAGGAATAACTAATTTTCATAATGAACACGTTTATGCAATTGAAAATCCTCATTCCATTAAAATAAACCATTTTCAACACGAATTCAAAATCAACGTTTGGGCTGGAATAATAGGAAATTTTATAATTGGTCCTGTCATACTTCCACAAAGATTAACACGAGACATGTATTTACAACATCTACGAAATACGTTGCCAAATTTGTTGGAAGATTTACCACTCCAACATCGGGTAGATATGTGGTTTATGCACGATGGAGCTCCACCACATTTTTCGGTGGATGTTAGGAATTTTTTAAACCAACAGTACCCAGACAGATGGATAGGTAGAGGTAATGATGCACCCGTGAATTGGCCACCACGTTCTCCAGACTTAACACCGATGGATTATTTTGTATGGGGTTATCTCAAGTCTACGGTTTACAAGACCCCTGTGAATACTGTAGAACAATTATGGCAACGTATCCAACAGGCGCCGAATAATCTTACAGGCGATGAAGAAGTTATGCAAAGAGTACATTTCAACTTTTTGCGTCGTATAAATCTTTGTATACGTGAAAATGGTGAACATTTTGAACAATTTTTATGAAATATCTGTTAATCGTTTTATTATTAATTATGCTCTAAATCACTAAAATTAAAATTTTGTCGAAACCATGAGAGGAATCGACTTTTGTCAAGAGTACCTTTTTTGTAGTGAATGAGTTGAATAATTTAGATTTCATATTGAAACTAATTTTTTTTCCATTGGCGTAGGAGTTTTAGATGTTTATTTACTGAAAAAATCAAGTTCTACGCCCATGGAATGATATTCATTATGATTATGATATGAGTTTCATTGCCCGATGAGTCTATGCCAACGTACCAAATTTG
The DNA here is from genome assembly GCA_963576655.1 of Gastrophysa polygoni. Lineage (NCBI taxonomy): Eukaryota > Metazoa > Arthropoda > Insecta > Coleoptera > Chrysomelidae > Gastrophysa > Gastrophysa polygoni. The sequence goes on along the minus strand of OY755084.1, from coordinate 34,343,757 downwards.
AAAAAAATCTCATGAGCCGTTCAAAAGTTATGAAGCAAAATCGATTTGAAAATTTCAACTTCAGAGCCGTCTAGCGCCCAAACTAAGCAACTTTTTACTGAGGTAAGTTTGCTTGTATCGAATTGTTTTGGTCTGAAGAATATGTGGTAGCTTTTTGTAAAAACCTTTTAAGGACACCCTGTATAATATATCTCTGAAATCTGGTATGGTAGTTTGGAATCACAAAAATTGAAAATATCATTCTATGTCAGAAATCTGAGGAACACATTGGAGGAAATATCCAATTTCTCGAGAACATTTTGTAATTTCAATGATACAGCCCTTCCAGCCATGGTATATGATTACAACTCACTCTGGATATCGTTTGGAACGTATGAATATTGAAACGACAATTGAGTACTGAACAAATACTAAATAGATTTGGAACTAAACAATTGGTGTAAAGATCTCGCATCCACCTTCGGATCGAAAAAATTGAATGAAATTGAAATAAGTTTCTGATTCACTCGAAGCACATTGAAAAGGTTAGGTTATCTTTATTCCACGCTGAATCGCTGTTTGTAGACATTCTGGACTTTAACACAGGTCAGAACAAGAAAGATATCGATCTCTAACTTCATAGTTAACCGGAAATTAACCCAAACTCATATATCAGGGGAAGACTCCATTAAATGAAGAAAAACCACGTGTAGAGCAATGAAACTCCCGATAGCAATTGGTGTCTCTCAAAGCTCACTATTAACCCTATTCATTTTAAACTTTACACCAATGAATTACCTCTTATCCTCCCGAATACATTTACTTGTCTATATGCAGATGATTCCATGTTATTATTCACAGGCAAATCTGAGGTACAAATTCAACAAAACATCAACACTACTTTTCAGACAGTAAGTGGTTATATGATAATTTCCTATATTCGACATTGAACTATTGAAACAAGTAATGGAAGTTTTCACAGCTGGCAGAATAAAAATACCCCGGCAATGGAAATGACTATTGGTGATCAAATTATCAACAGGTTTGCAAGTTTCACTTTTTATAGATATTAATCAGAATATATCTTCCAATATTCACTATGAAAATTTAGAGGCAGGTCCACCAAAATGATACCTCATGTAGGAAATCTCTCGAACAGCACCGCAAAAAGTTGGTGAAAATATATTCAAAAATGATGGTTTAACGGTATATCAGAAATCTGCAGATCATATGACGTTCTATCCAAAGAACTGAAATTAATCGACAGATTGCATTTATTCAAGTAATGAATTTACCTACTACCAATATGTAATGTCAAACATAATGACACTGATATAAGTTTCGTAATAAGATGCTTTATTAGTGCAATAAATGAGCTAAACTAGTGCTACTTCATTTATTTCAGTTTCTTAATCGAAAAAAAAAAACAGGATTATGCCTGGATTAAGAAGGTGCTAATGTTTGAATTGCTTCATTTCTATACTTTCATGGTCGGAACTTAATGCACCGAAATGAACGCGTCAAAGTTGACAGTTGGTAGAATAAGTGACTTCCGATAGCACAATAAGTTCACGATGGATATGTCCAACTCTTGCAGCACTCCCTTGCCTGCAGCGTTTTTGGTAGTAGGTAAAACATTTTAATATATTCGTATGAAATATATTGAACTATAACCAAAATCTAAAACTCAGGTTATAAAATCAGAAGAAATGTGTTAAGAAATGTTGTGATAAGTATAGCTCAATTATGTATAGGAATTCTGATAATCGGAAAGTCGACACGTTGAAAAACTAAAGATAACCTCATCGATGATTGAGAAAACAGATCTGTCAACATGGCTTCAAATCCCGAATGAAGAAAAACACTGAACACAATGAATGCACGTATAGTAATCGGCACGATAACTAATGCATGAAAAACCACAAGAAACGACACTTTTCAAAAGACTGAAATGCGAGTATTGTCTGAAAGCCATGAATTTGGGGGAAAATATCCCAACAATATTCAAAGGTTACCGTATTTTCGTAGACCAGTCAGTATAAATCATTGTTTTTATGAATATGGGACACTAATATATGGTGGTAAAGAATGAAGGGACAAATTGAAATAGTTTTAATTAGTATCGATATCTTCCTAATATTCAATGATTCACAATTTTTTAGATTATTCGTTCATCGCAACTTTGAAAAATAACATGCTTCTGTAACGTAATTCCAATACAACATAGGAAACTTCAGGCACTTCAAAGCAAATGCTTGCTATTTCGGTGATTTGTGGCGTGGACTCAATTTTATATAAGAAAAATCAATTTTTGGTTTGTGTTCATTCAGGAAATTTGATGTTTGCTGTCGAATATTTATATTTGATCAGTCATTATTCGAATATTCCCTGATTGTAGTAGAACTGAATGATTTTGAATGATCTAGAAATCTGAGTGTGTTACTATTGATAATGAGTTGTTGATTGGGATAGCTTTTTTGGGCTAGTTATTGTGAAATCAGTTTCACAAATGATTCAACTATGAACCCTGGTATTTCAGGTGAGTTGTTCTTCGTAGGTTATTACAGATAGACAAATAAGACAAATCTTCGAAATTGGAGTTGCGTGTAGAATTAGATGAAAGTTTGCTTGTGAGGAAAATTGTGTATTATTTCATACTTTAATTACTCATCAATAAACCATATCTGAGGAGTCTATTCAATGAAACCTCTTCATGATTCAGCAGTTTGAATAAATAAAAATGATGATAATTTTGAAATAAATTAATTCATATCAGAATATTTCTTGAATATTCTTTTTGATTTGAGTCGTGAGATATCGTATCATTCATTTTTCTAACGTGTATTTTGAGCACGACCGCAGCGTAGCGGAACAAAGGTGTCAATATCCGATGCACTCTCGAAATGACCAAATATTTGAATCAGAACTGAAATCAAATAGTACCTTATCGTGTAAATGAGTTGCTAACGTGTTCAAAGAACTGAGTTGTCACGGTGATGTTTTCAATAATTTCAAAGCCGCAGATTGTGAATCTATGTTTAATCGTTTATTTAAAGTAGCGAAGTGAATATGTGTGCACTAAAGGGCATTTCAGTTGTGATAGTAGAAGAACTAAATAATTAATTATTCACACTTCAATTATATCTCAAGTATCCTAATTGACAGCAAATGCAATTTGAATTTTAGGACTTCACAACGGGCTCTCTTGCAAGTTTCTCCTGAAAAATTATTCTCATGGTCTATTGAACAAATAAACTCTCATATGAAGAGATGATTCCACAATATTTGCCTATGACTATTATATGGTCACCTTTGAGTAGAGTTGTGTTATTTCCCACCGAATTTATAGTTTTCAGATCAGTACTGTGATGCGTTTCAGACTGTATAGACAAATAAGCGGCGTCTTTTTGTGGTTTTCATTTGCAGGTTATCTGGACGACTACATGAACTAGATACTCAGTTTGAGCTGGAAAACGGAGTTCACTTACCTGACTCGTCAACTGCCGGTTGCCCATGCCTCTCTTGCTGCCTCTGCCTCTCCCGGGTCCTCTTGGTTTCCTAGGCTTGATGCCCAACGTGTCGCACACCGATTGGCCGACGCAACTGCGTTTGGGCCTGCCCGATTCATGGACTGGCTGCGGCACAGCGGCGATTTCTTCTCGTGGCTTCGATTTGGCCGGTGGTTCTTCTTGCTCTTTGAACTCTTCGCGGACCTCTACGGGCACCTTGGAAAGAGACACGAAAATATGTAGCCGTGGTATTGATAATATTCCGTCAGAAATATTCAATATTTCATCTAATTTTATATATTAAGCTGTGAAATAATAAATGCAACAAATTTTCCAAATAGCCCATGAAGATCTGAATTGCATAAGTGAATGGACAGCAAGAAACAATATTCTCTCAAACCAAACTGAATGCAACTATATGATATTTAATGGTGGTGCAGAAAACAATAACTTCCAATTAAACGAAAAAATGAAATGAAGTTGAAAGTGCCAAATATCTGGGTTCAATCCTAGGCAATGAACTAACATTTGAAAAAGATCTCTGAATTATGCACAAAACTGAACAATCTATGTTATCACCTTCAGCACAGTGCCATGAGGTTCAAAAAAAAGTAAATTCCAAATTTACTATTCGAATGTGTATTCACATCGGATTTACTTAGCTGTTTTTTAGGAACAAGCACTACAACAAGATATCAATAGACCACAAATAGCTCAAAATATAATAGTTAAAACTTCATTCAATTTTCCATTGAGGAAAAACACAAAAATCTGTTCATTTTCCAGCTTTTCGTGGGATTTTCTCTCCTCGTTTCTAAACAATAGAGTAGAAGTTATTGAAAATTATTTCAATATATTTGTAGTAGGGACAAATTTCGTGATCTGCCCCAAAATGTCACTGCCTTTAGATACCTAAAAGTGAAATTCTCTTGCAAAAATCAAAAATTGGAGTCTCTGATATAGTTCAACTAGATAGTGTCAAAATTATTTATAAATTCAAAACTGAAACATAAGTCAACCTAACTCAGAATTGTGATATACATCATTACAACACAAGAACAAATCAAAACTTCCATATATTACCAAGTGCGACAAATGTTGAGTAAAAAGCACTCACTTAAGCTCTAAAATAGTTCAACGAAATTTGCGAACATACTAAAAACAGTGATTGACACCTTGACACTTCCAATAGAAAGATGAGTTATAGAGAACTTATTATATATAAAGGGGGATATCTTCCTCTTACCACAATAGTCACAAAAATTACTATAATAGTTATATAAGTTACATGATTCATTAAATGTGGATCTTGTTATCTCTGAGAGTACTTGAATGAATAAAAAGAGAACGCTGACTACGATAGCTCTGACGAATGAAATAAATAAACCCATATAGTCGATCCATTTTCTAAAGCAAACATACTTGTCAATACACCTCACTGAACAAGCCCATCACAACTTCACATCGGTCACGACGTGGTCAATTCAGTTATTATTATGATTTTGATCGCTCTTTATTGTCTAACGTATCCGAATTGGGAATTGTAATTTTCTTCATCTGATAAAGACTGATTAGTGGAAATGGAGGAAATTACTGCTTGAATTGTTGCCGGAAGAAAGTTCCTGCATTAGATATATTAGTCCACCTGTATGTACTATAGATGTATGTTTAGGGGCTGATTTCTGATCATTCATGCAATTTCTAATAATAAGTTATATTACACTAGTGATAGATCTGGAGTAATGGTGAATGAATATGAATGTGAACAATTCTTATTATATTCATATAGAAATTATATTTTTGGCGTTGGTTATAAATGGATTTATTTCAGAATCACTTCAGATAAGAATAGAAAGAAGATGTGGTGTGATGCTCTATAGTTGGGAGTGTTTATAATCGTTTCATATTATCATTAATTTACTATATATCATCTCACAGTCTTGCGCAAAGCCCAAGACCACGTCAGTGACATCGAAAATCACGCGGTGATATGTTTTGGTATCAATTAACGTTTCGCACATGGAAATAATAATCGCAATCGCCACCCCATTGTGAACAAACAGTATTTTTATGATGTATAGTGAACCAAAAAAAAAACTTTTACGGACATTATCTATCCAAGTGAGGAATTGCCGGCCAAGACATCAAGTAGGGACACCTAATGTCTTGGTCGAAATTGATATTTGAAATTCATAGACACATTCCATTTATCCTAACACAAAACATTATTGTTATCATGATTAGGTGATTTCAAAGTGAAAATTTTTTTTCACTACTACTAACATACTTTATTATATTTATGAGTTTATCAAAAACTGTTTTTTTCAAAAAAATGGTTTCAGAATAATTTCAATTCAAATAACTAGGTATCTAATAAATCCAGTATTTTACATTGATACAAGTTTGGCCATGGCCATTTCAAGGCCATGTTCATACTGTTTTTGTCTTCTAATAGAAATATTAATAATTCGATAATTATCTTGAGTCATTTCAAATAAATTGAAATAAATGTTCATTTCATGACTTTTTTCTTGGGTTTGAAATAATAATTGAATTTTTTTGGGAATTATAAGTGAGCTGAACCTGAATGATTTGTTCATTTCATCTATATCAATTCATCTCCGAATGTTTCACCTAAAGATTTTCAAGAAAAAATTCAATAGAATTCAATTCAGTACTTCTATGACCGAGAGATCTGAATGAACAGTTCGATATACCGCCTACTCTTTTCGCCCTAATAGAGATAGCTAGATCTTTTCGAACAACAATTTTATGCATTGGAGATAGGGATGGCGGGTCTATTTCTTTTATTCGTCTGAACAGGAAACCTATAATGTTCGAGGAACATCGTGTTAGCCAGCGGTGGAATTTTGGGAGAGAAGGAATTTTTCTTGGAAGTTTGGAGGTTGTAAGAAGGCCCACCCAAAAGAATCGGCAATTATAGACCAGTCAGTATAGTAAGCATCTTCTCAAACATTAATGGAGCAGTATTTAATGACAGAATTCTGGAATTCTTAAAGGAATATGGTGGTACAGACTCATATCAATTAGGCTTCCAGAAGCAAAGCAATACCCAAAGTGCCACAACGGGTTCCATCGATTGCATTTCAAAAAATATTGACACAAAAGTATACGTGATTTCAGAGAATAGGTTTAACAGGAAATATCCACAAATTGATATAATATAACTCGAGAAATCATATGCAATACGTAAAACGAAGTATGTTAAGCTATATCATGATCTGAGTGATGACATTGAATGCTTTAACATCGATGTCTTTAAAACGCGACTCATATCTTTTTCATTACAGAAAGTATGCATTGTTGATGAAGAGTTTCTCCATCAATTCTAATTTTATTAAAATGTTTCATATTTCTTTATTTTACAATTTTTATACTCTTTCATTCATCAGATTGTTAATGAAAATTGAATCATTAATTCATTGTGTTGATACCCAATGTCCACTTAGTGTGGAAAAGCTCTATAACTCCATTGCAATCAGAGAGAAAAACGAAATATATTTGGGAATGTAATACAATATCGAAGGGTCTACAATTTGAAATTATTTTGATACCTACAGGATGTTTTTTGAAGGCGCGGCTACACGGTTTATATTTTTCAACACCCTGTATTTCTTCACATATTCTGATTTGTTGTTTCTTTGTCTACACAACCGAGACTCATATTTGCAATCCTTCAGCAGCGTTATCCAGTTATTTGGATTTATTTTGAAACATCAAAATACACAGATGTTGTAGAATCGTGGAAATACACCAAATCGAAATCCATCTCCTCAATTTGAACTGACTATTGCATCGACAGTTCAGTGATTTAGCCTGTCGGCTAAAGCTCTGAACTTTCGATGATTCAACATGCGGGCTGCTCTCATACATTGCAGTAGTGCACCGAACGTTTATTATACGATTATAATCGTAAAGAAGAAGTGAATGATACATTAGGCAACTTTTATGACTCATCTACCTACCCTAGAGTCATATTTCATTCTTCTACACAAATCATGGATGATGTAATTTCTAAATCCAAAGATTATCTGAAATGGACAATTCAGGAATAGGTATTTTGTTCATGAGAAAAAAAGAACCTAAGCAATATGCAGTACACGAAATAGAATTACAACATTTTTCATATTGAGTTTCAATAGCTACTCATGAACAAAATGTTCAAAGTATCATTTCATTTTATAATTGTTTTAAAAAAATAAGTATGTATGAGCTTGTTGAAATGTTTCAATTACTAAGTCAGTACACATATATAGGGGTATATCAACAATATTGTGAAAAATTCTTGGTAAAAAATTAGAAAATAGTTTTTGTAAACTTTTTTGTACCGATACCTCCATGGGTGTACAAATTCTATTGATTTATGATATGATACTGATATAACGTTTCATGACAGAATAACGTTGTGTCTCCAAGGAATTGAACAAAATTTTGAACATTTGAAATCAACATCTGTGTATTATAATTTTTCGAAATGAATTCAATCAACTTGACAACGCCGCTGAACAATTGCAAACATGAGACATGGTTGTCTAGACAATGGAAGGACAAATCAGAATATGTGAAAAAATACAGGGTGTTCCATTTGAAAAATCATGATCCGTGTAGCCTCGCCGTCAAAGAACATCTTGTAGTTATCAAAACAATTTTGTTTGATAGACCCTTTGATATTGTATTACATCCTCAAAAAGATATTTTCTCTCTCTCATTGTTATGGAGCTGAAGAGTTTTTCCACACAGTATATGAATTGTGTAATAATCTACTTTGTATAATTTTGACTCTTCGATGTTTGACCTATGATTGATCAAGCTAGTATTTTTTTCTTAGTGTGATTGTAAATTTATTCAATAAATATTTTTTAATATTTTCGAGGATTTTCTCTTCTTGTTTTTGAAATAAAAATAGAAATTATAATTATTATCTCAATGTATTTGTAGCAACAACAAATTTATGATCTGCTCCAAAATGTCACTCTGCTTGAAATTTAACCTTCAGATACCTAAAAGAGAAATTATCTATTTGTCAGTGACATATCTGTCCTGTATATTGAAATAATCATCATAATTTTCATTTTTATTTCTGGAATCGAGAAGAGAAAATTCCAAAAATCTGTAAAAATGTTTGACTGTTTTACCTTTCTAGGTCTTCCCCGTTTCTTTGGACTCGAAATAGATGTTATCGACGAATTACCAGACAGAACAGAATCCGATCTGCCGGGAGTTCCTTTCGAACTGTCAGGATTGATACTCAACAGAGAAACATCTGAAGCCGAATCCTCTTTGAAATCATCGAGGATAATCACACTGCTGTCTTGGGATCTGGAATCTTCACTTATAACTATAGGAGAATTCAGTTTGGATTCGATAATTTGAATCTCTTCCATGTTATCGCTATCTTTTAGTCGTGTGCGAGAAGCGGATCTTCGAGATCGAGCAGAGTTGTCGTCTTTTTTGACTCGCTTCGTTTCCGAGTGGTATTCGTGTTTGTGCTGACTCTCTGCGTCTTTGACTTTAGATCTGAGATCGGCTCCTGAAACACAAACTTTGATGAATGTCAAATTTCAGAGTACAATAGCAATGTCTGTAAGTTCTTCGAGGAGGTGGTACATTCATTTTTCAGCTTTTCATGGGATTTTCTCTCCTCGTTTCTAAAAAATAGAGTAGAAGTTATTAAAAATTATTTCAATATATTTGTAGTAAGGACAGATTCGGGATCTGCCCCAAAATTTCACTGCGCTTGAAATTAAACCTTCAGATACCTAAAAGAGAAATTCTCTATTGGTCAGTGACACCTTGTTTTTGAGAAAATTTGAAAATACAAATATATTTAATAAGAATGAAACCTCTACTTATCTTGGTGGACGTTTCGGCAACGAATCTGCTCCCGGTTTTGACAGTGTCAAAACCGAAAACATTGAAAAATTTTGCGAAAAGAAAAATATTTCAATTGTGTTGAGAACGGGAGCAGATTCGTTCCCGAAACGTCCACCAAGATAAGTAGAGGTTTTATTCTTATTAAATATATTTGTATTTCCAAATTTTTTCAAAAACAAGGTGTCACTGACCAATAGAGAATTTCTCTTTTAGGTATCTAAAGGTTTAATTTCAAGCAAAGTGACATTTTGGGGCAGATCCCAAATCTGCCCTTACTATAAATATATTGAAATAATTTTTAATAACTTTTACTCTATTTTTTAGAAACGAGGAGAGAAAATCCCATGAAAAGCTGAAAAATGTAGAATAGCAATTTCAATAAAAAAACAAATATCAAGGAAAATTATTCATATCTTCTCAACATGTATGTCTATTTTCTCAAGGCTTCTCTAGGAAGAAGTTTGTTAAAAGTTTTTGTGGTTAGAAAAAACTTAGAATTCTGAATATTTGGACTAAGGACTGTTCAACATTCTCATTCATAAATTTAGTTACATTAAGCCATACTGCGGTAGCATAACATCTACTTCTAAATTACAGCAATGTGTATCGGAAACGGTAGGAGATACGTAGTCTGTTAAATGGGGAAAAAGTTGCGCATTCGGAGGCTCATACCGCCTTCGAAAATTTCCAAAATTGTTGTTAGTTTTTCAGTTATATCAAAGAAAGTGAATTTTTGGAATATCTATTGTATTTTTTTTCTCCGTTATTATTAGAGATACAGAAAAACTGAAAATACTTTTTCATAGCAACTTTTGATGACGTTGAACGAGGTGATACCGATTTTTCTATGCGACGTTTCGTATTCGTAGAACCATCATCAACTTTTGTTTTTTAAATACGGTCCTGATAATTATTTCACAGATTCTGAAAGCTTTTTTTATTCTGAATTCAACCATGTATTAAACAAGGTGGTTTGAATGTGTTTCGACCTATTTTTAGCCATCATCAGTGTTTTTTTTTAAATTCCAAAGGAAAAATGCCATCAGTTCCACTTATTTCTGATCATTTAGTGTCAAACATTGATGGACTAGTTATTCGTTTCTCGCTCGCACTTTCTCGAGCATCTCAGAGGCACAGCTAGATTTTCCAAGCTGTACATAGCATAATATCGTCGTATTCTTCATTGATCGATTTGATGAAATGAATTATTTCATGATTGCAATTGGAAAAACTATTGAAACAACGAAAATTCAATTTTTGCAGAATAGTGAGTGATTATGAAGAAATTATACTCCAGTTAAAAACATTGAGAAAAAATTGTATTCGTATTTTTCCGAAGGAGCCTGTCATAATTAGATTTTTCGAACTAATTATCCCTATAAGCCTATCAATTGGAACTAGTTGATGAGGTATTAGTGTGTTGACTAATTTTCCTCCAAAATAAGTGGAACTGATGACATTTTTCCTTTGTAATTTCGAAAAATATATTGATGATGGCTAAAAATAGTTCGAAACACATTCAAACCACCTTGTATAATACATGGTTGAATTCAGAATAAAATAAGCTTTCAGAATCTGTGAAAGAATTATCAGGGCCGTATTTAAAAAACAAAAGTTGATAATGGTTCTACGAATACGAAACGTCGCATAGAAAAATCGGTATCACCTCGTTCAACGTCATCAAAAGTTGCTATGAAAAAGTATATTCAGTTTTTCTGTATCTCTAATAATAACGGAGAAAAAAAATAAAATAGATATTCTAAACATTCACTTTCTTCGATATAACTGAAAAACTAAAAACAATTTTGGAAATTTTCGAGGGCTGTTGGTATGAGCCTCTGAATGCGCAACTTTTTCCCCATTTAACAGACTACGTATCTCCTACCGTTTCCGAGATCCCCATGCTGTGCAACCTTATCTTGGACACACTGTATGTATATATATATATATATATATATATATATATATATATATATGTGTGTGTGTGTGTGTGTGTGTGTGTGTGTGTGTGTGTGTGTGTGTGTGTGTGTGTGTGTGTGTGTGTGTGTTCCAAAGCTCGATGTAAAGGTCAACGGAAGTGAGCGGGGAGCTCATTTTGAGTCCTTTGAACCAAACATACCTGAGAACTAGGTCTCACCATTTTCAAGTTAATTATTATTTCCAATAGAGTGTATCTGTTGATACACGAAAAAGCAAGAATGTCAAGTATACGCCAAAGACAATGCATAAACCACTAATATCGTTATGAGTAATCTAACTCCTGGAAGAACTTTGTGCCTTCAATGATATTTTCTCAAAAACGTGAACATACGGTTAAATTTTCCAATACTTACATTATGCAGTGAACAATTTAGTATTATTTGTACCGGTAATTTCTTTTTCTAACTAATTTACGAAAAAAAAATTAGCCTCATTTTCCGCCACATATTAATTTTTCTCGCCAATTTCTCAACCCTACAAAAAAATTTTGATGCGTCCATGTTGTTCCTTGCGAAGAATCCTACCCCCATGCAAAAATGATTCCCTTGATCTTCCAACTTATTATATTAGCTATTTTTTCGTACACGTGACCCCTTCGAAAAAAAAATTGACACGTATTTGGGCTAGGCGACGTCGAGTTCTACAAAAAAGGTCTCCTTCTCTTTTTTCGTAACTCTCTTTGTTAGAAAGCCATTAACGTTACTGTCAAAGACTATCAAATTATGATCGTGAATTATGGATACCACAATGCTCGAGGAAACACATGAATTGTGAATATTCAATACAGTCGTGGATAAAAATAATTAATCAAGGTGTCATGTTCCATTGGCTTGTTATCAGGGTGAATATGTGAGAAAGAGAGATTTTTAAAAAACACGAGATTTTCGAATAAGTTAAAAAGAGTGAAGAATTTGTACTGAGGTATGTTTTGCTTGATGGAATCCAGATATGCTCTCCTCTATCCTCCCTTAGACTTTGCATTGAACTTTGGAACACCCATATTCACTTTGTTACTTTTTTGATATTACATCTCTAACAATACACGTGAAATTGCAGTGCTGCTGTGTTGATGAACAAGTTCATTGTACTGTTGTTTCATTGTCGAATTTCTAATTTTGATATTTATCTGTCACAGCATAATGAAAAAAATTCTTAAATTTTTCGTTGTGTCTAAATGTCTATTGTATATATGTATCTATGATATGAAATACCAGTTAATGGATATTTTGGTATCAATTTCGAACTTGTGCGAATTCATTGCAGTTTTGTCAAGTCATCCTTATTGGTCTCTCAGAAAATCGAGTTCAGTTGTGCCAAATAGTTCGGAAGATTAGTCACCCGTTTAATTAGATTTTTGGGATAGAGATGTGATTTGAGTTATTTATGAAAACATCTCTACAAAGGTGGTCTGAATTGGAAATGCGATGTGTACATGCCTATCGTTTATGAATAAATAATTATTTCTCTCTTGTTCATTCTGAGGAACTGATAATTAAATTATAATAAATGAAACATTGAAACATTTAAGGTTCACAATACCTTCTGTTTGCAATAGTTCTTTGTGTCTTGATCTAGTAGATATTATTGACTCAGTTTCAATTTTCTGCTTCTTGCTTTTCTCTGGCACTGCTTGGTCCTCATGAAACCTTTTGGACCCTTCCTCTACTTGCTGCACTATGTGAGGGTGTCCACCTTCCTTTGAAAACTTCACTGTGATTTTAGCTAGTTTCTCAGATTTTTCGTCCTCTACTGAGTGATCGCGTTTTTTTGCCTCTTTTATAGGGGACGGGAGGTTTCCTTTGTTGATCTTCAAAACTATCCGTTCCTTGACCATGTCTTCTTCTTCATTGGTCTGAGATTCCTGAAATTTATTTTACATTCAATGCAAGGAAATCAAACTTCATAAAATGCTCACTTTCAAATGGATAACTTCTACCGAACCTTCCTCAACCACAAATACAACAAAAAAAACAATTACCTTGCTCTACAGGGTAACTCACGGTCGATGGTACGTTAGACGTTTATGGAGAACGCAACGCAGGATTTTTCATAAGAACTTCGTTTGAATAATCGATATTCGCGTTTATTCTGGGAGATTTTTTGAAACACTGTCAATAACAATTACTGAATTACTCATTAATGTCACCGAACTGTCATGAGTTTGATATTTCCATGGCTATCTAAAATTAACTTTTTCATAAAATTATATTTTTCACAAAAAGCGGCTTTATTAAGAAAACTTGATGATTTAGGTATAGGGACATGCTATGTCATCTTGTAGCATTTTTATTCGTCTTTCAATTTATTGAGTAGAAAACAGTGGGTACCATTTGAAAAAATGAACTTTTCACCACTTGTATGAACAACGGATATAATAATAATTTCAGGACACCCTGTATGATATGGAGGCGACTTCTCGGTGTAAATTGAATACATCAAGCCTGTCCAGACCACCACTGAAATATCAACTCTTTATGATTCGAGTGCCCTGATTTACATAAGTTCAATTAGGGATATGTTTTGGATCATATTTAACACAAATTATTTTTTATCTTGAAAGCCGATAGAGGTATAGGGATTTATTAACAAAAGATTATTGTAATAAAAAGGCAATTCTGAAAATTTGTTAATTTACGGGGTGTTCCATTTAAAAAAATGAAGTTGCGGGGACTTTTTGATAGAAAAGGTAACGTCGCAATTTCAAAAATATTTTAGATCGATAGAACAGGTGATAAAATGTAAGATGCGAAATTTTCAGAAAAATCCTGCGTTGCATAAACGTATAACGTACCATCGACCGAGAGTTACCCTGTATAGTTCATTGAATTTATCAGAATAGGAAAAATAAAGAGATTGTGAGGATTGTAACAATTTACAAAATGTACCTATTTGAACAATCGGCGGAGAAATTACATGTTCTGAAAACGAAGCAAGTACTCTAAGAGATAACAAGATCTATATTGATATATAATAATAATAATAATAATAATAATTATGTCCTAATTAGCCTTCATTGCCTTATTATTATTATTATAAGTTGAAAATTTTCTAGATCGCTTATGCTTTGGCTTTCTCATGTTTTCTATTGTTCTTCCTTTCTCTACAAACTAAGGGGTGATAGGTGAAAACCGAGCTCATCATTGAACTTAGCACATTACAGTAGACACAAATACCCCAAGAACATATCAGAAAGACACAAAGAATTTCAACGTCAAAAACAGTGTTATTTGTAGTGTTGTTAGGTATCATAAACCTCTCGCTACAAGAATTTTTCGAAGGACAAAAAAGAAAATTTAATGAAAAGAACAAATTACCTCTTGGGGTTTGACGATGGGCTTTATGGTTATCTTCGGGCTAGATTTGTCTCTGTCTTCAATCTCATCATCCTGTTTCTTGATCGGCTTGATATTTAATCTCGGAATGACTTCTATATCAGGCTTTGGAATTGGCTTGATGGTAATTCTCGGACTCTGTTCAGCTCGATGGTCTGCATCATCAGGCTTCAAAATAGGTTTGATAGAAACTTTCTTCTTCGACACTTCCTCAGATTTTAGACCTATTTTGATCTTGAGGGGACTCAACAGTTCTTTAGTTTCTGGTTTGATCACTGGTTTAATGGTGATTCTAGGACTCAAAGACCTTTGGCTAGAAGTGGTAGGTGAATAGCTCTGCTTAGAACTCCTAGTGAACATTTTGGGACTGTGTTGTGATTCTGCCTGTTGCATCTTCGATTTGATGATTAACTTAGGTATAGGTTCTTCTTGGTCTGTCAGGTGATAATCCTGATTTTCCGAGTCAACTACCTTCAAAACCGAGTGTAATTTATCCGATTGTTTTGTAATAGTCATTTTCAAGCTACCTTTCACAATGTCCGATTCTAAATTGCTAGTAGTACTGACTTCATCATCAGGGACTCGTATAGGCTTGATGCTGATTTTTGGACTATATGTTTTTTCTCCATCTGGTACATCAACATTTATACTGAGCTGTTCCAGCTTATTCTCAACTTTTTTGTGTCTTCTTGGTCGTTCATTCGATTTCAGTTTCGCCTCTTTTTCTTTGGATGGTTGAACTGCTGGTTGAAGTTCCGAGTTGATACTAGAAGAATCAATTGAAGTCTCTTGTTCAGGCACTTTGGGTTGTGATAGTTGTGCACAGTTCAATTCATCAAGATTCAATTGTTCTGAAGGAACTTCTTTTGAACAAACTATTTCTACACATTCTGCAGCAACTTTTTCTTCAACTATCAATGAAGTATTACATTCTGAAATTTCTGCTGATGAAACCCTATCTGCAATTACTACATTTTTCCTTAGCCCATCAGTGACTCTTATAGGAGTTCTTGAATTTGAATTGGTAGAATGAGATTCATCCCTGAGCTTTGCTCCAATTCCAGAAGTATCTACATCTGTCAAGATATTTTTTGCTGAAAATTCAACTTCACACACAGTTACCAAAGTTTTTGACTCCTGATAATCAGAATACTGGAGAGGTTTATCAACATTTTCAGAATCAGGAATTTTCTGCATATCATGGAGCAACGTTTCAACGTTTGATACAGAGGATTGACATATATTCTCCGCAATTTTGATATCGGTCCCAGCATTTATAGATGATCCATTAGTTTTTTCAGCAGTTTCGTGAGTTCGAGTTTGGTCCACAATAGGAAGATCTGGAACATCTGTTTCATTTTTTGCCACTCGACAATCACTTTTGGCATTCTGATCAGATTCATCGGGTTTTTCAGATAATGCCGTATCCTGCATAACATCAGTTTGCACTTGTTCTACAGGAGGAAGAGTAGACTCATCTGTTTCATAGTTTGACAGTGAAACTTGTGTATTCTGTACACAGCCAATATCACTCGAAAATCCTGAAGATGGATTATCATTAGAAGTTTCTGGCTTCACTGGAATGTCACATGGAGAAGTATCTCCTTCAACATTGAGTAAACACAGCTGAACACCCGACTGTTTTGACTCATTCACATCTACAGCATCTTTCATTATTGCTAGTTCTTGATCTACAGTT
This sequence comes from Gastrophysa polygoni, assembly GCA_963576655.1. Taxonomy (NCBI): domain Eukaryota; kingdom Metazoa; phylum Arthropoda; class Insecta; order Coleoptera; family Chrysomelidae; genus Gastrophysa; species Gastrophysa polygoni. Next base: position 34,327,363 of record OY755084.1, on the reverse strand, counting down.
TCGGGTACCATCAATGAGTCCTCTACATACGAATGACCTGAGCTATTGGTGATACTCTCTACTGCTCTTTGTAGAGCTTCCATTTCACTACGTTCTTTGTCACTGAGTAGTGATTCTGGCTCAGACTCTACCTGGAAATCAATCTTTTTCAGAGCTGCTACTGCTAAAACAGTTTCTAAGTTTGCTTGAACGTTGACAGTGCTACTAGGGAGTTCCTCAAATATCGGTCTTACCTCAAGGGCTTCATCAATTAATGACAACGGTACCTGATCTACCGTTGTTTCATCATAAATGTCAGTAGATAAAACTTCTGGAGATTCATTTTGTTCATCAAGGTCCAATGCTAATGTCGGGACTGATTCATCATCACTATCATCTTCAGAGAGTACTAAAGGAGCAAATTCTAAATCAGATATTATTTGCTGCTCTTTCTCACTCTCAATAATACTAGGTTCTTTGCTTTGAACTGATGTTGAGTCATCCATGGCAGTCTCGAAAGCAGGGGATGAAGGATCTGAAGATACACCAACAGATGTTGTGCCGGTAGCAACAGCATCAGTTTCTTCTGTGAGGTCGAGACATTCTTTTGGAACAGAGGAAATGTCTATAACAGGTTCTTTGACTGTATCAATTAGTGCCACTGATGGAGATCTTTCTGGATGAGCATCTGATTGCTTTTGTGATGTCAATGGAGGTTCTCCAACTTGTGAACTGTCCAATTTTAATGTCAGTTCGTTCACTAGTCCTTCTGATTCGGGTTGTATAATTTCTGCTTCCTTTGCAATAACATATTCTGGAGTTGCTGTTGTTTTTTCAATATCATCACTAGATTCTACCACTTCTGCTGAATCTGAAATTTTTAGTGGTGTCACTGATGAAGAGGTTTCTAAATGAAGCATATCAGGAGCTTCACTGATCTCAGGTAGAAGTTCAGTAGAGCTCATACATACTGGATCTTCTTCAGTAGAATCAATGGCTCCTAATTGGTTTTGTGAGGCTGATGATTGTTTATTCACTAGAGAAAATTCGACAGCTTCTGATTCGTTTATTGATTCTACTGCTTCTTTTGCAATAACATTATCTGAAGTTGTTGTTATTTTTCCAATATCCTGAGTACATACTACTGCTGCTGAATCTAAAATGTTTTCAGAGTCGTCAGTTCTTCTCAATATCACTTCAGTGAGTGTTTTTCTTTCAGTATCGTCAACTATTGCATTGAGTAAAGTTATATGGTCTTCGCCTTGTGTTTTTGATGAAATCAATTCAGATTTTTCCTCATTTACGTCAGATACAGATCCTTTCTCATTAGATTTTGGCACAAGAGCTACCTGTTCGTCAACTCGTGTAATTTCCTCCACTACCTCGTGACTATCAGAAGCTTTGCACTTCACTTGAATAAGATTTGGTTCTGTTTTGACAACAGACACATCTTCTTTTTCTTCCATCGACACTGTCTCTAGTTCCTCAGTCATATCCACTGCTACATCAATATCTGAAATATGTCCATGTCTTGGGAAGATTTTTTGGCTGATGAATTGATCTTCCTCAAGCTGTTTCTGTTTTTCAATATTATTCACAGAAGCAGAAAGTTCGTCTATTACAACAGAATCGTCTAAAACAATCTGTTTTTGTTCTTCGAAAACATTCTCCAATGCAGAAGTTTCCACTATTGCAACAGTTCTTTCTGATGTATTTTTCAAGTTTACTTCATTATTCTGTTTTTGGTCTTCAATAATATTTGTAGAAGCAGAATTTTCGTCAACAACAGATTTTTCTGAGGCAATTTTCAGGTTCATCTCCTCAATCTGTTCTTGTTGCTTAATGATATTTGCCATGGCAGAAATTTCAATTATTGCAACAGAGTCGTCTGACGTCCTTTCTAAGTTTACTTCCTCATTCTGACTTTGTTCTTCAATAGTATTTGCAGGAGTTTCGTCCATAACGACAGATTCGTCTGACGCACTTTTCAAGTTCACTTCCTCAATCTGTTTTTGTACTTCAATTATATTTGAAGAGGCAGAATTTTCACCTAGTAGAACAGATTTTGCTGATGCATTTTTCAGATTCTCCTCCTCACTCTGTTTTTGTTGTTTAATGACATTCGCCGAAGCAGATGTTTCAACTAATGCAACAGATTCTTCGTATGACGTACTTTTTAATTGTACTTCCTCGACCTGTTTTTGTTCTTCAATAATATTTGAAGGAGTTTCGTCCATTACGACAGATTCGTCTGATTCACTTTTCAATTTCAGTTCCTTAATCTGTTTCTGTTCTTCAATGATATTCGCATTAGCAGAAGTTCCAACTATTGCAAAAGATTCGTCCGACGCACATTTCGAGTTCATTTCCTCAACCATTTTTTGTTCTTCAATTATTTTAGCAGAAGCAGTTTCAACTATTGCAACATATTCGCCTGACGTATTTTTTAAATTCGCTTCCTCATTGTCTGATAACAGCTGTGGTAGATGAATATCTTTGTCATCAATGTCATATTTCCCCTTGTGCTCCTTCATAGCATCAGGAATGTCAACTAATTCGCTAGAATTATTCTTCTCCATTGGACAAACTTCTGTAGTCATTGAAATCACAGTTTTCTGATGGGATGAGTGGGAATCTTTTTGCATATATTCTAATTGTCGTGATACTGTTCTAGATGTATCGAGATCATCAATTGTTTCATCTGTATCTTTTTGTAATGAGGATTTTTCATCAATTGGTCCTACCGTAGATACAGATATATTTGACAATTCGTTTTCTCTAGTTTCACTTTTTTCTGGCTGATCTTCAGTATCAACAAGATCATCTGACCTTGCTTCCAAAATATATCTTTTTGTTTCTGGATGTATACCCTCGACAACAACAGTTTCTTCAGTATTTGGAGTATCAGGCATGCATTCAGATATTTCGTCAGTCATAACATCTTTCGATTTCGTGATACAATCGTTTGAAAAAGCGGAATCCTGAATATCTGATATATTCTCATCGGCAGGAATTGAACAATCAACAGTTTTTTTGATTCCTCCAGTAACAGTAGTAGGACTTTCATTTTCACACTTGTCTGCGTCACTTCTTGTGCTAAACTCAGGTTCTCCTGTTGAGATAGGAAGTTCTTCTTGACTAATTTTTGCCGTTGCATCGTCTCCAATATCCACTGGCAAGCTGTTTGAAGCTGAATTCTCCAGACATATAGAATTTGTTTCTATTGTATCTTCTACTACACTGGACTCAATCTTATGTTCAACTTCAGTTGTTGTTTCTGAGGTATATCCAGAAATACCAGGCATTTTGGTATCAACTATAGTATCCTCATGAATTTCAATAGCAGAGTTCCCTGGTGATGAAATATCATCACAAACGTGAGTTTTTTTTGTTTCAACAGGTTGCTCCTCTCCTTGATTCACAACAGAGCTGTTTTCAATTTGAGCTTCGATAACAGTATCATATGATGGCTCCTCACCAATCTCTGGTGTACCTGCTTCTATTGAAGTGGTTTTGGATTCTGTTGAGTCACTTCGAACTATCTCTTCTTTGGATTCATTCTGAGTGAACTGATCAGATGTTTTTCCAATCGTATGACCTCTACTTTGTTCATCAATTTTGTGTTTTTCAATATCTTCATTTTTTATAACCTCAAATAAGTTTTCTGTTGTGGAAGGGGATTTTTCTTCTTCAACTCGAGATAATATATCATCAACTGCTGCAGATTGTGTTTGCACAAAATCGTTATTTAAAATGGTGTTACAAGTTGCAATGGTGAGTTCAACATCTTGGACTCGGTCTTGCGTTTTTTCAACATTTGAAACTACCCCAGTCTCTTGAGAATTATCTGTACATTGCTCAATAACTTCTGTTAGTACACTATCCTGTTCTTTTGATTTCATTCCAACACTGGAAACCCTTTCATCTTCATCAATGTTTTCATTTGTTTTTGATTGCTGCTTATTTAGTTCCAGCTTCTCACTCTCTGTAGTTGCGTTATCAGTAAGTTTTTCAGGAATATTTTCAGATTCTGGATCTCCTTTGCAGTCAGCAACTCCTGCACCTACAGAAATGAAAAATGCAAATCGTTAAACTTAAGGCTATATTCATATTATTTGTGCTGCCAAATTATCAAATGATATCGAAATTCATTGACATGCATTCAATTTTTTTCATGTGGATCTAAAAATCTTAAATTCTGACAATCTACTCTAATATCTACGTCATTGCAACGACCCCTCTTATGTTTGCTCTTATTAACAAAATAAAACTAATAGAAATACTTCTAATGAATAGAAATAATTGTAGAAATAATTCTAATGGAAGCTTCCACAAAGACTTATTTGAGAGTATTTTATTTATTCAATTCCACAAAAGCACGCTGCCAATCAGATTATTACAATCTTATTCATTATGATGCAGCACCACAAAATGGACTATCGTGGATTCTCAATTCACTGATACATCATCCGATTCATAATAAATATATTCAAGGTATGTCTTTCAAAGACAGATAAACTATCCAATGATGGATAGGGAGTCGTACAACCCCTTAATAGGGAATGAACCATTATTTCAATATTCAAATCAACTGTCATGAGTTTATGGCATCTAAAAAGATGAATGAATGATGGAAATATTGATGAACAATTTGAGACAGTATCATTCTGATTTAGATTGTTCAGAATTTTATTAACACATTTACAGTGTACAGAGCGACAAGAGAAAAATAGAGTATGGTGTACCTCAGGGGACCGTATTAGGGCCTATCCTATTTAGTATTTATGTGAATGGCATGTTCTCGTTAAAGAGTCGAGGAGAAATATTGGGATTTGCTGACGATACAGCCATCTTTTATAAAGCGAATACTTGGCACGAGCTGAAAGTCATTATAGAATCAGATTTCCCTTTACTAAAGAACTGGCTAGAACACAAGTTACTTACTGTGAACTTGGAAAAAACATACTATATGCCATTCAGTTGCAATAGATCAAACACCCCACCTTTCAAAAGTCTAACAATAAACACCACAGGACAACAGCACAATATCCTGCCAGAGAAGAAAGTAAAATATTTAGGCGTTATAATAGATACAAATCTCAAATGGGATGCACACCTAAATTATATTTGCAACAAATTGATATCCATTATACACAAATTCAAGTATTTGAAAAATATTCTACCCTTTTACCAACTCAAAATCTTGTACCACGCTTTGGTGGAAAGCCACCTACGATATAGCATAATATGCTGGGGAGGCGCATTGAAAACACATCTTCGTACCTTAGAAAATCTGCAAAAAAGGTTTCTCAAAATTATCATGTCCAAAGAGTTCAGATGATACCCCTCTGACGCACTATTCCACGAAGCCAAAGTGTTTGACATACGCCAACTTTTTTATCTTCAAATAAATATAAAATATCATCAGAATAAACGTTTCAACCTACCCAATCATCCATACCCTACAAGGAAAAAATACTATCACGTAGTTCACAAATGCAGAAATCTATTGGTCAACGAAGTTATCAATATATAGCACCAAAATTGTACAATTCCGTCCCACAACACATACAAAAAATAAGTAACTCTCAGTCATTTAAAACAGCACTGAAACAATTCATCTCGAGTCAACCACGACGAAACATCTCAGATATGATATAAAAAAAATAATAAATGTGGTATTGGCTCACTATTCTCGTCACACTGTTATTATCATCCCTTTCCTTTTATTCCATTACTTATCTGTATCAATAACGTTAAGTTATTCTATTATCATGCGAAACAAGTGCTCCGACACTTATATTATACTCTTCTACGTACTTTGATTATTATTATATGTATACTATATTTCCTCAATAAATATCTTTATTATTATTATTATCATTTCCAAACGTGTTCGGCAGTTAGATGAAGCGGACATACTATAAATTGAATTCGTAAGAAAATTTATAACGATGGAGGTTTTTTTCTATATTTTGAAAACACGAAAGGTGATCCTATAGACAGTGGTGGAATGTTGGGAGAGTAGGAAGGTATTAGAATTTTTCTTGAAAGTTTCGAGGTCAGGTAAGGGTCAGGAAAAAATTCACTAGGCAAAGAATTCCATAACTTTGCCGTTTTATTGATGAATGATGTTCGGTAATTAGAAGGTCGGCATGTTTCGAGCTTGAATATGTATGTATTACCATTCTGAACTCGTCTAGTTTGTCTCATTTTCAAACTTATCTGGTTTTTCGAAGAGATGTCCATCCTCACCTCACCAGAAATTGCGATGATTTTCATATATCCAGAACAAACCGTAAAAGCACCATGTGCTCTCTATTTTTCAAAGGTTTCCAGGAGTTCAATCAACTACCTCATTCAATAAAAAACAGTACTACTCTTACTACTTTCAAAAAAAATATCAAACTCCTCATTAAAAATCAGTGAACTGCTAACATCATTTGTCCTGCTAATTTTGTATGTTATATATATGTTATTAGATGTATCTAGTTGAATGTATATACGTATATATTTTCATCCATAATTTCTCATGTCTACCATATCAGTCCCATATACCATGTCTGTCTCATAATCAAAATCTTCATATACAGGGTGTCCTTAAAAGGTCTTTACAAAAAGCTACCACATATTCTTCAGACCAAAACAATTCGATACAAGCAAACTTACCTCAGTGAAAAGTTGCTTAGTTTGGGCGCTAGACGGCTCTGAAGTTGAAATTTTCAAATCGATTTTGCTTCATAACTTTTGAACGGCTCATGAGATTTTTTTCAAATTTGGTACGTTGGCATAGACTCATCGGGCAATGAAACTCATATCATAATCATAATGAATATCATTCCATGGGCGTAGAACTTGATTTTTTCAGTAAATAAACATGTATTGTATAGGTGAAAATGGTGAACATTTTGAACAATTTTTATGAAATATCTGTTAATCGTTTTATTATTAATTATGCTCTAAATCACTAAAATTAAAATTTTGTCGAAACCATGAGAGGAATCGACTTTTGTCAAGAGTACCTTTTTTGTAGTGAATGAGTTGAATAATTTAGATTTCATATTGAAACTAATTTTTTTCCATGGCGTAGGAGTTTTAGATGTTTATTTACTGAAAAAATCAAGTTCTACGCCCATGGAATGATATTCATTATGATTATGATATGAGTTTCATTGCCCGATGAGTCTATGCCAACGTACCAAATTTGAAAAAAATCTCATGAGCCGTTCAAAAGTTGTGAAGCAAAATCGATTTGAAAATTTCAACTTCAGAGCCGTCTAGCGCCCAAACTAAGCAACTTTTTACTGAGGTAAGTTTGCTTGAATCGAATTGTTTTGGTCTGAAGAATATGTGGTAGCTTTTTGTAAAGACCTTTTAAGGACACCCTGTATATTTATTTACATATCATCTATTATTATTTGTCATTTTTAGTTTATATTCTCTTGTATTCAAATATTCTACCATTTTATTCATGTAATGTCTTATATATATCATACCTCAATTTATTTATTTTGATATTTATGCATATTATGTCTAAACATTATGTTTATTAGGATGCCTATCTATACATGGAATCGCTCATGACGGCATGATAGACGAGATTTCCGTTGAGCACCGAATGTGGAAATTATCTACAAAAGAAAGGAGAGATCGCCTACCTTTCTGTGATCTTTTAGAGAGGTCAATGGATTGGTGAGTATAGATCACCGACTACGCGAAAAGAATAGATTCTAGAAATTGAATAGAGTCTCATCTCAGTCTAGAGCTTCAGCGTATGTTTGGAGGCTGAACATGTGAATTTGCGCATTGAAGATCATGAGCAGTTGCTGTGATGTGGATACCTCTTCGTACGGAATAGGAAGCCAAGTTATTGTGAAGCAGTTTTCGCAATGGACCTCACATGATCGTCCTATGAGAGAGCGCTGTAGGAGGTGATACCGACCATGGGTATTGACGACTTCATGGGAACAGAGGAACCTGACATAATATTGGGCATTGTGTGATCTGCCTTCCTGGTGAAGATTCAAGCTTCGAGTGCCATGGGGAGGAAATGTTAGGCCAGAGTTGGCCGAATTCGCATCGCCTGTTGTCCTATAACATTGTCAAATCAGTTCAATAGATAGCCTTTTAGGGGCTTGGCCCTTCATGAGATCAATAGAGGGAAGCTGCTCAGATGAGCTACGTTTGACAATCATTGTTGATAATTGATTTGATGCAAAGTACCATTCATTTATATATTCAGGAAAGTCCCTGTAGGATGAAGATTCTGGCAGTTAGAATAAAAATGACATGAGTAAAAATAGTCAGTCAAACTTTGAAATATTCTTCAAAGAAACAGATAGTTTCTCTAAGAATAATGACGAACATTTTGGTCCTTCGAGCTAATCAGAAACGCAGCCTTGGAAATTGTTGGTGATAAGCTTTGTTCACCCTGTATATTCATCTATATGAATTATGTAACTATTGAGTTTGTAGCAATGAATTAGTTCTATTGTTTAATAATAACAAATATAGAATATTATTCTGGTAATTCTGGTATTCTGAAGAATTCTACTAATTATTAAAAGGTTATGGACCCAGAATACGTTATTCTATAAAGTCATTGTAGATAATTATTCACTCGGAGCAAGTTAGCCATGAAATTTTTGATGTATATAAGAATTGTCACTGTCACATCAAGAAATTTCCAGCTGTGGCTTTACCAGATGGAGATCATATTCAAAGCTGAAGGCTTGCTTGATTTGAAGAAGTAGTAGTATTCAATGAAAGTTCATGAGAACATTTCTGATATCGACGAAATAGCAGTTTTTGGCAGCATCAGCACGTACAGCGTCAGCAATCACAAATCCAATAATGTTGTGGCATGATCGTTTGGGTCATGTGGACTTCAACACACTGAAGGATATGGCAGATGCAGGACAACTACCAGGTTTGAAAATCACAAGACTGGATAATATCTTCTGTGAGTCATATCAGTATAGCAAACTAACACGAAAACTATTCAAGGAGAAATTGCAAAAGAATTTCATGAAAACTGGTGAATATATTCATTCCGATATGTGTGGAAAGATGCCTGTCACACTAGTTGGAAGATCTGACTACTCTTCGTCTTGTTGATAATTGCACGTCCTATCAAGTCATCTTTTTCATCCAAAAGTATTTAGAATTTGAAAAAATGTTGGTGAGTCCAACTGGCAATCAAATCAAAATTTTCAGGAGTAATAATGGGACAGAGTACAAAAACTACAAATCAAGAACCATTTCCAGAGAGAGAAGATATTATACATTAGTTCAGTTCTCCATATAATCCCGAACAGAACGGCAAGGCAGAAAAATTATCTGAAAACTTATGGACAGAAGCAATAAATACAACGGTGTATATTCTGAATCGTCGAACGCACAAAAACAGTGGAAGTAAAAAACCATAAAAAAATGGACGGCCAAACAGCTAGAGCAAGGCCATATAAGAAAATTTGGAGCAGAAGCGTACACTAATGTTCCAAAGCAGCTGAGAACAAAATTTTCTCTCAAATCAGGGAAAATGGTGTTTTTTGGATATGATGGCTTCGAACTACAGATTATTTGACCATGTAAGTAAGAATATTTCGATAGCTTGAAATGTTACTCCCAATGAGAATGTGGTACATTCTGGGAATAAAGGAGTCAATTATGTTCATTTTCCAGCTCTTTGTGGGATTTCCTCTCCTCGTTTCGAAAAAATAAAGTAAAAGTTATTAAAAATTATTTCAATACATTTGTAGTAAGGACAGATGAATTGAAATAATTTTAAATAACTTCTATTTTATTTTTCAGAAACGAGGAGAGAATATCCCACAAAAATCAAGAAAATGAATGTACCATCTTCTCGAAAAACTTACGAACAGAGTGAATCATGGAGTGAATAACCAGGAATGTATACCTCCAGAATATGCATCAGATATAGATTAAGTGGAGACAAGACGATTTATATTCATCACCTGAAGAAATCCATCATGTGGTGAGTGAAGATGCTGATAATCCATGTACATCATCCAGGCATCGGATACGAATTCGGAAAAATATCACTCTACCAACCAGGTATAAAGATGTCTATGAAATTGCCATGGCAGCTGTTATCGAAGATTCAAAAACGTATCAAGTAGCGATGTTTAGTGACGAACACAAGAATTGGAGAGAAGCTATGGAAGAAGAAATGAATTCGTTAAAGAAAAGTAGCGATATATAGTGACGAACACAAGAATTGGAGAGAAGCTATGGAAGAAGAAAAGAATTCGTTGAAAAAAAATGAAACCTGGACGTTGGTTCCATTACCTGAGGATCGTGATGAATCGCTTGCCCTATTTGAAGCAAGTCTTGTTGCTAAAGGATATTCACAAAATGCAGGAGTTGATTGCACTGAACTTACCAGTAGTTTGGTATGACTCTATTCGAATACTCTTTTCAATGGCAGCAAGAAGACATGGAGATCTAACAATTGGACTCATTATATGTGAATCAAACCAAGTCATTAACAAGTTTGTGAAGGAACTCAGTTCACGATTCGAAATAACCATCTGCTGTTCCAGACCACTTTGTGGGAATAGAAATAGAAATAATTCGAAGTCAGCGACAAACCTTCAGTAATCCTGCCAAAGTACCCTGGAATGCTGTGAAGAGGATTCTCAGATATATAAAAGGTAGTCACTGACTTTGCTCGGGATCTTGACACACGAAGATCTACAACTGGATATGTAACCATGTTACATGGGAGCCGCTCAACGTGAATTTCATATCAATAAAAATGTGTATCCAGATCTACGAACGAATCAGAGTATGTGGCAGCTTCAGATGCAGCTCAGGAAATCATCTGGCTGAGAAAATTTCTACAAGAGCTCGTGGTTAATATGGATGATCCAATTCCGTTGATAACCAAGGCGCGACTCGTTTGATGAAGAATGGAGATGAAGGAACGAATCATATTGTTGTGTATCACTTCATAAGGGACCATATTCGAAAAGGATCACTCCAGGTTGAATATATATCAACGCAAGACCAGCTGGCTGATGTTTTCACAAAGCCACTGACCACTGAGAGAGAAAATTCACGAAGATCAGAAGCCAGACAGTGAGGAAAGAGTGGGAATGTTGATGAAACCTGTATATTCATCTATATGAATTATGTAACTATAGAGTTTGTATCAAGGAATTAGGCCAGTTGTTTACTCATAACAAATATGGAAGATTACTCTGGTAGCCTCCAGAGTTATTCTGAAGAATTCTACTAATCATCAAATCCTACTAATTATTGAAAGGAATGCAGCCAAAAGAAAATGTATTCGAACATTTGGACATACCCCAAAGTTGCAGAACAAGAAATGCAGTGGACAAAAAAAGGAGAAGAATTGGACAGCATATCTCTACTGGAAGAATCCTTAGGTTTCACTCCAGGGAATCAACAAGGAAATATAGAAAATATTAAAAAATCCAGCGAGGATAATGTGAAAGTCAGCAGGTACCAGTTCACAAAAACCACTTTTTATCATCAAAGAAAGCTCTGCTATTGAAATACGAAGCAGCCAAAAAACTAGCGAAACAAGAAGATGGAAGATATTTGAGAGAAAAAAGTTAATTGAAATAGAATTAGCATTCGACTCGGTCCAGCGGGTTCACACGAAAGAAGCAAAACTATCGAATCATTCTCAGAAGCTATATCTAGTTTTGATTTTCCTGAAGAAAATCATAATCAAAAGGTATGTTCTGGGTTGGGAAAAAATGAAAAACCAACAGAAGGAACCCCGAATGAAGGCTTACATCAAAACTTACAGCAATCCAAGAAAGAAATGAAATATTATTTTCCATCTTTTTGTGGGATTTTCTTTCCTCGTTTCTCTACTCATCTTGGACCCCGGAATACCCGATTCACTTCTATTATACGACACAAACCTAAAGGAAATTAAAGATATTATTAACTCTATAAAAAATAAAGAAACTGCCGGAATTGACGAAATAACAATTCGAATGATTGAAAATATCCCAGACGGCATGCTGGAAATATTGGTGGAATAAATAAATGAATCCTTTTCTGAAGGTATATTCCCAGACATTCTAAAAACCTCGGTCATAATTCCCCTATATAAGGGAGGTCCCCAAGATGATCCCTCTCATTCCTTCTCTGGCAAAAATACTGGAAAAATTAGAAGAAATACGAATAACAAAATTTCTAAATAAACATAGCTTTCATTTTTCAGCTTTTCGTGGGATTTTCTCTCCTCGTTTCTAAAAAATAGAGTAGAAGAGGAGAGAAAATCCCACTAAAAGCTGAAAAATGAATGTACCACCTCCTCGAAGAACTTACAGACAGTATTCAAACATAGCTTGCTCACAAACAGTCAATTCGGTTTCCGCAGTAATAGAAACACGAATGACGCTATTTTCCAATACTATAAACCGAGTTGAATGATGGTGAGTTGGTGGCAGCAGTGTTCTGTGATTTGTCGAAGGCTTTTGACTGCGTGAATCACGGGATTCTGCTGCAGAAACTTCATCATTATGGAATCAGAGGAGTCGCCTCTGATTGGTGTAAATCTTACTTATCTGGGCGTCGCCAGCTAGTGAAGCAGATATAAACTCAGGAGTACCACAGGGATCGATACTCGGCCCTCTTCTTTTCTTTGATTTATATAAACGATTTGCCAGGAAACTTCACACTTTACGCCGATGATACCACAATATTATGGCACAATAAAGTCAGTACTGATCTGAATTTGTCAACTTGTGAGGACATTGAAATGATAAAAAAATGGTGCGACTCAAACCAACTATCTCTCAATGTGTCTTGAACATACGTCATAGGATTCAGGTGCGAAATCAATACGCTGCCGCTAGGGAATAATTTCATGTGAAGCAAAATTTCTCAGATTGCAAATTGACACTCAACTCAAGTTTGATAGTCAAATCACTCACCGAAAGAGCAAGTTAGCATCGGGTTGTTACGCTGTCCGCATAATTTCAAACGAATTAGGTACTTCCACGGCCAAGATGGTATATCACTCACTAATAGAGTCACACCTAAGATATGGCATTGCCTTCTGAGCAGTAAACAATAATCATTTGCAGTCTATTCTGATTTTACAAAAGCGTGCCATTAGATGTATGACTAAATCCAAATTCCGTGAGCCCTGTAAAGCCCTCTTTCGTAAACACAAAATTTTGAAAGTAGTCGATATCTTCATTCTTGAAACAATATGTATAGTCAAGAAACATATTAATAACTTTGACACAAATCCTTCCCACTATGCCACTCGCCAAAACAGCGTCATTAAGCTTCTACGTCCGGCAACAAATCTTATCAAAGATTCTTTGATTTACAATGGCTGCAAAATTAGGAAATTTAGTTTGCTTCATAACTTCCGTAAGAGAGTAAAACGTCTACTATTGGATCGCCCCTATTACAGTGTTACTGAGTTTTTTAACGACGAGCATTAGCAGACTTATTTATGTATAGGCTTATTTCTGAGTATTTCTCTCTCTCTCTCTCGAAAAAAAATTTCCTCGTTATTTCAGGGGAAGATGGGCTTGTCTACAGACTGAAAAATGTGTACACAATGAATGATTTGGACCTACCAGCACGAGGTATCAACATGAAGTCCTTCAAATCAAGATGGCCATACGTTAAACAAATACCACTAACAGAGTTAGATATCATGAGATCGCGACTGTTGAATGGTCTAGATCATTGGGATTTGATTGCAACTCGATAGTTGATGGAAGGATCAAAAATTGGCGCAGCAGAACTTGCAGAACTAGACTCGAATGGTATTATTGATAATAAATCAAAAAGATGAAGATGATGATTCGCAAGTATTAGATGATCAAGTGAAAAAATTCTGCTGTTTCGAAAGTTATGGAATAAGAAATAAATCTGAGAAATCGTGTACTGGAAATGAAGATGAACATGCTGAGGAACAAATATAGATATTAACAAAGAGATAAGGAAAAAGATGGGACAGAGGCTTACCGTGGAAATTTAATATCAAGCCACTTCAGACTCAAAACCGACTGCATTAGAGAGACTTGAATACATTGAAAATAAAATGGATAGAAACCCAGCGTTTGCTGAACAATATGAGAACAAGATACATGAGTAAGTATATGGAGACTCAAAAATATGTTGTATACCTCACTTTGGTGTTTTAAACGAATATGAACCTTAAAAGTTGCTATTTGTGTTCGACGCAGTTTCTAAAGTAAAGGACAAATGCCTCAATGATTTCCTTCTCAAGAGACCAGATTTATACAACTCTTTAGTAACTTTATTATTTATATTTGTTATATTTTATAAATGCCTATTCTCTGTGTATTTTTATTGATTGACTATTATTTCATTTTAAGATTTTAATAATAATAATAATAATAATAATAAAATGTCTTTATTTTAATTATCCTCGGCGAAGTCCAGTCAAAAACTGCTCTACTTAACCGAGTACCAGTTACATATAATATAATTCGTGAAAAGAAATATAGTTATTTAGATACATAAATGATAACAACCATAATATGAAATATATATATACATAAATGAATCAGAAGCTTTTATAACTAAATTAATCAAGTGTACGCAATAAGTGAGCATTCAAGTAGCCAAAAGATATTCCCTATAACATTTTTTGAAAGTATTGAGCGATTTATTTTTGATAGCTATTGGAATAGCGTTGAATACATTCACTGCAAAGTGAGAAAATGATCTCCTGAACGCAGCCGTTGAATGCCTGGGTATCACAAGAAGATGCCTGTTTCTGGTTTCCACATCATGAACAACAGACCGATATGTTAACTTTTTTCTAATGTATGGAGGACTTTCTTCCGATAAAACTTTATGAACGAGACATGCAAGGTGTAATTTTCTTCTGTTTTCCATATTAAGCCATCCTATTTCAGCTAATAACGGAGTTACGTGGTCTCTGATTCTCAATGCATAAACAAAGCGAATACAAGCATTTTGAATTCTTTGAATTCTAGCTGATGTTCGAACATCGAGACATGGTCCATAAATTATATCTCCGTAGTTTGAATGACTTAAAACTAATGATTCACACAACTGTTTTCTCAGATTTTTATTCAGAATTGTCCTACTACGGTACAAATTTCTCAAAGACATATAGCTTTTCTGGACTACTGTTTAATATGTGTTTTGAAACGTAGATCATCATCAATAAGTAGCCCCAGATTTTTTATTGTTCGACTAGGCTCAATACCCACACCATTAATCGCCACTTCATCCTTTATATGAACTTTATTACCGAAACAGATCATCTGTGATTTAGTAGGATTCAATTTCAGACCGTGTTTATTCGAGTAGTCGAATATTTCATTGAGGGTATCATTGATTTTTGAAATTACTATATTAGCATTGTCCTCCTTGAAGCTTGCATACACTTGGGTGTCATCTGCGAATTGATGTATAGAACAATTTACAGAGATATCTTTCAAGTCCATTGTATATAATAAAAAAAGGAGCGGGCCTAATATTGAGCCCTGAGGAACTCCTCGAGGTAACGGCATTGAGCTAGAGCTGGTTTCTCCTATGGTAACATATTGACATCGGTTGGATAGGTAGCTTTCAATTAATCTTATTGTTCCAGTGGAAAAACTGAAATAATGGAGTTTAGCCAATAATAGATTATGTCCCAGGGTATCAAAGGCTTTACTATAATCTAGCGTAACCAGTAACGTTGTGTTGCCTTCATCAGTTGCCCGAAATATATCATCTAATACCTTCGTCAACGCTGTTGTTGTACTGTGTCCAGACCGGAATCCAGATTGGCAATCGGAGAATAGTTCGTTCTTGGTAAGAAAATTTATCATTTGTTTAAATATCAATTTCTCAAATATCTTGGACAGCACTGGAAGCCTACTGATAGGTCGTAAATCAGACAGATGTTTTGGATTTGAAACTTTTGGAAACGGTAAAACAACAGCATTTCTCCAATTTATAGGAAAATATCGCTCAAGAAGGCAACAATTGAATATGTGAGCAATAAACGGCAGTAAATGAGGACAACACAACTTTATCATGAGAAGAGTTATTCCATCAGATCCTTCAGTGTTTGACTTGATACCACCAACAGCCTCCACCACTTCAATCTCGTCAAAGGGCTCAATTTTACATGGGTCTAGATTATCATTAGATTTGTTGGTATTATAAAATTGTACTAGATCATCATCTACTCTACACCCCAATGCATCAACAGAATCAATGAAATGGGAATTGATAGTTTCAGCATCATTTAAATTAGCTGGTAGTTGTATATCTGACTTCCTGGAATGGATAGACAGTCGTTCAAGAGCTTTCCAGGTCTCTTTTCGGTTTTTATTATTTTTGTGTACCTCATTCAAATAATTCCGTTTTTCTGATCTAATTGCAGCGGTGAAATCATTTCTGGCTCGCTTATAAACTTCCCAGTCCTCCAAATTTTTTGTTGATTTATATTTGGCGAGTAGTTTATTACGTTGTTTTTTCATTATCTTCAAATGATTAGTCAACCAAGGGGCCCTTGGTTTAGTTGTTCTCACCTTTCTAAGCGGAGCATGTCTATCAAAAATATGATTAATATTGTTACTTAGGATGTCAACTTTCGTGTCAATATCATCTGTATAGAAAATTTCTTGCCAATTCAACATCCGTAATTCCGTGTCGAACTCTAATTGATTAAAATTAGTGAAGTCTCTATAGGTTATATATTTTATATTATTTTGAGGAATTTTTATTTTGAGTTGGCAAAGTATTAGTTGGTGGTCCGTCACATGGTGCATATCAACATGCTGTGGTTCACCATCAACTAACTCAGCGTCACTCACTGCTATTATATCTATTAATGTATTACAATTTTTAGAAATTCGTGTTGGGGCTTTTATTATTTGGGTGAAATTGAATAATTCCAACAAATCTGTGAGCAACTCTGTTGCTGAAGTCACGTTTATCAAGTTCAAATTAAAATCCCCCACTAATATAATTTTATCAGTGTCAGGTAACATAGATGCAATCGAGTTTTCAAGAGAATTCATGGCATCCAATACATGACTGCTCGGAGGCCTGTAGATGGTACCAATCAAACACTTGATGTTCGCTATATTAATCATTACCCAAAGTTGTTCAATATTCACCTCAGTCCGGGAAAATTCCCCTACTATACTTGCCTGAATGGTTGATCTAATGTAAACACCAGTACCACCACCACGACGATTATCACCTCGATCAAGTCTGATAAAGTTATAGTTATCAATTTTCACCGCTTCATCAGGTATAATTGCATTCAACCACGTTTCAGTAATACCCAGAACATCCAGACTATGCTTCAATAAGACCATTCTCACACTCGCAATGCTAGGATATAATGATCGAATATTCACATGACCTATTTTTATATTGCCACGATCCATTTATTTTTGTTTGATTTCTTCAATTTGCCCAATATTATTTATTTTAATTAATTCTTCTCCCTCACCCCTTCTCGCATATACCCTCCCATTCCTAACCCAAACATATCTAAAGTTATGATTTCTTAATTCTCTTGCTTTCTGAAATAAAATCCTGGTCTCTTTGGGTAAGTCTTCATTGAAGTAGATAGTCCTTCTTTCACCTGGAATGGAGCATTCTTCAGTATCCAAATTCTTTTTCGATTTATGCAGATCAAGTGCTTTGCGACTCAACTCGACCCTTTTGAATTTTACAAGTACAGGTTTGTTGGGAAGTTTACTGGGCAGGACTTGCAGCCGATAATCTTCTTCCTGAATTTCGAACTTTAGCTTTTGAAAGGTTTTCTTTATATCCTCCTGTACATTGTCACCTTTCAACCCGACGACGACAATATTGCAGCTTTTCTGTTTCATCTCATCATGATTGACTTTTTGTTGCATATCTTGAAGTTTTTGTTCGAGATCGCTAATTCTTTTATTCAACACTAGTTGTTCTTTTTTAAGTCGCGAATTTTCACTAGCAATGTTTTTCAGAGTTTTTTGCAAATCATCCATAATATCACTGTTGAAAATCACAGACTTCTCTAGTTCAGCAAACTTCTTTGTTATAATTTGCAGTATTTCTCTATTAGAGGGGTCTGATTTTTTCAATATGAGCTTCTCCATTTCTCCTTCCTTGGTCTTCCTTCTCGATCTACCGGATGAAGGCGCTTCTTTTTCGGTTTCTGCTTCATCTGATTCTGAATCACTTCCTGATGTAGATTCCATGCATCCCTGGCAGACCCATTTACTCCGCGAATTTTTATCACTGTATTTTTCGTAATCTTTATCAGTTAACTTTGTACATTCCTTATGGAACCATAGCTTGCACTCACCATTGCATTGCAAGCTATTCTGGGTCTTCGTTACATTGCATCTGCACGATTTACATGTTATCTTCTTTTTTGACATTTTGAGTATTTTTGCAGAGGAATCATAGACCTGGCAACACGGCCAATCAAGTAGTGATGTTGCAGATGAAAAAGTTCAGAGCTAGGGAAGCAAAAAGTTACAGTTTTTTGTGTATAAAGAAATGTTGTTCCCACAAATAATTGTAATTCAGATGCACTTTTCAAACATACTATTGCACTAGATGTTGATGAAACTTGATTCACAGACTGTAGGCACTATATATTTTTATGTGTAGAAAAATCCCTATCCGATTATTTGTTTCAACAGTGTAAAAACTGATAAATGTAGGAGCTTTTTGACACAGGTCTACTCGGTGTAGACCACTCATTATTATATTCTATATATTATATTATTATAATCTGTATTACCTTTGTATTGTTTGTCCTATTGGCACTTAGTTTTATATTTGCTTTGTCCATAAGATGTATCAATCTTTGACAATAAAGTATATTTGATTTGATTTGATATGGAATTTGCGACTGAAGAATATTGCATTTTCTGCTGATATTCAAGTTATGTTTGGAATTCTTTGCCTAGTGAAGTCTTTCCTGATGCTTACCCTCCAAACTTTCAAGAGAAATTCCAACACCTTCCTACTTTCCCAAAATTCCACCGCTGGCTAACACGATGTTCCTCGAACATCATAGGTTTCCCTTTCGTGTTGTCCACAGATAAAAAAAAATGTTTCACCAAATCAAAATTCGTCCAGAAGATCCGAATGCACAAGCTTCTTATGGAGGGGAAGCGACACATCAGATCGAAATGAAGAAGCTAAGGTGTATGCTATGCAAGTTATGATTTTTGGATCAGTTTCATCGCCATATAGCGCTCATTATGTCAAGAATCGAAATGCTTTCGGAAGTATTCAAAAAATCATCTGCTGATGCTGCAAGTGCTATTGTGAAAAAACATTACATGGTCGATTATGGAGACTCAGTTGGAGACGCGATGCAAGCCATCAGATTAGTCCATGAAGTGATACATATCCACAGAAAAGGAGGATTCAACATACGAGGATGGATCAGCAATTCCAAGTATATAATCCTCATGTTAGGTTCAACATGGTCTCCAAAAGAGAAGAATTTGGCATTTCCTCTGAATTTCCATGAGGTCAATAATTTTTTTTTTGATCCAGGTTCTCACAAAATGTGATGTCAGTTTATGATCCTATTCTATGACTTCTAGGAATATTCGATAGTGAAAGAAAAATATTAATGCACGATATCTGGAAAAGTAGTGTGAAATGGGATGAGCTACTTCATGAAAATGAACGAAAAAAGTATGAAAAATGGTTGATTTGAAAAAATACAAAGCATCAAGATTCCATGACTATACATAAAAAGCTTTCATGACTTAACGATTGAATGATTCACCATGCTAGCCAGTCTGCCATCGCTGCTGTGAGTTAATTTGGTTGTGTACAACACAAGAGGAAAAGTGTTGTTTTGGTAACTTCTAAAACATAGGTAGCTACTATAGCAACAAAAGCTGTAAAGAAACGCAAGCAATTTGTTTCAAACCGAATTTTGGAAATACAGAAAAATACTAGTAGATCGGAGTGGCATTGGGTATCAAAGCAAGACTCAATATTGCTGATCTTGCTACTAGAGATGACAAAAAGTTGAATATTGTGGTTTGATCAAAGTTGGCGGAAGATCAGATTATGCTATAGTTTTGAATTAAACTGCAAAGCGACCAATTATCTTAGATCCAAAACGCCGGTCCACTCGATTACTAATGGAATTCTATCACATAAAGTACGATCATCAAGAAAGAGAGCTGATTATTAACAAATTGTGACAAAAATTTTGGATTTGGCAACTACGAAAAGCAGTCGATATCAGTATCAAGGAGCCAAACCGTCAGTACAAGAAATGGGAGAACAAGCAGAATTCCGACTGAAACGACCTAGTGGAGCATTCACCTATATAGGAATGGATTATTTTGAACCTTTCATAGCATAGGAACTTCGAGTGCTTCAAAAACACCAGAATCATTTGATGATGAAAAAAATGACATCATGAAGAAGTGGAGATATGCATAAAAATTGGCTATCCCTTGAATGTAGGAGATTTGAAAGTTATCTGTGATAACAGATGCCGAGAAACAATTGGCCTATGATAAAAATCATTGCTACTACCCCGGAACAGACAACAAGGTTTGAGTAGCTAGTGTAAAAACACAAACTGGCATTTACCGAAGACCAGCTACAAAATTCTATACTGACGTACTATATATCTATCTACATCTAAATACATGAAAATCAATTGCCGTGCAATAGTGTCGCAAAAACTCGAAAATGGCTCAACGAACTTGAATATTTTTTTTGTTCTCCTCGATACTGGGGTAGATAATACTGGTTTCGGAAAAAAGGAATGCATGAATAATTCAGAGAAACAGTTGAGAAAGTAAGTGAAAAATCGATGTTTACTAGTTTTGTGCGGGAATTGCCCAACTTCTTTCTAAAGACTCGTAGTTTCCGAGATACAGGGAATCAAAATTTTCCAAACAAAAAAACTGATATTTAACAATTTTCAAGATAACTGTTCTTTCGATCTTGAAATTTTGTCATATTCTTTGATATAGTTATGATACTCACACACACAATGAAAATATTGAACAAAGTATAATGATAAACAAAATAATTCACTGTTAGTTTTTATCCACTTGGTTCAAGAGCGTACAGAGTGGGCCAAATTTGATAGGATTTTGGATTTTCTCTGAAACTATTAGTGTTACACAAAAACTGACCTAATTTTCCTGGGCTCAATTCTCGTCGAAAAAAAAACGCAAACAGCGATTGTCTATCTTTCAAGCAAAATTATGCATGTCACGGTTTTTGAGATGTTAGCATGATTTTTGTTTCTTCAAATGGAACACCCTGTGATTCTTTTTTTTTTTCATCAGCAACACGAAAGGGAAACATATAATGTTTGAAGAACATCATGTTAGCCAGCGGTGGAATTTCGGGAGAGAAAGAAGGTGCCCTACAGGCACACTACTGTACCTAGCCTGACAAAAAATATTAAACTCAAGACAATCACAATTGAAAATTTCTCTATGAATAAATAAAATTGAAAGAAGGTTAACTCTTTCACTTTGGCTGCTCTAAATAAAATGTGTATTTTCAACTTCTCTCACAGGGTTTGACGACACTATCTATGTGTAGTAAAAAATTTGGCTGCTGATGAAATTTTGATCTAAGAGTATTCAGCATGTCTCACGACCTTAGACATATCTGGGCAACAGGACTTCAGATTATTCTGGATTATTCTTAAAATTTGGGTCCTTCAGTAATTGCTTGTGATGTAACGACTTGGAATATTTTCAGTAATGCAGGGTTGCCGCTTATATCAAAAAGTAGCATCAACTTTGATATTCCAAAAAAGACTCCCTGCATGTTTGGATTTGTTGTGAATTTCTGAATTTTTTCATCTTCTACTTCTCTATACCATAACCCATGATATTTGAGATGATCACTCATTTTCCATATTTTTTATACAAAATTATTACTGCAGTATCTGGATTTGTGAAACTTGAAATTTTGGGCATAGGATGAAAGAATCCTGTGTATTTGTTTTGTATAGTGGAGTTTGTTCTACATTTTACACAGCCGCTAAAAATTCTTCAATTGATTTAATTGATTTTACCACTAGATAAAAAAAGGTGATAAGTATATTTTTCAAACATTATCAAATGATCTGAGGGACGATCAAAATTCTTTTCAAATGATACATAATAATAGTGAGGCTCTTGAAATAAAACCTAATTTCTGGAAGAATCAGAATTTGGAAACATGATGAAACATGACAGAAAATTGCTCTACGCATACCTCAAGCAAAGAAGCAAAATATGCCAAAAATATGCTGAATTCCGATTCCTATAGAAACTTGCCTTCATCTCCAGAACCATATTATTTAGGTATAGAAATATGATATATCATCTAAGAGATCATGTGTTGATCCCCATTTCTGTATATAGTGTTGAAATCATGTATTCTATTGACCCTGTATTATGTAGAACTCTTCAGGACCTTGGTATGCTACGCCCAAAATTTCAAGTTTCCATGAATCCAGATACTGCACTAATAAACAATAAATTAGAGATACATTTCAACAAAGGATATGAAAAATGATTTGTGAAGTTGAAAACTATTAGAGATGGGTAAAGTATCAGAGATAAAGATTCAGGAATCAATTAAAAATCTCTCTGAGAAAGTATCTCATTTCAAGTATCAAAGTTGATGCTACTTTTTGTTGTGAGCAGCAACTCTGCTCTGCTGAAAATATTTCAAATCATTAGATCATGGGCGATTGAAGTAGCCAAATTTTCAGAATGATCAGATGTACCACTTTCTATATGTATTTAAGGTACCATTGACCATGAGACAGCCTGTGAAATATCACTTTTTTTTAATTTCTACAGATTTGATTATCTCCACACTAAGGTTTCAAAAACAAGAATCAGATAGAATCCAAAGTAAAAATACATGATTTTGATTTATGGAAATTGATATGTATGGAATTATTTATAACTCACCCTCATTCACTCCTTGTAGATTAACTTTAACACTACTCTGAGGAACTGCATCTTTGAAAGCTGTTGTTGCCTCACTGATCCTAATAGGCATTATAAATGAATCTGTAGGCTCTCCCAGTAAGCTCTCTAAATCATGTACAAGATCTTCCACATCTTCTGTGATTTTTTCTTGGCTTACATTGATGTCTAGTAAATCTCCATGATCCATTGATGACATTTTATCTACATCATCCATCATCTCACAAGAAGACTTTTCTACCACATCTGAGGATGTACTGCTGATAGGATCATCTGAAACTGAAAACACAATGATCTGCAAAGCCAAAAAACTCCTGAATTGACCTTACTAATTTTTATGGCTTTAGAAACGGTGTTAGCATCGGTAGACGATGTTGGTGTAGCATCACTGGTTTGTCTTTTTTCTTGTTCACTGGACATTGACATCATATTCTCCTCTGTGGAGGTTAGTTCTGACTCGTTTTCCGATTCAAGACTGCCCATCTTATATATCACATAAATTGTCACATCGATTTTCAGAAACAAAATTCCAAAGGCAGTTATCAAATGCTATAATATTCAAGTCCTTCGAAGTACGCCATCAGACTTTTTGTTTACTATTTCGTTTAGAAGTTTCAGAAAACAAATGTCACAGAAACATTCATTCGCGGAACAGGATGTGCAGCAATGTATTGCGCACTTAACTATTTCGAACAGAAAGAAAATGTATGTATAATAAATAATTGATTCATAATAATAATTAGTATTCTGTATACTTTGGTATATATATGAATATATATATATATATATATATATATATATATATATATATATATATAAAAGACAGGATTACACCAAAGAGTATAAATTATTCCATAATGATACTCTGGGATACTCTCAGCGAATCTATGCCCCAGTCGCATGACGTAGTATGAGACACTGAATGCCCGGGAACAATTCGGGAACCAATGAAGTGGTTTGACCTGGCTCTCGGTAGTACATGAGACCAATCAGAATCAACTTATCCTCTGTGACGTCATCGTGAGACTGTTTGATGAGGGATAGGTAGAAATATCCATAGCTCCTCAGAGCATTTAACCACCTTGTCAACTCTATAATACATCTTCCCTCTTCCTGATTACAGTTCGGCAGAAGCATCATGGAATGAGTTGTTTCCCATGCTATGCAATGTTGAAAAATTAAACGAAATCGCTTCACCTGGATGATGTAGGAGTTACTAGTTTTCCTGAAAGGAACACTATTACTATTAATCCAGGGTGGCAGATTTGAAAACAGTGAGAACTGCAGTTCTATGAACTTGCAATGAAACAAAATTGAAACAAATGGACTCCAGTCATATATGTATTAACTACAATAATGACCAAACGCCGTAAGAGCAATGTTAGAAAAGTGATGCTTCATTATATACGTCTTTCCTTGTCTGATTGGCAACGATGATCAATATTCGTAGTTAATACATATATGACTCCAGTGCATTCGGCGGAATTAAATTTTTGTTTATTTTATAAAAATCAATCCGAACGATATATATACAATAAACATCAATTGTAAACGTATTGCGAACAATTATTATATGTCGAATCATTTATATATCTAGACTCCATGGAATGTGAAACGCAAAATAGTTTTGACATAATGGCGCCATCTCCAGGAAAACTCGCCAATCCTACATCAGCTGGGGTCGAGATGGTTATAACCATGATACTATAGTATCATGGTTATAACCACCTCAGCTGAGGTGAAGCGAATTGGTTGAAACAGTTGAGTTGACACCATGTACTCACATACATTGTATCAGGAGTTGAAACAATAGCTCATCAGTTGATTCACTATTCATATCTGAGCATGGACAAGATATAATGAAAATTCCCTCAATTGAAATGATCAGCTGATCTCCAATACATCTGCATTCCATCACTCCAGGGTAGTTTCCGAGGGGGGATATGTTTCATGGAGGGGATATACATAAACCGTGAGGTACTACGTTTCGGGAACGATTCACTTTTGAGGCATATTTCATCGTGCTGAAGCCACAAATATTTTCTGTGCTGGGTGAGTTTTCTGCAGGGGTTGCAGCGGACTTTCGAGGGTGGATGTTTTATAGAATAGATACCATCATCACAGAATGGTCCCTTGTTTGCCGTCATTCTTGAATGAAATTATCAAATTCGAATTCATACAAAGATTATTCATATTTTCAGTGGTAGATTTTTATTAATATCAAATTCAGATCCTTATATCTCGTGTGAACTCTGAATTATTTATCATTTATATTTGATAAATTGTATATTCCGACGTCCATGAACGTGGTTCCTGGTCGACCCATGTCGGCGTCGGAAATTTTTGCTACCATTTTTATCAGCTATTTTCACACCAGTTACTTCGGTGGAGGCTTGTTGATAATCATAAAATCTTCGAAATACTAGTAATGTCTGTTAACAAAATATCAAAGGCAATAATCACCAGCACTTGTTTCAATAATTTAAGCAGAAGTTTATTGTGTAGTCCTTACCTTCAGTACTTTTCTGCCAAAACAACTAATAATCCTATTAATGTGGAAGTTCATTCAGATACTGGAGAAAAAATTCCAAAGAAAAAAACTGCAGTAATACCAAAGATAACTCTGATACAGGATAACCAATTGACAATCACCACTATTGAAGAAGCACAGAAAATAGCAAAGCGAAGAAATTTAAAACTCATTAAAATTGTAGATGTAGTTACAAAAACACAGAGACCTGTTTACAAATTGCTGACTGGTGCTGAATACTTTGATGAAGATCTTAAACAAAGAGAACATAAAAAACAAGAAAGGTTGAATAGCTTCAAAGGAGAAAAAGTTATAGTTATTGGCCAAAGTATATCTGAACATGATTTACAAACTCATTTGAAGAGAATAAGCAAGTGGATTGAAAAGTCATATGAAATAAAAGTTATTATCAATGGCAACAGCGCAAATATGGAAAAAGCTGTAAGTATTGAAGCTTTTCCAAATAGATATTTGAATAGAGAAATGAAGCCCAAATTTCTCACAACAAAAAGTTCCTGAATAACAACCTACATTCTTCTTCTTCTTTTCTGTGTGAATGGTCTTACCTACCTGTGCTATCTGGCCAACTACAGGAATAGAGCTAATTTTTTTATCATTACATTTCACAGGTTATTCTTCTTAGGGCCGGTTTATCAAGTTCCAGATTTATCTGCTAGTTATGTACCTGTCAGATATGAGTAACCTGCAGATATAGTTTGAGTTTGGTTTTTCCAATACTTTTTATCCAATAGTTCGTTAATTGACAGGTGAGGTATGTTGGCAACAGTGATAAATAAATATAATGGACTTGATTGGTTGATTGTTTCCACCCACCAATAGAAAGTCTGTTTAAAATGACAATGTTTTATAACGTTTATAACCTTTGAAAATATGAATTGCTGTTGTTTTGTTTGGTTCTGGGCCGGTTTATCGAGTTCCAGATCAATATACTTTTGAATAGAAGATGGATTTTGTGGAGGATTACATATTCGACAGTGGCTCTTACTGAGCCACTACTGCAACTGTTGAAACTTCCCTCGATCTGTTTCCAAGCCTCTTCTTTAGATTTCCAGGTTGTACTATCTGTTCTTTCATTTTCAATTATATTTTTATATTTATTTGCTAGTTTTATCAATAATGTTTTTTCCTTAGGAGTGAAATTGCTCCCTCTTTTCTTATTGTCCATATTGTGGAATCGGTAATAAGGATAACTACACCATAATACTACTAATATTAGAAATATTGAAAAACTACATCAAAACATTCAAAACGCAACAACACATTTAAGTTTATCTATGAACAACACTTCCACAAGCGTATCGTGTGTCGTCTGTGTCGTGTCACGTTCTGTGATATTTTCGTGAGCTATCCTCTAGTTATCTACTTATCCACCAGTTGAAACTTCTAGATAGTTATCGGGTAATTTAACTGCCAGATGAGAGTTATCCTGTCATTGATAAACTCACCTTCAAATTATAACTGACAGCTAAGCATTATCTCACAGATAATTTGTGATTGATAAACCGGCCCTTAGTCTTCAGAGTCTTTTGCCTTTTAGAAATGTGGCCACCTCATTGAATTCAACAGGTTAATGTACGTGTTTTCTGTCAATTGGTCATTGTGGGCGGGACGATGCCATGGTTACTCAAGATCATGCTCTACAAATATTTCTATTTCAATAAAATTCATTGAGGGTATACACATTTATCAGATTTCCAACTAAAACCAACTTTGTAATGTAATGGCATCATTCTTTCTCAAAATTAACTCACATGATTTGTTTTCGAATTCAAATTACAGGTCAATCCACAAACTTATTCAAACTGGTAATGTTATTATCCTGCTGTTGTCGTTCCTTTCCATGTGTTACCGCTAGACGCTGGACTCATATCAACGCTTCGTGACGCTTCCAGCCAGCCTTGTTCATACAAGAGTAATTGTTATCTCTCTCAGAAACTATCGCGTATTGATATCTCTTTCAGAAACTATAAAATAACTCTTAAAAAAACAGTTAAAAAGTACTCAGAGAAAAACGGACAGTGCCATGAAGTTAAGGCTGGTTCATGCAACGTTCACTTTAATTATATTTTAATTATATTATAATTATATTATCACTAAGAAAAACTTCCCATTCATACAACACATTAACAGCGCATTACCGCAAGCGTATTGAGACTTTTGAGATTTTCACCATGTGTGATATTTGAAATTCAACGAATTGTGTAATTCATCTGTATGTGTTTAATAATTCATTTTTGTCTTGTATTTTCGTTTTTCGTGCTACTTGTGTGAAAATATGGCACCATCTCGATCACAACATATTGGACTTTTGTTATCTTCATTGATATTGTCTTTGCTTGTATTGGTTCGGAAGAAAAGGTCACGAAACCGCAGATTTGGTGTGAGGAGAAGTGACAGGAATTCGATTTCATGCTCTATGTCTAGCAAATGACATCCTGGCGCATGCGAATTAGCTGTTTTCACTACGAATATAATGTAATTATAATGCATAATTAAGTTGGCGAACTTTTTAGTGGAATAATGTAATGAAAATGCACTAATGCATTGCAAGAACTCGCCGCATTAGCGATTCGATTTTTCTTAATCATAATATAATTGAAATGTAATCATAATGAACGTTGCATGAACCATCCTTTAGTTCGAGTGAGTACTATCCAAATGATGAAATGAAGTTGGTTTGCTGAACATGCCCATTGAAAGACTTTTCCAGAAGAAAATACAAACAAAAACAACAAAATAGAATACCTAGCTCAAGAAACAACAAATTCTTATGAATTAACAAAAAGGTATGATATCATTCTGGTATGAGTGTGGGCACGCTGTTCAAGATGCTGTCTTTCTGTAGCAGAACCATCATATACTTCTTCCCATAAAAATTGGAAGTATTCGGGGCTGAAAGGACCGAGAACAAAAGCTCTCTTCATGGCATCGTTTCACACATCTTTCCGGGATATCTCGGTCAAGATCCATAAGTTATTTGAGTGATCATCTGTTTTATGGCCATAACCAACCCCAATGTATCTATCGAGTGACCGTTTACATTAAATAAATGAATAAATAAATATATAAATAGTCAATTAGTGGAGCTGTAAAGAAAAGTGGCATGTAAGAAGCTCGTAGTGGCTCTAAAAGGGTCAGCTCACAGACACTTCTAGATGCACAACAAAATAATTATGAAGGTATGGCGACCAACACAGAGAACAGATATACCGGGCGGCCTAGTCGAGAAGTCGCGTGCAAAAATCTGCTGAGAGTTCACAAGACTTTGAAGCGGATGTGCGGCACTAGATGACTTGAATCATTATCTCTGTTTTCTCTCTCTATCATTTATTTCGTATGGCTTCAGTTTCCATGCCAATGTCATACATATACAGGGCTGGGATGAAGTATGGAACCGAGTAAATATCTTTCAAACGAGAAGAACGATACTATATATATACGATAGGTAATGGAATGGAACAAAATGCATCTGATGTATATATTTTGTCAATAATATACTTCCGGTTTGACCGGAAGTGACATCAACTTCTTTAATTTAAATGGGACATCCGAATTTTTACTGTTTAGTACATCTTTTGTTCTCAAAGTGTCAAATTCTAATTGACGGAAATGAATTTTACAATTCAGAATGGTTCAATTAAGTGAAAAAGTGTATTGAAATTTTAATGATGGTCAGTTATGGTGATATGATTTTCAATAAATTCCATTCGGAGAGAAATACTATTTCACGCTCAACAGTAACATTACAACGTTTCAATACAACTGGGATGGTAAAAAATTTGCTAAAACCTGGAAGATCCCGGACTGCAACGGACGAAATTGTGAAACAAAATATTGCAATCGATTCAGAAGAAGCGCCTCGAACTTCCACCACAAATTTGGCACTAGACAGTCAGTCGACGTTCTGTAGGAAAGATATCAAAAAATGAAAAGTATCATCCATATAAGGTACAGTTGGTTCAAGAATTGTCAGACGATGATTTTGACCGACGGCTGTAATTTTGCTAACGGCTCATGGACATCTGTAATGTCGACGAAAATTTTGCTTCTAACATTGTTCTTTTCCGATGAGGCAACTTTTTGTTCAAATGGAACAGTTAATCGCCATAACTCGAGGTATTTGTCAAATGAGAATTCATGAAGCACATACCCAGCATCCACAGGAGTTAAATGTTTCGATGAGAATTGTCGAAAATAGGCTTATCGGCCCATTTTTTTATCAACGGAAACTTGAAAATCGTGACAAGTATTTGGATCTACTGAATAACTGCACTTCAACAGAATGAGCAATTACCACAAAATGTTTGGTTTCAACAAGATGGAGCACGTCCTCACTATGATAGATAGGTTAGGGATTTTCTGGATGCGAATTTTCCAAATCGACGGATTGGACGTAGAGCATTCATAGAAAGGCCTGCGCGTTCTCCGGATCATTGCCCGTTAGATTTTTTTCCTTTGGGGTTATCTACAATCACGTGTTTACGTTAGACGACCAACAAACTTACAAGAATCGAGACAAAGAAATATTGATGAATGTGAGCTAATAAGTGGAGCATTTTGAACATTTGAAGTACTTTCGTTTCTCATTATTCTAAAATATTGAAATGTACACCTATTGTACAACTAACAGTGAGTTATTCCTCGTTTTTACATTTTTTTACACTAAACTCAGTATGTATGAATTCAAAATAATAAGCTCTTTCAAAATTAGAGAAGTTGATAGCATCTCCGGTTGAACCGGAAGTAAATGATTAACAAAAAAATGTACATCTGATGCATTTTGTTCCATTGCACTTAACTGCGAATCTTCATAAATATTGTTCTTTTCGTTTGAAAGATATTCACTTGGTTCCATACTTTATCTCAACCTTGTATAGTCATTATTAGATATATATGGATTAACCAGGATACGATTCTTGTTTTGGCAGGCACTCGTTGATGGTTTAGAGTTCAGAGGCTTGATTGACCGATCGGCTCAGAGGAGGGTATGTTCGGTGACGTTACAATCTAAACGCTCTCAAACACAATAAACGCGTCCGAACATTGAATCGGTAGACAGTTGATGAAGAATTAGTTGAACAATGTCAAGAAATTAGTACAGAACGTCAAAAGTGGCAGGGCTTCAGTCAGAATACAGTGTCAGGGTGTGTCATCTAGCATTTGGCTGAACTAAATTCAACTACAAGTTTGGTCATATGAGTTGGTGGTCTGTAAAGTCTGGTTAGCTTATGGGAAAGGTACTGGAGGAAATCAAGTCAATTAACACGGCTTAGTAAACGAGGAGAAACTCTTGTGATATCACCCGATGATCTTGTGATATCACTAGAAGATTCAGATATTCATATGACCTCAACATTGAACGTATGCCAGTTAAGTTAACATACACGTCCAATTAGTGATATTATCTCAAACATATATTATGATTTGCACGTCTACAAATAGCCTTACTTTTAACCATCAAGGTCAGGTTAGGAGACAATTAATGGGTCAGGTATTATGTTCAACTGTAATTCAGATTGATTCATTGGTTTCTTCGTTTGAAACTGGAGGTAATTTGTCTATATCAACCTTTCGTGAATTTATAATAATAGGGACCTTTCATTTGCTTGGAGTCGAGTCGCGAGGCAGGAAGTTCTCTTTGTCTTGCCAAACCGATTGTTCTACCGCCAGAAAGAGACAATTGATGGAGAACAGAAACACCATCGACCAATGTGATCACCGGAGGGAATCCCATTTTTGTTTCATTATGATGTTGGTTGTGGTGTAAGTTTTTCGTCTTGTATTTATTCTCAATTGGTATATATATATATATATATATATATATATATATATATATATATATATATATATATCCTTTGTTCCACATAACAGGTATTGATAAAGCAAACCATACAATATTACGAGAATATAAATAGTAATGGGTAAGTGACATCGCGGTGTGGTGTTGCGATATACGATATCATTCATACATCGACATGTGTGTGACAAATTGGTCCTCGTGTTATTTATGCGACAACTTGAATCGATTCGCAGTACTCATGAGATGTAACATGGAACATTCATGTAATTGTAACAGTGCGTAGTTGTACTGGACTGGTTCGCGGAGTGATATATCGACAAAGAGTGGATACACTGTCAGGTTTCCGATTGAGGAATAGGTCGAGCGAATTGGGTAATAGCGAATGCTAAGAATATCTAAGAATACCGGGTGTCCCAGTATACTTGTTCTAATGAAATCAGCCATTTCCACGAATATAGGTACGATCTAAAGAACCAACGAATGCGCTCATGAAAAATCGAGGGTCACTTCCGATTGAACCGCATGATATTCTAAACTATTTCATTAAAACGGCATCCTGTATGTTTTTAGCTTTCGATTTCACCTTTCAGCCTTCAAAATCACATTTTCAACAATGTATATCACTTTGTGTTATATTTCAAATTCGATATTCACAGTCTACATCATGTTTTCTTGAATTTCGAATACTTACATCGTCGGGAAGTTACCTCAGTAGGAATATGAGAATAAAAAATTCTACAGTGTGATATTTGAAACAAGAATTTTACATTCATTTCCGGTCAAACCGTAAGCACTTTCTGATTTTTGTATACAGCGAGTAATTTGGAATAAATTCATTAGTTCAAATACAAATAATTTTTTCAAAAATGCTTGTAAACGTCAATTAGAATTCCTGATTGCGCTGTCCCAATTTAATGGTATGACGTCATCGATTTCTTCAAATGGAAACACTGTCATGTTGATGGCTGTTTTTGTAAGGTGTGTGAAGTTGTACATAACTACCAAATAGTGAATTTTCATCACAAGAGAAATTGAATTTGAAAATGTATTGAATGTATTGACTATTGATATACATTATTATTTAGAGAAAAACAGTACTCTAAATAGTAAACAAGAAGAAGATATTTTGCTATGGTTTTTAACAAGTCAGAAAAAAATGTTTTCAAATTTGAAAATGATGAATTAATTCCAAATTACAGAATCACTCTGTATTTCAAATTGAAAGCACTTGAAATGCTGCTGAATAAAAAAAATAAACAATGCTTCTTTATCTCTAGAATCGAAACAAGTGAATATATACAGAAATTTCTAAGTTTCCTGTCCTTTCCAGAAGTGGTAGGAGAGTGTGAAATATTGAAAAACTCTCCAACTCGAATCGAACACCTGTGCTGTATCTCATAACTTTTTAACTCTTCTTAATTGTATCTTCTGAAATGGCTGAGATATTCTGTCGGAACAGAGATTTTCTGTGACACCCTGTATAATAATGAATTGTGGTCATTATCTTCGAAAACAACATTCAGATTCATGCCAAGAACATTGAGGAATCCACTGTTTAATCATAACGTATAACGTGGAAAGACTTCTCGGGAAACGGTATATTTCTTCATGACTCATTTTTCGAAGGCCACTCGAAGAAGTGTTTCAGTAAACTGGCATTTTCATCTTTGCATTAACATTTCGAACCAATAATATGGCATTGGATTCCAAATGGCATTCTACATTTTCTCGAAGGAATATAAAACTTGTCACCAATTTTCAAGTGGAAATATAATTCATTCAAATTTTAACGAATGAAATGCCTGGAAATGCATAGTTACGTGTCTATCACAGCGATTAAAACAATAAAAATAATAAACAAAACAAATTATAACTGTATTTTGGTCCGTTTCTAACGAGTAGTGATATCTGTCAGTATTGACAATTCAAAACTGTCTCATAGGAATTGCACGAAAATGTATGATAATCGCGTTATGAAGACGTTCATTATATTCTCTCATCATCACTCGAAATATCGATAATAACATTTTCTTCCGAATTTCAGGAGATGTTATCCAATACAGTGACGAATGCAGTTGGTTCTAGAGGAAGGATAGTACAGAAGAGACAAAAAGGCTCGGACATAAGATTTCAGATTTTACCTCTTAAAACAAGTAATATCGAGAACGATAACTCTCCATGATGAATGGTATGGATATATGTAAATATGTGTAATTTTATCGTTAGACTATTGTACAATTATATTTGTCATTAATAACAAACACTTGGTCCGTTTTTTTCGTTCATTTCATTTCATTCAACGGTAGGAAAATACGGCAGGAAAAATAATTCCTTATTTCTGGAAGAACAAACAATTGGTATCTTGAAAGACACTCGCTACATCTGAATCCAAATCTACTGAATAGTTACTACTCTCGCTACTTTTTTTTATCTGTGGACAACACGAAAGGGAAACCTATGATGTTCGAGGAACATCGTGTTAGCCAGCGGTGGAATTTTGGGAGAGAAGGAAGGTGTTGGAATTTTTCTTGAATGTTTGGAGGTTGTAAGCATCAGGAAAGACTCCACTAGGCAAAGAATTCCACAACTTTGCCGTTCTATTGATGAATGATGCTTGGTATTGGTAGTACTACACCATAACAGAGAAAATATCATCTCATATATAAAAATAACCAATTGAGCTGAAAAACTAAATTGAAACTGGAAATTTGAAATCGGTTGTGACTCTAAATAAATATCACCAAAATCAACAAACTTCTCATCTCACACATGACTTGAAATTCACCTCATAACGTGGAATGATTGTCCAAAAATCGGAAGATCGGCTGACTTGCGTGAAGGAAGGTTGATTTAAATTATATTTCAGCCTCATCCGAAGATTAGTATATTATACTAGTAGTCGCACTCTCCTGTACTTTCGGTACAATTGTTTAAAGAATTGGTTCAAATGAGAAAAAAAAACATTATGAAAAATGAAATAAAACTATGACACCATGTATACTATCAGGATTCAAGGAGGAACTCTTCAACAGAGTAATATGCTTTTTGCAATAAAGAAGACTTGATTCGCTTTTTGAAGACATTGATATTTAAGGATTTGATGTCATTACTAAGTTTATTAAATAGCTTAACCACGCAACACATAGGATGATCCTGTGATATTGTCAATCTACTATAAGGTTGATGTAGATGAGAATTATTTCTAGTGAAATGTTCATGGATTTGTTCATTTTGAGGCAGAGTTGAAATATTTTTTCTAATGTATATCAAAATTTGGTAAATATACAAACTTGGCATCGTTAATTAACTCTAATAATTAATGAATAATGGCATGCAATGTTCTCTAGAAGATACACCTGCTAAAATTCTTATTGCCTTTTTTTGAATCACTTCATGAGCTTTAGATGATGAACGCCATTGTTCTATACCATAGGAAATAACAGATTGGATTAAACTGTGATATAAGAGGTTGAGAACATCAAGAGAGACTGTTTGTTTCAACTGCTGTTTGTTTTCTAAGATTTCTAGCACATGTTTAATGAGTTTATCAATTGCACCAACTGTAGATTTATTCCTTCTATAAGCATTCTGACTAGAAGACAATAATCTGAAAGATTCAAAGTAATTATATAATCTGTTATAAAAACAGTATTCTATGATCTTAGAAAACTGACTAAGTAGTGATATAGGCCTGTAAGATGCACAGTCTGAACAGGAACCCTTATTTATATAAATCGGTACAATTTTTTACATTTTGAGGATATCAGGAAAACTCCCCTCTGTGAAAGTGGCATTCACTATATCAGTCAGAGGCTCAGAAATCACATGACCAACCTTTTTGATGACATGGCCAGGAATTTCATCAATACCCGCCGATTTTTTCTTGCAAACTTTTTTGATGACTTCTTCAATTTCCATTTCAGTTGCTGGATATAAATAAATACTTTGTAGAGCAGGTGATATTTTCAGCGTCTGGTTTTGGTATGCTACTACTGACAGTTGAGAAGTAATCGCTGAAAAGGTTGCTTATAGCATAATTATCAGAAATAATGTCTCCATCATCAACGCTTTGAACAAAAGGTATGACATTGCCAGTATAACTATTCTGTGCACCCTTGATGATTCTCTAGGATTCTTTCACTTTATTTTCAGCTGAAGAGATTCTATCATCATTGCAAGTTTTTTTGGCATGTTTCAATATAGCCTGATATGTTGTTTTAAGGTCGTGATATTCCTCCTGATATAAGCCATTTTCATATACTTTGTTCAACTCTGATAACTCTGTTAACCTTCTGCTCAATTCTCTCAATTCTCTCCACCGAGTCCTCAGATTTTTTGTTCTTTACCTAACTTTTTTGGAAATAAAATTTTTAAAAAATAAAAAATTGTATTAAAGAAATGCTCAAACTTAGAATTCGTACCATTTATGTTATACACCGAAGACCAATCAGTCCCAGACAGCAAGCTGGAAAACTCCTCAATATTTTTGTCACCAAAACATCTCATGTGTGTTACTTGGTTATGATCTACCTGATCTTAGCAGAAACTTGCTAGCTGGAAAGTGTGATCGGATATAGAGGAATGATCAACTGAATGTCTAATAGGATCGGAAGTGGACAAAATGTTATCAATACATGTTGCAGATTCACCCCATATACGAGTAGGCTCGCTAATAATAGCACTGATATTATGCTGTTGATGTATGTTAATGAAGTTAGTTTTATTATCGCTGAACCCCAACATATCAATGTTGAAGTCACCACGAACAATTAATTCCATGTTCTTATACTTACTATATATAGCGCTTCAATTGTTCGATCAAATGAATCAAAAAATGTTTCAGTATCACCAAGAGGTGATCTGTATACAGATAAAATTGTGATGGTTTTACTCTTACAATTTAATGCCAACGCACATACCTCAATGTCTTTCTCAATGCTAGCTACAATAGGAATTTTATTAACTTTTAAGAATTTTTTAGCAAAAATGCATACACTGATATACTTCTCCCTACAAAAGAATGAGATTGAGTTATAGCCGGTTAGTTGAAAACATGAACATTCTTGGTATTTAAGCCAGCTCTCACTAATACATAGAATATCTGGAGAGTGTTGAACTAGAATCATCTCTAAATCAAGTAATTTATGTGCATAACACACAATTCTGCATTGATAGATCCAAGACTTCCATCATAAGATGGATTAATTTGTTTATTAATATCACATCTGATGCTTTTCTGTGTATAAAAAAGAACTAGGTCGATCTTCCTCAACTCTGTCTTCTAGAACATTCCTAATACCAATTTTTTTATGATAAAGATCAAAATTAAATCTTCTAAAACCCACTCCCCTAGGCCAAACACTAGAATTGTAAAAGTCATTCCTGAACTTCACATCACCAACAACCATGAAATTCGAGTATCTGCTACCTTCTGAAGTTCTAATTTTTTTTACCATGAATACTTTTAGATGTTCAGAGAAAAATCTTCAATGATCAATCTTCCAATAATTAATCTGCATAATTTCACTTATGATAACCATCATTGTAAATCATGTACGCAATGTACATGTACATAATACATTAAATCTTACTCCAATTCAACTATTTCAGCCATCTACTTATGGATTGTGGGCTGTATGGTTTCTCAAAAGTAACAATCAAACAATCGTGATTGAATCTTTCTTATTCTTTTGTTCTTTCTATATAAACTTTCAGAACTGTTGCAATACATAATTCGGGCCTTTCTCTAAAAAAACGTACCATGAAATTTGGTGGTTTCATTTTTGGGTCCGAGGTTTCGATCCTGCCTGTGATTGAAATTTCTTTTCTGTCTTGGAAAATATGGATGTTACTTAGTCTAATTTTTGACAAGGTTCGTATTCTGTGGGCTGTGACTAGCGTCAGTAAGGTGATAAATTCCAAAGTGAGAGTCTCAAGACTCAATGATTTGGTTTGGGTGGTTTTAAATTATAAATTTCCTCGAGGTATCTCTTTATATATTGCATAACTTCTGTTTTAATATCTCGAACGAGAGCTAGAGCTGATTTCAAAGTATTTATATTATTATTGTTCTCAAGAAATGTGCCCCAGAACTAACACAGGTTCTTTGCAGGTTGTTCACCCTTTCGTACAAACTCGGCGTATTTCCTTCTAACTGGAAGAAAGCTAGGGTCCAACCGATTCCAAAGAAGGGCAAGAAAACCCTCCCTAACAACTATAGACCGATTGCACTACTATCTCTGATCTCTGAAGTAATGGAAAAAGCAATCAACATCGAGCTCATCCGTTATCTAGAGAGCTCAAGAATCGTGAACGACCGGTAATATGGCTTTCGTCACCAGAGGTCAACAGGCGACCTGCTTGCCTATGTGACACATAAGTGGCAGGTGTCAATCGAGAGACATGGAGAGTCTCTGGCTGTAGCCTTGGATATCTCCAAAGCATTTGACCGAGTTTGGCACCAAGGCCTACTAGCGAAACTTCCGTCATATGGTTTGCCACCCCAACTGTGTCTTTTACTATCGAGTTTTCT
This sequence comes from Gastrophysa polygoni, assembly GCA_963576655.1. Lineage (NCBI taxonomy): Eukaryota > Metazoa > Arthropoda > Insecta > Coleoptera > Chrysomelidae > Gastrophysa > Gastrophysa polygoni. The sequence goes on along the minus strand of OY755084.1, from coordinate 34,289,540 downwards.
TGCAGATAGATCACACTACGTGGTGGTAGACGGGGTCTCGTCTGATACAATGACGATCAATGCTGATTTTCCACAAGGCTCTGTCTTGGCACCAACTTTGTTCTTGCTCCACATCAATGATTTGTTGAATGTGACCTCCAGCCCAGTTCATAGCTTTGCGGATGATAGTACACTTCATTCCGCCTTTTCCTCTAGAGCCTCTCTCATGGGACAATCATGTGAGGTCCATTGCGAAAACTGCTTCACAAAAACTTGGTTTTCTTTTCCGTGCAAAGAGATACTTCACGTCCCAGCAACTGCTTTTGATCTACAAAGCACAAATTCGACCTCTCCTGGAGTACTGTTCACATGTTTGGAGCTCAGCCCCAAACATACCCTAAAGCTCATAGATTCAATTCAGAAGAGGGCTATTCGCCTAGTCGATGATACAACACTCACCAAATCATTGACCTCTCTAGATCATCGTAGAAAGGTCGGCGATCTCTGCCTTTTTATAGGTACTTCCATGGTCGGTGCTCAACGGAAATATCATCTATTATGCCACCACGCGCGATTCCTAGTAGACAAACCAGACGAGCTCAGGCTGGTCATCCCTACACTGTCAGGCTCGAGACCTGTCGAACATCGCTATACCAAGCATCATTCATCAATAGAACGGCAAATTCTTTGCCTACTGAAGTCTTTCCTGATGCTTACAACCTCTAAACTTTCAAGAAAAATTCTTCCTTCTTCTCGCAAAATTCCACCGCTAGCTAACACGATGTTCCTCGAACATTATAGGTTTTCCTAGCGTGTTGTCCACAGATAAAAAAAAAGAATAGGAACCCCCAGCATCCATTTGCGCATTAAAAAAATTGATTAATTTCTCCAAATCATATTCATAAGGATTACTTTCCTGGAGTTGATTGAAACCAGTAATATTGCCTCTTTGTCGATTCCGTTATTGATGCCTCCAATTTGAAGTTTGGATGATTTATGAATTTATTCAAACATTTTGAATTCAGTATGAATCTGCATTTGCCATTTGGCTTCTTGACTAAGAAATAAGGAGACGAAAATTCCCCCAATACAATAACTTTTCATTTTCTCAAAATGTTTTCTCTGAAAAGATATAGTAATTTGTCTGGGAATATCGGTAAATAGAATCTCATAGCCTACTACCCGACTCAAAATCAAGGGGCTATTTGTGTATTTTTTCCACGCAGTGACGAATGCCAATAATCGGCTTGCATTTCCACTACAAATCTCTAATTTTGATGTCGGTGCCTCCTGATCTGTGTCCTGGATCCCTGAGTTGAGCTCTGTGAGCCCCTGATGACCTGTCTGATCTCCCGCGCTCCCTTCCTTTTTCATCTTGGAGGATTGTCTTAGGTGTTTGTAGTTTTTCGACTGAGAAAATTGTGAATGCGTCCCTTAGGTACTGTTGGAACTGATTTTTAGGTTTAGCTAACGCTAATCCAGTAAAAATCTTCTTTATAGTCAGAGACGCTTCAATTTTCTCTGAGAACTCTTTCCCAAATAACCAATCATCTAAACATGAATCATCTTAAGTCTTTCTTATAGCCGGATTCAACTTCGGACCAATGATGTATCTTCTATGAACTGATATAGTGTGATGCAAATCAGTCAACATCTTTCCTGCATCAACTCAGTTCGCCAGCAAGGGATTAGTATCCTCTGAAGGGCTTGAGAAAAGAGTATTCAATGGAATTGACAAAGCACTCAGACCATTTCCCAAGAAATCTTCGCTAAGAAAGGTGTCTGTTTTCGAAACCCCTTCTTCTGAAATCTCTTGAACCTTCCTATTCAATTTTGGAGCCAATAAGCCCGTACAGTTATCGACTATAGGGTATTTATTAACAAGCTGAATTCGGTCTTCCTCATTGTCTGCTCGGATTGACTGCTTTGTGAATCTACAATAACAACTTCAACTTATGGTACACGTAATCATACGTCAAATTCATGTTGTTTCATATCGTCTCTATATACCACGGCCCTGACGTATCTCGGTCATACTCACGAGGGAAAAAACTTAGGCAAAACTTAGACTAGTTTTTGCATGAATAATCTGGATAGGTACTCAGTGTTTCCGATAACCTTGATAGTTCACATATAAGTATGACGGAGAAATATTTAAGGAAGGCATTATTATAATATGCCCATCTTCACTGAGCTATTCGTAACCTCCAAGAGAAAACATAATACGTTCTGTTGATAGTATTCATATGAATGCTGCCCCTATAGCAACCACAATTAACAAAATTCATCTATCCGTAGATTTGCACCTTTGAGAAATACATTAATTTTTACCGGTTGTATTTTTTTACAACTCTAGTCAACACAACCGTACCGAAGCGTACAAAATAAAGCACTGAAATTGCGGTGTAGAGCGGGCGCGGAGAGGATAAACCAAAAAACTTCGGTTTCTTCAAACAATTGTACAGAAAGTACAGGGTAGTGCGACAAAAAGTATAATTGTAATCTGAGGATGAGCCTGAAATATAATAGACGATAACACCGTAAACAATATGTCACAATTTTGCACAAATACCTGATAGCGAAACATGCTTCTTCTATCAGTTACTTATTATCTATGAAAATGGCCGTAGGAGATAGACTCCGATCTGTTATTCTATTTATTGGCCGCGCAGTTCACCATGCTACATCTTGGGATTTCTTCAATCTAATTTAGTGACCGCGATGAGCTCCACTGCGCTAAACGATGCATCTTATGCATGTACGTACTCTAATGCTGTTTTCACACACAAAAAATTAAACGCACACGAACGATATCGAAAATTGAAGATGTCGGAACGATCTTAATGTTTTTAAATGCGTGCACGAAAGTTGGGGTTTATCGGTGCCGGGGAACTATTTCATTGTTTGTTTCAGTATAGTATTTTGCAATCTCATTTGGGGTACTTCTCTTTTCATATCTGATATTTTGAGTGTTCTATCAAATTTATCACATTCGAATATCACATGATATGTGCTGTCGAGTGAAGAGCGGCGTTAGTACAACTTGTCTCTTCCGATCCGTTGAAACTGTTATTATTATATGTTGATTGACTACAGTTTTTTTTACCAAATTCATGCGGTGTATTAAAGCATAATAATATTCCAGGGCAGCTATTCGGGATCGTTTGTAAAATTACTGGTTCAGTATAAATTTTCGAAAATTCATTCTTTCAAATTATAGCATTTTCGTGTTTAGTTTTGGATTCCCAATATCATTTCATTTATTTGGAGGTCTTTCCAGGAGGGAAACGAAGTAAGTTATAGTTGGGTTTGGGAGCAAGAGCGAGAGGAGTTCGTACATAAAGATTTGCACGCTCTAATTTCGGAGGGTAATTTTGGATATCAAATATCTCAAAGTCGAGAACTATAGTTTTCGTCCCAGTTTGTGAAGGGAGTTTTTGAGCCAACTTGAATCATTGTGCTGCTATTTTTAGAATTATTAAAACCGGAGAAGAAGTGGACCATTATATTAAACAAAAAAGACTAGGACAAAAACTCGAGTTGCTTGTGATGCGGCTTCAAAATATGTCATTCAACGAATTGTGTATACAGGGTTGGAATAAAGTATGGAAACAAGTAAATATCTTTCAAACGAAAATAACGATATTTATGAAAATTTACAGGTAAGTGCAATGGAACAAAATGTATCTGATGTACATTTTTTTGTGGATAATATACTTCCGGTTCAACCGGAAATGCCATCCACTTCTTTAATTTAAATGGGACACCCTATATATTCTTACAGATTTTGAAAGAGCTTGTTATTTTGAATTTATATATACTGAGTTTAGTGTAAAATCGAGGAATATAGCACTTTCCTGAAGAAATTACTCTCCAGTCCAAAAAGATAACCTTAGCAGAGAACAATAAATTCTTAGGGGTCCAGATTGATCAAAACTTAGATTGGGGAAAACATATTTAAGAAATGTACAAAAAACTCAACTCAGCCTGCTACTCATTCAGAATCGCTGCCAAATATTTAGATATAGGTAGTTTAAGAGCTATTTACTACGCAAGCATATACTCAGTGATGCGCTTTGGGATTGCTTTCTGGGGCGGAAGCGGTGATGCTGAAAAAGTTTTTATTATTCAGAAAAGAGCCATTAGAATACTACTTGGCCTCAAACATAATGAATCTTGCAGAGGAAATTTCAGAAAATTCAATATATCAACACTACCTGGTGTATATGTGTATGAATGCTTGGTGTTTCTGTTTAAAAATAGAGAAAAGTTCGACCAATTCGAAATAAAACATGAGTTCAATACGAGGAGTCTAAATTTAAACTTTCCAGCACATAGATGATTGGCACAGACAGAAAGAGCTCCTACTTACTCGTGTATTAAATTCTTCAACTTATTACCGAAAGAGATACAGCAAGAATCCTGTTTTAAAAAATTTAAAAAAACTTGTTTTTCATAACATTTTGAAGATAGAACCTTACACTGTTCGAGAACTTACAGAGAGATAGTTTTTTATATAAATATGCCTTCTTTTACTTTCACTTGTGATCTGTAATGTGATTACTGATGTTATTGTATTATATTGTAGTTGTTCAACTCTTTTAACCTGTCTGACGTCATATTCATTTAATTGTTGATATACATGTAACTGTAAATTTACAATTCTTTGAATAAATTTATATATCTATCTTATCTATCTTATCTATCTATCTATCTATCTATCTTTAATCAACCTCCTTCGAATTCAGAGCAAAAAACTAATTGATGTTGTTTGTATGCATAGTGATGAATAAACGTATATTTACGAAATGTACAATTTAGAATGGTTCAATTAAGTGAAAAAAAGAGCGTATTGAAATTTCAATGATGATCGGTTTTGGAAAATTCATTTCCAATTTTTCCTTTTATCAAGGACAGCATAATATTGAGGTTTGTTAGGTATACCTGATCGATTCGAATTGTTTCTCATTGAAATAGGTCTCGCTCAGTGGCTGATTCATGAATGGCCGCACAAATATTCTCGAATGACCCATTATGATCAGAAATGAAAGATGATCTATTCGAGTACATCCTTCTGAATGCGTAACTCAAAGACAAGTTGTTCTTCCAAACGTACGATTAATTTGATGTATTATCACAGGTGAGTGATAAATTCATCTGGGAATGACCAGATCATTCGATCATTTGTATACTTTTATACCATGATACTATAACTGAGAAGGTAAACCCACGCGCATGTTTTATTTCTATCTCTCTTGCACAGTATACGTCACTCCGTGACAAATTTCTGTTGGCGCTTCGAGATTAAGCGAACATTTCAGTGCGTTTATCGTTTCAAATTGTGTTTTTCAGTAGTGTCGGTTCGAATAATTTTGCTTACTTCATTTATATTCCATACTAAGAAACTATGGTTCATTTTGTGCTGTGGTGGGTTGTTCCAGTAACAATAATAAAAGATGTAAAACTGCATCGACATGTCATTACTTCACTTTTCCTTCATCGAAGGAAACTTGCAGTTTGTGGGTGAAGAATTGCTTTCAGAAGAACAGGTTCAATGTAAAAACAGCTAGAATATGTACGAAGCATTTCTCAGACAACGACTATAGATTGCAAGAAAAACTGTTAGAATTACCTATTCAGAAATGGAAATTGAAAGATGATGCCATACCTTCCCCAAACATTCCAATACCATCAATGAAATTTTGAATTCATTACCTTAGATTTTTTGGGATTTTCTCTCTCATTTCAATGACTATTAGCAAAGAAATTCTCTTATAGGTATCGTAAGTAATTTGTTGTTGTTAAAATGTAATTTGTTGAAAAATTTTAAACCCATCATTCCTTATTATGTCTATTCGTACAAATGTATTTTCACCTTCATAGTTTGATGATTATTTTGTGAATTATCTAAATACTTGAAAATAATTGCACTGAATATGATGGTGTAACAACAGTGTTTCAATTTCCAATAAAAATATTTATATTAAATACAACTTTATCTACTTGTGTTTTATTAAACTCATGCACCAAATGTTCATAATTGTGGCCAATATAATTACCACCCTTGTAAATGCACTTTATGTATTCACTTCACTTGAAATGATTCATGAAAGTCAGTTGCGAAATATTTCATTATTATTATTTATTTCTGAATAAATGCTCACGAATGAAACAATTATTCACATACAAAAATAGTTCTAAATAATCTTTCTGCTTTGAAGAACGTCATGAATGTTACTCCTACAATACCTATGAATGAATTATTTGAGATTCAGAAGATATCCAGGGGAATAACTCATTTTGTTGTGTTCATTTTTATCATTTTATATATTTCGATGATTGGAATTATAATTCCACTAACATTAAAACTCCAAAAACATTGTTATTCGATAATTCGTCTGATCAAATATATGAAAACCCGTGTTATTCCGATTGCCGCCAATCGTATTTGTCACGTAGTGACGTCATGCGCAAAGCGGTTCAAAACTAGAACCTCGAGTGATCATATCTCTCCTCGTTATAGTATCATGCTTTTATACATGTACTCTCCGAACAACAAACCCACTAGAAGGATCACAAAACAAATATTCTGATGCTTACATGAATTCCCAGAATTATCATAATATGAGTACCCAATCGTCGCCAGTGTTGTCATATCCAATCATCAAAAAGTAATGAATAGTCCATAATATTCAAAGTCCTTTATGAATTCATGTAGTTCAATGCACAAATATAATAATAAATTTGGGTCATGACGATTATGAATCAGTTCTGATTAATAGAAGATTGCTACATTATTCTGAGACTTAGCATTTTTACTTTCTTGGGGGCTCGAGGACCAGCATGAGTATCGTGAATACTTTTTGCTCAACGTTGCAACACCGCAATTTGATATTGACAGTCGACGGCGATTATTGTTTTGTTTGGTATCCGTCATTATTTACGTTTTGATTTATCGATATTATTCAACTTGTGTTCAGTTTTGTGTACTCAGAATTCATCAGAAACTCAGTTCATTTCCTGTTTTGGTGATTTGATATAATTGTGAGACGTTGTGAGGTGTGTTAAAGACAATTTGAACCGGCGATCAAAACGCGTCATTTCATAGGTGAGTTACCATTGTCGTATCATTCGAGATTTTGAAGCATTTTCCCAAATGGAATGGATGAAAATGAATTTAAATTGGATTGATTAGATTATATTGATTATACCCATAGGTCAGCTGCGACAGTGTCTTGTGGTAATAAATAAATGTAATAATGTAAAAATGTAATAATAAATGGATAAATGCTTCCTTATTTGTAGTCAAAATATGCGAAGCTGCTGAAAAATCACTGAGAATAATGATGAACTCAATTAACATTTTTGATTAAAAATATAAGGATATTTCTTTACTTCTTCTGCACACAACAATCAGGAATTTACCGTTGACTGTTTTTGGAACTAGTCAAACTAATTTGGAGAAATATTTCACTGTAAGACTTCATCATGAGGCAAATGAAATGAATTGAAAGATTCAACGGAAGTTAGAGTAAAGAAGTATGTTAACAAAAACAATCCTATTCAAAAATCAATAAATTATTTGTGTGATTATTCATGGTTGTTTTTCATTTCAGTCCTGTTTTAAATACGAAACACTGCTATTTGCTACATCTTCACATGATCAATGATTTTGTTGTTGATGTAACATTTCGTCATAATACTTGTCAACACATATTCATTATCGATGTTCATCTATCTACATGAAATTAAATAATCAGACATCAATTTTTTGCGTCAAAATATATGAATTCTGCTCAAGATGAAACCTCCTTCATTTTTGACGATATCGTGAAATGATATAAACAAGTTTCAACTTCAGATTTGAAAATTACATTCGAATATGCAATCATATCTATTTGCCTTGAAAACTTTTTTGAAAATTATTTCCACTAGTAGGTACTGAACTTTGAAATCGTAAATATACTTACATGCACTGTCACTGATCGCCAAAGATATAAATGTTCATTATTGAAATTGAACGTTATTTATGATAACGTATAAGTAGACAACTGTATACTCAATAGTAAGTATATTGTTTAATATGGCGTTGAGAATTGAACTTTCCTTGTGACGTGGTCATTATAAGTTTATTGATTACAAGCAAGTTACAAAAATCACCATATAGGATTGTATGTATCCGAATTTCTCGTAACAACGTGAAGGAAGTATAAAGACGTTCATTTTCCCACCAAGAAATGCTAAAAAGTACCACTGAAATTGTTACGGATTTTCAATTTGGTTTCATCAAGAATTAATAATAAATTCGACCCCCTCTGACAACACGGCACTGGTGCTGGGAGAATCAGGTTCTGCTATCCTTGTTTAGACAAAGATATATACTAGAGATGTTGCTTCCAAACAAATTGTATTGCCAGGGGTGTGGATTACTTATCTAGTCTGTTCTATGATCGAAGCATGTACTAGACCAAGGAGGACCCCTCTTCTGCATGATACTATAACCAAAGAGGTGTAACCCCTCTTCTGTGCTATAACTGTATCATGCCTCTTCTGTGACTAGACTCTTGTCTTGATGTCTCGTGTTCAGTGTTCGTCACACAACATGTCCTTTTTGGTTTAGTCATAGAATAATAGTATATTCATAGAAAGGTGGATTTGTTCATAGAAAACACTCCACACTCTTTGCATAGAATAATAATTTTTTTGCTCCATGATATAATATATATATATATATGATATATATATATATATATATGATATAATATGTTTTTGCTCTGTGTTTTTCATGGGTTGGTTCCTCAGTCGAATTGACTCAGTTCTTTGTCACAGAAAAGGGGTTGTCAAATTTGTTCATGCTCAGCTCATTTTTTCAACTTATTTTCATCAATTAATTTTTCATACTAACCTAAAAATAGCTATAGCACAGAAGCCTCTTTGGCTATAGCTTACATATAACAATTATTTTCAAGATACCATAGATAAACTACGTGTAAACTACACTCTTAGTTGGTTTATGCTGTTATCTACGAAGATACTTTGGTAGGAGAGCCTTCCACTGAACTGAAGAATACTTGTGGAGTTACTGATATCTCACATACCTACTGTATATTCGAACATGGAACGACCGCCTCCGAAAGGACGTGGGGCACATATATTGGCTCTTTTGAAGAAGAGAGAGCAAGAAAAAGCTGTAGGCGCCCAGATAGAAGCAGAGTCAACTGTTGCCTCTCAAGAGCCTCCCAAGCCAAGAGGTAGAGCTGCTTTATTACAGAAACGTCAAGAGAAACTGAAGAGGGTAGGAGTTGAAAGTGTGCCATGTGTGGGTAGCACTGCTGCTACTGCTGGTTCCAGTGTGACAGCAGCAACAACCACCTCCCATACTCAAGATGTAGAACAGCTTGCAAAATCTGTTAAAGAAATCAGTGTTGCAGAAGCTGCATCAGTCTCATATAGAGGTATGTCTTTCAATGTTCAGTATCTCTGTTCTCATAATATAGTTCAGACTAAAGCACTTTATAGCCAGTGAGTCCTTACAGGGTGGCCCAATGAAAACAAAACAAGGTATTCAATTTTTGAGAGATTAAGAAACTGACATTAAAATGAATTATTCTTTATGTAGTGTTGGATAGGACAGGATTTAAGAATACACAAGGCACATCTTAGAATCTTAGATGAACATTGTTCTAACTATGAAATGAGAAATAGTGGTGAAAGTGAATAAAACATTACTTTCCATCACTATCCGATTATTTTCATGAACGTGTTTTCTCGAGAACTACTGCATTGAATTCCAAAAACAAGGAAGCATTGGTAAGAGATTTCCATTACCTTCAAAATGTATCATTGACCCCTTACCCCATTTGAGATTCAAGGGATGGAGCTCACCCCTCCAAGGGGTTTAAAGTGAAAAAATTGAAAATATTCCCAAAATATTTCTCCCTCAAAATAAAAATTTACCAGTTTGAGCGTTTTTTTTTCTGAGAACAATAACTATGTTGTTATTACAGATGAAGGAACTATTGTAAAAATGTGAAGTTCAATGATCAAGCCATGGTTTTTTTCAGAAATTTTTTTGGTATCCATACTGTGACCTCACGAGCCTAAATTTTCCCAAAAAAAAATGCACCAACTAATATTTTTTGAGATGATCCAGGAAAATATTCACCTTTTTTCTTGACACTGTTTTGGGTAGCATATTAGCAAAGTGTACTCACATAGCATACTTTTTGTACAATCATGTTGTCAAAAAGAGAAAAAATAGCGTCAAAGGCTGAGAAAGGAATGACATCAAAAATTTAACACATTTCAGTAAACATGTTTCATGTAGTCATTTACATTGTATGGTTCTAGATCTAAGAGCAGTTTTTTTCACTTTTGTTCTGAACAGATACTGGTTTTCTAGTGATTTGAGACCATTTGGTGTCTTATTAAATTCCTATACACATATAGGGCGAATTTTTTTTCTGTCAAACTTAGTCAATGTTTAGGATAATGTATGGTAAAAGACTCAATGATTTTCCATTAATACAATCTGATTTGTGAACTTTCATGGTTTTACATTCTGGGATTGCCTTTGTTGAGGCAAATGTAATAAACTTGGTTTTGCTAAAATTCAATGAAAATAGAGCACAGTCTAGCCAAGCTTTTATTTTAGATATAGAGATTACTGCCTTCATGATAGCTGATCTCCATGAATTACTAGCAGAGACAACCACGGTTTCATCTGCAAAGCAGAAGACTTTATCTTCATCAACCAGATAGATGAATAAAGGATCAATTCTTTCAAGCAGTATATGGTGCGCCACAGTGTCAAATGCCTTAGCTAAATCCAAAAAAATTCTTATCACTTCTTTCCCTTCATCTAGATTTTTCAGAATCAATAACATATTTCTATTACTTTGCTGATAGTAGGTACCTGTTAAGGCTATTGTTAGGATTGTTGGAAGGATTGTGAGATGGTGTGACAAATGGAGGCTAAATCTCAACCCAGAAAAATCCTTACTGATGATTTTCAACCACAAAATATCAGATCATTCACCTGTGGTAAATACTGTCTGTAGGTCAATCGAGGAAGTGGAATATTCAATTTTACAATTTTTTTGGGGATTTTTCTCTTCAATTCTGAAAATAAATACATAAATTGTAATAATCATTTCAATATATCAGTAGTGACGACTGATTCATGATCTTTTCCAAAATGTTACTGCATTCGAAATTAATACTAAATACTAAATACTGAATACTGAACACTAAATAGTGATAAATTATCAGACGCAAATAATTTTTCCAGGTTTCCAGGTGTTCATTCATTAATTCATCTTGAATGTATTGACTTTACCATTCTCATATTCAGCTTTGAGAAGTGAGTGCCAAGTTGAATCTGTATCAAGTGAACAAGAAACAATATTATTGCCCCCTTTCAGAATGATGAAAGTGGATTCTTTGATTTTTCTTTTTTTTCTTCCCCTATGATCCTAATATCAGAGGTCTGCTAGTTTCATTGTATAGTATTTTCCACATGGTATACTGTAAATACAATTTTTCGATGATTTATGAAAGTGAGAAAGTTGTTAGTTAGTCATTGGAATTTTATATTGTATATTCGTCTTTCAGTAGATATTTTTGATTGTGGCATTCCTGTGATGAAACATAGAGCATTTGAGATGCAACAGTGATATGGCATGGTGAAGTTAAGCTGTGATATCATTTGAGGCGGACATTTTTCTACTGTATATCTCCGATTGGAGCATCTCTGTGATAAAACATGGAATATTTCAAATGCATCAGTGATAAAGCTGCAGCATGTTTTGGGCAACTGGGAAGTATATATGCATTATTTGCGATTCGATACAACAAATGAGTCCTATCCTACTACGATTGAAGACAGCGTTATTAATCACTTGTCAGTCGAGAGTCCGAATTAATAATAACAATGATATATTTATTTCCCTTTGGTATTGATATACATTCGTACATGATCATAACAGTATATGGGTATAGAGTAATAAATATAGTTAACCTAAAAAAGGTTGCCCTCGAGGACGGGTATGGGCGTGGGTACATGGTAAAATTATAGTAATAACTGTATTCATGGGGAAGGACAGAATGATAATAGATATAATAATACAAGGAATGCATTAATTAGCAATTATTTACATAGAAATTATATACTATACAATTTTGTCTGTATTCTGCATTCAGAAAATTGCCAGTTTCTTTTCAGAAAGTTAACCTTATAGTCAGGTCAAGATGCTGATGGACTTTCAGTCTGTCTGAATTATCCAAATAATAAATCTGCAATCGATCCTTGTGGATAATAGTAGGTACTTGTTAAGGCTATTGTTAGGATTGTTGGAAGGATTGTGAGATGGTGTGACAAATGGAGGCTAAATCTCAACCCAGAAAAATCCTTACTGATGATTTTCAACCACAAAATATCAGATCATTCACCTTTGGTAAATACTGTCTGTAGGTCAATCGAGGAAGTGGAATATACAATTTTACATTTTTTTGGGGGATTTTTCTCTTCAATTCTGAAAATAAATACATGAATTGTAATAATCATTTCAATATATTAGTAGTGACGACTGATTCATGATCTTTTCCAAAATGTTACTGCATTTGAAATTGATCCTTCAGATACCTAAAAGAGAAATTTTCTATTTATCAGTGACCTTTTGTTTTTCAAAAAAAAAATGGAAAACAAATATATAATGGAATGCTTCACCAATAATTCTTTTCTCTCAATTTCTCTCCACACAACCAGTAGTTTTTTTTTTCACTCTAATCGACATGAATTAATTTTATTTCCTGAACATGGCTTTCGACGGTGCATTGCATGAAGGAATCATATACAAACTTTACAACTTGAACATCCCACATACCTACTCTTCAACAAGAATTTTCTGAGCAACAGAACGATAAAAAAAAGTTGGAAACACCTTTTTGCAATAATTTTCTCCACAGGGTTCGACACTAGCACCATATCTATGCAATATCTATTGCTACAATATCTACAACTATGACTTTCTGAATAAGAGCGAATTTTATGAGAGAACAACAAAGCAGTTTAATCTTTGGCGTTTGAAGCTCAACCCAACAAAATTTCAATTCATTATTCTCCACCACAATCCATCAGAAAACCTTCCAACCACCATAAATAATTATATCCTCGAAAGCAGACGAGCATAATACCTAGCTATAAAAATGGACCAAAACCTCAACTTCAACAACGACACCAAGACCGTTAAAAAGAAATCCATAATAAGAAACAAGAATTTCCGTAAAATGAAATGTAATAAAGACAGCAACAAGAATATACAAGATGATATGCCGACCACTTTTAGAAAACTCTCACTCAATATTCTCAAACTGTTGAATAACAGCACTGAACAACTGTAAAGTAGCAGAAACATCCACCCTGCCTTGCATCACAATAATTCTTCACCCTGACATCTCTCTTCACAATCCTTTGGATATTCTCTCATGTGAAGTAGGTTTTTGAGCTCGATCTGGACTGAAACTATTCTACTATAGGCTGGCTGATCGCATACGAGGATTCTCTGAGAGAGAGAGATAAACCGTAATATCTCAACGAGCTTTGCAAGGAACAAACAGAATGGCATCAGTCAAAATACAAATATCCAGAAAAGACAATTTGGGAAATGATATGGGAAATAAAATTTTTTTGTTTTGTTTTTCTTACTGATTTTTTTCAAGTACCTATTGAAATTTAACATTTTCCATGTATGTACAATACATATTTATGTAAAATTAATATTCACTGGCTGAAGGACCTTGGTCGATGGCTTTTTTGTAATTACCAATAAATACCGTTCATTATCACTATTTATTATATAATCACTATGTAATAAATGCTGGAGGACCTCGGTCGGTAGCCTATTGGGTAGCCAATATAGCATGTTTAATAAAGTATTTCAGTATTGAAAATGCGTTATTCAAACAATACAAATCTGGTGCCTGTTATGACGTCAGTGCGTGTTGTGAATTATTACATTGTTGATTTTTGTAATGGTTTTCAATTATTTTTGTCTATCATCTGATCAAAATGAAAATCTCGAAAAATATTTATGAGTGTCTCCAGATTCATTTCTTTTCAGATATATTTCTTCTGGAAATCACTAAAAATGGCCATTGTATGAAGCATTCCCTCCTAATGCCCCTGGTTTCCTCGCTGTCTTCAAGATGTTGCTAATTATATTGTACGGATTGACATTTTATTTTTTTTTATAATATATTTTTCTTCAAATCGAGAACTCTCATAACGATCAGAAATCGGTAAGACTTTCGATTGGGGAAGACACATCTATAGGTTATATTCCATAACATTCCCTAGATCTCAACGAAGAGTCCAAAAATTCAAGTCATTTGACCTCTAAAAATTCATGTAATTGCCAAAGAGACAAAAAATATACTGATTTCAACGATAGGAAAGAAATTTCAGGCTTGAATACTATCTTTTCCTACCTTAAACTATCCTAACCTAACAAGAAGCATGTTCACTGGGTGGTTGAGAAAAAGTACCATTTTTTGTTTATGACAACTGTACAACTGATCATTGCTTATAATTACTTCAACCAGCTCTATCTGGTGAATTGAATACGTTACTAAACCCCTCCTTTGAATTTACTCTCATAATAATCATTTTTCTTCATATCAGGATCAAATGACCTATGTTATCCAAACAATTTTCATGGAACTCTTTCGAACCATATACAGGGTGACAGGGTGATCCAAAGTACTTCGACAAACTTCAGGAAGTGATTCTTCACAATATTCTAATATGAATTATACAAATAAATATATGTCCGGAAACGCTTGGTTTCCAAGATACTGTGTGTTGAAGTTACAGAAAAATAATGTGCTACGCTCAAAAAAGTAATGAATTTTCAAAAAAGAAAAAGACGTGTAGATACGAGTGAGAGCAATGATTACATCAGGTTCGAATTTGATACCCCAAATAATACTCTCAATTCAAATTTTCACTCAATTAAAGATAGTATTTCGAAACGAAGCTTTTCCAGCCATATTTGGACAATTCATATTGGAATATTGTTAGGAATCACCTCCTGAACTGTGTCAAAGTACTTTCTAATCACCCTGTATGAGGGTTATGTATCTTTCGCTGAAAAGACTTATTCAGCAGGTTGTCCCCATCAAGTGAAAGAAACAAAAAAAAAACACGTTATAATTATTTAGCAATGCACGCCCATGATTGGAAAATTTACCTTGATCTTTGAACTTCTTAGGGATTTTGAGGGTTTTGAGCCTTCGGCAACTAAGAAGATGAGTAACAATAACAACCTTCGATCATTGAACAGTGTTGTTTGGAGATAACAACAATAAATAGGGAAAAGCAATAACAGCAATTGATAGATTGAAAGAAATGATCAAATGCTTTCGCAACTAATCATACATATAATCATACAGCAAAATTAGGAGGAAACAACAATTACGGAAGTAACTCAACTAACTAATTCAATGAACATAGCAAAATATCGTACAGATTTTTAAAAAGAAGGGCGAAAAAATTCGCAGCATTCTCAAGTGTGAGACTTATGCATTATTTTTTCCCAGTTAAATCACCATGTATAATATTTTTATATCTTTTCAAGGTGAATCCGGCAAGCCTATCAATATATCTGCTAACTACATCAAACTCCATTTGGAGAAAGACAGGGGAGTATATGAGTACGAAGTGAAATTCCACCCAGATCTAGATGCTAAAGGTCGTCGTATCAAAGCAGTGAATAATATCGTTCAAGAATTGGGTACTGTACGAGTTTTTGATGGGGGTAACGTTTTATATCTCCCACAAAAGGTTGTGGAAACGAAATATACATACGATACGTCTATACCGGGAGCTGATGGCGATATAGAAATTTGCGTGACCATTATTTTCAAGAAGAAGAAGAACCTTGCTGACAGGGAGTGCTTGCATTTGTACAATGTCTTATTCAAAAGAATAATGTACGAGTTGATGTATATTCCGATGGGTAGAAACTATTTCAATATGAAACACAAATACTTGATACCGCAGCATAAATTGGAAGTGTATCCTGGATTCGCTATATCAGCAGATGAACAGGAAGATGGATTGATGCTTTGTCTTGATACCCAGCACAGAGTTTTACGTACTCAGAATGCGTACGAATTGCTTTCGGAGTTGAGAGCGTCTTGCGGGAACAGGTTCAAGGAAATGGCTAATGCTAACATCATCGGTTCATGTATATTCACGCGGTATAATAATAAAACGTACACCGTGGACGATATAGCCTGGGATATGAATCCACAAGACACGTTTCCCACGAGAGATGGCCGAAATATAAGTTTCATTGAGTATTTCAAATCACAGCACAATATCATTATAAAAGATATCCATCAGCCGCTGTTGATCCATAGGAAGAATGTTAGGGTGCCAGATAAAACTGAAAAGGAGGAAAGAATGGTTTGCTTGATTCCGGAGATTTCGTACTTGACTGGATTGACAGATAGTATGAGATCAGATTTTAAGGTTTGTATTTTGCAGAGTATTCATTCTTACAAATGATTTCAATCCCATCTGATCTGGATTACCCAGAACTAATTCATCCCCCGAATCTTCGTTATTATGTAGATAGACGTATATGAACTTAGCAAAACAACTTTGAGAAATCGAAAATCTGATTAGTTCAGAATTTGCCGACTTTTTGTTTATTATTAGTTGCGAAGAGAAAAAAAATTTACGCTCTCTGTTTTAAAAATATGAGATGTTTCG
This sequence comes from Gastrophysa polygoni, assembly GCA_963576655.1. Taxonomy (NCBI): domain Eukaryota; kingdom Metazoa; phylum Arthropoda; class Insecta; order Coleoptera; family Chrysomelidae; genus Gastrophysa; species Gastrophysa polygoni. Next base: position 34,272,784 of record OY755084.1, on the reverse strand, counting down.
AGAATTCATATAAAGTTAGCGTAACAACTTCTCTTATTTTTCTTTTGTCCCAATTTTGAAGTATCCATATTTAGCCCATTTCTTATAGCTAGTTAGTTGCGAAGAGAAACATTTAGTGCTGAGAGGGTGTTCTGTGTGAAATGAAAGTAACATTATCGACATGGCTCTCGGTGGAGACCATTCGAAGATAATGAAGATAATCTTACATGTACAGAGCCAGATTTCATGTAGGAGAAATTTATAGTTATATTCAGGCCTGCAAACGTCATTTTTGGCATAAAATCCGAAATATGTCAAAAACGGCTAGACTCAGATAAAGGACATTATGCATAAAATTTGCCCAGAATTCTTTGTAGAATCTAAAAATGAAACGATAAATAGGGTGTCCAATTTGAAATAAGCAAGCTGACCATCTTCCGGTGCAACCAGAAATGCCAGCATTTTGAAAATATTCCAGCCGAATTGCCCCCATCAACAGTAGTTTGCCACCAAATTCTCCAATTCGCCCCACTTAGTTTTCCATATAATGATCGATGCAGTTCCCTGAGGGACACCCTGCATATGTATACACTGTGTCCAAGATTAGGATACACAGCATAAGAATGGGAATCAAACCACAATGTATTATACATGGTTGTATGGATGTAGTGACTGATTGAGTATTGTATGATTCTTGAAATTATTCAGGCTGATATACCTCGGAGCATCTCTCCTTTTTCGTATTCCTATGGATACGGTTTCACATAAAGGATGTCACGTTTGCGCTTTCAAAAGCTGTGAAAATATATCTCAACATGAAAAACTTATGAAAATTGTTTTGTCCCAAATATATTCATTGTCCATGACTTGGGGCGGTGCGTGTATCAACAAAGTGGGAGGTACTCCAAAAAAGTCGAAAGTTCTCCTGTGTATTCAGGATTTGTTGCGTGATGAAACGTCATAATATTCTCAATTTGAATTTTTTCTCGTAATTGTCAGTGGTCACCACACAAAAATAAAAATATTTCTTTTTTTTTTGGCGATGAATAATTGATTCACAAGATCGAAAGGACTGATTATGAAAACTCAAAAACGTACTTTCAGTAACTTCAGCTGAATGTGCAGTTATGTATAATGGGTAAAACGCACTAGATATTTAGCCATTGATGTTTGTCTTTTTCAAACCAGGTGATGAAAGATGTAGCTCAGTATACCAGAGTTACTCCTGAGCAAAGAATGAATGCCTTACGAACCTACCTGGAAAACGTTCAAAAGTCTGAAAAAGCCCAGCAGATTCTCAATGATTGGGGCCTTAAAATTGCTGAGAAGCCTTTGAATCTACAAGGTCGCCAATTGAAAAATGAGGTTATATATTTTGGAGGAGATCAATACATTGAGACTAATAATAATGCAGATTGGAATAGAGCTGTTGGAGAACAAAAGGTATATCACTGTTAAAATATGTTGACTATATGTTCTATAAATCATTTTCTTCAGAGATTAGGATGAAAAACTGCTTGAGCTGGCATTTCACCTATCCATTTATTCATTTTCTCTTCATAAACATATAAAATGTATAATTCTCTTTTTGTTTTTTCAATCTGGTGAATAAGGTCGATTATTATTATTATTATTATTATTATTATTACAGTAGAATCTGTTGATTAGAATTTCTCACAAATCGTCGAAACAAAGCTGTTGAAAAATATATACCTGTGGTTTATTTCCTTTGTCCATTTTAAAAGAAAGAAATGTCATCAATATTCACTAAGACATATTTAGTCATGCTTATAATGGCATTGAGAATGATAGGACCTGGCGCCATTTTCACCTATTGAATTGTGGTTGTCTTTCTAGTTGTTGGATATTTAATTTTTTTAAATTATCAGAAAATAAAAGAAAACATATTTAACAGGTAAATGGTCTGCATCTCCAAAACCGTTGATATGTGGACACATGATTATCAAGACTCTTCTGTATATTTTGAGACATAATATCCATCATTCAATTTTGTGACACTTTTTTTAACACCCTGTATATTTTTGGAATCGTAGAAAGTAGATATGATATGATAAACATGTCAAAATATGACGAGTAATTCTGGATTTCTGATGAGAAATGAAAAATTATAACTTTTATATCCACTATTTTCTGATAACTTACGAAATAACCCCTGTAGGTGGGGTGCAAAAATATGCGCACTATCGCCAACCTTGTATTAGTCATTAGGCTTATAGTTATGAAACTCCCCAGAAGATGACGATATTTTTGCAGTTTTATGTACCAATAGTTGATGTTTTGAGATTTTAATGATGTAGTTTGATCATTAATTTATTACTACTCGTGAATAAGCACAGCACACAATTGTCGATAATAATGATTTTGTTGTTATTTTTGTGTAGCTATATGTGATTTTCCGCAATGAAAAATGAAATGCTGCTATCAAGTTCGCTGTACGTTAGAGTTTTGGTTGTAGAAAAAAATTGATATGCAAATAGACAGAGTAGCTGCACCAGTGTTCCCTGAATCGTTGTCATAATTGAAATCAGGTGAATAGACAAAACTACTGGGATTTTCAATGGCGATCACGATGGTGAAAGTAAAAAATACAGTCATGTATTGAAATGTCTCCTATTCCATTTTTTTCAGATTTTTTGGGCTCTCTCATTTCTGAGAATAAAAAACGAAATTATGATAATTATATCATTATATATATCATCTGCCTCAAAATATCACTACACATTAGATGTAACCTTCAGATACATAAAACAGGAATTTTATATTCGCCAGTTTAATTTTTTGAATAAACAGAATATTTTTAATAAATACCAAAATTTCTACTTCATCTTTCGTGGACATTTCGGAAACGAATCTGCACCCGTTGTCAATACAATTTTGTTCAACAAATTTTTAGCTATCTGACGGTTCAATTTCAACTGCAGTGATATTCTGGGCAGATCATGAATATATTTTTAATACACATAAATTGAAATAGTTATTATAATTTCTATTTTTATTTTCAGAAACGAGGAGAGAAAATGCAAAAAAAATCTGGAAAAATTAATATACAACCTCCTCGAGTAACTTACGGACTGCATTCAACTCCATATTAAATCAAACATTTCGATTTCCAATCATAATCTTAACAAAAAGGAATTCAATATGAATATTTTTGCTTCTTGAGAAGTCTTTGTATAGAAGTATAGAGTTGAGAATTCTAAATAAATATATAGTTTCAAATCATTAAAAAATCTGTAATCATGTCATTCAGACATTTCTCAGGTGTAAATTATTCAATTATCCAATTATTATTGAGTAATTTATATTTAGTTACTCAGATGACCTTTCCAGGGCTTCCTTAAATATGCATTTCGGGATATAATATGTTCAAGTGGGTCACACTGTATAGCAATTTTGAAATTGATATATGACCAAAGATATGATACTATACAGGGTGTAACTAAATAAGTGTAAAACATATAAGGGGGTGATTCCTCATTGAAAAAAAGATTGGATCTTACATATAAATAAACTTCATTGGAGCATCCCATGGTAAGATACAGCCCCTTGAAGGGGGTACATAAAATTTGTTTAACAATTTTTTTCACAAGCTCTAAAGAAGTTACACTATTGAAATTAACCTGACATTCTCTACTACCAAAAAGACACTTGGTCAGTAATTTATTTGGTTTACCCCATGGTTGTGAGGGGTGGAAAACGGAACCCATAAAATTTCTAATGTAACTTTTTGTCTTATTATTTGTTCACCATTTGAAAATTCATTTCCGATAGCCTGTTTCATTCTGAATAAAAATGTCCCTTGAATTTTTTGCTCAAAATAAACCAGTTTGCAGCAAAAAAATATTTTACGAACGACTACAGAGATACATCGTCATAAATGCAAACTGGATTTATTGTTATTTTGTAGTTACTACCTGCATTAAATTTATCGATAACAAAATATAGTAAATGATCAATATGTCTACCTTCAGACATTAAGCATGCATATGTACCCCCATCAAGGAGCTGTAAACATGGGATGCTCCAATGAAGTTCCTTTATATCAAAAATCCTTTATTTTTTTCGAACAGGAATCACCTCCTCAAATGTTTCACACTTATTTAGTTACACACTGTATATTGTCTACTAGATCGAGCTCAGAGAGAGAGGAATTGAAACCCTAATAAAGATATGCAGGGATCAAAAATCAACTGACTGTTGGCGTTGTCAAAACATTTCGATGTGCCATACATTATATTGAGTTGAGAAATATGACATTTTTAGTTATTTTCGAGTCAATAGTGTAAGATTATTGACTCAAATCTATTGTTCAGCAATTGATCCATAACTGTTTTGAAACAAAGAGACTCAGATTAATTTGATGTTTGAATATTAAAAATTGGTAAATCATCCTAGTTGGTTCAGCTGACCATCAAGCCAAGAAAGGATTTTCAGGTTTGTTCGAGATGGGGTTGGTCTATACTAATAGATTCAAAAAAGATCAGAATATGTCATTTCATGGGTAAGTTGTTGAATAATGTTGAACAAATTTCAAATGGACCCTATTTCGAGCCTAGAGAAAGGCGGCGGAATCCAACCAATGAAAAAAGCAAACGAGAGAGAGAGGCAACCAGCAGTGATCAGCTGACTGTTGGCAAAATTGAACCTCTCTTTGTTGTACATCGAGAAGAATCGATAGCTCTTTCTTTTTCTCAAGTTCGTTCAAATGCTCCTCACAAGTCGATGGGGCAAGGGTGCATCTAGTAGAGAATATATAAATCATATCTCTGTACATGTCTATGCCTCTTCAATTTATTAACTATCTATTCACTGTTCATTTCAGGTAACTGGGCCTATTGACATCTTCAACTGGGTAGTTTTTTATACCGGTAAAGATGAAAGATACGCCAAAGATTTTTCGCAGACTATGGTTAGATTGGGTAGCGTTATGGGCTGTCGAATAAGTCCACCGAAACCAGTTATGCTACAAGATGACCGAAACGAAAGTTACATGAAAGCTTGCCAAGAATATATTCATAAGGATGTTCAAGTAAGTAGATTTACAAACCTCACACTCATCTCCACGATATATCCTTACATCACTCCGCGAACCAGTCCAACACCCCCACGCACTGTTTGGCATTACAATTCAGCCGAATGGGATGGCCGTCGCATGTTTTTCTCTGAGTTTCCTTGGAGGATAATGTGTTTTGAATCGGGAGATCCTACGCAATGTGCTGAAGATATTTCGGAAATAATCATGCTGGGAATGGAAACCACATACCACATAGCACCAAATCACGAACCACTGGTGAACCATGGTTCAATAGAACCTGTTCTAGGGTCGTCGCTCTGAAGCAAGTAGCATACCGTCGTTAGCACAGAAACCCATGCTCGCAAACTAGAGCTGAATATGTTGAAGCTAGGAATACATGCAATCGAACGATATATGAGTCTAAAGAGGCATACAACACGAAGATAAGATGAAAGCTCATAGAGTGCCCAAATGGTTCCGTTCATTTTGGACCCTTGCCAAAGCAATCGGGAGAAATCTCACTTGTAGCTCATTTCCTCCCCTCACAAAGGATGGATGGGCTACAACACCCCAAGAAAAAGCCAATACCTTCGCCAAAATGCAGAGAATTCTACCTTGGATCCACGAGGCCAGGAACTTCCCAAAATCGCTACCATCGATATCCGTATGCCAGAAATAGTCTTCCGGCAACGCACAATCAGACACATTCTGCTTAGCGTCAACGTCAAGAAGGGGGCCTGAAGAAATACCGCCTATTGTTCTCAAGAAATGTGCCTCAGAACTAACACCAGTTCTTTGCAGGTTGTTCGCCCTTTCGTACAAACTCGGCGTATTTCCTTCTAACTGAAAGAAAGCTAGGGTCCAACCGATACCAAAGAAGGGCAAGAAAAACCTCCCTAACAACTACTATACAATATCAAACAATAAAACAATAACTATAGACCGATTGCACTACTATATGTGATCTCTGAATTAATGGAAAAAGCAATCATCATCGAGCTCATCCGATATCTAGAGAGCTCAAGAATCGTGAACGACCGGCAATAGGGCTTTCGTCACCAGAGGTCAACTGGAGACCTGCTTTCCTATGTGACACATAAGTGGCAGGTGTCAATCGAGAAACATGGGGAGTCTCTGGCTGTTGGATATCTCAAAAGCATTTGACCGAGTTTTGCACCAAGGCCTCCTAGCGTCATATGGTTTGCCGCCCCAACTGTGTCTTTAACTATCGAGTTTCCTTGCAGATAGATCACTCTACGTGGTGGTAGACAGGGTCTCGTCTGATACAATGACGATCGATGCTGGTGTTCCACAAAGCTCTGTCTTGGCGGATGATAGTACACTTCATTCGGTCTTTACCTCTAGATCCCCTATATCATCCAATGAGGCCAGAGGTGCAAGACCAAGACAGGTCGATGCTTTGAATGAGGATCTCACAAGAATTCTGAAATGGGGATCTGAAAATCTAGTACAGTTCAGTGCAACAAAAACTCAAGCTTGTATGTTCACCAAGAAGGCAGATCACACAATCCCAATTTGATGATGTCGGGTACCACTGTTCCTATGAGATCGTCCATATCCATGCTAGGTGTCACCACCGACAGAGCTCTCTCATGGGACGATCATGGGAGGTCCATTGCGAAAACTGCTTCACAAAAACTTTTCCGTGCGAAGAGGTACTTCACTTCTCAGCAACTGCTACAAAGCACAAATTCGACCTGTCCTGGAGTACTGTTCACATGTTTGGAGCTCAGCTCCCAAACATACTCTAAAGCTCTTAGATTCAATTTAAAAGAGATCGTTCGCCTAGTCGATGATACAACACTCGCCAAATCATTGACGTCTCTAGAACATCGTGGAAAGGTTGGCGATCTCTGCCTTTTTATAGATACTTCCACGGTCGGTGCTCAACGGAAATATCATCTATTATGCCACCACGTGCGATCCCTAGTAGATAAACCAGACGAGCTCAGACTCGAGACCTGTCGAACATCGCTACACCAAGCATCATTCATCAATAGAACGGCAAAGTTTTGGAATTCTTTGCCTAGTGAAGTCTTTCCTGATGCTTACACCCTCCAAACTTTCAACAAAAATTCCAACACCTTCCTCCTCTCCCAAAATTTCACTGCTGGCGAACACGATGTTCTTCGAACATTATAGGTTTCCCTTTCATGATGTAAATAATAAATAAATTAATATTTGAATCGACTGGTCCGTCCGTCTCCTTCGTTCATCTTCGAAGCTTAATCAATCGCGATCCTCACGTGCTGCTCATTCGCGAATTCCATTTGTCAGAGGCTGGTTTCTGTTGTATGTTACCAGGTCGCAAATTTTGATTCCATTTTAATACTTTCAAGTAGCAGCATTGTTTCCAGAATTCTTCAATTCCAGAAACATCTACTTGATATCAGCAAATGAAACCGATGAAACGAACGAATTTTGGCTATTCCAACGTATGTAGAACTAGTCTTCGCAAGATTTTCTGGTTTAACTATCTCATTCTGAATCATCCCCTCTTTTTCTCATGTTGGAAGCTAGAAATTCTATATCATTTTGTTATTTAATTAGTTATTGAATAACCATCTAGGACTATTTGTGGGGATTTTTTTATTAATACTTATTTTTTTTCAGGTTGCCGTTTTTATATGTCCTACGATGAGATCCGATAGATATGCCGTCATCAAAAAAATTTGTTGCACGCAAATTCCGGTGGCGTCGCAAGTGATCAACGCTAGAACTCTCAGCAACCCACAGAAAGTGCGTTCCATTATCCAGAAGATAGCCCTGCAGATAAACTGCAAATTAGGGGGAACTTTGTGGCATGTCCGGTTTCCATTCAAAGGCTGGGCGATTTGCGGAATCGATGTCTACCATGGTTCTGGTAGTTCAGTTTGCGGGTTCGTAGGGAGTTTGAACGAGTCTATATCAAGGTAAGTGTACCTAAGTGCAAAGTTTGACATAATTACTCAAAATGGATATATGTAAAAATCCTACAAAGCACCACTTATTTGTCCAGATGGGATATTGTTGACCAATGATTTAGTTATTGAAGGATGGGTTGAAAAAATCCACATTTGTATTATTTGCATTCCTCATTACACGTGTCAACGGACTGTTTTGCCCATAATTCCTTTGATGGAATTGTACGTGAAATGTAGAAATTGATCTTGTTCCGAAATGCTTCACTTTCAGACCAATATTGTGCAGGAGATCAGGGCAGGAAATTTCACCTGATAGCAACTTGTACAAAAAACGAAAGTCCGCTCGTATTCTCCTATTTTCGAATGTTTCAATATTTAGCTTGGAGCATAAATTTGCGTAGTCCACATGGTAGTTCACTATGGGAATATTTAGTTTATATACCAAATATCTTAAAAATTTATGATGTATTGTTTCAAGCATATTTACATAAATGTTATAACGAGGATTCCAAATAATCGATGCATATTTGAACGAACAATTGCGCAATAAATAATTTTTAATAACATTAAAGACAAATATTTTGTTGTTCTCTGGGCATATCCTAATAGTTTACGTGATTTCATTGATATATTTATTATGTGTTGGGAGAAAGTAAGTTTACTGTCCATTAGAATACCAAGATCCTTTATGTCATCCACCCTTGTTAACTTCATTCCATTAATGGAATATGGAAAGCTGAAGTCATTGTGGGATCTTTTGGAGTAAATAGAGGAACACTTGTTTAGGTTGAGGTCCTTACCATTCAGGTTACACCATCGTACAATTTTGTTAAGATCATTTGGCAGCATAAGGCATTCTTCTTTATTTTTTATGATTCAATAGCAGGTTTTACATCAATATCACTCTAGTTCGAAAATAAGAGATCTAGGAAAACTCCACGACTATTTGGAACCCTATTCTGTTGAAAGAAGTTGAGGTAGCTGAATGTTTCGCACAATATAATTGCTGGGGAATTTTAACACCTAAGTAATCATTTGTCCACACGGCTTCTGGAACATTGTAGTCACCAGCGATAATAAACGAATGGTTAGGGTACTGTCTTTCCATATCTTCGACATCACTGACATGTTGAATATATTCATCGATATTCGAGTTGGGCGGGATATAAATAGCACCTACAACAAATTTATCGGAACCACTTTGTAATTCAGCATAACACTGTTCAATCTGTGAATTGGCTGCAATCACTCTTGAGCTCAGTCTATTATGAATAATCAATAAAGTACCTCCACCTATTTTCTTCTCACTTGTGAGACACGATCTATCACATTTGTAAATTGTATAATTTGGAATTGAAATTTCATTATTGCCAATATCTTCAGACAACCAAGTTTCTGTTATAATAATAACATCATATGAACATTGTAGGACGGAATTTTTGAAATGGGTAAAGGATGACTTCAGTCCTCCAACATTTTGATAATAGCAGGATACACCTACTTGTAGTTTTTTGTAGCCACACCGTCCGTTTTGATAATCTTGGGTACCCCTCTTGTGTATTTTATTGTTAAATCAGCTATTATTGTTAAGTTAGATCACATGCTATATTTTCGAACTCAAATTACATAACTATCCATAAACCAAATCGACCTGGTGACGTAATCTTCTGAACTTATTTATTTCTGTTATTTGGCCCATCCCAATTTTCTGTGATGACGATGATAACTTTGATCAATGCTGGCAAACTGCTCAAAAAAAATTCGCAACAGTTCAAAATTGATTCCAAAGTATCCAATGACTAGTATTTCATATCACAGACACATGAAAAATTGTTGTTTTCATTGTGCTATGACAGATTTTTTTTTAAAGGTCGACAACACAAAAGGGAAACCTATAATGTTCGAGGAACATCGTGTTAGCCAGCGGTGGAATTTTGGGAGAGAAGGAAGGTGTTGAAATTTTTCTTGAAAGTTTGGAGGTTGTTAGCATCAGGAAAGACTTCACTAGGCAAAGAATTTCACAACTTTGCCGTTCTATTGATGAATGATGCTTGGTATAGCGATGTTCGACAGGTCTCGAGCCTGACAGTGTAGGGGTGACCAGCTTGAGCTTGTCTGGTTTGTCTACTAGCAATCGCGCGTGGTGGCATAGATGATATTTCTGTTGAGCACCGACCATGGAAGTACCTATAAAAGGCAGAGATCGCCGACCTTTCTACGATGATCTAGAGAAGTCAATGATTTTGTGAGTGTTGTATCATCGACTAGGCGAATAGCTATCTTCTGAATTGAATCTAAGAGCTTTAGCGTATGTTTGTGGCTGAGCTCCAAACATGTGAACAGTACTCCAGGACAGGTCGAATATGTGCTTTGTAGATCATAAGCAGGTGCTGGGATGTGAAGTATCTCTTCGCACGGAATAAAAAACCAAGTTTTTGTGAAGCAGTTTTTGCAATGGACCTCACATGATCGTCCCATGAGAGAGCACTGTTGGTGGTGACACCCAGCATGGATATTGACGACCTCATAGGAACAGTGGTACCCGACATCATCAAATTGGGCATTGTGTGATCAGCTTTCTTGGTGAACATACAAGCTTGAGTTTTAGTTGCATTGAACTTCACTAGATTCTCAGATCCCCATTTCAGAATTCTTGTCAGATCCTCATTTAAAGCATCGACCTGTCTTCGCCTTGCACCTCTGGTCTCGTTGGATGATATGGGGGCTCTAGAGGAAAAAGCGGAATGAAGTGTACTATCATCCGCGAAGCTATGAACTGGGCTGGAGATCACATCCAACAAATCATTGATGTGGAGCAAGATCAAAGTTGGTGCCAAAACAGAGTCTTGTGGAACACCAGCATTGATCGTCATTGTATCAGACGAGACCCTGTCTACCACCACGTAGAGTGATCTATCTGCGAGAAAACTCGATAGTAAAAGACACAGTTGGGATGGCAAACCATATGACGGAAGTTTCGCTAGGAGGCCTTGGTGCCAAACTCGGACAAATGCTTTGGAGATATCCAAGGCTACAGCTAGAGACCCCCCCCATGTCTCTCGATTGACACCTGCCACTTATGTGTCACATAGGTAAGCAGTAGCAGTAGTAGTGCAATCCGTCTATAGTTGTTAGGGAGGGTTTTCTTGCCCTTCTTTGGAATCGGTTGGACCCTAGCTTTCTTCCAGTTAGAAGGAAATACGCCGAGTTTGTACGAAAGGGTGAACAACCTGCAAAGAACCTGTGTTAGTTCTGGGGCACATTTCTTGAGAACAATAATAATATAAATACTTTGAAATCAGCTCTAGCTCTCGATCGAGATATTAAAACAGAAGTAATGCAATATATAAAGAGATACCTCGAGGAAATTTATAATTTAAAACCACCCAAACCAAGTCATTGAGTCTTGAGACTCTCACTTTGGAATTTATCACCTTATTGGCGCTAGTCACAGCCCACAGAATGCGAACCTTGTCAAAAATTGGACTAAGTAACATCCATATTTTCCAAGACAGAAAAGAAATTTCAATCACAGGCAGGATCAAAACTCGGGCCCAAAAATGAAACCACCATATTTCATGGTACGTTTTTTTAGAGAAAGGCCCGTATTATGTATTGCAACAGTTCTGAAAGTTTATATAGAAAGAACTAGCTTTCTTCCAGTTAGAAGGAAATACACCGAGTTTATACGAAAGGGTGAACAACCTGCAAAGAACTGGTGTTAGTTCTGGGGCACATTTCTTGAGAACAATAGGCGGTATTCCGTCAGGCCCCATAGCCTTCTTGACGTTGAGGCTAAGCAGAATGTGTCTGATTGTGCGTTGCCGGAAGACAATTTCTGGCATACGGTTATCGATGGTAGCGATTTTGGGAAGTTCCTGGCCTCGTGGATCCAAGGTAGAATTGTCTGCAAACATTTTGGCGAAGGTGTTGGCTTTTTCATGAGGTGTTATAGACAATGTATTATCATCCTTTGTGAGGGGAGGAAATGAGCTAGAAGTGAAATTTCTCCCGATTGCCTTGGCGAAGGTCCAAAATGAACGGGAACCATTTGGACACTCTATGAGCTTTGATCTTATCGTCGTGTTGTATGCCTCGCTAGACTCATCTATCTTTCGATTGCATGTATTTCTTGCTTCAACATATTCAGCTCTAGTTTGCGGGCTTGGGTTTCTGCGCCAACGACGGTATGCTGCTTGCTTCAGAGCGACGACCCTAGAACAGGTTCTATAGAACCATGGTTCACCAGTGGTTAGTTATTTGGTGCTATGTGGTATGTAAGTTTCCATTCCCAGCATGATGATTTCCGAAATCTCTTCAGTACATTGCGTAGGATCTCCCGATTCAAAACACATTCTTCTCCAAGGAAACTCAAAAAAAAACATGCGAAGGCCATCCCAGTCGGCTGAATTGTAATGCCAAACACTGCGTGGGGGTGTTGGACATGTTCGCGGAGTGATGTGAGGACATATCGTGCAGATGAGTGTGTGGTCTGAGTTTCCTAGTGGTGCACGGACTTTCACTTCATACGGTTCCGGATTGTTAGTGAGGAACAGGTCGAGCGTATTGGCATAATGATTGCTGGTATCAGGGATCCGAGTGGGTTCATTTATCAGTTGCTCAAGACCATAGGTGATAGCGAAAGCCTCAGCCAGACATCCTGCGTCGTCTGTTTTGTTCGAGAATTTGAGCCAGGTGGAGTTGTGGACATTGAAATCCCCCATGATGATGATTTCAGCTGCTGGGTGATTTTGTTGGATGAAATCGAGTCTCAGAGAAAGTAATTCGAAGAGGTCACCAGGAGTTGGTTCGTTTGGTGATAGATAAAGGCAGCAGATGAACTTTGTCTGTTTGTGGTTATCGATCTTGAGCCACATCACATCGAATTCTTCTGGTTCCAGTTCCTCCTCATGATTGCATGAGAGATCATTCCTGGAAATGAGACATAAACCTCCTCTGAATCTGAAACGGGTATGGAGCTCATATCCAGGGCAGAGCAAATAGGTCGTGTTAGTTCATGAGTTGACCTGCGTCTCAGTTAAAGCCAGTATATCTGGTTTCTCAGCCTGTAGATGGTAATGAACATCGTTTATGTTCTTGTTCAGACCTCGGATGTTACGAAGGTCTATTTTTAAATTCAGATGCTTTGATGGTGAACCCCCTCGAGCACCTTTCGCACGGAGTGTTTTACTCTAGGAGAATTCATCATCTAGATTTTTCTTCAGCTGAAATAGGCGGTTTGGGTTGGGAAGAAGGAGATAGGGTATGGGGATATGACCGGAAGCATCGACCAAATACTGAAACATGGGAGTTACCCATTACACAGCACCTCTGTCGATGTGGTGGTGTCACAGCGGGCGATGATGGGAATCATATTCCACCTATGGGTATCCATTTAGTCGCCTCTTACGACAGGCAGGATTTACCATGGGAAAATTCTTGATCCGTCCCCATACAGATAAATATGAATGATTGATCTGAACGATGTGAGAATTGTAGCTGTATCGATATCAATATTACAATTAGAAATTTTACAATGGTATAATAACAATCAAAATACAATCAAACCTTTGGCAAAATACAATATTAAAAGAAGCGAATGCAATTTGTATAAGTTAACATGCTGGTCATTCTGTACTAATGTAATATTGGAATATTTTACAAATGAAGATATTCTCGAAGGAATGCTTGAATGCTCAATTATTTGGTCATTTTTATGCACTAATGTAATATTGGAATATTTTACAAATAAAGATATTCTCAAAGAAATGATTTTTTCTTGAGAAATATGATACTGACTATGAACTATAAAAAAATGTAAAATGTATAAGACACGTTTCTAAACAATTCCATTTTGATCACAGGAATTACAAATCACAATACCATAATCCTTGTAATACTTTTCCATCACTAAATTTGCGGTCACATTCCATATTGTCTTCACTGTAAAGTCCTTATATTCTTTACCATTCTGCTTCCGCATATTGAATGCTCAGTCCTTTAACATTAACGCCAGAACGCATATGGACGTGTATTTGTCCAGGTAATATTCTTTGGCCGGGCAAAAATTGATAAACTATCGCCATATATACTGTCTGATGGATTATTTTTCAACGAAACAAGTGATGAATGGAGATACTGATATCATACATTTATTTCAGATGGTACAGCAATGCCATGTTCCAAGATCGAGAACTCGGAGATTTCTACAAGGTCACGTTCACGAAGTACCTCGAGACCTTCAAAAATCAAATGGGCTACTTTCCATCAAAAGTAGTCATAATAAGGGACGGCGTAGGAGATGGACAATTGGACCATTGCCAACGATACGAAATCGAACAGTTGGAGAGCGTGATCAAACAGTTCAACCTCGAGACCAAGCTTTGTTTCATCGTGGTCCAGAAACGAATCAATACCAGATTATATGCGCGCGGCAGAGACGGTTACGAAAATCCGCCGCCAGGAACTATCCTCGATCATGCCGTAACAAGGCGTACCCTGCCCGACTTTTTCATGGTGCCTCAAAATGTCCGACAAGGCACTGTCAACCCTACGCATTACATCGTACTGCACGACACTTGCAACCTTAAACCCGACCATACGCAAATGCTGTGTTATAAATTGTGCCATTTGTACTATAATTGGCCGGGTACCATAAGAGTACCAGCCCCTTGCCAATACGCCCATAAGTTGGCTGCCCTTGTCGGACAGCATATTAAGAAAGCCCCCAGCACAGCTTTGTCTGATACGTTGTTTTATTTGTAAATCAAAATTCAATATTTCTCACATATTCATCCTGCAATGTCCAATTTTTACAAAGCGCACAGGAAAGATTTCCGATGTTTCATTCAATGGATTGTTGTTATGGCAAAATTCAACAGCTTAAAAATGATCATGATATACGGATCTGCTTCATTTCTATAATTTTTCGGATTTTCCCTCTGGAATTTAGCTGATGAATCTCTATATTTTGATGTGCTGATGCAGTTTGAAACAATAGAAATATTTGTTTTACTATAGTCATTTGACACTTTCCAATGACGAGTTGTTGAGAAAATCTATTGGCATATATTTTTCTATTTTCGTAAGTATTCATTTCAGTTGTATCTCTCTCATTTACGTTTGTTGTTCTGCTAGTTTCGCCTGAATGTTTCTCTTGAGAATCACTGTCTCACTTATTGGAAGTGAGTGGAAAATGACATGTCTGGGAAATATATATTGATGAATCAGAATTGGAAAATACACTTTGAGGAAACTCTTAGAACTTCCAGGAAAAACATATCAGCTACTCAAATAAAAAGTGACGTCAGGGTTTTCCCGTATATTTTCGCACCCCACCTACATGGGTTATTTCGCATCAGAAAATAGTAGAGTAAAAGAATATATTTTTCTGAATCGTCAGAATTTTTCGTCAAAAATTCAAAATTATTTCGGCTGATGTCATATCATCTTGACATGTCATTTTTTTTCAAGGAAATCAATGTGCACTAAAATGTAGTGCTCATGTGCTAATGGGGAATGACAGCACATGACACTATTTTTGTTATTTACCTATTGAATGTAAATTGTCATGGATTCATGATTTTTTGTCATAAAATGATAAATCTTTCACAAATTGAATTGAATAGGTGAATAACAAAAATAAGGCCAGGTCCTGTCATTCCTCATTGCCTTACTATGTTTTGGTGCACATTGATTCACATTTTCAAAGAAATTTGAACGCTTATTCTGAAAATGGATGAATGAATATTTATTATATGATTTATTATATTATTATATGAATATTTTAGGAATTCGAAAAGATTCATCTTTTCAGATATGAAATACTATACAGGATGTTCCATTTGCTAAAATAATTTTGAATAGTTGACAAAGAATATTCCAATTTTGATATGTCTATATACGGAATGAAAAAATGTATTGACATTCTCAGACGATACAAAGGCTAGTGAAAGATTTCAGTTCAGTTATTCGATTAAATATTGGTGTTAGGTACAGTTATTTTCACACGAAAACATTCGCCTGATATTGTTCAATTTATATTTACATTTAGATCGTGTACTGCGAATGACCTATTATCTTCAGTCTGAAAAATATGAACTGTGAAACTATCAGAGAGACTCGCTTAAGAATCTCAGTTCAATTAGAATGACTATTTTCACTGCGCTAGTTTGATGATTTTATGGAAGTTGACCATGTTATGTTTTAAGTATTTTCGTTTACTCTTGAGCTCACGTTGTTTGTTTGACGTATTCTTGATATACTAGAAGATATATTTTGTTTTGGAGCTCATTCCACTTCGAACTTCATATTTTAATTGATATCAAAATCATTCCATTGATGTTATTCAAAATTCTCCCTATATTCATCATCATTCTTTTCAGATATTCTCATTAATTCCGAACTTTCCATTTCGGATTAAAACTTTTTCGAACATTTTTTTTTCAAAACAATATATCACAATCATACTTTCAAACCACAAACTACTGATATGATAGTTCTCGTAACAGAGTAGTTTCATAATATGTGTGCTGCAAAAGATCGAATATGCTGACTATATTTTATTGATTTCGGATTCTCCTCATTTTTCAAAACTATTCAACTCATTTGTGTTGAACGTTAACGTAGGATTTTTCATAACATATATCTATAAACATACCAAATACAAGATAGAAAACAGATAATCTACATTTGTTTTGAACCTTCAACCCAACTTTACTTCGCTATAGGCATAATATTGAAATTCATTATTCAAAACGTATGTGGTTATTTTATTCATACAAATATTGATGAATCTGGTGTACAAGGAGAAAGTGTAATTTTTTATCGTTTGATTTGATATCCAGATTTCTACCATGACTCAAAATAAGGCAAAATATTTATCTGATGTTACATAAATCGTAGGATCAAAAACTTCGAAATAACACCCACTGTTTGGTGATTACTGTTTTTCCTCAACATAGTCCATGAAAAATTTTCTGTTGTCAGGGAAAGACGGAAGGTTTGAAGTCAATGAGATCTTGATCACTTTATCCATACTTTGGAGTTCGAAAGTAGGAGTATGATATATTGTTCGTGAGGTAATTAGGAAGTGGATCCCAGTTTGTTGTACTTTCAATTGAATTTATAAAGTCAGAGTTCAGTTGTGTCATATTTGGTTGATACAAATTTTCAGAATAACAACGATAGTACAGGGGGGTTAACTTGTTATAGGTCACCCTTATTAATATTCCAACCAACGTCAGAAATCAGCTCTCACAATTTTATGGTAATTTTGAGACTTCTGAAACAGTTATTTGAGTATCCTGTTTTATTGCTCATTCAGTGATGAACAAATACCATCAAGTTGCTTTGGATGATGCTCATATATCAGTTAAGAAGGGAGTTCTGTAGAAATTAATCAAATATCTAGACGTAATTTATCGAATGGAATTCACCATCCTAAGGAGCATAACAATAGCATATTTGTCAAAAAAAAACTTGATTGGAATGAGGTATGGGTCCATACTGGTGCTTATTTGTTCAAATAAACTATATACCCATCTAACTATGAAATTTGGAGATAAAACTGCATTTGAAAATCGTGGCTTGTTGCGGGGCTGGTTTGCGATATGATTTGGGAACACTGGAATTTTGAAAATGTTAATGACAATAATATCAACCAGAATTCTCAATGTGAAACCGTAATATATACCTGAACATAGTGGGAAGTCTAAATGAAAAAATATCGTATATGTGCTTCAACCGACATTGTATCGAAGATAAAATGAAAAAAAATAAGACTGAAGAATCAGTCCTAACCTTTATCTCTGTACTTTCAGCAGTAGTGTCCCGACGATATTTTGATTCATATCCTGCCTCCAATGATTCTCTAGCTATAAACTTTAGTCAGAAACCGAAATCACCATGAAAATTCTGGGACCTCAGTATTCTTGGAAATAATTATGGGTATGCTATATCAGTTACATCTTTGTTATATAATATAGATTATATTATGGTAGATTTAGATTTAGGTTCTCTATAAAATCATATTGATTTGTTTTTTAATGAAGAATTAAATATTTTCTTACGTGAAAGACTTTTTCTAGGACCCAAAACTCCCATCTCAGATAATTACATGTAATTGCTGTAGTAGGTATTCAATTGTTGATGATAATAATAATGATTTGATTTCATTCATTCAAGTGCAAAAAAAATATTCATAGAGATAGTAGGCGATTCTGAAAATTGCACTTGTAACTATCAACAGGCAGAATTCAATTCCTTCAACATCCAAATGATAAAAAGTGGTAGGCAAGTGGTGCAAATATTCATAGTGTAAATATAATTTGAATACACAGATATCCTCCTTCATTTCCGAAAGTAACAAAATAGGTGCACCAAGGAGAGAAGCCCAACAGATTCCTCAATGAATTCTACAGGATTAAATGAGTAGGTATACCAATTTTCGATATGAAATAAAGAATACAGGCTGGTTGGAAAGTTTAGAATATTATATAAGACATAGGTCAAATGATGAAATAATGAAATGTCTGAACCCGTGGGCTGTGGGTTATTATAAATCACTTTATTGACCTTCATTCACTCTGAAAAATGGAAATTTTGTCTAGTAGATAATGGGTATCTTCGACCTTGGATGCACCGGTAAGGAGATAATGGGAAATAACCGATTTTGGGCAATTTTTTGACATAGTGAAAAGCTGTCTGAACTGAAAATGGTCCCGCTTTTAGTAGTTATTGATGTTTGGATCAAAACTATTTTCTCGAAGTATAAGGACGACTTTCAAGAGCACATAAATGAACGTTCAAAAAACAATAACATGGAATAATAGTGTATAACCTAACTAATGTGGAAAGCGACATATTTCGTACATATTCATCACGTACTTTCCCACAAGTTATGTACAGTGCTACGAAACTATTCAAATCTCAGATGCTTTTTCTTTGAGGGACCACACGGTATAATTTTCAAAATAAAGAATCGACTCGAGTAAGTTGAACCAGTTTTATTTCTCCCAGAAACGTTAGCTAGGTATCTGCAAACTGAAACGTTGCTGGGAACAGGAGGAAATCCTTAGCGGACAATATCTATAATACCCCAAATGATCTTTCTCTCTCTTCAGAACCACCAAGAACCACCAGGAACACAGACTCGCTATTCAGGTAAAAAACGTGAAAACTCTTCTACACGCATTATACAAAAAACTGGCGCACAAATACTACATGGCATAGATGTGATGGACGAATTATTTAGTTCCAGTGCAGTCCTCATGAGGATGATGAGAAAAATTACAAGAGTGAAAAGATGATATGGGAGGGTTTAATGCTACTCTATATCACTTATGCTACAACACTATTTTTACTACGGACATGAACAAATTTTTGAATTATGAGCCTTATGAGTAGATAATACTTTCATCATTATAGATAGTAATTCACACAAAAAATTATCAATGATATCGATATCATCGATAGTTACCAATGTATATATATATATATATATATATATATATATATATATATATACAGAGTGAGTCACGAGTAACGGGACGGACTCTTACGAGAAAACGAGAAGATTCAATGGCATGCTATCATTCTTGTTTCGTAGAGCGCTCTTGATACTACGTTTCGAAAATATTTTCGAATATACAGGGTCTTCTACAAGAGTGTGGCATATCAAAGATGCATTTTTTCTTATGGAACACCCTGTAGTTCGTTGCATTTTCGAATTCTACGCAAGAAATAACATGGACTTCCTCCAAGGTTCCCTATACCTAACTCTTACTGTTTTCGAGATAATCCTATTTTCACCAAAATTATGAAGTTTTGAAAAAAAATCAATACTTGCAAAGTTGATTGATTTGGAACAAATATTTTTCAACAGTTGTTACCATGATATTTTAACTCATTCATTGATTGCTTCAGTATCACTCAGTAACCTACAGGGTGTTCTGAATATCACATTTTACTTCTGTCACTTTCTAATTGATTTATCTTATTTATTTCAAATACAACACCCTGTATTTTATCCACTCATCCTGTTGCAAATTCGATTCTTTTTCGAACTGTATTAGGTTTCCCTATAGCTAAATACAACGGTTCTCAAGATATTTGCTCATTTTATCAAATTTTGTAACATCCGCCATTGAATTGAAATTACAAACATTATTTTACCACCAATCTCTCAGAAGATCCATTTGGGCTTGAATCACGTTTGATCCGTCTGATTTAGAATTGAAGAAGAAACTGCCATTGAAATTGAAGAAGTATGCAGAACGAAACAATATTGTTATCAGTAGTTGATGAACCATGCAAGTCTCATTGGAACAATTCGAACCAATCTAGTGTGCCTTTGTCACCTCAATGACAGGTTCTCTTGATCAGGTGTCAGACGTTCACAAAATTTCAGAATCCCCATAATGAAACAATATTCACTTCAAGAACGAACTGATATGATATTGGTCATTGGAGAATGTTTAGAGAATTGTCTCCTGGCATCAAGGGTTTATGTGCAAAGATACCCAAAAAGGAGGTTTTTGAAAGGGTACTGAACAGATTCCGCACAACGGGCAGTGTTCAGTATGAAAAACAGAATAAAGTAAGACCAATCATCAATAATGAAGACAAACAGTTCGATGTATTGGGATCTGTAACTGAAAATCCAAGTACGAGTACTCGAGTTATAGCCAGACAGACGAGTATTAGTCAAGCAAGTGTACGCAGGATTCTGAAGAAACACAGGTATCATCCCTACCACATTCAGTTTCATCAGCATCTTTATGAGAGAGATTCTGATAGGCGTTTGGAATTCTGTTTATGAGCTCTGGATCGTGTAGGAGAAGATGATGATTTCTTCAGTTATGTGTTGTGGTCAGACGAATCCACATCCCATAATAATGGTATGGTGAATAGACATAATTTCCATTATTATGATACCGAAAATAAACATTATTTTCATACTTTGGACCGCCAAACCCGGTGGAGTATGAATGTTTGGGGAGGAGTTGTAGGTGACCATATTGTTGGCCCTCACTTTTTTGATGGACACTTGAATGGACGGAAATTTCTGAACTTTTTGATACGCGATTTCTGGATTCTTCTAGAGGATGTTCTACTGAATATAATGCAGAGACTGTTTTTCCAATTAGATGGTGCACCAGCTCATTTTTCTAGAGAAGTGAGACGTCATTTGGACATGGAATTTCCCAATCGGTGGATAGGAAGAGGAAGTCCTCATGATTGGGCCCCTAGATCACCAGATTTAACTCCAATGGATTTTTTCATATGGGGCTACGTCAAAAATATCGTTTATAATCCGACGACTGCTGAAGATATGAAAATCAGGATTATTAATGCTTTCGACTCTATCACACCAGATATTTTGATGAATGTTCGGAAATCGTTCGAATCTAGAGTCAAATGTTCTATAGAACAAAATGGCAATCACTTCGAACATTTACTTAATTGAAAATGTGTAATTTTCATCTATTTCTATTTGTGTCTTCGAATTTGTCTTCATTGATTAATGTTGAATTGATTAAATAATGTAATGTTTTTGATATTTGTGAATATCTTGGGAACCGTTGTATTTAGCTATAGGGAAACCTAATACAGTTCGAGAGAGAATCGAAATTGCAACAGGATGAGTGGATGAAATACAGGGTGTTGTATTTGAAATGAATAAGATAAATCAATTAGAAAGTGACAGAAGTGAAATGTGATATTCAGAACACCCTGTAGGTTAGTGAGGGATACTGAAGCATTCAATGAATGAGTTGAAATATCCTGGTAACAACTGTTGAAAAATATTTGTTCCAAATCAATCAACTTTGCGAGTATTGATTTTTTTTCAAAACTTCATAATTTCGATAAAAATAGGATTATCTCGAAAACAGTAAGAGTTAGGTATAGGGAACCTTGGAGGAAGTCCATGTTATTTCTTGCGTAGAATTCGAAAATGCAACGAACTACAGGGTGTTCCATAAGAAAAAATGAAACTTTGATATGCCACACTCTTGTAGAACACCCTGTATATTGAAAAATATTTTCGGAACGTAGTATCAAGAGCCCTCTACGAAACAAGAATGATAACATTCCATTGAATCTTCCCGTTTTCTCGTAAGAGTCCG
This sequence comes from Gastrophysa polygoni, assembly GCA_963576655.1. NCBI lineage: Eukaryota > Metazoa > Arthropoda > Insecta > Coleoptera > Chrysomelidae > Gastrophysa > Gastrophysa polygoni. Next base: position 34,250,717 of record OY755084.1, on the reverse strand, counting down.
TCCCGTTACTCGTGACTCACCCTGTATATATATATATATACTGATAATCATCGATATTATCGATGATATATTATGATATCGATTATATTGACATATTTTGATCATCGATATTTTCAAATATTTTCAGATTAGTGCGTTTTACTTCCGACTTTCCTGATTTCCAGGAAATTGTTGCTTGGAATGGCGAGGGATATAATATTACAGATTTATATAGTATTTGATATTGAATGACTTGAAACAAACTGACGGAATGAGTGATTATTCAACATGCAAATAAGGAGGTATTATCATAGGTTATTATGTATATATAATATAATATTCTCAGGCCTCATAGTTAAACCACAGCATGTTGAACCCCTAGGGGTAGATTTCACCCTTAGAATCTCAAATGGGAAGGGAGGTTCAGGGCCACATCATTCCGAAGGGCTTTCAATTCTCTTTCCAACGGTACCCTCGTTTATTTTTAATAACTTCTACCCTATTTTTTTGGAAACGAAGAGAGAAAACCCCACAAAAAGCTGGAAAATGAAGGTACCACCTCCTCGAAAAACTTACAGACAGTATCAGACATCTTCTTTCAACCACATTAAAAACCTTATTATGTCAATCACTTGTTTCATCTTCATTCAACTATTCAGACAACCGCCTTCGTGGACCTAATTTGAATAAATACCTTCAAGAATATGGCCGATGAAGTACTTACATAACTCACGTCTTCGTCTAGTTTACGGAATCAAAAAAAGGAAAGTATTTCACATACATTTCGAGAGGCAGGTTGGTTGAACACGGAAAATGAGAGAATTCTGAATAGTGTGCTTCTATATTTCATAAGATTCTAGATTCAGAAATGATACCAAAGAGTATATACAGGGTGACTTTCTAAAACTTCCCACCCTCGATATCTCCCTTCCAGTAAATAATATGAAAAATCAAAGCAATATTATTGTCTCCGTTCAGGAGAATGCAAGCAGACTCTTACAGCAGACAATAATATTGCTTCTTGTTCAGTTGATATCGGTAGAACTTGGCACCCACTTCTGAAAATTTAATGGAAAATTCAATATCAATTGATGAAAACGCCTTGTAACCAGAATTCCTCCGTCTATATACCAACTTGTCACTTTTCAATGTCAAAACCGACAACATCTTAAAAAATTTCGCGAACAGAAAAATATTCGTTCCCGAAACGTTCACCAAGATAAGTAGAGGTTTTATTCCTATCAAATATATTTGTATCTCCAAATTTTTCTAAAACAATGTTTCTTTGACAAATAAGGAATTTCTCTTTTAGGTATTTAAAGGTTTAATTTCAAGCGCAGTGACATTTAGGGGCAGATCACAAAATCTGTCCTTACTACAAATATATTGGAATAATTTTTAATAACTTCTACTCTATTTTTTAAAAACGAGGAGAGAAAATCCCACAAAAAGCTGGAAAATAAAGATGTCTGATGCTATAAATGAGTTTCAATATTATTGCATATTGTATTAGCTTATTGACGTGTTCTTCAAATCTTAGAATACTATCGAGTATGACACCAATAATTATGATGTCATCATGATGTAATTCAGGCCATTGCTTATGTGATTCATTTTCTTATCTAGTAGGCTGAATCTTCAATAGGTTCACGATAAGGAATATAATTTGATTTTTATCATCTTCATTTTGTCAACATGCTAATTTTATACATCTCCAAAAGAATTATACAGGGTTAAATACTGTCTGTAAGTTCTTCGAGGAGGTGGTACATTCATTTTTCAGCTTTTGATGGGATTTTCTCTCCTCGTTTCTAAAAAATAGAGTAGAAGTTATTAAAAATTATTGCAATATATTTGTAGTAAGGACAGATTTAGGATCTGTCCCAAAATGTCACTGCGCTTGAAATTAAACCTTTAGATACCTAAAAGAGAAATTCTCTATTGGTCAGTGACACCTTGTTCTTCAAAAAATTTTTGGAAATACAAATATATTTAATAATAATAAAACCTCTACTTATCTTGGTGGACGTTTCGTTAACGAAAGATAAGTAGAGGTTTTATTATTATTAAATATATTTGTATTTCCAAAAATTTTTTGAAGAACAAGGTGTCACTGACCAATAGAGAATTTCTCTTTTAGGTATCTAAAGGTTTAATTTCAAGCGCAGTGACATTTTGGGACAGATCCTAAATCTGTCCTTACTACAAATATATTGCAATAATTTTTAATAACTTCTACTCTATTTTTTAGAAACGAGGAGAGAAAATCCCATCAAAAGTTGAAAAATTATACAGGGTGTTCCAAAGGTCGATGCAATATCTAACGGAGGTGAAAGGAGGGCTCATATGGATTCCATTGAGCCTAACATACCTTAGCACAAAGTATCGATGTTTTTTCAATATCTATTCATATTCAATTCAATATCTCACATTTTCACATGATACCTTGACCCCTTGGCTAATTTCTTTTTCAATACTAGAATGTGTATCTGTTCGCTGAATTGAGACCAAAAGGAGCCAAAAATTACGAAACAATAAATAAATGACTATTATGCAAAATAAATCGTATGATGAGATAAATGTACATTTTTGATAATATAATATATATAATATAATATAATAATAATAATAATAATAATAATAATAAATAATATAATAATTGTTGTAACAGAAAATGTTTATGATATAAATGAATCATCACCCTTCCATACTACCAGATTCAGTAACCTCACATAATCGTAATCGTTTCAATAATTTTTCTCATTCTTGTGATATATCAAAAAAATATAACTTCAGAGAAGCCAAGTTTCCCGTGTCAGAACAAACAGATGTGAACACTGCATGCCATAACTTTCTTTACATACTTTCTATATAATATTTTCGTCGTTACTATTTCCCTAAAATCAAATCGTATCCGTAAATACCCGCCTTTTGGTTCACACCAAGAATGATGAAGAATATTCGGAAGAATGCGACCCCACAAAAATTTAAAAAAGTATAATACATCTTTTTATCGTGAACAATTTATTTCGCTAGAACTGAAGTCAGAACTGAAGTGAGAACAATTCATACAAAAATAAAACATGCAATTTCAAGATACCCGGCATCATGAAGGATGATGTAACACCTATTCCCTCCGAACAACAAACCCAATGTCAATGATCGAAGTCTATTCCAAACCTCAAGAATTCGTTGACGCCTTCGCGAATCATTTCAAAATATCACATCAATGAGATTCCTGGAGTTTCCTGGCGAAAGGTCCAACACTTATATCAACCCCTTCTGCTCCACATCTTCAACCTATAACGGAAAATATATGAAAATATGGAAAATAGCCCGTGTGTGTCCTATCCTGAAGAAGGAAACGCAACCTTTGGGAAATTATAGGTCTATTTCTATAAGCAACTTTTCGAAATAATTTCATATCGCTCTATTCATAACTCGAACAGCAATATAATATCGGATGATCAAGATGGAGTCGTGAAAAAAAAGTCGTGTGTGACCAATCTTGCATGCCTCTCACAACATATTTCGTTGTTTGGCTTTCCTGGAAGTTTAATCAAACTTTGTACAAGTTATCTCTTTGACGGGAAGAAAAATGTGAAACATGAAGGTTTTCAGTGTTCTTTGTACACAACTAGCTCAGGACTGCCACAAGACCTCGCACTTGGGGCCTCTTTTATTTCTGCTTTTCATTAACGACTTAGCAAAAAAGATACACTGCCCAAAACTCATTCATGCTGATGACCTGAAACTATACAAACTAATTGACAATTATGAAGATTACTTAAATTTACAAAATTGAATTGATTAAGTATTCGATCAGTGCACCATGAATCATTCTCATTCGAATACATCTAAATGTTATATCTCATCATTTTCAAGAAAAAAGAATATAATAAAATTTCCCTGTTTCCAATTAGTCGAGTAAATGAAATGAGAGATCTCGGAATCAGTTTCTATTATAAATTCTCTTTTATTAGTCACATATATATCAGGTTATTTCATGAGCAAATCGAATAATAGGTTTTATTATGAGAAGGTAAAAGAGAGTCAAGAATAAATAATATCTTTTAATACACGACGACTTTTTGTCCGATCTCCTTCCTTCACAAAATGCTACAATATGCTGTGCCCCCCTTCCACAACTGATCAACTTGCCCACTCCACGCCTGAGTTCCAGACATTAAACGACATTTTACTGTGATCTTAGTAATACAAATAACAATCTCAAAGCAAACTTATATTCTGAAATTCTAGGCCTCTATATCTAGGAATTCATCAGCACTCTCCATATGCATATTATTTCTGACATTTCACTACACCAGAACAACCTGGAATAGCTTCCGTATTGGGAGATCTCATTCCGAAGACTCACGAAGACGATGGGACATCGAATAATTGCAGGAATGAGTCTGAAACTACTCACGTACACCAACCAAACACAATTCCATAAGGCACGTCCCCACGTTGGGCGCCAATTTGTAATAGTGAACATAATTCATCAGCTACTGCGTTGATGAAGAGTAATAAATTATGAATCTATGTCTGTCCGTTTAGAAGGCTGTAGGAAGGGTTACATTGAGTTTCATGTCTGTCCGTTTGGAAGGCTGTGGGGAAGGTTACATTGAGTTTCATCTTTCGCTAAAAGAGATTGTCCCTCAAGTACTCAGACTTCACTAGCACCATATTTCAATTGTGATTTCTTCTCTTGTGATATTTTCTGTCTCTATTTTTTGTCTTCTTTTAACTTTCAACTTTCATCAACACCTTTGTACATTTTCTGTAATTGGGTTTATACCCACCTGTTGGAAATGAAGTGCTATCCATCTCTAATTATATATCTATCGAAGATACGATGTAGTACCAGAAGTTAGAATACTCATAAAAATATTTGTGGTTTATGCCCTTTCGAATAGTAAAACATGTGCCATTTTGGCTATTTGGAGTGATGATTGGGTTCGAACCAAGATCTAGGTGTCAACAAAGTAGATCTAGGTGTCTTGGTGTCAACAAAGTAAGGAATGTGTCGAAAGAAATAGAAATTTTTCTCAAATTCCGCACCCAGAAACTTATAAAGGACACACGGTTTCTGGCGTTCTCTCGCAACCCTCTAAGCCGACTCAGGAGCCGGCATTACAACCTCCTCCAAGAGGATTCTAGTTATACAAAGTTTCGAAAGCAAACAAAATGCTACCCTCTTCAGCAGAGTCTACGGACTCGTCCACTAATATAACTTGCGGATTGAAAACAACCCCATTGAACACCCATAAATAGAAGCTATAATAACTGATACCACACTGTATCACTGTATTGAATTGTATTGAATATATATATGTTCCAAAAGCAGCTGATGCGTATTCAACTTTCAAACGTATAAAATAGTAGTACACAGTTCTACCTCTTTGAAATCACGACTATTGCGAACTATAAAACCGTATGCTCGACATGCAAATTTCAGGATTGAGTCAATGTGTTCATTGAACGATTTAGGCTATAGTTTAGAAGAGAAATACGATTGGATCCGCTTCCGTCAAAATAGCTTTTGATACCATTACTATTACTCGACCCAGGATGTTAGCGAGCTGTCGACATGTGATTCATCTATGTGATTCTCGCAACCATATAAATTTAGGTTGTCCACATATAGCCACAGATTAGAACCTTTTGGTAGGACAGATATTTTGCAAGATATTCGGCAGACTTGAAACCGTTCAACTGGACATACTGTTAATGATTATTGAGGAAGATTTGAATAGGTTGAATGAATATTCAAAATTATAAGGTTCCGAAAGATTTATTATTGGGGTATCCATCCTGTATTAATATGATCGAAAAAATATCCGTTATCGCTCTGAAAAATCGTAGGAAATGTTTATTTATCTACTGGATAACTGAGCTCTAGAGATAAGGAACTGATAAAATGATGGTTGGCAGGTAGTCGGTGTTTCATCGGATATTTGCCGAAAAAGATTACTGTTTACAATTTTGGGTGCATCACTGCATGCATCAATCACTACGTGAATTGATTACTGTCAAGTGAAAATGGAGAATGGTGGGAATGGTAATAAAAAGTTCATCTGTTATTTCTGCAATAAATCCATTGAAAATGAAACTGAAGTGGTAAGTGGCTTTCATTAAATCTAAAGAGATGAATCATCTCAAATAGCAAAGAATGTTATCTCCTTTGTATACTTCCGGTGACTATAACGGCTATCGAAGATCCTCAAGAAATGATAATTTCTATAGTACAGGGTGTTTCGGATACAAATGTGTTTACTATACACACTGTGTCAAGATAGGGATGAACAGCATTTGGATCTCGGAAAAGGTAAGAGATAAATATTTGGGTAAATAGGATAGAAGTTGTGAATTCACTAGACCATTCCAACACTCTTTGAAACGTTAATTTTGCACTCATCATGCGATGGGTTTTTTTCGTTTTTTTTTTCTTGGTACTTACGTATTTCGACCTCAGGAACCCGAATTTCACAATAAAAACGTGCGCAAACTTATATTTCTCGAGATATTCCAGGAAAAATTATGAAAATTAACCTTCTTTCTTCGGCTCGTTTTGGGTAGGCATGGAGTTTCTTTTCTCACACAGGAAACTTTTTATACCTTCCTTGAACATTCAAGAAGTCAAAAAGGAGGGAAGACATCCTCGAATTTGTTAAATCAACGTTCTTCAGCATATTGGAGGAAGGTGGATCCAGCATTTTTCATATGGACGGCGCTGTCAAGTGAGAATCTACGTCAGAATCAGTAGTTCTGTGAGTCAAAATATCACAGATGCACATTTGACAGCGCCGTCCATATGACTGAAGGATTCATCAAAGATGCTAAAGACGATGAAATGAACTTTAAGGATGTTTCTCCTTCTTTTGGGCTCCGACAATGTATAAGGAAGATATAAAGAGTATCTTATGTGAGAAATGAAACTTCGAATGGCTTTGGTGCCTATCCAAACCAGGCCGAAACAAGAAAGGTAATTTTCATACTTTTTCCTGGAATATCTCGAAAAATATAAGTTCGCGCAGGTTCTTATTGTGAAATTCGGATTCCTGAAGTCGAAATACGTGAGTACCAAGAAAAAAAATCGAAAAAAAAACCCATCGCATGATAAGTGCAAAATTACCTTTACCGTTATATCTATAGATAGAAAGAACTGGATATACTTGATATGATTCAACGTGTGTTGATATGATCCTCTCAGTTTTAGACAACCATTTTTTTCAAAACTCACAAGAATATCGCATCAAATCTACTTGTTCAAAAGAGTGGAAAGTCGTTTTGAAAATGATAACAATTTCTGAGCTTTTAGTGTCAAATATTGTTCGACAAGTAATATTGAAGAGTGAAGGGACGTTCGTGTCTTTGCATCCAGACAATTTCTCCAAAAATTGCATTCTACAGTCCTTCGATCGATAGATTTTTTCTTGGGGGATACATTTTGAACTCAAATGATAAGTTGAATAATTTGTTTCTCAACTATTCAGTATTACCTTAGGAGTCAATCAAAATTTGGCAGTGAAAGATCAGAAATACTTCAAAACAAGTGAAATTGATGATATTTTTCATTTGGATTTTCGAAAAAAATATTTGAAAACGTGAAAATAATTGGTCAAGCGAATACGGAACGTCGGAAAAAAATCAATATCACCAATCATAGCAAAAGTTGCCATCTAAAAATATCCTCAATTTTTTCTATGTGTGAAAATAACGGTAAAGAATAAATACCTAACAGATTTTTCAAAACTTCGCTTTATTCAAATACGAAATAAATATATACCCAAAAAACCACAACAATATTTAGAGAAATCTAAATACGTATTTCGGCAACTATGTTGCCGTCTTCATTAGACCTGAGAAGTAAAAATGATTAGCGACTCCTTAGTATCTTTCAAGCTATTTTCCAGAAATTACAATCTAGAGTGATTGTCCGTATTTTAATTGGTTCTTATTAAGATGAATGAAAATACTTTACAAACTATTCAATTCTCGATAGTTCGTTACATGTTTTCAAATTATCTAAGGTTATTTGATGACTAGTCTCAAGAATATATTGGACAACACTTGATCTGTCAAACAGATCGTACCTGAAATGAGCATAGATATCTATATGTTCTATATCTAGTTCCATGTTCCATGACGAGTTTGTCCAAAATATTTCATGTCACATCCACCGCAATGTTTGTCCAAAACATTTCATGTCACATCCATCGCAATGTACATATATCCCTGAATTTTCATTAACATTGACTTTTCTGTAGTGCCAGCACTGCCAGCCAATCAGCCCTTGCGTTTTGAAAATACTATTCAAATTCTAGAATCAAAAGGAATTCTCACACTCAGTGTTATACCTATCTGCGGATAAAGGATGAAAATATAACAATCTATGAACTAAAAAGTTCAGAGCGGAATATTTATGTTAGATGCAATGTTGAGAGTCACTTGGTATGAACTTATGTGTACAAGTTTCGATCCTATAAATATCAAATTCTAACTCGTTTCTGTCATTTTTGATAAACAAAGTATCCAAGAAACGTAATATGCCGTTATTTTCTTTTTCTACAGTGCATTTATTCGATTCAAATCAAGAATTAAACGTAGTCAAGAACTCGTCTGAATTGCAATTATTTGTATCAAAAAGGGCAAAAATATCGTCAACGTATCTTAGGAAATATTGTACTTCATTCCTAATATCATTTTCATATCTGCTCATGAATAGATTAGCAACAAATGGTGATAAATTGTTACCGTTGCAGTTCCTTCATGTTGTTCGAAAAACTTTTGCTTCCTTCGATATAACTGAAAAACTAGATAATTTCGAAATTTTCCAAAGGCTGTTGGAATTGTTTTTGTATGTCCCACAGCTTCCGAGATTCCCAATGTGGGATCCTTATCTTGGACACAGTATATAGGCTGACCAAACTCAATTCGGCATGATTGCTAACTTCTTTATTATTAAAGATTCGAGATCGGATAAATCAGACAACTGTTAGTAGTTCTTCTAGTAGTAGTTCTCTAATTTCGTCATTTCGTTCTGATCATTTTTGTGTTTTTGCTAGACTTGCACGGCAATTGATTTTTATACATATATTTAGATTTCAACCACTGTTGCATTTCAGGGACACAATGCTATGTGTGGTAGTGTATTAGAATCTTGTCCAAATAAATGTGGGTCGTACATACCGAGAATGGCAATTAGGAAACATAGAAGAGAATGCGTCAACAGGACTGTCACATCTAATACAAGGGTGCTGACTATAGATGAAAATGTAAATAGGATACTCTACAACACTGCGCATTCACCTGTCACTGTTACAAAATCATCATCAGGTGAGTGAACATTTGTGTATTGGTTTCTTTGATTTCATGCAGACTGTTACAAATTTATGTTACAAGCAAGAGATATTTTGAACTTACTTCTTCACTTTTCCTCTTCTAGGAAATGAAATAATTTATCTAATTTGAAATCCGACTTTTCCTTTTCGATCATTGCCAATCTCCCTAATATGTTGGAATTCTACAACAATCGATTGAATCGATACTTCGATGAAAAAAAGGTTACCAAAACATCTGGACATGTTTTAGCAACCTTGAAGCTGGATTCATGAATTTTGACGTTGCTTTTGAGATTGCCATTTGCCGTTCAAAGTTGGTTGTTGTCATTCATAAATTCCTTTGACGTTGAAGTTGGCAGTTGGGGAAAAGTTTGTTCACGTCCTGGGATAACCAAGTTTTAACTTTTGCTGTTGATGTTCAGTTGCCGTTCAATCGTCAACCAATGATGGAATGTGATAGAAAGTCACGTGGCATCTATATCATCATTTTCATGGTTAGAAATGATGACAGAGGTCACGTTATTTTTATTTTTATTCATCACAATGAAATAGACTCTATGAATTTAGTTCGGTTTCGAATGATGTTTCTTGTGCACAACGTCAAGTTTATAAATGAATCAGATAAACGTCAGAAGAACTGCAACGCCAACAGCAACTTCAACGTCAAGGTTATAAGTCCAGCTTTCACACTCAGAGAGCCTTTGTCTAACAAATCGATTTTATTATAAAATGGTCCTCGTACAACACATTATGCATTGCGAAGTACTTCATAATTGAATTATTTTAATTCGAAATAAAATTATCTATAAGTCAAGACAACAAACTCAATCAGGAAAGTTACAAATTATTAACTGAAATATAATAGATTTGAAAAAGCATATCTAACATAAGAAGTACTGACTGTAAAATTTAGTGAACGTTTCCTGAACGAATCTGCAACCGTTTTCAACAATAGTGAATAAATGATATTTCTCTTCAATTATCTTGAAGAGATAGAAAAAGTAGAAACTTTGATATTCATTGAATATATACTGATATTTAAAAAAAAAAGAAAATAAGTCACTGACAAATAGAGAATTTTTCTTTTAGGTATGTGAGAGTTGAATTCCAAATGCAGTGACATTTTTTGGCAGATCATATATCTGCCCTCACCACGAATATATTGAAATAATTATAATTTTCAGTCTTCAGAAACGAGGAGATAAAATCTCACAAATAGGGTGATTGCGCCAGTAGTCGGCCACTTAATAAGGGGATATCGTAGGTTTGATACCTTTCCATATTTACATATTTCCATATAGAAGATTAAAAAAATTATGACGAATGGAAAAAGGTATTTGCAATACGAAAAAAAAATATTACAGAATCATGGGGTTTCCACACTTTCAAGAGAAAAATTATATTCACAAAAAGTACACTTTTGCTAGTTCTCGGCCACCAAATTCCAGTTCTCGCCCTCCTTTTGCACCGATTCTCGGCCACCTACCCAGTTGTCGGCCATTTAAGCCATTTCTCTGGATCTTATGTTCCCTATCAATAAGGTCGATATTAGCGATTTTTCGAATCAATAGGTCACACATATTTATTGAGTTTAATAAAACAAAACAGTAAACAACAACAATATCAAAAAACATCAAATAATAAGAAAAATATTTGAAATAAAAACGTCAAATAATGAAGTATTGTTTCTTAAAACAAATCAAAAAATCACAGAATGAATAAAGTAGGTACGGAGTTACGAGTAGCGATCAGATACAATTTTCGCAAATATATTCCTTTTCTGCAGCCTCAGAATAAGGAAGAGAAGAAAGATTGGTACATCGCAGGTGGTACCACCTTATACAGCTATCGCAGCCAATATTCTTCTCTCTCTCATCCTCTATGTCGCTGATCAAAACATCTTCACACATGGAACATTTTTGCTTTGGCTCCCCACGTTTTTGTTTGGATTTCAATTTCGACTTCGTTTCAGCAATTGTGTTCCTTCTAATCACTCTCTTTTCTTGCAACTTTGCTTCTCTTTGTGCTCTCAAAGTTGCTCTGATCTTGCGTCTATTTTCAATGTCTTTGGTTTTTTTCATTTTTTCTTCCTCTTTAAGTAAAATGCTGCTGCGCCATTTCTCCGAGGAGATAGCTATTGGTAATTTCGAAGTGTCACAACGACGTTTTTTTTTGGTTCTGTTGGATTCAGGAAATTTCAGATGTTTATCGAATGGATCATCAATAATCAACTGAATTGGAACCAATGGGGAACGATTTGTTTGTTTGGTTGGGAAGCACATTGTGTCAGATTTATCTAAAACTTTATCTCTTTCACTTTCGCGTGTCGATAAGTCTGAAGTTTGATGGACAACAGTGCTTTCCAAACTATGATTCATCTTTGAACCTAAATCTGAGCCTAAATGATATTGTACACCGTTGGGTATAATTTCATCACTCTGCAACTGGTCAGGATCATTCAAGACGGCACCACTAATCGATGTCAACCTGAAATCGTTTTGGTCCTGAACTCCTTTTTGCGGATTGCAGATTGCAACAGTTTCCTCGAAGGATTCTTCATTTGCAACATCATCACAAATCGATATCAATTCGAAATCTGTTTGGTCTCGGATGCTGTCAGATTACTGTTTCAACAGTTTCAACCTCGGTTTTGGATTTTTCGTTTGTACTTCCCTGCACATGAATTTCAGCAGCTGTAACAACGTTGTTAACCCTTGCATCAACCATATTTTGACATTGTGTATTATGCTCGAAATTTTCCTCATAGTTCAGGAGGTTGCTGAAAGAAACGAGATTGACACATCGTTCAATGGAACGATTGATAAATCATTTAACGAACTGAAAGATCCAACATCCGGTAATGAATTGTTCACATTTTGAGTAATTGTATCTGTCGGTGCCGGGGTTGCATTAGTTGAGGGTAATGAATTAATTGATCTTGATCGACGTTTTGGAGACATATTAGATCTGGCCGATTCAATTTTATTCAAAATCGAATCAGTGTCAATACCATTATCTCTCAATTTATTTCCTATCAATAAGAGCACCTTGATGGCTGCATCAAGATCTTTAGCAGTAACTCGTTCATTAGATTTTCTCTTCAATTTTGAAAATGTATCTTCAACGCACTTGCTGTGATCTACAGCATCGGGGTTGAATGGATACAGTCCACATTTTCTGAATCCATTCCTAATGGCAGTTATCATATCCATAGTCATCGTTTCTGCAAATACTTTGCAAAAATTTATCTTCGTGATAGTACTATTGAGATTTTCTTTTCTTCTTTGCCAATTTGTAACAGTGGTTTTCCAATGCTGCTTAATTGGTTTGAAAACACTAACATCAGCTGGTTGCAGCATGTGGGTCGTATTTGGTGGCAATGCATATAAAACTATTTGGTTTTCTTCGCAAAATTGACTGGGTGGCAAAGTCATGTGTGATTTGTGCCCATCAACAAATTCAATGCAAGGTTTCTTGATATTATTGCTGCCTAACCAATCGTTGAATTCATTCGCCATGTACTCATAAAAGATGCTTCCTTTCATCCAACCTGTATCAGACCTCCCTATTACCCAAGATTTTGGCACATTGTCAATAACAGCTTTGGGTGGACGTAAATAGGGAAGCACAACTAAGGGTGGGCATATCTTACCGCTGGCGTTGAATGAGACATACATAGTGATATTGTCTTTTTCATTGTTCTTTATTTCATACAAATTTTTGTACCCTCTCGGAGCCAGTACTTTACCAGATTTTGGACACAAAGAAAATCCTATTTCGTCTCCGTTGAAGATTCTATCTGGTTCGTCTAATATATCTGAAAACCCTTGCTCGTCCAGAAATTCTTTCGAATGTGTGAACCAATTTCTCACCCCTCCTTCTGTAACGACAGCTCTAGCTCTATTGATACTTTCAGCTACACGGATGCTGATTTCCTGGTGTCTTCTCGAGAAGCATCTATACCACTTTTCGCCTGGCCTTCCGTCTTTAAATGGTGTCGGTTTTCCACTGTCTTTGACAATTTGTGCGACAGTCTCCAACAAATCTCCAACGAATAGGGAAGCCGCACTTCGCCATGTCAACCACCCATTTTGAAATTTTTTGTTCCCCTTCTATTTCCAGTACGGGATCAGGACCAATTTTCCGTTTTTTCTCTACGATTCGTCCCTGAAGCCTGTCTTGGATGGTTGATCTGGGAACATTATTTAGTCGACAGGCTGCTCGAATGCCCATACCGTGCTCCTTTATATTTCGAGTGTCTTTTTCAAGGCACCTTCATCATACTTAAACAGTTGCCTTTTTGAACTAGATCTCATTAGATGATTGGCCTTTTTCGCTAATTTATTGACTGGTGCCATCTGAAAACAAATTTCAAAATAATTCAAGTTGCGTATCTACCTATCGAGGCAATTTTTTAAAAATATGTTGTTGTTTACTTTCAGACATATTGTGTGAAGCACCCTTTTTCTGAGTATAAAATTTGTGGAAATTAAATAAAGCGAAGTGGAAAATCGATTGTGATTACTGGTCTCATAGGCTAGCCGACAACAGGCGTTCTTGAAGCTAGTTGTCGACCGCAAATATTCTATTGAAAAATGTGCTGGCCGACAACTGGCACACATGATACCATTTCTCGGCCATATAAAAGTAAGTTATTATATTTATCATATATATGACATTTTGGTGGCCGAAAACTGGCTACAACTTCCACAGGAACTTCAAAAAGGACAGAACGATAAATGTCCATAGCATTGGGCCTTGTCATCAAAGGACCACGAATATTGAGCTCAATGATCCAGTTCTCGGCCACCATGGCCGACAAATGGAAAATAGCTGTTTTGGGATTCCAATACACCGGCCACCCCTCAATTTGAGAAAAAATCATTTATTCATACTTTTCTCGCACGAAATAGCAGTTCAACACCATTAGATACCCCCTACATAAGTTTTCCCTTGCAGATATAAAAATAATTGACTTGAACTTACCGTTGAACAACTTATGTCGCACTACCTTTTTTCAATGGATCAACGCACGAACAACGTTCACTTCGACCACCATGTCTTAAACTGACTGGTAATTGATGACAGTGACAGGAGAACAGGTGGAGTAAGGGGAATATGGCGGGAAAAGTATGCTTCAACTCTTGGCGGGATTTTCGAATACTTGGAGTTTGTATTTTTCTTATTATTTCATGAAAATAGCGAAAATGGCCGACAACTGGAAGTGGCCGGCAAACTGGCCACCCTACTAGAAAAATGATATTTTCGATGTTTCAATTGAATTAAAAATTAACAATATTCAGAATATCTTGTACAAACTCAGTCAATATTGATTCTGTGTTTATACGTCCAATATAAATGATGATAATAATAACCATTTCTTGACTTCTCAACGAGTTAGTATGAAATTTAGTTAGAGGAGAGAATTATTATTCATTCATATTCAGATATTTGTATTTTCTTTTCATTTTCGGTACTTCATACATTCCACGCTATCACTACTGGTACTATTTGCAATCTCCAAAGATACGGAATCTTTGGAACACTTCCTGTTGAAAGAACTAATAAAGAATATTTAATCATATCTCCAATACGTTTCAGGTCATAAAACAGATGCTCTGCATAACTCCAGGCTCCAAGAGGAACTATATATGATGTCTAAAAAAATATCGAATTTAGAGGCGAACAATAGTTATCTCCAGACTATACTCCAGAAAAAAACCTCGAATTCTAGTGAATACTGTGGGAACCTTGATAAGAAGATGAGGCAGCATAACTCAGAGATTGAAGAACTTAAATATCAATCAAAGCTTTCATTCGACTGGCGACGTCAAACCGAAGAGGTACTGAATAATTTAAAATACTCAGTAGTGTCATTTCAAAATGGAATACAGAATACGAACTCTATGTTGGTCGAATTTAGGAATAAAACTAAGACATTAGATAAAATGCAAGAACAAATTGATGAATTGAGAGAATCTTTCCTCAAAGATCAAACCCATTCTAAAGAAATTAAATCGAGTATACAAGATGACTTGAGAGTTTTCAAGAGTGATATTGCTGAAAATAATGCAATAACTATATCTACATTGACGGACTTGAGGAATGCTACTGAGTATCTCAAGAAAGAGATAGATAAAGAAAGCATCACAATTCAAGATCACAAGACAAAATTCACCAACATTATTTTTGATCTGAAAGCTGCGAGCCAGATTGCTTCGGAAGCAACTGAGAGAGTAGAAATCATTGAGAGAGAATTTGCTGGAATGCAGAAAGAATTTCATCAGATGAAACTAGATATGGAAATATTGGAAGGATTATCTGCTAGTTCCAAGGAGTCTGAAAGTGTACCTGGTAGATTGATATGGAAAATAACCGAAATTCAGAACAAGATCATGAGAGCTAGAGAATTTGGGAGCGTATTGAAGAGTCCAATATTCTCAACACATGAATTTGGATATAAAATAAGGGTGAGAGTGAGTTTTTCAAATTGAGGAATCAATCTACAATTTGAATTCATTTTCCTACGAACATGTGTGAAAACAACGAATAACACACTGTTTTGTTATATTCAGAAAGTAGAATACTCCCACGTATTGTATTATTTCAAAAGCGGACGCTCGCAGTTCTTGATAATGGTAATATTTTACTTAGAAATCGTACTGCTGGAATCATCACATAATGTACTTATATTTGGACTGATTTTGCATCCTGATCATTCAAAGAATAAATGAATTCATTAAATAAGGAATGGAAACCTCAATGACATAACATACAGTTTTGAGTCAGTTGAGTCAACCAAATTTCATGAAGGTATCTACGCAATCGTGTCACAGATAATATAAAAAAATATAATATATTTCGAAAGCGTTTATAATATGACTTCATGTGAAGTATTTTTCTCATGATGGGTCCAAGAATCACCCCTTTCAAATACTAGCATGTCATTAAGGAATACCTTGTATAGCCTGATTCTTCAAATATTTTCAATCACTTTAATTATATTCGAATATTTTCATTACTAACTAATACTCAATATTTTGAAGTATGGCATACATCACTTTTATGAGTGTACACCATACTTCAACACTTTTATGAGTGTCGTTTGTTGATGTTATATAATATCATACACATTTTGAGTGGTTATACTTAGTAATCGCAGATAATTGTAGGAGCTCATAAGGGCATATTTGCTATAAAACTTTCCAGAAACAAAAATCTTGCTATTTTTAAATTCAATTAACGTATTTTGAGTATCAAAAAATATATTTCTGGAGAAAGAAGAATGAAAACAGATTTATTTATATTTTAATTAATCAATCATTTAAAAAGACAGTATTGTTATTCAATAGGGCTTGAGAATATAGAATGATGAACTGTATAAAAGTTCAGGAGGCTTTTTTACTCTCTGATGGATTTTTCATCCATTCTATGTTTCATCAGATAGATAGATAGGTTCTTCATTATTCTCTTCGGGTCTCATTCAAGAAAACATGAGAAAAGTCAACTAAAAACTAAGTACAAGTAGAATACATTGTTATGAATTGTTATGAGCAATTCAAGATGTAAAAATAGATACAAATGAACACAACCAGGCGATATGGATGAGAGGTAACAATGAACAAACCTAAAGAAAGGGGTATACAATTTGTAAATATATAGATTCGTCCAAATATTCACATAGGTACCTAAGAGATTCTCGTCGCCGATGAAATGTTCACCGTGACTCTAATGTAAGGGTATAAGTGACACAATAGATGCTGTTAATAGGTTAGCTAATAATATTCTTGACGCTTTTGAAAACAAAAAAATGTGTTTAACCATC
This sequence comes from Gastrophysa polygoni, assembly GCA_963576655.1. Classification (NCBI taxonomy): domain Eukaryota; kingdom Metazoa; phylum Arthropoda; class Insecta; order Coleoptera; family Chrysomelidae; genus Gastrophysa; species Gastrophysa polygoni. The sequence goes on along the minus strand of OY755084.1, from coordinate 34,233,566 downwards.
TTCACTGATCTATCAAAGGCTTTTGATTGTGTATGTCACGAAAAACTCCTGGAGAAGTTAGAATGGTATGGATTACGAGGTGTATCTAGAAACATTATTGAATCATACCTCAATAATAGAACACAGAGGGTTTATAATAATAACAACATAAGCCATGAACGCCTAATCAAGAGAGGGGTACCACAAGGATCCATACTGGGCCCTTTACTGTTTCTAATTTATGTAAATGATCTGCCTTCACATATGTCAATCAAACGTAATTTAATGACGATCTTATATGCCGATGACACGTCCTTTTCTCTACAAGTTGAACAAAGTGCAGATATTGATGAAATTTCGGCACATACTACTGCCCATGCCAAAGCGTGGTTCAATGACAATGAACTATTTTTGAATGCTGCTAAAACAGAGATTTGTTCATTTTCAAACCACAATACTGGTTCCAACACGAAATCAGTTAAATTTCTAGGAATACATCTTGATCCACTCCTTTCTTGGAACACGCATATTAGTCACTTGTGTGGAAGGTTGGCAAGATCTGTGTACGCCATTCGGCGCATAGCATCAACTGTTGGTCAAGAAGCAGCCCTAACATCATACTATGCGATGTTCCACTCTGTAATGTGCTATGGATTACTGAGTTGGGGAAAGGCCAGTTTCACAAATTTACAAAGAGTTTTCATATTACAAAAAGCTGCTGTACGTAGCATTGCAAGGGTTAACTATGATGAACATTGCAAACCACTCTTTCAAAATTTCGGCATTATGACACTGTTTGCTCAAATCATCTATGAAAATTTGATACATGTCAAGAAAAATATACATACTTTTACGACACACTCTAATGTTCACACCTTCCACACCCGCAACAGACATAACATCGTGCCTAGTAGGAAGAGATTGGAAAAAAGTAAATCTATAGGTATCCCCCTTTTCAATTTGCTCTCTCGTGAAACGAGGAAACTACCACTGAATTCTTTCAAAAATAAAATCAGGAAAGATCTTATCAACATGGTTCCCTACAAGATAAACGAGTTTAGTGGATCACTAAGTGTTTCGCTCGCTGACGACTAGTGGTATTTTAACTCATATTCGTTGTTGTGTTCTATATACACATGTATTTATTTTTTTTTTTTTTATTATTATAGTGACTAATTTATGTAACATTCTTTTCTGTTTTGTGACGTTTTCTTTGTTATATATGGCAATGTGTAATATACTTTTATACTTTGTATATTTTAAACAATGAAATAAATTATCTATCTATCTATCTATCTATCGATTTGGAATTATATATTAAACACACACATACCTGATTCATCGTTTATCACTACCCAATTACTATTACTACTATTTTATGAGAATAAATTCAATCAAATGAGACTATGTATTTTCAATAATAATCTCTCATGTTGCAGGTTCTATTGTATCTGAACGGTCTCAAAAAATGGAAAGATCGATATGTCCTGATATGCATTCATGTTCTCAAGGGTGAGTACGATATGCTCTTGAGATGGCCTTGTCATATAGAATCAACCATTAAGATCAGGAAATTGCAGCAAACTGACGAGGTAGGAATGGTTTATGATTGTTTTTGTTCTATATAGAACTAATGTGCTATATTTTTGTAGGCGAAACCTTTATCTAAATATGTCAGTGCCAAACGCCAAACTGGAGATGAAGAGAATGATGAACCTCAAGAGTCTTCTACAAGTTATATGTTTATACCGCATTCCATTCTATTAAGACCTGAATATGTACATAACGATATGTTATTCCTGGAAGTAGAAATACATAAGAACGGTAAACTTGAAACAAGTTTTTAGGATATATCATGTTTCTGACACGATATCCGGTATCAGTCAGGTATCCAGGTATCACTTCCTTATTGAGAAACCTGGATGTTTGTAATATTGGGTCAATGCATCATGTTCATCATATAGTTATATTACATCTTTTTATCGTATATGAAAACAATTAAAGCAATACGAGTAATTTATTCATCTGTTTGGGTGTATACTTTGATTAACGCCTCATCAATGCACTATTTTTCGTGTAATACACGATTTTTTGTTTGTCGTTTTCATCAATTCCAATTGAATATAAGCATTTTACAGTCACTCTGCAACTGAAAGAAATAACTAGTTCATGATTCAACATGCACAAATAAATTTTATTCTACCAATGTATATGAAATTTCGTAGGAATTCGAACTTGAAACACAAATAAAGAAGCTCTCCGCCGCCACATCTGGTGTGAAAATATATATTTTATATTAATAGAAGTCGAAATAGAGGAAATAGCATGAAACGTTCGTTACAAAAGGACATTAGAGCACTAGAGGAAATTTCAGACTCATGCTAGATTATGTTTTGCCTGTAACTTACGTTTCGAAATATACTATTTTATAAATTCGTACTGAATAATACTCTTGGTCAAAAGGATGCTCTTTAAATCGACACGAGATCTAAGAAAACAGAAGAATTATAAGGCAGCTTTTTATGCAAATGGATCGATTTGAATCCAGTGGTAAAGTACTTGAGTGTTAGTGAGGTTAAGTCAACAAGAATAATTCATTCAGAAAAAATTTGGACAACATGAACGAAGATCAATTAAGAAACATCATCCGAAATACATTCTCTGAGTCCTTGGAACCTTTCAAGCAAAACATTGAAAAACAATTCGGCAATCTGGAAAAATCAGTCCAGTTTATGTCGGAGACTTTTGATGAACAAAAACAGATGTTGAGTAGTGTATATGGGAGGATCTCAGAGAAGTGAAAAAAGGAAATGCAGTGCTGAAGCAGAAAATTCAACTTATTGAGTCTAAAATTGATGATATCGAGATCAAGGAAAAGGCAAACAACATCGTCATTGTCGGAGTGCACCCCAATAATGCGGATATAAAGGACGTCGTACGGCAGATTATTACAAGCATGGACGTGCCTTGTAACAATAGTGATATAAATGAGACTTACAGACTCAAAAAGGAAGATGTACCAATTCTAGTTAAGTGTAACAGTTACAACACAAAAGAGCTATAATACAGGAAGTTAAGCAACTAAAAGGAATAACAGTCAGAAAATGTAGCTTACAGAGTAGAGATCAAAAAATATTTTCAAACGAAGATCTACCAATCAACAAAAGATTACTCTTTAAAAAAGCCAGGGAAATAAAGAGACAAAAAAACTATAAAGCCGTTTTTAATTGGACGGTAAGATATTCATGAGAAAGAACGGATCAAGAATCTCCTATAAAAATTAGAACTGAAAACGATCTACTAGGATTCTGATCACAAAAGTAATATAAAGTAAGTTACCAACGACTGAAATCTATAAAATTCACTTATTCAAATGAAATTCTTGATAATTACAATGACTGTTAAACTCATGAATGTGATACCCTGTCTCAAGTTACTTTCCTCGATGACAGTCTTAGTGATATTAATATAATAAATGTAAGTATATAATTGGAAGTATATACAAAATCTTTGAAGATTTTCTAGTATTTTTGAAATCAACAGAAAAAAGTTTCGATGTTATAGTAATGTGCGAAATACATATTGTACATAATATAAATGATGATGAATATACCAGGGTTTGGACTATTTTGGAATAATAGTACCATAAATAAATTTGATGGTTGTGTTGTATATATAAGGGAACTATTTTTCCAAAATCAAATCCTTATAGAAGAAGGAAACACCAAAATTATAAAAATTACACCCATTAAAAATAATACGACAATGAATATTTATGCTACATATAGAACTCACGCCATAAACAAAGAGGAATTTATAAGAAACGTAAATAGCATTTTAATAGGAACATTGCAAGACCATAACCACATAAATGTTCTCACTGGAGACATCAACATTTACCTTATGGATGTAAATTCAGAATCTACAAACGAGTACCTGAATGTTCTTCAAAGTTTTAGATTTGTAAGTTGTATCAACAAAGTTACTAGAAAAACAGATTCCGACACAACAAACAATTACATGACGGTATTACAGGGATATGGCTTTATGAGTGCTATAAATAAAGCCACAAGAGTAAATAAAAATGGAGGACCATTATTGTATCAAGTGCAAAAGTAGCATTATCAACAAAATTTCATTTTCAACAATCTTAGAAAATGGCCGTACAGATCACCACCTCATTTTACTCAGCGTCCAGTTAGAAATACCCCCTAGGAACATAAATGAAATGATTACATTCAAAACAATTATAAATCTAAAATAACATTGGATGCTGAGAGATGGGGGATGATGTTCTGCGAGAGAATAATATGTACAGCTAGGTTTATGAATAAACTAAGAAAAAACATTATTGGGAAATCTACAATCACAAGAACATAACAAATAAAAATAGAAAAATAAAACCATTGATCACTGGTGGGCTCTTGACATCAATTTGAACTAGAAACAATCTTGAAAGAAACTGCACCCTTAATCCAAACAACCACATTATTCTAAATAGGTACTAAGAATATCGAAAAATGCTAAGTAAGATAATAAAAAGCACAAAGTATGATTATTATAAATCTTCGACTACAAAAAAAATTAAATGATCCAAAAAAATTATGGAAAGTGATTAGAGAGGCCACCCATGATCAGGTCTGTAAGTCAGAAATAAAATGCATTACTAACCAAGAAAACATGGAAATAACAAATGAGAAGTGGATGGCAAATGAATGTAACTCATACTTCTGTAACATTGGCAAACAAGATTCCTAGAGGTTCACAAAATCGGGATATCAGGGAACTCGGTGATAATTGGAGATATAATTGGACAAGTAAACAACTCAAAGAATTGCGTAAAGGGAGGGAAGGATGCCATTTTATCAAATATCATAAAGAAATACATAGATAATCTCAGTATTCCACTAAAACACATAACAAATTTGATTTTTAGTTCAGGTATTTTTCCCAACATATTGAATATTACAACTGTTGAGAAAGATACTGATCATAATACACCTTGTATATAAAATGAGATATGTGACAGTAACATGATAAAAATATAAATTGATTGATTGATTGAAAAGTACAGAAGTACGTTACATTGGTCCTTCGAGCTATACGGAAAAGCACCTACGATAGATACTGAACGAAACATGTCTGAGAAATCTGTTCATATCATTCAAGATGAAGTTCACTATGATAAGATCGATGAGCTGAGTGGAAACACAGGTGCGATATGTGGTGGAAGAGGAAATCCTTCTGGTGAAATTGGAGAAATAGTATTACCAATACCAGAGAAAAATGTTGGAATCCCAGAAGCACACACCAAGTCCAGCGGAAGCAGAGAAGGTTCAAGTAGAAAAGTGTCATCAACTTGTACCAACTCATCGAAAAGACATATATTCCAATTACGCTTGGAAGCGGCTAGGAAAAAAGCTGTGGTAGAAGAAAAATTAGAAGAAAAGAAAATGAAAATGAGGAGAGAAGAAATTGAATCTCAAGAACGTAGATATCTTAGAGAGAAAGAATTGATAGACATATGCAACTGAGTGTTGCAGGTAGCGAAAGTTCTAGGACGGCTGGCAATAGAAATGAATATGCAATGAATAGTATTCAAAAAAAGAATAATTGGTTGAGTATTCCAAAAGACACTGAAACGGAATACGAACAAGATGTTCCAGAAAAGAAGGAAGTTCAACCCGATGAAGATAAGATAAATTTCGAAGAGAAAAAACATCTGATGTATGATCATTCGGGTGAAAAACACGACGAAAGTGCAGAGAAGACTACAAGTAGACATTTAGAAACCTTTTTTCAGTCAGTCGACCAAAGAATTACCTATATTTAATGGTGATCCGGAAGAATGGCCTCTATTCATTTCACAGTTCAAAAGATCAACCAAATCCTGTCAATTTTCTGAAGAGGAGAATTTGATACGGCTTCAGAAATGTCTTGGTGGTCGTGCGAGAGAAATAGTCAAGCCCTTGTTGATTAGTTCGAGTAATTTGGAAACTATCATTGAATCTTTAGAGATGAACTTTGGAAGACCTGATATAATTATTTCCATGTTGATAGATAAGGCAAGGAAAGTAGCATCACCCGGCAAAGGAAGATCAGATTCTTTGATACACTTCTCGAATGCAGTGTTGAACTTAACATCCACTATAGATGCACTTGATATAAAGTCTCATATGAATAACATGAAAACTGTTGGAAGAATTGTCAAGAAAACTTTCTACGGCTCGACTGGGGACTGGGGTCTCATAAAAACGCCAAACAACATCAATTTGAGAGTGTTTTCTGAATGGTTGAAAGAAAAAGCTAAGATTTCTTGTTATATCTATAGTCCATTGGTGAGAATAGGAAACTATGGAAGAGGGCAATCATCTTATACAAGAAGAGATACTGTTTCATCGATTTCCAAACCAAAGGTTGAAAATGTCAAGAAAAACTGTCCCAAATGTGCGAAGAATCATCAGCTTCATGAGTGTGAGGAATTCAAGAATATATCGGAAGATGATAGATGGAAAATTGTAACAGAGGGTAAACTATGCATGTGCTGTCTGCGAGCAAATCATTTCAAATATAATTGCTTTAAAAAAAATTCGCTGCGGAATCGACGATTGCAGTCGTTCTCATCATTCCCTACTCCATAAAAGAAGAAGTGCAACCGACAGATGTGATAGTTCCGAAGAAATCAGAAGTGAACAAGTAGATTTGACAAGAAATGATAATTTCAATGTTCTTCTGAAGATTCTGCCAGTTACGATAAGATCCCAGAAGAAAAAATGTTGATATATGCTTTTTATGATGATGGATCTACGATATCTTTCATAGACGCCGATCTAGCGGAAGAATTAGAATTAGATGGCGAAGAAAAGCCACTATGCTATCAGTGGACCAACGGTATAACTCATCAAGAGGATGATTCTAAGAAGGTGAATATCGATATATCAGATCCACGACGCTCGTCTAAATACTTTCGATTGAATGGCGTGAGAACCATCAAGAATATGAAACTGCTGAGACAAACATTGGACATCGGCGAACTGAAGAGTAGATATCCGAATATACCCTATTTAGAATTCATTCAATCCTACTACAATGAACAGCCATTGCTTCTCATTGGCCAAGATCAATGCCGCATGCTTAGTCAGAGCAGAATTGTAGAACTGCAACATAATGGTCCAATCATCTCAAAAACTCTGTTAGGATGGACAGTTCATGGTAGGATGGAAGCAAATATTTCGAATCAAAGGGAATTCTTGTACCATATCTGCAATGAAGGTAACTACGCAGAATTGCATGATTTAGTCAAAAAATCATTCAGTACTGAATCGTTCGGAGTTAGGGTTCAAGAGAAATTGATAAAAACCAAAGAAAACCTACGATGTGAAAGGATAATGGAAGAAAAAACGAGAAGAATTGGTTGCAGATTTGAAACATGCCTATTGTGGAAAACCGATGATATCAAGTTTCCAGATAACCGTTACAATGCCCTGAGCAGATTATATTGCATGGAGAGAAAGATGGACAGAACGAAAAATTAGTTAGAACAACAGCTTGGGTGACAAGATTCATTGAAAATTGTAAAACTAACGTGAAAAACAAGAATCCTCTATCGGTGACAGAAATCAAACGATCGGAAAAATTTTGGTATCAAGAAGTTCAGAATAACTTTTATGCAGCAGAAACCACAATTTTGAAAAAAGGACAAGAAATCCAGAAATATAATAAAATATACAAACTGTCGCCATATATGAAAGACAATATCATGTGCATGAAAGGAAGGATATCAGGAGAAGCGTATAACGAATATTCAGAAATGAATCTCATCATTTTGGACGCCAGACACGCTTTCACGAAACGAAATCAAGGCACAATGGATACGAATACGTTATAAATGAAATTCGACAAAAATTTTAGATACCCCGATTGAGAAATTCCGTCAAGAAAATATGGAAAGATTGTCAGTTTTGCAAAAATAGGAGAGCACAACCCGTTACACCAGAAATTGGTATGATTCCAGAAGCACGATTGGCTGCATATATGAAACCCTTCAGTAAAACTTGTTTAGACTATTTCGGTCCACTGTATGTGACAGTCGGTAGAAAACACAAGAAAAGATATGGTGCTATCTTCACCTGTTGTACACCTGTTGTTGTTGATACAGCTTCTGTTATAATGGCAATCAAGAGATTAATTGGAAGACGAGGATCAGTGTCAGATATCTACTCGGATAATGGCACCAATTTTCACGGGACAGAAAGAGAACTTTCTGAACTTGTGGAAAAATTTGATGGAAATGCTATAGAAAATGAAATGACTTCGAGAAGAATTAATTGGCATTTCAACCCACCCGCAGCCTCACATATGGGTGGTTGCTGGGAACGTTTGATACGATCAATTCGGAGGAGTCTACAAGTTATATCGAAAGAGAAATATCCACGGGATGAAGTATTACAAACCGCTTTTGTAGAAATCGAGCACATGCTAAATTCAAGACCCCTTACCTACGTATCAGATGACCCTAATGCACCAGGAAGCCTGACTCCAAACCACTTCCTGATTGGATCTTCTGGAGGTCACTTCCCGGACACAATAGATCATCATAATATTGACATCAGAAAGCAATGGAAAGCAGTTCAACTTATAGCGGAACATTTTTGGAAGAGGTGGGTAAAGGAATAAAAGCCTGAGTTAAATAAGCGGACGAAATGGTTCAAGAAAGTCGAGAATCTCCACGAAGATGACATCGTACTTAGTGAAATAACAGGTATCAGAAAAATGGATTTTAAAAATTATGCTTTTTAAAAAAAAAAATTCTAGTGATAGTCTGTTTGAAGAAATTAAGATACTAAACATAGAACAGCTCTATTTGATATGAGTCATAAGATTCATGATAAAAAACAACGATTGGGTGAATTCACCAGTAATCCGTACACTACCAACAGTCGGACAAAACACTCAAATTAAAATAACTTTAAAACGAAATAACATATTACCTTCAAAAGAAGAAAATCTGTAGCGCCAATGTTTCCACACCATTCTAGACAGTTTTTGATTTATTAGTTGGTACTGCTGAAATTATAAAAGCGCGCTAATTTAGTGATGTGCATGCGTGCCTTCAAAATAGTGTGTTGAACATAGGCAAAGGATATTTGAAAGATGAGTAAAAATTATTATTTTCCAATTCATTATTTATTTATCAATTTTATATGTGTCATAAGTAGTCTCAATCTGCATTATGATCAATTGAAACTAATGTTTCGAAGGGAAACGTCGGTGGCCAGTTACTGGATACTTATTTTGGTGAAATCCAGTAGTCGGACAAGTGTCCGACTACTGGCAAGGAAGAACACGATCTGTTTGATTCTTTTTGGCTTATTGATATGGCCTATTCAACATGTCTTTCTTCCATCACATAATATGATACATGTTTGAAACTCCTGCCAGTGGTCGGACATTGAAATTAAATTCTAAATATAGATTATGACCTATTGAAATCTGTTCGTCTACTGGGCATTATGAATTTAGTTGTACTTCCAATCGTCGGACACAGGTATTTTTTTGGCATTTCATGACAACCATCATCGATTTTTTTTTTTGTTTTATTGTTTCATTCCAGACATGAATGCCAAAGGAAAAATGCGGCGCTGGCAGTGAGAATAGGTGATAAATTGAGAGAAATTTGCCGACAGTATGGGGTACCAAAGTCGACGGTGCAGGACCGTATTAAAGGCAAAGTTTCCAAAGTTATTACGACAATAGTGGGACCAGATCCGGTTTTGACTTCTACTTACTTAGAGAAGTGTGGATTTCCAATAAATAAACAGGAATTATTCAACACCGTCCAAAAAATTGTTCGAACAGAAAATATCGAAACACCTTTCCAAAATGATGACAGGCCTGGCCAAAAAAGGGTACCAGTGTTTCATGAGGAGAAATCCCCACTCATCTTAAAAAAAACGCGGATACTTTGGAAAAATACAGGGCTAAGATAACCGAACAGTACATTCGATCGTCCCAGCTAAGCACACTTGTCTCAGTTCTATCGCAAGAGAGATCAGATTCAGAACTTTGTTTCATCACAAAGTTCTGAAACATATGCAACTTGCATCTGAAATATATCTTGTTCTGCTACAGAACAGTGTTTCATCACACGTTTTATCAACGTGATTGAATTGAGGCATCCTAGGCGTCATCACAAAAAGGTAAAATAAAGGAACTTTGTTTCATCACGACGTTTTGAAACATATACAACTTCGATCTGAAATGCAACTCATGCCTGTTACAGAACATATCTCATAGCAGGTTTTATGACCGAGACCAAATTGTCTCATCCCCAGACTTCATCTAAAGAGAGAACTTTGTTTTGAAAAATTTTCAACACAAAATTGCAAACTTGTTAATGATAGGTAATCAAGAAAGACACAAGTCACACGAAATATTCAATTTCATCGCAAGTTTCCAATAGGTGAATAGTGGTTAACAGTTTATGAAGTGGAACTGATGAAATGTATAATAAGAAAATTCAACTTCAGCATAGAATAGGGTGGAATAGGTAGTGTGTGTGAATAAAATTAAATGAGGTGATGAAAATTATTGTGCGAGTCGATAGGTGAGATATAGCGTGTTTTGGCATCTCATTATCATTTGAGGCGGACAGTCATCTACTGTATATCTCCGATTGGAGCATCTCTGTGATAAAACATGGAACATTTGAAATGCATATCCAAAACATAAATTCAATGAAAATTCCATTTTGAATGAAGATGAAATAGAGAAGATATAGTGCATGAAGAATTTGAAGAAGATATGAAAGAAGTCTTGACTGGATGCAGACTGGTTAGAAAATGATAGGATTTGTGAAGAATTTCCAAAAACGGATGAGTATTCTAATGAAGTTATATGAAATATGGAAGAAAATCTCAAATCAAAAAATACAAAAAAAGTTGTGACTGAAGGAAACACGGAAAGTAAGAACTCTGATCAAATTACACAAACCAGTAATAATAATAATAATAATAATAAATAGTCTTTATTTCATGGAGTGTTTTATACATATGCAGAGACATAGTATACAAACAGAGGATGAAAATAAGCGTCAAAAAAAAACTATCACAATGAGATATGTGAGTGGGATTAGAGCTGTGCGAGTCTTTTTTTTATCTGTGGACAACACGAAAGGGAAACCTATGATGTTCGAGGAACATCGTGTTAGCCAGCGGTGGAATTTCGGGAAAGAAAGAAGGTGTTGGAATTTTTCTTGAAAGTTTGGAGGTTGTAAGCATCAGGAAAGACTTCACTAGGCAAAGAATTCCATAACTTTGCCGTTCTATTGAGGAATGATGCTTGGTATAGCGATGTTCGACAGGTCTCGAGCCTGACAGTGTAGGAGTGACTAGCTTGAGCTCGTCTACTAGGAATAGCGCGTGGTGGCATAATAGATGATATCTCCGTTGAGCACCGACCTTTCGACGATGATCTAGAGAGGTCAATGATTTGGTGAGTGTTGTATCATCGACTAGGCGAATAGCTCTCTTCTGAATTGAATCTAAGAGCTTTAGCGTATGTGAGCTCCAAACATGTGAACAGTACTCCAGGACAGGTCGAATTTGTGCTTTGTAGATCATAAGCAGCTGCTGGAATGTGAAGTATCTCTTCGCACGGAATAGAACCAAGTTTTTGTGAAGCAGTTTTCGCAATGGACCTCACATGATCGTCCCATGAGAGAGCACTGTTGGTGGTGACACCCAGCATGGATATTGACGACTTCATAGGAACAGTGGTACCCGACATCATCAAATTGGGCATTGTGTGATCAGCCTTCTTGGTGAACATACAAGCTTGAGTTTTAGTTGCATTGAACTGTACTAGATTCTCAGATCCCCATTTCAGAATTCTTGTCAGATCCTCATTCAAAGCATCAACCTGTCTTCGCCTTGCACCTCTGGCGGAAAAGAAAAGGCGGAATGAAGTGTACTATCATCTGCAAAGCTATGAACTGGGCTGGAGGTCACATTCAACAAATCATTGATGTGGAGCAAGAACAAAGTTGGTGCCAAGACAGAGCCTTGCGGAACACCAGCATTGATAGTCATTGTATCAGACGATACCCCGTCTACCACCACGTAGAGTGATCTATCTGCAAGAAAACTCGATAGTAAAAGACACAGTTGGGGCGGCAAACCATATGACGGAAGTTTCGCTAGGAGGCCTTGGTGCCAAACTCGGTCAAATGCTTTGGAGATATCCAAGGCTACAGCCAGAGACTCCCCATGTTTCTCTATTGACATCTGCCACTTATGTGTCACATAGGCAAGCAGATCTCCAGTTGACCTCTGGTGACGAAAGCCATATTGCCGGTCGTTCGCGATTCTTGAGCTCTCTAGAGATCACAGATAGTAGTGCAATCGGTCTATAGTTGTTAGAGAGGGTTTTCTTGCCCTTCTTTCTTCCCTAGCTTTCTTCCAGTTAGAAGGAAATACGCCGAGTTTGTACGAAAGGGTGAACAACCTGCAAAGAACTGGTGTTAGTTCTGAGGCACATTTTTTGAGAACAATAGGCGGTATTCCGTCAGGCCCCATAGCCTTCTTGACGTCGAGGCTAAGCAGAATGTGTCTGATTGTGCGTTGCCGGAAGACAATTTCTGGCATACGGTTATCGATGGTAGCGTTTTTGGGAAGTTCCTGGCCTCGTGGATCCAAGGTAGAATTGTCTGCAAACATTGTGGCGAAGGTGTTGGCTTCTTCATGAGGTGTTATAGCCAATGTATTATCATCCTTTGTGAGGGGAGGAAATGAGCTAGAAGTCAAATTTCTCCCGATTGCCTTGGCAAAGGTCCAAAATGAACGGGAACCATTTGGACACACTTGATCTTATTTTTGCGTTGTATGCCTCTTTAGACTCATATATTGTTCGATTACATGTATTCCTAGCTTCAACATATTCAGCTCTAGTTTGCGGGCTTGGGTTTCTGCGCCAACGACGGTACGCTGCTTGCTTTAGAGCGACGACCCTAGAACCATGGTTCACCAGTGGTTCGTGATTTGGTGCTATGTGGTATGTAAGTTTCCATTCCCAGCATGATGATTTCCGAGATCTCTTCAGCACATTGCGTGGGATCTCCCGATTCAAAACACATTCTCCTCCAAGAAAACTCAGAAAAAAACATGCGAAGGCCATCCCAGTCGGCTGAATTGTAATGCCAAACAGTGCGTGGGGGTGCTGGACTGGTTCGCGGAGTGATGTAAGGACATATCGTGGAGATGAGTGTGTGGTCTGAGTTTCCTAGTGGTGCACGGACTTTCACTTCATACGGTTCCGGATTGTTAGTGAGGAACAGGTCGAGCGTATTGGCATAATGATTGCTGATGTCAGGGATCCGAGTGGGTTCTTTTATCAGTTGCTCAAGACCATAGGTGATAGCGGAAGCCTCGGCCAGACGTCCTGCGTCATCTGTTTTATTCTATACAGGTGATACTCGTCAAGGGAATAAGGTTCCAGGTTAATAAGTAACTTCTTTACTTCTTTTTTGAATTTGCAAATGCTTTCCAGAGCTTTGATCTCATTTGGCAGTTTATTGAAAAACTTTATTGAGGCATATGATGGATGCTTTTCTGATAGTACTAATTCATGTATTGGAAAATTCAAATTTATGTTGCGTATAGGATATCTTTGATTGGGTCTATGCTCCGATAGGTCTGTATTCTTGAACAAGTGCAGAACACATTCATATATGTATAATGCATAAATTGTTATTATGTTGTTTGTTTTGAAGACACCTCTACAGGTTTCACGAAATTTCAATTTGAACATAGCTCTAATCACTCTCTCTTGAATGCAAAATAAGTCGTTAATATTACTTTGGGATCCCCAGAAAATTATTCCAAATTCAGCACAGGATTCAAAATTTGCAAAGTATACAATCTTTAACGATTTTTCGTTAAGATATTTGCTTATGACCCTGATGCTATAGCAAATCTGGTTCAATTTTGCTCCTAAGTTTATTATGTGGACATTCCATTTTAAATGTTCTTCTATATAGACCCCCAAAAATTTGATGTTATTCTGGATGTTGATTTCATTGTTGAGTAGAAATATGTTTTCTGGTGTTTCAATTCTCTGTTGTTGGGTCCTAAATAAAATGGCTTTGGTTTTTTCTGCATTTAGTAATAAATTATTTTTTGTGAACCAATCATAGATATTTCCTATAATGTCCTGACTTTCATTTATTAGTTTAGGGTAGTCTGAACTTGCGACCAGCAAATTAGTATCATCTACATAATTAATTAGATGTGCTGAGGCATTAAAGTTATTTAGTATTTCTAACATATTATTCATAAAAATTATGAAAAGTAGTGGACCTGTTCCCTCGAGGGACTCCTATCTTAATATCCAGTAAGTTAGACTTAGTGTTTCATAATTTTTACTCTTTGTTGCCGATGTACTAGATAGGATTCAAACCAATCCAAGGCATTTCCTCTTACGCCAGTTCAGAAAACCAGGAAATACAAAGAGCATCTGAAAATTCTGGCGAGATGTTGAAAAAATACCTATAGATGACATGTTTGAACACATCTAACATATCCGCAACCGCTCCTTGAAAACATTAAAAAACGAAAAAGAGAGAAGACACCTTTAGTAATATCCCCCAATGCTTGGAGAAGGTATTACGAGAATAAACAAAAAGAAAATGAAGATAAAGAAAATCCAAAAAGAAGAAAAAAGTAGGTATGAAAAAGAACAACAATAAAAATGAAAAATCAAAAACACCTTCCAAAAAAGAAACAGAGAAGAACATACATGAATGAAATTGGAGATGATAAAGTACCTTGTGAAGTATTGACTGAAAATAAGGGACTGAAACAAAAATGTGGTATTTGTGAAGAAAGAACTGGAGAGTGATACCGAATGTGAAAACGAAAAAAAAATCAGGCTGTGACTTGTGTCCCCGATGGTATCATTAGGGTGTACGAAGTTAACGGGGCTTCCCTATAGTGATATCTCCAAGTTAGATTTCAACTGTTTGTTGCACCGATTCTGATTAGTTATTGTATAGCATTATCTAACCATTTTCATTAGTTTATTAGTAGTTCTTGAATGTTTTGAGTTTATATTTTTGTTTATAACCAAAATGCTGTATATTTTATTATGAATTGAATTTGATTTTAACTTCAATTTATTTCAAATCATATCATCTCATGTGCCTCTGTTGAAACCATTTTTGATTATAAGCAAACCAAAAATGGAATGATTCTGAATTATATTTGATGAAGCATTATCATACATATGACCTGGTCATCACAAGCTGTCCGCCTACTGGCATACGCTGCCCGACCTCTAGCGAAAATGTAATTGTAGTGTAGTAGTTTTAGTACCTGAATCACCTTATATATATTTAGATGTATATAGTTAATAGTGGATCACGTTACTGCTTTATGTATGTTGTTATGACTACGTGGTATGGTATTGTTTTTTCATCAATAAAGATTCGTTGAGTTCTGACATACATAATTATTTCAAAGTCTTCATTACCATTAATATAATGCAGTAATTGTTCTTCAATTGCTGAAAAATCGTATGATGTTGAAATTAGTTTCTTCATTATACTTGAAGACAAATTCTCGATATATTGCCTAGAGGAAGTCGTAGTACTATTCCTCTCAAACTGTATTCTTCAGTCAAGTTTGTAATTTACTTATGACTAAACTTTCCAACTACTGGCTAATTCACTAAAGTAAATTTGAAACATTGCCAAAATTCAAGAAATGTCATTAGAGGCAACTGCAAAACCCCAAACACAAAGCTTGTCAAAACCACATTTACTGTGTGGGCTCAAAGGTTTTAAGCTAAAAAATTATCACAGAATTAAAAAAAAGTTAACAGAATGGATTGTAGAAAGTAAATATAAAATAAAATATGTATGTAATGAAAAAGAAATGAAAGCAAGTCACAAATCGATGCATTACTGAACATAGTTTTTCTTCATTAATTTATTGAAAATGGTTTGTTAACTGGCAAAAGGCGGCACAAGTACGTATCAATTATTATAATTAGCTCAGAAATAATAACGGAAAAATAGATAAACGGATGCACACACAGTATTATAAATACCATTGTGCATCTAATATATTTAGCAGTAGTTTGATGAAGATCTGTACATTGCTGTTATGTAATAGGAAAAGTATTAGTGGGTAAACTGTATGAAATCAGTCTGAATCTCTCTAAATGTCCCCTATTTTCTCTCTCTAATTGGTTGTCCTAATAACGACCAGAGTTCAGAAAATACATAACATAAATACAACTCGAAATTAGCTCAAGTTTCATGAACTTGATTGTAGTAATTTTGAGTTGTGAGTCAACACAAAAGTGGTACCTACTTTCAGGTTGTGAGTTAAATTCAATACTTTCGTTATAAGCCTTCATATATTTCAGTACTAGCCAACAAGTATTCTGGCTGAATCTCAAGGTATATTGAGTTTTCTCCAGTAATAGTAGATTATACCACGAGTCGATAATAATAGCCATTATTGCGAGTAGTATACTCTACTTTATTTACGACAAAATTATTTATTTTAGATTTTCAATGAATAACTTTATTTGTCAATAACATTTGAATTAGTGACAGTACAATTAATAAACTGAATTGGTCTTAAATTATGATTACCTTTGGAAGAGTTTTCAACATGAATATTTGGAATTTCGGTTGCTGTTAAAGAAGAAGTTGCTTCATTACTATTTATCTGTTTGGCAATAGTATATCAATATATCAATAGGAAATCGATGAAAATTACGTTCCTGAGGATATCCTTACGGAAGCGGAAGAAGCAGCGATGCAGATTTTGCCAGAAAAAGTCCCGAGATGCTTACGACAAGGAGTTCAAAATGTTTGAGTCTTGGATGAATTCACGGAAAATAAAAGGTATCGACGAAAATGTTCTATTGGCTTATTTTTTACGTTTGCAAAAAAATTAGCCCCATCGTCGCTGTGGACCAAATACTCGATGCTTCGCTCGACTATTCACCTTAATAAAAAAATCGACATTTCGAAATATGGCAAACTGACGAGCTTTTTGAAAAGCAGATCACAGGGATACAAACCAAAGAAGTCCAAGACATTAGAACGACCTGAAATAGAGAAGTTTTTGAACGAAGCTCCCGATGACGAGTACTTGTTGATGAAAGTGGCTTTGATAATGGGGATTAGCGGTGCTTGTAGATGCGATGAATTAGTCAATTTGAAAATAGAAAATATTCAAGACAAAGGGAAATATTTTCACATAGTTTTGCCAGACACTAAAACCAAGAAATCGAGAAGTTTCACCATACTTGAAGAAGGATTTCCAGTCAACCCGATTAATTTGTGTAAAAATACATGTATTTGAGACCAAAGAATACTAGTTCTAGCCGCTTTTTTGTTTTTTTACAAGAATGGGAGGTGTACCAGCCAGTGTGTGGGAATAAATACGTTGTCGAAGATACCTTCAAGAATTGCAATGTTTTTGAAATTGGAGGAACCAGCGCTCTACACCGGTCACTACCTGAGAAGGTCTTCGGCGACTCTCTTGGCC
Source organism: Gastrophysa polygoni (assembly GCA_963576655.1). Lineage (NCBI taxonomy): Eukaryota > Metazoa > Arthropoda > Insecta > Coleoptera > Chrysomelidae > Gastrophysa > Gastrophysa polygoni. The sequence continues at coordinate 34,216,026 of OY755084.1, read as the reverse complement.
AATGCAGGGGCTAACATGACTACTTTGAAGCGTCACGGAGGATGGAAGTCCTCGACGGTAGCAGAAGGATACCTAGAAGAATCGGTGCATAACAAAATACAAATTGCAGAAAAAATACAAGGTTCCAATGTGTAGGCGTCTTCCAGCACTATCAGCAGCTGTACCGATATGGGAGCGTCTGGTTCCAAAATGAACCAACCAATTTTACAATAACTTCAAATTCAAATAAACCGTTAGCTTTTCCCTTTAATTTCAATATCAATGTGAATTCTGCTTGAAATGGTAATGAATAAATAGAATTCTACTTTAAATATGAACGTGAGTTATAATCCATAACTCACTAGTGAGTTATGGGTTATAACACACTAGTGTGTTATTTGATAGTTTACTTATCTAAAATGACATTAATAATGACAGTCATAACTGTCATGTGTTGGATAAAGACTATTAATCCCTCGCCATTATTCCCTAAGGGATTAATATATGGCATTATACTTCAAAAACCATAAGTATAATACATACTTATATTATATATGAGTCGTAAATAAACATATTGTATTGTTGATCAATTCCAGAGGAACTAATAATCTGGGATTGATTGGTGTCAAACTGTATAATGCACTAAGTGACAATATTAATTCCTCCAGTTTTCATTGCTTCAAAAAAACTCCAAAGAACCAATTGATACAGAAAGCACATTACTCCATTGATGGATTTCTTATGTCCAATAGTTTCTCAACCTCATATTTTATTTCAAATTATGTATAGTCTAGTTGTCTCATGATACATCTGTTTGATTCTTCAAACCTCTCTATTATATATATATTCAATATGTTGTTTGACATTTTCATGTATATGTTGATTTTCATATGTTGCTCATCTTATGTGTTATTAAAGTTATTATGTTACAATTTAGACTACTGTATTGTGATTGAGCACTTTTTGAACTAATGATTGATTGAAGATTGAAGAATTGTAAATCACACAACATTTTCAAAATCAGGTTGCTTCCTTATTGAATATTGAAATTGGTAGGTTTGCTATTCACACAAAATCTTTATTGAAATTTCAAATTTAAAGGTATAATTGGCCACATGACTGGTTTTAATTGTTCTAAATGTCTTTCATAATCCAACTGAATAGCAGTTTCCATTCCCATTAATTTCTGGGCTCTGTCACCGTAAATTTTCTGCATTTCTTCCAACCTATTTTTGCCATCTGGAATTTTGGGAATCACATCTTCGGTTGATTTTTTTTGAGATTTTGTACACCCACTGAGGATATATTTTATAGGTTCTTTAGGTATATCTGATGTATTTATATAATTACTACATGATTCATCTTCCACTGTTTTGCAATAGACATTTCTCAAGTGCTGCCGTAACATTCTATTTTCTAATTCTAAACTGATAGTTCTTGATTTCCAGTATGCAATTTGGTCTTGTTTTTGCCATTCAATAACCTCTGTTGGCACATTTGATGAGCAGTGCATAGGTGCCCATTCCATATCAGATATATTAAACACTTCTACAGCTGAACATAAATCTTCAGTATTTTGATTGAATCTTACTCGTTTTAGACTTCTGTAGTATTGAACTTTACTGCGTTTCCTACGCAATTGCCTTTTGTAGTTCTTGTTCGATCGTTTGTGAGTTTTTCTTGAATTATATTTCAACTTCTGTTTCGCCAAAGCTGGTCCATTTTCAGAACTTTTCGTTTCTCTGGTCATATCAAAGTCTAACCTAACCTCTAATTTTCGGAGACAAAAGTTTTGTCAAAGAGTATTTGTTATATGTTCTGTGGGTTTGTTGTCTATCCTCTTCCAACCCTACCTTCACTGATACCAACTACAGCATATTATATCACCTTTATCATTTTCTTTACATATATAGAGCAGAGATGAATGTCGTTCAAGAACCGTAAAGCAACAGTTATTGAGTGTCGTTACCTCATTTCTGGGCGAGGGTTTTCATGATCTATGGCAGAGATAAGTTACCTCAATAGCTGGATGACTCACGGATTATGGAAAAAAAAAAACATGGGAATGACTGATATGCATATATGTATTAACTACGAATATTGATAATAAGGACAGCCTATCTGATGTCAAAATAAAAGAGTGCAATTGGCAAGGATTTATTTATGCGCATGCGCCAAAATGAATTCTGAATGAAATTTGAATTTTGCGCATGCGCCCTCGATCATCGTTGCCAATTAGACAAGGAAAGACGTATATAATGAAGCATCACTTTTCTAACATTGCTCTTATGGCGTTTGGTCAATATTGTAGTTAATACATATATGCTGATATGACCATTGTAGACCGATGATTTTTCAAGAAATCAATATATTGTTATGATATGGAATATGATGGGTGAATATGGAATGACGAAGAATGGAGAATTGATCACAATGCATCACACAAGTTCCTTGTTGGATTGTTTTTGCTGTGTTGCTGGTTTGTTCGCTTCGCAATCTGCAACCTTTTTCAGCTTTGATCGGTTTTCCAGGGCTCAGAAGGAAGTCAGCGTGGCGTGTTCATGTTCAGCATGACATTTCAGGAGATGTTGAACTCCGTCCCAACCTAGAAATTTTCAAAATTCATTTTAGAACCATCATTCGAAATTCCATCACAAAATCTATTTATTTGAAATAAAAAAACATTCTGTATATGATTTAGAACACAAACTTAGAAATGACAGATCAATGTCAGCTGTCAGTGAATTTTGGGATTTGAATCGGGTTGGAATAATAAGGGGCAACAAGAATATGCCTATAATGACTATTTTTCATTGTAAATATATTTTCATCATTCATCAATTTAGAAATAGAAAATAAAATGAGAAGTGTTAGATAAAACGAGGAAATCAAGTGACAAACCATCATAAAATGAAGTGATTCAAAAAAATGTGCCCAAGAAAAAAAAAAGGAGGAAGGTTGCCTAGGAAAAATTGTTGAGAAGTAGAATGAGTCTGTTAAAGGGCCGAAACAGAGAAAAATTTTGAAAAGAGTTTTGGTTGTTCAAATTTACAAAAGATAAAGAAGTTTATCCTGGAAAATGATAAAATAAAATAACAAAAGTTAGTAAGAAGAGGAAGAAAAGTAAATTCCATTGTCTAGAAAGAAAAATCAAGCAAGAAAATCAACTTACCTCGAGTTCTCCCATAACAATCCGGAACGTGGCAATCAGAGGCAGTAAAAGAGCCAAGGAAATCTGTTCCTGAAGGAAGAAAGGACGCAAAGGGAACATTCAAGTCAAAGTTGTCTTTTGGAAGCTCCCAGTTCATAGTACAAAGGTAATACTCACTTCAAGAAAGAAGACTCAAGTTTCGAAATTAAGTAAAAGGGATAGCCAATAAAATCACCATATCACCAACAGAGGCGCTGTTTGAATCCACCGAACTGAGTTGTTGGAGGAGGGATCCTGGTTGAGAGAGGAAAAAGATTCAAGTGACATAGGCGTCACAGCTGGGACACTTTTAACAAGGGGCTTGGTAATCACCAAGCCCCTTATATAATCATATATTGTGTTGATCTGATCTGTATTCCATTTATTCTTCATTTTATATTTTTTTTCGTTGCATATCGTAACAAGATCCAAAATACATTTATATAAAATATACAATCTAGCAAATATTACAATTCGAAAGGGCATTTCAATTCAAAATTGTACCCAACGCGGGTCAACTAAAGATCATTTCAATATATATATATATATATTATTTAATCTCCAAGGGTGAATTTCGGAACGATGCCAATGGAATATACACAATCAGTGACAGCTGAATTAGAGGAATCCTATAGACCGTGGACACACATCAACTATCTTCATGTAGGTACAGTCACAGAGTATATATATATACTGTAAACAATTATTCCATGACTTATTATCCTGATAAAAAGTCTATGAATCATTCTATGGTACGGTAGTCTGATAACTCATGACCAATAAGCGTTGAGCACCTGATGACGTCATAAGGATTCTGGAATGCATGCCACTTGAATCCGAAACTAATATGGAACATTGCCTATGATGAAACGGAAACGGTAAAAAATGAGAGATATATTTCCGTAAAAAGAGGATGGCAAATGAAGGATGGAAAGTGCTGACATAAAATGAACGCTGAACGTGTGTCAAAATTTAGTTGTAATATGAAAAATCATTAGAAGGTAATAGGAACTGTATGAAACTATTATGATGGAAACGCAGGAATTCAGCTTCAAATTCAGTTGATTTAGGTACACAAGCAAAAGCACTCGATTTCAATTAGGAATTATAAAATTTGCGACTATATTGGAATATCGGTTGGATTGTCGGTCGGTTCGTCCTCTGAGCTCGAAATTGATAACACACTCAGGACAGTTACGCGCCATATTATATCGGTATTAAATATGTTTCAACCCATGCTACTGATCGAGATGAAAAAGCGATACCATAAGAAAGATAGAGAGCGTTCCACGGTGAATTTGACCGATTCAAATCGAGAATTCAATGCAGTCAAGAACTCGTCTGAGATGCAATTCTTTATATCAGAAGTGGCAAAAATGTCGTCATTATGTTGACGTGGAAAGAGAAAAGAAAGGCAGATCAGAAATGAGTTAGAATTTGATATTCATAGGAAAAAAACTTGTTCACAGAGGTTCATACCAAGTGACTCTCAACATTGCATCTAACATAAATATTCCGCTCTGAACTTTTTAGTTCACAGATTGTTATCTTTCCCTCTATCCGCAGATAGATATAAAACTGAGTTAGATTTCATTGAGAAGGTAGCGATTCACAATGGTTTTATAAGACTGATATAGTAGATAATAGGGTTAGAGAAAATGAACATAAAATTAGTATTCGTGAAACAACTCTTGATTCAACTTTACCCAGTAAGAAATTCGTAAAAATACCTTTCGATTCTAAAGACACAAGGAATTTGAATGATATTTTCAAAACCTTATGAGAGCTAAATGTAGCTTCAACGACAAAGAATACGATTCATGGTTAATTGGGTAACCCTAAAGACATAGTCAATGTTAATGAAAAATTAGGGATATATTAAAATACATTGCTATGGATGTGACATGAAATACTTATTCCCAATCATACGCTGAAGCTCTTAGACTCAATTCAGAAGAGAGCTATTCGCCTAGTCGATGATACAACACTCACCAAATCATTGACCTTTCTAGATCATCGTAGAAAGGTCGGCGATCTCTGTCTTTTTCATAGAAACTTTCACGATCGGTGCTCAACGTAAATATCATCTATTATGCCACCACGTGCGATTCCTGGTAGACAAACCATACGAGCTCAGGTTGGTCACCCCTACATTGTCAGGCTCGAGATCTGTCGAACATTGCTATAGCAAACATCGTTCATCAATAGAACAGTGAACGACATTTCAAACTAAATTGATTAATTTATCTGAGGATTCATCCAAACAGTTGTTCCGAGTTAAGGGGAAAGTATAATAATAATCAATATTGGTTAGTTGGGGGAAGGTAGGAGCGTTTTATAGAGTTCCTTCTCAAGAGTTGACACAATAACAGTGAAAATATCCACATGATTAAGTGTAAATATTTGTTGGAATGTACAGTTTGAGGTAGGATAACAAGCATTCGCAGTTAATTTTGAAGATCCACAGCTTATGAACAAAACATATTTTCATGGTGGATCCCCTATGCTCAAGCTTCAATAAGTTGATTTCATTTCTTAGTGGGTCATCAGATGAAATGATTTGGGGATCTACTATATTTTTCGTAATATAAATATGGAATGAATTTGTTTCGTACAGTTTCCAGGCATTTTTTCGATTTGTTCTCACCAGGGTCCCATATTATTGCAGGTACAATCGGTTCGACAGATCTAGTGTTGCCCAACATATTCTTGAGACTAGTCATGCAATAACTTTAGATCAAACAGGTAACGAACAATCGAGAATTGAAAAGTATTTTCATTCATCTCAATAAGATCCAATTAATGATGAACCATAAACACCATTATTCGATGTGCTGAGCTGACTATCATTGAATTGTTACGGTTCGCTGAAGTTGCAACGGTTCAATGAACCATTAATGTAGAATACGGACAAGTACCCTTGACTTTCTGGAGAATACCTTGGAAGATACTGATGAGTCGCTGATCATTTTCACTTTCAAGGTCTACTGAGGATGGCAACTTATCTGCTGAAATACGTTTTAAGACTTTTCTAAATATTGTTGTGGTTTTTGGAATATATGTTCATTTTGTATCCTATTCAGTAAATTGGACTATTTATTCACAGTTTCTACTACAGAACAGCAACTAATCAGAACATTCATTTAGAGGCGGCACCTCTGATCTTTGGCAGCCTTTCCTTTTGACCTTGAGTCAATGGCAGCCATGTTTTGAGAGAAGAAAGTCAGGACCGTCGTTATAATTTATAAGACCGACAGTTCAGGCAAAGTGTGGTTCAGGTCCGCACTTACAAAATCATTGAACGATGTGTAGTAGTGTGACTGAAAATTATCACTTGAAATTGGAACGATGTATAATATTAATGTGTTTATTACTAGAAATCGAACCCTATTCATTGTGCATTCACTCAAAACTGCAGAATTTCAAAATTTCGCGAAATATTATCACATAGAAGCTTCATCCACTTGCTTCTTTTTGATTTATAAATTATCCCACAGCAGCTTCTGAATATTTCATTCACCGGAGAACTCAACTACTTTTTCAGATAGTCTATAATAATGATTGAACTAACCTTGCTGGATCTTTTGGAAACGTAAAAAAAGATAAATCGCAGTTAGATTTATTTTCGCAATTTCTTGCTGAACAAACCATTCCAGCTTTGCGTTTGCTCATGATATTGTACTGATATAGGGGTTTAGGGTTAGCCAGTCGGAAAAAAATCAAGAAATCCCAAGAGCAGTCTTTATTCTTATGGCGACAAGATGTGCAGACCAAATGTGATGCGAGAGCGATGAGTGTGAGGAACTAAGAAGTTGGCATACATTAGGAACGAATTTAACTTTCCGGCATTGTAGAATCAATCATACAGTTCAATTTTCGCTCAGAAGCACGTGTTAATTTCCAACTATGCAAGAAATTTACAGAACAATTATCATTTCAACACTTACCTAAAAAGTGACCAAACACCAATCTGAGATATGCATTTAACAAATGCATATGCAATCGTTGGCAAATTCGTTAATGGTTCAGCATTTTAATCCCTTAAAAATCAATCAATCCGATCAGTTCTGATACATATAACCAAAAGAGATTCAGTGCTTAAAATGATCGTCAATGTTAAAAGTGGTACCTGATAAGGAGCGCGGCAAAAAACTGCAGTTCGCGATACGAGAAATGCATTGTGGGTTGCCTGACGTCAGGTAGCTATTTTGAAAGAAACAAATCATTTATACATGCAACAGAACATATGCAACCATTGATACGACCAGAATAAATGACATGAGTGACACTTGACTTGTATTTTTCTTTATACTATATATATATATACGAGGTAGAAAAACTTGGTCACATAATTAATAGACATTGATATCGTATGTTCATATATACTACACAGCTGTTTCAGCACAATATCAATGAAAGAAACTTAATCACAGTTGAACACACAGATAACAGCAGCAGACAAAAACCCGAAATAAAAATGCTCTACACGGCACCTCTGAAAACAGTTCAACTTGTTCACATTCTCGACGCTCGAACGGTAATGACGTGACACATTTCTACTCTCAAAACATGGCCGACGCAGATGCGCAAACTGGATGCGCGAACTCCTCCCGCCCTTCAGAGCTGGACTTCTGATTAGTTGGTATTCTGTGGTTTCTACAAACAAAGCCGTCGGGTCAGCCCAGATTTGAAGTTATCATCTTGTTCTCCTAGGAACTTCATCCCAGCACTGACATTCTGACTCAACATATTATATGCATTATGAACTTTCATTTTATTGAAATGATCCAAATTATACAAAGTACATTATAATTTAGCAATTTTCGAAGCCATACTTTCCTGTAATTCGGCCATTTTTTTATATATTTGTTATCTATGGTATTCACTGGTAACTGATAATTCTTAACAGAAGATCTAATATTTCTCAGAATGTGGAGAACATCAGCAAGAAAATAATTTTTTTTCGTTGGATCGATAAACTATGAAATTTTGAAATCTCTTCTTCTGACTCTTCATTTCAAAACTTTTCCACATTAGTTTGATGGACCCATGTCGGATGAAATTGCTAGAACATTCAAACCAATGTTTCCAGAAACCTGTTGAAAAATCCACCTCTAACGCTATTTGATATAAAATGATATCCTACAATTTGCTTCTACCTCAATGATACTCTAACCAACTTTACCACAAGAACGTGATTAGCATTTTGTAACGTTCAAAATTCGCAAAGACTTTTGAGGTTGCTGTACAATATCCTTTCACCGGAACTATTGCCATTTCATCCAATAATGTACAGCAATCTCACAATCAGAAAAATTTTGATTTTCAATAATATCAGCTGAAATACCAGGTTTCAAATTGATGTGTCCGATTTTTCTGGACAGAGATCGAATATTCGGGAGTGGAAAATTCAACTTTGAATAAAAGTGTTTCATAACCAGAAGAACAACAAGAAGAGAGCTTTTTTAGTGGTTTGTATACTTCATTCATCTATGGTTTCATTTTTCAACATCGAATTTGGTCTTCATTTAATAATCTATCAACAGCCTGTTATAAACCTTCACAATTTCTAGGCTTTATTTCACGAATCTTTGACAGGATTATGAAAATAAAACTGACTGACAAGAACTGTCGAATAGCGACAAACGATACCAAAATGAAATATTCTTACAAGATGATAATTATCACATTCTCCCCCATTCAGTTTTCTGGAGATGATGCATTAAAATACTGAGGAGGTTGACGAAAACTTGTGGATCGACGAGGCTCAGGTTGTGTCGACGAATTGATATCTTCTTCTTAATTGGGGTTGAGACGTTCTTCAGATATCAAGTAAAGATTTACCTCTCGGAGCTAAATGTTTCAACGATATGGTGGATACTCTTCCATTTTTATGACGAATCAAAGCATATTTATTAACCTCAATAACTTCCACTTCTTCGACCAATGGATCATACTTGCTCTGGCTGACATGTTTCTTCAAGAAAACTCTCTTAGAAGGTGACAACCATATGATGGTATAGAAGTTCCATTTGTGGATCGACGAGAATGATAGAACAATCGTTCATGTGAACTACAATTTATGGATGTGCAAAGTAGAGAGCGTATTGAATTTCAACGCGTCTGGCAGAACTGTTGCTGAGTGCTATGTTCACAGACTTCTAGATTATACCATTGTACCTCTCCACCAGAACATTACCTTGAGGGTTATAAGGAGTCGTTCTATTTGAAGCTATGCCTCTTGATACAGCCTAATGATCTGCCCATACCCTGATAAGATGACAAATACGTTAAATTTGCATCAATGTACCCTAAAACAAAACAATCTTTTTTTATATTTTATATTATCATAATATATTTATATTTCCAAATTTTTCACAGAACAACGTGTAACTGACAAATAGAGAATTTCTCTTTTGGGTATCTAAATAAGATTTGATTCTAAGAGCAGTGACATTTCGGGGCAGATCACAAATCTGTTCTTACTACAAATATATTGAGATAATTTTTAATAACTTCTACTTCATTTTCTAGACACGAGGAGACAAAACCCCACGAAAAGCTGAAAAATTGATGTACCACCCCCTCGGAAAACTTACAGACAGTATTTACCGAAACTTAGTTACTCATGATAGGTACGTTAGATACCAAAGAATAATAGAATATTGAACATGTGGAACAATATTCCGACAGTTTTCAAATTTGATAATGCCTAATTTGATAGTGCCTAATGCACTGCTGGAAACATCGCCGATTCGAGTTTTGCGTGGAATGGAAACTTTTTTGCTCACACTTTCTTCTAAATACCCTCTAGCAACCTTCGTCGATTCCCATCCACCAAGTTCTTTCAGTTCTAATATATCTCCTCCAACATTGACAACAAAATTTGCTGAAGATCTTCTAACACAGTGACCAGTATACATTAGTATTTTGAAGTGGTATTTTAGAGAAGAAATGAATGGCGCAGGGCTGTACCGTACATTTCCTTTATGTTAACAGTAAAATTGGACTGGCCTGATATTGCGTATTGTAGGAAGGTTAGGATGAGTTTCGTCGTACGCTAACGTAGGAGGGTGCTCTGGCTGGCTCTCAAGTACCCAGACGTATCAGCTCTCAATGCAAGCAGAGTAGTTGGATTGTTTGATTGCCTAATGTGAAGCACTCGCACAGTGGGGAGATTAAGCACTGGAGATTACGCAAAGGAAAACTTTAATAACCTGGTTTTTACAGAGAACGAGTAAAAAAACAATGATAGCGTTATAATAACAATAACAATATTGACTGACTGTCATCTATCACACTAGACACTAGACTTGACTGCGGTAGTGGCGAACGTTGCCCAGTGGCGGTGGGTACCGCCTCGCTAGTGGTGGAGCAAAAGTAATTGGTGTAATGTTACGTTACAGCCTCCCCCTTTGGTTCACTCCTACGTCTCGTGGAGTGGAACAAAACTATTTGTGTGGTCGTCCTCTTCTGCTATGCCTCGTCGGTTGCTGTGGCTCTGGCCTGAGGATGGTATACTCGCTTCCATCTCTAAAGCGATCAGGAACTCGCTACTGTCGTACCGGTCTAGACGAAGTCGACGAGTCGTGCACCAGGACTGTTGTTCCGCGTCAGAAACAACCGGATTCCTTCTGGAGCCATTTGGAGGCCGGCCTCTTCCTTGGATAGGCCGTATAGGAGTCGGGTCTGCGACTGCATTGTCGTCTATGAAGTGTCGTAGGGCAGATACGTGGAATTTGCCGACAGGAACGGTAGGGTTATCGGTAGCGGCAACTTCGAATGAAGTTGGTGAGATTTGTTTCAAAATTACATATGGTCCGTCACGTCGCGGCGCGAATTTGGAAGTGAACCCGGCACTAGCTTTGCTGAGGGTATGTGTTTCAACTAAAACTTTATCACCTTGCTTATAACAGTCTTGGGAACGTAACCGGTTGTCTGCGTACCATTTCGCCGAATCTTGTTTCAGTTCGTCAGTCTCCTTGGCACGGAGTAGCGTCTCAACATGACGACGGAGATAGAACGTTATTCCCGGTACTGAGCTTTCATTGGTTATCACAGCACGTAAATCTCTATGTACATCCATGGGGGTGCGAAGTTCGCGCGCGAAACTCATATAGGCCGGTGAGTATCCGGTTGCTAAGCTCGGTACACTATTCATCGAAAATCGGACAGTAGGAAGCATGTCGTCCAATTTGGTATGGCCCTTTTCAACTAGAATTGAAAGTTGTACCTTGAGGTCACGATTCTTTCTTTCTTCAGGGTTCGAGGATGGATGGTAAACAGGGATGAGAGACTGGTGTATACCCATACAGTAAGTTACTTGCTGCATCACTTTACCAACGAATTGCGAACCATTATCGCTGATTATACGTCTCGGGGTTCCAAATCGGAGACAAATCTCGTCAATGAGTAGTCTAGCACATGCCTCAGCCGTGGCCTCTCTGAGAGGGAACAGCTCGATCCATTTTGTGGCTGTGTCCTCGACTGCGAAAATCCAGCAATTACCTCGATCAGTTTCTGGTAGCGGACCAACAAGGTCCATGGCTAGGGTTTCGAAGCGTTGAGCCAAAGCGGGTGTCTGTATTAATCCAGCAGGTTTCAGATTGCTTGGTTTGTATTTTTGGCAAGCTACGCAACGACGAACATGGTTGGTTACATCCTTGCGGATCGTGGGCCAGTAGTAGCGGTGGGATATCCTCTGGATGGTCTTCTCTAATCCGTAGTGGCTAGCAAGAGGGTCGTCGTGGCATTCTTTTAAAATGTCGGGAATTTTAGACTCTGGTATGACCAGCTGTGCATCTTCGGTATCGATGTCCTGGTTGTATCGGTAAAGCACTCCTTGAAACATAACATATCCCCTTTCAGTGTATCTACTGAAGTTAACTTGGTCCGGCTCGTCGTCTTCAAAACATCTAATGATAGTAGCGAGCTTAGGATCCGCTAATTGCTCTCCTCTGAGAGTCTGTTTACTCGTTGTGGGAACATCTAAAGCAACAATGCAGATATCACATACATTCTCGGTTAATGAATCACAGGGTGGTCGAGAGAGCATATCCGCAATCCGGTTCGATTTTCCAGGGATATACTCAATCCTGAGGTCGTAACCTTGTATTTCGAGTGCCCATCGTGCCAATCGTCCTTTTGGAGATCGAAGGGACATAAGCCATTTCAGCGGCTGATGGTCAGTCTTGATAATGACGGGTGAGTTCTCGACGTAACCTCTGAATTTGTTAACAGCATAAACGATAGCTAGAGCTTCACGTTCAGTGGTGGGTAGTTCCTATCTGCGGGTGTTATCAGGCGACTGGCATACTCTACAGGTCTTTCATCAGTGCCCTCCCCCTGAAGAAGACATGCGCCGATTGCGTAAGAGCTGGCGTCTGTTTTCAAGATGAAAGGTTTGGTGAAATCGACCTGACGTAGTATGTTGTTCGGAATTCCACGAGAACCTAGCATTTTTCTTAGTGAGGTTGGACAGAGGCCTAGAGATCTCGGCAAAGTTCGGAACAAATCGCCTGAACCAGCTGCATGTTTGCAAAAATGACAACACATGTTTAACATTCCGTGGTGGACTCATTCTACCAATGGCAGCGACCTTATCAGGGTCTGGGGCAATTCCATTCGGTGTTATGAGATGTCCTAGGTATTTTACCGAAGGACGCACGAAAGTACATTTCGCTCTATTCGCACACAACTTGAATTTTCTCAACCTTTCTAGTACGGCGGTTAGGTTCTCTAGGTGATCTGTGAAGTTCTCGGATATGACGATCATATCATCCAGGTATGCAAGTATAATTATACCCTGTAGTCCACTTCTAAATCTATCGATGAGCCTTTGAAACGTGGCAGGTGCGTTTCTGGGTCCAAAAGCCATTCGATTGAAACGATAGATACCAAAAGGTGTAATAAATGCGGTTTTATCGCGATCGGACTCACGGACCGATACTTGATGATATCCACTTTTGAGGTCAAGTGTGGACATATATAGTGTTCTGGTAGCGGCGTGCATGAGGTCATCTATTCTGGGGAGCGGGTACCTATCCGGCACGGTAACACTATTCAGACGTCGATAATCCACACACATCCGGAATTTCCCATCCTTTTTTGTTACTAAAACAGTAGGTGCAGCGTATGGGGAATCACATTCTTCGACTATGCCTTTTTCTAATAGAGTTTCAACTTCTGACTTTAAAATATCTAATTTCTGCGGTGACATGCGATAAGGAGGTACCGCGATTGGACTAGCGTCTGTTAAGTTTATGCAGTGTTCTGCATAAGGGGAAGGAACATAGTTTTCCTCGAAAACATCTCTATGATGATTCAAGACACCTTGCAGTTGAATGCGTTCAGGTTCCTCGAGTTGAATTGCTTCGTCTCGTCTCAGAGCTAAATCAAGAAGGCTGATAGAGGCACCATCCTCTGGGTTGCTCTCTAAATAGAAATCATACTGAACACTGGGATTATCACAAAACGAGAATTTCATCTGAGAAATATTGATGATAAGGTTAGCGTTGGCTATAAAATCTACACCAAGTAAGGTTTTCGAAGAGGTATGATCTGGAAAAGCAACAAAAGTTGTCTGTATATTTCTCCCAAGTAGAGTTACAGGGCAACGGAAAACTCGTGCTGGGGCCAGTCGTGCTTCACCATCCGCCAAGACCAAGGTCATTTCCTTCTCGTGAAAGTCAATATTTCTGTCCACTAAGTGTTGGTAGAGTCGATTGCCTGCAATGCTACATTTAGCACCAGTGTCGACATATGCACATCCACTGAGGTCAAGAACAGTTACCGGCAATAAGGGTCTCATATTGAAGTTATCAGTACTAGTCATCAGAAGTTCTATAGAGGTGGGAGCAGTTCCTGACGGGGTTGATTGACGTGCTTTTTTGCAGTTCGGGCAGTTGGTCCTCACATATCCTGGAGTATTACAACCATAGCAAACGATAGTAGAACTGGAGGCTGAGCGATTGGAGGTGTTAGGTCCAGTCACTGGAGAATTTTCTCTTTCAGAATTATTATTTACTGATTGCCTGTTGTGCTGAGTGCTTGCAGCAAATTTGCGACAATCTGATTGAACATGCCCAAAATGTTTACAGAATGTACATTTTGGCCTGAGTCTGTTAGAGCTAACATTAATATCTGTATTCGGCCTTGAGAAAGTATGCTTGCACTTCATGTCTTGCTCAGCAATAGAATCCTCTATTGACCTAGCTTTATCTATGAGAAAGTCAAAGTAGATATATCTGATCGTGGTAGACGCTCTCTTATTCTAGGATTGAGCATGCTATATATCATGTCGATTTTATGACTATCATGCAATACAGGGGTGTCAGGTAAATGGGATAATAAAGCTCTACATTTATTAACAAAAACATCAGTTGGTTCCCTTTCCTCCTGTTCCTTGGAAAATAGTTCACGAAAAATTTTTGAGCAGACTTCTTTTTACCATAAGCATGTCTCAAAGCAATTAAAGAGTCGGCCCAAGAAGTCACTGATGATTTAGCTCCTTGCCACCAAACAGCTGCGTGACTATCTAATAACATGGGAAGTCCCTTTAAAGCATTTTCGTCAGTGACGTTGACACATTCTTTATAGATACTAACGGCGTTTATAAAAGCCTCAACATCTTCATCTTTTCGGCCTGCATATCTAGTACTACATTTAGCAAAGTTACCTGTGTTTGCTGTTGGATTTTGCTGAGTGTTACCTGCTACCATACGTGTCATTCCATCAAGTAGTAGCTGGAATTGCTCAGGCGTCATCACTACATTAGCCATTTCGGAGTTTTCTTCACTCGGTATGTAACTACGAAGTCTTAAACGGTATGGCATTCGATGATGCGATAGTTCGAATGAAATGAGACGATTTAAATGTTCGAAAACGCAACGTCATTCGAAATATTCACTTTCGTGGAATATCGTTGATACTACGGCAAAACGCGAAGTCTGGCAACTTCGCGCACCAATAATTCGTGAAAAGTCAGAATTTTCTTACAACCGGCAACACTGACAACGGAGCACGGAACAAGCGGCAGCGAGAGCGCGATTCGAATTCCGGAGGAATTTTAACGGCTGCTTTGGAGGTTATGTATTCGATGCGGCATCGAATAATTGCAGGAAAGTCTGAAAGTACTCACGAACACAAACAAAACACAATTCCTTTAGGCACGGCCCCACGTTGGGCGCCAATTGTAGGAAGTTTAGCATGAGTTTCGTCGTACGCTAACGTAGGAGGGTGCTCTGGCTGGCTCTCAAGTACCCAGACGTATCAGCTCTCAATGCAAGCAGAGTAGTTGGATTGTTTGAATGCCTTATGTGAAGCACTCGCACAGTGAGGAGATTAAGCACTGGAGATGAGTGTTACGCAAAGGAAAACTTCAATAACCTGGTTTTTACAGAGAACGAGTAAAAAAACAATGATAGCGTTATAATAACAATAACAATATTGACTGACTGTCATCTATCACACTAGACACTAGACTTGACTGCGGTAGTGGCGAACGTTGCCCAGTGGCGGTGGCTACCACCTCGCTAGTGGTGGAGCAAAAGTAATTGGTGTAATGTTACGTTACAGTATCTACTCTTTTGATGAGAGCACAGGATTGAGTTTTTTGTCAGATACCAAGCGGAAATCCGTTTCTTGTGGGTTTTCGAGTCGGGAATAGTAATGATCAGCTTGTCCTTTGGAACGTAAACATCGGTAATCATCATGCTGGGAATGGAAACTTACATAACACATAGCACCAAATCACGAACTACTGGTGGACCATGGTTCAATAGAACCTGTTCTAGGGTCGTCGCTATGAAGCAAGTAGCATACCGTCGTTGGCGCAGAAACCCAAGCCCACAAACTAGAGCTGAATATGTTGAAGCTAGGAATACATGTAATCGAACAATAGATGAGTCTAAAGAGGCATACAACACGAAAATAAGATCAGAGCTCATAGAGTGTCCAAATGATTCCCGTTCATTTTGGACCTTTGCTAAGGCAATCGGGAGAAATTTCACTTCTAGCTCATTTCCTTCCCTCACAAAGGATGATAATACATTGGCTATGACACCTCATGAAAAAGCCAACATCTTCGCCAAAATGTTTGCAGACAATTCTACCTTGGATCCACGAGGCCAGGAACTTCCCAAAATCGCTACCATCGATAACCGTATGCCAGAAATTGTCTTCCGGCAACGCACAATCAGACACATTCTGCTTAGGAGGCTATGGGGCCTGACGGAATACCGCCTATTGTTCTCAAGAAATGTGCCCCAGAACTAACACCAGTTCTTTGCAGGTTGTTCACCCTTTCGTATAAACTCGGCGTATTTCCTTCTAACTGGAAGAAAGCTAGGGTCCAACCGATTCCAAAGAAGGGCAAGAAAACCCGCCCTAACAACTATAGACCGATTGCACTACTATCTGTGATTTCTGAAGTAATGGAAAAAGCAATCAACATCGAGCTCATCCGATATCTGGAGAACTCAAGAATCGTGAACGACCGGCAATATGGCTTTCGTCACCAGAGGTCAACAGGAGATCTGCTTGCCTAAGTGACACATAAGTGGCAGATGTGAATTGAGAAACATGGGGAGTCTCTGGCTGTAGCCTTTGATATCTCCAAAGCATTCGACCGAGTATGGCACCAAGGCCTCTTAGCGAAACTTCCGTCATATGGTTTGCCGCCCCAACTGTGTGTTTAACTATCGAGTTTTCTTGCAGATTGATCACTCTACGTGGTGGTAGACGGGGTCTCGTCTGTTACAATGACGATCAATGCTGGTGTTCCACAAGGCTTCGTCTTGGCACCAACTTTGTTCTTGCTCCACATCAATGATTTGTCGAATGTGACCTCCAGTCCAGTTCATAGCTTTGCGGATGATAGTACACTTCAATCCGCCTCTTTCTCTAGAGCCCATATATCATCCAACGAGGCCAGAGGTGCAAGGCGAAGACAGGTTGATGCTTTAAATGAGGATCTGACAAGAATTCTGAAATAGGGATCTGAGAATCTAGTACAGTTCAATGCAACTGAAACTTAAGCTTGTATTTTCACCAAGAAGGCTGATCACACAATGCCCAATTTGATGATGTCGGGTACCACTGTTCCTATGAGGTCGTCAATATCCATGCTGGGTGTCACCACCAACAGTGATCTCTCATGGGGCGATCATGTGAGGTCCATTGCGAAAACTGCTTCACAAAAACTTGGTTTTCTATTCCGTGCGAAGAGATACTTCACATTCCAGCAGCTGCCTATGATCTACAAAGCACAAATTCGACCTGTCCTGGAGTACTGTTCACATGTTTGGAGCTCACATACGCTAAAGCTCTTAGATTCAATTCAGCAGAGAGCTATTATAAAATCATAGGTTTCCCTTTCGTGTTGTCCACAGATAAAAAAAAATCTTCTGCGGTCATCTTGGCTTATTCATTGGTTCGACAAGCTTCTTCAGTTCCAATTAAAAAAGCCACTTCCATCATTTGAAACTCCTCATCTGGGCCAGAACGCACAAACTCTTTCCTCACATGGGACTATAGCTTCTTGTAGAATATCCTCCACATATCTGTATGCGTTTAAAGCACCATTTTCCACTAGAACGAGGTTGGTATGTCCTACTGTTGGAAATGCCTGCCCACGCCATAACAGAACTTCTGTTGAAAGATACCGGTTCAGAGATGGTGCAGTCCGCAGATCGCTCGTTTTGTTTTTCCCACACCCCTTCTCGACCATCAGCTGATCGCAAACAGAAACGTATGAATCATCGGTGAAGAGAACCTCACTCCATTGTCGAAAAGTCAAATTCGCATGTAACCGTGCTAACTGCAAGCGTGCCCTACGATGACTAGGTAACAATTTCGTTCCTGTGGGTGTTTTCCTGGATGCCGAACCATATTCTCCAAGCCTTCGCCTGGTAGTTTTTTCATCCACATGAACACTTCGAACAACGTGCAACTAATGTTGAAGTTGAACCGCTGTTGTTCGGCGTTTCCTTAACTATCTGAGCGCAACAAATGAATCATCAATCCCTACTCGTTGCTCTTCTTCTTCCTGGTCCAGCACGCTTTTTGAATTCGCTAGTCTCTAGAAAACGATTCCCGGCTTCTAGGTCAGTCTTCAGCTGTGTAGTACGAGGTATTCCCAATGTTCGACAAACATAACGCTGATTGCGTACATCTTCAATCAGAGCTACCACTTGAGCAAAGTCTGCAGCAGTTGAGAGGCATGCACAGGTGCACTCGAGCTGCCGAACTGTAATAACCTCAAATTTTCTCGATGATCCGTGGGCAGAGCTCACTGTAGGCAAGAGAGATGAGCAAATATATACTTATCGAACGGAATCTTCTGATAATAATGAACCGATATTCACACGACAAGAACGGGCATGTCTTCGATTGATCCTTATTCGAGTGTACTTTCGCAGGCGCAGGGTTTAATATAGGTTCCTGCTATATTCTGTATGGATAACTGGTATTGAAATAGCATTCTGCCGAATTCGAATTCTATTTTTTTGTAAGTCACCTCTAATCATTCCAAAATGTTCTCTCATGATTTTTCATTCAGATTCAATTTATGTATTATGGCAAATGAAAATACAAATGAAATATTGATTCATGAAAGTGCATCTGTATTTTGAATCATACATTATAATACAGAAATTGTTCAAAATGTTGGCCAGCACTTGCCACACAAGCATCAAGTCGCCGAATTGGCCTCAGAATTTTTCTGGGTTGAATCTTCAATATTTATCGTTTGAAATTTGAAGACAACTGCTCTTTTCAAATATCCCCATAGTAAGAAGTCCAGTGGTGTATATTAATGAATACGTTTACTTAGGAAATCCTAATATACATATACAATGAAAATAATCGATAAAACAATACTGCTGATAATAATAAATAAATAATAATAAATAATGACTAGATTCATTCATATGATTCCAACCTAATACTATTAGAAAAAATATAAAGAAACAAAATAAAGATGAAATAAAAAATGAATATAATAAAAAATGATGAGTAGAAAGTAGATGAAGTAGAGAAGAAACTCAAAAATTCATAGTTAATTATCTTAGATTAGACGCTATCAACAATTTGAAACATACTGATTATACTCTGCATCAATCAACCTTTTCCTACAATGTTTTAATATAATTGTTCAGTTTATGCTAGAATATATAAATACTTTCGCATTGTTTTATGTCTTTTGGCATTTGAAATGGTTCAAGCCTTTATAAAACAATATTTTCATAGAGCTGGATGAGCTGCATCTTGGCAAGTGAAAGTGATTAATGTGTCTTGTCTCATGATAAATTTTGTGTACTATTGCGATAAGTAATGGATTCATCGAAATAAGATGGTAACATATTATTGATAGTCTTGAAAATTAATATCATTGCTGATCTCTAGAGCCTTTCTTTTATTGGTAACCATTGTGATGTGTCAAGCATAAACTTATGCTGGTATATTATTACATTTTAGTATCACTCTCATCCCACGATTTTGTTGTTTTTGTAAAGTTGCAATTTTGTTTTGATCACAACCATATAGTAATGTACTGCAATATTCGAGATGTGGTTGAATGATTGTATTATATATAGTGACCTTGGAAGTAACTGACAAGTGATAAGAAATTCGTGTGAAAAAGTAAAGTTTCTTAGATATTTTTTAGTTATGTATTTGAAGTGTGCGTCAAAAGATAGACAGTTGTCTAACATGAAACCTAGGTATTTGATTTCGGTTACAAATTCTATTTTTTCATCATTAATTTCCAAAGAATATGAATTCATGTTTACATGGTTATATTTATAAGCTGTTGTCAAAATCATGGCTTTTGTTTCGGACTCATTTAGTTCCAACTTGTTGACATTTAAGTACTTATGAATTTTCTTTAATGTGGTTATCAGTGTGTCATCAGCAAATGAATCCATGGAGTTACAATTTTGATATAAGCTGATGTTATCAATATATATAAGAAACAATAGAGGACCCAAGACACTCCCTTGAGGTACACCAGATTTTGAATCAATAGGAGATGAGTGAACATCACCCACTTTAGTGACTTTGCTTCGACCACTTAAGTAGTCCCTAAACCATCCTAGCACGGTTCCTTCAAGACCAATAGCTTCCAATTTTTTTATAAATATATTACGGTCAATTGTCTCAAAAGCTCTTCCTAAGTCTAGGAAAACTGTTACGACATATTCACCGTTATCAATAGATTGAGTCCATTAACTAATTGTCAGTTGTGAAGCCGATTCACAAGAGTGATTCTTCCTAAAACCGGATTGATTACTTATTTGTCTCAACATAACTTAGGAACTGCTCATATACAGCCATTTCAAGTAGTTTCTCACTACCTAATAGGGTGTTGACTGGACGGAATTCTCCCGCTTTATCATTATTTTTGAGAAAGATCTTCGCATATATCTTCAAAATGGTCAATGATAATAGCGTGACTTGCGTTAGGTGAATGATAAAGAGCGCCCATTAACATTTTCAAATTAGTGTTGTAAATTATTTTCATGAATGAACACCGATAATTCCTTTCCAAAATATAGGTCTTGTAAATGGAGTTTTGTAGATGAGATTTTACATATATAAGAACCCCTCCTATATGTCGGGATGAAGAACCACATCGAATTGTTTCATATTCTGGTAGCATTATTCCACTAACCTCAATGTCAGAAGTGGTGCGTGTTTCACTAAACAATATTATTGATGGTTGGTATGGTAGGATGAAATTAATTACTTATTTGGTCCCTGTGTCCAGTCAAATCTTAAATATCACCATATATAATATCTGTCTTGAACGGTGTATTAGGATATTCAGTTAGTTTTTTTTCATTTGAATCTTCATTTGCTATTCTGGGTACATTACTAATGTATTTGATTTTTTTTGAATTATCGCCATTTGATATTAATTCTTGCAGTTGTTTTTTTTTATGTTTAAGTGATAGTCTTTTTGTTTTTTCGTCTGGTCGCTAAATATCCCAACACCCTATGGAATATTGTTTCTATTGTTTTTTATATTTCTGAATATGGTAATAGCATCATTTTTGTTCATCAAAACTACTTTGATTAATCTATTTATGTTTGGTAGGTATGACTTTTCCAACTGTAAATATTGTGATATTGTCAAGATTAACATTAACACTGACTTTCTGGAGTATTTCCTCAACTACATTTGCGTCTTCTTCTTTCCTTAACATTGGGGTTGTTGCCTGCGCCTCTCGAACATTAGCTAACATGATTTTAGCTTCTCTCCTTTGGCGCTCTAGTACTCTAGTAGTTCCATAATGATACCTTCAGTTGGATAATTTTCACTAGCTTCGTTTTCCTTTATCTGTTCAACTTCATATTCCTCAGATCATTTATCTCAGTTTTTAATGCATTACTTTCGGTTACCAGGGAATTGACTTCTGTTTGGAGGACATTTATCTCACTTCTTAAAGACGTGATTTCCGTTTTGAAACTTTTCATTCCTCTTAATGAGGCCGGAACATTCCTCAATGAAATGCGGCATTGATGACAGAAGTATGCAAATGTTTTTTTTTTTGTTTTTTGCAAATGTTCTTTTTTTAGTTCCGATGGGCTTAACCCTGTGCATTGTTCTGACGGATGTTGCACAGAGTGGCAACTGTCGCACACAGCATATTTATCTCTAAGATCTTGATTGCATTTTGTATACGCATCAGACATCCTGAGGTTGAGAACTCACACCTTGCTCTATGCTCTTGGACTATAGGTGTGAGAGAGGTGGTGTGAGATCTAAAGAACGTGTAGGCCATCGAAAAGGTCCACTATTTCCAATCTAACCACTACCTAATTCAATTTTCTCGATTAACTATCTTCACAACTACATATTATAATGCACCATTGAATGAAGAATGGAATGGACTCAAGTTGAACCAAAACAAACATGAGGGTGCCATTTGCAAAACAAAAGTTAGAGGTGGTTTCTCGGGTACTGTTAGCCAGAGGGTGGATTTTGTTATGCTGCATGAACGAGTTTATATGGTCTCCTACGACACGTATTTTTTTCAATCTTCTTTCCTGCGAATAGCTGAAATCTGCTGGCCTTGAAGCTCCTGGGACACCTGGTATATAGAATTTGTATTCCATCTCAGCTTTATTCATGTAACAGATTTTTTTCAATTGTATCACACTATATGAATTTTTCGATGATTGAAAATTTTCAAACATTAGATTTCATTGTTCTCATACTGAACATGGTAATATCAAACGAAACATTATTTTTCTCAAACTCTGGCAATATCATTATTTTTGCCTGATCCAATAGGTATATTATATAATCTTTGATGATTTGCTGTGAATTATTTTTGTGATTTTACCAATATTGTGGATACCTATAACGATGGATTTCTACCTGTTCAATAATAAACAAATCTGGACCAGAGATATTACTCTATTATACCTGTCCGTATTAAATTGGGATAATCGATGCCAAGTCCTCCTTATTCAAGGTAGTAATTCATACCCTTGCGCTAGGGACTGCCACTGTCACTTCAAAAAACTATGTTGTTGGCCCTTCTACGTCTTTGTAGTACAGTTATGTGCCATATATTAGTATTAGATATATGGAGCATAAGAGTGAGGTGGTTATAAGAAACCATCTCACATAGGAGCTACGAGCATAGCTCTTTGCTTTTTAAACCATAGAACTTATATATGAATTTTGAGATGTAAACGCGACTTTAGCTTATGTCATTCAAGTAGTTTGTCATCTGTCATGTCAGTTGTCAATGGGAAAAGGTAGAAGAAATAGGTGAACTTAATTTCGATCCTTAATTTGTTTATCTATTGTTATCTTCCATCATCCTCATTAGTCGTTGATAATTTCTAAAACTCAAAATGACTTCCTTCCCAGGAAGTTTAGCTTTTGATGAATATGGGCGTCCTTTTATCATTCTTAGAGATCAAGAAAATCAAAAGAGATTGACTGGAATCGATGCACTGAAGGTGAGGTTATATTTTGGTATCTTCTGGCCCGATGGAAATTCGGGAATTATAAATTAAAAACGAGATTTTTGGACAACAATGTTCCATTTCAGTCCCATATTCTCGCTGCACGGCAAATTGCTCAAACAATCAGCACATCTTTGGGTCCTAAAGGTTTGGATAAGATGATGGTTTCTTCTGATGGTGAAGTGACAGTTACTAATGATGGTGCTACTATATTGAAAATGATGGACGTTGAACATGAAGTTGCAAAACTGTTAGTTCAGTTGTCACAGTCACAAGATGATGAAATTGGTAAGTTTTAATGTGAAGTTATAATTTTTCAGTGATTCATATTGACATAGATACTGTCAAAAATGGGACACATATGAACTTGTTCTCAGTTGAAGTTTTTTTACCTCTTGACCATTGATGAAACCTAGTCAATATTTGTCTAGAATTTGTAATGATAGAAATCATGGTCATGCCTTTATTTTTTCATTGGGTGGCTCTGCTTGATGAATATACAGTAGAATCACTATGATAAATCTATAATTGAATAGGTAAAGTGTTGGTTGATACGTCACAAGAGTACAAATGAATTGTAAAGCAAAACACAAGAGATGACATCTAATTATGGAAATGTGACTATAAATGATGCTTAAAAGTTCAGATAGATGAAATTTAGTTTGATACCAGTTATTAGATTTTTTTGGTACCCATGTATTTTGACTCAGGAACCTAACTTTCACAATAACAATATGCGCAAACTTATATTTTTCAAGATATTCCAGGAAAAAATATGAAAATAAACCTTCTTTCTTTGGCCTGTAGTGGGTAGGCATGGAGTTTCTTTTCTCCCACACTATATTTTTTATACCTTCCTTGAACATTCAAGAAGTCAAAAAGAAGGGAAAACATCCTCGAATTAGTCAAATCAACATTCTTTAGCATCTTGGAGGAAGGTGGATCCAGCATTTTTCATATGGACGGCGCTGTCAAGTGAGAATCTACGTCAGAATCACTAGTTCTGTGAGTCAAAATATCACAGATGCACATCTGACAGCACCGTCCATATGGAAGAAGGATTCATCAAAGATGCTAAATTTATTCTCCAGCTTTTTGTGAGATTTTCTCTCCTCATTTCTGAAAAATAAAGTAGGAGTCATTAAACATTATTTCAATTTATCTGTAGTAAGGACAGATTTTGTGATATGCCCCAAAATGTCACTGCTCTTGAAATTAAACCTTCAGATACCTAAAAGAGAAATTCTCTATTTGTTAGTGTTACCTTGTTTTTGAAAAATTTGGAAGTACAAATATATTTGATAAGAATAAAACCTCTTCTTTTTTTCGCAAGAAAAATATTTTATATTCAATATTTGAGAACGGAAGCAGATTTGTTCCTGAAACATCCACCAAGATGAGTAGAGGTTTTATTCTTATCAAATATGATTGTATTCCCAAATTTTTCGAAAAGAAGGTGTAACTAGCAAATAGAGAATTTCTTTTTTAGGTATCTAAAGGTGTAATTTCGAGCACAGTGACATTTTGGGACAGATCACAAAATTTGCCCTTACTACAAATATAATAAAATGATTTTTAATAACTTCTACTTTGTTTTTTAGAAACAAAGAGAGAAAATCCCACAAAAAGCTGGAAAATGAATGAACCACCTCCTCGAAAAACTTACAGACAGTATTTAAAGAGTCTAAAGAAGATGAATTGAATGTATAAATGATTTTATTTATACAGTAAGGCAGTATGAATGATATTGCAACAATCTCATCAATTTCATTGGGACATCTCAATGAAAAAATTTATTCCTTTATATAGTTGATATTTCTCATAAAGAGTCCTTGTATGTATGGGATAGTGATAGTCATGTTTGAATTGACTACTGTGGTCATGAATACTCCTATAGGTACAGCCCACATATTGTTCACACTGACTCATCATGACCTAAACCAAATAATTATTATTATAACTTTTTTCTGACACTTGAAAATATCAATTAAGCCTGAGCAACTTTCTCATGTTGCAATACCAAATTTCATTCAGGAATAAAAATTTGCTTAATAGACCAACAGCAGAGCTTTTATGTCCATGTTTGGCTTCAATACTCAAATTGCATCGGTAGCCTTTGTGCCATCAGAATTTTAAAAATTCCTGCCAAACAAGTTAGCAAACTAATAGGCCTGAAGTTGGATAGAGTATCGGTGCTATCCTTCACATAGAGTGGTTTCACAACAGAATTTTTTTTGCCAAGAACTTCAATATTTCCGTTATTTCTTGTGCTTCTTTTCTTTTTATTTTAATAATGATTGTTACTATCTCTTCTGTTGTTACTGTTGGAACAGTGAATTCAAGAAACTGAAATTTTTTTTATGAAAGGTAGGTTTTCTATGAAATGATTACTTTTTAATTTAAAATATACCTACAAGGGGTATCTATCTAATAGTGGACACTGCATTTCAATATCACATCTAAATGAGCTGTTATTGAAGACTGCGGCACTATTTGGACACCCTGTATAAGACTGATCATTGCTGGTCTCAGGCAGCTTGAGATTAATACGTAAGCATATTCTGCATATCATCTTGTATATTCTTGTTGCTGTTTTTATCACATTACATATTATTTTACAGAAATGTTTGGTTCTTGTTATGTATTTTTTTTTAATGTTTTTGGTATGGTTATTGAAGTTGAATTTTTGGTCCATATTTATACCTAGGTATTTTGCTGATGGTCTTCTTCCAATGATAGGCTATTTAGGATGGTACTGGGAAGATTTGCCGATGGATTGTGGTGATGCGAATTGATGTATTGTGTTCCTGTTTTTCATGAATCCAAATTTATAGTCGAGAATGTTGCTGCTAACATGAGGAATAAGACATTGTTTCAAGTAGTTTTCATAGTTTGTACCAATCAAAGAAAGGAGAGTAATTGGTCGGTACTTGCAGGTTTGGGAGCGATTGGAGTTAAGTATTATTATGGCATACACTCTTTCTAATGTGCCGGAAATTAATGGTTTTTGAGACACTATGTGTAGATTGAGATAATATGTTGGTGTATTTCCTAGTGCCGTATTTTTCTTTCGATTTATTATATCTTACTATGTATCTTTCTTGACTTTTATTCTCCACTGTTCTGGTTTATCTGAAATAGTTGATATACTTAGTAGTGACAGTTTCATAGTGATCTTGGTCTTATGTAGCTTTGACGTCTTTGTGAAGAGCTGTTTCAAAGTGGGCAAAACAGTCTGCTTTGCCTTCATCCATTGATATTTCTTGTCCATTGTCTTTCAAATTGGTTGTATTGATATTTGTTTTGTATTTGGACAGTTTTCTAATTTCGCGTCAGTAGTTTATCCCTTTCTATCCCTTTTTATCCCTGAATCCCTGTGATCAATCTCCAGACATCATCTCTTGATAGATATGCACAACTTACTAGAAAAATCAAAATTTTGGTCAGGTGATATGCAGAAATAAGTACTATTATTATGGGTGAATCATGAGAGGAAAAATTGTATTACTTTTCTGCGCACCCCGCAAATTATGTAGGGGTTGTGATTATGAGAGGTTCATCTATCTTCTACTATTCATGATTGAGTAGCATATCACAAAAAATGTAATTCATTTGAAAATTGCGTATGTTCAATAGGCTGCATTTTTCACTGCTTCAAAAAAACTTGAATATATCAGAAATTTGAATCAGGATTATAAGGAGAATCGAAAATATTTGTAAAATACAGGATGTCCTATTGAGAAGGAAAATAATAATTTTTTAGAAACAAGGAGAGGACATCCCACAAAAAGCTGGGAAAGGAATGTACCACCGTCTCGAAAAACTTACAGACGGTATTTAAAATAATAAAAGCTTCACATTAACAAAAATATTGAGTTGTTCCTTCACTATGCAATTTTCATAGTGCTACTTTCAGCTCTCTATAATATATAGATTGGGTTATTCATTAACATATACCCTCTATGTTTTACAGAGCAGTATCAATTTTCTTGTGATTTCAAAATGGATTATTTCATATCTTATTGTTTTATTTAATAGGAGACGGTACCACCGGAGTAGTAGTACTGGCTGGAGCACTGCTAGAACAAGCCGGATCATTATTAGATCGTGGTATACATCCAATTAGGATAGCAGATGGTTTTGAATTGGCGTGTCAAACTGCTGTAGCTCACTTGGAAAAGATTGCAGAACTATTCCCTGTGTCTGTTGATAATAAAGAACCACTTATAAAGGTAGTGTTTCAATTTATTTTTATGCTAGTGCCTTTACACATGTATATTATTATTTTAATTTTAAATTCCCTATACCTATTTTCAACTATTTAAGAAAGATATCTTTTTCATATATAGGCTTAAGATAAATAGGTTTCTTTTGAAAATTTTGAAAGATGTCATATTTTAAAAACTGCCTTCAAACCACTATTGACTGTAGAAACTGCTTCTAGGGTAGACAGAAACACAGGAATGATACTTTGAAAATCCTAATTGACAATAGATTTATCATATACTGGGTGTCCGTAAATTGATGACCTACATCATCCTTCATTAACTTTTCTTATATCTATGTCCAACAGTTTATTGTTAATCCATAGTTTCTATACACAAGTTATAACAAGAAATCACAAGCATCAAATAGCAAGAAATCCAAACACTGAATTTACCAAAAAAAACAATATTAAATGCATCAATGAAAATAGAACCATATACTATTAATGAATTTTTATCAACACAAGTGTTATTGTTCATTGATGTTCATTATCATCATCAAGTTTATTATGTAAAGAATATTATATTATAACAAAGATTATTTTTGTAATGGTGCTCATGGAAGATACATTATTTGTATGAATGTAAACATAAGATACAATTGGCAAAATGCTATCTTCCTGACGTTTTTTTATTAACTGTTATGTTTATTTTCTGCTTGAAATGAAGATTATTATTGTTATTAACATAAAAACAAAATGGAATCGTGACAAGATTCAGAACGTAATGAACAAATGATAAATATGAAATAATTCGAACAGAATGGAAAGAATAACAAATATTTCCAACTTTTGAAGTCAGATTAGTTGAACAATTGGTTTACTAATCTGAGTAAAGAAGAACTTTGGAAGTCAAAAATGACAGAACAATTGTAATTCTATATTCATTTATCATTTCTTGTCATTATGCTCCAATTTATTCTATCTTTCTGATTTCTGATATTACGCTCTGGATTTTATTATGCTCCTGTTCTGTTTTCATGTCCTGATTGGAATGAATTTCTGTCATATACAGTCTTGTTCATTTTGGTTTGAAAAACAGACGAAGTTTTGGTTTCTGCCAGAAATCACATCAAAATAGAACATATGAAAGAGAGAAAGTGAAGAGTCATATTCGAAAGTACGAACTTTTTGAACTGATGAAAATGCTGTATTTGGTCATCGAATTTATTTTGGATAGCCTGTGTGTGATAAATCATTTGTCTATCTGGATTTCAAAAAAATCATTACTGTGCTTCCATGTATAACGGGAAGTGGAATGACCTTATTGAAATTATTTCAAAATGAATCCTGAAGTCCAAAACTTCAGAATTCTTAACTTTCTCTAAATTTTCTCCAAACATGAATACTTCTGAAATAGCTACCAAGAGATAACAATAACACTGTATAACAAATATGTTTGAACAAGAAAAGGGTTTTCCTATACTATTTTTTTTTTCAGGTGGCAATGACTACTCTGGGATCAAAGATTATTAACAAGTGTCACAGACAAATGGCAGAAATTGCTGTGGATGCTGTTTTAGCCGTTGCAGATTTGAAGACTAAGGATGTTAATTTTGAGCTGATCAAAGTTGAAGGAAAGGTAAGTTTGATGCTAGTATTATCAGCGAACTGATTGAAAATTCCTCTGTTCATCAAATATCCAATGTGTTGGAATACCTTCAATTTATTTAGTAATAATTGATAATGCCATAACTATCATTGAGACATCCATTATATACAACGCTTATTCATTCAAAGACGCACTTCTTGTATACAATTTGTCGAATTTGTGAATACTCATGAGAACAATACATGTACCCATAGTGGTCTAGGTTATAGTAGCGATAGTTCAACATTCGATGGTCCATCGAAAAATAATTTGTCATGCATAACATAATCTTCCACAATGCTTCATAAGGGAGATACAGCCCTTTGAAGTTCATTTTTAAAAATCTCTTTCCTGCCATAACTCTCAGAACATTCTGAACAAAAGAGTTCTGAACCATATTTGGTATTTATAAAATTGGATTGATTAGCAAGTCTGCTCAAGATGAAAAAAAAAAAACATTAAAAAAAATAATAATGAAGCCCACATGGCTTTGTGTGTATTGAATCAAGTGAATGAAGTTTAATTTTTGTAGGTTGGTGGAAAACTGGAAGATAGCTGTCTGGTCAGGGGAGTAGTAATAGATAAAACTATGTCCCATCCGCAAATGCCGAAAGTATTGAAGGATGTCAAGTTGGCCATACTAACTTGCCCATTTGAACCACCCAAACCCAAAACCAAGAATAAGTTGGATGTAAACAGCGTCGAAGCTTACAAGGAACTGAGGGTGTATGAAGCAGAAAAATTCAAGGAAATTGTAAGTGATGTTTTAATTCTTTCAATTTTGTCTTCTTGTACCTTTTGGTTTGTCTTTCACACTGTGAATGTATTTCACATGACAATTTCAATGATGTGGTGCTGTTATGACTTTTTCTGTAACTGCTCACGTTATGTTGTATAACAAGTTTTTTTTTTATCAATTTGATTCTTCTTTCCAGATGTCTCTTTTTTATTTTTTTTAGAAGAGTACTATTTATTTAGTGATTCATTTATTGAGCCTGCAATACAATGGATTTCAAATGAAAATGTCATGAATAATCAATCCGAAATGACTGGTATAAGATTAATCATGAGTTCACAAATGATTAAAAAAAAAAGTTACAGTAATAGTCAATTTTCAAAAACTGAACATTGAAATGTATGTAATTGAACATTGGAATTGTATTGAAATGTAAATTAAAAGAAACTATTAGACAGAAGAAAATAAAACAATTTTTGAAAGCTTGACCATTAACAAAGAGTCAATCAACCTCAGGAAAATACTTTTTCCGCCTACCTCTACCCAAAGTATACAGTTCCTGGCCTCATTTTTGAGAGCAAAGTCGTACTTCTTTTTCCTCGCATCAGCCAATTATGAATACTTCCGGGGAATACCAGCTGTATAATAATGTTGTTAATGAAAATATCACAAAAATTGCTTTGGCTCCATCTTTTATTCAATCCATCTGGTATTCAAATAACCACTGCTCAAAACTGTACGTTCAACATTATGAATAATCACTCTATAACATATTGAAAATATGTAGGATGCAAGAATGAAAATAACGTGTTAATGAGTCATACTGTACCTGTTCTCAGTTTTAGTTCTTTGATAAATTTTGTTGTTCGTTTCATAAATAAATCATTTAAAAATGACTTGCTATTTGAGGGAGGCGGAAAAATCATATGTATAACATGGAGGTAAAGTGCCTTTCCCTCCCTTGTTATACAAATAGCTATTTTCATTGCTGTTTTCAAAAAATAGTTTTTTCAACAAGACAATCAGGAGAGTACTCTTCAGTTTAAATAATGAATAGATAAGATTATACCAATTTTCATATTTGAATGTGCTGTGATATTTTGAAAACTATTTTCAGGTTGGTTTGGTGAAAAATGCCGGTGCCACTTTAGCTATTTGTCAATGGGGTTTCGATGATGAAGCAAATCATTTGTTATTGCAACAGGAACTGCCAGCAGTTAGATGGGTACGTATATAAATGTAAAACTATGATTTGTGACAGAATGTAGTCATGCAATAAATTGTCTAAAGAAGTGGCGATTTCTAAATTGAGCAGCAATAAAACTCAAATACTTATCACCTTGTGTCATTTTGTACAACAAATATTCATTTTATAGGTAGTCTAAATTTACACTACCAAATCATTGTTAATATATTCCTAACTTCTTTTTCTGCTCCCTTCTCAGTTGATCTGTGCTATACTCTCATATTGGCATATCATTTTCATTTCATATCGTATCATTTTCAATTTTTTTCAATATGTTTTCGGTTTTTCAGTGTCAAAACCGAAAA
Source organism: Gastrophysa polygoni (assembly GCA_963576655.1). Taxonomy (NCBI): domain Eukaryota; kingdom Metazoa; phylum Arthropoda; class Insecta; order Coleoptera; family Chrysomelidae; genus Gastrophysa; species Gastrophysa polygoni. The sequence goes on along the minus strand of OY755084.1, from coordinate 34,184,732 downwards.
CATATTGAAAAAATGTTGCGAAGAGAAAAATATATTAATTGTGTTGAGAACGGGAGCAGATTCGTTCCCGAAACGTCCACCAAGATAAGGAGAGGTTTTATTCTTATTAAATATATTTGTAGTTCCAAATTTTTCAAAAACAAGGTGTCACTGACCAATAGAGAATTTCTCTTTTAGGTATCTAAAGGTTTAATTTTAAGCGCGGTGACATTTTGGGGCAGATCTCAAATCTGTCCTTACTACAAATATATTAAAATAATTTTTAATAACTTCTACTCTATTTTTTGAAACGAGGAGAGAAAATCCCACTGAAAGCTGAAAAATATATGTTGAATGGTTGTTTGAAAAATCTATAAAAATGAATATGATTTGATTCGGTTTGTATTGCAGGTGGGCGGTCCAGAAATCGAGCTGATCGCCATCGCGACCGGCGGTCGCATCGTCCCTCGCTTCGAAGAGCTCAGTCCGGAGAAGCTCGGCAGCGCCGGGCTCGTCAGAGAAATCTCCTTCGGAACGACTAAGGACAAGATGCTGGTCATCGAGGACTGCTCGAATTCCAGGGCGGTGACCGTTTTAGTGCGTGGCGGGAATCACATGATGGTGGCCGAGGCGAAGAGGAGTTTGCACGACGCCTTGTGCGTCGTCAGAAGTTTGGTGCAGGTTAGTGATTTAAGTGCGGAACCAAAATTTTAAGCTATGAAAACTGATGAAATGGAATCATCACATAGATACAGTGTCATCCATAAAGTCCGTAACATATAGAGAAAAAGTTTATTATCAAAGTATTGACTTTTTTTTTGGGGATCTGTTATGCATGTCCGACAAACTGAAATTCGATTTTCACACATGTTACGTGATCACTGGTATGGCGGTATATTGAGAGAAATTATAAAAATAGACAAAAGGAGGATTAAAAGTTATTTGAAATATACGGAGTTTCAAGCAATTATTCGAGAAAATTTTTACATCATCTATTTTTTTCCTCTTGAATAGAAATTGACAGTAGTGTAAATAAAGCCTTTTCAACTTCCAAAATCAAAGAGAAATTGAAAGTGAGGTTTTTTTTTTTTTGATTTATTGATTATCTTCATTATTGGCTTTTTGGGCACTGATACATAGCATTTCCATAATGAATGCAATCCAATGACTCAAAATATCGACATAATTACCGACATACACATTAAAATCAAAATATTAGTTCAACTCGAAATATCTCAAAAAATATTAATTTCATCACTATAAACGAGTACGATATTTACTAAGAAAGTATTGGAAATACCAAATAATTGGAATTTTGAGTTTGATTATCAGGTACACGTCAAATTTATCTTACAAACTGTTCAAAATGCTCGCCATTAACATTCATGCAATAATGAAATCGATTATTTATCTCCTCTCTAACATTCAGTATATTCAAAGCAAAATCAGGAACATTATTCAGTACCTCAACGGATATTTCGTCTCTACCATAAATAATGAAATATATAGTAATAATGATGATGATTGAAAAGTAAATAATATGTTTCCCGATCAGGAGCCCAGGGTCGTCTATGGGGGCGGTGCAGCTGAAATAGCTTGCTGTTTAGCGGTTGCAGAACAAGCGGATCAGTTGGCAACGTTGGAGCAGTATGCCTACCGAGCGTTCGCCGAAGCCTTGGAAAGTATTCCCTTGGCGCTAGCCGAAAATAGCGGACTGCCTGCCGTTCATTATCTTGGAGAAGTGAAGGTGAGTCATCCTTTCGTATCGATTTGCAATTCATCATATTCATTATTCATGGAATGACCCGATGAACTTCGTACCACCTAGAATAGATGAAATCTGTCGTCGAGTCTCGCTAAAACGCATTTTGATGAATTCGTGGTTATGTTTGAGCCTGCGAAGTCAATTCTACATGATAAAATGGCTGATCCAATTAAATTTCCGCATGATCTAATCAAAATCATTTTAACCAAATCCCCTACCTTCTTATACGATTTCAAATGTAATAGGGTTCAGTCAACCCCACGGAATGAATATCAAATACGCATGGCGGAGCTGTCAGACGCCATCTAATGAAAAAAAAAAGCCGAAGTGGCAATTCAGAAAACACCATTTTAAACAAAGTTTTAAAATCCTTCATAGACTTGATGGGTTGAACCGTTTGACCCAACTCTAATAATCTCACACTGTTAACTTGATTTGAATGAAAATAAAATATAATGTATTTCTTGATACAATGGCATGGCACATCAAAATGATTTTGACAACGCCAACAGTCAGCTGATTTTTGACTACTGCGTCTCTTATGGTCGTTTCAATTTTTCTCTCCCGATCTAGCTCGATCTAAGCTCGATCTAGTAAAGAATATATGATATAATATCTTTGAAGGGCTAACATAATGAAATCTCAATAATATACAGGATGTTTGAGAAATAAGTGGCTCTGTGGCTAGGAGATTGAGTTGGAGTTGCGCAGTGAAGAAATTTCATTACAATATCTGTATTCAAGATACAGGGTCTTCAAACGCGAATTTGTTTGCACATTCCTTACGAAACATAACTTTTTTGAGGTTAGATTTTCTAGTCTGAATTTTATGTGAATTCAAACATCATTCAACTTTATACGAAAAGGTATCGTGTACCGCTCTCGGATTATTTTGATTTGAGAATGATGGAAGTAATAATTAGGGAACATTTACTCATTACTCAAAACAATAGCATAATTCTGATGATAAAACTAAAAAATTGAATTGAATACTGATTGAATATTCGATGTTTTTAGTGAAATTCATTTGAACTTTCTTCTTGTGATTCTCTGTTCAAATGATTGAGCATGAAAACGATGTTATTATATTATGTTGATCATAATGATCAATAATTTTATTTTGAGATCCGGACATGTTCTCAAAAAAGTCGAAATCTTGCAACTGTGAATTATGCAATTGTGTGTGTTATTGTGCAATAGTATGATAATTGCACAATTCTGAAGTTGTGAATTTAAAAATGAGCCAAGTTCATTTTCAATGTCTCAACGAAGATTAGTTACTGAAAAGTGCAATTCCTGTAATTTTTTTCAGGCTAAGCAAGCAGCCTCAGGCGATCCTGCCTTCGGAATTGATTGCATGGCCACCGGCAACATGAACATGCGCGATCAGCACGTGATCGAATCTCTCAGGTCGAAACGGCAGCAGTTGCTGCTGGCCACTCAGCTGGTCAAGATGATATTGAAGATAGACGATGTCCGTCAGCCTAACTAAAAGACCATTTACTCGTTTCATGACTGAACTACTTTTTATTCATTGACGCATTAATCAATTTCTTTCTCTGTTTCGGCACTTCAAGCCTCATTTATTTGCTACAATATTTTTGGATTTTTCGGGGCTTGCCTGGATGCATGTTACATAATCGACAGTTCGAACATGACTGAACTCTCGCCCTAGAAGTGGCACCAATTTACGTCGCAAAATCATATCAAATATATGATGAATACATCTTTCGAATTTACTGATTTGTGTAAAATTTCTGTCAATTGTCGGAAAAGAATAATTTCTGCCAGTATAATTATTCCGCTGAAATTTACCTGAATAGTTATTGAATTCTGTCATGAAAATATGTACTCAATATCAACGGAACCGCATGATACAGCCGAAACAGAGAACATAGTATAAAACATTCGTTACAGAAGGCCTATCAAGCTCTGTAACTTACGTTTCAATATTCTCAATGAGTATGTACATACACTTCTGGGTGGAGGTGTCGCTGCTAGTAACCTTTTGGAAAAAAAGTTTAGAAAAATACCTAATGAGTATCTAACAATATAAAAGTCTAATATTGTAATATGAGCGGAAGAAACATATGTGTCATTATTATGTTTCGTATTCGATCGTGTATTCAGTTTTAATTGCCAGTAGTTCATTTCAACTCACAACTTTGCTTCATTCATTTCACTTGTTCATGTCATTTCAATTATTTGATGCATTATATAACATTTCTATTTTCGTTCTTCAATTCGTAATACCCAATCAGCACAAGTATGTCGTATGTACCTTTTGAAAACGTTCAGGACGCCTTAAGTACTTAATATGAGAAAAAGGATAATCTGAATCGATAACTATATCAAAGCTTGTAGTTTAGATCACAGAAAAACGAAAAAAAAAAATGTTTTCCAACAAGAATTCCAAGAAGTTTAACCTGAAATAACTATAGTTATTATTATAGTATATCATAGTATCTAAATATACTTGATTTATAATGCAAATGCGGCACTGAATGAAGTTAGGAGTTCGCATGCTCACTATGCTTGATATTATGGTTTGATATTCATTTCGAAAACACAAGGAATGTCCGTATACTGGACGTTCTCAGGAAGCCCTTTCAAGGATGTTCCCAGGCTGTATTTCACTTGACGTTCTCTGGTTGCCCTTTTATGAATGTTCTCAGGATGACCTTCTATGGTCATCCTCAAAACGTCTGATACAGGTGCTGAACGTTCAGACCAGAAATGGTCATGAAACGGACGTCCAGTGCTATCTAAGTGCCCATGTTCTCCCTTGTCAAGACTTTTCATTGAAAGTGAAGATTTGTGTAGTCGTCATAAAATCATAACTTGTTTGGTTACGTACGTAACTTCTTTGACACTAGAAATATGTACAGCGTGTTACATAATACTGTTTCATAAAGGATCGTTTTCGCATATTGCAAAACGTAAAAATTGATTTCGACATACAGTTCACGTGATTTTCTTGTAAAATGATAATACAGTAGAATATGAATCGTGAACACTTAGTAGGGTGATTTCAAACTTCGAGGAAAGTGACAGTATAACTTTATTCATTATATAAAAACAACTGAACTATATCAAAAACAACATCACAACATATAATACAATATGGGAGAAGTAAAGGGTGATTTAGTTCTTATTTCATTAGTTTTTTTTTCAATATCATCTCTAGAACTGAATCATTCTTGAAGTCATATTACTTGAACAAAATAAGGATATCTTCTTTCCTACAGACTTCGTCAGCTATGATTTCATGATTCAGCCCATCAGCGACTTTCTCACTAATGAAATGATGTTAGATGTCTTATGTGCTTGGTGCGCGCATGATGTATGATACTAGTGGAAAGTTGAATTGCACATTAGTTATCACCATATATGAGAACACCGATGAACATCTCCCTCGATGATTTCCTCTTCCAGTGTTTTTAATCAAAGTGCTTCTTGCTTGGATGTTGCTAGAGACATGTATTCAGAATCTGTAGTAGAAAGTGCTACAGTTGGTAAGATGGTTGTCTTTTGCAATTTCATGTTACTGCACCAGATCACATGATGAAAACATAACCAGTCGTAGATCTTCGTTCATCAGTATCTGATGACCAATCAGCATCTCAGTAGCCTATTATTTCAGCATTTCCTTTCATGTAATAAACGAGTTCGTGATCTAGTGTCCCATTCAATCCCATATCCCCATACCCCATCTCCTCCTTCCCAACCCAAACCGCCCATATCAGATCGAGAAAAATCTAGATACCTCTTCCTTCGGATTTCCGGGCGGGAGGTGCGGGGGTTCACCATCGACACATGAATTTGAAAATAGACCTTTGTAACATCATGGCTCAAGATCGATAACCACAAAGTTCATCTGCTGCCTTCATCTATCACAAAACGAACCAATTCTTGGTGACCTCTTCGAATTCCTTTCTCTGAAACTACGCAATGTGCTGAAGAGATTTCGGAAATCATCATGCTGGGAATGGAAACATACAACATAGCACCAAATCACTAATCACTGGTGAACCATGGTTCAGTAGAACCTGTTCTATGGTCGTCGCTCTGAAGCAAGCAGCATACCGTCGATGGAGCAGAAAACCATGCCCGCAAACTAGAGCTGAATATGTTGATGCTAGAAATACATGCAATCGAACGATAGATTAGTCTAAAGAGGCATACAACACGAAGATGAGATCAAAGCTCATAGAGTGCCCTTTCTGTACCTTTGCCAAGGCAATCGGGAGAAATTTCACTTCTCATGTCCTTACCTCACAAAGGATATAATACATTGGATACAACACCCCAATAAAAACCGACGCCTTCGCCAAAATGTTTGCAGACAATCCTACCAGGGATCAAAGAGGCCAGGAACTTTCCGAAATCGTTACCATCGATAACCATATGCCAGAAATTGTCTTGTGGCAACGCATAATCTGCTTAGCCTCAACATCAAGAAGGCAATGGGGCCTGACGGAATACCGCCTATTCTCAAGAAATGTGCCCCAGAACTAACACCAGTTCTTTGCAAGTTGTTCATTCTTTCGTACAAACTTGGCGTATTTCCTTCTAACTGGAAGAGAGCTAGGGTCCAACCGATTCCAAAGAAGGGCAAGAAAACCCCTCCCCAACAACAATAGACCGCTTGCACTACTATCTGTGATCTCTGAAGTAATGAATAAAGCAATCAACATCAAGCTGATCCGATATCTAGAGAGCTCGAGAATCGTGAAAGACCGGCAATATGGCTGTCGTCACCAGAGTTCAACTGGAGATCTGCTTGCCTATGTGACACATAAGTGGCAGGTGTCAATCGAGAAACATTGGGAGTCTCTGGACTAGATTGGATTTTTCCAAAGCATTTGACCAAGTTTGGCGCCAAGACATCCTAGCAAAACTTCCGTATTATGGTTTGCCGCCCCAACTGTATCTTTTACTCTCGAGTTTCCTTGCAGATAGATCACTCTACTTGGTGGTAGACGGAGTCTCGTCTGATACAATGACGATCAATGCTGTTGTTCCACAAGGCTCTGTCTTGGCACCAACTTTTTTCTTGCTCCACATTAATGATTTGTTGAATGTGACCTCCAGCCCAGTTCATAGCTTTGCGGATGATAGTATACTTCATTCCGCCTTTTCCTCTCTAGGACATCGTAGATAGATATAGATTCATTAAGACTACATACCCTGGTTGATCCATCCGAGAAGAATCCTGGTTGGAGCATGAATATCTCTCCAAGTTCTCTTGTAGAAATGCTGTTGAAGCATTCGTCTGTGTTATTTTGAGTTTTAATCTGACTGACAGTGCCGACAAAAAACGTATTGACGTATGTCTGACATCAGGTGAATGATTTTCTCCATAGTCAATACCATTTTCTATGCATATCTTTTCATGACGAGTCTGGCCATGTTTCGACTGATTTAACCACTATTGTCTTGTTTTGTTTTGAAAACTCACTTGCAATCAAGTTCATCTCGATTCGGAGGGATATCAGTCAAAATCCATGTATCATTTTCTAGAAGAGCTCCATATTCTTCCTCCATGACAGTTTTCCATACCTCAAAGTCACTTATTGACAAAGTGTCACTGATGATTTCATGATTATCAATTTCCGAGTTTCCTATTCTGGCAGTACAAGTCACATAAGCGTCCATATTCACTGGCTTGCGATGTCTAAACGATTTTTGGGTGGCTTCGGTGGATACTGTAATGTCTTCACTATTTTCTTCATTTGAAACACTTTCTCAATCACTTGAACCGTTCCTGGTGTCTAACAGATGTTTTCAGTAGATATTGCTTCTCCAGGGAGTATTGTATTTTGGTCTACGGTGTCTCCTCCATCAAGAATATCCATTGTGAATGTAGCATCGGCTATCTCGCCTCTTGATTGACGATATATTTTTGGATGATAGTTTTCAAAAATAATGACGTCTCTACAAATTGAAATATTTTTGGTTACATAGCCTTGGACTGTTCACTGTATCCCAACATTATACATTCATCAGATTTTTGATCGAACTTATTTCTCTTCCGTTTCGGTACCGAAACGGAAGTACCGAAAACGCGGGGTATTTTTCCGGTCCAAATCTCTTTTGGCGTCTTTCCAATTACTTTACTAGGAGAACGATTGATAAAAATATACAGCGGTGGATACTGCTTCTGTTCCAGGTATTAATGATTGAAACGCGTTTAGCCGGACTTGCAGTACGAACCACTATTTATTGGTACTATCCTTATGATCTACTTGTATTAATGTTTGGGTGTATATGACTCAAATTTCTAAAATACAATAACAATCTATGGACAATGAAATTCAGCTAATCCGCCCACAAACTACTCACGTTTGCCTCTCCCAATTTCAATCTACTTCCTACGAAATTTCCAGTCGACAAATCATTACACTTGACTGACATTGATCATACCTTTCAAAAATTTTTCACACTGTGTGTTCCGGGGCAACTTTGAATGAAACGTTGAAATTACTCTAACACAATTGAAATAAATAATATCGTTCCTTGATGGACAAGATTGCAAGTTTCGCAACAGGCCTCTCGTAAATTCCATTCATAGTTTGAACTTAGCTTTTCTCACTTGTCCATCTGGAGCTTTCTCTACTTCAATTACTCTGCGCTTTGGCCAATTGCAGCGAGGGAAATCATTATCACAAATTAAATCCAACTGAAAATGGTTTGGCATTATTGCCTCCTAGTCCTCAGTATCCAAGGGTGTGTAAGGGGTCTCGAAATGACAATGTTTCCTGTTGTCATAAGACAGTTCAGTAGCAAGGGATCCAAACCAGTTATCCAAACCAATGAGTATTTGTGGGTTTGCATTTTCGTACGACACAAATGGTAGATTTCTGAGATATGATTAATCCTGTTTGATTTTTTCGCTGTCAATTGATTGTCGTGAATGCTCTAGGTAAAAAACTGTACGTGCTGAACGGCAATCAAATTGTTTAGATCCCTGGTAGTTTCCTGCAATCGAAAAACAAACTCTGAATTATTCTCTAAACGTTCCTGATCTCCGTTCCATCTGAGACATAGTTGCTCTTGACTCCCATCTATGTCCAACTCCTTACCGATACTCTTATTCATCAATGTAACTGAATATCCTTCACCCAGAAACGCTAAGGTCTTGACTGTTTTATGGCCATCAATCAAAGTTACTGGTATTATTTTGAAACAATTTCTTTGGGAGGCTTCTTGGGCCGTATTAGTCTGAGGATACTGATACTTGACGAGCTTTTTGATTGGCTGATGCCTGAGGAGTTTGATCTGGAGTTATTTCTGCAACATTAGGGAGGAAGGGATGATGTTTGCTCTGACAGTGATATTTATCACACTTGATTGGGTACTTGCATGGAAACCTGCGTTTTTTCAAGCATTATCTACATAATAGCAATGCCTTCACTAGTCTTCACTTTTTCACATATTGTAACCTGGTGACAACGATGTACAGAACACTGGTGGAGCTATTCTGTCTATTTGCCTATCTAATTTCTTCAACCAGAACTCTAACGTACAGCTAACTTGATAACAGCATTTTATTCAATATAGCGGAAAATCACTCATATGTTAGTTGTTAGATGGCGGTACAAAAATGACAACAAAATCAGTATTATTGATAATTGCACAATCTGTGTTATAGAAATGTTGATTCAGAAGTAGTAATTCAGGTTACTTCTTAATTTTAGATGGAAATAGATAATTATAATCTCAAAGCGTCAACTATTTGTACAGAAATCTGTAAAAATGTCACTATCTTCTAGCGTTTTTGACGAAACAAAACACCATCAGTGACTGCACCAGTGTTTTGTACATCGTTCTGGTGACATTCACCTTGGCATATTTGGCATCTAATATCAACGTCATTCGATCTATGATCATCAACATTAAGAATATTTGAGCGTTCATTTTGATGCAGTTGTTGTCTTCCATCTGGTATGATAAGGGTGAGTGAGGCAGTGCACAAGTTGGTTGCAGAATTATACATCCAATCAGCAAAACTAGCAAGACCATTGAATTTTTGCACTGAGCTTCGATGCAAGGCCCAATGTACTTCGATCTGTGATGGAAATGTTTCTATGAGTTCGTGCATCAGTATTGGAATATTCAGATGATCATTCATATTGGCAGCTTCTAATAAACACATAAGTTTTCAACTGTTAGATAATATTCAACTATCGTTTTGTAATTTCTCCATTTTGGGTGGTGGTTCTATTATTTGCGCTTCTATTATTTCTATTGGCCTACCTTAGAGCATCTTTAACGTAGATATTATCTGGGACACACATTCATGTTGCATAAGAAAGCTGGAAACAGCAGTTCTAGCAGATCCTTTTATGATTTTTTTTTGTAGCCGCAATGAGTTTTCGTTGTTATCGAAACCTCATAGCATTCTAGATCTGTCATAACAATTTATTAATAGAGGCCAATCAGATGGATTACCGTTGAACATCGAACATCAACTCGCCATTAGGATGAGACTGTTGACGATTAATTGGTACATACACCTGGTACAACATGAGCTGCATCGGCCGTACTTTTGACATTTGTGTTTGAATGATCGAATATTAGATTTTCATTATCATTTCTTCGATCCAAGCATTCAACAATCTGCATTGACAGCATTTTGTTGGCCAAAGGGTCAGATTTTATTATTTCCTCCATTTTTTGCAAGTTCACTTCCCTTCCGTAATAATTCTCTTTCTCCTTTTATCAGCTTTTGATGACTTATTCATTCCTCCTGAAAGAAATCATTCTTCTCACTTCTTGGTGTCTTTTCATGAGATGTTCCTTGTAGTACAGTGATCTCTGCTTCACCTGATGGACATGTCCATGAATCGTTAGCAACTACATCATCAGGGACGTTCACACATTCGGTTCAGCACCATTTCCCACATCTACATTCAACCATATTATCACTTTGTATGGTTCATTGCATACCAGACAGCGATCGCACTTGGTTCTCCCAACTGTTGCTGGAGCCATTATGTTGCGACAGAGTAGATAAAGTAATGCAACTTACCGAATTCATTTATTTATTTCCGTACACTGTTCAAGAACAGGAAAATAACAGGAAAAAAAATGTTATAAGTCGCATTCGACAATCGAGAATGAAATGAAAATAATAAGAGAAAAAAATAAAGTATAATTATATAATAATAATACTAATAATAATAATGATAAATTGTCTTTATTTCCCCACGAGATTATTACGAAGTGATAAGAGGCGCAGAGTGTTATGGGAAACAGGCGAAGTTCAGCTAGGAAGGTATTCTTACACTTAACCTGTGCCGGACTTTTATTCTAATCCTGATACTAAGCCCAAACCTAAACACCTATGTCTAACATAACATTCTCATGTTACGTATTTCTCACATGGAAAAATTAATTTAACAAATTACTCGTGATGAATTTGCTGATATGCGATGTATGTGATTCTTTGAGTTCTCTTTGTAATGCATTATACAGTATAACGGAGTTGTAGGTGAAACTTCTTTGAAACAACTGATGGGTCGAAATCATGCACGACTTGAGTATCATCTGCATAGGTTTGAAGATTTGAGAAATAGATTTTTTCATAAATATCTGCTGTATAGATCAGAACTGATAGAGGGTCCAGAATAGACCCTTGAGGAACACCAGATATAATGTGGGCTGAATGTGATGTACTATCATTGATTTTCACCATCTGAGATCAATTAATGAGGTATAATATTTCAATTTAGCGCACAGGAGGTTGTGGTCAATACAATCAGAAGCTTTGGATTAGTCAAGGGATATCAAAATTGAAGCCATCTTTTTATCTCGAGATTTGAATATATCATCAGTAAGATTGGGGAGGGAGATTGTCGTGATATGTCCTTTACGGAAACCTGATTGGTGAAGGGGTAATATATTATGTTCATTCACAAACGATAGAAATTGATTGTATACAATTTTTCCCAAGCTTATCGATAGAACACATACACTAATTGTCCTCAGATCCGTAACATTCTTCGGGAAATTATTTTTTGCTATAGGGTTGACAATAGCTAGTTTCCATGCGTTCGGAATACCCTTTTTCGAGGCAACAACTTGGTGATATTGGTGACATGACTGATGATAGTTGGGAGGCAGAGTTTATTCATATGCAAGCTTATATTGTCAACTCCACAGGTATTGTATTTCAAGGAGAGAATTGCATCCTCCACAGCTTCAGCAGTAGTTGGTGTCAATTTGAAAAAATATGGGTGAAACAAATTCCTATCCTCGTCCTATGACGTCCTCACAAGTATCGCTTCTTTTGAAAACTGACATAAAATAGTCATTGCTTTCATTTGGATTTTGTGAGTTGTTGGGGAGGTGGGCATGTTTATTCGATTGAATTTTCATATGTTTCAGGGTTTGCTAAATTCTTTCGATTTATTTAGAGTTTTTAGATGACGTAGGTAGGCTGCTTTTTCTCGTCTCAGCGATGCTATGGCGAAATTCCTTAAATATTTATAATTTTTCCAATTCTCATCAGTTTTGTTCTGCTTGAAGTTAGTGAGAGCACGATTTCTCAGCTTGAATATGAGTTTTAAGTTGTCAGTTATCCATGGCGCTGACGTAGATAATATTTCTTAATATTTCTCCACTATTGAAAATATCCAACTGCTGGCGAACGCTATTGTAGTTGTTACAGGTGTTATATAAAGGAGAATATTCCAAGACATTTGTACGTGGTGTTGACATGTTAGAGGAAACAGCATGTTTAGACGTGGAATTTTCAAGTTGAGCAAAAGGCTCTCACAGTCTATTTTATAGCTTATGACTTTGTGCAGCATTAAGACAGAGAAGTATCAACACCTCGAAACCAGGCTCCAAAATCCTTGTTTTTCCAATAGGACTTCATGGAATGCACCAATTGGCATGTAAGAAGAATCTGTACGGAAACTTTAATATTTCAAAAACCACCTCTGGATCGCCTCAATCTGATTGATATTGAGGCATATTCGAGCTTGGATCCGACAAAAGCATAGTGAAAACTTTTTAAGTTGTGAACATTTTCAAAGTCACGACCGTTACGTATCATAAATCCATATGTTAGAATCGCTGCTGATACAATACCACTGATGTGATCTTCGAATGAGAGTGTTGGATCAAATTTGACCCCTAGATCAGTGAATGTTTCTGGTCTTATCAGTGACGTTTCTTCAATAGCGATGTCATATATAATAGGATCAGATTTTGAAGAGTATGACATGACATCACATTTTTGACGATTTAGTTTCAAATTATTTCTCTGACATCAGTCAATCACATAATCGAGATTTTGAGAGAGTCGCTCACAGTCACTACCACCTTTGATATGTATACAATTCAAGGTCATCAGCGTAAAGCAGGAAACTAACATCAATTACTCCCCCTATATCATTTACGAAGATGTTGAACAACAATGGACCGAGATTGGACCCCTAAGGAACCCTAGATGTGGCAACATAATTGACTGACTTCGATCGATTCATTTGAACATACTGTGTGCGATTAGACATATGCCTGGAATAATTGTATAAGACCGAAGGCAGCAAGTTTATTCATTAAAATACCATGGTCAAGTCTGTCAAAGGCTTCTGTCATATCCGTATAGATGACATCAGTCTGAGTTCTGCCGTCGATGTTTTCAGCGATATGTTTACTAATAACAGAGAGATTGATTACCATCGACCTTTGGTCGATAGTTGAGGATATTTGCTCGATCACCTTTTTAAAAACCGGACATACCTTGGATATTTTCCGTACATTCGGGATTGTTCTTGTGCGCATGCAGATATTCAAGAGAACCTTCAGCGGACAATCTAGTACAAAAACCACAATCCCTCAGGATGAAAGCAGGGATATGATCTGGTCCCGTTGTTACTCTCATTACTCTCACTAAAACTATGTGTATTTGAGTGAGATGATTGAGTGTTTGTCCTGATGCATGGTACGGTGGACTGTACATAAGATTTTGAAAAAAAGTCCGCAAAACCATTTAGTATGTCTTGTGTATTAAGAAGGAACTGGTTCTCGTAGGTCATCTTATTTGGTACTGCATCTTTCATTGTTAATGTGTGCCCAGAATTTCTTGGCGTCACTCGATATATTCGTTTCTATATTTCTGAGATATGATATGTGCGCTCTATCTGTCTGTTGTTTCAGCCCTGATTATCTTAAATTCTTCAAGAGTTTGGATATCTTTTTCCCTTTTGTATTTACGCCGAAGTATAGATTTTTGCTCAATTTTTCTCATGAAATTACCATTTTACCACAAAGGATATACTTCCCTATTACATCTGGAGTACTTGGGGCAGCTTCGTTCTACAACTCTATATAGTTCATCAAGAAAACATTTACTTCCATCCTCAGTATCAGATGTATTTTCCAAGGAAGACGGATATTAGAAATCATTTCAAACATAAGTGGATAATTCGCTTTACGGAAGTTATAGAAGTTTGTATGGAAGTATTCTGAATTTGATTTGTTTTCAATCTCAGCTATTATTCTACACGTTATTTCCAATGCTGTGTGGATGTTATCTTCTTTCACTAAGGAATCTACTGACTTCACTACAAGGCAGCTGTGATTGTGAAGTACCAGATCAAGCAGTTTATCGAAATGATTGAAAACATTAATACTTTGCGTCAAGTCTAGCACCTCGATCAATTTATTCGATGTCAATAGCTTAACACTATTCTGAGGAGTAGCAAGGGACTGAGCATATTCTGGTATATTGAAGTCACCAACTATTAAAATTTTAGAATCACACATGGAATGAAACGATTCTAGCGACTCGTGATCCATATTCGTGAATAGGCGTTTTTGATGGTATATATAAACTACATGCTAACTGAAAATTAACCTTCACCAACAAAATGTCTATGAAGTGAAAAGTGGGAGAAGCATATTCTTCTAGATTTATTTGTGTCGAAGGATACTTTTCATGTACTGTAATCAGCAGAACCATTTCCTCTGGTTTTATCACTCAACGCAAAATCCAGACGATTTCAATTTTCTATTATTTGACTCACAAGAGATTTGTTCGAAGATCAGGAACGTAGAGCACATATTTCTCCTTTAAAGACATCACCCATACATTCTACATGTAAATGTGAACTATTGGAAATTTGGACCTTGGTAATTGAAGGTTCAGTAAGATTTTTGAGCTATTTCACGTTCATAGTCTTGTGCCTGTGGACTGAACGAAGATACTACCATATTTCACATCTCGAATAATTTTCGTTTTGATTGAGTCTGCACTGATGCCAATACAGGAACTATACAGGGTGTCCCAACGAAAACTTTCCACACGGATTTACCGGGAAATGACAAATTATTTTCGAAAACGCTGAGACACGTCGATTTTGATTTCTAGGGGGACACATGTCAGTGATGAATTTAGTCACGCAACTTCATCCCCCTGACAGGGGCGGCTACCCCATTGCGAATCATCATAGGGAACTTGGGTCGAGTGATACATCATCTGAAAGCTCTCTTCATTCTCTATCCAAACGTTTATTATTTTTTCAAAATCGAATGACTGGTACTTGAGATTAGTGTGGTAATAGGTTTAATTTAAATAATCAATATCGTTGCCAGTTCTTATCGAAATTCAATGTATTAATTGCTCGAAATGAGCCCCTCCTACCTCCATACAATGATGAAGTCTACTTTCGAAACTATTATGAAGGATTTCCAATACTTCTGGAGTTATGCTGCCGCACTCTTTTACAATTCGACCACGTAGATCCTCTAGTGACTCTGGCGGAGTGGCAAAAACTTTGCTTTCGAGATGCCCCCATGAAAAATAATCCAACGGGTTGAGGTCCGGTGATCTAGCTGGCCACTCAATTGGTCCTCGTCGCCCTATCCAATGATTGGTATATCGTTCATCCAGAAAGTTTCTAACCGCTACTGCATAGTGAGGTGGTGCTCCATCTTGTTGAAAATGCAGGTTGTCTGCCGAATAATCTCCATCGTTTTCGATAATCGATTTTGATTTCTAGGAGGACACATGTCAGTGATGAATTTAGTCACGCAACTTCATTCCCCTGACAGGGGCGGCTACCCCATTGCGAATCATCATAGGGAACTTGGGTCGAGTGATACATCATCTGAAAGCTCTCTTCATTCTCTATCCAAACGTATATTATTTTTTCAAAATCGAATGACTGGTACTTGAGATTGTTGTGGTAATAGGTTTAATTTAAATAATCAATATCGTACCTGTTATTATCGAAATTCAATCTATTAATTGCTCGAAATGTGCCCCTCCTACCTCTATACAATGATAAAGTCTACTTTCGAAACTATTACGAACGTTTTCCAATAATTCTTTAGTTATGCTGCCGCACTCGTTTACAGATCCTCTAGATCCTCTAGTGACTCTGGCGGAGTGGCAAAAACTTTGCTTTTGAGATGCCCCCATAAAAAATAATCCAACGGGTTGAGGTCCGGTGATCTAGCTGACCACTCAATTGGTCCTCGTCGCCCTATCCAATGATTGTTATATCGTTCATCCAGAAAGTTTCTAACCGCTACTGCATAGTGAGGTGGTGCTTCATCTTGTTGAAAATGGAGGTTGTCTGCCGAATAATCTCCATCGTTTTCGATAATATCCGTTATCATGGGATCGATGGCATTCTCAAGAAGATGTAAATACATTTGTCCATTCAAATTATCCTCTATAAAAAGTGGTCCATCAATATTTTTGCCAAAAATACCACACCAAACATTCAACTTCTGCGGAGTTTGTGTGTGGACCTACGTGGATTTACGTTTCCATTGACAAAAAATGTACTCTCGTCTGAAAAACAAATATTGAAGAGCAAATTGGGATTCGTTCTCAGACGCTCAGACATTTCCTCACAAAACTGTTGACGTCTGTCAAAATCGTCTTCGTTCACTTCATGTACAAGTTTGATTTTGTATGGATGGAATCGATGTGATTCGAGAATTCTCTGAATACTCGATCGCGCTACACCTAAAGCTTCATCCAAGCTTCGAATACTTTGAGTATGATCCATAGCCACGTGTCTCAAAACCGCTATCTCAATGCATCGACATTGTTTACTATTCTTGGTTCTTTCTTCGGAATCGAATATTCTCGTTGCGAATTTTGATTTATGTTTCATCTGGGCCCATAACCTCTTGTAAAAAGATAATGAAGTGGAATATGAATCGGGGAACACTTGAAAGAATGATTTCAAACTTCTGGGAACGAGACAGTATAACTTTATTCATTACATGAAAACAACTGAACTATATCAAAAACATCACAACATATACAATATGGAATAAGTACAGGATGAATTAGTTCTTATTTCTGTAGATTTCAAGCAGCAACACTCGATTTGAAACTCGTTGACTGGTTTGTGATATAGTACTGAAAATGTGGACAAATCTGAAAGATTTTTCAAGGCCTACCATTGTTTGCTGAAGTGGTCGAAATTTCTGAAACGACTAGTATGCAATGTTTTTTCGAAAAAGTCTGCAGCCATTTTTATACAGGCATAGCTGGACCTATAGCCAACGGCTTGAGTGTCTCCATAGGAAATTTCAACGCAATATTATTAGGGTGTAAGTAATTCAATTTTATCAAATTTTATAACTTTTGCACTTTTGTTTCACCCTGGGTTGAAATACTGAAAGTTATTGATATTGATCGAGTGATCATGCAATGAAGAAACACATCAAAGTTTCACCTTCGTGACTTCTGCAGGAAGTTGTCTGAAGGTCAAACAAAAATCAATGAAATTGAAGTAAAAATATTATTGTGCTCTCTATTTTTTCTTGAATTTATTTTGAATATAATATGAATAGAATGATGGACACATAATTTACGAAGCCTGCTAGGAAATATGCAGTCTTGCTGCTTGAAGTGATGAGATGCCGATTTTGTAGAGATGGAATGAACTCGCCAAAATTAGAAAAGATAAGTAGAAGTTTTATTCTTATTAATATTTGTATTTCCAAATCTTTCAGAAACAAAGTGTCACTGAGAAATAGAGAATTTCTCTCTTAGGTATCTAAAGGTTTAATTTCAAGCGCAGTGACATTTTGGGGCAGATCACAAAATCTGTCCTTACTACAAATATATTGAAATAAATTTTTAAAACTTCTACTTCATTTTTTAGAAACGAGGAGAGAAATCCCACAAAAAGCTAAAAAATGAACAATGATGTATATTCATTCGTGATGCTCCCTTTATAGGTTCACGATAATTTCTCAAATGAGAACAATAACTAACCCTGTATAATAAAGGAACTAACATGATTCTACAAAAACATTTTTACACGTCCAAAAGAAGAAGCGAACTAGTTTCCTCATTTCCTATTTTGTGCCCCAAATCCGTTACTTATCTGAATCAATATCAATTTTATTGATGTCAAAGGCCATCTGCACGAATAAATATCCAAACAGATACGAGAGAACAGTTTTAGATTGAAATTCTAATCGTGTGCTGCGGACAATGTGGTTATCACGATATTTTATGTTTGTATTCGCCAGTATTTGTTGCGCCCGATCGCAAAATCTGGATCCCTACGGTTATCCACAAGGCTATGCAAATTTTCAACCGACGAACACTGGAAATGGTGTACAGTTCATTCCACAGCAGCAAGCCCAATATCCTACTGTGGGAATACAACAATTTCGTCCAGATAATATACCATACCCTTACCAGAATGCATTTGTACCGCAAAGATCACAATCGAAGGTGCGAGTAGATCCCTCTTCCAAAGTCCACACTGAGATAATAGATGTAGATCCCGGAGTGTTCAAGCAACTTATGATCACGTATAAATTCCAACCGAAAATCGTATCAACCTATGATGATCGACCAGGTGGTTTCATGATCAAAACCGAGAATAAAAAAACGAACAGTACCTCATCTATACCCGGCAATTTAAGGAAACACGAGGTTCAGAATGGAGTGTTTTCCTTCAATAAAACATTTGTCATCCATCCTGATGCGAACAAGGATCAAGTGTTGAATTTCAATTTCGTAAACGGGGTGCAGGTGACTGACGCTCCGGAAGAATTGAGGGCAGCAGAAGATACGACGGTAAGCATTTTGCCTGTAACCACTGAGAGTGAGACACCCAGCGATACTGATGAGTGGAATTCTGGAAAATAAAATGGATGACTGGGTTGTAGTAGATGTGTTCATAATAAATTTGTGAACATCGCCAATATATTTTATTCATCCTTCATTATTGACCAGATTTGGTTCGCACTTCTCAGCAAATATACATATACAGTGTCCTTCATTCGTTCTTGAGCCACCTTGAAAAATCTTTATTTATTGTGCGACTTCGATCAGATTTTTTTATGAATTTTAGACCTTGAAATTTTAGGATTTTATATCACCAATTGAAAGAAACTTTGGAGTATCAATCATTTTATAACCAAATTAAAAATACACTATACTTTTTATGTTCATCAATTCACTCTAATAGTCAAGTTATCTATTCAAAAAACATTGAAATAGTTGATTGTCGAAAGTGACATATCAAGGTGCTCAATAGTTATGCCAGTTTGTGTAGTGCTGATAATAATGGAAAATTCAACTATCGAGGAGACAGAATAGAAATTGTACATCAAAATAAAATATCCGTTGGGGAAAGGAAACTGCGATAAAATTTAATGAAAGACACTCAGATAGACAAGTTAGTTCTAGTACTTTGGAACACATAAATGGTGATAGGTATTCACATTCAAAAAAATTGCTCACGACTAGGCGCAAAGTGAACGATACGGATTAAATTGATAAAAGGTATAGTATATTTTTGATTTGGCTACAATATCATAATAAGGTACCTACTCAAAAATTTTCGATGGAAATTACATTGCTAATATTATTAACAATTTTATATTATGAAATCCAGAAATTCCACTCCTGGAAATAGACTTAGTAGGCCTTGAATAATGTTGGAATGTGGCGCTTTTTGTTCATATAATCAGATTCATAAAGTTCTACGAAAAAATTTCTGGTCGAAATCGAACAATCGATATGGATTCTACGAGGTGACTGAAAAACAAAAAGGTCACACTGTAGGTACATTTTTTGAATGAAATCACTTGGATGAATCATCAGTCTTCTGTTCAGAAATAAGTAGTAAGTATCTGTATCCATACATGAAAAACCTTGAACTGTATAGTGTTTATTATCCATTGTAGATTTTTGTGTCAATCTGGCTTGTCAATGGCTTGAAGAAAAATATGGAATTATTGTTACTGCATAAAATAAAAGTCTGTAGGTTAATCAAGGAGGTGGTATATTGATTTGTTACTGATTTTTGGGATTCTTTCTCCTCGTTTCTGAAATTCCGAAATTTAACCTTCAGATGGGTACCTACAAAAGAAATTCTCTATATGTTAGTGACTGTTTCGTCTTCGTTTTGTTACTCTTCAGTGTCAAACGAAGCAGCCGAACGGTTCAGAAAGAAAATATTTTCCACTGTGTTGAAAACAAAGGAGCAGATTCGTTCCCAAAACGTCCACTAAGATAAGTAGGCATTTTTGATGTCTGTTTGAAGAGAATTTTTCTTTTAGATAACTGAAGATTGAATTTCAAGCGCAGATTATAGGGTAGATCATAAATTTGTCCTCACTACAAATATATTAAATGAATTATTATAATTTCTATTTTTACTTTTAGAGTAGAGAAAATCTCAAGTACCTTTGGGAGATTCAGAGTAATAATGATAATAAAATAAGTAAAAAACTGTTATCTCCTCAAAGGTAATTTACCGCGATAATTGTAAGAAGTAGCTTTGGGGACAAAAAAATATATCATATATCGATATATCTTATTGATATACATGATATATCGATATTTTTCTCAATATATTAGTGTGTCTCATTTCTGTTGAAAGCACCACTATAATTTAAGAGAGAGCTTGCAAAGATACACTCAATGGACCTAGTGGGGTACACAATACATAACATTACACAAACAGTTATAGTGTACATAGTGTACACTGTATACACACTGTATGTTTGTTCACCAAGAAAGCAGATCACACAATGCCCAATTTGATGATGTCGGGTACCACTGTTCCTATGAAGTCGTCAATATCCATGCTGGGTGTCACCATCAACAGTGCACTCTCATGGGACGATCATGTGAGGTCCATTGCGAGAACTGCTTCACAAAAACTTGGTTTTCTATTCCGTGCGAAGAGATACTTCACATCCCAGCAGCTGCTTATGATCTACAAAGCACAAATTCGACCTATCCTGGAGTACTGTTCACATGTTTGGAGCTCAGCCCCCAAACATACGCTGAAGCTCTTAGATTCAATTCAGAAGAGAGCTATTCGCCTAGTTGATGATACAACACCCACCAAAACATTGACCTCTCTAGATCATCGTAGAAAGGTCGGCGATCTCTGCCTTTTTTACGGAAATATTATCTATTATGCCACCACGCGCGATT
The DNA here is from genome assembly GCA_963576655.1 of Gastrophysa polygoni. Taxonomy (NCBI): domain Eukaryota; kingdom Metazoa; phylum Arthropoda; class Insecta; order Coleoptera; family Chrysomelidae; genus Gastrophysa; species Gastrophysa polygoni. Next base: position 34,163,538 of record OY755084.1, on the reverse strand, counting down.
TCTAGTAGACAACCCAGATGAGCTCAGGCTGGTCACCCCTACCTGTCGAACATCGCTATACCAAGCATCATTCCTCAATAGAACGGCAAAGTTATGGAATTCTTTGCCTAGTGAAGTCTTTCCTGATGCTTACAAACTCCAAACTTTTAAGAAGAATTCAAACACCTTCCTTCTCCCCATAATTCCACCGCTAGCTAACACGATGTTCTTCGAACGTTATAGGTTTCCTTTTCATGTTGTCAACAGATAAAAAAAATAACAAAGTATAGCAGCCTTGGAACCAACGACATTTCCGGAAAATGATATTAGGATGCAATAATATAGATGAAAAATCTCTTCGAATTCGAAATAAGGTCATCGAATTCGAAATAAGGTCATCGAATTCCCTAAAGATATTATCTCTTCCAGTTTGGAAAATTATATTTTCAGTGCTTCCATGCCTGCTGGCGAGCAGTGTATACCACTGAAGATGATGACCCTGATTCTATATCCTGATAACGACTCCGGAGAGAATTTCGACCTATTTTGCCTTCTAATATAGTTTTCTGGAATTGTCGCTGGTTGCACGGCTCAGCTGGCGAGCAGTGTATATCAGTGAAAGTGACGCCACATTTGGTGTTTCTCTCGCTCCTGCGAGTTTCGGAATCCTACCTGAATAATTACGGAAGATACAGGGGTGCTTCCATCAGAAGTGAGACATACTGTATATCATTCGTGAAATTCTTCAACCTATAACGCACATTCAATATTTTTTTCGAAAATAGTGCTTGTTTCGAGTTGCAGCTAGGTGAAAAATATCGAACGTTTGTTATACATGCCTTCATAGAAAGTTGATGCTTTTATACAATCTGAGGAACTCCTGGAAATGAAAACTCATGTAATTTAGACCAACTGCCGAAAAGAAGAATCCTCTTCCTGTATCGTGGAAATATTGAAGGTAAAACTTATCCTCCTTTATACCGCAGGGAGGAGTGGACCAAGTAACCTTGGCTTTAAAACATTATGTGACCATAAAAATGCCCAGACTTCGATTCTCCGATTCTCGTTTATATTTTTTCCAGCGTCCACCTCGTATCAATGTGTTTGATCAATATATCGATATTATCGATTATTATTAATTTTATTGATAGCATCGATATCATCGGAATTATGAATCTAATCGATAATTATGGATAATATCGCTAAATTTTGATTATTGATACTCGATATTTTCGAATTGTTATCACACAGGAGCCAAAATTCGTTTGTTCAGAAATTCGCCGTTATGCTGCTGATTTCCGAAATTTTAGACTCGTGCCATAATGTGTCACCTTCTGTAACTCAGTTTCAATGTACTATTCTCTACGCTCCTATATCTGATAACTATTAATCATTCATTAATCAGAATATAATGTAACTATGTGACATTCTCATTACAAGAACATGAAATTAAAACAAAATAATTCATCTCTATGAATAATCAGTATATGCCAACTTGCTATCATCATCAACAAAATTTATCAGCGCGGTGCGAGATAAAAACAGCATAATATTTGGTAATATGGGAAACAGGTCATTCCTGTCATTGACCCCCTCCAACTAGGAACATATCCTAACTTGTATCGTACATGTGCCACAAATCCTGCATGAAGAATTAATGTTTTGCATGAGGATTTGTAAAAATTGTGAAGAGAACAGCTGCAATCTCATGCAGGATCTGACACATCACTCAAAGGTATTATCCATGTCCCATTTATACTTTAACACATTCTTCTCAGTCCAGGCATGGGAAGGGGAATTTAACCTCCCAAAAAATTCAAACTTTCTTGAACTCTGTTCAGTTGTTTGTTAGTTCCCATCTCCGCTACATATAATTTTTTTCTTTTGCGAACTACGACACAGACCATTCTATTCAATGTTGTGGAACATTAAATTTACTGAAAATTTCATTGGTCAAATTTATTTTTATACTTCAAAGATAACTAGAGTGTAAAAAAATGGACAAAATTAGTGGAAACGATAATAAAATGCTGAATGACTGTCTTTTGCTATGATATGTACCTCCAACCCCAGACATGTAAAATCCTGTATGTGACTATGTGTATTCATGTGAATATACAGGGTGTCCCAACGAAAACTTCTCACACGGATTTACTGAGAAATGACAAATTATTTTCGGAAACGCTGAATCACGTCGATTTTGATTTCTAGGGGGACACATGTCAGTGATGAATTCAGTCACGCAACTTCATCCCCCTGACAGGGGCGGCTACCCCATTGCGAATCATCATAGGAAACTTGGGTCGAGTGATACATCATCTGAAAGGTCTCTTCATTCTCTATCCAAACGTTTATCATTTTTTCAAAATCGAATGACTGGTACTTGAGATTAGTGTGGTAATAGGTTTAATTCAAATAATCAATATTGTACCTGTTCTTATCGAAATTCAATTTATTAATTGCTCGAAATGAGCCCCTCCTACCTCCACACAATGATAAAGTCTGATTTGGAAACTGTTACGAACGTTTTCCAATACTTCTGGAGTTATGCTGCCGCACTCATCAACAATTCGACCACGTAGTTCCTCTAGTGACTCTGGCGGAGTGGCAAAAACTTTGCTTTTGAGATGCCCCCATAAAAAATAATCCAACGGGTTGAGGTCCGGTGATCTAGCTGGCCACTCAATTGGTCCTCGTCGCCCTATCCAATGATTGGTATATCGTTCATCCAGAAAGTTTCTAACCGCTACTGCATAGTGAGGTGGTGCTTCATCTTGTTGAAAATGGAGGTTGTCTGCCGAATAATCTCCATCGTTTTCGATAATATCCGTTATCATGGGATCGATGGCATTCTCAAGAAGATGTAAATACGTTTGTCCATTCAAATAAATGAATAAATTGAATTTGAATAAGAACAGGTAAGATATTGACTAATTACATTGAACCTGTCAACAACACTAATTTCAATTACCATTCATTCGATTTTGAAAAAATTATACACGTTTGGATAGAGAATAAAGAGAGCTTTCAGATGATGTATCACTCGACCCACGTTCCCTATGATGATTCGCAAGGGGGTAGCCGCCCCCGTCCGGGGGATGAAGTTGCTCGACTAAATCCATTACTATCATGTGTCCCCCTAGAAATTAAAATCGACCTGTTTTAGCGTTTCCCAAAATAATTTGTCATTTCCCAGTAAATCTGGTTGGAAAGTTTTCGTTGGGACACCCTGTATATGTATATAAATCACATTCACTGTTCACTTGAAGATATTCTGATGTTGCTACTTATCAATCGAAGGTATGGCATTTATCAAGACACTTTCATTGTCACCTTCAAATACCCCCCTCCGCCTCCGGACTCAAAAGTGCCTGTGTTCATCTGGCCAGAAGAAGCGAAAAGACACAGAAAGTAAATATAATTTTTAATACATACGAGGCAAGTATTTTGAGTAGCTTGTATTGAAATTCAACACGTTTGGCCGTTTCATGATCGTTCTTCATTCCTTCTTCATCAGAGAGTGCTGAGTCGTTCAATTCTTTGCAATTGCAAATGAGCAAAGTTTGCAGAGGGTAGAGCACATTAGACCTGCTTCCTTGCTTCATGCACTTGGCTGGTTTCCGTGCCATTTTGATGGGGGCGATCCCTTTTATTGTTAGTGACCACCCTCGTACTGACAGTAATAGATCTGGAATCATCCACGTCTCCACCTAAAGGAAACACGTGGTGTATTGCTGCATCTTCGAAAGGTGATAGTCTAACCAAATGAAACTCATTTGGTTTGGCCACCGACTTAGTAATCAGATGGTACTGATAATCATACGAGGAGAGTATAACGTTGATGCGGCATTTGAATTTGAACTCATTCTAGGATTTCTGCCTCTTTCGAAAACAGTTAAACTTCCACAATATGAGTTATACTAGAAAAGGTGTTGGCTGACTTGATTTCATCAATTCGAGACGAGAATTTCTTGCCAAACTCTTTCGACAAATAAATTTGAGCCATTATCCAGGTAAAAATAAAATTAAAATTGCATTCATTCAATTCATATATACTGAATAAATAATTCACATATGCACATACAGAATTCTACATGTTTAGAGTGATAGGTATATATCGTGGTAAAAACCAGCTATTCTAGCATTTTTCATCATTTTGGGAAATTCAGACCAATTTTTAGAGCACTGCATCTTTGTACCTGTTTCATCAATGAAACTTGTAGAAAATAGGACAACAGTCTGAGTCGTACGACATAAAAGCAAAAACTAGGAAATGAAGTACACAAAATCGTGTATTTTTGAAACCCTCAGCAGAGTCGATGGATTTTTTTTCGAAATGAAGTGTAGCACAACTGGGTACCAACAAACACTAGTTTCAGAAAGTTTGGATTTTCTGCAAGGATGGATATTTTTGCTTTTTCACTTATCACGACTGGGCTTCTTTCACTACTATCATACTTTTCATACCAGTTATACTTAAAACGACCCCTCAGATTGGTAACCTTATTTCTTGTGGTAATTTTCACGCATTCTTCTTTGAGACCACCAGATAAGAGATATAGAAACTCCGAAACAACTATGCCATCTGCTCGAAATCTGTCAGTTATCGAAACCACCCTCATCAAATGCTTCAAGCTTTGGATTCCCATCCACTCTGACCCGCAATAATCTTAATGAGTAAAGTTGGCTTGAAAAATGTGTGGATAGAAAACAAGAACAATATACTTACCATTATCAGAAATGAAGAATATTATGAAAAAACTATTCCAATAATTTCGTTGCTTTCAAATTCACTGCAAATTCAACTAGGGAATTCAATTCAATCCTTATTCTATTTAATTATCATTATCATTATTATTATTATCAATAATGATATTATTCACTACTAATCCCTATTTTTTGTGTCATCATACGTGTAATTTATCTTTATTATTTTTAGGGAGAACAATGTTTGTCAGCTATCATTCACACTGAGGAATTGAGTAATTTTCAGGAGTAAAAAGATAGTATAGAGGAAGGCAAGCTTGAAACTGGCTTGGGAATCGCTCACTTTGACATAAGTAGTCTAAGAAAATACTTATGAGGGCATATGTATAGAAGTAGGACATGATCTACTGGACATTATAATCTTATCTGGAACAAGAAAATTGGAGGTTTTATAATATACCGAACTCTACTTTTCACTATAATAACTCATTTAGCAGTACTTGTCATATGTTTTCTTGGTCCACAAATGACAATTGATTCATCTAAAAGTGAAAAGTACAAAATAAGATAGATGGTCCTTTGATTCATTGTAGGTAGGTAGGTAGTACAAACTAATGTCGAGTTACCTTCTACGCGGGCACGAGTTGCTAGTTGAGCTTGAATACTATTCTCGTTTGGGTTAGCTGGAGGATTTGAGACTTTTAACTGATCTTTCCATCTCTGGAACGCATTTGGATCAAATATTTCTTCGGGAACTACTCCATCCTTGAAGGGATATATTCCCGCTTTTCTGAAACCATTTGAGATAACTTCACCTGGAAGACCAGCCCATATTTTTCCTAAGAGTACAAAAAAAATTCGGCTTCTGGAAGTTTCTGACCAATATGCAATCTCTGCCATGATACCAGTAAAGGATCCCATCTGTCTTTAACTGCTTCCATTACCTACAAATCAAGCGGTTCGAGAATGTGGCTGCTATGCGGAGGTAGTTTTATAATATTGACTTTTTTTAATGCCCATCGAAAAACAAAAGCACTGGCTGTTCAGTACCTATGGTTCTCAAAAAACTGTTATTGAAATAGTTTTCAAAGATTTCTGTTTGCATCCATCCATTGGATGAGGCAGCATAGCTAGTTTCTGGAAATCATATGTGTCCATATTTGCTTTTTCACCTCTCTCATTGCGACGGGTCGGAACAAAAACTTGTTTCGTTCAAATTCCAAATTACAATACCAAGATTCTTGATAGTCTTTGAAACTAAATCATAATAATTATTTATTATAAAAGGGTCAACACTCTTTCTTCTTGATATCTCAACATTTTATGGCTTTTGAACGGATAGATTATGACGTTTTATAAAGGAAAACAGCCAGTCTTTTCCAGGAATACCATTCTGAAACGAAGTATCTAGTTGATTCGCTTCAACGTATTTGTCCACTGAATCCATTACGTCCATTCGCGAGAGACCAAACCCATGCTTTTCCATAGTGGTTGAAAAAAAAAACTGTTTTTTCGTCCTCTGCAGAAAGTGCTGTAGCACGGCCATATGAGGCTGACTTTTCACCTCTTCTTCCTTTAATGTGATCGAGTAGAGTATTTAGCGGAATTTTGTGTAATTTGCTTGCCGCATATGCAAAGTACCTTCCACTTTCAACATTTTCTATAGCCTGAAGAAAAGTTTCCTTGGAATAATTTTTGCCTCTTTCAGATTTTCTAATATAATTTCGAACCATAATATCAAGAATCTAACTTAAAACATAACACAATTACACTGTGGGGCAAGTGCGTACTACTATGCACTTTCCCTCGTATACAGCTACGCTCTAACCCGATAACCTTAAAATAAGAGATCATATCAAAATAAACATTTCTTCAATTTTTCCCTAGTTATACGAAAAAACTGATTATCAAATCAGATGCTACGTATTTAATAGTGTATGCTTACCAATTACTTTATTTGAAACAATACACATAAATCCAATCATTTTTCTTACTGACCTTTCTGATCATTTCACAACTTTTGTGAATCTATCTTTCGATTGTCAAAATACTATTTCCGAAGACAAGAACAACACGTATAAAATAAGTTATGGAAAAATAATTCATTGACAAAGAGATTGATGAAAAATCACACCCCTGAACGGAAAATACATTATATAAACTATACTATAGACTATGCTATATATACTAAGACTATAGAAATAAACTGAATTCATTTATAAAAACATCCAAAAACAATTATCACAAGGAAAAAATGATTGATGCTGGAAATAATTTTACAAAAATCTGGATTACAAACGGAATAACAGGAAGCAAATCAATAAATTAGGTCTCAAAAACAGACCACGGTTTGTAGTGAACAACAATACAGAGAAAACCAAATTTATTTAATATCATTTTCATAAATTTAGGAGGTAAAATCGAACCCACAGATTTACCAGATAATTTCTTGAAAGAAAAAAACAATGCAAACTTCATTATTCCTGAACCCACTAGGCACAAATGAAGTAACTATATTTATATCAAACTTGAAAAACAAATGTACTCCTGGTCCAGATGAAATAACTACACAACTACAAAAATCATATTGCCTTCAATACATATTATAAACATTAGTTCCTCGAGTGGAAAGATCATAATACACCTGTTTTCAAAGCGGAGGATCGCTGTGAATTAACAAATTACCGTCCTATTTGTCATGAATAATTTCGGCAAAAACCCTTGTAAAGAGCAGATAACAAAACTTCTTGAATAAACATAAAATACTGACAGAAGATCAACACGGTTTTATAAAAAACTCTAGTACTGAAGACGCAATAATGAGTTTGCTCAGGGCGGTTTTGAGGGCTTTGGACGGATCGAAGAAGTGCCTGGCGGTATTTCTCGATCTGGCGAAGGCTTTCGACACTGTTACTCATAACAAACTCATTGAAAAACTAAACAACTATGACATGAGAGGTATAGCCCTGGACTTATTCAGAGATTATTTGAAAAACAGAGTACAAAGAACGGAAGTAGGAAACGAATTCAGCTCTGATGAGATTGTAAAAACGGGAGGTCCCCAAGGAACCATAGTAGGACCTTTTCTGTTATACATGAACAGTATTGCCAAGATTCAACATTTCAAAGGGAAATTAATCAGATATACTGATGACACATCAATTGTTTTTACTGGTGAAACCTGGGAAGAAGTTGAAAGGAGAACGGAAACAAATTTGAAATACATCAAAGTATAACTAAATGTCAAAATTTCTAGCCTGAACGTTGATAAAACAAAATATATCACATTCTCTCCTACAAAAACGAATCATATTGAATATTTGAATATTAAACTCCACAGTCGCGAATGTATTCCCACAGTATCTATCTGCCGATCTCTAGAAACAGTGAAAGTTATCAAATATCTAGGAATCATGTTCGACCAACACATTAGATGGTCAGTTCAAATAGACTAAGTTATTGAAAGGATTCTTCATATCATGCATGAATCTCACAACATCAGAGACATTTTATCTAGAAATGATCTTTTGATGTTCACAGGATCATCATGCATCATCAGATGCAAAATGCAAAAATTGACTACATTTTGGCGAAAACCGCGATTGGATATCTTTATCCGTTCACGAGTTATTTGTAAGTAACTGATATTCGAAATTGTTCGAATAACAAATCTCCTATTTCTCTACTTTTATCATTTGGAAGTTTGTTGAAAATATCTTATTCCACTGCGGAAGCCTATGACATGTTTATTTTCGCTGTTTTGAAAATGTGGCAATGGCAGAACGAGTATACGCAGCTGACTATCCTGATAGGACACATTTCAGTAGGAAAGTATTTTCCAAACCGGCCAGAAGACTACGTGATACAGGGCATGTTCATCATATTTCAGCACCTAGAAGAAATCGAAACATTAGGAGTGAAAATATGCTTACATGAATCCTCTCTTGAGTACAACAAAAGTTGCCTCTGACTTGGGCATGAGCGAAACATCACTACACAGAATTTTAATGGATCATGACTTTCATCCATATCATATGGAATTATATTAGGCCATATCGGAAACTGTTTTCGAACATAGGTTGAATTACTGCTATTGGCTGAGAACGATAGTTGGCGAAGAACCGATTTTTTTGTCTCGAGTATTATGGACTGATGAAGGCAACTTTTTCCAGTGATGGAAGAGTGAATTTTCACAATATGCATTACTGTTCCATTGATTTTCCCCATTGGATGCGTGAAGGTGACCCATCAAAATCGATGGAGTGTTATTGTGTGGTGTGGCATTTTAGACTGGTTATTGGGCCTTTATTTTTCGATGAACATCTGAATGGGAATATTCACTTGGACTTCTTGAGGAACCAATTGCCGCTTTTCCTAGGAAAGGTCCCATTATTGATACGAAGAGGCATGTGGTTTCAGCAAGATGGATGTCCTGCACACTTTTCTCGGATAGTTCCTTAGTTTTTGGACCAAAGATATCCGAACCGCTGGATCGGGAAGTTAAAACAGCAACAACGCAGATTGAATTCTTGCATTGAGAATAATGGAACGCATTTTGAACACTAGTAAGGACACTTGCTTTGAATTTCTGATAGACATATGTTCCCTCGCTAGATATCGTTGAATGAAGATGGTTTCAGAATGTGTCGGTATTTAATATTCTTTTATTCGTTCATTCCGAGGTCAATTCCTGTAGAATTTTATGAATTAGAGTTATTTTCCGTTATCGCAGTTTGGTTGTTGACTTTTGTTTCTTTCGTTAGAAGATTTTTTATAGCATCAACTATTTTGCACATGGAACAAGAATATTAGATCAACACACATGCAATAACAGGCTGAACATTCGAAAAATAGGCATTTCAATCAACTTTCAATCAACAAGTTGCTAATTATTTCGTGGAATGCAGACTTACTCAAGATAACACAAATCAGAGTATTTGTTCGAAAGAAAAAGAACTTTTTTCAATAAAATTTAGTTATTCGAGAATGAATCGAAAGCGGATGAATATATCGAATCGTGGTTTTCGCCAAAAAGTATCTGATCTCATGCATTTTGAAACTGGTGAAATATGTGAATATTTGAAATATGTAGGATTCCATTTGATTTTTTTCGAAAAAAATCAAAAAAAAACGGAATCTCAAGTGAACGACGCCCTCTAGTAGACGCTGTGAAATTTTCAATCAAATGAGCTCGAGTCGATCGAATTTGGAGTAAGGATATCGGAGATGAAGCGTTTTCAAGAATGCTCTCTTCACCAGCTGCCCACACCTTAATATTTCAAGATATAAAAAGAAGTCTGAGAACAAACAGGCGAATTTTAATGAAATCTGCATTCCTTTCATCGAAACAGTATCTTTATAATCTGATTTTCCGAGAAAAATTGAATTTTCAGTTATATCATAGTGATTGCGCCCCCTAGCGGTCGTTTTGTGAACTATCAATTTGTCGTGGCCGATTCAGTCCTGAGGTTTATGGTTGCCATGATATCGTACCCGCGGACCTTAGTGGGACTAGTAGAATCTATATTTATTGAGTTACTGTATATCTACTTGGGGAGAAACGTTCACAAACACACTTCAAAACCTTCAAACTGTAAATCAATACATTTGAACATCAATTAAAATAATATTGAAAAAAAGACCGACAGTTTCCAACTACGCTACTCTATTAGTAATCCGAACTGCTCGTAATAAGACGGATATATGTACGGAAGTTTCTCTTGAAATTTTATTGTGAAAAAGACAAGCATCCAATAATATCGACGAATACATGTTCTGACACAAATCAGAATATTCAAATAAGTGTTTTTGAAAAAACTCTGACACAAAAAACGTATTTCTACTATGGACCGAAACTGTTCAACTTGTCCCTCTCAATTTGAAATAGATCTCAGAAAAACATGAATTCAATACTGAAATAAAAGAAATTACGCTACTCTATTAGTAATCTAACTGCTCGTAATAAGACAGATATATGTACGGAAGTTTCTCTTGAAATTTTATTGTGAAAAAGACAAAAATCCAATAATATCGACGAATACATGTTCTGACACAAATCAGAATATTCAAATGAGTGTTTTTGAAAAAACTCTGACACAAAAAACGTATTTCTACTATGGACCGAAACTGTTCAACTTGCTCCCTCTCAATTTGAAATAGATCTCAGAAAAACATGAATTCAATACTGAAATAGAAGAAAATAATTATCAATTTCCCAAATATATTCGGAATATTGAATGGTATTTATTACCATAACCATTTTCATTCACTGGAAATTCTGCTCCGATACATACAAAAAAAAATATTCTTGCCTTTCAGATACTCAATTATAATAATTATAAACATCGGAACTCATCTTCGTAATCGTTAATGGTTTCCCAAGAAGATTTTAACAATACAGGTAATCTAACCCTAGATTGAATCTTCTCGGAGAAAACAATATTTCTGAGGATTACACATATTTTTATTTGAAATTGTTAGCGAGTGTTATGGAAACGACGATATGTGTTACTTCGAAGGTGTAGAAATAAATTTGATTTGAATTTGATTTGATGACAGGTTACCACTCCTGCTAATATCACAAAACAAGGCAAGCGATTCATCGACGTACCAGAAGGATGTGAAGAAGGTTTGGCTTTCGCTTCTGATGGGGGTTGCTTTTCTCCGTTTCGACTGAATCTAACGAAACCTGCTGTTGATAACCCAAAAAAGTTATGAGGTGCGTGATATACCTTCTCATTCTGGATTCAATTGGAAGATCTGAAAAACGATCACTTGTTTCATCTGATGATGTAATCCCAGTTTATCAAATTCATCTCAGCTCATTCATCACAGGAGAGATCAGTTGGAGATATTTTATCACAAAGTTCTGAAAAAATTTAAACATGCATTCGAAATTTAACTTGTTCCGCTACAGAACTGTGTTTCATCACATTAGAAACACGTTTTATCAACGTGATCAAAAAGACTCATCCCCAGACTTCATCGTGAGGGATAACTTTGAACCAATTTTCAACAAAAAATTCATATATTTTCATGTTCACCGTATGTCATCAAGATATACACACGAGATATTGATTGAAGAATTTAATTTCACCACAAAATTCCGAAATAGTTTTATGTAGTGGTGAAAGTGATGAAATATGATATAAGCTTGAGATTATTCAACTTCAGTGGAGAATAGGTAGGCATTAGAAATAAAATTGAATGAGTTTATGAAAACTATTATGCTATGATATATGTGAGATACTGTGATTTGTTATTCTATTCTATTTCCGATCACACAGATCAAATCTTCGTTTCGCTCCAATATAATTTTTGGTGTGAATTCTTCTTTATCATTCGAATCAATCATTATTGTGCAGGTTTGATGAGAGGAGGATTTTATTTGAGGCAAACATTCATTGTTGAAGTTTTTGAATGTTGAATTGGTTCAGCAGTTTGGAGGAGAACATCAAAATGAATCGACGTGAAGAAGTCTTGAATCTGCCTGCTATCTATGAATAGGGAAAAAATTATAAAATGAGTTGTCACATTCATCCAAGCTACATCTCCGATAAATTCCAGTAATGAAACACGAAGCATTGGAAATAAAATTGAATGAAATATGTGAGTAAATCTGTGATTTCATTCGAGGCGGATGCTATATCTCTGAGTGTAGCATCTCTGTGTTGAAAAAATAGAATATTTGAAATGCAGCAGTGATGAAGCTGCTGTATGTTTTGGTCAACTGGGATTTTTGAGTGATGATAATTAGGTAGAATAGACAGAAAAAATGATAGATGGAACAGAAGAATGAATGGATGGACGGAAAAATTGAGGGTTTAATATTCACCATGTTCGATTCTCTTTAAATTTTGACGGACCAAAGAGGTTTCACATGTGCCAGATGAAAGGGCATATATCATAATGGGCGAGTTCATCTACAGAAAAATGTTCCACTCCTGTTTTCGCAAGCTCTTCTAGCTAGTTTTTAACAGGCTCAAGACAGCTCGCTTCTGGGACATATTGCTGGAAGCTCGAAAGCATAGGTAAAATGACATGTACATTCTCCTAGTATTTCTTTGATATTTTGGTATCAAATTTGCTTACCGAACCACTCCAGCTACAATCAAATGCCGTAAATTTCTTCTCGAACAAGAATATTCAAAAAAATTGTGTTCTCGAAGAAATTTCCGCAGATAATTGGAGCTCTCGTGGTACTGAAAGTGACAATTATACGATTGTGAAAAAATCGCTTTTGACGATTCAACTCATGAATAAAAAATCACATATGCCGCAGTGCAATTGTTTGACAGCGACAAATGCACTAGCATTTTTTTCACTTATTTGTTCATTCATTTATTCATTTATAAAAAGTTTGACATGCTTGTCAACAAGTTATTGAAATAATAATGCGATTCGGTGAGTCAACGAACGCCGGAATTAGTCAAATTGTTAATACCTACTGTGCCTACTACGATGCAATCACCCTACGCGACGCAATCAACCATCAATCTGGCGACAATTTTCTATATTTGTTATTCATTAAATTGTCCTGCCCAATCACACTCCATGTTTTTATTGATTTCAGGTAAATATGTGTTGTCCAAATTCTGAAATGTTTCCTTTAGCAATTTGACTCGAAAAACTGCCAAAACTTCTGATCGCTAGGCAACAGTTTCTTATCAAACAACCCAAATTTACCCGATAAAAAAACCCCTTGTGAAATATGAGTGATGAAAAGCAGCAGAATGCTGGAGGAGCAGGATTATCTCAATTTACCACAAAGAGCATTCATATTACTTTCCCAGCTCAATTTTCTTTCAACAGATCTTCAAGTCCTTGAGACAGTTTCATCTTCAACAAGATTAATACAGTTTTTCTCAGACCAATACTGAATAGCGAGAGTAAATTCCTTCAGCCAAAGCTTAGCCTCATTATTACAAACTATTCTCGATCAAGAAAATAGTGTCATCAGCATAAGAAAATATAATCAAATTTCGGAATCTTCTTCAGAAAGTTCAACAGGACACCACTGTAAACTATATAAAATAGGGCTAATTATGGAGCCTTGAAGGACCCTTTATTCAGCATATGTGAGACCTCTTCTAGATTGCGACATGAACCCACATCACCAATAACTTTTTTTTTCTCTCAAATAGGTCTTTATAGGATGATGGCAGCAACCGAAAACAAATTGGCATCAAAGATTTGGGAAATCTGACGTGCATGAACTATATCAACATTTAAAAGAATTGCGATATTTTCGAGTGTTCATGATTTCCTACAAATTTATATATATATATATAGATATATCTTCATCTATAGGTATAGATGAAGATGAAAACAACATTACATGAAATGTTTATTTCTGAAATGGTATCTTCTGAAAATCAAATCATAACTAGAATGTTTGATTTTTTTTTTATTTTTTTCTTATTTATTTCATTAAATCAAGTAAAATACATATTTGTCATGGGAAATTGAATTATCATGAACATATTTCATATCATATTCTGTTCACATAGGTGTTGTTCACTAACTCAAATTACGTGAACATAATTGGAAAAATAAAAAGAGAACAAAAAATTTTTTGAAAAATTTCCTTTTTTTTCTGCTTTTTCTATAATCCAAGTCTCAATATTATTTTTGAAAGTTATTTTATGGAGGAATTTCAATTCCAATGGAGTTTTGGTAAACATTTTCGATCCAATTTAACTAGAATGTTGTTCCATAATTTTGAGTTTGTGTTTTTTGAGTTGAATACTGTTGACTTACTGTTTCTTGTATCATACCTGGTATATTCCTTGATGAAATTTATTGACGCTTTATAAAATAATTGTCTAACATTTAATATAGAATTTTTTGAAACAATGGAGCTGAAGGGTATTCGTATGGTTCATGAAATAATATTATCAAAACATATGTTCGAATACTCAACAATGGTTTCATATAAGTTCCATACATTCCACCCCATCCAATTATTCCATACGACAATATGGATTTGAAGAGAGTGTGATAAAACATAATGATTAATTTTCTACTATGAGACTCGCATGGTTCATCAACTACTGATAACATTATTGTTTCATTCTGCACGCTTATTCAATTTGAATTGCAGTTTTTTCTTCAGGTCGAAATCAGAGGAATCAAACGTGATTCATCCCCAAATGGATCTTCTGATAAATTGGTGGTAAAATAATGTTTGTAATTTCAATTCAATGACGGATATTACAAAATTTGATAAAATGAGCAAATATCCTGAGAACCGCTGTATTTAGCTATAGACAAACCTCATGTAGTTCGAAAGAGTATAGAATTTGCAACAGAATGCGTGGATGAAATACAGGGTGTTGTATTTGAAATAAATAAGATGAATCAATTAGAATGTGACAAAAGTGATTTTCAGAACACCCTGTAGGCTGCTAAGTGATACTGTAGCAATCAATGAATGAGTTGAAATATCCTAGTAACAACTGTTGGGAAATATTTGTTCCAAATCAATCAACTCTGCGGATATTGATTCTTTTTCAAAACTTCATAATTTTGATGCAAATAGGATTATTTCGAATAGAATAAGAGTTAGGTATAGGAAATCTTGTAGGAAGTCCATATTATTGCTTGCGTAGAATTCGAAAATGCAACGAAATACAGGGTGGTCTGTGAGAAAAAATACAACTTTGATATGCCACACTCTTGTAGGACACCCTGTATATTGGAAAATATTTTCGAAACGTAGTATCGAGAGCCCTCTACGAAACAAGAATGATAACATTCCATTGAATCCTGTTTTCTCGTAAGAGTCCGTCCCGTTATTTCGCAAAAGTCTTAATTTTTTTCATTAGCTCTGTTACATGAATATTCCACTTCATGTTTGGATCAATGTAGATGCCTCGATATTTGATTTACTTTATGTATTCTAAAAATACATGAACATTTTTTTCGTGTTTTCGATATATTTTCAGAACAATTTTCATCATGGTCAATTCTGTTATGGAATTTGGTTGTGTATATTCATAGCATGAAAATGTCACGAATTTCGTTTTATTCAAATTTACAGTTGAACTAAGTCAAATTCAGTCGAAACTTTTCAATATTCCAATAGCCTTTTCATCATTGAAAACTGCTTCTGACCAAGAAGTTACATCAACAATCATCATTGTGTCATCAGCATATGAAGAAATATTTGTTTTTGAAATGTCATTTATATAAATGATGAATAAAATTGGCCCTAAAACAGTTCCTTGAGAAACACCACGGATCAGACGTGTTTTCAAACTGGAAATACCCTGTAATTTTGTATATTATTCTCTTTCGGACAAGTAACTCTTCAATAACTCAAAACTTCTTTTCTGTTCCGATTCCTGGTCTGAAATCAAACTGATCAGGAGAAAGAATATTCCTTATTCAAAAGAAATCATATGATCTATTTTCCAAACATTTTTATAGAAATTGAGCAATATTATTGATCAAAGATATGTGTTGATAGGTTGAATTTACCCTGTACATTTTTGATGACATTGATATTTTTTTGGAGTGTGTCAAGATAGAACTTTTTTTAAGTGTCAATAAAAATATTATTGCGGTAACGATTCTCATAGTTTCCTACATATTGGACGTTAGTTGAAGTAGTAACAAACATTTGGAGGCCCCGACGAGATTATTTGGACTTCACAGATTGGAACTATGGGACCTGAAGAAATTACTTTGAGAATATTGAAGAAGTCTTCTGGTTCGTATTCCTCGACTCTAGAAGATCAACTGAGAGATCCAGTTCTTAACATGAATACCATTCTCGGTACTTATAAGTTATTAGAGAAGCTTGATGTGGATTTGGAAGACGAGTGTAACAAGTCGGTACATAAGATGCTCAATGAGAATAAAGATGAGGAATCGATCTCTAGAATCATGGAAATATCTCATGAAACGATTTTGAGATATAGTGCCTCCACTTATTCGGTGGAAAAGATAATGAATAATGCAACTGATAGAGTTTCAACGGCAGCTGCAAGCAAAATCAATAAATTCAAACTCAAGTTAGATTTACGGAAATTCGATGGCGACATGAAGGATTGGTTGCAGTTTTAGAGTTTTTTCAAACGAATCCACGAAGATGACGATATTTGTGATGGTGAAAAATTTGATCATGTTCTACCATAAACAACAGAGGATTCGAAAGTTAGACAACTTATAGAGAGTTATCCACCGACAGGAAATAACTACAAGAAAGCTGTCGATAGTTTGAAGAACAGATTTTGCAGAAATGACCTTTTGATCGAATACTATGTTCGAGAACTTTTGAAATTGGTTTTGAATAATTTAACTGAAAAGACTGCCAACTTAACTACCCTCTACGATGAACTTGAAGGGACAATTAAGAGCACTCGATACCTTAGGGGTAACCTCTGATACTTGCGCTGCGATGCTCTACTCATTATTAGAGTCATGTTTACTAGAAGAGATTTCACGTACATGGCAACGAGATACACAGTTCTCCAATAGAGATTCGTTAAAAATAAGATGAGATAACTTGATGTATTTTTTGAAACGTGAAGTCGAAAATGATGAGTGAATCTCATTAGCATCAAGCTTTGAGACCAAACAAAAGAAAAGAGAGAGTGATCTAAAGCATCCTATACCGTCAGCGACTGAACCATACAATGCGATGTAGTTTCTGCAAGCAACAGCACATTAGTCGAGACTTGCGATTTAGTGAAGAATATGACACTTCAGGAACGAAAGAAGAAATTAGCACAAAACGGTTGTTGCTACCGCTGTCTCAGAAACGGACACTATGCTAGGAAATGCTCTATGTTTCCAAAGCTCGAGTGTGAGAAATATAGTGGAAAACATATCCAATTGATGTGTGATATAGATGATCAGAAACCAGAACAATTTACTATACAAAGAGCGCAGAAATCGGGTACTGGAACCGTGGTATACACAACAGATATGTCTAACCGTACCAACACTCAATTTTTTCTACAAACATTGACAGTCAGCATCGTCAATAAAGATAAAAACAAACGAGTGAGAGCACTTATTGATACTGGTTCTCAAAAATCATATATTCTGAAGAAAACAGCCGAAGATTTGCAATTAGAAGTGGTACCTAATGAAGAAATGCGCTATTTGGGGGATATCAGACCCTAGCAGGTAATCATGTATGCTAAATGCAAAGAAAAAGCCGGTACTCTTTACTGAGATTATGGCGAAATCAACCGCACAGAATGGTGCGAATAGCGCCTGACTTTCCATCGTGATTAATTCCACTAGGAATTATTGGTGATTGAAACAAAGCCCTTCGAACCAAACCGGTAAGTAAATAGTACCGCTAGTAGTAGTGTCTTCACACATTCAGTACAGTAAAATCACAATATTACCGGTGGTAAAATTTACCACGACTCATGGCGATCCAGTGAAACCATGGTATAATTGATGGCAAAATTCACCACGACGCATGGCACTATGATAATCGTTCTATACTGTCAAGATCTGATAGAGTCATGAAGGGACTATGTATCAACCCGATTCACCATCTCATTTGAGGGTATTCATGAACATTGTCGATCGTGCCATCAACCGATATTGACTGATTAATTTCATTCAACGATTGTTTATATGAACTATTGATTTTTGATAGTTATTCTAAAATGAATTACTCAAAATTGGTCTAGTATTTTTCAACATTGATTTCATAACCATCCGTATCAGTGCCATAACTGATCATTCAAAATTGCAATAACAATCATGAAAAAAGTGATTATCATTATTACTATGGTTTTCACGGCTTTCATTGATCGATTCTTGGAATTATTGAGGAGATGAAAGAAAATGAGTTTTATCATAAATAATCATTTATTGAAGAAACAAATATATGAAAACGATCCATCCGGTACACTTTCTTGAATACTATAAAAATAAATACTGAATGTTCCCTATTCCATATCTGATGTGTTTTGGAAATATCTTTAAAAAATATTGTAAATCTTCGAAACGAAGAGAATCACTCAACAAACGCCCAGTTCAGTACAAATTTCGATTCGGTAGAAAATTGGATTCTTGCATCCTAACTGTAGGTGATAATCTCGAACTATTCTTGTAGATCAGGAAACTTCATATAAAATTTATGGTACTTTATAATATTACACTCTATTATGAGGATGGGTAGATATGGCGAACATTTTGTACAATATAGAAAGTATATATGAGTAGGTGTATGTATATCACACATTGAGATCAAAAATATAAAATCTAAATACCTTGTTCATCAAAGTCGTAAAGTCATTATCATGGGAAGTATGTATACCATATATACTTTGTTGAATGAATAGCCAACATTTCTGCTTCTGGTGGATATTTCGCATCGAAAGTTTGATGTGACTTGAAGCATATATCAAATGCCTTGAGTGGCGACTCAACTTCCCACAAAATATTGTAAATGCTCACAAAAGCTTTCTTTATGTCTGTGATCTTCTCACCAACGAATATTGGTAATATTGGTTATCTTCAAGACCTGGTATTTATTTCTCCTGTATGTTAGAGTCGGTTCGATGTCAGCTACACTCCGGAATTTTTAATTACAATAGTGAGAAAATTTACGTTCATCAAAATCATTGCTGATAACTTTTTCGAGAAATAGAATAATAAAGACCAGTATTTGAAATTTCAATACTCTCTATAGTTCTGTTACTGAACATTCGAACTGAAGCACATTTGATTGATTGATTTATTTTTCATCTGGATATATACCTACCTTGAATATTCGAAAATTCACGAATTCCTAGGGATATATTTGTTCCATTTTGGATTCGATTTTGGGTTACTGAATTAATTATGAACACGCAACATTGGAAGTATACCTGTAAGTTATCAGTAGGGTCAATTTATCATAACCCATTTCATCAAAAAAAAAAAATGTATTCATGATCTCTTTCAGGTGCCTGAAAGTTAAATTTCACAACGCAGTGACATTCCGGAACAGTTCATAAAACTGCCTTCACTACAATTATATAAAAATAATTATTATAACTTCTAATTTCATTTTGAGAAACGAGGAGAGAAAATCACGGAAAATCTATGAAAATGAATACTCTATAAATGCTCGTCTCACTTACAGACAGTATGATTTCTCACCTTTACATAGATGATGAAAGCTTCCTGTACTTCCAACTTCGAAGGACGCCACGAAGAGCCTCTTATTTTTTCGAGGTTTAGGAATAGTGGAATCATATGAAGAGTAAAAATATCGCTCCGTGGGATTTCCTCTTCAGTAAACTCAGACAGGAGATTTTTAACTTCTTTGTTGTTATTTTTCAGCAACTTTTTTGAAATAATATTTCTCTTCAAGGGCCAGTTGAGGAGAAGGTTATCCGATTCATTTGGGAAAATCTTTTGGAAATCAATTTGGATCTGAAAATTGAAATATAATTCTCGTAATGATGAAAACTGTCGTTTGATTCATTTAATTTCTGTATCCAATAGTCACAATCAACAATTTCATTCTTCATTGTGACACCATACTTATCCATAGGTTCGCATTTTCCACGAAGCCATTGAATTGAAATTTTGTTTATTATATATTATTTCGTATTTTGACCAGTTTCCTGTTGCATAATTATTCTAGCCATCATCACAACAGGAAACTGGACATAATACAGCATGTCCAGCTGACCTAGAGGGACAGTCTGTTTATGAGACGAATAGTCCAAAATGTGACACCGACAGTATCACGAAATACCTATTGATGGTTTCAGAAAATGTTACGTGGTTCGCGACTCATGTCGTAATCATTATTTATCATGCATAAATCCTTTCGATGAAGCGTGTTACTGAAAATACATTCATCTTGTAGAATGATACTAACTGAGAACAGGTTTGTTTTTAGATACTGAAGGTTGATTCTGACCCAAGATATCGAATGATGGAATTTCTAAAAGCAAAGTGAAAACTTGCTCTCAATACCTTCATGTTCCCAGATATCAAATATCATTGAGAAACACATAATTTGAATGGTACTGTATAAGACGACTCACCAGATTCCAGCCCAATTTATTTTTGAAGGGAACAAATGTGTCAATCATCTCTTGAATACTACTTCCCGAGAAATACTCAAATCTGCCTTGATGAGTTTGTTTCCATTTTTGTAACACCATTGTCCATGGCTCGAATGAATTCTTCAGCCATTCTATATCATCGAGCATTTCTTCGGGTAATTTTTTTGTAGAGAAAAGTGATAATTGATTACCATACCTTCAACAATGAGGTGAGACCATGCATTCCATACCTTCGAAAACTTTCTCCTGTATGATTTTCTGCCCTTTTCGAATCAAACCAAGTTTGATGAATTTTTTCCCTCTGTTACGATAATTATCATATAAAATTCTTTTGCAAGAAATTTTTCGTTTGTCAACTATCTTAGATGGTATGTAATATATTTCTCTTCTTTCAGTTGGAACCACTTCCATTATTTCGTCCACCATGTCTTCAAAAATCTCTGCTGAGCCTGGAATATGATTTCATAGGTGTACAGTTATATATAACTCATACAAGTGCTGGTTACATTACGAAATAACTCACCTCCTGTTGACATCCGAAGATGATTTTTCTTCAATGAGATATTTCGCGAGTTGTCACCGATTCACTTCTCCATGTTCAACTGGATGCAAAATGAGTTTCCCTAGAACAGTTTCTGAGAGTCTTTGTCTCAACCCCTCTTCCTGAAACAACATTGCTCCAGTATATATAAGTAATGCATTAATTGGTGATTGTCCACTTTTTTCAATAATTTCATGACGATCTCTGTCGAATGACAGAGACGTCGATTTTGTTTTTTGATGATGAATCTCATCAACTATATTGTAAATATACAGAATGACACCTACTTGTTCGGGTGAAATTGAAGTTGACAGCTTCATTTTAATGGAAATCTGTATCTCATTTGAGAATTACGTAGGTATTATCATTAGGAATTCAACGATACCGAGTTTGTTGCGAATCCCCATATTATAATAAGTATAATCATGTATAGGTATGCCTAATACGGATAACAAAAAGTGTCACTAGAAAACAAAATCGACGTTTTTTTTCCATTGTGAAAGCACTGTATGATAGAATATCATTATTTATCATGAACAGTACTTGGAGAAAGAGAGTAAATGTGTTCTTCAATTATTGAAACAATATCTCATTCAATTTATGAAGAATCGAGATACCATGCAATACCATTCGAATTTCATTTCACAATTCTCTTATCAAACTGACAGACATTTAGATCGAACATCCCATATAAGACCATATTTAGAATTTGGATCCAGACGAATTGTTGTATTTGTGACATCTGAAATGAAATTATTCGAGATATGAAGTCGGCGTAGGAAATCGATACAAACATACCGTTCAAGATAATTCTAATTTCAGAAACAGTTTCTGTTGGCTGATATCTCTGTAGACTGATCTCAAATAAGTTTTGTATGATTTCCCTATCCTTCGGATTTTCTACTATCTTCCTGATCAGACTATCTGATATATCATTGATATCAAAAACATCGTTTTCTGAAAGAATAAAAGGTATAAGTTAAGCTGAACAAATCTCCAAATAATGTTAGTAACACTATGCCACTATTATTTCACTAGAATTTCGAGAAGTATGTTATTTTTCTCTTTCAGATTAATATGAATAGAACCAATGAAGGTGAAAAGCGACGTGAGTGGGGATATCTACTAACATACTCATCGTAATATAGAGTCCATTCAAATTGGTGTCTTATTCCAGCAGATGTTTCGATTGTACCTAGATTTTTCCAACCATTTCTTTTCGTGTTCCAAACACCGTCATCTAGCTTAGATGATCACTATTCATATAACATGGAGGTTTATGACCAGCTCATGATATGTGGTAACATCGTCAACGTTTTTGATAACTCTTTGTTAGAACAAATCGAAAGTTTGGGTATAACTATCAATGACAATGAGGATTGCCTGATAGAATTGCTGATTGTTGTTGACGTTGCTGGTCAATTCTATAGTGGAAAACAACATTTGCTACCATGTGGTCTAGTTCTGATGGAGACCAAATTTGGCTGGACAATCATGGCAAAATCATCAACTGTCGAAACAATCCCAAAATCAAGTTGCATGATTATCACTAGCATGCTTGTAATCGATCATATGGTTTCCGATCTTTGGAATCTAGAGTTACTTGGTATAAATGATCCCGTGAAGGAAATGACCAAAACAGAAACTGATAAGGTTATATTGAATCATTTTCAAGCGACAGTTAAGATCTGCGAAGACTTTAGATACGAGATATGCTTACCATGGATAGAGAATCTCCCTCCCCTACCAACTAATTTCCAAATAGCAAAAAAACGAGTCGATACTCTGATGAGAAAATTAGAGGAAGACGGTTATAGAAATGAGTACGAGAAAGTTCTCACAGAATGGATAGAGGAAGGTGTTATTGAAGGAGTTACAGAAGACAGGAGGACCTTATTTGGCGCACAGACATGTTTTGAAACTAATCAGTGCAACGACGAAATCGAGACCCGTTTTTGATGCGTCTACAAGAGAAAATTCCCGGAGTCCATCTTTGAATCAGTGCTTGGAGAAAGGATTGAATTTCATAGAGCTCATACCATCCATTTTGCTACGATTCAGGCAACATAGATTCGGGATCATCTCAGACAAACGCAAGGCATTTTAACAAATCAGTTTGAATTCGAACGGCAGGAAATTTTTCGAAATTCTTATGGTACGATACAAAGAATCAGCTCAAGCCCATTTCTGCTCGGAGCTGTGATTCGATATCACTTGTCGGCTACACTAGAGGATTCGAGGTATTCAATAAAATTTTTGACAAATTTACGGAAAAGTTTCTACGTCGACAACAGCATTATAAGTTTTGATCATCAAGAAGAAGTCAGAAAATTCAGAATGCTGGAAACGCTATGATGGGAGCAAAAATGGATTTAAGATGTTGGGAATTCACAGAAGCACAATCTCTCTCATCAGAAGCACAGTTGACATCAGTACTTGGATTGAAATGGAACAAGTTCACAGACACCTTGGAAGTTTCACTGGAAAGATTCAAGTTCACTACTTTTACAGAAATGCTCACCAAAAAGATGATTTTGTCCACTGTAAACAAAATTTTTAATGTGATTGGATTTGTCTCTCCAGCGGTTGTCAGTGTGAAAATCCTGTTGAAAACCGTTTGCAAACTGAAGTTGGCATGGAATACGGAAGTTCCTGATACAATAAAGAGAAAATCTTTCGAATGGTTTGATGAAATCCATGTAAAGAAGGAATTTGATGCGGATATAAAAGTTTACAGTTGGACCGATTCTTCCACAGTTTTGAGTTGGATGAGGAGGAACGAAACCTGGAAACCATTTGTCAGAAACAGAGTTCAAGAAATCCAGGAACTCACTGATGAAGAATTTTGGTATCACGTACCAGGTCACATGAATCCTGCATATTTACCATCCCGAGGTTGCCTACCTGATAAGTTGTTGTAGACTAAGTGGTGGAATGATCCCAGCTGGTTGTTAGAAAACGAAGAACATTAGCCAAATCAGAGTTTCGAAGTTGACGAACAAAGGGTTTCAGAAGAAAAACAAAAAGGTATATTGTCAATGATTAACCAAACCAAGGTAGACAGTTGTTGGATGTGTAAGTATTCCCGGTACGTACAGCTTCTCAGAATAGTAGCTTGGATGAAAAGATTCGTAAGAAACTTCTGGATAAAGAAACTCAAACGAAATGAACACATGAACTTTTTGATGTTTTCTACGATTTACTTCTCGCAAAGGTAAACTTTGGATTCTGATTCTCACTTGTGCCGTATACCGAGCTGTTCATTTTGAGATCATTACGTCAATGTCTACAGAATGTTTCTTACTCGCTCTACAGACGTGGAAGGCCATCGATAATCTATAGCGACAATGGTAAGGATTTCATAGGGGCAGAGAATCTGTTCGGTTCCCTGAACTGGGTTGAAATTCAAAGAAAAAATACAGCTGAGAGAATTACCTCGAAGTTCAATCCTAGTTTGACTGCTGAAACACCTCCTCAGGAGAATTTTGGAAAGAGCAGTACTTACCCGTGAAGAACTTGAAACCATCGTTTTCGACTGTGAGGCAGTGATAAATCAACGTCCCCTCACAGCATTTACGGAAAATCCTGAAGAATGGCGACCACTAACTCCAGTAAGGATGAAAGAGCATAAGAACAATATGAAGAGAAGATATACTGACAAGTCGAAATTAGCTGAGCATATCCTTACTGAGAATGGACAACATATGGCCGATTGGAGTAATATTAAGATCATAGGAAAAGAAGACAACAACCAAAAACGGAAAATCAAAGAGTCTGCTTGCATTCTCCTGAACGGAGACAATAATATTGCTTCTTGTTCAGTTGATATAGATAGAACTTGGCATCCACTTCTGAAACTTGAATATGAAAATGGAAAATTCGATATCAATTAATGAAAACACCTTGTAACCAGAATTCCTCCGTCAGCCAAATTGTCACTTTTCAGTGTCAAAATCGGAAACATCGAAAAAAGTTTACGAAGAAAAATATTTCAATTGTGTTGAGAACGGGAGCAGATTCGTTCCCGAAACGTCCACCAAGATAAGTAGAGGTTTTATTATTATTAAATATATTTGTATTTCCAAAAATTTTTTCAAAAACAAGGTGTCACTGACCAATAGAGAATTTCTCTTTTAGGTATCTAAAGGTTTAATCTCAAGCGCAGTGACATTTTGGGACAGATCCTATATCTGTCCTTACTACAAATATATTGCAATAATTTTTAATAACTTCTACTCTATATTTTAGAAACGAGGAGAGAAAATCCCATAAAAAGCTGAAAAATGAATGTACCACCTCCTCGAAGAACTTACAGACAGTATTTAAAAAATATCCAGATCCAATAGTAGGTGGCTTAGTAGAAATTGAGAACAGTAAGAGATTTGAGTGGCCCTTAGCGAGAATAGTTGAGGTCATTCCTGGAAAAGATGGTTCTGTTCGAGTTTTAAGTTTGGAAACAGTCTCGAAAGAACAAATTATCAGACCAATACAAAGATTTTATCCACTAGAACTCACAGAATCCAAAGATGAAGAAGAACATGTGAGAAAACGAATCCTAGCTAAAGAAGGTCCTGATTCAAATGATCATCGAAAAGGAGATAACCATCATGGAATACACATTCTACTCCATATGTGACCAGAAGAGGAAGAATTGAGAAACCTCCACAACGTTTCGATGCTCGAAGAGAGAGGACTTGAATTCACCAAATTCTCATTTTTTTAGTCTGGTGGAAGTATGTTGATAGGTTGAATTTACCCTGTACATTTTTGATGACTTTGATATTTTTTGGAGTGTGTCAAGATAGAACTTTTTTCAAGTGCCAATAAAAATATTAATACGGTGATGATTTTCATTGTTTCCTACATATTGGTCGTTAGTTGAAGTAGTAACCCCGTAATATTCGTTTCTTCAATGTTAGTAAGCAATAGACTATCGGAACATCGAGTTCCATTCAAGTTTTATGACAGTTAGGACCAATTTTTTTTCCATTAGATCAGGATCAGATTTGTGAAATGATTTATTTAGATATCAGTAATATTATTCTGATCGGTAGTTATAGTATTATTTTCATCATACAGTTCAGGGATGTTGTTTATCAATGCTTTGTTTTTTTATTGATAATTTTCCAATTTAATTTTATATCTCCTTCAGTTTCCATAATTTCATTTTTATAATACATACATTTAGCATGCTTGATCAATTCATTTAAAAAGTTTTGGTAATTTTCATAAAGGTAGCGCAGGTTCAAAATATTTTTGTCCTTCATTACACCTTCACTCATGTCATCACGTTTTCTAATTGATATAATCAATCCATTTGTTATCGAAGGTTTGAGTTTTTGGAATTTTGCAGATGTTTTTATTCTTCCACAACATTGGTCAATAACTTGTAGTTTGTCAATGAACATTTCATAATTAATTAATTAAGTTATCAAAATCAACAGGTCTTCTATTTCTGATTTTTCAAGTTCGAATTCTGATCTTCAAGGGATATTTGACATGACACTGGAGAATGATCTGTTATGATATATGAGAAAGTTTGAAAAATGTATTTTTGTATCAACTGTTCTCTTGAAAATATGGCCGATACAACATAAATCCGAGTGGGCTTGTTCGAATGATAATTGAAAGAAAAAAAAAATCATATTCAAATACTGATCACTAATTTCATAATCTTCTAATATATAAATATTACAATCTCACACAAATATCTCATTTGTATCATCGCATCTAGGGAATATTTCATTAATTGCATTCAAGAACTGTTTAGGGTCTGTTGAAGGCGGTCTATAGTTTGATGTCATTCGAATTATTCATCAAGTCACATCTAATGAACTTGAAGTCAGTAATTTCAATAATATTTACACTAGCATTCAATGCATTGTCGAAAGAAACCACTAATTTGACATAATTTTCGATGATTATAAAACATTGAATGATTTGGAGTAAATCTCTGTATTGAAAATTTGCCATGTTGTGATTATGAACATTTTTCTAATAAAAATTATCTATAAATATCAGAAACTCATCAAGATTCTTGTTGATTCTTATACGCAAATGTAAAATACCCAAACTCATACAAGAAGAAGTTTTGAAGTATTCGTCATAATCCTGAATGGAGTTGGTTGCACTATACAATTTTTTATTCTGAATAATCTGTATGTTATCTGCAAATCTGATTTTTTTTTGGAATACATTGGGCTTTGGTAGAGTCATTACTTGGGTGCGTAAATTGATGATCTTCGTTACCTTTGGCATTCTCGAAAAAAATTGATGCATTTGAGACCAATACGTTTCAAACATTTCTGGAATGAATAATTTCCGGCACAGAAGGAACAAATTTCATCGAAGTTTGCAGTTTTATGGCCGTAACCACAACATAGTAGCATTTGAAAATGTTGAAATATTCTACCACTTCACATTGTCCCCAACCAATATTAATTTCTTGAATGTTCTTCCACTTTTTTCTGCATAAATTATCCATTTCTTGGTGAATTTCGATTGTCTGGAGAATTTGATATCAATCCAATCATCTTCATCTATACTGTAGTTCAAATTTTTCATTTCTTCAAGCAGGTCTTCAGTTCGATAATTTTTTTTCCAATCCTAATAATGCAACTATATGTTTGGTTCGTTTAGTTATGTCAACAGTATATTTTTCTTTTAGTTTTGTCTTCATAATTCCCATCAGTTTCGCATTGATTCCTTTAGATTCAGTTTGTATCACAACATAACCGTTTTTTGTGTTTTTATAACTTTCAATTGGTGCTTTTGCTGAGCTCGGATTCATTCTCGCTTGGATTTCTTGATTTGTTGTTTCGATATTCTGTGCTGGATTTTTTGGTTTTGAAATTATTCCTTGCTGGTGAATTTTACTAGTCATTTCGAATTATTGGAATGCTTCTTGTCGCATCTGCATATGATGAATTAGGTTTATCATCCTCATTCATATGGTTCGAAATATTTTCAATTCCTTGTTCTAAATTTACATTTATTTCTAGTTTTTGATGATTTCAGGAATAATTTGCAGTTCTCACATAGTCATACATTTTGATTGATTGAAGTTTCTTCAATTGAGACTGAGAAATATCTACACATTTAATGTGATAGCTGTGATGGCAGTTTCCATTCCAGGCTACTCTAGATTCGTTTTCTTCAATTGATAATAGACATTTACCACACTGGAAATTTGGACGGTCTTCATTTTTTTCATTGAAATTTGATGTGTCACATTCAATTCGATCCTGGGTTTTCACTGTGAAATCTCAGGATTTTTTTCAGACCTGTACGAGATTCTGGGTATCTAGGTGGATTATATCAGATGTAAGATGTAAATATCTTTGGCACAATCTTCTGACAAGTATAACAGATATACTGGGTATCCTATATGAAATTATTTATTATTTCAACTTATTCTTTCATTACATGTGTTGACAATTGACTATAGCTGGCGAACTGAAAAAAAAACATCATTGAAACTTGTTAGAGAAATACATATCTCTCGACCCGTTTATCTCCGGGAATGGATTATTTTCCACATAATACATCCATACATTTCAATAGTTGATCACGATCACAACTTATGAGACAAGATAAGACGGAATTAGGACCAACTATGATCAAATGATATTCTGTCAAATTTAAGACTATTGCAAACAATTAAACATTCATTTTGTCTCTATTGCTTTATGTTTGGAATAGTTGTGAATGAAGTATAGTATCAAACTCACACATGCCTTTATAACCTCAGATATAACAGCAATGAAATGATTTTGATTTTGAATGATTATTCCACAGGGTATGGGGACGAATCGGAACTCATTTGATAATTCTATGCTAGTTGCTGTGAACTCAGTTTCTAATGTTTCACTTACGTATCACATATTTTCATTGAAGCACTTGAGTACTTTGTCGTAAATCTCTGACTATTTACAATTTTTCAAATGAATCCACACTAAAGATAATTTCCTTGGAACTCGAGTTGTTACAATACTTCCGGCCAATTGCATTAGCATATATTATATTCCTCTAATCGAGTTTTTTTTCTAATTTTGTGTAACCAAATATGTTCAAATCCATTCTCCCTAAGCAAGGGCATGAACATAGCTGCTCCGTCTCCCTCACAGCAAAAATGGCAGTCTTCCCAAGGTGTTATCTTAGACGATAATGTCCTGTAAGCAGAATTTGCAGGTCGTTCCTACTACATTCCAGGATCTGTTCAGTTATATTTCATATTCCATGAGAGACCAGTCTGTTAAATTTGTTAGGACTGTTGGATCGGACCAGTGCGTGAGTCGTCTTCGGCAGCACTTGTGGACTCCAAAGACCGGTTCTCACAAGCTCAGAATTTATCTAGTAAGAGCTCAGTGCGTCAAGAGCATTCTGACGTTTCGAGGATAATGGAAAGAATGAAATATCAATTCAAAAACAACTTTATTATCACTTCAAGCACATAGTAACTATACAAATGAGTTATAGAAAGGATTCAAGATTCCGAGGATGTTATCGATAATAATTCAAACCCAAGTTCACAATACCATTTCATACCCTTCCTCAGAGGCATTGAATGAGCTTTCAGTTGATCAGATAGACGATAGAAGATTTACTGTTGTTATAATCACAAATGATATTGAGTTTTTCTATTCCGTCGCATCGTCTCTTTACTTTTGTAGGTACCACTGTGTGGTTCGCACTGGAACAAATAACATGTCGTTAGTTACATATAAAGAAAACTATTTATTGCCCAAACAGGTACAAGACCCACTTACAGGACAGCTTTTCACAATGTGTACATGTAACTGTGAACAAGAACTAAAATCTAAGAAGATAAAATATTTCGATAAATCATTCAATAGTTGCAGAAAGTGATTTCAATTATAAATAATAATGATAATAAACAAATAAATGGAAGGAAACATAATAATTTGTATAAATGAATAACATATGAATAGAGAGGGGTTAATTCATATTTGCTTCGTAAACATCACAAGGTAGAAAAAATATGTTTTATTTCCTTTTTGAATACTCCAATGGGAGTTGAAAATATATCAGTTTTTTCGCATACCTGATTGAACTTTTTGCACATCGAATGAATTGGAAATTTCAATAGTATATTCGTTCTTTGAGTAGGTAAATAGAAACAAAGTGAACTTCTACTGTTCAAACGAGGTATGTTGAAATTTAGTTGGGATAATAACTCTGGGCAATCAGTCAGATTGTTTGTGAGTTTATAGATGAATATGCAAGAGTGGTGAGTTCAACGGTCCTCCAGAGACAATAGTGAAAATCTGTTTAATAATAAGTTATTATCTTAACCTTTTTCAGGATAAATTCCATCAATTCTATGTACAATATACTTCATGAATTTCCGTTGAATTGATTCGAGCAGATGGATGTGATTCAAGTAAATAGGAGACCAAATCAGCGAGCCACATTCTAAGCGTTATGCCACTTTAGAACAACTACTCCATTTCATTCCCTCCCGATAATCTGGCCTTTCTTGAGTTTTGTCGTCGTTACGTCAGCAGAATTCAATGTTTGATTCTTCCTAAGGGTACCCACCAAGTCAGTTCTCCGTTTTAGGAGCTCTTGAGCAAGAGAAACACTGAGATGGAAAAGTGGCGAATTGAGTTTCAATACAATTTTTGTTGAGAAGATTCTGTATTCTAGTCATCTATAATATATTGTTATATATTCTGGTATAGATGAATTTTCTTATAGTAATCCACAGTTTTAGGAAACCGATTTGTTTCAGTTATTAACTAAGTAATGTTCGTTCGTTCGTGAACATAGTGGTAGCGTGCGATGTAATTTTGGGAAGAAGATATTGAAATTGTTTTTGGAGGTTTGGAGGTCGTAAGAATCAGGAAAGAGCTCACTACGCGAAGAATTCCATGTTTGCCGTTCTATTGATGCATGATGCTTGATAGAGATGACCAACCTGAGTTCGTTTAGTTTGTCTACTTGGGTTTGCTCGTGGTGACGAGATATGCGTTGAACACCGACCGTGGAAATATCTTTGGAGATATCGGCCACCTACGATGTTCTAGAGAAGTCGATGATTTGGTGAGTGTTGTATCACCGACTAGGCGAATAGTTCACTTCTGAATATAATCCAAGAGCTTCAGCGTATGTTTAGTGTCCGAACATATAGTGATCATAATTTGTCATGGAGTTTATCGTATTCATTCTGATCCACTTCGATTACCTTGAATTTGGAGTCAATACCGTCAGATCATTTCGGCTAGGCCCCATTCCCTTGAAAAATTGTTTGCTACCTAAAAAAATAGGTATATTTCAAGAATTAAATGAAGCTTAGAACCAGAATCATAATAATGATTGACTGTATTGGAATAGAATACCTTCATATTCATATGAAATGATGTAATAATAAATAGTACTCTGTAGTCACCCTGTATCGGTTACATTATCTTTCTACTGGCCCAAATATCGGAGTTCGAAAAAGCCATACAAAAACAACTTGGAATGTTTCTCGTAGTATGACTCAGGCAATAATAGATTGGCCTGAGAACGAATGCCGATGAAGAAGCTCAGTCTTGTTCTTGTTCTTTTGCATGAATATACTCGTTTCGAATAACACGATTATTGATTCATTTTTACGTTAATAATTAAGTTTACAACTCTTTCACTCTCGGATCCAGGGAGTTACTTACCATGAAACCCATGGGAAACATTCTGCATCATCAATTCCGCAACTCAGCACCTTGTGTCCCCACGAGATGCGAGATGGATTCCAGGAATTGAGTCTTCCTATGCATTGATTGAGCATTCTTATCTCACATTTTGATAATTCATTTTTCATGTAGTTAGTCTTGACAGAATATTCGTACTGCTAACATCGATTTCACTTGTATACCGTAGTTTCGAAAAATAAATGTTTTTTTAAAAACTGAAAACTCTAGACGAGTTATAAAAGTAGGGCTATATTCATCTGAAAAATTACCATCAAATGATTCTTCCTCGGATACAGAAAGAATCTCATACCACAGTTTCTGAAAATGCGCTTGACTTTCTGAACTGACCTACTGTTGGTGAATGCACAAATCTAATACGACATGTGAGTCACATGGCTAAAATCATGCAGAAGATCTGAGACCCAAATAATCAGTTCTCATTATGAAAATGAATTTCTCTTACTTGAATGTGTTCAAAATCCATTTTTGCAACGTTATATCTCATTTACAACTCATAGACAAATTACAGGAATAAAAACGAGGCCTGAGAGATAAACTTTAATTGTCTTATTTGGATTTCGAACATATTCGATTGAAAAAAAATGTGAGTCATACGTCTGTTCTCGCGTTTCTGCAAGTTCTGACTTGTGTTTGTTATGCCTTTATCAGATTCGTGCATTCGCCACTAGTGAGTCAGTCCATCTTGATACTCCGTAAGTAGTGTACATGTGATGAATATGAAAAAAGGTCGAGCGCTTTTGCAAAAACTGTGAGATGAGATTTTTTATCAATCCGAGAAAGAAGCATTCGATGGTGGTTCTTCAGATGAATGCGAAATGAAAATTCTCCAGATGAAGGAAGTGATGAACGGAAGAGAATGAAAAGGTAAGATTTATCATAAGAGCATGCCATAGAATGAAAAAGTGTTCTATCTCAAAAAAATAATCACCGACATCATTATTGTTTCTAGGGATTTGGTTTCTAGTTTCATCTCATTCATGGAATGAACGTATTTTTTAGGTCGAATGACGAAATTTCTAAGGAAGTTTGACATAGCCAAAAAGATCTGACGGTTTCTCCTCCAACTTCAAGGCAATCACTTCGCCTTGAGAATGTGAAATCCTCAATAGAAGATACCATTGAAGCAGTTATTCCCAAATATTGCACCATACATGAATATGAGATATGATAGAGAGGAAATAGGAATATATTTTTTATCCTTTTGAGGATGGGCCTAGCAAGGTTTTTCTGAAGGAAAAGTCATCAATATATCTGAAAAAATGTCTAGTGATCGGTTTGAGTTACTTTTACGTGTGATTCATTTCAGCAACAATGAAGATGTGGAACCTAGTGATTGTTCATCCAAAATGAGCCCTTTGTTGAAACTATTGATGAATTCAAAGAAGTTTATATCCCAGAACGTGAAATTTGTATTGATGAAACCCTAGTCCCATCAGTGGACGGCTCATCTTCAAACAATACATGAAAAATAAACGGTTGAAATTCGGCATCAAACTGTTCAAACTTTGTTGTATTGGAGGCTTTATTTATGATCTGAAAGTTCACTCGGAAATTGCTTGCTTCTGACGTAACGAAGACAAAACTCAAGAAGGCCAAATAATCGCAAGGGAATATAATTGAGTGTTTTTTGTCTCAGTACAACACACACAGCGGAAACTACCAAAGTAAAGAAACGTGGTCAAGAAATCGAAAAACCCATTATTATTTGAGATTATAACAATAGTGAATATTTTAACGATATATCTGATCAACTGAAAGCTTCTGAAGAAAGCCCCTAGTATCGTAAACTTGGGTTTGAATTATTACTGGGAACATCCAATAACCAGAGATAAACAATGCATCAATAACAGTATGCAAAGAGCGAATAATTGGAAGTGTATTGGATACTAGAGAGCGACCAGCCAATGCAAATGAACATATTTTAGATGTAAAAATCTAAGATTTTTGGATCTGAAAACCGCCGTAGATGTGTTATTTGCATCAATCATGGACGAAAAAAGACCGAGCTGCAGATACCAAAATCTAAGTTTCATTTTAAATGTTCCTCTTCGATGTTCTTAAATGTCAAAAATAGTCTTCTCTATAACACAGTCATGAAGTCACTATTTGCTTGAGAAGATAATAAAGTTGTTTTTAAATTGATAATTCACTCTTTGCATCATCCTCGAAACAACAGAGAAAAGTTATAGGCTCGAAAGTCATTTGGGACCTCCAGGCCCCATATTTCGATATTCCATAAGTTGCAATGTTATCTCTACGAAGGTTCACAGAGCATAAAGTGAAAGTCAGTAGTGGAGCTCGTATGTCAAGTCACTGGGCATATAGGCGGCACTTTGAATTGAGTACCAACTACTGCTTCACATGGCGATTAATGTGCTAGAGGTCTGTCAGTCAGCTCTCTTGCATACAGTTCGATAGCGAAGACTTCGGCCAGAAGATCGAGGCATAACTACCAAGACTGACTGTTACTTCAGTCTTCGGTTTTCTGCTGAAAACACACCGGTTCCAACTTCATCTGAAGTTTTTGTGCCACCTGTCTTAATAACTAGTCCAAGTCGCGCCCTACAGTATTTTCAGAAATCTGTACGAAACTATCCTGGCCTCCTTCTCCAAGATAATATATCTGAAGAAAATGATTTTCGGAAAGCATCACTCTGGTTGGAAATTTGAGCTATAGCAAGTCTTGACGTTTTCATAGAAGTTTCTGAGGTGCAGTTTCCCCTTAGAGAAAAAGAGGAGGTTGTGTCACATCCGTTAAAAGCGTGTAGGAAGAGAAGATGGTCTTTTGATGTCCATGTGTTCATTGAAACTCTGAGGAAATTAGAGCCTTCGATAGACTTCTCCTTTGCCTGGATTGTGAAACATCTCTTCATAATTCGGAGTGCGGCCAACCAGAATCACCAACAGATTGACATCTTCCCCAACAAAAACTGCACTCTTTGTACGCGAACATTTCGCGGCTGTTTCGATAATTATCTTGCGCGTGTTCAACAACAAAATTGTTAACTTCGAACTTGCCAGACAACATTGAAATTCCTTGGCTCATTGTGACAAACTTCACATAATATATTATCATTATTATTATTACTATCAATTTTGGAAAAAAGTATATTAGTGTGTAAAGGATAAGCCAGCTCGTCGAATTCAACAATCTTTCCCATTGAAGTAGGCGCCCTATTCATGTTTGTTTCTCAATACCAAAATGGTTGCCACGGTGAAATTGATCACGACAAACCAAGGATCACCACTTCTACTTCAATACACCAGCAAGTTAAGTGTTACAGTTCTCGACATCCTATTCGTTCCTTAAAGGCACATTGTGGAATAATGTCTGATTTGGAATTGAACAGGGTGGACTACACAGTTGTTGGTGTAACAAACTCGCATTGCCTACAGTTATTCCCAGGAAATATACCTAAAGAACAGCAGAAGGTGAATATTATTATATATTGCTAGTTACGTATTTGTGAATCTTCACATCTTATTAGTAGAAAAATTTCACATAAATGTATCATTCTCACATATAATTGATAAAGCTTTTTTCGCCGTTTTTAGAAAAATCTCAGAATTTCACTAGTCAAGTTAGGAATTGAAAATTTTTCTCGAAATACGATTTATGTGTTCAATTTTTTTTTTTTATCTGTGGACAACACGAAAGGGAAACCTTTGATGTTCGAGGAACATCGTGTTAGCCAGCGGTGGAATTTTGGGAAAGAAGGAAGGTGTTGGAATTTTTCTTGAATGTTTGGAGGTTGTGAGCATCAGGAAAGACTTCAAAGAATTCCACAACTTTGCCGTTCTATTGATGAATGATGCTTGGTATAGCGATGTTCGACAGGTCTCGAGCCTGACAGTGTAGGGGTGACCAGCTTGAGCTCGTCTGGTTTGTCTACTAGGAATCGCGCGTGGTGGCATAATAGATGATATTTCCGTTGAGCACCGACCGTGAAAATACCTATAAAAAAGGCAAAGATCGCCGAACGTTCTAACTATGTTTCACATTCTATTTGAAATTGAGAGAACATAATATGAATGAATATAAAACTTTCAGTAGGTTTGGCCATATGGAAGATTCACCATCTCGAACCTAAATAATTATTTTTCATCACTCACTTCTTAGAATGTACCAAAGTCATGATATTATATGTTCTCTACTAGATCGAGCTTACAGAGAGATAGAGAGGAATTGAAACGACCATGAGACAGAGATCACATGACATTTTGATGTGTCATGCCATTCAATTGAGAAATACATTTTCAGTTATTTCCATTCGAATCAAGTTAATAGTGTATGATTATTCCCTGAAATTTATTGTTGAGCTAAGTTCATTGACCCATGAATGTGTTGAAACAAAGAGACTCAGTTTCACTTGTTTACTTGTAGTTGTTTGAATTTGGAAATTTGTTGAATATTCTTAGTTCGTTCAACCGGTTCAGCCCATCTAGTCAAGTAAGGAATTCAAATCTTCGTTCGAGATGCTGTTGTCCTTTTCAGCCTATGGCTGTATCGATAGATTCGGAAAATATCACAATATATCATTTCATAGATGAGTCATTGAATAATGCTGAACACATTTCAAATAGACTAGGCAACAGGCAATGATCAGCTGACAGTTGCCAGAATTGTACCTTTCACTGTTGCACCTCCAGACAAATCAATAGCTCTTTCTTTTTCTCATGTTCGTTTCAATGGCCCTCATAAGTCGATGGGGCAAGGGTGCATCTAGTAGAGAATATACAATATCATATCTTTGTGGTATACAAATACTAGACCATCAAAAAAACCCTCTCTCTGACAACTGGTCACCTGTATACCGATCCTAATGTAAAATGATAATGTTATAAACTAGGATGATCTTTTCAGCAGAGAATCTTGGACGAATCGTTGAACCTCCATTCCAATTCAGTGATTCAATTTGAAATTTTGCTTTGATATCAAATAGTAACATGCGTTTCTCTCAACATATTGAAACTTTTGCAGGTAAATCTTTGGCATCCCTGAAACTAATTCACTGGTCACTCGTGAAGAGTCATGACAAAACTATTCAACTTTTTATATATTATTTTTGTGTTTCAGCCCTCTGCTACCAACTACCCTCGCTTTGCTCGTGCAGCTAATAGCCGCGGGCTGCTAAAGCTCATTTCCTACCCTTATGACACAATTCGTGTTCAATTCATTTATATGATTTTTCATATATTTTTTTTTGCATTCTTCAGTAATAAACTAATCATTCTGAGACGTACTCATGAATCCATCACCTCATTTTATTAACTGAATCCGAAGTCTAGCATGAGCCCACCAGACCGCTAAAAGTGAAGAAATAGCAATACATGAATTAATTGGCGAAAAATGCAAATCAAATCATAGTTACAAAAAAAAAAGTTAGTGCAAGAGGTAATTCCTTCAAATCGACTTTGAATCAGATCAGATGAACGGTCATTCAACTAACTCAATATGGTATCAAGTATGCATGTTTAAATTGTCTTTGTTGGATTCGTTACATTGACTTGACAAAATGAAATTTCCACAAGCAGTTACAAATCTCAAGAGTTGTTATGGGTTTTCGTCGAACGTTGCCATATTGCCCGTTTGATATTATCTCATAAGTGCTACATTCACTATAGAAGTGGTGATTTATAATATATTTCCTTTCCCCAATTGATATCCTCTTTCATTCAAGCCAATGAGATGAGATGTATGCAGTATATATGCACTTCAGATATGGACATTTCTGGTATGGTTGTCGAAGGAACTTTTTTCGATTCTGTTCGAAATTTGATTAGCACTAGGACTATAGCTGTATTACTTTCGGGATGTACTTCTGGTTTTCTACTGCGACGGTCTCTTCTCACTACCTCTTTTCTCACTTCCACAGCTATTACTTCCTTGGCTCAGGGCCTGAAAATCATCGGTATGGATCGCCAGAAGACAGGATTGAGAGATTGTTAATTTTTGTACTCTTACCACTTCTCGTTGTCAGTAGGTAATTACTCAAGTGATGTATTCAATAGGTTTCTACCGGCACTATCTTAAGAAATAATCTGATTTTCGATTATGACGATTGATCGTTGGAATGCTACCGACTGCGCCAAAAACTATTTATGTTCAGTTGAACTTGTTTCATGAATTTATTAAAACTATGGTATTTTTTCCAACATGAAATCGAATATGAGATTCGGATGTGAACAAAAAAACAATTAGGCATTGCATTTCAGTAATGTGAATAATGTTCATTCCAACTAGACGTCTATGGCTCATCCTCAATGAATCATGTTCGAATTTCATTGTTCTCAATTTTCCCAGGGCTTCAACCAGACTAGGGCAGTGACGGTGCCATAAAGGCTAACAAAATGAGCACGTGCAGGTTGGAATGATTCCAGTGGAATATCTATGAAGCCATTAAAAAAAATGTTCGGACACCGATGTGACGTCATCGGTGTCGTCAATATAACGTCTTCGTAATTTTCTAATGGTAAGCCCAAATTTTGATATGACATTGAGAATTGGATCATTTCGCTGTAAACAGAATGATGAGAATTTTAATGGATTACATCGAGGAAAAACTGAGAGAGAAGAGAAAATCAAGTAATTTATTCAATTTCCTTAAGAAATGGACCTCAGGGATCAATATTGGGTCTCCTGCTTTTTTCATTTCCATTATCGATTTCCGAGTGATTGTGGGGAAATAACGCCTGTGTTATATGCATATGTTACTCTTCCTATCTTTGAAAGTCCTTGGAGGAGAAGATCACCGTTTTTCTGAACAATATTGTTGGATGGTGTGCTAATAATGAAATAAACATTAATTCTGAGAAAATTTCCTGTACACCATTCGCAAATAGAAATGTCAATAACTTAACTTTACCGTTTCAAAATTCAGTCGTACAGATAAAATGTCTGGGTTTTCAACTCGATTGTTACTTTATCTAATATTTTCTGATATTCAACTGAGCAGAATATGTTATTGTCTGCGTGAACTTCCCATCAATTCGCCAACCCCCAAACTCGACAATCTTCCAGTATAATCAGCATAATATAATCGACCCGATAGTATTGAAGATCTGAAAAGAAGAATAACGGAGGATGTCAAATCACCCAAATAATGAATAATGTAATTAGAGAATACGAATATCGTCTTGCTCATTGTCAGCAAGTAAGTGGTAGGCACTCCGAACATTTATTATAAATACCTTGACTGATACGTAAGGAATAAATTACATATAAAACAAAAACTATTTGTTTCTCATTTTTTTGTCAATGAGAATTTTCGTCATTCTGTTTGTAGGAAAATGAGCCCTTCTCGATGGCACTATCAAAAGTATTGGCTCAACATTGGAAACAAAAATTACGATGAAGTCATATCTACGACACCGATGATGTCACATGACGAACTTATGTGTCGAAATTTGCGCAGTGTTAGTGTCCGAGCAATTATATTCCAATTGCTTCATAGATATTTTACTGAATTCATTCTAACCTGTGCGTCACCACTGTATATGATGAGAACAATCATTTTTCACGTTATATTATTCTG
Source organism: Gastrophysa polygoni (assembly GCA_963576655.1). NCBI lineage: Eukaryota > Metazoa > Arthropoda > Insecta > Coleoptera > Chrysomelidae > Gastrophysa > Gastrophysa polygoni. The sequence goes on along the minus strand of OY755084.1, from coordinate 34,124,024 downwards.
GATATGAAAATAAGATATATATTATATTGAATAGGTACTTTCATGTATTGATATAATTATTTTATTTTATCCAACACACGACAGTTATGACTGTCATTATTAATGTCATTTCAGATAAGTAAACTATCAAATAACACACTAGTGTGTTATAATTCATAACTCACTAGTGAGTTATGGATTATAACTCACGTTCATATTCAAAGTAGAATTCTATTTATTTAATACCATTTCAAGCAGAATTCACATTGATATTGAAATTAAAGGAAAAAGCTAACGGTTTATTCGAATTTGAAGTTATTGTAAAATTGGTTGGTTCATTGGAACCAGACGCTCCCATATCGGTACAGCTGCTGATAGTGCTGGAAGACGCCGACACATTGGAACCTTGTATTCTTTCTGCAATTTGTATTTTGTTATGCACCGATTCTTCTAGGTATCCTTCTGCTACCGTCGAGGACTTCCATCCTCCGTGACGCTTCAAAGTAGTCATGTTAGCCCCTGCATTGGCCAAGAGAGTCGCCGAAGACCTTCTCAGGCAGTGACCGGTGTAGAGCGCTGGTTCCTCTAATTTCAAAAACATTCCAATTCTTGAAGGTATCTTCCACAACGTATTCATTCCCACACACTGGCTGATACACCTCCCATTTTTGTAAAAAAACAAAAAGCGGCTAGAACTAGTATTCTTTGGTCTCGAAGACATGTATTTTTTACACAAATTGATCTGGTTGACTGGAAATTCTTCTTCAAGTATGGTGAAACTTCTCGATTTCTTGGTTTTAGTGTCTGGCAAAACCATGGACCTATAAACACAGGACACAGCAATCCTATTCCTTCAATGCACGATGCCTTGAAGTCGTGAAGTTTGTAGGCAAGCGGGTAGAGAGGAAGGGAAAGGGTAACGATAGACTGTGCCAGTTCCTGAATCGACAGTGGCGTACGAAATTAAATCATCAAAATAGATTATTCGGGAAAAGTGGTCGAGTAAAATTCAATGGACAAACTGAATATTAAATATCGATTCAGATATGAATTATTTGAGCAACTAGTAGTTATAGGTAAACCAGTGGACAAAAAAAATTCTCTATTTTATGCCACAACTTATGTTTTGAAAAATTTATTGAATTCAGGAAATTTTCAGGTATCTTCATTTTGTGATGTGGACTCCTCTTAGGTTACTCAAATGGAAATGAATGCACTTTGAGAAAGAATGATATAATACAATACAAGAATAAAACGAACAAAATATTCAAATGAAATACATTCTACTGTCTGTAAGTTCTTCGAGGAGGTGGTGCATTCATTTTTCAGCTTTTGATGGGATTTTCTCTCCTCGTTTCTAAAAAATAGAGTAGAAGTTATTAAAAATTATTGCAATATAAATCTGTCCTTGCTACAAATATATTGCAATAATTTTTAATAACTTAGCTCTATTTTTTAGAAACGAGGAGAGAAAATCCCATCAAAAGCTGAAAAATGAAATACATTCTATTTGATCAAGAAATATATTTGCTGCTTCAATCAATATTCGAATTATACAAATAACATATTGACAATATGAAAAAGACAATTATGATATTGGAAAATCGTAGGTGTATATATTAATTAGATGCGTATAATAATATGCGAACAAATAAAATCAGTTGAGTCTTGAAATATGTTGATTATATAGGTTGTATTCATATATTTTGTCATCAATCCTTACAAGTTTTACTTCGTAAGGTTTTTTTCAGTTTATTCAATAAACTGCATATTTTGAACTGATATTCTGTGAACATTTTTGAATGAACTTATTATTATATTCGACGTATAGAAACAGTAACAGGTACAGTACACATGATTAAAAACGTTTAATAATAGAATCTTCGATCCTGAAATGGGTTGAACATAGTGTGGCACTTTTCGGAACATATTCCTCTTGATGCGTTCCCCTTAACTCTGATAACCAGGTAGTTCTTGTATGGCTATCTGCTGGAAACCTACAAAAAAATTAAAAAATCAATCATTTCCTTCCTGTTGAAATACAGGAACTCATATTTATACATTGAGATGGAATGTATAGTGATTTTATGTACATTAATCGATCCATATTGATTTCCGATTACATTTTCTCATGTGTTTGGACATCGAACACGAATTCGATAATGAAAATGAGGAACAAACCAAAATTTCCCGAGATCAACACATAAAAAAATGCGAAACTTATTTTAATTCAGCTTGTTTCAATTGGACGAAATATAGATCGCATGATGAGTGGGAAATTACCGAAAGTCGCATCATACTATCATGTTTTGATATTTCGTGAAAATTTTCATAATTTCATGGATCTCATTCATGGTTTATTCATCAGACAAAAATGAAATCCCATTGTTCCGCCCATGTAATTCAGATACGAAAAATGTAAACAAAGAGTACTTACGAATGGAAGGTTAAATTTGGGTACGAAAACTTAGTTTTTTTGCATATCCAGCACTGCATAACCATTTTTATAGTCTGTCTATAACTTTTCTCCAAAAAACTCGAAAAACACTCGAAAACACTATCACTAAAACACATCAACAAACTTCCTGAATTTATTTAAACAGAACACAAAACGAGAAATTGCACGGAACAGATGTCGAACGAGACTGATTCGAAGCGGCGTTGTCAAGTTGAATATATTCTCATACTTCTACAGAATTAGTACCAATCCAAACACGACTGATTAATATTTTATTGAGCTATTCCGATTTTTTTTGTCGAACTTTCTCACTTTCGTATATATAGACACTAAATTGAGTACGATGAAGTTTCAGAAAGAACAAATATCTAATAATGAAAGAGGTTTAGACTGAGAACAGTAATTATCCACGACTAGACGTGACAACCTCTAATTCTAAATTAGGTAAACAAATTATGACAGTTTATCTGAACTTCTGGGCTTCACCATACAATGTAAATAACTGGGTCCTTCTGTGTTTATAGGTCCATGGGCAAAACTATGTGAAAATATTTCCCTTTGTCTTGAATATTTTCTATTCTCAAATTGACTAATTCATCGCATCTACAAGCACCGCTAATCCTCATTATCAAAGCCACTTTCATCAACAAGTACTCGTCATCGGGAGCTTCGTTCAAAAACTTTTCTATTTCAGGTCGTTCTAATGTCTTGGACTTCTTTGGTTTGTATCCCTGTGATTTGCTTTTCGAAAAGCTCGTTAGTTTGCCATATTTCGAAATGTCGATTTTTTTATAAAGGTGAATAGTCGAGCGAAGCATCGAGTATTTGGTCCACAGCGACGAAGGGGCTAATTTTTTGTTGCAAATGTAAAAAATAAGCCAATAGAACATTTTCGTCGATACCTTTTATTTTCCGTGAAACATTTTGAACTCCTTGTCGTAAGCATCTCGGGACTTTTCTGGCAAAATCTGCATCGCTGCTTCTTCCGCTTCCGTAAGGATATCCTCAGGAACGTAATTTTCATCGATTTCCTCCATTTTCTATACGTTTTTTTCTTCAAAAAAGGTTTCTTTTAATGCAGGAAAGACTGACGAGTGTCAATATTTATTCAAACATTTGCAACAATGTGTTATGCCCGTGGCAACTGAACAAACAACCTACCTTGACCAAAATGTAAAAAAGTCACTGTCAAGTCATTCTGACATATACAGGGTATTGAGACGCAAGTAGCTTTGACTTGATCACAAAACTTATTGATTATTATCTCATAAAAAATGATTTCTTCCACTTGTTGGATGAAACATTGTATGCCACTTGTGTGTTATGTTTCCTTAGTCACTTGAGAATTTATATATATAAATCTTTCTTACGTGACTTATTTTCAACAATAAATACTAGTACCATAAATAACTATTATTGTGATTGTGGCAAAACTTTATCCTCCTGCCACAACGGAAGAGTGAAAATTGCATATTGATATGATGATACGTAAGTATTGTGGATCTCAGAAGAACGTGCGGAAATGCAAAATTCATTCATTGCATATTCACAGCCACAGCTAACAGACTGTATGCTGCTCTGATCAACTGAAACACGTAAGAAATATTCATGAACTTACTATTTCGAAACGAGAACTAAACTCACCGTCAATAAATATGGCCGATTCAGATCATATAGTCCCAGACAGGATATATTAATTGGTTTTGCGGTAGCAGAAAGAGCTATGACGAGGCTTATTCTATTCCTCTTGTTCCAGTATATCCATTGACATTGAGATAGTTGTTGGTGGAACTGAATGGACTGAAAATTATGATCATGTAATACATACTACTATTTCATACACTGGGTAACTCATCGAACCAGTGTTTGAATGATAGATAGATAGATAGATAGATAGATAGATAGATAGATAGATAGATAGATAGATAGATAGATAGATAGATAGATAGATAGATAGATAGATAGATAGATAGATAGATAGATAGATAGATAGATAGATAGATAGATAGATAGATAGATAGATAGATAGATAGATAGATAGATAGATAGATAGATAGATAGATAGATAGATAGATAGATAGATAGATAGATAGATAGATAGATAGATAGATAGATAGATAGATAGATAGATAGATAGATATTTATTTATTTTCCATAAGATACACAATAAATTTACATAAAAAGAAAACAAAAAATATATATTTGGAAGAGTATCTATTAATAGCCAAAGGCGTAGTAGGCGTACTATTTTCTCCTCTTTATATACTATAATGATATGATAATTGTTTTGGCTTCCATTCATACAAAATACATATTTTTCTGAGACTTCTTGCTATTCTCTGCTGCTCTCCATACAATAACAAATGGACATCCGATGGATGTCCATTCAGGATATTTCGGATATGGGCTTCCAAATATTATATATACCATAGACGTCAAGTGCATGATCTTGGGCCACTAACCTGGACGTTCATAATCTTCCATGGGCGTTAGAGAATAAAAAATATACTGGTATCACGGAAAATTTAACTTGTGACCTTTCGATCATCGGTCTGAAGACTTTACCACTCGGCTATTTCACTTGTTGAAGATTCATATCCTAACCAGTGAGTATTCGAGATGACTGATGATGCTTCTCATTTTATTAGCAAGTTCATGATTGTTACAAAATGTTGTACAGAAAATTGAATGGGTCAGAACCTAGACAACCATCGTGTATCATAAACAAATAATGGTCTACCAATTCAAATTTTAGCCTCAAGCTAAATTCGACGTGAGTATCTGAGTATGATATCGCGGTAATAACAAAACACATCAATAAGTTGAGGAGAACTTCAACGATCGAGCTATCATTATAAATAACATCATGAAAGATTTCTTATATTCATTGGAATCAACGAAAAATCAAAAGCTCAACCTAATTTCGTATATGTGGGGAAACGTACGTTTCCTTGGCTGACCTTCAAAGTACATTATTATACATCAATTTTCCTGTACATGAATGCCCAAAATAACGCAGATCTAATACTCATTCAATGTTTCATCTCTGTCCAGTAATACACCTTATCAGATATGAATTTGTACTTTTTTTTTATTTATCTGTGGACAACACGAAAGGGAAACCTATGATGTTCGAGGAACATCGTGTTAGCCAGCGGTGGAATTTTGGGAGAGTAGGAAGGTGTTGGAATTTTTCTTGAAAGTTTGGAGGTTGTAAGCATCAGGAAAGACTTCACTGGGCAAAGAATTCCATAACTTTGCCGTTCTATTGAGGAATGATGCTTGGTATAGCGATGTTCGACAGGTCTCGAGCCTGACAGTGTAGGAGTGACCAGCCTGAGCTCGTCTGGTTTGTCTACTAGGAATCGCGCATGATGGCATAATAGATGATATCTCCGTTGAGCACCGACCATGAGAGTACCTATAAAAAAGGCATAGATCGCCGACCTTTCTACGATGATCTAGAGAGGTCAATGATTTGGTGAGTGTTGTATCATCGACTAGGCGAATAGCTCTCTTCTGAATTAAATCTATGAGCTTTAGCGTATGTTTGGGGGCTGAGCTCCAAATATGTGAATAGTACTCCAGGACAGGTCGAATTTGTGCTTTGTAGATCATAAGCAGCTGCTGGGATGTGAAGTATCTCTTGTATCTCTTGTATTTGATTCACATATTTCTGACTTTCACATACTGGGGCTGTCTAGGAAACAAGCATACTATACTATATCGAGTTTGCAGGTATCGACAAAGCCACCAATTCATTCGAATGTGTTGTGTTGTGCATTTGTTGAACAATGGATTAGCTCCATGAAGATAATACATTTTTTGATATCCCTTTAGTTCCATGACAAAAATATCCGTGTTTTGGAGTTTTTCAAGAAACATAACAGGAGAGTAAATTTCATGTAAGAATCGAAAATGAGCCAAAAGAAAATGCTTGTGAGACTGTATGGGAATAGAGCGATAGAATTTCTCTTGTTTCGTAACTTTTATATTGTTAAAATTGAATATCACCTGATCAGTTAGCTGTTGTCCATAAAAGCAGCTGAATAAACCTAAAGATGAAACCTTGAGTAGGAACAGGATCATGCGAAAGTTACTCTGCGGACTGATTTCCTGAAAAACACATTTTCAATTATTTTTTGTTACAAACCTTCATTCGTATTATATCGTCACTCGATCGCGAGCAATGATCAATATCACATTGTTGACGAGGTGTCTTTGATCATGTGCTAGAAGTTCCATAGATCTTAATTATACCTTTATACATCATGTAACCAAAGTCACCCCGGTGAAAATTGGTTTTCAAACAGCGTATGTCGGGGGTGTCTTTGATCACTGATACTCTGGTGCATGTACGACTATGAAATATTCTATTCAAACTCAAAAAAATTGTTTTCTCGAAGAGCTTTATTCAGAAATAGGATATTACATATTTTCGACAAGAGTTGATCAGTATTCATTGACTTAAATGAAGTTTGGAAAAATGAATGCATGGCGATGGATGCTGCCTTCTTTTTTCGGTCTTGGTAGAGTGGAAATTATATCCGATTTCGAAACCAACAGGCCTGAATTTTTGTCGATTCAATTTCACAAAAGATCTGAATTCCTGAATTTCCGTTTGGTCTTCTGATATGATCTTCGTTATACAACACACATAAATGTTTGTAGATCCGGCCGACTTCTCACCAGTAAATTTTATTAGAACATATTTTCCTTCTTCTAGCAATCCATTTACTTCCAATAATTCGGTCGCGGTTTCATTCTCTTCATCGGAACGGTTCGACTGTATTTCTTGCTGAGCTGGAAATTTCGTGCTCTGCGTCACTTTCTTCTGATTCTGACATTTTAATAGGAGTTTCATCTTCAGATGAACTTTGAGCAATGATGGTCTTCCCTAATTTTACTTGCAATCTATTTCTTCTTTGTCTGGGTCTCGAGTTCGACGGTCCAGCTTCTCGTTGTGACCGCAAAAGGTCAGTTAGTGTATCGTTAACAAACTGTTCAGCTTCTTTAGGATTTCCGTTGGGCAATTTTCGCAAAACCGTTTCAGCATTCTCTTCTCTGAATGGCATTATTATTTTCTTGGCTTCGTTGCGTGGATGGGACGGAGTCCTTTTTTTCTCAAGTTGCTTTCAATAAAGAGGAAAATTGTTCGTTTTGATCCACATTATTTCGGCGATTACTCAACTTCCAAGACGTCAAAAATAGCTCGCCAAGCCGTTTCGAATGGTCTAAAGATTGCTAGACGCTGCAACAGGGAGGCTGTTAGGAGGGAGGCACACAAACAAAATATCATTCTCTCCACATTTTTTCATAACGTCAATGTTCATATGTGAAGCGAGATCATCTCCCAGCGACACCTTTTTTTCATCAAGTCTCCGTGCGTGGGGAAGGAAACACGACTCAAACCAGTCAGTCAAGGTTTCAGAATCAATCCAACCATGTTTGGTTCTAGCAAACTGAGCTCCAGCACTGCAACAAGGTTCTGAACAACAAAGTGCACCCTTTGGACCACCAACCTTGTATTCCAGATATGTTGTCCTTTATAAATCACGTAGGGTGGCGAAAACACACCACTTGCCGAGCCACACATCATCACCGTGGTTGACGATTTTGAATGGTTGATTACCCGTTCTGGATTTTCGACCCCTCTTCTAAACAAAGCTTTTACTCTTCTGGGGTCATCACAAACATTTGTTTCGTCATAATTGTACTTGTTCCGAGGTTCCACATTCAGCAGCGTTTCTTGTAAATTGTTGAAATAATCTCGAACAGTTTCCCTGATAACCCCAGCTATTGCCTTCTTTATGTTGGCTGCACATCTCTGACCGAGTTAGTTATTGTGTCGTTTAAAAAATAATTTCACCCAATCATCACCAGGGGTATTGTTGACTAAACATGTCTCCTGAATCCCTCTGCTATTCAAATTGTTTTCAACGAGTATCTTCACATCTCACATCAGAGCACTTTCGAATGCCTTCGACAAATGCTTTCTCTCCTTCTGTACTGAAGACGGGCTTTCCTCCAGGTTCAAGGAAATGTCTTTCATGAAATTTATTGCTCAGAGTACCATAGGGTATTTTGAATTCTCGTGAAGCTCCCCTTACGCTCAACCTCCCATCGGCAACCGCTGTTAATGCCTGTTCAACTGAAAATTCTAACCCACACAAACGTGCTTCCACAGAAAAATTACGAAATGATTCACAATTTCTCAAAAATTTTCGAAATTTGTGGTTATGTAACAACAATTGAGTTGTTGAAACTTGTCGTGTGAAATCGAAATCGTGTCGTGAAATTATCGATGATTTGCTGTAAATATCTTTGTCTTTTTGGGTTTGTAGCCGTCAGACTGCCGCTCGAGGAATGCTTTCTGTTTCAAATATTTGGCAATATCTATATCATTATAGGTACTGACAGTCTCAGCATTGAGAAGTGTGACCACAAAGTGGAACTTCAAAATTTTTTAGCTAGGTCGCCAAAATGAGCCAATTGAACGTTGTCTTTCGATCTAGCTTCCATTCCAAAAAAAGGTTATGAGTGCGTTGATACAGATCCTTCGGCGTTTCCAGTAATGAATTCAGTGTTGTTACCTTCGCTGCTTCTATTATGTTCGGAAGTGTCAAATCTAAGTCAATATCACTATCAGTTCCCATTTCAATTGATAGTTTTTATAGAAAACAACCATGAAGTTACTCGTTACCTACTAAAACCTTGACAGAACCTTGACAAGCCGTAGTCGTCGTGATTTTAGAGAGAACCTAGACCTAACACAAAATATTCCATTTCGCATTTGTTGCTCAGCAACCGATGCAAGAATGAAATTCTGTACAAAATGTGCTCGTTTATGATTCAAGTTACGGTTATAAAATGAACATTTATCGAGGTTGTCGTATAAAAACTATTCATAAGTTCCAAACTTGAGTGAACGTGACTATGCCGTCACTGAACCACGCTGAGAGTAGAGATACAGTATGATTTCGATTTTCTAGGTTATATAGGTTTTAGAAATGTTTGGCAGGGCAACAACTGAAATCAAAGTTACCTCAAATTGATGGTATGACGGCAAAACTGTATTGGCTACAGAAGCCTGTAGTTCATTTGCACTGATTGGGCACACCAGAACATACATCTCACTAGATTTTTGTCTCCATATTTAACCAACAATGACCTTGATAATCTGGAGATATGATGACGCATTGTTTAGGAAATTAAGCATTCTGCTTTCACCCTGTTGCTACATTTTGGAGTGCCTTCTCTACATATATATACAGGGTGTCCTTAAAAGGTCTTTACAAAAAGCTACCACATATTCTTCAGACCAAAACAATTCGATACAAGCAAACTTACCTCAGTAAAAAGTTGCTTAGTTTGGGCGCTAGACGGCTCTGAAGTTGAAATTTTCAAATCGATTTTGCTTCATAACTTTTGAACGGCTCATGAGATTTTTTTCAAATTTGGTACGTTGGCATAGACTCATCGGGCAATGAAACTCATATCATCATCATAATGAATATCATTCCATGGGCGTAGAACTTGATTTTTTTCAGTAAATAAACATCTAAAACTCCTACGCCAATGGAAAAAAATTAGTTTCAATATGAAATCTAAATTATTCAACTCATTCACTACAAAAAAGGTACTCTTGACAAAAGTCGATTCCTCTCATGGTTTCGACAAAATTTTAATTTTAGTGATTTAGAGCATAATTAATAATAAAACGATTAACAGATATTTCATAAAAATTGTTCAAAATGTTCACCATTTTCACTTATACAAAGATTTATACGACGCAAAAAGTTGAAATGTACTCTTTGCATAACTTCTTCATCGCCTGTAAGATTATTCGTCGCCTGTTGGATACGTTGCCATAATTGTTCTACAGTATTCACAGGGGTCTTGTAAACCGTAGACTTGAGATAACCCCATACAAAATAATCCATCGGTGTTAAGTCTGGAGAACGTGGTGGCCAATTCACGGGTGCATCATTACCTCTACCTATCCATCTGTCTGGGTACTGTTGGTTTAAAAAATTCCTAACATCCACCGAAAAATGTGGTGGAGCTCCATCGTGCATAAACCACATATCTACCCGATGTTGGAGTGGTAAATCTTCCAACAAATTTGGCAACGTATTTCGTAGATGTTGTAAATACATGTCTCCTGTTAATCTTTGTGGGAGTATGACAGGACCAATTATAAAATTCCCTATTATTCCAGCCCAAACGTTGATTTTGAATTCGTGTTGAAAATGGTTTATTTTAATGGAATGAGGATTTTCAATTGCATAAACGTGTTCATTATGAAAATTAGTTATTCCTCTTCTCGTGAAACAGGCTTCATCAGTGAACAGAATATTCTTTCCAAAGTTCAGATTCATTTCTCTTTGCAAATTAATGAACCTACAAAACATCAGACGACTTTGTGAATCATGGATTAATAAATCTTGAACTGGCGTCTTGTGGTATGGGTATAATAATTGTTCTCTTAGTACTTCATGAACGGCATTCCTAGAAACTTCTAGTTCATTACTTATCCGTCTAGTACTCAATTCTGGATTTTCTTCAATACGGTCTAAAATTTCTACTTCGACTTCGGGAATCCTTACATAACGCTGTCTTCCATAATCACCAGTTCTAGGAGCAAAATGACCGGTCTCTCGAAGACGTCTCTCAACTGCAGCAAAGGTTGGGTGGCTTGGTACGCGACGATTTGGAAACCTTGCCGAATACACCCTCACACTCTCTCGACCATTTCCTTGACAATATCCGAATACCAATAACATATCGGTGTATTCTTCATTGGTGTATTGTACGGTCATGATAAATCAGAAAAGTCCGATATCAACAATCAACGTCAATAAAACTCGACAAATCAACACAGATGAAACTATGGAAACCAAGAATGTGAATATCACTGTTTTCGAGCAGATAATAATAGTCTTCAGAAAAAAAAACCAGTGCTACTTATTTTCAATAGAAATAACCTATGCAAAAAGTACATCTCAACTTTTTGCGTCGTATAAATCTTTGTATACGTGAAAATGGTGAACATTTTGAACAATTTTTATGAAATATCTGTTAATCGTTTTATTATTAATTATGCTCTAAATCACTAAAATTAAAATTTTGTCGAAACCATGAGAGTAATCGACTTTTGTCAAGAGTACCTTTTTTGTAGTGAATGAGTTGAATAATTTAGATTTCATATTGAAACTAATTTTTTTCCATTGGCGTAGGAGTTTTAGATGTTTATTTACTGAAAAAATCAATTTCTACGCCCATGGAATGATATTCATTATGATTATGATATGACTTTCATTGCCCGATGAGTCTATGCCAACGTACCAAATTTGAAAAAAATCTCATGAGCCGTTCAAAAGTTATGAAGCAAAATCGATTTGAAAATTTCAACTTCAGAGCCGTCTAGCGCCCAAACTAAGCAACTTTTTACTGAGGTAAGTTTGCTTGTATCGAATTGTTTTGGTCTGAAGAATATGTGGTAGCTTTTTGTGAAGACCTTTTAAGGACACCCTGTATATATATATATATATATAAAAATCTGAAATTTAGAAAACTAGATGAAGGTTTTCTTCGTGAGGGTGCAGTCAAAGTTTTTGGCATTGAATAAGTGGACTCTTTGTTAATAAGCCGAGCTTTCGGATATGTTCATTTCATTTATCAAGACAATCTATGAAAAGGAAGAAAAAATGGGTATATATAAAAAACCATGTCAATTACACCAACAACAAACTACTTACTAACGTGAGATTGAAGATGAAGATATTGCAATACATAACAGATGTAGCATTAGCGGAAAAATTAATCAGGAGAATTCATCTCGTGGACAATTACGAGGAATGAAAAAATAAATTGTCCACGAGATGAATTCTCCTGATTATTTTTTTTGCTAATGCTACATCTGTTATGTATTGCAATATCTTCATCTTCAATCTCACGTTAGTGAGTAGTTTGTTGTTTGTGTAATTGACATGGTTTTTATATATACCCATTTTTTCTTTTTTTCTTTCTTTTTATATATTGTCTTGATAAAGGAAATAAAAATTTCCGAAAGCTCGGCTTATTAACGAAGAGTCCACTTATTCAATGCCAAAAACTTCGACTGCACCCTCACGAAGAAAACCTTCATCTAGTTTTCGAAATTTTAGATTTTTTACCCTAACTAGTCAGTCACGACTACCCTCCTCCTAAATATATATATATATAATATATATAAATATAAATATATATATATATATATATATATATATATATATATATATATATATATATATATATATATAATACGTCAAAGACTTCAGCACAATCATTTTCATTCTTATGATACAAGAAAAAAAAGCGATCCCTGCTCTCCATTTGACTTTCAGACTCTCATAAAAATTTTCGGAAGAAAAGTGTTCAAATTGCGTGAAAATTGCGTGTAGGGGTGACCAGCCTGAGCTCGTCTGGTTTGTCTACTAGGAATCGCACAGGGTGGCATAATAGATGATATTTCCGTTGAGCACCGACCGTGGAAGTATCTATAAAGAAGGCAGAGATCGGCGACTTTTCTACGATGTTCTAGAGTGGTGAATGGTTTGGTGAGTGTTGTATCATCGACTAGGCAGATAGCTCAATGATCTAGAGTGATCTATCTGCAAGAAAACTCGATAGTAAAAAACAGTTGGGACGGCAAACCATATGGCGGAAGTTTCGCTAGGAGGCCTTGGTGCCAAACTCGGTCAAAATGCTTCGGAGATATCCAAGGCTACAGCCAGAGACTCCTCATGTTTCTCGATTGACACCTGTCACTTATGTATCACATAGGCAAGCATGCAGGTCTCCAGTTGACCTCGGGTGACGAAAGTCATATTACCAGTCGTTCACGATTCTTGAGCTTTCTAGATATCGGATGATCTAGATGTTGATTGCTCTTTCCATCATGCAATCGGTCTATAGTTGTTAGGGAGGGTTTTCCTGCCCTTCTTTGGAATCTGTTGTACCCTAGATTACTTCCAGCTAGGAGGAAATAAGCCGAGTTTGTACGAAAGGGTGAACAACTTGCAGAGAACTGGTGTCACTTCTGGGGCACATTTCTTGAGAGCAATAGGCGGTATTCCGTCAGGACCCATAGCCTTCTTGGCGTTGAGGCTAAGCAGGATGTGTCAGATTGTGCGCTGCCGGAAGATAATTTCTGGTATACGGTTATCGATGGTAGCGATTTCGGGAAGTTTCTGGCATCGTGGATCCGATTTCGAGAAAAAATCCATTAACTTCTACTTCACTTTTCATAAACAAGGAGAGAAAATTCCACAAAAAGCTGAAACTCGAAAAACTCACAGACAGATTTGAATCAAATCATAATATTTTTTTCAGTGAAATTATCATTCTGATGATCTTTTTCCACAGTTGCGATGTTTGAAAACGAATTGATAATGAAATTGGCTCTATATCTTTCAAACACGAAAGAATGTTTTGATCCTAAGCAGTGGATTGATTCGTGTTGACACCTCATGAAGTATTTCAAGAGTGCTAAAAGTCGCATGAGTGGGTTTCAAGGTTGGCCAGAAACCACCGTTGACCGTGTTGGCCGACTGTGTTCACGGTCTTACTGATTCACGTTCAGAGGATCCCCCAGGTAATGGGGGGTTCGCGAAGGTGTGTTCACAGGACACTCATAACAGACACTCACAGCTTTCAGATATTTCTTTATCAATTGCTTCGGTCCAACGAAAGTGACACCTGATTACAAAATTCATTCGAGTTTTACATATTTGCACATGCGCGTCATGTGAAATCTCGAATGGTATTGCTGGCGCTAGCTACTTGTGGTGTCTTTGAAAGCACGGTTATTTAACCCTGTACAAATTTCAATTCCTATCGAGCCGATGCTACACAACGTGGTATATATTTATTTGTGAAATAAAGAAACTATATGCTAAGAAATGAGTGTTATCATACTTACATAAATGATGAAGGAGATACTAGAGACGACAGATGTGATGCCGGCTAGTGAAAGGATGAGAATATGAGGTGAGGCTCGAGTGGTCCCAAATATCTCGTTAATCAATCTGGAATAGGAATTTTTCTCATTCGACTTCCGTTGAATGAAATGCCTACCCAACCTAGCTTGGTACCCAAGTGATCAATCTCAAGTACCTCTTCCCAGATTCGAGATGATCTTACATATGACCTATGTAGGGCCCAATAAAAATGAAACAAGGCCGATTTGACATAGTTATCGTTCTCAGGAAAAAAAAAAGCTCGAACCGGTCGATTTTTATTTCGAGGGGGAAATATTTTGTGCATGTTTTCAACTTTCTCAATTCAAACACCTCGGATGAATCTGAAATGGGATACGGGGTCAAGTGATACATCATTCCGAAGGTAATCTGAATCTCTCACCAACGCTTCCTTGTTTTCAGAATTCAATGCAGTAGTTCTCGAGAAAACACGTTCATGAAAACAATCGGCTAGTGATGGAAAGTAACGCTTTTTTCCCTTTCGTCACTTTTTCTCATTTTGTAGTTAGAACGATGTTCATCTAAGAAGTGCCTTAGGTGTTTTTCCTTAGAATCCTGTCCTTTCCAACAACGCATAAAGAATCATTCATTTCAAAATCAGTTCCTTGATCTCTCAGTGAAATGCATACCTTGTTTCGTTTTCATTGGGCCACCTTGTATACATATACATAGGGTGAGTCGAAAATGTGTACCGAGCTTTCTGGGGGCGATAGTACATTGAAAAATAAGTATAGTATGATCAATGAACTTATGGCCCAAAATGCATGTTAAGGGAGATATATCCTTCCGAAGTTGATAAAATTGAAATAATTTCTCCGCATAACTTCTAAACGGTTAAAGCCACCAGATTGAAACTTTCTGCATAAATGTATATTGTTGAAATACATTTTTTCATTACACTTCTACATTTCCCATATTGTTATAAAGGGTGTTTTAGAAGGTGATTCATGATTTTTCTGGGACGTCTTCTTTCCTTGTTTTCGTTCTGGTAAAAAAATGGAAACATTCGATGGAGCGAAAAAAATTACATGAAAAAGGTACTCATATCCAAATACAAAAAATTGAACCGTTTTCGAGATATTTGAGTTTTTTTAGTCACACGATGTCAGCAGATCAATTCATCACGAAATTCATAGGTAACGATATTTTGGCAGGCCATGAATGATTAATTTCGTACTCAATTTTGTCGATAAAATGAAGAATTTTACTGAAAAAATGAATATGATTTGATTCAAATCTGTCTGAGTTTTTCGAGGAGGTGGCACATTCATTTTTCAGCTTTTTGTGATGGAACAAATCAAAATAGCTGTTCGAAATGTCTACCGTTTTCGGAAATACAGATTCTGAGGGGTTTACGTTAATTATACATCAAACCATTCATAGTTTGGTGATCATTTTTTAACAACGTAAATTCATTTAAAATTTTTTGCCTCAGTTCCTCAACATTTCGAATTCCAGTTGCATAAAGCCTAGATAACATGTAACCCCAGATCGAGAAATCTAGTGGATTAGGGTCAGGTGAACGAGCGGGCCTAGGAAATAGGAAATAGGAGCGTCTATGTCTCGTCCTATCCACCTATCAGAAAAATCATCATTCAACCAATCATGTACAACTCTTACGAAATGAGGTGGTGCTCCATCATGCATAAAGTAGATTTCTCTACGTATGTTAAGAGAGATGTCTTCTAATATCGTATTCAACTCATTTTCCAAGAAGTTGAGGTACATTGCACCAATCAGATGCCCTGGGAACATTTGTATCCAACGAATTTGTTACCTAAAGTCGCAGCCCAGACGTTTACTTTGAAATTATATTGAAAATGCGTAACTTTAACTACGTGTGGATTTTCGTCAGCCCAGAAACGAGTGTTGCGCGAATTGAAAACACCGTTCCTGGTGAAAGTTGCTTCATCTGTGAACAATATTTTGTTCAAAAAATCAGGACATCTTCGAGTTCGTTTCAACAACTCTTCGCAAAATCTCACCCTTATTTTGTTGTCACGCGGTAACAGTTCTTGTACCTGCAAATAATGATAAGGGTGTAGCTGTTACTCTTTGAGAATCCTGGCAAGATTCGCTTGTGTTGTGTCTACTCGTCTTGCTGATACTTATGAGTACTTATTTCGTATCCTGTACCACAGTATTTGATACTTCTTCTTCAACTTCTACAGTTCTTGCACCATTTGTATTTTTCATTTTTGAAAATCCTGTTTCACGCAGTCTTTGCACAATCCTCAAAACTGTTCTCGAATCGCAGTAATAATATAACTGAGCAGAGAAACCACACGAGGAAATTAATTACAACAATGTTGATGACATGAACGTCAAAATTATGGCCTGCTAAATATCGTCACCGCTGAATCTCGCGATGAATTAATCTGCTGAAATAATGTTACTACAAAAACTCAAATATCTCGAAAACGGTTCAATTTTTTGTGTTTGGATGAGAGTACCTTTTTCATGTAATTTTTTTCGCTCCATCGAATGTTTCCATTTTTTTACAAAAACGAATACAAGGAAAGAAGATGTCCCAAATAAATCAAGACTCACCTTCTAAAAACACCCTTTATAACAATATGAGAAATGTAGAAGTGTAATGAAAAAATGTATTTTAACAATATACATTTATGCAGAAAGTTTCAATCTGGTGGCTTCAACCGTTTAGAAGTTATGCGTAGAAATTATTCCAATTTTATCAAGTTCGGAAGGATCTATCTCCCTTAATATGCATTTTGGGTAATGAGTTTATTGATCATACTATACTTATTTTCCAATTTACTATCACCCCCTGAAAGCTCGGTACACATTTTCGACTCACCCTGTGCATATACATATGTCATTATTTAGTAAGGAACTAATTCATTCATTCATAACAGAAAGAAATAGTACATTGTCAGTCATTATAAAATACATTAAAATACTATAAAATACATCTAGATAAAACAATATTGTAAACCTACATTGGATAGACGATACACTGGATGAGTATACAGGGTTGATATAATGATATTCATGAAAATTTGCAGGTGAGTGCGATGGAACAAAATGCATCTGATGTAAATTTTTCTGTTAATAATATACTTCCGGTTTAACAGGAAATGCCATCATTTCCTTCAATTCAAATAGGACATCCTAAATATTTTCAGATTTTGAAAGAGCTTGTTATTTTGTATTCATACATCCTGAGTTTATTGTGAAAGAAATTGTGAAAACGAGGAATATAACACTTTAATCAACCTCCTTGGAGATTTTTGCATTGGAGCAAAATTCATTCAGATGAACTAATTGATGTTGTCAGTATGCATAGTGATAAATAATAATAATCCGTTACCATTTTTGGATGTCCTCATTAAAAAATCAGATAACATTTTGATAGCAAGTGTACATCGTGAATATACACACACCGACAGATACCTCGATTTTCAATCAAATCATCATACAAGTATGAAGAAAGGAATGATCAAATCACTTCATGATCGAACCAAATCCATCATCAAATCACCAAATTTTCAATACCGAAATGAACCGAATAAAAGATGTTCTACAACTCAACACTTATCGGAAACATTTCATTGATGAAACAAAACACAAAATTGAGAACAGACAGTATAAACAACAACCACAAAGACAACCAACACTGATAACAAATTGAAATTGAACGAGTTGGTGACAAGTTCAGAGGGAAAACAGTGTTCAAGACAGAAATCACGATGAGGTCGATTTCGACAATCATCAAATACAATACAAATACAATGTGAATACAAGTGAACTTCGAACATTTGTTGTAATAGTGGTTTCGTTTAATTTTCATATTTTCAATTGCACAATAGATAATATAGTATTTTTCCGAATTGTTTTCTTTCACAAACTCCAAAATTTAGCACTTTCTGATTGAATAGTTGAACCTGACATTTTTTATTGTTGAATTGATTGAGCAGTTTGATAATGCTCAGTTTAGGAGAAGTCTGTTCGGGTATACTAGTATATGAGTATAAAGTTTGATGAAAATGAAAGCAGTTGCGGTTAATTCATGACAAGAACCAACCATGTTTTGGAAAATTCCAATCATCTGTATCTCGAAAACGAATAATTTTTCGATGAACAATTCATAGGAAGGTAGTTTATTCTGACGTGACCTACCACATAGTTAGTTTTTGTAATTTTCTTAGCAATTTCACTTAGCGCCCCAGGAGCTAAGTAACATGCATCGATATAGAAAATTGTAAATATCTCGGAAGCGATCACCTCAAGTGTTGTTGAGGAAGTGTACCTTTTTCATTTGGAAAAAGTGTGGGAATGAAGTTCATTCATAAAAAGTACCAAAAGTTCACTCTCAAAATTATTAGGGCAATTTGAAATACCTAAATAATGACAGCGTACGCAGCATCTAAAATTGTCTCAGGAATACGTCACTTGAATATTTTGACGTACTCATGTTACACCCTGTATAACTGAATTTTTGCTATTCGATATTATTTTGATCATTGATTTGCCACATTGGAACTCATTATACCGTTCGAAACTGAGTAGTTATCATGGTAATCCTTGATACAGGGCCTGTGTATTTGGTGGGTCTTATATCTCACAGTGACCGGATACGAATTCCATTTACTCGATTTGAATTGCCTACTCATACATTTCATAGATTTCAATGGGATCAAAAAATGTATATGTTGGAGTAGAATAGAAGATTGTTCAACAATTATGGAATGATCGTTGATTCTCTACGAGTATGAAATTTGCAGCATGAGCCGTATGTATATAACAATGCTATCTCTTTTTCACTGCTTCACTACGATATGATACGATTTGTAGGCTTCTCAATATTCATCATTCAATAATTCTGGGACCAAACTCACATACGCCTGAATTGAAGCAGTATCACTTTCACTGCTCATCAAAAATATTTGACACGTTGGACACAATCTAGATAACCAGAGCAAACTCTAACAGTTTTCAGTGTTCCATGGGAGATCTGATTTATTGTATGCAACTAATAACATAATAACAGGCAAGAGAATGAAATTGGAGACATACAATGTATTCAATTGTTCCCAGAAACAGTGAAGAAAAATCAGTTTTGTGTTATGGCCATGCGAAAAAAACCATTCAGTACCGTGGATGGTGGATTTCTTCGGTCCAAATCCAAATACTTACTTCGCCATTCAGCGCCTAACCTAACTCCATTGAACCGAATACTCAATGGATTTGTTGTATGTAGTTCTCAAATATTTTTGGAACAAATGTGAGGACAAATTGAGTTATCAACAGACACGGACAATATTTCGGCTCACCTTTTCAACTGGATATGATGTTGTATGCACATTTCCAACTTTCTTCCAATATTCTCTTGATATTCCATATCCTCTGAGTTAATCTGATCGATATTCACATCCTCCATATCTTCCAAACATGAAATGATATAGTTGAAGTGGTAATTCAGATGAGTAGTCACACACAGTGGTACAATCAATAAAGCCATATCGGAATATCCATCAGTCAGTGATATGGTCGGCATGATTATATATTTCATAATAATTGAATCATATACGGTGGTTTGACACAAAAATTTTTTCTCGTCTCCTATAAATGGAGAAAATACCAGATGGGTCGAAACCGCTAAGATGGATACCATAGAATAAATCAGCTTGATCTTCTGACATTCTTTCTTCATAGCCTCCCCGTGTATCGAAGATGAGCATAATTTCAAGTTCTGTAGCTCCTCTGCGATTTCGAATATTATCTTCGTGAAACTGTAGAGAGTAAATTTCGTAGCATATTTCTGACAAAAAAGAATAAACAAATATTAAAGTTATCTCCAGTATCATGAAAATGGTGAGCTTGATTATGTTTGAATCATTACTATTGAGAATTGGGATAGTGATTCCTTTTTGAAATGATAGATCTGTATTCAGAACAACAATCGTGTATATTCAAAAACAATGATCAAGCAGGATTTTCTGGAATCTCTTGATCTATTTTATCAGAGTTTCCATCTGCTACATTGCTGAAAATGTTACGAAACTGAAGTTCTGAAAAGGAAAGGTTGACTTTCGTGTATGATATAACAATGTCAAATCTTCTGGCTATCTGAGGATACGATTCGAACACGTTCGAGAACACTTCAAAATGATAATGAATCGTGCTAAGATGAAGAAACTCACCATCAAATTGAGAGAAAATCCAAACAAACATTCATAATTCTTCCGCTCGGAGATCATTTGGTTGTAGAACATTATTCCATCAATGATCAAGAGAAAAAATCCAGAGATGACATATATCAGTTTGAGAACTGAAGGGTTAAGATACTTATATCCTATGGTAAGCAGTATTATATCAAGTGCTACGGAAATAGATCAACCAATAGAGAAAAGTTTCCAAAAAGGTTTCAAGTATAGTTGACATTACCTTTCATAGCATATATTATTCAGCTGTCTGATTCGATTGCTTGCAAAAGAATGACCTCTGATATCATGAGTCATCCACTGAAGTTATGATGGGGAACATCGACTATATTCATGAAAAATGAATAGACTAAGTTTTTTGATTACCAGATCCTTCCACTGCATTTTCGATAGAACCAATGGAATGGGACATGTCGCATCATAGCTATTACATTTCCGATCAATCTTATCTCAACTTGACGTCGATTGAAGTGGATTACAAGAACTTTGGAGCGTGCGCCAACATCATAATTATCAATTATTTGATGATCATCGTTTATTGCATATAGTCGATTTTGGTTGATGAATGTTCTGTATCTATGTGTGTTGTCTCTTGTTTTGTGTTTTGTTCCATTACATTGTCAGAGTACGACAAGCTGTCAAGAAATGTTTTCGACTCTGCCAGTTATGTAGAATTAGGAAATATAAGCTTACATATCCTGAGATTTTTTTTTTTTTTTTTATCTGTGGACAACACGAAAGGGAAACCTATGATGTTCGAGGAACATCGTGTTAGCCAGCGGTGGAATTTTGGGGAAGAAGGAAGGTGTTGGAATTTTTCTTGAATGTTTGGAGGTTGTAAGCATCAGGAAAGACTTCACTAGGCAAAGAATTCCACAACTTTGCCGTTCTATTGATGAATGATGCTTGGTATAGCGATGTTCGACAGGTCTCGAGCCTGACAGTGTAGGGGTGACCAGCTTGAGCTCGTCTGGTTTGTCTACTAGGAATCGCGCGTGGTGGCATAATAGATGATATTTCCGTTGAGCACCGACCGTGAAAGTACCTATAAAAAAGGCAAAGATCGCCGACATTTCTACGATGATCTAGAGAGGTCAATGATTTGGTGAGTGTTGTGTCATCGACTAGGCGAATAGCTCTCTTCTGAATTGAATCTAAGAGCTTAAGCGTATGTTTGGGGGCTGAGCTCCAAACATGTGAGCAGTACTCCAGGACAGGTCGAATTTGTGCTTTGTAGATCATAAGCAGTTGCTGGGATGTGAAGTATCTCTTCGCACGGAAAAGAAAACCGAGTTTTTGTGAAGCAGTCTTCGCAATGGACCTCACATGATCGTCCCATGAGAGAGCACTGTTGGTGGTGACACCCAGCAAGGATATTGACGACCTCATAGGAACAGTGGTACCCGACATCATCAAATTGGGCATTGTGTGATCAGCCTTCTTGGTGAACATACAAGCTTGAGTTTTAGTTGCATTGAATTGTACTAGATTCTCAGATCTCCATTTCAGAATTCTTGTCAGATCCTCATTTAAAGCATCAACCTGTCTTCGCCTTGCACCTCTGGCCTCATTGGATGATATAGGGGCTCTAGAGGAAAAGGCGGAATGAAGTGTACTATCATCCGCAAAGCTATGAACTGGGCTGGAGGTCACATTCAACAAATCATTGATTTATTTATTTATTTATTCATTTATTATTATTACGGGCAAGCCCATTTCAAAAATAGATTACAATGTAAAGTTAAAACAAAATGAAATAAGACAATCAACAAAAGCGAAGAAGAATTGAGAAGAGATACGGTGTACTGTTCACGTGTTTATCGATACGAGCAGTTCATATCGAACAATCAGCAACTCTTGATACCAGTTCAACTGTATCAGCGATAATTTTGCATTTTTAAAAAAATGAAGAAATATGTCTACATGTTTCTTCGTGCTTTTGAAGTTCCAAATGAACTGCAATCGTTCTGAATCCAAAAGAAACTATTGGGGTTTATATTGGCGGCAGATATGTCCTGCTGACATTTTGATATTTTGATAACTAAAATCGAAGATATCAGTATTTCCAATCAGTGGCTATGATTCCGAAAGAAACAAATGAATTGATATTCATTTCGAAAACGGTTACAGAGGTAAATCGAGGGAAGTTATAAGGACATTGATGGATATTCTAGAAAAGATGATGAACATTTGCGATATTGCCAAGTACACAGTTTTCATGATTATGTGGGTATTTTTTTGTGTTTTAAATGAAACCCCTTATTAATTTTCATTGAATTTAATCCAGCTCCATGTTACTACAACCTCAGAATGTCAAATCTATATATTCCGTTTTGTTTACATGATTTGGCGACACACATTTTTTATGAGTTCTGCTGAAAATCGTTCATCAACTTCATGGTCCATCAAGTAACCTTTGAAAGATTTTAGCTGCGTAACAACGCCGCGTCATCCTTTCGTCTCACAGTGACGGTCTTGACAACATATCAAAAATACATGTTGTGTGAATATCCTTCATGATTCTGATTCGACTTTATATATCATACCGTATATCTGAAATGAACCGTTTGTCGAGTTCTTTGAGATTTCATGGAAGTGACAATTGCAGCTAATCGAGCATACGCCATTTTCATATGAATTACAATTTCAATGGATTGATTGATATTATTTGATTGATTGAATGGATCTCTCAGTATCATCACAACCACTTAACAATTCACAGGGAGCTCAGAAAAATGGATCTAGAAGGCGAATGCGATACATTGAAAATCTCAATATTTTCGAATGGAAACCTCATATTCTCTTCACATGGTTCAATTCTATTATAGAAATGATCCCTAATTTGAATTCACTTTCTCATCCCACACCATTAGACGATCAATATTCGTTAATATTCGTCGATAGATATGCAAAGCTCACCAGAGAAACTGAAATTTCGAGTTGTTGTTATGCGGAATTAGATACTATTATGAAATATCGTCGAAATTATGGGTGTCAGGTATGGGGGAGTGGATTAGGAGTGGAGTAGGGCTCATTATTATTATAGCATTGAACATAAGGAGGAAAAATGGAGTTTTCATTCGAAAAAAATTGGATTTTTAATGTTTGGCATTCACTTTTTGGACACATTTTTTTGCTCACTCTGTGAATTATTCAGTCGTTGTGATCATTTTCAGTCATCTACTCAACCCTGAATATTCATTTCAGAACCACATACAGCTAAAATTAATGTGCTGCCTGCATCACCAACTCCTGGTGACCTCTTCGAATTCCTTCCTCTGCATCTCGACTTATCGCCACCCAGCAGGCGAAATCATCATCATGGGGGATTCCAATATCTATAGGTCGACCTGGATTGAATTCTCAAATAAAACAGATGACGCAGGACGTCAGGCTGAGACCTTCGTAATCACCCATGGTCTTCAGAAACTAATAAATCAGAACACTTGGATCCCTGAGATAATGGGAAGGAGACTTATATACCACATATCATCAAATCAAGAACCACCGACTAATGGAATGGAACCACCAATGGAATTTGTTGTAGGGTTGTCGCTTTTAAGCAAACAGCATACCGTCCTTGGCGCAGGAACCCATGCTCGGAAATCAGAGCTGAATACGTTGATGGTAGAAATACATATAATCAAACAATCGATGGAAGAGGAATGTTATACTAATATAAGGAAAGAGTTGATCGAGTGCCCAAGTGGATTCCGTTCGTTTTGGGCCTTTGCCAAGGCAATCGAGAGAAATTTCACTTCCAACTCATTTCCTCTCATCACAAAGGACGCTAGTCCATTGGCTACAATACCACAAGAAACAGCCAAAACCTTTGCCAAAATGTTTTCAAAAAATTCTTCAGTTGATCGACGAGGCCAGAACCTTCCTAATATTGCAACCATCGATAATCATATGTCAGAAATTGTCTTCCGTCAACGCACAATTAGGCACATAAAAAATGCACTGAAAATTGTAGTCCACATGTGAATGGAGTATGTTGGGTGGGTTGCATTTGTCACTTTTTCTAGAAAAAATCTGTCGACAACTCGAAAAGGAAAGCTATAATGTTCGAGAAATATCGTGTTAGCCAGCGGTGGAATTATGGGAGAGAAGGAAGGTGTAGGATTTTTTCTTGAGATTTCGGAGGTTGTGAGCATAAGGAGAAACTTCACTAGGCAAAGAATTCCACAAATGTATGGTTCGTTCAGAATCTGTTAGTTTTCTTGCAGTTTTTCCGTATCTGCGACCATTATTCAGAGAAGAAATATTAAAAATTTGATTTGTGTCCAAATTTCATTGGTTCCGAAAATTATTTATTATTACGATTTATATCATTAACATCTCCCAACTACCTATACAATTCTCTTCTTTATATTGAAAAACGAACTCAGATTACTGTTTGAAATATAATTCATTGGCCTAGCCATGAAATAAAAGTATCAAAGCAATTGCTCAGTATGAGCTCCATGTGATTCAACGCATAGTCTTCGTATCATAGATCCACGAACTTTTTCGAAAATCCCAGGAGTTTCTTAGATAGTTTCGAAATCCATCGCATATACGTTTTGTTTCGATTGTGCAACTATTTCAATCTCATGAATATATCCAACTAGCCTTTTTGTTGATATCATTTTCAATATCATCATTGTATCTCTGGTATCTGCACATTATGATGATGTTATTGTTTGAAGGACTTGCGCAATATAAACTAGCATCCTTATTCCCATTTCTCGAATTTAAAAGTAACTGTGATATTTTCTCATTAGGTGGCAATAGCAGATGTTGACGGGATACTTCAGATATTTTCTATCAGAAAAGGAGATATCCAACTGAATTGCAAAACTATTCTACAGGCTCCAATAGCGTCTGTCAAAATAGCTGGCGCAGAAGGTTAGTAATGAAAATATTGTTTGTACTACCATAATCTCAGACGAATATAGTTATTAGATCTCTATTTTCTATCTCTGTTCTGAAGTCAAAAAAGATTTGCGTGTGATGCTTTATAGTTGTGTGTATGTGTGTTCTTTTTTTCTCTTTGTATCACTGGTTTTGAATGATGAAACATCATTTACATATTCGTTTATCAATAATTATGCTTCATTTCATTTATGAGTCACAAACATTGTGGCATGAAATTCGTTTATGGTTTTAGATCAATTTTTTCTTAGATAGGTGAGTATCTGATGAATCCATTATCACCAAAATTCTGACAATGGCACACACTTCATTTCCAGGCCATGTTGTACACTTTGTTCCCCCTTCTCTATTTTTTTCACTACGAACACCTACTAGCCATTTCGGAAGAATTTTTATTACTTCCATTTCATATTTTATTCTGGGGAAGTAAGTGTAATAATATAATACTTTGATGGATAATATATTTGAGCTAGAAGCCATCAGCCATCTGCACGTTTCGTTTATCCAAGCTATACCATCTCTGTTCCGAATGTTTCACTTGATCTTGAAAAAAATGGATAGAAATTGGCAAAAAGAATTCAATTCAATACTTCCATGACCCAAGAGTCTGAGTGAACATACCTCCATTTTCGCTTCAAAATAAATAGCAAGTTCAATGCGATGAGCAATGTAACGTCTGAGACTATAATCAAAAGTGATATATGAATCACTGCTACAGAACAAATACGATATATTGGAAGTCAGGAATATGTATAGATAATATATATTGTTCGTCTATATTCGTTGATTTGTTTTTTTTTTCAAAACGGTTATTGCATTCTGTGCTGTTATTTTATGCTGTTGTACTCAACTATATCCATTCTTCATTATATCATCATATCATCATATCATCTCAAGAAACTTCTTCAACGGAAGTTCGATTGATTGATTCACTGAATTTGATCAGGAAAATTGTCATAAGCTCGTTCAAACAGCTTCAGCCATTTTTTTGTATTTACATACACCATAAACTCTTCATGTTACCATATCCAATTGATATTTTTCTGATATTCAGTCGGCAATAGTCATGAAATTTCCTAGCGGCTTGAAAGTCAACATCTGAGGATCTGTGCCTTGGTCTCGGCAGGACGACCTTGCAAAATTTTTCAATAGTGATATTAATAATGGTTATAGCTAGTTTTTCATTCAGAATTTGCAGAGGAACAAAAATATAACAAAGACATGAAATACCTGAACCTGAAGAAATATCTACAAATCTATTGAATGATCACCATTATATGATATAGATTTTTTTATGTTCTGACAACACGAAAAGAAAACCTATAACAATCGAGGATCATCGTGTTAGATTCAAATCGATATATAGGTGTTGGAAAAAAGTGTCACTGTATGGAATGGGGGGGTATATTATGTAACATGTGTGACATGTATATAATGTAACATGTGTAACATGTGTCCGCAATTGACGGTTTCGAATATATGGATCCCAATAGCCAATGAAGGTGTTTTGGAAAGAGTTCGATAGTCCTCGCGGCGGTGATGCCGTGGCTGCATTGAAACAGAAGGAGGATATTTATTAGGACTTTCTGCTTATTTTGGGCCATACTACCTCATTTTGTGACACTTTCTCTCCATATCCGTTGTATTCGTTGTGCATCAGTTTGGTATGAAGCAGGACTATGTAAAGTGTCACAATATGATAATCAAAAAATTAAAAAAGAACACAGACTCACAAACTTCAAGTTCGAGCTCAGTAGGAAGGATTTGGATCTCTATTTGGATTCAATTGCATCGATATGTAGTATGGAGGTGACTACTATATGTTTTGTGAATCTGATAAGAAGTCCGAGCAAAGCAAATATTTTCTGATTTTATGTATCGATGAGTAGTAGTGTCTAGACTGATTTGCGGAGTTTCGTACACTCTTCGGAACAAAAAACAACACCAGTTTTTTTGGAGTTGCTTGCTCTTGAATTCGTATTTTCGATAGGAAGTTTTTTAAATCTTGGTGGAAATTCATGGGAGGTACATGCTTCATATGCATATTGTTTCAGATACACCAGCTGACAAACTATTCATCGTCAGTGGAAATGAAGTGAAAGGATACACGAAGAAGGGGAAACCGTTTCTCACATTTGATTCAGGAATAACTGAATCTATCAATAATATGTGAGTATTTTCCAAGTAGCACGATCATTATCTATACAGAGTTTCTCACGGTTGCCGTTCGTTAGAAGTTTTCATTGTTAGAAGGAACTTCTGAATTCTAAAATTCTGAATGTGACTTCAGAGTTATTCAACGCCTTCTTTCATTTGGAACATCCAGTGTATTATTCCATTTTGGGATCACTTCAAGAAGTCATCAAGTTTTTTTCTAGCTATTTCCAACTGTTTCTCAGATGTAGCCTGATTTTCAATTTTTTTTTTGTGATCTGTTGGCAATACGATAGGAATACCTATAATGTTCGAGGAACATCCTGTTAGCCAGCAATGGAATTTCGGGAGAGGTGGAAGGTCTTTTTTGAGAGTTAAGACGTGTTGAGCATCCGGAAAGACTTCACTCGGCAAATAATTCCGGAACTTTGCAGTTTTATTGCTGAATAGAATCTTAGTAGAGCTCCTGGGGTAGACGGATGCATATAAATGATAATTTCGAAAATTTGATGACCAAATACGTCATTTTCAAGAAAAAATCCGATTTTTCAAACATAACACTCAAAATCCCAGATAGCTAGGAAAGTGAAGTTCTCATGTGTTTGCTTATTGGCTCTTCAAGCGTTTTCCATATGAAACACGAACAAGAATCAGAACAACATTCACAAATACAAGGAGGAGAAAATAATCCATTTCATTGTTTGATCTAGGATATTCCGTCGGTAACAGATCTAAAAGCTTGCCGCTCGAACAGAATAGGTGAGCTTGAACTTCTAAATGTCTGTTCATAAAGTAACCTTGATCAAACAATGAAATAAATTATTCTTTCCGATTTCATTGAAGATTGTCTTTATTTATCAGTCGACCAATTCAATTATCAGATCCTAAGACGATAATACTTGTCGAGACGACTTGAAACTAAAAATAAATCTCCAACCCCAAAAACTCCCATGTACCAATTTTAAATAGATTCGGACCACAGTCACAAAAGTCGTTCGCGATATTGGAGCAGCTGTTTTGATTTTTTCACCAAAAAAGTACATTACTTATTGTTACACCTGCCAAATCTCGAATCGATTGGAGGATAAGAAATAGGATAAATTCAATTTCAAATATTCAATAACAAACGACAGATAGACACAGGGATAAAACTTCGTGGTAGGTACTATTATCCAAGATGTACTTGGAGTCAAAATGTCTCAAACTGAGCTCAATTGAAGAATGAAATATTTTCTCAACCTTCAAAACATTTGTGTACAAGTGGAGTTGATAAATGTCAGATTCCTTAAAATACTTGTACACTTTTGCGTCAGTTCACAAATTTTACCATCAATTTTTAACCATATGCAGATACAAATAACGATTTCGAATGCAAACTGTTGAAATTGAATCCAAATACAGTCAGAGCCTACCAGACCATTCGAAAATCTCAATTTTGTTTACCAAATAACAGAAATTTTTTTTTCTTGACACAGAACTGAACGAGACTAAAATTATCCAGTAGGAAGCAGAAAATTCAATTCTTCATTGTGATAATTCAATTTTGATTTCAATTCGATTGCGGCGCCCCGCATAAAAGTTCATGGAATGACTCCCTGAATAAATGATGAATAATCTCCGTGCAGATTCTCATATCCATTTTCTCTTCTCAATAGTATTAACCCCAAAGTGCGATTCTTGTATTCCAAATGAGAGATGAATATCTTGAAAACTGGAGGAGCCATGAAGAAAAAACTGATAAAATCTTCAAATTTATGCATATGTTAATTAGTTTGTGTCATTCATCGAATGATGTTTCCAGGTTTGTATTGGGTGACGATTTGTTTCTATGTGGACGACACATATATACCCACTATAGGGGTTGCAAAGAACTCGGATCTTATCTATGCGGTGACAGGATTATCGATATAATCGCCTTCTACTGTCACAAAGTGAGTATATCACAAATGCGACACTCGGGGCGGTTGCATGGAACATTCAGAGGACGATTGAATATTCTATTTGTGTGTTTCCATACTTCTCCTGGCCGTTGTCAGTCACCACTATCTCGATGCTGTCGTCACATTAGTGAGTTTAGTTCCTACTCGTCTTCGACTCGAATTTTCGAAATATTCGTGTTTGAGAAAATATTCCCGGTTCATAATCGAATTCGGTAAGAAAATTTCACACCGAAATAATTCTCGACATAATCTGAAGTTGAATGTGAATGTCACTTCACTTATTGACGTCAAAAAAATTCCAGTGTAATTTCATGCTCCTTCCCCCAAAGAGGAAATTTCTGGAGATTTGTTCAGTTGCTATGGTAACGATACAAAATTCAAGCTCTTAATTGGTCGACTATGTTAGGTTTGAGATGTTCACATCAATTTGTATTGGTGCAACTGTGATTGAAAGGTTATAGCTTATTTCCACTATAAAAATTAGTAAACATATTCAATAACGACGAAATGATCCTGAATGAATTCCCTAACTTTGACGATGAACAGCATACGATAAGATCATTACTGAGTTATGGCCCTGAGAGGATATTCCATTTTAATGAAAATTAGGACGTTGTCTCACGGAATACTATTTTTCGCCAATTCGAAATCGGTGTATGACGAAAATGACTGAGTATAACAAACTGAAATGATGCATCAATTGAATAAAGATATTGGAATTCAAATGACATTGTTGCTGTACCTAAAATATGAGTCTGAACATATTATAAATGAAGACCGCGAACGTACGCTTACGCGTACGCTTTATATGGCTTTGATTTATTCACTTTTGATTATTTGCATTTCGAAAATCGATTGAATAGACCATAATATACCTAATAAGGCTAATGGTATATTATATGATGGTTCTGCTGGAGGCTGGAGCCGCCGAACAATTGATTATTCATTGTTTTGTGCCGGAGCTCAGTATATATAGCGACAGCGTGGCTTTTTTCGTGTACCGTTCTTATAGGCGCATGTGCTAGATATGTGGTATATATGTGAATATCATGTAATTAGTTTTGATGATATTTTCTTAGTCAGCGTGCCGATGTCCTTACTTACGCGTTACTGTGAGAAGTGAAAGGAGTTAGTGGAATGACATTATTGTTTTTCAGTTCTCTTAAGGATCACGAAATGTTATTTTTATTAAATGATATGGAATTGTTCTGTTGTTTTCCTGAAAATAAAGTGCGTGATACAATGCAAAGTGATTTCATAATGAGAAGCATTCCGAGAGGTCGAGGTAGAGATGTCATCCATGCATAAAGTTTTTGAAAAAATCCTAATTGAGTGATTCGTGAGAGTGAATTTTTTCACTGCATCAAATATACAAATATAGACTTCAGCTGAAACAAAAATGTAAAAAAGGAAAATTTAAAATTCTGTGACATTTGTAGAGAGTTTCAATCAAAATTCGCAGTATTGAACCACAGTTTAGAAAAATATATCCAAATGTGAGTTACAGAAGGCATTGACATAATATAGCACGGACATACACAACGTAGTGGAAAACTTCCGAATGCTTCAATGGCCTTCTGTAACGAAAATTCAATACTATTTTCGTGTGTTGGCTTCTATCAATCCAAAATATATACTTTTTTTCCATCAAAACAGTCAGTGACAGTAACGCAATTTCGACACTTAATTCAATGTTTTGGATAGTTGTGTCATATGTTTTAGTGAATTCCTTGAAAATTCGATAGCTTAGTGAGCTGTTTTGAAGAGTTTATGTGGTATATTTGTCAAATCCAGCGTGTTGGCGGTGAACCATCAAACATCAAAGGAATCGTCATAGCGGTCGCCTCTAGTTGTAACTCTCTGATATTTAGTGCTCTGTGCTGACGCATAGTATATCAGAGATGTTTGAAGATGACATGTTACGGTGGGCGGGGTTTGTGCTAGCGTAAAGTATATGTACAGTATATCATCCTGAGGATAATAAGTCTAAGGGATATTTAGTAAAATCACGGCCCAGCAATAAAGACTAGACCCCACTTGGCTGCTCCTTCTATAAGCTATAAACTGTGAACAGGGCCCAATCTATCGTAAGAGGCCAGCATCGCTTACGAGACATCACACTAGTAGAGTCAAAATCGAGGCAGTGGAAATGGGTTCTCCCAATGCATTGATCTACCACAGCAATACTGTTAGAGAAATAAATATGGAGAGAAAAAATTTTAGAGAACAGAATTTGCTAATAGATAACTCAAATTCACTAATCTCAAATCTTTGAAAAATATCGCATATCAGGAGGAATTGTATCAATTCGAATTTGTCATTCTTCAAAGGACTGATCAAGCGACTGAAAATTATTATTATTACGAATATAGGTAATATAACGATTTCTCAAGTTCTGTCGCCTCCCACTCTGAACCTATCAACTGTGGATATAAATTTGAATGACTATTATGTAGGAAATTGTGCTGCCTGTAAATAGATATGATACATTTTTACTTTATCTCAGAGAACTCGAATCAATGCTTATGTCTGAATGTAATCCAGAAAATTCTGGAATGACGGCGAAATTAGTTAGAGGTAGTTTTCACCATAGGAAACCTTCATTTATAATTCTTCTCAGACTCAATGTAAGTGGCGCAACAATTTTTGCACTATTGAATTGATGTATCATCCTAGTTTGTCGTGTTAGTCAATTTTATTATCTATACACCGATTTGAAATTGGCAAAAATAGTATTTCCTAGTTCGACATCCCGATTTTCATTGAAATGGAGTTCATTTGCAACGCTATAACCCAGTAATGATTGTAATAAGTAATGAATTTATTATGGATCCTTTTCTTCTCGATTGAGTATGCTTGAGTATGATGATTTCAATCACAAACGCACCAATACGATGTAAAAACTCAACCCACTAGTGTTACGTCAGCATCGAGAAGAAGGAGATAAGCTGGATTTTGAAACTTGACAATGAAGTTGCCGTTGAATAATAACTCATCAAATTTTCGATCACCGATCTCATTGGTTGGCGTTTGAATGGAAACTGAACGTCAACAGCAAAAGTTGAAACATGGTTATCCATGAACGTCAACCAATTTTTCCTCAACTCCCAACTTCAACGTCAAACGGATTCATAAATGACAATTACTATTTCATACAGGCTGTCCCAACGAAAACTTTCCACGCGGATTTACTGGGAAATGACAAATTATTTTCGGAAACGCTGAAACACGTCGATTTTGATTTCTAGGGGGACATATGTCAGTGATGAATTCAGTCACGCAACTTCATCCCCCTGACAGGGGCGGCTACCCCATTGCGAATCATCATAGGGAACTTGGGTCGAATGATACATCATCTGAAAGCTTCATTCTCTATCCAAACGTTTATTATTTTTTCAAAATCGAATGACTGGTACTTGAGATTAGTGTGGTAATAGGTTTAATTTAAATAATCAATATCGTACCTGTTCTTATCGAAATTCAATTTATTAATTGCTCGAATTGAGCCCCTCCTACCTCCATACAATGATAAATTCTACTTTCGAAACTATTACGAACGTTTTCCAATACTTCTGGAGTTATCCTGCCGCACTCGTTTACAATTCGACCACGTAGATCCTCTAGTGACTCTGGCGGAGTGGCAAAAACTTTGCTTTTGAGATGCCCCCATAAAAAATAATCCAACGGGTTGAGGTCCGGTGATCTAGCTGGCCACTCAATCCAATGATTGGTATATCGTTCATCCAGAAAGTTTCTAACCGCTACTGCATAGTGAGGTGGTGCTCCATCTTGTTGAAAATCGAGGTTGTCTGCCGAATAATCTCCATCGTTTTCGATAATATCCGTTATCATGGGATCGATGGCATTCTCAAGAATATGTCAATACATTTGTCCATTCAAATTATCATCTATAAAAAGTCGTCCAATAAATTTTTGCCAAATATACCACATCAAACATTCAACTTCTGCGGAGTTTGTGGGTGGACCTCACGTATTAACCTGTGATTGGTATCGCTCCAGTAGCGGCAATTGTGACGATTTACGTTTCCATTAACAAAAAATGTACTCTCGTCTGAAAAACAAATATTGAAGAGAAAAAAAAATGTTTTCGTTTTTCGTGGGGTGACTGGGTTCCCTGACCAGATGGGATGTTGCCATTGTCTATCTGTCCACTCATTGAGTCCTAAAATAGTTGATAAATTGAATTTGAATAAGGATAGGTAATATATTGACTAATTACATTGAACCTGTCAACAACACTAATTTCGATTACCATTCATTCGATTTTGAAAAAAAAATATACACGTTTGGATAGAGAATAAAGAGAGCTTTCAGATGATGTATCACTCGACCCACGTTCCCTATGATGATTCGCAAGGGGGTAGCCGCCCCCGTCCGGGAGATGAAGTTGCTCGACTAAATCCATTACTAACATGTGTCCCTCTAGCAATTAAAATCGACCTGTTTCAGCGTTTCCGAAAATAATTTGTCATTTCCCAGTAAATTCGGGTGGAATGTTTTCGTTGGGACACCCGGTATATTTCGACTATGAACGTCAAACGGCAACGTCAACAGCAACTGTGTCAATGAATTATCCGTTCATTTATTTCTACCATTACTTCAAAGTGAGAAATATTTTCAGAGTCACCGTCTCATGTCATTCATTGCATGTGAGGGCAGAATGATTAGGGCTTTAGAGCACGCCAGAGTTACTTTCAGCATGGAAGTCGAAAGTTCGCCTACTGTGCTCTACATGTATTCGAATGAGGATGTGAAAACATTGCTGTTTGGCACGAACGATGGACGAGTGGGTATTCTGGATGTACAAACGTGAGTACTGATTAAATGATCATCAGTAGTGATAATTCAAGAACATTGATAAGTGTTCAAATAGTTATTTATTCTTCACTTGCATATTGTTAGATTGTAAAACCTGCTATGAATACACTCATCATTATGCCTCAGGGCGATATGATATCCATATATGCATTCACCTGACAATCTTATTGTTTTTCACTTTCCATTCTTACAGATTTTTCATGTATTTCCTCATCTCGTTACTGGAAATGGAAATTGAAATTGGTTATTTGAATTTATTGGTAGTAAGGACAGATTTATGATGATCTGCCCTGGAATGCCACTGCGCTTGGAATCAGACCTACAGATTCCTGAAACCGAAACTCTTTATTCATTGAATTTATTTTCAACAAATATCAGAATTTCTACTCATCTTCTAGTCGTGCACGTTTCGGAAACGAATCGGCTCTCGTTCTGAACACAATAGATTTTTTTGCTTTTCAATTGTTTGGCTTCGTCTCGTCTCAAAAAAAGTAGTGTGTCCAACAAATGTTTTGCAAGAATTTCAAGCGCAGTGACAGTTTGGGGCAAATCATAAATTCGTCCTCACTACAAATATATTGATATAATCAATCAATAATTTCCATTTTTATTTTTCGAATCGAGGAGAGATAAACTCGAAATTTCCACAACTGTCAGTGCCAGACAACTCCATCAAGTCAAACCCCGTGCAAATCAGTCACATCATGCATGAGATTACACAACTGAAGATGATGAATCAGTTTTAGTCAGACATATTTTTTTTTCATGCACCACGAGCGTTATCAGATGATAACGCCTATCGTGTCACATCCATCTCTCAGGCTGTAATAGCCTCCAGGCTGGAAAAGTCTCCTCCAATTCTGAAAGATATTTCGTCCATTGCTAATATTATAGGTTTCCCTCTCGTGTTGTCAACAGATAAAAAATATTGTCGTACCAATGATTTTTGTCGTGGCAATGATTTCGACTAATCTGGTAGTGGTAGATCTATGATTTCTGTGCTTTTCCCTCATTTCTTTGTATTATTTTTCTCTCACCGATTTTGAGATTTCTTATACCAACTTGGTACTGATGTTTTCCCAAAGACAAACAAAAACAAACTGAACATTTATTGATGAGACAGAATATAATCACACATCAATAAATATTCAATGATGAACACGAATAAAAAAACACATGAAATGAAAGGAAGTGTATCAATTTCCTATATGAAAGAGATATCAGGTACGAAATGAAATAATAATGATAATAATAAATCGTCTTTATTGGTGAAGATATTCAAATAGGCGCAGTTTAGCCGAAGGCTACTCTTACACTTAACCTAAGATGTACAATAGAAATCAACTTAGACAAAAAAAGAAAAATATATAAACGTAACTTATAACAATAGTTTATGATATGTGACATATGTGATATATGTGACATGTGAAAAAAAGTCGAAATGAAATTGAAGAAAATGCATTCAAGTTCATATTGGTATTCAGGAATTGTTTTTTCAGAATGATCCTTATTTTTCTTTTCGAAAGTTGCATATAATTGATCAACAGTGAGTTATAAAATTTAACGGAGAGGTAAGTGAATGACTTCTGAAACAAAGATGTCTTATGGCGAGGAACATGTAATTTGTTTTTGGATCTTACATCTAAGGAATGTATCATAGACCTGGGAAACAGTTTATTGTATAGTGTAATAGGAGTCTTAAAACTTAAAACTTTATACACAAAGTTGCAGAGATTATAATCAGTATGCTTATTCTTTGTCAACCAGTTCAATTCAATTATTTTTCTAGATACGTGATCGTATTTTCTTAGGGAGTGAACAAATCTTCAACAGAAATTCTGTACCTTTTGTTTCCGATTTAGATCAAACTTACTCGAAAGATTGCTGTATACAATATCACCATAGTTGAACCGGGATAAGACCAACGGTTCTGCAAGAATTTTCTTGATTGATTGACTGAAATAATGTCTATTTGAGTAAATCAGTTTGAGAGTACTGAACGATTTCTTGAGCAAATAAAATTTCAGATCGGAATCAAAAATAATACCCAGATTTTTAATGGAATTCACAACAGGTAGAATGGTGTTATCAATTTTGATTGTGAGATCTTGTGAGACAAAAGCTCTATTCTTTTCATTACCGAAAAGCATCAGATGACATTTATTTTTATTCAATTTCAAGTTGTGTTGCGTAGCTAAATTAGTAATGGTTTATAGGTCGGCCTTAATGAGGCTTCGAACAGTTCCATAGTTGTAGATATTTATGTTGGTATATAATTGTGTCGTCTGCATAAGCCTGAACTTTCGAGTACTGAGTGATGGTCAAGATATCACTGGTGTAGATTATGAAAAGTATCGGTCCCAAGATTGACCCTTGAGGCACACCCGAAGTAACATTCAGAGTTGAGGACATTTCATTATTATACCATACCGATTGACAGCTATTTGTGAGATAAGAAAGGAATAAAAAGACTACCTCATACGAAAATCCATAATATTTCAATTTGCAACATAATGTATGATTTATAGTGTCAAATGCCTTCGAGAAATCTGAGGCGACTAGATCTGTCAACTCTCTGTTATCAAAG
Organism: Gastrophysa polygoni; assembly: GCA_963576655.1. Classification (NCBI taxonomy): domain Eukaryota; kingdom Metazoa; phylum Arthropoda; class Insecta; order Coleoptera; family Chrysomelidae; genus Gastrophysa; species Gastrophysa polygoni. Next base: position 34,086,942 of record OY755084.1, on the reverse strand, counting down.
TTTCGAATTATGTCATCTGTAACCTGCTGATGTGCTATACCCACTTCTGAACCCTGCCTGACGAACAGGAATGATATTATTTTCATTGAGATATGAAACTACTTGAAGATGTATGAGTTTTTGTAGTATTTTCGAAATCGCAGAGAGAATACTTATTGGACGTAGGTCTGAGAATTTCACTGGTTGATTAGATGATATCCAATATCTGTTACTGCCTGGAAAAAAATATATTATTTTGGTAAAGGAAAAATAATTTTGAAAAAATATGGCGATGTGACGCCAAAGCGTCTAGCGGCATTGTCTTGCGATTGATCTTTCGACAGTTCTTTTTATGTAGAAAAAGTCTGTGAGATTCATTATATTCTGACAGTCCGTTACTTTTCGAAAGGCCATACGTGAGGTAGTCGAATTGGGAACTGTTTTTATTCAACCTCTCAATCGGTACACCTGAAGTATGACAGATGCACCCACTCTGGGCGGCAAAACTACCGCATGCGTTTATATATCTGTCATATTCGTTCGAGTGATAATTCGCGTATATGTTCGTATCAGTATGAAAGAAGGTTATTGCAGTACAGCCAGTAAATGCAGTATCACAGAAAATATTCCGAACATACTTTCATTTCCATAAAATAATTGTCGACAGGTTCTAAAAAACTTTTACACGATCACCAATTACTTGGAATGGTAGTCTCTCGAACAATGAGCTAGGCAAAGTCCAGTTCTGCAATCCAAGCAACAATATCTGGATTCCTTTCTCACTCCCCTCTGTGAACACAGAACACACCGTCTTTTGGGTTCTTCTTGCCGTTAGAGAAATGATGGCTGGAAAGTGACGTTCTATAAACCTACTAGGATTATGTGTTTTCGAATAATGAATCAATAATGAAATTAAGTCGCATTTTTCTTCATCCACTTTTTGTGAAGAATGTAGGAATTGAACATTGCAATATTCATTATTTATAAAATTTTCTCAAGATGAGTTCGTGCCAACGAATAGAAATGGGGGCAATGGTCAGCTAAGTAAACTCCACCCATGAGCTGGTTATATTCAGCAATGTTAGCAGGCTTTTTTATTATTTCATTCCTGTGATCTATCTCGATCATATTGTCGTGATGGACAGTGCTCACCAGGAGTATATCTTTTTTTATCTTTCCATTTCAGGAGCATTTATTTTCTTCGGTACATTGCAAGAGTTTGTCCCTTTTCTAGCTTCTTACTTTTCATCTCTTCTGGAACTCCTTTTCTATTCAATCTCATGGAACCTACACAGTCCGTCCTCCTTCGCAACAGTTGATACATTAAATTTGGTTTCGTATAGAAATTATCTAGATACAGACAGTTCCCCTTATCTGATAGATCATCCAAGACCGCCAAAACAAATCGAGCTTTGAGTGTTGAAATTATAAACATAGCCAGAAAAACTTTCACATAACATGAAGATCTTCATCCCAAACCTCTTTCTCTTTGACGGTGTACAGTGTGGATCAGCCAAATGGAATAAATTCGACAACAAATAAATGACGGTATAATGGGAAAAACGCTTGTACACGTCGATTCGTATTTTCGAGTACGCATTTAAAAAAAAAATATATATATTGAGTGTGTCATGTGACAGTGGCCAATACCAACTTTCTTATTCCAAATGGAACACCCTGTATTTCATCCCAGTTTCAAGTCGTTTCGACGAATGATGCATAGTTTCGACACAAAAAGTTCATTACGTTGAAAAATCTCGATTTTTTACACCCTATAATATCTTTGTAATCATTTCCGCTAGACCCCAAGTGTGGTTTATCGATGAAATCAGCTTTTCAGTGAGAATTCAAAGATGGAATGGAATACAGGGTGTTCCATTTGAAATAAGGAAGTTGGTATTGGCCATTGTCACATGACACACTCTATATAATTTATTTTTTTTTTCGAAAAAAATGCGTATTCAAAAATTAAATCGACGTGTCTAAGTGTTTTTCCCAACACACTCTTATTTATTTGTTATCGGATTTATTCAATTTGGCTGTTCCACACTGTATATCGTTTCCACTGAATACGACCCTTCCACCCAACTGAAGATTCATCTACAGAAATATTTATTTCTGGAATGTAGGTTTCCATGAATTTCCTCATCATGTGGTCCAGTATTAGGTCTCACCTTGAGTAGTTCACGACTAGCTGTATCTTCTAGCATCAGGTTGTTACCAACGAAATGTAAGAATTTCATCAATAAACTGAAACTACTTTCCATTTTTTTTACTCTAGATTTTGGCTCGATGTTTTTTCAATTCCTCATGATATATCGATTGGCATATCTAGAAATATCAGTTATTTTATACTAACGTATGAATGCTATAAATATTCTAGGTACCTGTTAGACTCCTCAACAAATATACGAACAAAATCACTATCAATGAAATGTTCAAATATCTGCAATACATCGTTGTAATTTGGCATACCAGAATCAGAGGTGAAAATAAGGACGTATTTGTCCAAGGAACTGCCACTTCCTCATCAGATTGCGCAGACAAGTCGTCGTCACCACTAATCACTATCCAATGAACTGATTGACGAAAGGCTAACACTATCTGATAATTCACTGTCTTCAGAATCACCTTTTATGGCTATTGTCTTTCTCTTAGACGATAGCCAATAGCAATGCACGAACGTTCAATGCTGACTGCCCAAGAAATATAAGTTGTTCACACGAGATTATTGTGTATTGTATTAAGTATTTCTTAGTGATAAAATTACTAGGTAGCGGATATAACCGTCTCATTCGCTTGAGAAGTTAATTTCACTCAAATAGTAGTGGGTGGAAGTAATTGGTTACTCATATTGTTTATAAAAATCGTGGACTGCCCGAGGTGCGTACTGAGCATTCTTAGGATTCCATTTGGTTCATGAGTTACTTATCTAGGGGGCTTGTAGCAGTTATCATTTTCAGGCAATCATTATGATTCGAAATGTAGCATTGACATATTCATGCAAAGCAGTGAGAATCTACAGAAATGCCAATAATGAACTGCAATATTATATTACACGATTATCACATCATCATTACATGAAATTACCCACATATTGCAAGTATTTCGAAGAAGCTGCCTCTGAAAAACTTTCTCCTAACTACAATAATTCTGACGTTGAAACATTTCTTTCATGGGCGACAAATAAAGATCCAAACACTTTTCAATATCTTGTCGAAGTTGATGCTGTTACATATGAGCTAGTGATGTGACGAGGAAAGCTATTCATTGATTGTACCGTTTATGATGCGTCGAATATTAGAATTTGTTTCAACTGCAGCGGCTTCAACCATGGCCAGTCCCACTGTTCACAGAAGAAGACTATCACCCAAATGTGCCGGTAACCATTCTCTGAATGTGTGTACTAGCCTTCGATCATTGAACAGACGTAATAGCTCTGTCCGAAAATGCATAAACTGTACCGATGCTAATTCAACCGAAACCGATCATGCTGTATGGGAGGCCGAAAAATGTCCTATTCACAAGAAAAAGTTGAATCACCTCAAATCTTCTGCCTTCGTTACTAAATAGCAACCACAGCAAAAAAATTTCTCATTCCGAAATATCGAAAAACCAGTTTATAGTTTATAGAGGAGACCGGAACTTCGATCACACATCCGCAACAAGAGGGGGTGTAGTGTTGATTGCTGTAAACTCAAAGTTTCTCACATATCCAATGAACCTCAAATTTATAACTGATTCTCACCCCACTATTGACATTGTTGGTGTTGGAATTGTTTCACATAATCCAATTTACTACATTATAACGCTCTATATATCGCCGGATACATTTCTGGTTTCTTATATGAGGGTCTCTTTGAAGCTATTAGTAGCCTCCAATGTTTGTTAGATAATGACGCAACCTGAATATAACAGGAGACTTCAACATCCCTGAATATGTTATCGATGCTGGAACCAATTCTCACAATATAAGATCAATTATTTTACTGGACAACTGAAGATATCGCTATAGCGCACTCCAATTATATTCGAAATGCTGAGAGAAATCTAACACATGATCCTACCAAATTTTGGGCGTACCTGAGCACTATAAGGGGTAACTCAGCTATTCCTGATTCCTCAATTCATGAAAAGAATAATTTGTCTAATCCTCAAAGTATAGTCGATACTTTTGCCACCTTCTTCGAATCAGATATCATTATATCAACTAATTATCAACAATCTGAAACCATTTATAATATCAACGCACCAAGTTCAACATTCCAAAAATGAATTAAGATGACGTGTTGAAATCTCTTGAAAAATGCGAACAAAAAATTACAACGGTGCCTGATGACATTCCATCATTTCTTCTGAAAGACTTCGGATATGTCCTCCCAGGTTGATGTCATTTATACAGGTTTTTCGAAAGCTTTCGACAGGCTCAACCATGCTAACGTCTCAAAAAACTCGTCTCGGTTGGTTTGACTGACAACAACCTCTGACCTTGAAGGGTCTTGAGCCAGTTTCTTGTTGTGTCGTTCGCTCTGGTCACCCAGAGTACCTCTCCGCTGAAGGTTGTTTTGAGCAATTGGATCGGATTTTGGCATCCCGAAGGTGTTCCGTCCATTTTCTCAATGAGTTTGTCAAGGACATCTCAGGATGCCGTCTGTCAATCACCGCTGTCAACTGTTCGGTCGGTTCCGTGCGTCCCTGTTGAGTTGACACTACCGTAATCCGTCTCCACGGTGGTGTTGGTCGAGTTATTTTAGTTATTCACTTATCATTATATGCTCTCATTATCTCGGTATAAAGTGCATTATTCCCATTCTGTAATTGGCTGCAGCTGTTGAATGGTGTACTACTAAATAAAATGAATGAAATAAAATAAAACATGCTGGTAAGGAGATGTTTGGTAGCACTGAGATAGTCATCAAGAAGGATTAGTCAAGACAAAATTAAAATTATGGACTTGATGAAAAACTCGATACAATCGGCGGGTAGTGAATTGAATGAGGTGATTTGCCGTGGAAATTATTTGAGAGTGGGTCCGGCTATCATTAGATACAAACTCTAGATGTTTTATTTCGTATGAATTCCCATTTGAATGATTGTTTTTCTCTATACAGTGAACGGTATTTCAGATGAATTCTCCTTTGGAATTCTCGCAACAACTAATGAAATAACGAAACGAATAAGTACAATTTATAATGTATTTTCAAAACTAGTAATTCAAAATCTTCTCTGAATCGAACAAAGTGAGCTATCATGAAATATTTCCTGCTCTCCCAATGACAATTTCATGAAAGGAATCTCACATGAAGGAACTGAAAATACAGGTACGAATCTCAATCGCAATATAATTAGCAATACCTTGGAGCCTCCCCCAAACCAACGCAGAGAAACTAGCGCGGGTTTCTCCGTTTTTACTGCGATTTATCTGCGTATTTGTCCGCACGAAAACTTAGTTCTCGATCAGATGCGTTTTTTGTCGGATACTGCAAAATGATCGAGATGTAGCAGATTATTGAATTAGTTCGAAAGTACCCTTCAATATATGATCTTCGTCATGTAGATTATAGAAATGTTCACAAAAAATGAGATATAGGTAGGACTAATGGTAAGTTGAAATTAATAACGTTATTTAATTAAGAAAATAATCATTGATGAACCGAAGGGAATTGAAATCAACCCAAGTGCACAAGCTCCTTCAATTGGAAGACAGTACTTCAATTAAATATCAAACTAGACCTGCGAGTAGAGATACCCATAGAACAATCTCTACCATTTAAAGTACTTCTGTTACATCTCTAGGCTCTCCTGAGGATGCTGCAGTCAACAGACAAGTGGAGAGCTTCCAGCCTACCAACTGAATTCTGGACTCATATACATACACTACATTTTGTTTTAAATGAACTTTCGAAGATATAGCGAATTTGTTGTTCCTACCTTAATGTAACAGCTAGTCTCTATTCTGGTGAAATCGAGATTTTTTGTGTCTAATTTCCGAATATTATTTCTGATAAAAAGCAATTGTCATTCTAAAGAAATATAGAATCTTTTTTCGTCTTTTTGTAATTGTGGCAATATTTTCGTCTCTTTTGATTGATTTTGTGGACCCATGTACTCTTTTTTTTTCCTAAGGTATGATAGATAATGTAGTGGTTACCCCAATTTCTGAAGTTCAATCTAAGATCTGAGTTATTTCACCTCGAACTCTCTTCTTCCACTGCAAGGAACAATAGTGCTTCTTCGTCCAAAAATGCATACATCTTTTTTGAAATTGCAAAGATAGGTGTTCTTCGTTTTCACAGCAATAGCGTTCAACATTTGCAATACTGAATATATAACGTGAATGAGGCTTCTTCCGAAAACCGCCATGGAATTCGCTGCTGATTATCCGTTACGAATCCGCTACAAATAATTTGCAGTGGTTCAGGGGATCCTTCATAGAAAATTGGACTATATTGCTTGACAATCTCGATGTTATGAATTGATTTTGATATATGAGACAATGTTCATTGACTTCTGAACTGATGATAGTTCAATCCCCCAACTAAACAGAGCAGATAACACTTACAAATCAGTGGTAGTGGTAGATTTCGCTTGGTCTTTGAAGAAATAAATAAGTGTCAGACACCAATAATTTGATTTTTTAATATGCTCGTAAGTGATAGAAATACTACATTCCATAAACAATACATTGTATAAATGCCTGAATTTTTATAATAAGCTTCCAAACTCGATCAAGCAGTTAATTGATTTAAAAAAAAATAAAAAAAGCAGCACATACATTGCTATTGGAGTTGGAACCCTATGAAATAGATGACTACCTAGACAGTTAGCCTAGTTTGAATATATTTGTACTTACAAATACTTTGTATTTCATCTTTATTTTAAGCACTTGTTCCTTCTTGACACTATTTTGTTTGGTCTTAGCTTTTACTATGTTGAACATTGTATTGTGGGATCCCTCAAAATAAAGATGATTATTATTATTATTATCATTATTACTATTCATTCGAGATCAAGGCAACTATCGATGAATATGGAAACCGGAGATGTCTAGCACTGGTCTTTAATCTCAAATAATTGATGTTCCTTAAGACTTATGTCCTATTATTATAATTATTATCATCATTTCGTCTCAACCATTCCAGTCAGGCCCTAGCCTCCGAAGCTTCGACCCATTCGGAAGGGCGTGCTTGTTACATAAACCAATGACCTCTCCTCACATCCGTGAGATGAGAGATCATTGGGTCCAAAAATCATGAGTTCTGAGCAGTCGTGACGATCCAAGAATGACTGCCTTCTGCCATGCGTCCGGCTGGATCCACGAGGCCAGGAACTTCCGAAAGTCGCTACCATCGATAACCGTATGCCAGAAATTGTCTTCCGGCAACGCACCATCAGACACATTCTGCTTAGCCTCAACGTCAAGAAGGCTATGGGGCATGACGGAATACCGCCTATTGTTCTCAAGAAATGTGCCCCGGAACTAACACCAGTTCTTTGCAGGTTGTTCACCCTTTCGTACAAACTCGGCGTATTTCCTTCTAACTGGAAAAAAGCTCCCTAACAACTATAGACCGATTGCACTACTATCTGTGATCTCTAAAGTAATGGAAAAAGCAATCAACATCGAGCTCATCCGATATCTAGAGAGCTCAAGAATCGTGAACGACCGGCAATATGGCTTTCGTCACCAGAGGTCAACTGGAGATCTGCTTGCCTATGTGACACATAAGTGGCAGGTGTCAATAGAGAAACATGGGGAGTCTCTGGCTGTAGCCTTGGATATCTCCAAAGCATTTGACCGAGTTTGGCACCAAGGCCTCCTAGCGAAACTTCCGTCATATGGTTTGCCGCCCCAACTGTGTCTTTTACTATCGAGTTTTCTTGCAGATAGATCACTCTACGTGGTGGTAGACGGGGTCTCGTCTGATACAATGACGATCAATGCTGGTGTTCCACAAGGCTCTGTCTTGGCACCAACTTTGTTTTTGCTCCACATCAATGATTTGTTGAATGTGACCTCCAGCCCAGTTCATAGCTTTGCGGATGATAGTACACTTCATTCCGCCTTTTCCTCTAGAGCCCCTATATCATCCAATGAGGCCAGAGGTGCAAGGCGAAGACAGGTTGATGCTTTAAATGAGGATCTGACAAGAATTCTGAAATGGGGATCTGAGAATCTAGTACAGTTCAATGCAACTAAAACTCAAGCTTGTATGTTCACCAAGAAGGCTGATCACACAATGCCCAATTTGATGATGTCGGGTACCACTGTTCCTATGAGGTCGTCAATATCCTTGCTGGGTGTCACCACCAACAGTGCTCTCTCATGGGACGATCATGTGAGGTCCATTGCGAAAACTGCTTCACAAAAACTCGGTTTTCTTTTCCGTGCGAAGAGATACTTCACATCCCAGCAACTGCTTATGATCTACAAAGCACAAATTCGACCTGTCCTAGAGTACTGCTCACATGTTTGGAGCTCAGCCCCCAAACATACGCTTAAGCTCTTGGATTCAATTCAGAAGAGAGCTATTCGCCTAGTCGATGACACAACACTCACCAAATCATTGACCTCTCTAGATCATCGTAGAAAGGTCGGCGATCTCTGCCTTTTTTATAGGTACTTTCACGGTCGGTGCTCAACGGAAATATCATCTATTATGCCACCACGCGCGATTCCTAGTAGACAAACCAGACGAGCTCAAGCTGGTCACCCCTACACTGTCAGGCTCGAGACCTGTCGAACATCGCTATACCAAGCATCATTCATCAATAGAACGGCAAAGTTGTGGAATTCTTTGCCTAGTGAAGTCTTTCCTGATGCTTACAACCTCCAAACATTCAAGAAAAATTCCAACACCTTCCTTCTTTCCCGAAATTCCACCGCTGGCTAACACGATGTTCCTCGAACATCATAGGTTTCCCTTTCGTGTTGTCCACAGATAAAAAAAAAAAAAAAATAGAGATTCTGCCGAATTCCGGCAAGCCGGTATGAACTTCAACCACATCCTAACAGAATGGTCTGGATGGAGTCTGTCGATAATCTGCCCTATGATTATTATTATTATCATTATCATTAGCATGTCTTGTAGAAAACCTAGTGATATATATTTGAGATAGTGGTAGATTCTCCATACTGGAAGAGTTCATATATTTCACACAATATTCATTTCATTATTCATTTATCAATTTCACGCGATGAATGAAGTGGTCTGGGCTGTAGTATCTGATGCGGACAAGACATATTTTCGAAACAGTATACCATCGATTTACTTCTGATGGAGTGAACTTTTATACGAAGCGTGATCTGGGAATATGCGATTTCCTTATCATTCTTTGCTGTCAAATTTTGAACAAATTGAAAGATGGTATAGAAACCGCGTATAATATTTTCAAGAAGTCTTCAATGAATTAACTCATATATCTATAGTAATCAACATTCATACTATTTTGATTTCAGCACTCGAGGTTTCCAACGATGGTTGATTAGTAACATTCAGAACAACAGTTCGATTTGTACTATGGATTCTTATGATCTGAATGGAAGCGGAATCAAACAACTGATTATCGGTAGACAGGATGGTAACATTGAGGTTTATCAAGTTGATTTGGAAAGCGAAGAGGATAGTCGATTAATATTTATTTATGTGAGTATGTTTCTTCATTTTTTAGGGTGTGCCAGAATCTTGCTTTCAGAATTTTCTGCTTCAATGCATCAAAATCAACAAGAAATATGAAGTGTGGTCACTTTGTTATCATCCTTTAGATATTTTGCGAAAACTAATTCCTTCGCAAAGTGACGAGGTTGTGGTTAAATTGGATTGATGAATTCAAGTAATTCAGGTTCAGAAAATTTCTATTTTTCAATTTTTATAGCGTCAAAGTTACATTATATTTTGGTCTACTTTGCCTTTGCTCATGATATGCGCCTTCAATTAACTAAATTTCTCATACTCAGTGAAGGAATCGTATCATCAAAAATATAATTGTTCTGCTACGAAAAGTATGAAAATCAAAAACACCTTGACACAATATGACACATTTGAAAATATATTTTCTCTTTCTTTTTATGTATGGGATTGTAGAAGTCAGTGGAATATGAAATGTCCAATCATCTTTTAGTGGCGAATTCAACGACTATAAATTGGCCAATTCAGACTTTTCATCTGCTTCTACAGTATCGAAGGCATCAGAAACTTTCGAAAGATCAGTTTCAAGTTGGTGCCTATAGGATCGACATCTAGATAGGAAATAGACTGTTTTGGAAGAACTGTCATCCTCTATTTTCTATGCTTTGCCTGTTGACTTTCAGGGTTTTGCCGTTTCTTCAGAAGATCAATAGCTCCGCTAATTATGTCTTCATTGTGTTGAGATTGAATAGTTGAGACAACAAAACTGGCCTCATTCGAAAAATAAACCCGCACCTACTGTATGTTTGCAGGCAAATACAAAACGGATGTTTTGTTTAACAGGTTCTTGCAGGTGAGACGGAAGTTATTCTCCGGTAATGACTCTTTGGATTTGGAATTCTCTCTACTAACCCTTTGGGTTATTGGGTTAGGCATTCCATTGGGAAAATTTTCGACAACCTCTATAATTATTTTTTTATGAGACTAACTGCGTTTGTTCATTGGTATCAAGATTGGTGGATTCACCAACGGATTTTTGATGGCGATTCCTACCTCTCATTGTGAACTATACGCCTAGGAGTATTGAATATTTTCGCAATCTTTGCGAAGGAAATACTTCTTTCTTCTCAATATAGGAAAATCAAGGGCCAATTGCGAAAACTCGAGAATATCTAGACCAATAAGAATATTTCTTTTTGTTTCGTTCGCCTCGTTCGGATAGGAAATAACCCGAAGGAACAGCCAAAAAATCGGAATTGGTAATTGGGATGATATGGAAATCGTCACCTAGGAAAACGCTCTACATTCTGAGCTGCTGAATAACACTCCGGATTACTCTCGATAAATGGCGTTCGAGGCCAGGTTTGCCAACTGGTCTTCACCGACTCACAAATTGACGTCACGTGAATTTGCTATCACAGAACAGCTCACTAGTCTGTGTTGTTGAGGAATGTGCTGGGTCGGTCGGTGGCAAAGGATTCTTTACTAGCCTACTACATATCTCTACCTAAATATAAAAATCAACTGAAAACTGTTAATCTCGCGAAAACCCGATAATGGCTCTACCGATTTGAATTTATTTTTTGTTCTGTTCACCTCAATACTGCTGTGGCTTAGGAAATAAACGAGAGATAAAATGATGTATATTGACTTCGCAGGTTTAGACAAATTCATTGAAATGTGTTTCAGCAAGACTCTACGACAGAGTTCATCAATTTTAGGTGGTACGAAGTTCATTTGGTCATCTATTACCAAATGAATCATGGCGGGAAAATTTGCTCCGATGATTTGAAATAGGATGTAGTACAAACCGCCACATCGTTATTATCTGATCATGATGAAAACAATCCTCTTTTCGAATTGTTATGGAAGGAATGTAGTTTGATGGCAAAGATACGTTTATTCAAACCTTCCACTCTAATTCTGGCAACGCCACACAGGTCTCAGCATTCACTGATTATGAATATGTATTTGTGCACGTGTTTACTTCATGGAAATTCCTTGAACCCCATTGCATACTATGAGCGTTAGGATGCTACTGAAGAATGGAAATGTAGTGGCTTGTATTTCCTGTGTATAATAACACAAGATTAAGATCCAGATATTCCAGATTCATTCAATCATACGCAAAGTTACTACTGCGAGCGAAGTTATCCCAGCTGACGTTATTCAACTTGTGAAAATGTATAGTTCGTCTGTTTTCAACATCTGAGCTCTCTTCATCATAAATCATTGAGATATCAATGCTTATTTCCAATGAATTCCAAAGAAGAGATCCTGCAATGTTTGTTGCTCGATAAACAGTGATAGAAGATACTGTCTGAAAAAACTTCATTATAGTGAAAGTTCATTTATCTTTTGCGTATTCATTTCGAGCAACTAATCAACTGACTAGAAATCATTTCCAAAGCTCATTGATCCTATTCAAATTCTGAACTGAGGCACTGATATTACCTTTTTTTCCATAGAACTGCGATGAAAGTGTGAGTTCGCTTCAATGTGGAATCGTCGGATTCCATGGATTTGATGAAATCGTCGTAGCAACTTACAGCGGAAAGATTTTTGGGTTGACCACAAAATCTTTGGATGGATATCTGGACCACCCTACGGGGAGCTATATGCCCACAGCCGATACATCTCAGAAAATTTTTGGAGTGAAGTAAGCAAATATTTGGCATACAACCATATTTCCCTGTAGAACTTACGACGATGAAACTTCAAATCCAAGTAGTCGATGTGTTCTTCCATTGATAGACCATTCCACCTGTTATATAAACTCACTAGATTTCAATACAAGCCAACATTTCAAAATTTGATATTGAATATCATACACGCCATTCAAGATTTTGCGTTCAAATTCCGTGTGGAGTATTTCAGATATACCAGAATGGAAAAGGCCATTTTCTAGAAAAAAATTGCCTCATATGTAAATAGTCATTCACGAAATTTCGACCCCTTCAGCGAATGATAGTAAGCTTTGAAAACAAGATTATCTCAGATTTGCCACATTCTCAAAGTCCTCTATCACAGAATTTTCGTTTTTGAATTGATTTTCAATTGAGAGGTTGTTGCAGATTCAAATCCCACAAACCGCATATATATATATATATATATATATATATATATATATATATATATATATATATATATGTATTAATTTTTCTTGTAGTGCAGATGTAAATGAATTGAAAATAAGAATCTCTGACGAACGTGAAAACTACCACCAAGCAACAACTGTATTTTCAAATGAAGTTTCCGCAATTCCTTCACTGATGGTCAAAGACTCGGTGAGTAAGATAGTAAGGTAGCTGGCAGATACGAAAGTGACCGATATTCATGAACAAAATTCATTCCAATTTGTACTAGGATCTCAGCTACAATAGTTCAAGCATATATCTCTCTAAAGTATTTCATCTGCACGGTAACAAGATGAAAGTAATCGTAGAGAAAAAATGTTATATTTCTTGCATAAATTCTTAGGAATTAATAGAAACTCACTATTGAGCTAAGGTTTGTTAGAACTATATGCGACGTAAATCAGACAATGCTCCTCGGACGTCCGTTGAAAGGCAGTAATGGGTGTATCCGGTTCGTTAGAAACTGCTACATACAGTGTGGAACAGCCGAATGGAATAAATTCGACAACAAATAAATGAGGGTGTGTTGGGAAAAACGCTTGGACACGTCTATTTGTCTATTTTCAAATTCTCACTGAAGAGCTGATTTCATCGATATACCACACTTGGGGTCTAGATGAAATGATTACAGAGTTATAGGGTGTGAAAAATCGAGATTTTTCAACATTGGGACTTTTTTGTGTGGAAACTATTCATTATTGGTCAACACGGCTTACATGTCCCTGTCTTAACTTTTTATTTACTACCTACTGTCATTTTATTGAAACAAATATAGGGTGGTGCAGTATTCAGAAAATTGATCTTCCTGCATCTGTCCCAAAGAAATGTCAGTAGATAGTTTATCGAAGATTCAGACAGAGACATGTAAGTCGTTTCGACCAATAATGCATAGTTTCGACACAAAAAATACATTACGCTGAAAAATCTCGATTTCTTACACCCTTTATCTCTGTAATCATTTCTGCTAGACCCTAAGTGTGGTCTATCGATGAAATCAGCTCTTCAGTGAGAATTTGAAAATGGAATGAAATACAAGATGTTCCATTTGAAATGAGAAAGTTGGTATTGGCCACTGTCACATGACACACTGTATTTATTAAAAAAAAAATGCGTATTCAAAAATACAAATCGACGTGTCCAAGCGTTTTTCCCAACACACCCTCATTCATTTGTTTTCGAATTTATTCCATTTGGCTGTTCCACACTGTATAGACTCAAAATGGGCAGAAAATTATGTGCGTACTGGTTGCGGTCGGAATCAAACTTGATTTAATTTTCACGCAGTCGTTCAGTTGACCTCAAAGTGACAAAGTGGAAAGACAACCAAGTTTTCATCACCAATCACGAGAATATTTGATGTCGTACGAGAACATTATCCTCTGTACACTTTTGTAGGTTGTAGGTGAAAGTTTCAAGGACGATACCTGAACTCACAAGAAGCTGTTGTTGAAAGTTATAATAATGAATATAATATTATACCTACTGATGAATATTTATTGTCTTCACCTACCAGCATACGATCACGCACTAACAAATCACCTTTCAATTCAAAACCGTAAAGTTGAAGTTCTAATAAGCCATAGCTTCATCAGATGTTTGTCACAGTATGCCAAAGAAAACCAATCATGATTATTTGCTCTCTCCTTGAGGCAAAATGGTTGCACTGACTTCACAGCTGGAGCTTGATAAGAACTGTCCCAATCCGCATAATTCAATTAGGTGTTCTAAGAAGAGAACAAACAGTGGATAGAACAGGAATCACGTTAAGTGGATATAGGTTTCCTTGACTACAAAAAAAAAGATCTGGCAATATTCAGTCTGATGAGAACCAATAATAATGAGTCAAAAACTCAATCATGTATTCGCATCTTCCAAACAAAAAAATCGGAGTCAATTTTTTTTTACCTGTGGACAACACGAAAGGTAAACCTATAATGTTCGAGGAACATCGTGTTAGCCAGCGGTAGAATTTTGGGAGAGAAGGAAGTTGTTGGAATTTTTCTTGGAAGTTTGGAGGTTGTGAGTATCAGGAAAGACTTCACTAGGCAAAGAATTCCACAACTTCGCCGTTCTATGGATGAATGATGCTTGGTATAGCGATAATCGACAGGTCTCGAGCCTGACAGTGTAGAGGTGACCTGCCTCAGCTCGTCTGGTTTGTCTACTAGGAATCGCGCGTGATGGCATAATATATGATATTTCCGTTGAGCACCGACCATGGAAGTACCTATGAAAAAGGCAGCGATCGCCGACCTTTCTACGATGATCTAGAGAGGTCGATGATTTGGTGAGTGTTGTATCATCGACTAGGCAAATAGCTCTCTTCTGAATTAAATCTAAGAGCTTTAGCGTATGTTTGGGGGCTGAGCTCCAAACATGTGAACAGTACTCCAGGACAGGTCGAGTTTGTGCTTTATAGATCATAAGCAGCTGCTGGGATGTGAAGTATCTCTTCGCACGGAAAAGAAAACCGAGTTTTTGTGAAGCAGTTCTCGCAATGGATCTCACATGATCGTCCCATGAGAGAGCACTGTTGGTGGTGACACCCAGCATGGATATTGACGACCTCATAGGAACAGTGTTCCCGACATCTTCAAATTGGGCATTGTGTGATCAGCCTTCTTGGTGAACATACAAGCTTGAGTTCAAGTTGCATTGAACTGTACTAGAACTGTACTGTACTTGGAATCGGTTGGACCCTAGCTTTCTGCCAGTCAGAAGGAAATACGCCGAGTTTGTACGAAAGGGTGAACAACCTGCAAAGAACTGGTGTTATTTCTGGGGCACATTTCTTTGGAACAATAGGCGGTATTCTGTCAGGCCTCATAGCCTTCTTGACGTTGAGGCTGAGCAGAATGTGTCTGATTGTGCGTTGCCGGAAGACAATTTCTGGCATACGGTCATCGATGGTAGCAATCTTGGGAAGTTTCTGGTCTGTTTCCTAGAAATAGTCATATATGCACTGTCTCCATCGAGAGAATTCAATCAAGTGACCCGAAGAAGAGACAAAATACATTTTCAGTTCGTTTTTCGAAAATAACGGTTCGAAATAATCATGCAGTATGTATGTGGTAGGAGGAAGGCCAGGATAGTTTCTTACGAATTTGCAATCAAAATTCAGCCATCTGGGATGGTTTTCACATGTTTTTTTTTCTGACTTGCCTCGGAGAACAATGTTTTTCCAATCAAGAGACCCTACGGAAAGTGATGGAAAGCTTTCGGTGATTTATCATACTGGTCATGGAAATTTACAAACATCATATTACCACATCACCATGGGTTGTCGCTTCGGAGCAACTCGTTGTTCACTCTTTCATATAAACATGGTATATTTTCTTCTTACAGAAAGATAGCTAGAGTCCAATCGATTACAAAGAAGAGCAAGAAAATCCTTCATAACGTAACGTGACAAAATTTGAAGAAAATATTAATGCTTTATGCAATGGGAAATTGATGATGATATATTATCTTCGAGATAATTCAACTTCAGTAGAGAATGAGAACGTACATGGAACATAATTATTGAATGAGATTAGGAAAATACTGTCTGTAAGTTCTTCGAGGAGGTGGTTCATTCATTTTTCGGCTGAAAAATGAGATTAGGAAAATTATTGTGCTTTTCCGATCATACCAACCGATTCTTCCATCCGTTCCAATTTAGTTTGTGATGTAAATAATTGTTATTAAACCATTATTGCGCAAGTCTGAGATGAGTCTGTGATTCCATTCGTGGCGGACATTCATATAAGCTATATTTTCGATTGTTGCATTCCTGGGATGAAACATGGACCAGTACAATAGTGATAGACCTGCTGAATCGAATATGATGGAATATGTGATGAGTTCGAAGTAAATCTGTCATTTCATGTGAGGCGGACCATGATATATACCTCTGGTTGGAGTATGTCTGTGATAAAACATGGATATTTGTAATGCAGCAGTGAGGAAGCTGCTGTACATTTTCGGTCAATGTTTGGTCGATATTATATGAATGTGATATCAAATAGTAATAATGATCCGAGTATCACGATATTATTCAACGAATAGTGTGAACATACTTTTACTCACATATAGAATACCTATGTAGAACCTATTCCGTATACAATAGATGATAGGTTAAATCGAATTGAAAAAATTGGCTTCCCATGCAGAATTATGGTCTGCGTCAGTAATATAATCTCGAAGATTTTTCAAATGATATAACCACATGTTCCTTGGGTGGACTTTTGTTCCAGTCAGTACAAATACGCTGATGCGACAATTGATGCAATTTTCATAAGAAATCACAAGAAAATATTGTTCTATTTTTTCCTCTCACGATTTTGGGCACTTCGAACACTCAAATACTTCTCAAATATCATTCACTTCTCTGTCTGCTATCTAACGTACCATAAGTACCTACATTAATTTGATTGTAACACATACTGGTGTTAAAGTTCATTTTAGATGGAATTACATCGATCTACAACCTCTCCATCGAACTTCCTACAGCGATCGACAATATTGTATTACAATGTGATACTGAGGTGAAGCTAATCGATGTAGAGAACAATTCTGCAGTTGTCAACATCGATATGAAGAATCGGGTAAGGTGTGTGCATATGTTCGTATCTCAGACGAATAAAATGAAATGACCTGAATTGTATATCCTTTTTCTGATGCCAACATACTTGTCAATACCCCACATTTGCTAAAATGAGAACAGAATGGCCCGTACTTCATCGGCAATCTCGCAAGCACGTCTTACCAATAACTGATACTCACGACCTCAAAACCTTCGAGAAAAATTCCAATAAGCACATAGTGTAATTGGTACAAAATATCAAATATTCAAGAAGTTGATTTCGGACGGATTTTTGGGCTAGACAGACCACTGAAAATTTCTCTCACTCGCCTGAATTATAAAAAAGTGATAAGAAGAAATTTGCATTATTTTGATTCGATTATCTGATTGAACTTCTTGCATTGATGAGAAAGTACTGCAATTCTGAGGTAAAAAAATTGAAATAGATGTAACTCATCTAGAACTACATATAAATTTCAAAAATAGCAAAATAACTGGGAGTTGCCATTTGAAATTTCAGGGGTAGGTGGCCTGGGGGTGAAGAGGTTGGAAAATATACGACAATAAATATGTTCCTCCCTATGTGAAATCACGTGTTTCGTCAAATTTTCATAGAGTCATAAATTGAAGGAATTTCGAGTGTGGTTCGATTTCAAGTTTTGTCCACCATATATATGTTGATTATCGTCATACTATAGCTTATCGTCATTTTTCAGGATGATTTCCTTCTGGCCACTTACCAATGTCAATGTAATACAAACAGTTTGAGATTCAAAATATGTACCACCGAAGGCAAGAAAGGAACTCTTCAGGCTCATGTTACTCCATCAGTTCAACCGAAATTCAGTAGAACTATGCGTTACGAGATCAAACCGTTGTCACTGCATTATCGACAGCATCACTTCGATAATAACAGGTGAGTATTGGAGTCCAGACGATAATTTGCGAATATAATAGATATACAGGATGAGTCATAACTATTGGGAAATAGACAGGCATTTGTACAAGAGGCGCCACGGCAGTGATTCCTGATGCTGAAATCGACAGGAAACTTTTTCAACGAACTTTTTTAATGATTTTGATTATGAAATATGATATAATATCTACGTGATATTGATACTATTGTTTCAGCACGATGATTTCATCCGTTTCAGAGAAAAACGCATTTTATTAGTTCTGAGCCTCGGAAGGGGATTCCAAATATGATCTCATCCATCACGAGTGTGTTTTAGAATGTCATCAGATGATTGTTGTTTGTTGATGTCATTTCTTCTGAGTGAAGAGTGAAATAATTCTGTTGTGAAATTAAAGTTTATTGTTGCATTTTTTGAAGCTACCATATACGTTTCCAATTGAAATGCCCCGTCAAAATCATTTTACGTATTGAAAAATGTAGAACATGATTGTGTGTACGCACAAAAACAATTCGCGGTCTCTCTGCAGCCAGAACGTATGAATTGATATATCCAGGCAGAAGACAACAAAATCGAGAAACTTTTTCAAATCTATTCCATCGTTTGGATGACACTCTGAACTGTTCAATAGCGTTCTTATTGAAAACGGATGAAAATATCGTATTGAAACAAGCGTACCAGTTTTACGTAGAAATGATGTTATTGTCATATCTTGTAATCAAAGTCACTGAGAAGGTTCGTGTAAAAAGTTACCAGTGGATTTCATCATCAGAAATCATTCTCGTGGCGCCCCCTGTAACATAATGTGAAATGATACATACAATAAAATATCCTTTATGAAATCATTCTACCGTTCCGATTTTTTTCAACAATTGATGAATACACAGTGGAATTATTAGCAGAGAACGAGAACAAAAATTTAATTTCAACGCCTCTTTTTCTACAGCAAGATTTTATTGCGACATTTTGGTCCTATCGCCATATTTTGGTCCCAACAAAGTGTCCTTAGCCTATTTCCCAATAGTTATTACTCACCCTGTATTCATATGTATACACAGCCTGTGTATATATGTATACACAGACTTTCGAGAAGTCTGGGTGATGAGGTCATGTATGTTCAACGGCTGAGGTTTCTAAGGATCTAGAGTATATTCCTCAGAAACTACAAAAGGCCTGTTCTTATTGTTTTTTCTTCGTGTACACACATCAAAATAATGTCTTCTTCTAATGAAATATGCTTTGGAAGAGTATGTCTCGTACTGGAAAAAACGAGTGGTTGATCTCTCCAATTTAATACTCTCTGATCAAGCATATAGATTGCTTGCATTATAAGAAAAGAAATTTCTTGTCAGGAATGAACCAAGCATACTTCAAAAACAACACAGTCTTTATCTCACTAAGACGATCATAATAATGATTTGGAAAATGCTTTTCTTGAAGCAAGTTTCAAAATTTCTCAATTTGAGCTATAGCTCATTTCATATCAAGCCTTTGGTTGAATTGGAATAAAAATATTATACTATCGAATCATGTTATTATTATTCTCTTCGATAGAGTGAATCTTCGTAAATATGTCGAGAAAATATTGGTCTCAGTTGAAACTACCATATTCTTGGATAAGAAGAGTATGGTTTGCTCGCTTCGAGGGTGATCCATAATGAGAATTACTCCTTGACCTACAATGAATTGCAAACGAATATTATCAAACTTTTATACCTACGAATAAACACTCATTATGAGGGCACTATTCATTGGGTATAAAAACAGTTTTCATATATATATATATATATATAGGACTCAGAACAATATAACAAAACTAAATATCTTTGGAAATAAGTATCCGGCATGAGAGTATGATCCTTCTGACACCATCGTAGTCACCGAATTGCAACAGAAAAGTCTTCAGCTATTTCATTCAAAATTATTGGTAAAAAATAAAAATGTCCATTTGTGTCCACTAGTATACAGTGTGAATTCAAGTTTTGTTTTGTTTCTACCTGGTATGCTTTGAAGTGTTCATTGAATCCAATAGTTGATAACAGTTCTCTCAAGAAATAAACATCATCATTGTATGACTTATGTATTGAAATACCTTTCAATTCGAGAAATACAGGACTGTCATCTCCATATTCATAGCTTGTATGTTCACCAAGAAGGCTGATCACACAATGCCCAATTTGATGATGTCGGGTACCACTGTTCCTATGAGGTCGTCAATATCCTTGCTGGGTGTCACCACCAACAGTGCTCTCTCATGGGACGATCATGTGAGGTCCATTGCGAAGACTGCTTCACAAAAACTCGGTTTTCTTTTCCGTGCGAATAGATACTTCACATCCCAGCAACTGCTTATGATCTACAAAGCACAAATTCGACCTGTCCTGGAGTACTGCTCACATGTTTGGAGCTCAGCCCCCAAACATACGCTTAAGCTCTTAGATTCAATTCAGAAGAGAGCTATTCGCCTAGTCGATGACACAACACTCACCAAATCATTGACCTCTCTAGATCATCGTAGAAAAGTCGGCGATCTCTGCCTTTTTTATAGGTACTTTCACGGTCGGTGCTCAACGGAAATATCATCTATTATGCCACCACGCGCGATTCCTAGTAGACAAACCAGACGAGCTCAAGCTGGTCACCCCTACACTGTCAGGCTCGAGACCTGTCGAACATCGCTATAACAAGCATCATTCATCAATAGAACGGCAAAGTTGTGGAATTCTTTGCCTAGTGAAGTCTTTCCTGATGCTTACAACCTCCAAACATTCAAGAAAAATTCCAACACCTTCCTTCTTTCCCAAAATTCCACCGCTGGCTAACACGATGTTCCTCGAACATCATAGGTTTCCCTTTCGTGTTGTCCACAGATAAAAAAAAAAAAAAAAAAAAAAAATATATTACCACTGAAAGCACTATTCTACCTTCCTTACCTATTCTACTATTCCAAATCATTCATAACATGGATTCTTTCATTTATAGATACACTTTTTGAAAAAAATCATTCCAATTTGAATGAAAAATCAGTTGGCAGTTTTTATACATTTTCTCAAAGTTTAGATCAATCTGAAAATACATGTCATAAGAGTTCTATGGATGTTTGATTATGGATTATGTTATGGATTATTTGAGTATGTTCATAATTATTTCATAGAAATGACATCCAAAATAATCCACAGATACCCGAAAATGTGCAGGATGAAAGTTATGAAAATGATATCGATCCTTATGATGAGTTATAAAATTATATTGAGTTATCCTACTCTTTTCACTTCAGAACTTGGTGATGGGTCAGTGTTCAGATCATGCACATTCCTTTAGATACAGTTGAACTCACTAAGACAGTTGTTCTGAGATCCTGTAGAATGGGACATTCCTTGTAAATATCAGATGAATTTGATGACTGGGATATCCTGCGAACATCGAAATTTCTTCCTCACTGATCCATAACCATGGCCCATGGTTCATGATTGTGTTCCAACCATTGTATGTCATCTTTCAACCCATCTGAATGAGCACTATATAGTGTATTCATATATTATTGTAGTTGACTGAGAGAAAATATAATAAAAAATGTTATGTGGAATTCCTTACGAAAAACAAAAGCTCTGGAAGTATGTGGGTCACTGAGCAACTACTAAAATGATTGAGAATCAAAAATATAACAGAATGGTTGAACTCTGAACTGAATGTTCATATACTCATGATAGGTGTCGAGTGGTATCATCACAAATATCTATCATTATACTATGCAGTGAGTATTTATATAAGAAATTTCCATTATATCCGACTCAAATTCCACTTCAAGACACACGAAAGAGAAATTCCTTAGGAACTGAAAGTTAAATTTGGGTCAGAGTGGATTTTTGGGATAACTACGAGGATACATCATTGATCTGTCCCCACTTCATATTTCATTGATATCGATATTATATTTGATATGTTATGAATAATATACCACTTCCCCGATCAACCTACAGAGAGAGTATTTGGAAAAAAAATACCATCGATTTTCGATATTTCATCAGCAGTCTCATTTTCATCAGCAAAATGACTCTCAGTTGACGTCCGTTTTTTGGACAACAGTTATCTAGATTCATAAGGTATATTCCTTCATTTATCGATCAGCTCTCCCTTCGCAACTTTTTTTTTTTTTTTTTTATCTGTGGACAACACGAAAGGGAAACCTATGATGTTCGAGGAACATCGTGTTAGCCAGCGGTGGAATTTTGGGAAAGAAGGAAGGTGTTGGAATTTTTCTTGAATGTTTGGAGGTTGTAAGCATCAGGAAAGACTTCACTAGGCAAAGAATTCCACAACTTTGCCGTTCTATTGATGAATGATGCTTGGTATAGCGATGTTCGACAGGTCTCGAGCCTGACAGTGTAGGGGTGACCAGCTTGAGCTCGTCTGGTTTGTCTACTAGGAATCGCGCGTGGTGGCATAATAGATGATATTTCCGTTGAGCACCGACCGTGAAAGTACCCATAAAAAAGGCAGAGATCGCCGACCTTTCTATGATGATCTAGAGAGGTCAATGATTTGGTGAGTGTTGTATCATCGACTAGGCGGATAGCTCTCTTTTGAATTGAATCTAAGAGCTTTAGCGTATGTTTGGGGGCTGAGCTCCAAACATGTGAACAGTACTCCAGGACAGGTCGAATTTGTGCTCTGTAGATCATAAGCAGTTGCTGGGATGTGAAGTATCTCTTCGCACGGAATAAAAAAACAAGTTTTTGTGAAGCAGTTTTCGCATTGGACCGCACATGATCGTCCCATGAGAGAATGAACAGTTTTATGATGTCTCTCAATATTTCTCTCAATTTTTAGTATTACATAACAAACACACATTTTTATCTTTAACTTCTGTAAAAAAGTATTGTTCTTTCCATTCCGAATGGAAGTGGTATGTCTTCACCTTCTCACAACCGCTTGCCATAATATTATTTTTTGTTGTTCTCTACTAACCCAACCGCTGGAACGTTGGTTATGCGTTCAGTTTTAAATTGAGCATTGCCATCGCGAGCTACCAGTTATGTACCCCGAATAGCTGAAGCAGCGTGAAAGAGAACTCCCGTTCCGGGAATCCATCGCCTGAGGCCGAGTCTATAAATTCGCATGAACTTAAACAATTCGACATTCTGTATCTTGCTCTTGCTATTGCTGTTTGT
Organism: Gastrophysa polygoni; assembly: GCA_963576655.1. Taxonomy (NCBI): domain Eukaryota; kingdom Metazoa; phylum Arthropoda; class Insecta; order Coleoptera; family Chrysomelidae; genus Gastrophysa; species Gastrophysa polygoni. Next base: position 34,063,548 of record OY755084.1, on the reverse strand, counting down.
ATCATTTGTAATAAAAATCTTTTTTAAAAATCCATTTCGAGCTTTCGGAAACATAATTTACCGGTAGCTCGCGATCGACTGGTTGGCGACCACTGCACTACGGTATACTGGGTCGACTGGGTCCCAGAGCTATGAAAGGCAAGGGCGAATAGGCGGAAACAAACTACGAAGTAGGAATTACGAAAACGAACTAGCCTGCAAAAACCTGCAAAAATCTTTTGGACACTGGCGACAGTGGCGACTCGATTTGCGTTGCACTGTTACCGACATTCGCAGGTAGTTGAGATTATCAATCGTTTGAAAATACTTCCATCCTAGGAAAATTCAATAGTATAAACATTTACTGAGTAGTTACTGATAAAATTCAATGAAAATCATTCCAATCATGATCTCCTTCAATTTATTCAACACAAAACGTGGAAATATATGAGAAATACCTACTCTAATAGGTAATAATACGTGATAATCGTACGTTTGGCATCAATACCAGAAAGAAGAACATGCGGATATATTCAATGATATATAATAGTTGATCCAAGAAAATTGCACAAGAAAGTTCTTCTCTCTTCAGTGAAGAAAATTTCTCTATGGTATCTCAGACCAATAAATTTCCAGTTGTCTTTCAAACCTGTATTATTTTTGCTTGAATACTGTGATTTTTGAATGAAAAAAATCTGGATAGTCCAAATGAATATTTCAAATGAATTATTGTTTACATTAGAGATATTCAATGGATTCGGATCGAATATATTATTTCACAGGAAGAAGGCGTTTTTTTCAGTGCAAGTTATCAGAATTGGAAAAAAATATAATCTTTGATGAAGAAAACGTTTTTATGTGTGTAACAGTGTACCCAATGAAGCGAGGCGTATTGAACTATTTTTTAATCCTCTTTATTCCAACATATATGAACATTCACTTCGTTATGATTACGTCCCGTTTTTCGTTTTGAAAAATCCGACTCGGCTTTGCCAGGTTATAACCCTTTCCGAATATCTTTTGACATCCTGTCATAGAAGACGACTGGTTCTAATTACGATGATCCATCCAAACTCACATGGCTATCGGTAGTCAGTAGCATATTTCATAACATCAATTTCACATCCTCTCCATGAGATGTATAGGGCGGTCAGAATAACCCAATATTCTGTAGAATTTGAATCGTTTATTACTCAGGTTTCAATGGCACGCACTGTCTCATTTTTCCTCATTCGACAGATATTTCAACATGTTCTCTGATGGATATCACCATCATAGTTCACCTATCATATCATGGAAGAGCACCCAAGAATTTAGAGTTCAAATTTTAATTCCAGAAATGGTCAGGGTCAGTGCTAATAATTCACAAAACAATGGACTCAATGATCTCTCAGCAGAGAAATTGAGTTGGCATCGATCTAAAAAATAAGTGACACCACCGAATGAGAAATAACCAGAATCGAAACTCTCGCCCAGCCACCATTCATTCTAGTGGCGAACATAATGCATTTCGACTATTTCAAATTCCACTGTGATAACGATACGGGTGGCTGAAATATTGGTTCCTGCAAATTTGATATTCAGAATTTCAATGGATGAAACGAAAATGATATTATATTTCTCACAAATCTAGTGATTTCTCCAAATCACCAATTCATGATGTTCTGTTATTTTGAAATTCTGATTGATTGATTTCGATGTATAAGATGATCGAACTCTCACGAATGGTCTAATTGAATAACTATGAGGAAGAGCTTCGCAAGGTGTAAAAGGCAAGTATCCTCACAGTTACTCAAAAAATGTCTGAGTTTGTTAACTTTGAGTACAAAACTCTCAAAATTCCAAATTCCAATACATATATGATTCGTCAAGTGAGAAAGCATGATGGTATCTTCCCCAACCAATGATTTCCTGATCAGACCTTCCAATCTTGTGAATAATTCTATCGAAAAAAAAGTGAGGTGAACGATATTTTTCCATTCTACTACATGTAGTGCATCTAGAATATCAATAGAACAGAATAATATATAGAAGAAAGGAAAGTGGATTCTGGTTATTTCATATTTTGTGGTTGCATCATCAACCATCTTGGGAAATGATCCCTGTTTCAGTTCGTCAAAAATTATTGATAATGTGTTTCTGTCATGGAAATCTGACATTCTTTCAGGCCTCTCAACTTTCTGACCATAACCGGTCTATTCAGTCTGGCAGAGATACATTCGTGGGTTGCTCGTTGTTTACCAGAAGTACCTGAAAAACCAGCAGCTGCTGAGACAACAGTACTATGGTTTGGTTCAACACTCTTGAATACGATCCTAGAATGTATTTACCAGTAAGTATATATCCAGCTCATGCACTATAATATATATTAGAGCAATTCCCAATGAGATCTTTTGCGGTTTATTTTTTAATTTTCAATGAAGAAGATACCTATCTTCTATACTATGCTTATTTATACTCTCACACATTCCATTTGAGATTAAAATATCTGAATGACCGAATCAAACTTGTTATCTCGGGTGAGGGATCTTTTAAAGGTACAATCATGCAAGTATTGATCATTGACTCTCTCGAAGATATCATATATGGAGAAATCAGAACTCTATATGAATTCATGAAACTATAAGGAAAGTTAGATTTGACTTAACCGATTACTGAATTTGACCGTACTTGGGTCCGCTAATGTCCAGCTGAGTTGATGGAGTAACTTCTTCCAGTTTGGAAAGAAATATTATAAAATAATATAATGAAATTGAAAAAGAAAGAATTTGAAGCGAGCTATCTTATCCCTCTTGAACTCTTTTCCCCCTAATCATGCCTGGATATTAATGAAAAAATTTCGAGGAAATATTCAAGATTTTCCTCGTGATGTTCCAACTATTGGAAATTGATTGATCACACGAGTATTGATCATTGATTTTTTCATAGATATGATCTATGGAGAAATCAGAACTCTATTCGAATTTATGAAACCATTTTGGAATTTGGCATTTGACTCCACCGAAGACTTAATTTCACCGTACTTTAGGTCCGCTAATGTTCAGCTAAGTTGATGGAGGAACTACATCCAGTTTGAAAAACATAGTATATGCCATTACGAGTCTAAAAATAGTAATTTTTCCGTGCGCATGTAACAAATTCTCGTGAATTATATCACCGGTTCCCATAAGCTTCCCGGGAACTGGGACGTTTTGAGAATCTTCTTGTTTCATTTTGTTGATTCCCAAGCTCAGTCAGAATCATAGACTTATTATCCTGAGGAGACGGAACTATTTACATTTAAAGAAGATCAGACATTGCCAATATCTGGTCCACTGTAGGATACTAGTGTGACCGATTGGAAAGTGTCGTTGCCATATTTCCAGTTTGAGAACGAGATTTGCAATAATTATTGACACGTTCATATCATTTTTTCATTGTATTGCAAGTAATACAGTCTCAATGGAACATTTTTCTGAACGGTATTTTATATATCATGAAAACCTGAAATGTACACGTTGGCATAACAGAATATTCATTTTGTGAACTATCACATTGTAGCATCATAGGATTTGTTACCCGCAAAGCGACATCGGCGCGTCCAGGCCACGCCTATTGTATGAATGATTTTTACTACGAAACTACGATCTGCCCATTTCTCGTTGCGGTGTTGTAGACGAGTGATCTTGTGTTTTGAAGTGTTGTTTTTAGTGACTTTGAATAGATATTGTGGAATTCAGAGTGAATTTTTGGACAATATGGTCCGTCACTGCCGAGTGTGCAAAAAACTTGACATTTCCAGCCCTGATGTTTCTTTTCACAAGTAAGTTGGAATACCTAACCTCCAAATTTGTTTGTTATTCCAGTGGCGTGAATATATGATGATTAGGTACTGTTTATTCATGATTGTTAATGATTTAGGTAGTGTTCATGTTTCCATGGCATAGACTTTCTTGTTCATTGCATCAAAAATTCTAAGCAACTTATTCCTGTTAACCTATTTCTCTATTACTTCAGGTTTCCCGCTGATAGTGGAAAAAGGAAAATTTGGGCATCTCTTCTTGGCTGGCAGGAGAATCGTCTGAGCAAATATCTTTATGTATGTTCTGATCATCTCGATTCGAGGATGTCATAACAAAGAAAAGTGGTAACAAATACTTGAGGCCAGATGCAAATCCACTACCATGCCATTCAGCGTTTCAGTTCGCATCTGATAGGTAATTTGCAGTTAATACTCCATTGTTTCAACATCACATTTTTCCAATACAGTACAGAAAAACAACAAACTATGTTCACGAGCGACATCATTTATTTTCTTTGTGAATTGTCCTTGTATTTAATGATATATTGTTTTGTATAAAAATCCAAAAATTATTTGCAGTTCAATTTGAACCAACACCTTCTTTCCAGAAATGAATCAAAATGTGTCATCATTATCCGAATAAATTTGTTGTATTATATGAATATTAAAAGTATGAAAGCTGTGTTTTTTGTTTTTATCAAAGCGGAGAAATCTGTGTGCAAATTATAAGGAAATTCAATTTTATACAACTGTCTGAATGCATATGATATTGGACTTGTTTCAGTTGAACATAATATCGGGAATTACAGGTACTGACAAGAATCTGGTTATATATTTCCAATGATGTTTCATTTTTCAGAATGTTGATTGACAAATACAGAGAGAAATTACATGTTTCCATTGAGAGTACATTCGTAGCTTGTTAATAATCAAAAGGAATTTGTTTGTCTTCCTAACTAACAAACACGACGCTTCCACTCCGTACAGAACAATATTTAATAATAAAGTTATAGATAAAATATATTTCCAAGTCATGGAACCATTAGGACGGTACGCCACTGGCTGAAATCAGGGAAACAAGACACATCAACATAACAGCGTTGCCAACAAGTTGGTGAAGACAAAGAGGTTCGATCGGTAGTCTTTCTCATACTTGTGCAGTTCATTTTCAATCATTGCTTCAAAACAAAAGCAGTTTTATGAATGAGATGTTCCGTCTCCTCAGGATAATAAGTCTATGGTCAGAATCATAACTTCATACCATTAACATCTCATAATACTGTACTCTTATCGAAATAAATTGTTTTTAAAAATAAAATTCATGTCAGGCGAAGCAGAATACGGGAAGTCATGCAAGCACGGAAAAATCATTTTTTATGATACTCCGTTGAAAATGAAAACATTAGAAAATTGTTGTAGTTGTAGGAATGAAAAAACTTGGAACTACTAGAGTAAGAATATCGAAAATCAACTAACTATAACCATAATTCCCAAGCAGCATTTACAAATACTGTTTTTAATTTGAATAAGTATTCATGGTTATGTTTATTGTACAATTCGTATCATTGCACAGGTTCAGTCCTTTTGGAGTTTCAATTTGTGAAACTGCAGTTTTTTTTTCCATGGGTGTGGTTCAAAGAGCCCACTGCACAGCGACCAATAAGGCCTATTGTGCCCTCTGTCAAGCATTCACTCTCCCCCAAGTAGTCCTGTTTCTTTCGCGTAGTCCAGGATGTCCATGGGGGAGATAGCTTGGAGCTCGTCCAAAAAGGATACTCCGAACCTCCTGAACCTTTTTGCTGCCAGTGCTTCGCAATGGCAGATTATATGATATGGGGTTTCATCCTCCATATCACACGCCCCACATGTGGGCTCGTAGGTGTTTCCTCAACTAGTTGTTTCAGTTTCTCCTGTCGAGTCTCAGGATTTGACTTGCGGTTTTCCTGGATGGGTTTCGGATGAACATATCCGCAGTGTGCTTTTCTGAGCAGGTCCTTGATTTGCCCCCTTACCCTGCCGTACGCGATACCGCAGGTGGGTTCTGGACCAATCAGTATTTCTTCGGCTCCTCTTCTCGCTAGTGAGTCTGCCATTTTATTTCCTGCCATTCCCTTGTGTCCTGGTACCCACTCAAGAGTGACCTTGCAGTGGGTAGCCAGTTCTTCTAGGGCTTTTAGGTGTTGGAGTGGATCTCCTCCGACAGTAGGGACTTCAAGGCTGCCTGACTGTCTGTTCTTATGAGGATTTGCAGGTGACTAATGTTCTTCCTCACCATATGCTGAGCGCATGTGGTGATTGCAATTGATTCTGTATGGCAGACAGTAGCGTGCTGGTCCAGGTTGATGCTGATCTCATTCCCTGTGCTCTCTTCATATGCACCCGCACCAGTTCTATCTCCCATTTTGGAGCCATCTGTATACCAAATCGTTCCATAACGGTCTGTTTGCTCTTCTGTGTAGCCCCTTCCGCCTTTTTTGTTGAAGTGGAACTTCTCAAAGGTTTCGTCTGAGTGCATTTGTAAAATGCGAGTTTCTTCTGGTTTCTGAAAGATTTCTGTATGAAAACCCTTTCTCCAGGTGATCCCTGCCATATTGTTTGTTCTGAGCCTGTATGCTGCTGCCAGGGCCTCGAATTCCACCACTAGATGTAGGGGAGAGAGGTCCAGCAACGTCTCCATGGCTGCAGTCGGGGTTGTCGTTAAGGCCTCCGTCATGCCTAAGCATGCTAGCCGCTGTAGCTGGCCAAGCTTTGATTTTATCGCCGTGTTTTTGGCTTCGTGCCACCATATCAGTGATGCATAGACGACGACTTGTAGTACCACTTTGTTGTACAACCAGTGTAACATTGTGGCTTTTAGCCCCCAATTGTGTCCAAATAATCGTCTGCCCGTCCAGAGCGTACTTGTGGCTTTGATCATCACGTTTTCTGCGTGAGGTGAAAAGGTAAGTCTGGTGTCTAGTGTAACCCCTAGGTACGTAACCTTTGTTGTCCTCATTATGTCATGTCGCCATAGTTGCAGACCCCTCGTTTGGTTGAGGTTTCTCTTCCTAGTTAAGGCAATGAAGGAGGTCTTCGTGGGATTGACCGACAGTCCCTCTTTTGTGCACCATCTCTCCACGGTGAGTAGGATCTGTTGCATCAGATTATGCACCACTCCCCCGAACTTCCTGCTTATGAAAATGATGATATCATCAGCATTCCCTTGCGAGTATGCGTCACATTTCTGTAGTTCGTGTAGGAGGTCATTTACCAATTGCAGTTACTGAAGCAGACTCTTCACGAATGTCTTGATTTTCTCGAAGGAATGATACAGTTGCTGTATTTCGCGTGTGAGAAGGGTTCAACAGTTCACGTGACACCTATTTTTTTTGTATAGACTCTTCTATATGCCTTTCTGCTATATTGGAAGAACGCCACTCTCCGTGTCCTTTCAGAGTGAGCAAATCAGCTCCGCTTTCCACCAACATGGCTGCCAAAAAACGCTTTAGCCCATGCCCGGTATATTTTCTGAGATCTTCTAGTTTTAGGTATTCTGAGGTATTCTGCAACAATTTTCGGATTACCACTGATGGTATGGCATCCAACGTGCTGATTATAACACCTTCCATTTCGATATGCAACAAATAATCTCTGGCTGTTCATATTCTTAGGTCGTAGAGCTGTAGGTTTACGATACATCGTGCAAGGCTCAAATGTACATTCTTCATTCATGATGGTAAAACTTCTTGATGTATCCTTTTTTCCATCTCGTAAAAACACGACAAGAAAGCGTTTCATCTGGAGCTCCACATGAAAATTTTGTTGCTTATTCTGCTGTCAAAACTTTGGACTTTTTCGGAATATATCCTACAGCTTGACGCTTCAGGAAAGCAATAGTTTTTGGATATTTGTTGATGTCATCATCTTTAATGGTTAAACAGCTCTTCAGCACTGAGAATCGACTTCATAACGTGGAAGAATTCATAGATAGATTTTTCGACAAGATGAACTAGAAGAATATCGTCTCTTACAGTTTCGATTTTGTTCAGATGCCGCCATTCTGTAAAATGTTGATATTCGAGTTCATATCTCGACCTCGCGGTCACTTGTCTATGATATCATCGGGCATTTCGGGATTTTCTTCTCAGTGCATTTTGTTGGCATGAATTTGGTTGAAAGAGAATAAACAATGCTGACAATATAGTATGTGGCTTGTATGATTTGTTTCCATGGTTATTTTCGAAGTTTTTCCGTGCCCGAAGAAGCCCATCTTACAATATTACTAGTAGATCAATATGAGGTGATTTCAAAGAATTATGATGAGAAAATTTCCTCCAAAATTCGTTGGCAACAGTGACACACTTCTTTTTGTAGCTGGAAATGAATATATCGGAGTTGGCAAATATCAAGTGATTTTGAAACGAGCTATCTTATCGTTCTTGAATTCATTTCTCCCCAATCGTGCCTGGATATTCATCAACAAATTTCGATAAAATATCAATGTTTTTCCCCGTGATGTTCCTATTATCGAAAATTGATTCGATAATAATCTATTGACAATCAATTTCGAAAGAACTAACTACATAACAATAACTGCCTATAAAAATTCTTAGCCTTATTCAGGTATTATCAGAATCAATGATGAGATAATCATTCCTTCGATCTTCAGCAATATATTCTATTGGAAAATTATAACGAATATGCACTCATATGAGTATTGTATATGAATGAATATATGCGAATGTTGATTTGTGAAAAAAAAATTGTGTCTTGAAATGTGTTGTTCATATTGGATGCATTCATATTTTTATAATCAATCCTCACACCGAGTACCACTTCGTACGGATTTTCTCAGTTTTTTCAAAGTATTGCATGATCTGAACTGATATTCTGAGAACATCTTTCTATGAACTCATCATTGTTATTATTATCATCATTATAATAATAATCATTATCATTGAACGATTGATAACCCTTCATGTCAAGAATTTTCAAAAGAAATAGAAGTTGATGAAGTCATAGGATATCATCTTGAATGAAGAAATGAAGTAGTTTTATTTCCTTTCGGAAATATGGAAATCGACTCTGGAAATGACATATCATTTTCAGGAAAGGAGAAGCGAAATTCAGATCAGACAGCCTTTCGACGATATCGATATTGAAAGACAACCTAACGTCGGAAGCAACCAGAAAGAAAATCAAAGTTAATATCGAAACAAGTAAGAGTTATTGAATATGTGTAAAATGTGATTCAGCTAAGAATGCAAATATTCATTAAACGAGACATGAATTGAGTGAAGTTGAGGGTATGAGAAAATAGAAGATGACTCATAATCATCAAGCAATGCAGACCCATGATGAGAACATTTACCTTAGAGAGCCTTCTGAAGTTATGTAAGTTAATCGAGTAGGTATTCATTTTTCTATTTTTTTTTTGGTTTTTCTCTTTTCGTTTCTTGAAAATGAAAGAGAAGTTATAATTAATATTTCAATATATTCCTAGAAAAGACAGATTTGTGATCTGCCCATAATCTGTGCTTAGTTCAAATACTATTGAAATTGTTACTATAACTTCTATTCCGTTTGCCAGAAAAGAGGAGAGGTCATCCCAGGAAAATCTATGAAAATGAATACGTACTTATGTTTGTAGGCTCATTCAGATCGGATTAATGTGCTATCCCATGACATTCCGATACAGCATTTTTTCCTCACATTCTTAGGTGAATCACCGTGTATATACATATCATTTTCATCACGTAAACGAGTTATTTATATTCACATTTTCACAATATTTTTACTACAATTCAATCTACGATTGCAGAGTTCTCAGTACCTGTTGCAAAATATCGTGAAAGCAATTTAAAGTTCAATGAAAAAAACATCAACTTGTTATTATTCTATTCTATCCATCTCTACATACCTATTTCAATGTTAAACTATGAATTCTGAGTGAAGTTTCGGCTATTTTTTTTGTTCGACTATTTGACTGTTAGTCATCTGCTGTCATCTTTTGTCATCAATCATTGTTGGAGAGCCTAGCATTTGTATTTATTCTCATATAAAAACGTTCCTTTCATTTTCAGGAATCAATGATGACTCGGTGGATTTCATTTTGAAATCGATCGAAGACAAGCTTCTGAAGTATCAAAAGATAGAAAGGGATATCATTTTATTGAATGCTCTCACTGAATTAGAAGTAACTGAAGAAGAAAAAAATAGATATTTATCTGAGAGATATAAATCCCTTTTGAATTCTGCCGAAGATATAAGGAAGCAATCTAAATGCGATTCTCATTGTCTTCAAAGATATTATGGTGAGTAGAAAAAAATATAGATACAAGAATCGTATCGTATATGAATATTTATCATTCTGTTTCAAAATTGGCAGGGAGATGTATTATATCATGCTTCAAGATGTTCATTAAAAGATGTGTGAATAAATAATAATGTTTCTTCAAAACGAAGAACATCAATATTACTTTGATGGAATAGATGGATACCGATATAATTTGAAGTTCGTGTTGAGATTATTAGTGAAAGTATTAAATGTAATTCGATATCAGACATACAGCTGAATCATTCCCAAATCATTCGAAGATATTTCGTTTCGAAAATTCCAAACAATTTCTTGATGGAAACGGATTGCGATCTGAGTGGTATGATGTTACGTCACAGAATGCGGTACACAGTTCGGATCGGAGCTGTTCGAGGTCACCATCAAACTACACACGTCTCGGTTGCTACCACTTACGAGAGAAGTTTTTTGAGACAGAGGTTATTTGAGAAGTTATCAGAAAGTTATAAATCCATCAAAACATACATTCACAAAAATGGCGTCAGGTCCTTCCATTTCGAAATGTAACTACGTATAAGTGCACAAATATCTCACAAAAACTCACATTCCATGAAAAATTTCGGAAGCTCATATCTCGTAAACGGAAGAATAGAATAAACCACATGTATATAATTTTGGAATGATTGGCTCTCACCAGATATGAGATGGAATACAGAGTGTTCCATTGAGGAAAATTGAGAACATATCGAAATATGACATTTGTTGTGATAGTTTAATTTCTGGCAACAATGAAAATGATTCAGAGAAATGAATGTGATTCATTTCTCTCTCTCAATGAATGTGATTAATTTCTCACTAACTATTTTCTGATGACCTTTGCCAAAGATGACTGAAGATATCGATTACCAGAATTATAAGAATGATTTCCGTGCACAGAATTTATTTTCACAATTTCAGTTCTTCAATAACCATTGATTCTCTTCTGAGGTTTTTTCGATATCCTTGCATACATTGTGATTCTGAATAGTTTCTCATCATTTTCGACATAACCCTTGTAGTTGGGGTGCAAAAATATACGGGAAAACCCTATACCTACTGAGAGCATGTATGTTTCGAGGAGAACAACTCATTATTGTTCGGAATTGATCGCCTCATAAGAAGAAGTCCATTCTCTATCAGGCATATCCCTTCACAATCTATAATCATTGAGCTCAATGGAGCCATCTGGTATTTCTGCAGTAACGAGTATATTATCAAACTCCGAATTGACTCTATTCGAGTTGAGAATATTCTACCAGTTTAACATACTAACTGACGATCGTATGGCCGATTTGGTGATGCTTCCTATTCGACTTCAATCGTATCAGTCACTTTCACATGTGTTGTTTCATTAGGAGAGTGTCAGAATATTGTTTTTCTTGACGATACAACTCTCATTGATTCTAGAATTAATTCAGATGTCTCAGATGGTAGTTCCGACTCTTTTGTATGAGCATAACAATGGTTTCAAACAATATGAAGCTGAATGTGGACAAGACTCAAAATCCTTTGTTTTCTTCGAATAAACAATCACGGCGTGATATGTGATGACAAACGGAATTGGGTCAGTCATTTTGAGAAATTGGACAGACAACACCCGAGTTCGATTTCTGCACTGAGACATTTCAAAAATTAATTATCTTTCGAGATTATCAGAACATGCAACATTTCACTCATATATTACCTATGCACTATTCTGTGGAGCAACTCTTGTCATGCTGAATTCAGCGACCACCCTCAAACAATATTCAAAAAATTGATCAGAATGATGCCTCTCTTTCAATATTCAAAAAATTGCTAACAATGCCTCTCTTTCCATCATTTATCCTCCTGTCACTATTAGAGATTCCTAGAAATGAAAACAATTATATCACTGATATCATTATCAATAGCTATCAAACCAGAAATGCAGATTTGAAATCGTTAAAACCATCTCCAGTCTTGAAAATATGATGATGAACTCATTACACTCTGCTGGATCTAATATGGTTTCCAGAATCTTCATGCATTTCATTCCATTCCTCACAATTCGAAGAGTTCAATCGATTTTTCGTATTCAGATATCTCTACTCTGGGTATGAGGCATCATGTTGTTTTTTTTTTTTCAGATGCAATAGAAAATCTATACATATCATATAGTGAATTCAAAGGATTCAATCCCAAGGCCAGGAATACAGAATTGAGAAAGCTTCTGGAAAATTACATATACGAAGACACTTTGTTATATTTCAGACCTGCCAAAACACAATCTGTCTAGTGCGAATGACTCATATTGATAACTTTCGTCAATTCTTGATTTGAACTCATCCATGGACCATACCATATGTTCCTTGATCCTTCAAATCGAGGAATTGAAAGGCACATATGGACTATCATCATGATTGTCTACACACCTACTTCCATTGGAATGGATCAACCATGAGTCATGACATTTGGTCGAGGAAGAAACCAAAAATATGATCATCGGTTGGATACTCCTGCTAGTCCTGTATATTGTATCGTCAACAATATAGATATATGATGAAGAATACAGGAGTATAGAGAATGGATGAGATAGGTGATGAGTTATTCCTATGTGAAGCAAGAAAAAACCTCGATTGAATTTGTTATTCACAATCTGTTTGGAATATATTTTTTCTACGACCTCTAGTTGGAGATTACGAACAAAAAAAAGCAGGAAGCTTTTCCGTACACACAGCTTGCCCAAAGTGTTACGTGATATGAGCGAAAGCACGGTTTCCAACGATATGTTGATTCATTCCGCCTATTAGATGATCATCCAATATAGGTACCCATACATGGAGACCTCGACGAAGACATATTGAAGTTTCCTCCTCTTGTGTCGATACTTGCTCTATTGGCATGTCGTGAATCTCTTATGTTCCTATAATCGTTCTGATTTCTGCTTACAACTTCACTTCACGCTTTCTTACCATTCATATGTTTCAGTTCAATGTCTTTGTGTAGGGGTATATTTTCTAACATGTTACTGATCTGACAGTAGGATCAATTGGTTACACTACCAACAGCTGTACATATTATATTCTTACCATAATATGCACCTTATGCACCACTGATTTCGCACAAAATTCACCGGTGAACAGGTTTGCAAAATATGTAAATGAATATAGTGCTCAGATTGACTTGTTCGGCTCCTCCTTTGAAGCAAAAATTGAAAAAGTTACCTTGAACCAAAGCTCACTGCTCTCAACGATGATTTCAACTTTCACTTTATATAGCATTGATTTTTGTTCTACCTATAAGTAGGTTTAGTTAAGTAGATTCAGTTATTGAATCTATTTGCATTTCATCTGATCATGTAAAAATAGGGTTCACCTGTTGATTATGAATGAATGAATAAATAGTATCGATCAAGTTTATATATGTATATACATATACACCTAGCTAGAATAATTCGAATTATAGATTCTATTCTGTATTTTACCTAATTGTATTATTGTCATTGGTAAAAATTTGTGAGCCAATAGTAAGTTGTATAGCTACTAAATATCTCATAAGGTATATTAAATATAATTTGCTTGGTAGCGCAGCGTGAACGTGTTTGACCAGAACGTCGCAGGATCGAATCACATGCCCAGGTCCATTTTTCCCCTAAATTCATTAAATTTTCACCACTAATGATGCTCTAGAATCAATTGAAGGAGCTTACTTTTTTTTCATTGAATGAGACTCGATGATTGATTGAATGAATGAGATGAATGATAATTGTTCCATGCTGATTGCTTATGAATGAACAACCAACAATCACATAGATGCTGTTCCAAACATTTCCACCTACTCACTTATTTCCAGTATTCCCGTATTTTTCACATATCTATACAATCAATTTTTTCTTCACATGAACATAACAAATTTCATTCGTGATTGGTCAGAAAATTTTCTTCCTGAAAAAGATGGTTTATTGCGAAAATATCTTCTGATAAAGTCGAAAATATTGGAACTTTAGGATTGAACAAAATTCCTATGTTTTCATATCTTGTATACCTTTCTAAATTTTGGAATTTGATGATATCATTGTGGGTTTGATACGATTCAACAACTTTCATCAATAATAAAATTTCCTGACAAATACTTATCTTATATTAAAAAAGTTATCCATATGGCGCAAATTATTTGACTCTCATTATGTTTGCGGTAGCAGAAAAAGTATACTGAAAAACTCGAGTTGTTATGCAATTACGCACTCGTAGAGTTACACACTCGCCGCTGCGCGGATACGTGTGATTCTCTCCACTTCGTACGTAACATGCGATTTGAACCCCTTGTTACGTAATGTACTATTATTGTAACAACTTCGAAGCTACAGAAACCATTTCGACAAATACGTCAACTCGACTTCAAAAGTTACTGGAATTTGAGATTCAGATCTGTTCATTAATGAATTTGAGCTATATACATTGTGATGATAATACTTGAAGAATCAAAATTACTCATAAGCACACTGAATTATATATTCAGTGATTCCCATTTCCATAGAATATTCGATCTACTATATAAATTCATAATAGGAATACATGAAATTATATTTCATATTCATATTGTTCTTAAGAAGATATATTGACAAAATAACGAAAAGAATTGCCTATAATGGGAGAAGTCAGATCTGATTTCATCAACTGTTGTATGAAAAATGCCAATGGCTCTGCAACGGTCATTATTATTATCACATACATTTTGTACAAGAGTGTTTCTGTTTTTGTGTAGGGTAGAAGGCCATTTATATTCTCGTGACGCCCTTCTAGGTTGATTCAATTGGGTTGCATAGGTTCTGGATTGTCTTGAAGATAATCAAATTGGAATGATAGGCTCTTCGAGTTTGTGCACTGTTGAATCAATGTCTCTTGAGTGAATTCAAATGTGGTCTACCAATTTCCGGATATTCTTTATCGATTCTGAAGGAACTAGTTTCAAAAAGCGCCGTTGAACTGATACAAGTCGATGTAAATTTTATTGTGAAGACTCCAAAAAACCGAAGTATATTTCAGCTTAGATCGGAAAAATGCATGATATACGATTCAGAGTAGTGCAGACTCTGGGAGGTTTTCATAATTTAGTCTCCAGTCTTTATTCCAATTTATCACTGAAAATATAGAATATGGTCCCTCAGCTCTTTTCGAGAAGAAAAGTTCACATGAATATATGCCCTGAACCTCTTCACTTTCTAGCTATAGGGTGTTGAAGTTATGATAAAAAACGTCATCTCATCAAAACTTCAATACTGTCCACCTACTGAGTACCAATAGGCGTTTTTTGATCTAGGATATTCTTCAATATTTCTACAAGTAGCGTCTGTATGGGATGTATTCTAGAGATTCTCCCAAGAAAAACATTGCACGCCCTTGCTTTTACCAAATAACAAATATTTTTTTCTCATTCATCTTGCAACAATTTGACGTATTGAATTTTGTCGTTCGACGCACCGTTTTTGCATGAAGGAATGAATACCATTTTCGCTAATTCAATCAATTAACTATATTTAAAACAAATTTGACGGAAACTTATCTGACCTACAAATTACCACGAGATTTCAGCGATTTTGAAATGCATGAAAATTTAAAAAAAAAAGTTCGCCACGAGTTCTGACAATTGTTGGAAATCTTCTGCTTCTGTTAACTTCCATTCTCTGTCTTGTGGATTGGCGAACCCTCGAAAGAATTCCAGGAGTATTCCTTATGGTTTGGCAAGAAAGTATAATTTCTGCCTTAGCTCTGCAGTTTGGACCGGTGTAGTATAAATTGAAGTCTTGAGGTGCCCTCACGGAAAATAGTATGAACTATTCAAATCAGGGGGCCTGGGTGGCCAAGTTTGAGTTCCCCACTTCCTATCCATCGATTCTCGAAAAAGTTTCATTTAGAAATTTCTCATCATGAATGCTGAAGTATACAGGAGCGTCATCGTGCATTTACTCAGTTCCTTGTACGTTCTCGAACGAAATTCACACTCAAGAAAGTGACTTCACGGAAATTTACTCCTGCTCAGTAAGTGCCCGTGGATTTTCATCGAATGGAATTGCAGGAAGAACTAGCTTCATCAGTGTAGAGTATTTTGTTATCAAATGAATGGTTTTCGCGGCAGTAGCGCCTGATCCCTTTGTATATGATAGTACGATAGTAAATCATCGACAGCAACATAGAAATTAAACAACCCTAATGCCACCATATAGAGCAGTAGCAATAAACAACTGGCTCTACCGATAAGAAAACTGATGAGGCAACAGCAGCAGCCAGGTGGCCGCAGCACTTGCTTTTGCAACAACGTCAATCTCAACGTCTAACAAAATAAAAACAGTCAATAACAAAAACTCGTCTAGCCAATTTCGATCAACTACGCAGCGTCCGCAAAATATCAATAACAAACCCAAGATGACAGGAACAGCAGATAAACAGGACGACATATACAGCTGTTAAATTCGTGAAAAGAACTTGGATACATGTGTCCGGATTTCATCCGAATCTCCCAGTTGATGATATGCTCCATTAATCGTCAAATACATCCGATAATAGAGATTTTCTCAGTCACAAAATATCTCCAAGAAAACCGATACCCCAAATTCAGCTACCAAATTCGGAGCAAACATATCGATAAAAGACAAACTGCTGACACCATCATTCTGGAGTGAGGGAATCTCAGTAAGTGAATTCGATTTCTTTCGTGTCTACAGAAACAGGATACGATTAGAACGAACACAGTATTCCCGACATTCAAGTAGACACAAATGATGCATCCAGCAACGCGAATCATCAAAACTGGAAAACTATCGATAGCCCACTGTTCAGAGAATAACTAACACAATCAACAGACTCAAAATAATGCTGAAATCTGAAGAACCAAATTTTTTTATCGCAACCGAACACTGGATGAAGCAAGGCCACTCTCTCTGAATATACTAATATCAACTGTTTCTGTCGAACCCAAGCAATACACGGAGGTGTCTGCTGCATCTTCAGCAATAACTTTGTGAACAGCAAACCGCTGATTATTGATGCCGACCTCACGAGTGAATTCACATGTGAATGTGTAGGTGTAACGCAGTGATGTTTGAATCAACCAAAGTGGCGCTACTTGTCTTGTATCGATCACCAAGTGCAGATGTAGATAGTTTTTTGAATAATCTCAATTCCATGTCAACTAGCGTATCTCAAAGATACGAATACCCCATTGTCTGTTGTGACCTCAATATCAACTATTTAGATGATAAAGTAGCTAAAATAATTCTCAGTGATATCTTTTCATGTTTTGAATTGACTTCTGCATTACCAACAGAAACAACTAGAGATTTTAATACCGCTAGATCAGCAATTAATTTTATAGTGACAAATATTCCCCTGAAATGTAGCAGAAATGAAAAGCTTGACATATCAGACCACGATATACAATTTGCGAATTTCGAAATAGCACAGGACACTTTCATCAACAAAACTGATAAACAGTTATTCAAGAGACACTTCACCAAAAGTGACCTCTCTACCTGAAACTCGAGCTCTCTCCAACAGATATGAGCGATCTCTACAAACAAATTATCCAAATGATGCATCGTACGGTTTGGACCTAATATGTCCCCTGACTAGAGTTAGGATTAGAAATAATACACATACAAATAACTGGGTGGATAAGGATATCGTTGAAGAAACCCAACGAGTAAAGAATCTGTATTGGCTTCAGAAAAATACAAAAAATCCAATCATAATCGAGGAATATAAAAATCCCAAAACGTATTTTTGCGACATAGGACAACTACAAAAAAAAAAAGAATTTCATCCCAACAAGATTCTAGATGTTTCTAATACCACCAAAGAAATTTGGAACATTGTAAACACTACTCTGGACAGACTAAATAAGGACCAACTGAATATCACATCTATTACTGATGATGACGGAAACAAAATAATAAACCCCTTTGTGATCTCAAATTGCTTCTGTAACAACTTTTCAAATATTGGCCCAATCTGCAACAACTCGCTTTTTTTCAGGAAATACGGCAGACGAGGTAACCAAATTCCTGTGTTCATGATGGATTATCTATGAAAGTTCTGAAATAGGTTGTGGACTACATCGTCTACCCCATAAGTTTCATTATCAACCTGTCAATTTTCTATTGAATAATCTCAAATCTCTTGAAAATTGGAATAATAATTCCACTACACAAAAAAGGTGAAATAAGCCTAATGGAAAACTACCGACCCATTACGATTCTCTCATGTTTTCAAAACTGTTCGAGAAATTAGTACGAAAAAAAAAACTATATTTCTGTACGAATTCCAACTACTATCAGCAAAACAACATGGTTTCAAGCCAAATTCACCCACGAATACAGCTGCCTTCAGCCTCTCCAAAATATATATGAATCAATTGACCAAAGAAAACATGTCGAATGATGGATTGAATCATTTTTATCGGATAGGCAAATTACAGTGGATGATAAAACTCTTGAGAGACTGATTCAAAAAAATCCCTGGGTCTTTTTTCAGACCGCCACCTTTCATGGTCAGAACATATGAAACATGTCTCCAAAAAGTTGAGTTCAGCATATTGATTAGTACTTATTACTCTTCAGTGTATTCACATTTGAAATACTCAATATTCTCCTGGGGTTCAGCAGTCGATAAAAATCGTATATTAATACTTCAAAAAACGAATTATCAGACTCATATTTGGTATAAGTTTCTAGACTCATGTCGCCCAATATTCCTATGAAACAATATAATGTCTGTCGTCTACAATATATTGATATTAGAAGCATCTCTATTCATAACCACAACGCAAGGAACGCTTGTGATATACATAACAGGAATTTTAATCGTACAACTTTTAAAATAGGTCCTGAATTTGTCTGCAGCACTATTTGATTGATTGATTGATTGATTTGAAAAATGTTGATAATGTAAGTCGATTCAAAAAATTGTTGATGAAATACCTCAAAGAGAATTCATTTCATTGTATAGAGGAATACCTACAATCATAAATAAATTGCAGGATATAATATTGAAATTTCTTGTCCTCACAAACTGATACATGTATGTAATATTTTCTTGTACATATGTTTGTTAATACTATGGCTGTAACTTTTCACTTCACACTTCAAAGATTATCTATCTATCTATCTATCTAACAATCATCATCCAAATATGAAAATGGAAAACATTGGCATCACCGCAATTTTACTAGTAATTGTTTCTGGATGTTCCCCAACTGTGTTTGAAACAGCTCCCTGTAATTCAGATGTTCTCTCCGTGCGATGTGCTATTGTCAATGCTGAGACTCCCAGTTCCATGTATTATTTTGTGTATTCTAGTAAACACTCTGGCATCAGGAATGACACGGTTTTTCTTGAAATTTCAACACCCTATATCTCGAAAGTTGAGAGGCCCAGGGCATATGTATATGTGAACTTTTTTTCAATGAGCTAGGGAACCATATCCTATATTTTTAGCCATTAATTGAATCACACCTTGTACAGGTATTACCTATGAGGTACTATTGAGAGTTTCTGATCAAACATAACTCTGAGATCTTCAGATGTATCTACTCTGTGAAGGTCATCATGTCAGAGTTCAATGTGACATCACACAGCACTTTTCTGGATCGACAAATATCTCATTGGGAATACATCAATCATTCATTTTGTTTCATGTTCTCTTGCAATAACTGACAATCATTGATGTATGGAATTCTGTGAGATACTTTCATATCATGGAGTTTGAAGCATTGTGACGTAGCTTTCGATGCTCAGGTTCTGGTAAACAGGAGTTGTGAGGTCTCCATCTAACGACAAAGATATCAAAAAAAAACTCAAAAACTGACTTTATTTGAATGATTTGAATCTGACTGGATTTCCATGTCTCAAAAGATCGAAACATATAATATGCCACTGACATTGATACCGTAAAGGATGCTATCATCGAAAATATTCAAATTCAGCCACAGTGCATGATGGATATCATCACTGAATCCACTACAAATTCATTCATATTACATATTGATTGAAAACTATTTGTTTTTATTTTCTATATCGATGCGTTCGACATTCGATTGCAACCTATTCTTGATCATGCATATCACAATGAATAATAATGTGATAATCATTGTGATGAACGCAAATATATCCAGTAGGTATAGTTGATACCATTTCAGGTCAATAGCTGCTGTCCTCAAATGTGGAGCTCCTTTATGACGAATAACATACTCCAACCAAAACATAGCCTCGTCAATCTGCTTCATGGGTTGGTCTTTCAATATGCTGGATTGTTTTTTTGCATCCTCACGGTATCTGAAAGGAGGGGTAAATAAGTGGGAGTTTATCCAATATACAAGTTGAGTGACAAATAACGCTTTAGAACTGAACCATAGCACTACTGGGTATTGCCCGAATTTGGACAGCAAAAAAGTGAAAGCATTGATTACACAATTACCACAAGGTGACACCAACATTTTATTACACCTTCAGCCA
This sequence comes from Gastrophysa polygoni, assembly GCA_963576655.1. Lineage (NCBI taxonomy): Eukaryota > Metazoa > Arthropoda > Insecta > Coleoptera > Chrysomelidae > Gastrophysa > Gastrophysa polygoni. Next base: position 34,043,007 of record OY755084.1, on the reverse strand, counting down.
CTACTAATGCGAGTGAAATATTCATTTTGAATGTCAACATGTATTTTTGGAAGTTTTCCTGTATCCAGTGATGTATGATAAGTTGATTTCCGCGCGAAATCAGAAACGAGAAATGGATCTTATAATCAAATAATATATCCGATCATAGTAGTGGTAAATTCAATATATTTGGTCTAGAACTGTCATTGTTCATGCCAAATCTGCAAACAGCTCTCGACATTTATTCTTCTGAAAGAAATTAGGTATGGAATTATAATCAGATGACTGACATGAGACAAACTCATGCTTTCCGGGACAGATCGTCTTGAATTTGCTTCTGCGAAATCTTCAAATCTATCAGATATCCATGATTGATTGATTTTCATAATTCGACACTCTACGTGTACCTACCTTGGATTTGTCAATATTTCCGTCAAAAGTCTCTTGAAATTCTCATCGTTCAAATCTTCATAGTTCAGTTGGATAGCAAAGCCACGTCTACTAGCATCTGCGATATTTTTCTTCTGATCCCAATACACTGGTAGTCCTAGGATGGGTACTCCATGGTGTAATGATTCCATAGTACCAAGTAGTCCTCCATGTGATATGAAAGCAACTGTATTGGGATGCGCTAAAATAAGTGTGGTTCATTCCGTCATTGTGTTATCATTATACAATGCTTATTCTCGTCCAAAAGTAGAACCAAGTGGAGTTGAAAGTATGGCTCAAAATATATAACTATATGTGAAAGATGTGTGAATCAAATTTAACTTATTGTACAATTGTAGGGAATTTTTCTACAGAACAATTGATTATATGTTATTGAAAACTATGAAGTATGTTCGATATTTTTATATCTTAAAGTAATTTCTTGAAGAAATTTGATCATGAGAGTTGACAGCTCGCTCTAATTCTTGGAATTGGTTTGCAGAAATCGCAATAACGATGTATAGAAGACTGGCGCAATTTCGCAAAAAAGCTAACGGCATTTTCAGCTATAATGGCATAATAGTTATATGAAACTCTCCAGGAGATGATTCTCGCAGAATTTTGTACACATAGTTGATGTTTTGAGATTACTATTATGTAGTCTGATCATTGATTGAGAAGTAACCGAATTAACTACTTCTAAATCGTTTTCATGACACTGATTCTGCAATCATCGATAATACTGATTTCGTTGTCATTTTTGTGCCGCCATCTAACAACTTACATAAGTGATTTTTCGCTATATTGGATACAATGCTGTTATCAAGTTGGCCGCACGTTAGAGTTTTGGTTGTAGAAATTGGATAGGCAAAAACACAAATTTACGCAATATTACTTCTATTCCTACTATTACATTCATGAAATCCACTGTTTCGTTCATATTCGAGTTCTCTCCATCATGGATCAGACAATGATTCAGGTAGGGTAAAAAATATATTTAATAAATAGGTCCTCATAGTGTGTTCTAGGAACTCAGATCGGATATAATTCGGATTGCTTGTTCTTGCGAGCTCTTTCAGGTTGGTGTCCTGTCCCCAGACCAACATTCTATGTTGCTAATGATTCTCTGTGAACGCAGAAATTTGTAATTTCGACATACTATGGGTCACAGTTCCTGTCAAATCAACAAGAACTTCATTGGAAGTTTTCTGAAAGTTATTCTCATTTAACGATTTATCTATTTTTAAACAGGTTAAAACTTTATCACATGAAAATCATATTTCTATTAATGAGTGTCAAAACAGTCTACGAGAAATTCGTAAGTGAATTCAGTAACATTGTATTACGATTTCATACACATACGCGAATGGAATGAAAAATAAAATGAAAAAAAATATTGTAACTTCAAACTAGCATGGGACGGAGAAAAAAGTTGCGATTTGACAATAGTAGGAAGTTTTTTCGATCATTGTGATGAGGTGTCAACAGTTAATTGTTGATCTGTTCATCATGATGAATGATGATATTGGCAGTTGTGATATTCTTCAAAGAGTTTGTAACATGTTATCACTATACTTGCCTGTCTCCTATTTCCTAGGCTGGGTATTTTGAATTCATTTCCAAATGCTACTGACCTAATTGTATTATAGTCTGGGTATAGTTTGTATTTTTTTGTAATATAGATACCTCAGAAATCTGTTTTGATTTTTTTTTAACCTATTTTTGTGTACGAGATGAGAAGGATGCCAGACTACAGCACCATATTCAATTTTTGGATTGTTCAGGGTACTTATAATATGATGACCGCTTTGGTGTCATTCAAATGTGCACTTTGAACGAAAGTGTGGGGTTATAGTATGTACCCAAATCTTCAACAGTATCTACTCTGGATAATGGGATATCGTTCATCGAGTAATTGTATATTGTCTTGTGATTGTCTAAGTGATCCCATTTAATACATTTAGATGTATTAAATGGGAGTTCATTTCCACACTATCGATGTCTTCCTGTAATTTGACATAATCTTGTTCGGTTTCGACTTCTCTATGAAATTTCAGGTCGTCTGCGAATAGCAGACACTCAGAATACTTCATATCTTGCGTTAGGTCATGAATATGAGAAAAATCAGTGGGCCCAGGTTCGATCCTTGAGAGACCCCAGAGTTTGCACGAAATTTTCCCAAACAATTACTACCATATTCAACACTGAGGTGTCGATAATTCAAATACGATGCTATCAATTCAAGTGCTTGAGTATCAGCTTATGAAAACAATCCAAATCTTAAAGATCTTTCGCCAGGCCTATCAGCCCATCACCTTCCCTATCAGAAATAACACCAGAGGTCCATAAGATCGGTGGACACTGAGGCACTCCTTCCTGACCAAGAACCTTTTCATTCTATACCAATAAATCTTCATGACCAATACTGAATATCTCAGTGATCATGGGTAATCGCACAACGCTGGCACCTACTGTGCTAGATGAGAAAAGAAGCGGAAGAAAATAACCACCTAATATTCATACTGTCGTGGATATTGAGAAAGATGTTAACGTTACATGAATATGTAATTGAAAAAATTCAGATGAACATCCTCGCGAACGATTATCACCAAGCTTCAAAAGCATCATTATATACATCATTATTATATTCGATGGTGCATTCCTCACATGTTCATCCCTATATTGATGTACATTTTACACTATGGAATGTGGGCAGATATATTCTCATGTTACATTCAAAATGCGAATTCCATGTGAATTTGCTGTCAACGTTAAAGAACAACGATTTAACAGGTTTTTCCTTTGTGTTGATGAGCCTTATTGATATAGTTATTCTTTGAGTCTTGACCACATTCATTTGCAGTTCATTCGATGAAAAACATGTATTGGCCACTTTTATGCCTCATTCAAAGGTCTATGGACGGAATCGATTTCCTACTCAAAGTTTATGAAAGTAGCGTCGTCAGCATATCTCTATGTTTTGTAACTGGCTATTCAAATCATCGATGAATATGAATGTATATGAATGGATATGAATGGATATGAAGTGATATGAATCAATATGAATGAATATGAATTGTATGGATCTCTGTGGATGATGTATTGTAGTAAAACCGTTTTCCATTAATATCTACCAAGTGCCACCTGTTAGCTGATTGAATATGAATTTGATCAGCTCTAAAACTTCACCACCAGCAATTCTGTATATTTTTCTTCAATGCTGCTGTTAATATCTCTACGAACTCAACCAGTGGAAGAGTCGATAATTTTCCTTGCCTCAAACTGAACTGTTAAGATATAGTAAGAGACAGGTAATTATGTTTTTCAGAGTAATGAATTATTTTTTATAACAGTAATGATTATCTTGTATCGACATCTTGAATGCAGAAATTATATCCATATATCAGAATGTCTTAACTTCACAGGAGACTAGACAGTGATAAATACTTTGATACACACTCCTCATATCAGCACAACTAGCATGAATCAATCAACTCTACCTCTCTCACCCGGTAATGGAATCATTCAAATTGGGTATCATGAATATCATCGAACTCACCTAATACATCGTTCTGAGGTAACCATTCCAATATTTTTATATTATCTGGTGCATCTGGATAGTCCACTTCGAATTTCCATAGTACCTTCTGTTTGATAATGGAAAATGCTTCAAAGATGGCCCTTCTCTTCTCGTCATCGAAATGAACTGCTTTCAAGTTAGATCCCATGGAGAAGATGATAACACCTGGAGAAGAGAAGATAGCAATTAATTGATCCATGATAAGATATCTGGGTCATGAATTATTTGAAATATCTGCGGGGCACTTTCTCAAGAAATACATGATTTTTGATTGCGTTATCTTTCCGACTATACACACAACCAATCCAACGAAGTCGTGAGTTCAATATTGAATTACGAAACAATAAAACAATATTACTGACTCAATAACAACACAATTCAATAACGAAGAATAAGTCAATAACAACATGAGAAACTAAGAATTATGAACACAAGGAATGACAACTATGTTGTCTGGCGAGATGTCATTTTCCAGAATGTATTCTTGTCCCTTCCACTAACTTTGATCGAATGATCACACCTAGAGGCACTGTATGTGTAACATCAAACAAGAGTTCGGACACAGCTATTCTTCTATCATTTCCTCAGAAAGCGCTGCCTTCATGATCGAATGTAGGATTAATACATATATTCAGAGTCAGCTATATTATGGCATATCATGATGATGAAATTTCAAGTAGACAAGAGAAGAAGATAGTTTGAATGGGCATGTTTATTTCATTATCATTCCATCATTTGATAGTACTCACCCAACCTGGCTTCCTCGCACAATCCGTTTTTGGAGAACTTCCTACGTTTTTTAATGATTATTAAAATTCGCCATTTCCATAGTAGCACGAAACGAACAGATCTAGTGGCGTCAATATCCGTGCCATTCGGCTGCCACTCTCGAACAGAGATGCACTCATATATTAACCACTCAAAATCCATTCGAAAGTTTCTCATCTATCAGGTCATACTACTATTTTCGACTATATTCGATTCGATTACATTCGACTATATTTGTATGTCATTTTCATAGTTTCCGACAGAGATAATAATTAATCTGGTATGAACACGGCTATAAGCTTCACGGAACGTTGGCAAGAGTCTAGTGCCTAGCGGTAAAACATGAAAAGGAATGACAACAGCAGGATAATCACATTACCAGTTTTCATGGGTTTTTGAAGAGGGATGTTATTTGAATTCGGAAATAAATCACGTGAGATGATTTTGAGATCGAATGATGACGTTACGTTATGTTTTCATATGGGAACATCAGTACATCAACACATATGATTCTGAAAATAGGACTTCGTAACATCCGAGGTCTGAACAAAAAATAAATGATGTTAATTACCATCTACAGTCTGAGAAACCAGATGTTTAGTTGTCAGCTCAAAAATTGGTTTTGAAAAGTGGACTGTATGATTTAGCAATAATTATCTTAAATTTCAATAGTCACTAAACGACTTACCCTCGAGATGTAGCCGGGTGTTCAGGAATACAGGGGCTGGCTGTTCTCAGGGCCCTTGGATGCCAGCCGATGTTCGACAGATACATAAAAAGTCCCAAGGGAACCCAATACCACTTTCACGTGGTATAAGGGTAGGGAAATTTCAAATTAGACGAGTAATTTATATAGCGTTATTGCGCGGAGCGGTACAAAAATGGTAGTGTGATACTCGGGTGATATCAACTCGTCTTGCCTACCTGAAGGCTCACATCTGCGCACTGTCGCCTAGTGACTTTTTATATGAAAGAAATCAACACAAACAAGATATTTTTGAGATTGTTGATTTGAGGTGAACGAATACAAACTACTACTCTTACATGCTCTGCACTAGATATGAGCTCCATACCCGTTTCAGATTTAGAAGAGGTATATGTCTCTTCTCCAGAAATAATCTCGTGAAATGCCATCGTGAGAAGGGGTTGGAACCAAAAGAATTCGATGTGGTCTGGCTCAAGATCGTAACCACATACAGACAAAGTTCATCTGCTGACTTCATTTATCACCAAACGAACCAACTCCTGGTGACCTCTTCGTTTTCGTTCTTCTGAAACTCGATTTCATCCAACAGAATCACCCAGCAGCTGAAATTATCATCATGGGGGATTCCAATGTCCACAACTCCACCTGGCTCAAATTCTCAAGCAACTGATGAATGAACTCACTCGGATATCAGCAATCATTATGTCGATACGCTAGAAATAGTTCCTCACTGGCAATTCGAAACCGTATGAAGTGGAAGTATCTCCTTCTGAAGAGAGCTAGAGTCCAACCGATTCCAAAGAAGGGCAAGAAAACCGTCCCTAAAAAATGAAGACCAATCACACTACTATCTGTGATCTCTACAGAAAAGCAATCAACATCGATTTCATCCGATACCTAGAGAGCTCAAGATTCGTGAACGACCAGCAATATGGCTTTCGTCACCAGAAGTCAACTGGCGACCTGCTTGCCTATGTGACACATAAGTGGCAGTTGTCAATCGAGAAGCATGGGGTGTCTCTGGCTGTAACCTTGGATATCTCAACAGCATTTGACCGAGTTTGGCACGAAGACCTCCTAGCGGAACTTCTGTCAAATGGTTTGCCTCCCCAACTTTCCCTTCTAACATCGAGTTTCCTCGCAAGTCTCATCTGATACAATGACGATCAATGCTGGTATTCCACAGAGCTCTTTCTTGCCACCAACTTTGTTCTTGCTCTACATCAATAATTTATTGGATGTGACCTCCAGCCCCCCAGTTTATAGCTTTGCGGATGATAGTACACTTCATTCCGCCTTTTCCTCTAGAGCCCCTATATCATCCAACGAGGCCAGAGGTGCAAGACGAAGACAGGTTGACGCTTTGAATGAGGATCTGACGAGAATTCTGAAATGGGTATCTGAAATTCTAGTACAGTTCAATGCAACAAAAACTCGAGCTTGTATGTTCACCAAGGAGAAAGATCAAACAATGCCCAATTTGATGATGTCGAGTACCACTGTTCCTATGAGATCGTCAACGTCCATGCTGGGTGTCACCACCAACAGCGCTGTCTCATGGGACGATATCATGCGACTATTATGCCACCACGTGCGATCTCTAGTAGACAAACCAGACGAACCCAGGCTGAACATCTCCACACCGTCAGGGCCGAGACCTTCTGAACACCGCTATACCAAGCATCATCTATCAATAGAACGGCAAAGTTGTGTATTTGTTGCCTAGTGAAATCTTGCCTGATGCTCACGACCTCCAGAGTCTCAATAAAAATTCCAACACCTCCTTTCTCTCCCAAAATTCCAACGCTGGCTAACACGATGTTCTTCAAACAATATAAGTTTCCATCTCGTGTTGTCAACAGATAAAAAAAATATGATTCCAGTTGGAAATTCGATAGGTGTTTCAATGGTTATCTCATCGATTATCAATCATATCATGACGTTATATCCGACGAGAGAATTCAATGAATCGTCTCCCTAACGATTATCACACATTCTCGCGTAATTCCAAGAAGACAGTTTCAAATTACGAAAACTAACATTCATCGCCAATCAGTGAAAAGGGATCAGAATGAAGGTAATATCTCCTTTTCTCCATCATCGCTGCAATAGACATGTAACTTTATTTTCTATCTGTGGAAAACACGAAAGGGGAACCTTTGATGTTCGAGGAACATCGTGGTAGCCAGCGGTGGAATTCAGGGTGAGAAGGAAGGTGTTGGAATTTTTCTTGAAAGTTTGGCGGTTGTAAGCATCAGGAAAGACTTCACTAGGCAAAGAATTCAACAACTTTGCCGTTCTATTGATGAATGATGCTTGGTATAGCGATGTTCGAAAGGTCTCGACAGTGTAGGGGTGACCAGCCTGAGCTCGTCTGGTGTGTCTACTAGGAATCGCGCGTGGTTGCATAATAGATGATATTTCCGTTGAGCACCGACCGTGAATGTACCTATAAAAAAGGCATAGATCGCCGACCTTTCCACGATGATCTAGAGAGGTCAATGATTTGGTGAGTGTTGTATCATCGATTAGGCGAATAGCTCTCTTCTGAATTGAACATAAGAGCTTCAGCGTATGTTTGGGGGCTGAGCTCCAAACATGTGAACAGTACTCCAGGACAGGTCGAATTTGTGCTTTGTAGATCATAAGCAGTTGCTAGGATGTGAAGTATCACTTCGCACGGAATATAAAACTAAGTTTTTGTGAAGCAGTTTTCGCAATGAGAGAGCACTGTTGGTGGTGACACCCAGCATGGATATTGACGACCTCATAGGAACAGTGGTACCCGACATTATCAAATTGGGCTTTGTTTGATCAGCCTTCTTGGTGAACATACAATGCATTTACAGGCATTTCATTGACTGCTTGGACTCGAAATGAATTATATTTCCGTAGAAATACACTAAGTCAAAATCTCTTACCAGTCATCATACGGATGAGAAAGGAAATTCCTAGAAGAGTGAATATCGGAACTTGATTCATGCACTTCGATCACTGGTCATTGATGAATTCAAGCAAGTGACTATAGTCGCCGAACATTTTGTGATTCATCCTGTTGGCTAGAACATTGAACACCGGCAGTTCTATACTCAGACTGATATCACACATTGAAGTTGTACACCAAACGTATATTATAGGGTTGAAATCATAGCGAACGAAAGAATAATACAAAAGGCAACTCAAATCCAAATACTTATTCACCTACCCCGAAATGACATCATTCCTCTTCACAATTCATGGATGTATGGAAGTATTTTCTAAACTGATATTGAAGAAGCTAAACAATATGCAACATTTTCCAAAGAGATTCATCAGCTTCTGATAAGAAAAGTGTTGAAATTGACGAATTCTTTCGTATCTGTGTTTGGAAAAATGAGTCTGAATGAATTCTGATCACATAACATTGTGAATCTTTGTCTAGTTTCAATACTGGACTCTTCATCGAATGAAATGTATTGCATCGATTTCCAATGTAACTCCAATAAATTTCATTCACTCACCCTCTGTAGCATTGTCCATGAAATCTTTGATTTCTTTCGGTAATGGCTTCACAGTTGGCACATGATAGCCACCAATTTCTTTGATATTCTGTTGAAGGGGCACTGGGCCAGACAAACTGACGTGGGAAGATGTCAGCATCAGACTGGCATTGTACAACATTTCCTCGAGAGGAGGTGCTGTAGGGAACAGTTCCTTCAGAATGGCACTCTGTTGGGGTATAACCCTGTGGAAGAGGAGCATACTCGAGACTGAGCTGAGAGTGTATTTGTTGGAATATGCCAGCTGAACCGATTTCGGTTGCAGGAGAGTTGTAGGCAGTCACCAGTGTGGAAATTAAATATCGCAATGTTGACACAAAAATGTACACTATCATAATCAAAATCAATACGAGTTATGATACATAGCTTGAGTACGATTTCAAGTCTCCAATTCGGCCTCCTTTCCCACATGCACGTCCAATGGACATCAAAGGTTCGTCTATCTTCAATCAAATGATTCATCTTTGGCTGGCTTTGAAATTTTCTCAAAATATATTCTCATCTTCACAACTGAAATATCTCATAGTATCATGAAAATAATTGAAGTTAGTAAGTGATCTCTTGTTTGGACCATGTAATTGATTTTTTTTGAGAAAGTTCCAATCAGACTCCACTTCATCTCAATGATATTGGTTACCTCATTCAATCGATTTCGATCATATTGGTTGAAGAAAGAGATCCTCAAGGCTTTTTTCGACAGACTGTGATATTTTTGTGATTATGGTAGGTTTTCATTAGAATGTAGATGTACTACTCTTAGTTACCTTATGACATATCTCCTTCAACGTTGAATGATTTCAGTTATTCAGACTGGAAATGTTTCAATGTTTGTCATGTAACGATTTATGGATTGATTGGTTTTTGTACTTTCGACGAGGAAGTGATATAACTGTTCGTTATTTCTATTTGCTATCAATTCCAAATTGAGACTTCAATTTGGGTAGTTACTTGTTGTAGGTACGAACTGATGATGACCTAACGGTCGGAAGCGCTTCGCTATTCACGTTATAAAGTATTTGTTTCATTTTTGTTCCAACAGCAAGAATGTTCGCTTTATTATAAAAGGACTTCTCGAAATGCTGGTGATCAAGATTGTAAATGAATTTTCTTGAGGTTGCATGCCTTTCATTGACGTACTAGAATAAGTTCAGATTGGAAAGTCTCGAATCTCACCCTTCCGGCGTTAGTCGCTATCTTGAAAAATGGCTCACCTCAGGATAAGAAACATATGAATTATCCTTGTAGGCAACTCTATCCCTCATTATTTCTTGCTTTCTTCACATTCAAGTCATCGTATTTGATGATTATATTTTTCGTTAGCCTGAACGTATGTAGGCTTATACAGGGTGGTCCAACGAGGAGTTAACACCTCAATTCCTCGGCTTTGAAATGGAAAATCGCTCGGACCCGTCGATTTCTGATTCGAAGGGGGACAAAATTTTCGCTCTTCTCATCCTCGTATCTTCAACCCCCTAACGGAAGTGAGCACATTCCCCTGATTTTGAATAGGAAAGTGGGGTGATGCCCCATTCTGAAGATCTAATCAATGACTATCTGACCCCAACATTTCGTCTACAAATTCTCATCGATAACAAAATGACAACGAAAATAGTGGAAGACCACTCACTTTTGTGATTAGTTCATTTTATGCTGGAAATGGGCACCATTCACTTCCATGCAGTAAAGAAAGCTAGTGTATGGGTAGCAAATGTGGAATTCTTCTCGAGAATGTTACTCTTATCGGACGCATTTGAAAAGTATTTATTTGTCCAAAAAAGTAGACGGACCATGTTCTTGTACCTTAACTTAACGTGAATTTTCAAGAAAGTTGAAACTGTGTCAAAGTGTGAATTTGTAGTAGAATCAAAATGGTGTATTCCGTAAAAGATATAAAATTATTCTTCAGAAATAACAACATCCTGAAAAAAAAATGTAACAGCTGCTTACGTTGTGCAACTTACAGATACAAGACTCACAAGATACGATTGGTTCAGGAACTAAATGAGGATGATTTCTATCGCCGACCCAGTTCTGTGGAGTGGTCAGTGAAATTATTACCAATAATCCAAAGTACATTATTATTCATTGTTCATTATCTGTGTTTCTCATAATCTTTTTTCATGCCTGGTGAAGTCACTTTCCAAATTTATTCGGAACTATTAGAGAACGCTATCTATCCAGCCCTCGTAGAAATATTGACGAATGAAGTAGACCATGAAACGATCATTTTTCAACAAGATGGCACACCACAACATTTCGTTCAACCTGTGCGTCAGTTCTTAGATGGAAATTTTCCTCAGGAAGGGCACATATTGAGTGGCCACTCAGATCACCTGATCTGGTTACACTAGATTTTTTTCTATGAGGTCACCTGAAATCTTGAAATAACTCTACCGAGACTGAGTTCCTAGATGATTTGCGAATTCGGATCAATAATGAATACCGAAAAATTACATAAAAATGTTGAGGAATGTACGTGAAGGTTTTGAGCAAAAATTATTTCACTGCATGGAAGTGAATGGTGGCCATTTCCAGCATTTGATAAACTAATCACGAAAGTAAGTAGTGTTCCACTATTCCAGTTGTCATTTCGTTATCAATAAAAATTTTAGGGTCAAATAGTACTCGATAAGGTCTCCAAAATGAGGTATCGCAACACGCCTTCTCCATTCAAAATCAGGGTGTTGTGCTCACCGTCTTTAAGGGGCTGAAGTCACAGGGTTGGAAAAAGTGGAAAATTCGTTCCCCCTCGAATCAGAAATCGACGGTCCCGAGCGATTCTTCACATTTTCATTTCAATACCAAAAAATCACACTGTATAATGATTAGGCAAAATTTCTGCTTGTGGTTATGATAATAATAATAATAATCGTCTTTATTTATTCACCAAAGAAAATAAAAGAAACAGGAATATATATACATATATATGAAGAAGGAATTATATCCTGAACAGTGAACAAATGAGTAATTTCATTTGCTCCCTGTTTTCAAAAACGGAAACGGCACTATGTCTTGTGGCGTCAGTATGATGATGATGGTGATGTTGATGAACCGTAAAGTATGTGTGTCTTGTGAATTCTCTCGGAATATTGGATTTTTACGAGAAAAAATATTTATTTCACTTCGTCGTATATTCTAAGTTCACCTATGTCTACCCTATTCCAACCAATATTTCGATTTCGTAATGCTATTAAAACACTGATGAGAAACTGTACCTGTGATGGACATGTATATTCCCAACTGCAGAAAAATACGCATTCGCTAGTCTCTCCCAGAAAGTCATCTTAGAGTTGTAATCACTTAGCAGATTGGGAACGAATGATGGCGGTGCCGAATTAGCTACCAAATGGTTGTTGAATACTGTGGTTGGTCCAGGAGCTGAAATCACCAGTGGACACTTGAACCTACAAAACAATATCAACGAATGAATAATTCTCCATTCAAGAGCTACATAGTAGCCTATAAGATCAACGAGAGGTAGTACAAGATCCAGATTGAATAGTAATCGCTGAACAAAACTCATAGTAATGAACAGGGTGACATTCATAAAACTTCCCAACCTCAATATCTCCCTTTCAGTAAATAATCTGAAAAATCGATTGAATATTCTCAGCCGTCACAATATTGAATCATTCTCTTACAAGACTGAATCACTGAACTTTCAGTGCACTAGTAACTTCGAATCATCGATAATATTCACCGTGACATTTTACTATATATAACAACATAATACTCGAGTAGATTCTACAACAGAATATCAGCCTGCTTCTTCTCGAAGAATGAAGAATACATCAATTTTGATTTCCTCTATCTGGTACGTCGAATAGTTAGTAACATGGTTTTGGTACATTCGACCAGTTCGAGTGCCGCTGATATATTGAATTCTTAATTTTGGAGCTCGCAAGACAATGATTGATCATAATCTCACTTAACTGGAAATTTCTGCCAGCAAACCAGTAGCTTCAGCTTTACTTCTATCAGGGCCGGTTGCATAAAGAAAAATTAATCATGTGATCAGCTGATGCCACAATAACGGTGATGTTATGTTTAATTCGATTAGCGTTGCATAACCCTCTTCTCTGTTTCGATTATCGTACCATTAACTAACGACGAGAAATGCGTGGCAACAGCGATAATTCGCCTGCTTCTAACGTTCCGTGCATTGTAAATGATGATGCTTCGCGCATTTATAGGTAAGGTTTATTGTTTGATTTTTTGTTGGCGAATCAGTATGGACAATATGGATAGTTTGAAGAGAGAACGGGGTTTGAACTATACAGAAGCAGAGAAAACAACACTGCTAGAGATTGTTAAAAAGTACATATAGTTTACCATGATACCTAGAATTTTGGTACCTATATCTGTCGATTGGAACTCATATCGAATTCATTCCTTCACATATACAGGGTGAGTCAAAAATGTGTACCGAGCTTTCTGGGGGTGATAGAACATTGAAAAATAAGTGTAGTTTGATGATGAAACTCATGGCCCAAAATGCATATGAAGGGAGATATATCATTCCAAAGTTGATAAAATTGAAATAATTTCTCCGCATAACTTCTGAACGATGAAAGCCACCCGATTGGAATTTTGTGCATGAATGTATGTTGTCAAAATACATTTTTTCGTCACACTTCCACATTTCTGATATTGTTATAAAGGTTGTTTTCAGAGGGTGAATCATGATTTTTTGTAGAAAACTTTTTTCACTGTATTATTTTCGGTGAAAAAAATAGGAGCATTTGATGGAGCGAAGAAAATTACATGAAAAAGTACTCTTATTCAAATACAAAAAATTGAGCCGTTCGTGAGATATTTGAGTTTTTGTAGTTACATGATATCAGCAGATTGATTTTATTCATCGCGAGATTCATCGGTATAACGATATTTCAGCAGCATTTGCATTTCCGAAGCACTCGCCAAGCATTAGAAGCATATCAGTTTGTTCAGAGAACGAATAACCTGCCATATTTCTTAAAATCTCAGTTGATAATCGCAGTGATAAATGACACAGAAAAACCACACGAACAAATCGACTACAACAATAATGACTCAAATGTTGATGACATGAACGTCAAAATTGAGAACAAAATTATTCATCATGGCCTGCTAAAATATTGTCACCGATGAATCTCGCGATGAATGAAATCAATCTGCTGATATCATGTAATTACAAAAACTCAAATATCTCACGAACGGCTCAATTTTTTGTATTTGAATAAGAGTACCTTTTTCATGTAATTTCCTTCGCTCCATCGAATGCTCCTGTTTTTTCACCGAAAATAATACAGGGAAAAAAGTTTTCTACAAAAAATCATGACTCACCCTCTGAAAACACCCTTCATAACAATATCAGAAATGTGGAAAAAAAAATGTATTTTGACAACATACATTCATGTACGAAATTTCATTCGGGTGGCTTTCATCGTTCAGAAGTTATGCGGAGAAATTATTTTAATTTTATCAACTTTGGAAGGATATATCTCCCTCAATATGCATTTTGGGCCATGAGTTTGATCATCAAACTACACTCAATTTTTTGTATTTGAATAAGAGTACCTTTTTCATGTAATTTCCTTCTCTCCATCGAATGCTCCTGTTTTTTCACCGAAAATAATACAGGGAAAAAAGTTTTCTACAAAAAATCATGACTCACCCTCTGAAAACACCCTTCATAACAATATCAGAAATGTGGAAAAAAAAATGTATTTTGACAACATACATTCATGCACGAAATTTCAATCGGGTGGCTTTCATCGTTCAGAAGTTATGCGGAGAAATTATTTTAATTTTATCAACTTTGGAAGGATATATCTCCCTCAATATGCATTTTGGGCCATGAGTTTGATCATCAAACTACACTCATTTTTCGATGTTCTATCACCCCCAGAAAGCTCGGTACACATTTTTGACTCACCCTGTATAAAAATTTAATGGAATGCAAACAGTCTGACACCATATCTTCAGAAGAAAAAACGGGATAAATGATTAAAAACAAGAATACTTTCAAACTCCAACAACTTTTTCCGGTTTTCCAAATATTCAAAATTATTCGGCAGAAGAATCAGAAGTCACTTGCTGCTTGTCACTTCAATCAGTCATCAGTCATCAAGCACTGATTGAGTTAATATCATGATCGGGGCAATTTGATGTGACGTTCAATTTTGATCGGCTTCTGTGCAACAGCTTTCTCACTCAATCCGACATTATCATAAGGTAATGTTCTGATTAGGTTAGCATACCATCAAGTATATGGTTATCGTTCATACGGGTACCTCCGTTGCTTGAAAAAAATTGATAAATTATTTTTCAGTCCGCTAATATGAGAACTATTTCTATTTTTCCTGAAAAAAGATTTGGACTCCTCTGGAAAAGGGGGGGGGCAGTTGTCTCCCTTGCCACCCTCAATAACGACCAATGCGTGAAAGAATAACGTTGTGCCTCGAAAAAAATAGGATTCAGTTTAGACATCAATCGAATTGAAAGTTATTCATTACTCAAAGTATTTCATTCAAAGAGCTTCATAACGATAATGTTGCGATCAGAAGGTTAATTAAATGAAAAATAGGAAATAGTCCGAGAACTAAGAACTCCTGGAATAGCATACATAGTATCAGATTGAAGATACTGGAATCGGAAATGCATTTTCATAGGAATCAACAGGATGTTCCGTTTGAAATAACGGAGGTATGAGTATTCGAATATGTCAACTTTCACAGTTCTTTAGGAATCACCCTATAGGATAATCTTCTGTTATGACTTCATCATCGAAGCGATGAACTGTTATCGTAGATTTTGAATGGAAATTTCGGAACAAAGATCGGCATGTGTGTTTTATAATGTTCATAAATGGACCGAATAAACCCGTCATAGCCGCTGTAGAATTGCACAAATGAGACATGGTTGTGTAGACTAAGGATCGAGAAATCAGAATATGTGCAAAAATACAGGATGTTCTATTCAAAGAAATCCATTTATCTCCTCCGTGAGAATATCAAAACAATTTTGGAAAAAGAGATTTCGTCTCCCTATACCCAGTATATACATTTGCGAACCGAATGCTTCCCACTAGTCTCCGATTGTAGCAGGCTTTGCTCATTCGTTTTTACTGGCCTGTCGCACCATAATTTATCGCGACAGCTGCGCTTTGAAGCGCCTCTGGTATTTTATGAAACATTTCCTATGGCTAAAAGCTTTCTTATTCTCAGTCAGATGATCTTGCCTTCAAATTCTTCTTCGTTTTTGAATAGCAACCCGCAATACATCTTCTCATCAGTTGCAGAGAGAATACGACGGAAAGCCGCCATATTGAAAATTTGTAGTTCTAACTCGTTTTATCGGTGCCTCATTCGAAATGATATAATAATTATAATAACGAAAATATGGTCAGATATGAAATTTGGTATTCCTTTTTCTGGATACAAGTTGAAGTTCAGACATGATAATAATATTCGTTGAAAATGTCTTCAAAGTTATCTAGTACTGTTGCCTGGATTGAGTATTTTTGTCTTTGGTTCATGTATTTCGTGCGCTCGATTGATACAGTGCGTTACAGAACTATGGGATCAAACTAGGGGTTATGCAGTGCAACAGTAAAAAACATTTCAGAATTGAGTCCCATGTCCGAAAAAGTGTCACTACGGCCCTAAGACGAGTTAAAATTCAGAAAGACGATGAATTGCCTAGATGGGATTCAATGCATTTGATTACTGCCGTTTGTACATGATATAATCACAACAATTGTTCAAAATGTCTTCCTCCAATCCGAATACACCGATTTGAACGACGCACATGATTTCGGCGGACTTGACTAAAAATTTTATCCTTGTTTTGGATGATTTCAAATGCTGCTGTAATTCGCCCAATCAAGTCTTGCTATGCTGTTTGCAGACCAGCGTTTCTAGACCAGAGTTTCGTAGACCAGAGACTTTACATGTCCCCACAGGAAAAAATCTAG
Source organism: Gastrophysa polygoni (assembly GCA_963576655.1). Lineage (NCBI taxonomy): Eukaryota > Metazoa > Arthropoda > Insecta > Coleoptera > Chrysomelidae > Gastrophysa > Gastrophysa polygoni. Next base: position 34,026,049 of record OY755084.1, on the reverse strand, counting down.
CGACGTTGAATCAGGTGACCTAGGAGGCCAAGAAACTGCTCCAGCTCCAGCAATCCAACGATGCCAGAACCGCTGATTTCTTCGTGTGCAAAGTATTTGATCTATAAAACTCCAGTAGAAACAGAGCGAGACTTGATCGGACGAATAACAGCAGCATTTGAAATCATTCATAATCAAATTTTCAGTCAATTCCGCCGAAATCATGTGCGACGTTCAAATCGGTGTATTCAGGTTGGAGGAAGACATTTTGAACAACTGTTGTGATGATATTATGTACCCAATCGAGCAATCCATCGTCTTTCTAAATTTCAACGCGTCTTAGGGCTGTTGTGACACTTTTCTGGACGATATTTTCTACTGTTGCATTGGATATCCTCTAGATTTCATAGTTCTGTAACACCATGTATACGTTTCACAGTGAGTCTTGTGGCGCACGTATCTCATAACGGTTCTTCTATGTCTGATGGAGAATGTTAATCGACTGTGACCCAACCGTAAACGTGTGATAGTAACCTCTTTTCTGCGGCTTTCAATCTTGGTTTTACGAGGTAATATGGATTATTCGATTTCTTTCAATTCAGCGTAGGAGTTGTTCCACACTTGTTGCCACTTGCTGCTCACCTTCTGTCAGGTGTGTGTGTCCTTACGTCGCTGAATGTCGTCAGATCAGTTCTACTAATTTTTTTATTATTATTTATTTGTTCATTTTATTTTCAGCTATTCCCACATGGAAGGGTACCCATATTACACACACTGTTGCTTTCTTTTCTCATCTCGAGATAGAGAGTTCCCTCTTTATCAGCTGTAGTACTGGATGTTTCGGATATTCTTGATTCACTCCTGATAGCACACTTCGAGAATCAGTGTTGATCAACAATGAAAACAGCGCTTGCAACATTGTTTTGTTATTTAGAAAGTGACTCATTCGACTATGGAAACAGAAAAGTTGAAGTGAAACGCACTAGTGTGGGAATATTGGAAAAACTCACGCTCGCAGTGATTGTTGAATTCAATGATATGTGACCTGGAAATTATACTGTAGGTATATTCACATAATGATATGATGCTTAAATTCTATTGATTTTGCATCCTAACCTATCGGAAAATTATTGAATCTCTAATCTTCTACCTTTTTAGATATGCATCTGATCATGTGACCAGCACGTCCACCTTCTGATTTTGACTCCTGTGGAAGAACACAGATTAGTTGACGTTGACCCAGAGATGATAGCTGAAATATCAAAAGGTTGCCGAAGCTGTAACAAAGGGTCTCCACTCGGGTTCTCTCATTCTTGACTGCTGTATTATGGGTTGCGTGGTAGCTGACGACAATGAGCGGAACTTCATGAAGATATAAATAACTTTCAAATTCGATTAGATGTACTTCGTGAAATTTAAAATAATGACAATGGACAGTGGGTGAAACTTGATGGAATAGTGATGATCCGAATATTCAGGGTCTTGGAGAAGATTTTGTACATTGGTCGTTAATCCAAATTACATTGAAAATATTAGTGAGGGAATTTCCCCCCTTAATATTACGGAAACATATCAACTTGATATACCTGCCTACACACAATCGTCATAGATGAACTTGAAGGCAAGACCATCCTGTACCTGTTCAATAGAAGTTTATTCCGAATGTTTGGCAATGTATTTGTCACTCTGTGTATAACAGGTCAGTTTCTAACTCACCGTCCAGATTAGTCAGATTAGTTGCTGATGGCCAACATTCGATCGAAAAATGAGTTCATTGTAGCTCGGCATGATATAGATACTCCAGAGATTGAGTGGTGATTCCATGAAAGTAGGGAATTGAAAGTCCCCCTCATCTCAGATGAAGAATTCAGAAAAATAATTCTAGGAAAAATACAGGTTATCCATTGGAAAAATCAGTCTTTGTTTTTTTGATTGGAAAATTAGAGATGGTGAGGAAATCATTTTTCTAAAAAGTCTCTGCATGAGATATGGAATACCGCGCCACTGTTGTCGGACCTTGTAACGTTGATAGATGTATTTTGATACATTACATAATCTTCTTTATTTTTAGTACTTTTCGCCATACAGCGTAATCATTCTTCCATGGAAATATTTGCATGGATGTTCAATCCTACCTGTGATGAAAAATCACCATAGCGTCATTCACCAGATGTTCCATGATAACTAAATCGAATTTTTCATCTGATTGGAGAAGATCCTGAACTTCGGGTGCCAACAGAACTTCTTTAGTGTAAATAGCGCCTAACTCATTCATCCACTCCATTTGGGCCCAGTAGGATAATTGGCCAAAATTCGTCAATTCTGCTATTTTCCCTGTGGAAGAACGAAACAAGTCTCGTTGATGAAATTGTATATATTACCGAATAGTAGATAGTAGGTATTAGCACTTGAGCGATGGCTATGAAATGGATAGTCATAACTTGACGTGAGTGACTTTTGTCGAAATCATACAGGGGCTTAAAAACAAAGGAGTTGTTTCACTTTCCACTCTCTATTTTTGACGCCACAAGATATTTTCTCGAATTGTGGAAAACTGTCAGTTGACTGATCAGGAAAACTGATTTTTGTGAAATTTCGTTTGGTGAAAACCGCATTTCGTAAATGTAGGCAGAAATTGACATTCGACCAACTTCGAAAAATGTCATAATTTCTTCATTCGTGGATATTTTTTGACGTACGATAGGCATTCCCTAAAAGAAATTTTTAAAATTTCGAAATATCGAAATTGAATTTTTGTGAGGATTTGTTAAGATTTTATCATTGAGTTATATAATCGGTATCGACAACTCGCCCAATTCATACTCCATTTTCCACGTTCTTTGTTCCACCATTCTCATATTCGATACAAGCAAAACAACAAAAAAATGATCGATCTGGTTCAAATGTTCTCCAGCATTTCAACTACCATCTGAAATTGCTTGAGAACAGGATGGTTTGAAGTCGAATCGATGGAAAGCATTGAAATTGCTCTCGAATAAGTGCAGTTTTATAGTGGGTAAACTGAGCTGTCATATTTGATTTTCATATCAAGACGTGCATAAAATTGTGAGGAATTGATCCATATGAATGAGAAGCTCTTGAGACATCATGTAAGTCGTGTATTCCTGAATATTCGTGCGATTTATCCAGTTCTTCAAGGAAAAAAAAATCATAGAAGTAAAAAAAGGCAACAAAAACCTGATAGCCCTAATAACGAAATATTGAATTGATTGTGCTTTTTTTCCTTTTTTTTTCAATATTATACTATCATCAGTACCATATCCTTACAATGGGCCTTCCAGTAGAATCAATGAATTGATCTATAAATTCAATGATGAACTGAATGAATATGCTGCAAGGCTGGATGAATACTCCATTGGCAGTTCATCATTTCTGGATATAAATGGCGGCGATGGATTTCGTTTGAAGAATGTTGAAATTGCAACTAAAATCGTTACAACTACAGATACCAAAGTGCATGACCACTCTCGGTTGGATCCAATGAAAGTATTAATATGAATAGTAATAAAAACAGAAATGATGTGATGCTCCAACATATGCTGATGGATATCATAGATCGATGAAATCAATTAGACCGGAAAACATTTCCGTCAACACTCAACCAGGAGTACATATGAATAAAAAAAACATTTTTTTCTCGTTCTGAATGCGCAGTCGATTCGCCATAAAGTTGATTAACTTTTTTTTATTCTTGAATATAACAATTTTCCAAATTTCGTTTCAATAAGTGGCCTAATATGGATGAAACTATATATCAACCAAATCATATTGATGCTTCAGTATATTTTAGAACTAGTTCGAATTATGGTGGTACACCAATACTGATACATGGAAAATATTCAATAATACGGCCAATAATGTTGTGAAAGATCATGATCATATTTCCATATATCGCGTTCATAGATCACCAAATTCAGATCTCGAATCATTCTTCCATAAATTAGAATACCTTCCTAATAGTATCAAAATAAATTCTCGAGTTATTCTAGCTGGTGATTTGAATAAAAAACAGGAGAATAAATGATACTCAGAAACTAGCCTACCTTCTAGAATCATTCAATTCACCACCACGATCTAGAATACATGATTTGGTTGACTGAATATATCCAGTAAACTCCAGTGTATATGTTGTGTTTGAAAATAAACATATTTTCGTTCTGTTTGTTTGATTTGTTGTTTGATTTGTTGTTTGATATATTTGTTTTTTATGTTTCCTTCTTATCCATATAATATCTATTCGTTAGTCTCAAAATAGCTCTATAAATAATATACATAATTTATCATTATATTACTTTTTATACTTTACATTTATTATTTTATAATCATAAATAGGTATAGGTAATTTCAATGTGATTGTTTTCTGACCGGTGGAGTACTGAAAATTTGGCTAGTATATTATTATGGATACTTGACAAATTCACTAGCAAGAACTTACAGTTCTTATTGAATTTGGATAGAACGTGATGCATATAAACAGCTGATTCAAATCAAAATTAAATATAAAATATATATTCACCAACGAGTAGGTATAACTACTTATGGTCTCACCAGTTTATTTAAACTGATTTCTTAACTGTACCACTTGAATATTTGAACTTGAATAAACTTATATTATTATTATTAGTTCACGTAGATGAACCAACAAGATCATCCCAGTATTCTTGTACCCAAATTGACTACTACCGTAGTAATTTTGATGGATGTGATGGATGAAAATTTGGCTAGTATATTATTATGGATACTTGACAAATTCACTAGCAAGAACTTACAGTTCTTATTGAATTTGGATAGAACATGATGCATATAAACAGCTGATTCAAATCAAAATTAAATATAAAATATATATTCACCAACAAGTAGGTATAACTACTTATGGTCTCACCAGTTTATTCAAACTGATTTCTCAACTGTACCACTTAAATATTTGAACTTGAATAAACTTATATTATTATTATTATTAGTTGACGAAAATGAACCAACAAGATCATCCCAGTATTCCTGTACCCAAATTGACTACTACCGTAGTAATTTTGATGGATGTAACGTCGAATGTATTGTCATAAATCGCAATTTATCTGATCACGATGCAATATATACTGCCATATCACTTAGTCAAGATAGGTTGGATGAAAAATACAGATATTGACGTATCTATTGCAAAAGAAATTATGGCAAATTGCATAATTTTTGCGACGAATACGACTGGAAATATATCTTTTCAGAAAATGACCCCTATTGAGCCTTCATAACATACTTTGCAGCTTTCTAGATAAATCCTTTCCAATGCAAAAGATAAATACGAGAATCAAAAAAAAAACATGGACCACTTAGGTAATAAGAACATCTGCGAAAAATATGAGAGCATTTTACTATATTAGGAAGTACTTGAATAATATATGGTCTGATGAATATTATAATGATTATAGGAAATTGTACAGATCTATCATCAGAAAGGCGAAGGATATAACATCATAGGATCAGTAACGCCAATGATACAATCAAGGGAACATGGTGTATTGAGAACGAACTAAGAGGTAATGAATCCAACCAACATCTAATACAGCCAACATTAGATCCACACACCCTGAACTCCTACTACTGTTCTATTGCCGAAGGATTGACAGAAAACTTGAGCATACCCAAAGATCCGTTATCATATCTTTCAAATATGAATGTTTACACTTCAATTTTTCTTCATCCTACAAACCGAGTCGAACCCACAGATGAAAAAAAAGGAAGCAGCTGGTGCTGATGATATATCGATTAGGATATTTGAAAATCTCACAAATACTACACTAGACGTCATAGTACACCTCATTGAAGAGGAAAAATATATGATCCGTCGAATTACAGACCAATTAGTGATAAAAACACATTCGAGAATAATTGAGAAAACATTCAAAATGAGGATTGTGAATTTCATACAAGAAAATCACATACTGAGTATACATCAGTTTGGATTCCAGAGACGAAGAAGTACTAATGATGCAATATTTGCATTTTTGAATTTGGCTTAAATTAACATCGATGATGGTGAAGTATTAGCAGCGATATTCTTCGATCTGTCGAAAGAATTTGACTGTGTAAATCACAGAATTCTACTCAAAGAACTTGAATGCTATGGTTTTAGGGGATTGAGCTTGAATTGGGTTGAATCATACCTCTCAGGAAGGTCACAGTTTGTACGATCATTGGTAAACTCGGAAACGAAGGATATCAAATGGGGGGTATCATAAGGATCTGTCCTTGGGCCAATTTTATTCCTCCTATATATCGATGAAATCGCAAGTTGACCATTATGGAGAGCTTCACTATATTTGCTGATGACAACACAATATCCTGGCATGATAAGAATTTGGACAATCTTCAAGAAACAATCAATCATGATATAAAGGAAGTAACAGAGTGGTGCGACTCGAATCTATTGGCATTCAACATCAATAAAACAAAAATTCCGACGTTCAAATGTGAACTAACAGAGATTTTTAGGAATAAATATTGATGATTCGCTTGAATTCGATGACCATATAATACATCTCAGGGAAAGATTAGTTTCAAGCTGTTTTGCATTGACGACCATTTCCAAAGATTCAGGCTCTAATGTTACCACAAAAGTTCATTATGCCCTAATAGACTCACATATTAGGAATGGGATCTGTTTCTCAAGGGCATGTAACAATGTAGTTATTCAACTCAATTTGGACATTGCAGAAATGTGCAATCAGAAGTGTATTCAAAGCAAAGATCTCTGATTCTTGCAGACCTCTCTTCATTGAATATGACATCCTAACACTTGCTTCTCTGTTCATATTAGAAACTGCTTGTGTTATTCATAAAAATGAAGCAATTCTTATAAGAAATAATGCCCACTCAACTCGACAAACGAATCAGATGAAGCTTCTCATTCCTAGAACAGCACTAGTCAAAAACTCATTGATATCATCAATGTCGCATCTGATGGATTATTCAGGAAACGTTTGAAGAATTAATTATCATAAAGCCAACTATGGTGTAGATGAATATTCATATGATGTTATCGTGTGACTGATAGTTTCCAGTATGTGTAATCATATAATATTCGTTTTCATTCTAATGATTTTCAATGATGTGTTATATTTTATATTTATTTCACTTATTGATGTTCCGATATAATCTCATCATCCACAAGTGTGTGTCCACAAGAAATATCTCATTTATAGACAATAATCATATATTCTTCCATCACAAATTTCGATTTCATTTTTGGTTATTTTGTGGACAGTCAATTCAAATCAATCCTTCATTGATCCATTTGAACGAGCTTGAAAAGCAATTGGGAGACAAGTCGCTACATATCGAATACAGAAATAAAATACAAGTAGATAACAAATACATCCATAAATAATGATATAGATGTATTAAAACAATCGAGTGAGTAAAGCAGCATTGATGAAAAATAATACAAAACATTTTCACTAATGCAGGTGAGAAAAAACTCATCAATTGTAAAGGAGCTGATTTCAAGGGGTAGTTGTTTTATTCTATGTCTGGATACTTGTTCCTTGGTTATGATTCTGAAAAACTCCGGAAGAGCATTTTATAATCTGAGTCTTAAAATCTCAAACGAGTTCAGACAAACAGATAAACGTGTTTTGGGTATGTGGAACTCATTTCTGATGCGGGTATTATATTCATGAGAAGATTGGTTTTGTTTGAAAACATTTTCATGGATGTACAACAAAAGTTCCAGAATGTAGAGTCCTTGTAGAGGCAAAATGTTCAATTCTTTGAATAGTGTTTTACATGATGATGTTTGTTACCAGAGCTGCCTATAAGTCTTTTAATGTTCCCTAGCAGATAACACTGCTGATTGAGATTGAATCCGGCCCCGTCTTATGAATAGGTATACTGTAGTATCTCCCTCTCGGGCTAGATGGTCACGTGATTTTTGAAGAATGTTACTTTCCGCTGTGTAAACTACTTGCCTCGGATTGGTGTCAGCAACCGATTTTGTGTCATATCGCTTTCAGTAGCAATTTCTTTCTATACGAATATTATTGTTTTTGGTGACGATAATACCCCCGAAAACCACGATATATTATCACCCCGACTGACTCCACCAAATCATGGACAGATTTGTTTTCATTTCCAGTCAATGCTCCAGTTGTTGACACACAAAGTTCTGAAATTAATGTGGAGCCGTCAAGAACCGATAATGACAATTTGATTGCTGTGTTGGGCGAAACGGAATTGTCTGATGAGGTGACCGGTCCACCAATCCACAAGGACATTATTTCCAGATGGGAAGTAATTCTGAGAACAGGTTCAAGAGATGAGAAACGTGAAGAACTCCTACATAAATTTCCTAGCCCTAGCAATTTTGCAAGATTAAGCTGTCCAAAACTAAGCATGGATGTTAAAAACGCCATTAAATCACAAGTGTAGCGCAGAGACGCACGTATAGCTGCCAAGCAGCATCAATTAAGTGCTGGTTGATCGCAGACGTTCATCACATGAAATCAAGCATACGCAGGGAGCTTTTACTCATAATGAAGAAATCCGAGAAACTCTGGAAGATTCACCGATCACAGATAACTCAATCGGAGAAAAATTGGATGAGAGAGTCCATGGAACGTTTTAGTCAAGACTTTCGGCCGGTTATGAGGGAGGCCGTCTCAAAGTACGTCAGCAACAAAGTGGCGTCCTCGCCTTCTTTTTTTCATCTGTGGACAACACGGAAGGGAAACCTATGATGTTCGAGGAACATCGTGTTAGCCAGCGGTGGAATTTTGGGAGAGTAGGAAGGTGTTGGAATTTTTCTTGAAAGTTTGGAGGTTGTAAGCATCAGGAAAGACTTCACAAGGCAAAGAATTCCATAACTTTGCCGTTCTATTGAGGAATGATGCTTGGTATAGCGATGTTCGACAGGTCTCGAGCCTGACAGTGTAAGGGTGACCAGCCTGAGCTCGTCTAGTTTGTCTACTAGGAATCGCGCATGGTGGCATAATAGATGATATCTCCGTTGAGCACCGACCATGAAAGTACCTATAAAAAAAGCATAGATCGCCTACCTTTCTACGATGATCTAGAGAGGTCAATGATTTGGTGAGTGTTGTATCATCGACTAGGCGAATAGCTCTCTTCTGAATTGAATCTAAGAGCTTTAGCGTATGTTTGGGGGCTGAGCTCCAAACATGTGAACAGTACTCCAGGACAGGTCGAATTTGTGCTTTGTAGATCATAAGCAGCTGCTGGGATGTGAAGTATCTCTTCGCACGGAATAGAAAACCAAGTTTTTGTGAAGCAGTTTTCGCAATGGACCTCACATGATCGTCCCATGAGAGAGCACTGTTGGTGGTGACACCCAGCATGGATATTGACGACTTCATAGGAACAGTGGTACCCGACATCATCAAATTGGGCATTGTGTGATCAGCCTTCTTGGTGAACATACAAGCTTGAGTTCTAGTTGCATTGAACTGTACTTGATTCTCAGATCCCCATTTCAGAATTCTTGTCAGATCCTCATTCAAAGCATAAACCTGTCTTGCCTTGCACCTCTGGCCTCGTTGGATGATATAGGGGCTCTAGAGGAAAAGGCGGAATGAAGTGTACTATCATCCGCAATGCTATGAACTGGGCTGGGAGTCACATTCAATAAATCATTGATGTGGAGCAAGAACAATGTTGGTGCCAAGACAGAGCCTTGTGGAACACCAGCATTGATCGTCATTGTATCAGACGACACCCCGTCTACCACCACGTAAAGTGATCTATCTGCAAGAAAACTCGATAGTCAAAGACACAGTTGGGGCGGCAAACCATATGACGGAAGTTTCGCTAGGAGGCCTTGGTGCCAAACTCGGTCAAATGCTTTGGAGATATACAAGGCTACAGACAGAGACTCCCCATGTTTCTCTATTGACATTTGCCACTTATGTGTCACATAGGCAAGCAGATCTCCAGTTGACCTCTGGCGACGAAAGCCATATTGCCGGTCGTTCACGATTCTTGAGGTCTCTAGATATCGGATGAGCTCGATGTTGATTGCTTTCTCCATTACTTTAGAGATCACAGTTAGTAGTGCAATCGGTCTATAGTTGTTAGAGAGGGTTTTCTTGCCCTTCTTTGGAACCGGTTGGACCCTAGCTTTCTTCCAGTTAGAAGGAAATACGCCGAGTTTGTACAAAAGGGTGAACAACCTGCAAAGAACTGGTGTTAGTTCTGGGGCACATTTTTTGAGAACAATAGGCGGTATTCCGTCAGGCCCCATAGCCTTCTTGACGTTGAGGCTAAGCAGAATGTGTCTGATTGTGCGTTGCCGGAAGACAATTTCTGGCATACGGTTATCGATGGTAGCGATTTTGGGAAGTTCCTGGCCTCGTGGATCCAAGGTAGAATTGTCTGCAAACATTTTGGCGAAGGTGTTGGCTTTTTCATGAGGTGTTATAGCCAATGTCTTATCATCCATTGTGAGGGGAGGAAATGAGCTAGAAGTGAAATTCCTCCCGATTGCCTTGGCAAAGGTCCAAAATGAAGGGGAACCACTTGGACACTCTATGAGCTTCGATCTTATTGTCGCGTTGTATGCCTCTTCAGACTCATCTATTGTTCGATTACATACAAAAAATACAAGAGTCCACTCGGAGTAGCTTCAGTACAGAGCCATCGTTGTCTGAGTAGACGTCAGCAACCAAAACAAGCTCTTCAAAAGAACCAGTCGTCATATTGGTACCGTCGAACGTACGACCATCGTCGAACATACGACTATCAGAGGGGCAGGAGTGCAACGGAAGCCAACTTTGACAGGAAGAACAGATACCAATGCCAATAATACAGTAAGCCTGCTGGACGACTGAAATACTCCCTAGGAAGATGGAGCCAATATATCACTGACAAAAGCATCTTGTCATATATATAAGGTTTGATATAACCTTCCACCAGTTCTCCCAAGCAGATCATCATTCCAAAAAATGTCTCTCCAGAAATCACTGTAGGAGTTGAACAACGATTGAGTTTGGGAGCCGTTACTAGAGTAGAGTCTTGTGCAGGATAAATCTTGTCACCAATTTTATTGACACCCAAGGCGGATGGCACCAAGAGTTCAATCCTCAACTTGAAATCACTCAATAGGTTCAATTCTACATCGTATTTTGAACTAGAGGACCACAGAACAGTGACACGTCTAATGAAAAGATACATCATTCCATGGCAACGTTGGTCCTGCAAAACGCCTACATTCTCATTCCTATATGGGAAGCTCATCAAAAATACCTAAGGTTTCAATTCAAAGATATTATATACCAATACAATGTTATGCCGTTTGGATTGAACTGTGCTCCTCTAGTTTTCACTTCCAGCTTATGAAACCTATTCTCTCCCATCCTAAGCGGCAAGGCCACCTTTCCGTTTTGTACCTAGACGATCTCTTACTGCTTGGTGGTAGTTATGAGAAATGTCTAGATAACATAAACACCACGAGGAGTTGTTACAGACTCTGGGTTTCGTTATCGACTTTAAGAAAAGTCACCTTTCATCCAATCATGAAATCCAATATTTGGGTTTCGTTTACGACTCTAAGGAGATGACGGTTTCGCTACATAGTGAAAAACAAGTAAAGCTGCTCAAGTCGATCAATCAATTTTCAAATACGTGTAGATGTAAGGTGAGAGAGTTTTAAAGGCAATATTATATCTGTTTGCCCGGCTGACAAGTATGGCTATGTCTACTGAAGTTATTTGAAAGGAAAAAAATTCTTAGCCTTGCAGGAATCAGGGGAAAATTACAACTCGTACATGTATATTACAGATGCGGATTCAATTTCAGATCTAAAATGGTGGCAAAACACTATTCCGGTGGCACAGAATTCTATCACAACGAGGGAATATAGTATGGAAATATTTTCTGATGTTTTCCGATTAGGTTGGGGCATTCACTGCAATGAAAAAGTAGCACGGGGTTTTTGGTTTGGAAAAGCAAAGAAACACCATATCAATTATTTATAATAACTAGCGGCGTTCTTTGGTCTCAAATGCTTCGCTGCCTATGTAAGCGACTCTCATGTTTTATGTAGAATAGACAATACAACAGGTATTTCGTACATAAACAGGATGGCCAGCGTTCAGTTCCCTGAGCTTAACAAACTGTCCAGAAACATATGGACATGGTGCGAAGAAAGAGATATATTTCTATTCGCGTCGTATATCAAGTCACTGGGAAAAACCATTGCTGACGAACAATCTCGCAACCTGGAAATTGAAACTGAATGGGAACTGAATGATGTGGCATTCCAGAAAATGAAACAAAAGTTTGGAAACCCTGAAATCGACCTATTCGCTACTAGAATTAATAAAAAATGCAAAGTCTTTGCTTCATGGCTGGGAGATCCAGATTGCTATACTGTCGATGCTTTCACTCTAGATTGGAATAAATTCTGTTTTTATTCTTTCCCCCCTCTAGCTGGATACTCAGGATGCTTCAAAAAATAATGAGTGACAAAGCTAGAGGTATAGTCGTCCTCCCAGCCTGGACGTCTCAGTCATGGTATCATGTTTTCATCTCCTTATTAGAAGGAGACCCTATTATTTTCAAACCTGACATAAACTCACTCTCTTTTGATAGTGTCTCATCCACTCTGGAGCTCCCGTTACCTGGTAGCGAGAGTCGTATCTTTCAAGCGTTGCGAAGAGGCGAGGTACCAAGAGAAGCTCTAGACATTTGTTTAGCTTCAATAACTGAAAAAAACTCTGAAACGTTACAATTCAGGATTGAAATTATGGTGGGATTTTTGTAGAATGAAAAAGGTCGATGTATTTCATACCACAGTTCAACTAGTATCAGAATTTCTTACAACACAATATAACAAAGGATCGTCATATAGTTCCTTGAATTCATACAGGTCGGTCTCAGATATCTGGCCACTAATAGCTCACGACTTCAGAGTCCAAAGGTTTTTCAATGGAGGTGTATCATCTACGTCCCAGTGAGCCGAAATATAATAAAATATGGATTCCTAACGTCGTGTTGAGATATATAAAATCAATTCCTTCAGAGAATATATCTTTAGAAACACATGAATTGGCAGCATTGGTTACTCTTGTAACTGGACAACGTGGCCAAACAATAACCTCTATCAACTGTTCTAATATCTTGATATGAGAGGATAGAATCGAGATCGAAATTTCATCACGCCTGAAAATTCCTGGAAAGAATAAGATTCAACCAACACTGATATTACCGTTTTTCAATGAAGATCCTGCAATCTGCGTAGCAAAAACATTGTTGGAATACCTAGAAAAAACCGAAGAACTTCGTGGTAGGGAATCCAGCCTCTTCATTTCTATATCCAAACCTTATAGAGCGGTGACCTCCCAGACCATAGCCCGCTGGATGAAAACTGTGCTGAAAAATAGCGGAATTGACACCTGTAAATTCACAGCGCATAGTAACAGACATGCGTCCACCTCAGAAGCGGCAAGAAAAGGTGTAAACATAGACACCATTTGCCGAGCAGCAGGGTTGACGCATCTTCGTTCTCATTTGTATTCACTATTGATGGTTGTTTTATTTCGCCTTAGTTAGAACTGCTATGGTTAGCTCATGAATATTTCATGGAGATATACTTACTTGGTTCATCAATGTACATCGCACATACTTGGTATCATAAGTATCATTGCATCCTCCTTTAAACACCTATAGTAGACCTATTTATGAGACGAGGCCGGAATATAATCGAAAGATCAAACGAACTTACCTGAGTGAAGTTTGATCTTGATTATATGAGGCCTCGTCGAAATAAATAGGACCCACCCTGCATCAATTGCTCAGAACCCCAGAAGATGCAACAGAACTACTTCAAAAAGACTGACCACTGACCAGGCAGGCAGCGGCCTGCGGAGAGTAGGGTGACTCAGCAGAGAGTAACATTCTTCAAATCACGTGACCATCTAGCTCGAAATACTAGAGTAGACCTATTTATTCCGACGAGGCCTCATATAATCAAGATCATGCTCAACTCAGGCAAGTTCGTTAAATGTTTCGATTATCGCAGTGTTGACGGAAATTGAGATCGCTGTCTAGATAAAGCCCTAAAAATTTCATACTGTCAATTCTTTCTGTCTCAACATCGGGTATTCCAATATTAATGTCCACCGTGTTGATATTTTTGGCAGCATGCTTTCGTTTTGAAGGCATTGAGAAATAATGAGTTCTCACTAAACCAAATTTGCAAGCTATCAAGATCAGAATTTATATTTTGCTGCAATTCAAAAAATATGTGACGGTAGTTGCCATTTTGGGCGGTGAATGAATTCTACCAACGGGACCCCTCCTTCGACCGAACCAGATCCTTGATGAAAATCACTTCAACCCATAAAAACTTCAGACCCCACACAATAGTAACTTTTTTCAATCTTCTTATTCTCCAAAATCTACTTCATCAGGAGGTTCTCAGAAACCCACAAATTCATCCTATACCACCGAAAATTTCTAGATTCATAAGCAAAATTCGAATCTGCTAAGAACGTACCCCAAATTCACACACCTCCACAGGAATTGCTATCGGACCCCTTATATTACACTTACTCACAATCAATGTTGAAATATGCAATTCTCGATTTTGTTCAAGTTTGAGACAGAGTTCGCGAAAAACTTCGACGTCATATGAGAACATTAAAAAAATATACAGATTGTCGAAAAACGAAAGTTCTGGTGTAACCGGAAATGGAATTTTCCATTCAAAGAGAAATGTGTTATTCCGTTCCTTCAAATGATAAAGGTAAAGAATAATTGAAGCATAAAATTTGTGGATGATTAGATACATTTAGCTACTCACCTACAATGGCATGTTTTGTATGTGCTACAGATATATCCCTCAAGTTCTTTATCGGCGTTTCACGTGGATAACAATTGATAAATGTCACATTGTGGCCTCTTTCAGCCAGTTTTTCCATAAAACGAAATCCCAACCAAAAATGGCTATGTGAACAGAAACTAAAAACACCAAGTATATTTGCTCCATCTGCTATGATGAATGTTGAAATATGGATGAATAAAATTGATATGAAGAGTTTGCCCATTTCACATCTACATCAACAAACGAAAATGAAAGTTCTGTTAGGATTATCGGATTCCTTATATTCCTTAATTCAGAATTTAGGAAATGGCTGCGATAACAGATGATCGTCGATTTTCGATGGGTTCTCACATTCTCATCTTCATCAATATTTTACTGCTTTCATTGAATCAATGCTCATGATATTGATGAGTTTTCAGATAGAGAAAAATATCATAAGAGAGAAATATAATAATTTAATAGAATAAGATGAGGAATTTGACCAATTCCAAGACATGAGAGTGAATTTTCGATTCTGATGTTCCGCATAATGAAATGGAGGAATGAAATATGATATGAAATGAATTGAATACAATAAATTGAATTGTGAATGGGTCTCATCACGTCCAATAATACACTATCACGAAACGTATTTTACCCTAGGAATTCAATTCTTAAAACCTTTCCACGACAGTCAATTATTCATTGATTTGACGTTTTTTCTTCTGAATTATCTGTTCAATTTGAAAAGAAAGTCACCGTTGTAAGATTACTAAAGATAATCGAATTGGAAAAAGAGAAAATATGAATGAAATAATTCTCCCTCTAAGCTAGTAGAAGTAAAAACATTGAGAAATACCCCAGAACAGAAGACACCAATTTATCCTGACACATTTGCGACTAAGACATACCCGCTTAACACATGGATGCCACATAACAGGTGGTGACAAACCAAGATGTGAAGTATGTGGAACAGACCTAAGTGTTAAACAGAATTCGTTATATATTATATCAACAGACTTACTCATCACATCCCACAAACGATGGAAGACATACTTGGTGAACATTGTGACACTGAACAATTGATAGCTTTCCTCGACGATATACACATCTTGCAATGTAAATGAATCATATACTAGTTGAACAATCTGTATCAAGTCGTTGCTAATAACCCTAGTGGTCGATTCAACTTTCTTTACATAAATAAAAAAAAAGAACTTAACCGGAAAATAACTGGACATGGAATGTTCAGTTCAGCTAGTTGATAAGTGTGAACAAGAATATCAATTCGAAAAAAATCCAAGTGGCGTAGCATATAGGGCGGGAAATGTGAAACAACCCTCTTGTATCTACGACACTTGGTAAGTTCGATAAAATTCACACTTGCGTCGAGTAACATACCCATTCCATGAGTTCTTTTACCAAATGCGGTCGAAAACGCTTCAAATAATTCAAGAATAATGCAAAACTGAACTTTGAATGTCCTCCAGTGAGCATTTGGGAAATCATCCATGTCGACTTTGATTTTCGATTCTTGTGAGGACCATCAAATGGTGTATAATTACTACTGTAACCTGGATCACACTGTATATTCCCGTATTCATGATGGAAAAGTGATAGTTTGTTACGATTTTATAATTCGAAATGGAGTACTTCCTATTTATCCTAATCAAAATTCGGAGATTGTATTCCGTTCGGTCAGTGCAGTAGCCACATTCATTATGATATGAAATTATCTCTCAATTTAATGTTGACAGAGCCATATAGTTGAGATTCGTAATGATAATGCTGGAATAGTTGACACGCAAGTTACATCGATTGTTTGGATGCGATATCATATGTTCGCCAACATTATGATAACCAATCTGACAGTGATCATCAAGAAATATTAGACGTTCACCGATGAGAAAATACAGGATGTCAACTAAGTATGCACAATAAATTCAACAAAGGATTGGTCGAGTGATTTTAAGATGAAAAGATCATTTAAACATGTATAATAACATTTCAAGATAGAAGGTGTTGAATTCATTCAACACTATCGGTTTTTCGTATATATCTCAGATATCCTTCATCCAATTGAGTTCAAATCAGGCATCACTCATTTGTCGTGTTATGAGGCTAAATTATGACAATTTTATATAATTGACAGGTCCAATGGAGTTCAGAGCGTCACCGAAACAAATATTTTCGACAAAAAATATACGCCACTGAATGTTCATTTTCAAATTCCATTTATATTTTCGGATGGATCATTCGAAAATTGTAAATGTATCAATTGTATCAATCGTAAGTGTAATGGTGCATGGCTACTTCTTCCGAAAAAACTGATTAAGAACTGAAAACACAAGACAAAGAGTTGATATTTTCAGAAGATCAATCCGAAAAAATTATAGGAATGTCAAAAATATTCGTTAAGTTGCCGCTCAGGACGCCACTGGAATTATTGGAACTAAGTAACAAATTCGAGCTGAATTAGCTTCTCAACATGACAACTAATTCCAAATGACAACAAAATTAGTTGAAGGATAATAAAGATACTCACGATTTTTTTTACTTGAACACCTTGTATATTGAGATATGAGTGAGTTAGGATACATGTATATGTAACCTTTTCGTCTTAAACTCACTGAAGAAATGGATTGTGAGATTTATTGTACCTACTTAATTACCACCCTGTATAGTTGAGATGGAAATATTGAAATTATACGACGTGTTCAGGTTATTGTAGCAATTATTTACCACTCGATCATGTATCAGAAAATAAGTTGACATACAAGTCCACGTCCACGTCCAAAGTTACGTTTTTTGAAATATTTGTTTCGCCATAAGTCTCATGACATTGATGTGTTTTCGACAAAATTTTGTACAAGTACTAATCAGTGAGTACTCATAGTTACTTGACTGAAGAAACTATCGTCGTAATGGTCCAGTGAAAAAAATCAGGACTGCACCAAGACGTAACTATGGAAGCGTAGAAGGGCCAATATTATTTAATTTTCATTTTCATTTTCCGCTTGAATTCCGAGTTGCAACTCGGAATATTACCAAATTGCACCAAAGTTTTCCAATCATCACATTTTCCCAACCATCAATTTCCAGAAAATGAAAGTTCTAAAAAATCTCTATAATTTATACTGGGTGTTTCATTGAGAGATGCTCATACAGTAAGGGTAGATAGGGGACAGCGAGGTGCTTATGAATAACCTTCATCTTATTAGTCTATCGTCATTCATAACCAAGATACAAGGTGATTTATTGATTTTTCCTCAATTATACATAACTTATGAATCACCTTTCCCGTTTTTGTGATATTTGGGTCGTATATTCATTGTCGACATTGGTGCCGATTGACATAATGAGACAGACTCATTCCGGGTAGGGCCTCAAAAAAATTCATGAGTAGATTTCAAGTCGAAACAACAATATTTCACTGTATGTTCATCAATATTTCCAAATTTTATCTACAAATTTGGAAAGAACAGAGCAAATCAGGTGAGCCTACATGTATTTTGGCTAAACTTGAGTCGAATCTGAATGTTTCCATAATGAGGTGGCACAAAATTAGGAAGAAATATTTTTTTTTTCTGCAATGCTACTTTTCCAGCTTCAATCCATGAAATCATCAACTGTTTCTCATTCGCTGGATGACAATTGATTCAATTCTCATCTCATTCAACAAAATTCAGACCGATGTGTATAGATATAGATATAGATATAGATCGAAATTTCAACCAATATGTTTTTCAGACAAATCAGGAAAAAATCGAATACCCATATAATTCAGTAGTTTTTCCAAAGAATTATTGTATGGAAGTATTATTATTGAACGGACGGTACGAATCAAATAGAAGACATAAATGAAGGTTCATTCAGTATTGCTGCAGGAAATATTGTCAAAAATGTCAATCGAGATGTAATTCCTGAACCTACATATATTCCGATCCAAGTCTACTCAACTTATTATCTTGAAACTCCCGAACATCCCCTCATTGGTGATATGTAACAGGCTCTTTTTTGAGAGAATGTCTGTCACAACATTCTGTAGTTATGCTTTTTAGTAATACCGAATTTCAGAAGATATTTTGACAAGTGAATTCGACAAACTTGGAAGTTGATAATGAGAACGAACTGGAAATCCATTCCGCAAAATATCTTCCAGTTTTCATCTACACTGAACGAAGAAAGTACGTAAGTACAATGAAACAATATTTGGAACAGGGACACGTGTTCATTTAATCTCAACCAAGTAGAGTTCCATCAATACAAAGTATGTTCGTTCATGAACTTGTGGCTGCAGTCACTTGAATTGATGAACGTTCATTGGTATCACGAAAACCAATACATTGCTATGATCAATGCATTCACTGATTCAATGAACACTTCAACATCATTTCAATGATGTGATAGATGGATAATAATTTCCATTCATTGTGGTGATTAATAGAACTTAGATTACATGAAAATTCTCACACTTCTTCAATGTATCAGGCCTTTCATCTACAGAAATGTACTGATTGCATTAATGATTCAGTTTACCGATTCGGTTAATATTCTTACTTGGTTTCTATGAATGGGTTTGAACTGACTTGTTGAAATATTGTCATTGTCAAATACCCAGCAACATTATCTGGAATAATATATACATATTGATACCTATTCAAGTGACATTATGATTATCCTAACACATTGATGTATATCCTTTATATACTATAGTTGGTTTTGAGTTTTATCATGAAGAATAAATCCATAATCGAACTGATGGGGTTCGAAATAAAAAGTCGAAAATACTGAGAATATAAGCAATATGAGCAATGTGAGAAACACTTCCGAATGCCGAATGAGTCTCTCAACGCGAAGTCACAAGTGAATTGATGAATGTATATCTAGTATTGCCTGTAATGATGAGGAAAATGATACGAAATGTTCTCCACATTGGAAGAGCTTTTTCAAAAAGTTTTCATTCTACATCGGACTGCCATTGAAATAATCATGTTAAATTAGATAGGTACATTTGGAATTGTAGCTTGACTGTACTCTTCATTTTCCTTGAGCGCTTTATATAGTATGTGTACCTTCGGGAAATAAAGGCTTCCTTTTATTCCATGAAAATTATGTTCAATGATGGACCAACACATATCTGATTCAGCAGGAAAATCAAGATTGAACAAATATATCATTTCGAAACACATATTTACTGCTCTAAGTATATCGAAGAAGGTATATCTTATACTTTTAGAATGAAGACAGATTCAGGGAGCTGATATGTCCTCACCTACACATATAATGAATAGCTTGATAGCACTTTTCTTGGACTCCAAATATTTTAGATGCTCCTCGACCTCTAGGTGACTGTTTCCGAAGTGAAGAAATGATTCCTGGGAATCTTCAATGATATATAGTTTCTCCACCTATATCTTTTCTGATGGTCTTCCATCTGAAATACATATCGATGATATTATATTTCAAATAATCGATTTCTCATTCCACTAATTGAATTCTTTGATTTCTCAGAAATCAGTGAGAGATATAAAGATGTTCCATCACATAAGACACATATATGAAATAAATTGAGTAAACGATAAGTTGGGAGAACTAAAATTATCGTACCAATTTCTCACTAGGGAATATTTCGATCATTTTCTTCTCTAGTCTGTAACTAGTTGCTAAGGTTATTGATATTCCTTCCTCTTCCATATATATTGGCAGATGAGATTTATGAAAGATACCCTTTGTTCTTCTTGGAATTTTTCATTGGTATCATAGAACATCGCCAGCATATTTCCTTTGATGATGTCTGCTAAGGGTACGGATGTAACTCCATCAGATGTTGATATTCGTGAGTACGGATCAATTCTTGACTGACTTGAAATCATAGAAGAAGAAGAAGAAGAAGAGGGTGTTGGCGACAATGATTGTGGATTAATAAAACTGAAGGGTCTGAAGTCTCACTGAAGTGTCACGAAATTGTGCCATTCTTGGAGATGGTGTTATCAAATAAGATAACTGTTCCCATATCGATATATTTCAGTAGTTTCTCTATATGATGTGTCTTCGTGACTTCCGAAACATCAATAAACACTTTCTCAACTAGAATGAAATGACTGTATCCAATATAGGGATGAACAGCATCGGGAAATTTTCAATATTATTCATAGTTTTTCAGTTATATATCGAAAAACGTGAAATTTCGAAAATCTATTTCATATTTTTTCGCCGTTATCTTGAGTTTCGTATTCGTTTCTGTCCAAGACTGAGATCTCTGAATGCGCAACTTTTTTTCCGATTCAACCGAATTCATATCGTTCCCTACCCACCGTTCCCAAGATTCCCTTGTTGTTCATCTTCATCTTCGACACCAGTGTATCTATACAATATACAGTGCGCGGCTGAATTATGGAACAAATTCATAATCATGCGAACGATTTATTGCAGACAAAAACCCTGAAATATGTCGATTTTCAATTCTGAATGCATATCTGTTTGAGACTGTGCGAGAATGATAACTTCACCAGTTTTGACACGGTCAAACTGAAAAATTAGATGAATTTTTGTTCACTCCGTAAAAATGATGATTGACCAACTAGGTATACCATTACTGGATACAGTGTTGGAAGACATTTCGAATGGGGTATTACAAGAACCACATTTCAATTCAAAGTCAATGATTACGTCACCTTGTTAAAACTGGTGACGTCATATCAATGTTTGTATACCTAATGATGATAATTTGATGAAATATATACCATACATAAAATATACTGAACATGATCAATTGCTCCTGCAATCGATAATTATCATTGGATATTTTTTGTTGGAAAACATTGAGTTAGGTATGTTCCATCATTTGAAAGGGATGGACTTTGGAATTCGACCAAAGCGAAAAATGAGTTCACTTTTGTGAGTTGTGTCTCGAATTAGGAATATTCGTTGACTCATTCAATTTACATTATTGCTGCAACTCTGGATTTCTACAGCTTGAGTGTATATCGTCTGTCGTGTATATCGTATACATGAAAGTGGAAATTAGGTCATCGAATACTCTGTAGCTGGACTCTGCGTGGAATTGTTGGAGAATGCTGATTCACAAATGAATTTGAATTAAAAAATGATACTAACTCACTGAACGATACAGTACCTTTCCCAGATTCCACGAGTTCAATAATTCCTTCAAGTCTACAATCTGTGCCAGTATGTGGAGTATTCGTGAATATTTCAAATAGAGCCAAGGAACTGCTACCCCCTTCTCCCGGACCATTCTTTTCCTCTCATATAATCGGGACTTGCACAGTCACATATATTGAATGAGCAGACTTGATACATATCAAGTTTTTTGAAAAGTGAGATAAAATATGGACCCTATGAAATGTTTCCACATGAAAGATCAAGTTCCACGGTTCCTCATTGTTAGATTTTCATTGCGATACATAGAAAGAGATTCAATCTCATACAAATACATACAAATACTAAATCATCATGCCTAATGATATCCAAATAATTTCACATCTTCTTTAATGTGAAACATCAGTTGAATTCGAAATCAATGCTACACTTTCAGCACAGTTGAGCGACCTTTGTTTGTGTATATCGACTAGAAATGACCTGAGCGGGGTGTGATGACTCCATCCTAACATTACTTTTCGCGCAAATTTTCTCCAGGCCTATAGAAATACTTCTTTTTGATTTAAGAGTTCATCAAAATATGCATGATACGAGCATTACTGTGAACCGTTCATCAATCTATGTACGCGGATACATCGAAACAATAAACGCATTCCGTTAGGATAATGTATACTGGGTGATTTGCCGAAAACGATAATATACCTTGTATTCTTCCAAAACAATGTACCCATACTTCACTTCGGTACATGATGAGCATTATTCTCATGAACCGTTTATCAATTTATATACGTACATTGAAACAACACAAGCATTTCATTATAATGATGGACTGGATAATTTGTTGTGAGAGTTCATCAACATATGCATGATACAAGCATTACTATGAACCGTTCATCAATCTATGTACGCGGATACATCGAAACAATGAACGCATTCCGTTAGGATAATGTACTGAGTGAAAACAATAAGGTTTATTGTTTTTTTCACATCATGAATGAATAAACGTGTGCATCAAAAAAATGAATGGATTCCTCCAAAACAATGTACCGATACTTCACTTAGGTACATGATGAGCATTATTCTAATGAACCATTCATCAATCTATGTACGTACATTGAAACAACATTCGAAATTCATTAAAATTATGTAATGGATAATTTGTGCAGATAAAACCAATGAACGTATTTTTTCAATACAATGCACTGAATAACTATCCATAATCGCTCACATGTCTATGATTTTATGTGAACCTTACATTATTTCGACTGTGACTGCGTGCATCATGATAACAAATCACTTTGCTTGAAAGAACGTACTTGATTTCGTATATGTCATGCACAAATTCATTATCCTCATAAAATGAAATATGAACTGATGTATTTATACAATATATTGAAAACCTTGGTTATCACTAGAATGATAATGGTTACTTTTTTGAAACAATCGAACAATAATGTAATGTTACACATTCATCAGTCGAAAATAGTGATGTTATTGTAATATTATTGACTAACACGATGTTCCTCGAACATCATAGGTTCCCCTTTCGTGTTGTCCACAGATAAAAAAAAATCATGAAAAGAATGCTGAAATCATTAAAATCATGTATGAAATGTATTGAAAGGAAGGAAATATTCATTGACTGAATATATCCGTCATCAATTATTGATGAACGCAGTCACATTATGATCTCAGATGGGATACTTTACTTTGTTTGTTCGTATCATGAAGATTCCTCTCTTACAATGTAAAAAATTATGATGAATGGTGTTCATTCTTTTCACACAAGATAGTTTTCTCAGTGTATTTCAATTGCAGAGTTCGTATTCATTCCACTTTGAAATCTGCCAATCGAAATATGAGAAGTAGGAAATGATTGATAAGTTTATACAAAACGATATCACAGCTTTTGTAATTTTTCGCGAGTTCTTAATTTTTTTGGATATTCAATAAACGGTTCAGTGTCCACTTTTGTTTTCGATTCACCAGTAACTTGGAAATTTTCAAAAGTTTGACAGTGTCTTGTTGCTATCGATAACAAGTAGTAGTAGGCTTCCAATCTCAGAATATCAAAATTATAGTCAATATCAACTCAAACTTTTGGGTCGTCACTGGTACATCAGCTATCACGCGAGATGGTTTTCCGTATCCCTGTATCTACAGCGAACTCTCCGCAAGAGCAAGGCATAGGCGGCACGTTTTTGAACTGAGAATGTTAACACATGAGATGAACACATGACAGGGAGTCGTCCACCTCTGAAAGTGGTTTCATGTCCGTTTTCGATTTTGTGCATTGTTGTATCAATTGCATGTACTGGATGAGTGATGATTTGTAGAACATCATGGTTTTTTTCGGTATTGAGAATCTGATGGTCGGATGCATTTCATCATTGCTCTGATTATGATGATTTGATTGAAAGTTCAGTTATTATGTGTTCTTTCGCGATATACACTTGTTACCAAAATGTTATCTGATTATTCAATAAGGACATATGAAATTGTTAACCGATCTCTAGATTCCATATCTGAAAAAAAATTGATTGTGGGTTCGATATTGTTTACATAATTCACAATATTATCTAGCTATATACAGTCATTTGGCCAAGTGATGAAAATATCATGTACATATCTGCACCAAGTCTCTGGTTGCTTATTGTATTTTATCAAGATCTTTTGAAAATTTTCCATGATAATATCACTCGGAATAAGAGGTAATGGCAAATTCATGCTCATGCCAAAACTTTGTCGATAAAAATCACTCATACGAAACCGAGTAATGAATAACAATTATCGAAGAATTGTATTTACAGTTTTCCACAAACACATTGTGTTGATAGGGCGAATTTTTTCGCATCCTCTGTACAATAAATCGAAATAAGTTGTCCATTCCATACTTTATATGCCATTTTGGTGCAGACGTTTCTTCAATCAAATCTACTTTGCATTGGGGTGAAATTGATAATCCATATCAGTTGAATGTCTCATCAAAGTCACCCCAGTTATTCTGATTGATACATTATACTTTACGTTAGTCGGATATGCAGTATATATCCTTTGGTGAATAAAAAGCAATAATCAGCATCCAAAACAAAAATTTATTCGAAAAACATGAAGGCAACTTTTTTTTTTCATCTGTGGACAACACGAAAGGGAAACCTATAATGTTCGAGGAATTGTCAAATTGACAAATTGTCTCGAAAAATTTGTAGAATAGGCAAATAAAACCCACTCGTGAACATTACTAATCAGGTAAATTGCGTGGAAGTAACGTCAGTGAAATTGAGCTGATGTTCAACGCTCAAAAACATCAACTGGTTTTGTGAAAATAACCAGTTGAACTCTCTCGAGACGAGTTCCAGCATTTTCTATTTTTGGTTCACAAGTACAGCAATTATGTCTGAGCAATAGTGAACTCATCGTTCTCCACTTCTCTGAAAATTGATTTTTCTGTATCAGTAGACTTCAAACTCACAACATCGTATTCACATTCCAGTTTTTTTTTTTCAACAATAGCTATGTACCGACAACATGTCGCATTCCTTTTTCCAGAGAGAACTCGTACAAGGAGAAACGTCCCTTCTTCAATATCATTCGCTTCAACAGAGATGTATTCAACCTCTTCATCATGTGCACTATTGACTGAAATTTCACCTGACGTATCCTCTCTGTGATTCGTCAAATCATCGTTAGTTTCAGATTCAGACTCCGTACAAGATACGCTTCTTCTAGCAACAATATTCAATCTCTTCTTTTTTCGCGATGGTCCACGGGCAGGAGTGCTATTGTATCGTTTCTCTATCCAAATTATTTCCGTTATCGGCGGAAAATGGCTCATTATATTAATTCTCGTTTGGAATTCCATTCAATACCTTTTCTGGATTGCATGGTTGCACGCCAGTCGCTTCGAAGCCGCTTTTCAAATTGTGTCATATTGCATCACCTGCATGGTTGTCCGATTCATTTCTTTCATCTAGCGTATTTTTCAACAACATTTGAAACTCCTTCTTCTTCAAGGAAGATGATTTTGGGTCTTTCATTTTCCATTTCAACATTACCGACCACCATGCTGATTTCAATGGCCGAAAAAACGCAATCTAGAGGTTGTGTCAAGTTCGTTGTTTTCTTGGCAAAAAGTAACACTTCGTCAATGGAGTGACATGAAAGGTTATCTCCAATGAGCACTTCTTTCCTGTCAACCTCATAGCGTGAGGTAAGAGCTCTTGAACCAATCAGTGAAACAGCTTGCTTCTATCCATCCATTTTTTGTTATATTGTATCTTGAACTGGAACTGCAGCATCTTTCAGCACAACATGGAATACCTTCAGGGCCATTTTCTATCCATCTAACCCACATGTGTTCTGATCAATATATAACTCAAGGTGGTAATATTATTCCCGAAGCAGAGCTACAAAACATGACAGATATTGCTGATTTAGAATGGTTTATGATGTTTTCTGAATACTTTTCACCTCTCCGATACAACAAACGCTTTTTTCCCGGATCATCGGCCATGGTGGTTTCATCATAATTGATTTTGTTCGATTGTGGTACATCTTCGATGCTGAGATTCAGGTTTTTAAATATTCATCGATAACTTCCTTCGAGACCGCTGCACGTCAACGTTTGATGTTCGAAGCTAGACGCTGTGTCAGTACATTATTATGCCTATTTGAATCTCGTTCAGGTGTATTGTCTTTGAATCTTGTTATTTATCGCCATTGACGATTTGAAAAAGATTTCGTCACCATCTGAACGTAACAACATGTACACGTAACAACAGACTTGATGATAGCATTTTCCTCTTCTTTGGTAAAAGCTGTTTGTCCACCATGTTTATAATTATGCATACCTTTATATTCATTATATGATATTCCAAAACGAACCTCAAATTCTTCTAATGACCATTTCAGAGACCACTTTTTCTGAGGCTTCTCCAAGTGTTTCTTCCTTATAATCTTTGTAGTGCCTGCCACCTACTTCACGCTTGTAAGTACGCCCCATGATTTGTGTTGAATCTACTCTGTAATAAGAAATGTTATTTTATCCTAACCATCAGATAAATCTCAGTACATCTATGAATGGTGGGGTGACTTCACCCCGAAATTGGTATCAAAGTGACCTCACTGAATGAAAATGCTCGCGGTATGTTAATGTGTGACAATTGGACGTTATACTAGAAAAGTGAGGTTATCCCACTGATAACAAATAATTATTCAATATTGAATCGGTAATGAAGTCTGTAATGACATAATCTTACTCACATTTCTTCCACGTAGATTCAGCACTAAATATAAGCACTATATTCGAGACTCTGTGAAAAATATATCAATGTTTATTTGCAACTGACCGAGCTCACAACAATACTCTTCGAAGCTCTCACTTCAGACTGAACCCTGGCCAAATGATCATGGATTACTTCTGGCGCTAGAATGCTAGAATAAAATTCCGTCCAACTATCAAATTCACCTCACGAAATCAATTTCAACCCATCTTACGGTAACATGAAGATCATAGGAAAAGAAGACAAAAGAAGGAAAATCTGCTCGAATTCTACTAAATGGTGACAGTAATATCGCTTCTTGTGCAGTTGATATAGATGAAACTTGGCAGCCACCTCTCCTTACCTTATATGAAAATGAATGATTTAATATCGAATAATGAAGAAACACCTAGTATCTAGAATTCCTCTGTCCAACAACTTGTCACTTCTCAGTGTCAGAAGCGACAGAGCATTGACAATATTACAAAAGTGAAAATATGCTCTCTCCCTCCCTGGTACCTCTTGAGAGTCCCATCTCGGTGGAATTCATTCCTCATACCAGTGTAGTAGTGTGGTTCACTCCGGTACAAACAATAGTAGAAAATAGTGAAAATCTATGGACTCTGTGTGATGTATCATTACCAGTATCGCAGAAGCCGTAGAACTGAACGGACGTTTTTTGTTTGCGACAGTGAATAAATAGAATTTTTTTGTTTTTTTTTGGAGCAGCCTGCTAATGAGAACGCAAATTACGATAACGTTGAACTTTGAGAATGTGCGTAAAAAAGCCATTTCCGTCGAAACTACATGCATACCTTCGAATACACGGTGGATCGAATGGAAGTTATTTAGTATGATCATATCAGATATCGTGTGCATATGAAGCTAGTAAAAGAAACAATAGTGAGGGCAGCAATGCAGAAATATGATGATGGTATTGTCAAATATACAGATGAAAATGAAGAATTCGAGGTTTACATATCGGAAGAATCAGAAAAAATTCGCAATAGGAGGATTCACTTCTCTGGTCACATGAGCAAATCAGATGAGAACATGCATGTTCTGTGATCATGAACGTAAGGATTGCCAGAAGCGAACTAATAAGAGAATCCAGCAAATAAGAACACTAGATCCGGACGATCATCAAAATGATGTACCTGCAGGTGGTGTGCTGAAACCGACTCTTGCAGATATAACTAGTGGTGTGAAAATGACGCAAACTATAGAGGAAACAAAGAATCAAGAAGAACATTAGAAATGGTCCACAAGTATTGGGAATAAAGAACAAATCACTGATACTCATATATGTCAAGTACAGATACATAGAGAAAATTCAATGGACGATGGAGAAATACAACAAAAAAGAAACATAACAGAACCGACGCAGGAACTTGATATAGAACCATCACAAGAAGACGACATAATAAAAGCAACACAGGAAGAAGAAAAGAAAATGGAGAGGAAGGAAAGAAAGAGCGCCAAAAAGTTGATCACTTCTACTAGTTCAGAAGAAGAGAGAAAAGTGCCAAAAACGGTGATAAGAAAGCCAGGAAAAGGAGATGTAAGAGAACATCATGAAATTCTAGATAACACTTGGAAGTCTGGTGAAAGCAAACTAGATAGTTACTAAGTCGTAAGTTCAGTACTCGCTTAAGTATGAGTTGGTGATGTAACTCATCTGAAATATTTTATATAATTTACCTTCATCGCTCAAATGATTGACATACTCAGTATATAGCAACAAATAATATCAATTGCTCCAAAAAAAGTAATAAGCAGAGTTTATTGAACAAATATATAAAATTGAAGGAAGTAGTCCATTCTCGAAGTGGAGTTAGTAGATTAGAGTAGGAAAACTCAAAGTCATCTCCACAATATTTAATGCTGTGGTTGGATTAATTGTAAAAATGTGAAATGTGAAATTGTGAAAATGGTGAGACATGTTTCGGACATATATATGTCCATCTTCAGTCTTAACAATCGGCGTAAATATGGTTAGAGATGAAAGTCAATACATTAAAGTTGAAATTTTGAAATTATTTAATGAAATGGGATTCAAACCCATCTATACGAGAGCCCCATTAGGGGGGTTGGAAATTGAAAGCACTCTTCAGTTGGAAGGTTTGAAGAATCGAGTGATCACTCGATTGATAACTCGATTGATCACTCACCATTTTCACCATTTACAATTAATCCAACCACAGCATTAAATATTGTGGAGATGACTTTTCCTACTCAAATATATAAAATATTGAACTGTTATTCAAATAACAACTACATCACGAATATAGGACCCAACGAAAGGGGTACAGCAATAATATATAGGAATAGCTTGGAAATATCCAATGTGTTATGCAGAACTGATAGTAGAATTTCATCAGCTACTATCAATAATGTCCAATTTGTCAATGTATATGCACCATCAGGAACTAAAAATCAAAACGAAAGAAACACACTTTTCCTGTCTGAAATTAATTCAATGGAAAAATGCCAATGATTATACTAGGAGATTTCAACTGTATAATTAGAAAAAAAGACTCGTGAAATGATAAAGCCATTTCAAATGAGACTGCTTAAACTTGTCCAAACGCTAGAAATGAAAGACCCATGGGAAATAATACACAAAGGCTTTGTATATCAGGGAAAACTGTGCTACAAGAATAGATATGTTAGTCAAGATTTGAGTAGTAGGATTGATGATATGAAAAATTTTCCGATAGCCTTTTCAGATCATAATTTCTTGGTAATGGAAGTTCAGATCGAAGATAGAATACAAGTACAACAGCATGGATGGGGATCTGGAAAATGAAACAGTCACATCTAGAAGATGAGACCAATATAACTAAATATAAACAACAGCTCGTTTTGATGAATAATACAGAACTTTATAAAAATAACCATACAAAATGGTGCCAATTTTTTTTTAAAAAAAGCCTTCAGCCCTTCTGTGAACAAGAGCAAAGAATCTACTAAATTCTTATAACGAAGCACTACTAGACCTATTCAAAAGACTAAATAGAAATGAAAATGTACTTGCAGGAATCAAATAACTAAAACACACTATCCTAGCAACAAAAGAGCAACATTTAGAACAAGACTTCCAAGATGAAAATGAAGGAACTCTCGCAGAAAGAAACTCTTTATATGAAATAGTTAGGAAAAGAAAAAGAAATAGAGACATGACAATCAGAGTATTAGTTGATAGTGAAGGAAAACATATAAAGCATATAAATGGGATAAAAAAGCATGCTTTTCAATATTTTGAGGAAAATTCTTCACAAAGAGAGTTGAGAACGCTTATGCCACATCTAAACGAACACATAAATAATATCTAAGGGGGAAAACTTGAAAAAGAACTTCCAATGGAAGAAATACGCATCGTGCTCGATATGTGTACTGAAAAAAAGACGCCTGGAACAGATGAAATAACATACGAGACATTTTTGTAGTGATGGGACGGAATCAAACGTGATCTTTAGAAAAAAATTCAGTGATTTTATGAAGGGACATAAGACACCGGAAATTTTTGGAGAGGGAGTCGTAATATTAATACCCAAAATCAAAAACGTGAAATCAATCGAACATTTTCGACCCATAACTTTTCTCAATACCGATTACAAAATATTCATGAAAGTAGTGGCGAATAGACTCACGCCAATACTAGCTAGAATCATAGGTATAGAACAAATTGGTTCGAACGGAAGATCGATAATGGATGATTTATTACTAAATAGAGATTCAAGCTATCTCGGGCGCAACAAATTGATCTCCAACAAGCTTTCGACAGAGTTCCACATGAAGTACTCTGGAGAATAATGAAAAAAATGAGTTTCCCGGACCAGATAATTGGAATTCTGAGAAAGAGCAGAGACGAAAATGTTGATAAATAGATTGTAGCGTTTCGGAATTCCATCCGGTAAACAACCTGTATGGACGGGTGCGCAACCTGTGAGCGGGGTTCTAGAAACGTGCAATACAGTCGCCTAGATATAATTTTGGTTCCTAGTAGCACGATCAGTTGGTTCTGTAATTTACAAATTGTATGGGCACTAGTTTTCACAGTTGCGTTTTTCGTTAGTAGGTGGCGGCTAGTGTGAATCTGCATTAATTGATAAGAAATCTCAAATAAAACAATGATTACAGATTACCATTTTATTGATGCCTATACGTCAATGTTGATGAATGCTATTTCCATTATTCTTGCATAGAGGGATGAAACCTGAAAAGAAAGTTATTTAGAGAAAAGCTTGAAAATCAGTTGTTTCATGTTGGATTGGGAATGGTTTTCACTCACCTGTTGAGTCATTCATTTCGTCCTGGATTGTCGGGTCCATCGTTCTCCTGTTTCGCCTTCAAGTGTTTTCCTAACTTCCTGGGGAAAAACCTTGGTTCCTGAAGGGCGCTGCATCTCACGTTGTAGTTTCCTTTTCTGTATCCTGCATTACCGATGGAGAGTCCTCGGGGGGTCACGGGGGGTTTGGCGAGAGAGGATCGAGGAAATGGCGATGTTCAAGGAGATCGACTCCTGAGGTGGCTGATGTGATCAGATATCGAGCTGCGCCATGGCCGTTAAGAGAGTGTATCGCCTGGATTTGTGAGAATCATCAGACTATGTGCCTGGGTTCTTGCGGTGATAAAGATTAGCATCAGTGCTGTTAGAGTCAGGCGCCATTGCAGAAGCCGCCCAAGGGACCGACATGCACGCCGTTTCTCGGAACTCCTATCTGGATCGTTATGGGTAGATTTTGAGCATTATGGCAGAAGCCATTCTTTTTATTTGAGACAACCCTCCAGGGTGAGGTAAGTTTCATGTCTTGTTTTACCCTCAAGGGATAATCAATTATGTGTATTTTCAGGATTGTTTGGCTAGGCCTAGTTTAGGCAAATTTTTTTTTGTGGTTGAGCCTGAGTTGGGCATGTTTCTTCTCGATGAGTAGCCTACGCTGCATATTTCAGTTGGTATTGTGGGGAAGGACCCCATCAGTTTTTGGTTAACTCCTGTGTGCTTGCAGACTATCACCTGATGTCCTACCTGTCAGGGGATGGTATCTACCTGAGCTCAGAAGCTACCCTTTGGACCTTGGACAATTCCGGAATTACAGATAAGCCATCATTTAATTATAAGATATTTTGCTATGGATAATTTTTCATAACATCAATGGTTTCACCAATTTAAGTCCAAATATCTTTCGCTTATTATCACATACTTCTTCACACATTTGATAAGAGTATTTCTCTACCCTGCGTAACACACAGTTTACTGGGTGGGTCCCAAGGCCTGGAGAAAGAAGTTCTCATTTACATGTTATATCCTCTCTGAATCGAGGATAATCTAGAATTGATAGGAGTAAACCTGTAATTTCCCTTTCTTTATTACGTTTGGATGTATTCTCCTCAGTATTTTCTCAATACTTGAATGTACGCTTTATTGTGATACCTATAGCTTGTGAAGCTATAGTAGGGATTGTTCAAATCGGTATTTCTGAATAGTTTAGTATTAAAAAAAATATAAAAATTCATTTGTTTGTATTTCTCACACCCCACTCCTGTTGGACTATTGAAAGAAAAATTAGTGGACTTTAACAACCCCTTGTAGTAATTCATGTTGAATGTTGTCACCCAGTCAAAAGTTTCCTTTTCTTGACTTTTAACGAAACTCATTCTTTTTTCTTAACTCTAAAGTCAAGTGGTGCCCAAAATAAAAATCTGATAAAAGTAAACTCATACCCAAATACAACACAGTCCTTATTCACGACCCAGCTCTCCAAGACTATAAAAGCTGTCGGAGCCATAACCATTCTTAGGGGGTAAGGAAAAAGGTTACAAGATACCTAACTGAAAATGTGAAAATTCGAGCGGCAGTTAGACAAGGATGTCCTTTGTCCATGATACTGTTTTCAATATATATTCAACCCTTAACTACTACTGACAGGGTCAGATTGACCCACAATAGAATTGAAATCGAAATAACCCCCGGATAATTCTACGCCACTGCACCAAGACTTCTTGACTCTGTCTGCCTTGCCTGTCCAGCCTGTCCTTTGTCAGTAGTCAGTAGTCTTCGGGTGCACGTCGGTATTGTTTATATTGACGTTACTGGGTCAAAGTAACCCATCGATAGCAGTTATGCTCTGATTATTCGTGTAGTTGTTCAGCAACTTTTCGTAAAACGTGGCTGTCGAGTATGCACTACGAAGTCAAGGTCAATCCAGAAGCGAAGAAACCATACATCATAGAGTATTATAATGTAACAAAAGCAGGTGTTGATGCTCTTGATCAAAAATGCGCCAATTATTCTACTTCACGCCGAACAAGGCGATGGCCAATGGCATTATTTCATGCTATTTTGTCAGTAGCTATGTTCTATATCAGTGTGCCTCTGATGAGAATAAAACATCGCGCTTTGAATTCCTGAAGCAACTAGGAGAATCGATATGCAAGCCGTTTGTTATTAGAAATCGTTGCAAATATTTTTCAAACGCAGATTCCAGTACCAGGTGCATCTGCAGCTAGTGAAACATCTCGTCAAACGAATCTAGTTTGCAGAATTTGTAAAAAGTTTATTTGTCGACAATGTGCATTCAAAGTTTGTTCTAACTGCTTGAACTGATTTTGTTTTGTGAAGATTTCACTGATATATCATTAAAATAAATGAATGTTTTGCTCTGTTGCCGATTTATTTTATTTTTGCTATGAACATCAAACTGGATCATTCTGAACCATCCGTAGTAGCTGAGCTATTCATTTTTTCGGTAGCAGTTGAGGGTTAAAAATGGTAAAATTCTCTCTGCAAGGAATAAAGATCAGTTATATTTATCATCAAGCTTCAGCATATGCAGATGACGTAAGGATATATTTGAATAATAATAATGATATGAACAGTCTGAAAAACATAATAGGAATATTTGAAAGAGGAGCTGGAGCTAAAATTAATGAGAATAAAACAGCAATAATGGGATTAGGGAAATGGGATGAAATAACGGTGGATATGCAGAATAATCACAAGAGACTTGAAAAAATGAAAATAATAGGAATAACCTTCGTAAAGAGTCTTGAAGAAACAGTAGAGGAAAATTGGAAAAAATAGTAGAAAATATACAAATTCAAGCAATTTCTCAGTTGAGTTAAGGATTAGATACAATCAGAAAAATCCAATATTTTAATATATATATGTTATCAAGAATGTGTTACGTAGCCCAAGTTCTGCCCGCGAACAATGAATACACACAAAAAATTTCTCAAATAACAGGAAGATGGCAAGGACATTTATACAGAATTGATAGAAAACAATTACATTTGCCTAAGAAGCTATATTGATTTATATTGAACATGAAGTTAAAGCACCTCATATCGAAACTTCAGTTGAGTCTTGGAATGCTGACGAAAAAATTACATACAAGTCAAAAAACACGAGATCTTTGTAGGACGCAAATGATGAAAGGATACCGAAAACATACAAACTTATCGTGGAAACAATAAGAAAAGAAAATTTGAGAAAAGGTGAGGAAGTGACAGCTAAAACTCCATATGATAACTCGGAGAAACATATATTCAACCATATATTGGAGATAGAATAAAAAAAGGGAAATGGAAAAAATATGGGAATATAATTATAGTAGAATGATACCTAGAAAATGTAAATCAGCAGTGTATAAAGCTCTAAATGATGTGTATGCAACAGGAAAGAGAACTGTGCTATATGCAACAAAGTGATTATACATAGAATAAAAATTGTAGGGATTCAGAAACACATTAGATATGGGCTATTTTGAGAAATTTTTAGAAAATTCAGTATCGATATTGATTCCTCTAGCAACGTTCAAGCCATGGAAGAGTTTCAAGCAAACATGGTTATATGGTTTATAGAGGCAGTTATATACTGGAACATGGAGAAAAAAACAGGTAGTAAGGATCTGGAAGAGTTTGAGAACGCATTGAGGATTGAAAAAATAACACTCAAAAGAGTCATGAGAGAAAAGAAATGAAAGATTTATTTCGTTTTTGATCGAAAAGGATGTGAAGTATAGGCATTCTTGGGTTACAAATGTTCCCCAAATATTATGTGACAGGGTAATTAATGGCCCAGAAGAAATTTTTTTTTTACCCTATTGTCTAATGTTCTTCTCTCGTGTTGATAATTGTAGATGACATGTTGTTATATGATACACTGTATAAAAAGCCTTTGAGTGACTGCATATTTGGTAGTAAGTTAAAGCTCTGAGTGAAATTTTTGATTGAATTTTCAATCAAAATTGAATGGATTGACAATTTCTTCTATTAATGGCAATATTTACAACAAATTTGAGCAACTTTACTCAGATAAGAATGAATCAAAGTGGATAACTCTGTCCTGGTGACTTCTACTCTATACTATAACCAACCTATAACTAAATTTGCAAAAAAAAATGGTGAAAATCACTCATCTTTGGGTGCTTTTGCCAAATATTAGGCTACGCGAAAGAGGAAGGGATATCTGGGTCATCCACGCCAAGGCCACGCCATTGTAGTCGTACGAACGCACGCATACGCATTAGTTTATTTTGCAATATATTCGAGTTCGAGAGTGGTTCGAAAATTAAATTTTGACTTGAACACGTGCACACGGCGGCCGTTTGGTAGCTATAATAAAATTATTCAAATCCGTAATCGGAAATACCACGTCGGTGGTCGAGAGAAAAAAACGCTTAATAATATGATTTTCAAACTTAAACACAATGAAGCTGTTAAGTGGTGCAAGTTCGATCAGGACCCTGACATAAGTAAATTTATGGAATTTGGTAAGTTTGATCTTCGACTTTAAGGCATTCAACAATATGGCTGATGATCGTCAAGATAGTTGTTCCATTTGATCAACATCATGCTAATTCGAGTCAGAAAAATAGTTGAATTTCATTATTTTTTATCTAAAAAAAGATCTTAATATACCTGTTCAAAGTATCTTCACGATCAGATTGTGCCATAGTGTTGATTATAAAGAAGATATAGCGTTTTGAATCATTATCGAGTTAATTGAAGCAGTATTGACTTTTTCGGATCTGAATTTAGTTTTTCAAATCTAAACTGATGTATTACATTCAATGATGATTAAAAATACTCCAAAAGTTGCTACTAAATTCTAAATGAGAGTTAGGATCTATTTTGGTAAAATAGGTAAGTATAGATGTACCTGAATATTTATTTTCAACATTCGGTGAATAGAAATTGATCGCACAATAAATGAATCTTGTATAATGTACCATACCTAGGTACATTTTAACAGTAGTTCTTGCACGCCTCCATGTCATATTCTGAAGAGTTAATTTCTGGATTGAAAATATATTAGTTACTTACCTATAGGTAGGTAGATACCTACCTACCTATCACAATGTTTTTCAAATCTTGTGTCTGAATAACCTACATTGAAGTTCTATAAAATAAAATTTGTAGGTACTGGTAGGTCTGATGATTTCTATTCATTGTTTTTCAACTAATTCAGTATTTTTTATTCCACAGATTGAACAAGACTTTTCCATAATGTATCCAGGTAAACCAACACTCTCCGAATGTTTTCCATCATACACAGACAGAATATTGGAAGTGTATAATATGTGATTTAGGTACCTGCAGTTAGCATATAATATGAAATATGAAAGATAATATGTTGTCAGTATTCAGTTCGAATCCTATTAGGTTACTGCTTAGTTACTTTACTTTATCATTCGAAAATATTTGTTCGTATACTTACTTTTGTTCATTTCCTGATTACCTTAAGAATCAGATTCTTTGTTATTTTACTTTTTCAAAACAATTGAATACTCATTCAAATATAGTTTTTGAATGCTTAACTCTTATTATTTTGGTTATTCCTTTTCCATCTACAAACAAAACATAGGTTTCCTCTTATTGGCAGGTGTATAAGTATTTAGTGAATACAGTTTCATTGTCATTGTGATCAGGAGTGAGTCAATCTGGCTCATTTATAACTCAATTTAATGTCAGTTCCGATTAAAAAAACTAAATATTATATAAAAATTATGACAATTCTGAGCAAGTGTACTCAAAAAGGAGTTGGAATGTACTCATTTTGGATTTCAATTGAGGAGATTGACTCAAATAAGATTGGAATCACTCATGAATGGAATTATAAATCTCCATTTGATATTCTTCCTAATCCGCAATGAGTTGAATGTTACAGAAGAATAACTCTTGAATGAGATAGAAAACTCAATATTATATAAAAATTATAACAATTCTTGGCAAGTGTACTCAAAAAGGAGTTGAAATGTACTCATTTCGGATTTCAATTAAACTTCTTGAGGGTGAAGATGATGAAAATGAGGGTGGAAATGATTCAAATCACTCATGAATGGAAATATATGTACTCATTCTATATGTTACATAATCCGCCATGAGTGTAATGTTACAGAAAAACAACTCTTGAATGAGATGAAAAACTCAATATTATTTGAAGATTATGACAATTCTGGACAAGTGTACACAAAAAGGAGTTGAAAAGTACTCATTTTGGATTTCAATTAAACTGAAACAATGATTCAAATCACTCATGAATGGAAATATAAGTACTCATTTGTTATTCTAAACAATCCGCATCGAGTTGAATGTTACTGAAAAAGAACTCAAAAACGGGATATACCTAATCAAAACTGAAGAAAGTGATAACTCATAGAATTACCATTTCACTCACTCTAATGGAGTGAAATATTGACTCAATCCGGCGTGGACCGAAATTGAGACATTATTGAGTGACATTTGAGTGAAATTTCACTCATTTTTTTTTCAGTGTATACATGTAATAGTTATATGTGCTGAATAAGACAATAAAGTGTTATATATGGAAAAAAATTACATCTTTCAATAGAGATTAGTAGAGATGTTATGGTGTCGTCTGAGCATGTCGGCCAGGTGCTTTCATTGGGGTAACTATTTTTGCGCATTTGAAATATTATCCGTCAGAAGGTTCTCTGTTCTGGCGGATTATTGCTCACCGTGTCTTCATCTGCCTTGCCTCACCTGATCAGCCCTCCAAGAGCTGCACTTTGGACGTCTGAACCTCTCTGTGAAGTCCATTAGTTCGTGTGACCGTAAGGAATGCCATCAGAAAATTTGAAAACTGATCAGCATTCGAATTCTCTTCGTAAATGCATGGAACAAATATTGTGTCGTCTCTCAATGGGCGGAATGTCTTCATTGTGTCTATAGAACATGCGTATTCTTGTGTAGGTATTCGCATTCATCCGTGAACATTGCATTACGCTGAAGGTTTGGATTTCGGTCCAACTGGGTCATGGACGGGACAGTGGATTTGGGTGATGTGAATTTCAAATGGTTGATATTCATTTTCATTCCGTATCCTCAATATAATTTGATACTACGTGCTGAGAATCGATGAAACAGGAATGTGTGAAAACCGAATGATTATTTCGATTAGGTTCAATAACAAAAAGTTTCCAAATCCTAAGAACTCTTCTTTCTATTTCACGCACTGCTCGCATGTCATCTCATTCACATTTTTACTATCATTGTTCCTTGTTCTAGGCTTGAGATATAGAGCATGATTCATTTGAATGAATCCCTATAGAGCTGACGAAAATAATTTTGAGCTGGTTGCTCTTTCTTTGCATACCGCTGGAGATACGCTTCGGACGTTATTTGCGCATCCCGAAACGAATCGTGACATATCTGATGCATATCAAATTTCCTTTTCTTTGAGGAAGGTTTCTTGTAGATGAAAATAGTGGAACCTAAGAGTGCTGCTTGTATATTCAATAATTAAAATTCAGCTTGTTAAAAAAAAGTTGTTGGCATTGTTTCTAAAGTATTTTTCACAAGAACGATTTCGTTCTGATTCGTATCACCATGTGAGAGTCCATTACAATGAGCTTGTAAAAAAAAAACTCAAACAAAGTTGACAATATGATGACAGATTCTAAATTCGAAAAGATTTTCGACCTATCTTGCCTCCTGATATCATTTTCTGGAAATGTAGGTTGTTTCATGGCTGCTGGCCAGCAATGTATAACACTGAAGATTACTCCATCTGGTAATTGAGTATACCGTCGGTATTCTTCTCGCTTCTGCATGTTTCAGAATCCTACCACACGGTATATAATATCATCGTCAATTAAACACTATGTATAAGATGAGGATGAACAGCATGAGGATCTGGGATGATGGTTCCACAAATACGGAACGTCGGAGAAAGAAATCAATATCACTACGTCGTATCATACCAAAAAATGCTCTAACCAAGTGTTTTCAGTTTCTTCTATTTCTGAAAATAACGGTGGGAATATATGAAATATCATTTAATATATTTCTCGATATCCACTCCTTCTATAACTGAAGAACAACTGATAATTTTGGAAATATTCGAAAACTGTTATCAAACATTGATTGAAGATGCAATAATAATATCAGTTCTTGATTTTTGTCATATAGGAATAGACTGATTTTGTATTCTCAAACTTTCCTTCAACAAGTCATAATCATATAAGTAGAGTACCAAAAACTCATAATATCTATATCGAATTGACTTTGATTCAGTTTATGTCATAGTTATCTCTGACGTCTTGATTATGGTCTTCGAATCTGATTCGAATCTCATTTATGAAAATAAAGTAGAGTATACACATAAATATATATCTCTCATAAATTGCTCAAATATCATTTTTGGATAAAACGTCTTCAAATATGTTTGTTCCACTCTTCCCCATCCTCTCATCACCTAGTTGAGACTGGATCAAAGCGAAGTATATCAGCACCAGATTATTACCATTCTATATCTTCCTCATATGTTTCTCTCTGACGATCTCATTTTTTTTTTCAACTCAACATATCACGATATCCGACATACTCAATATGTCCTAATTGTCGAACATCACACAAGATATTTGATACAGTTAGTTTTATCATGAATGCTCATTCCACCATTTTTTCCAATAGTTCATAAATTGGGTGATGAATTTTTAGGGAACTGAAAATCATATATTTTTTTTTCAAAGTTTATTGTCGATAAGTTATGATCAAATCAATCTTTGATGATAGGGAAATCATCAATAACCTAATTTTTCAATTTCACCAATCTTTTGCAGAAAAATCATTCGAGAAAGAATGTATAGTACCAGTTGGATT
Organism: Gastrophysa polygoni; assembly: GCA_963576655.1. Taxonomy (NCBI): domain Eukaryota; kingdom Metazoa; phylum Arthropoda; class Insecta; order Coleoptera; family Chrysomelidae; genus Gastrophysa; species Gastrophysa polygoni. The sequence continues at coordinate 33,985,723 of OY755084.1, read as the reverse complement.
CAAATGCAAATCATTGAGATAAATATTACTTATAATACTCAGAAAGAATTGTTACTTCTGAGCAAATATATTTCGAACGTTCCGGGAACTGATCATCTCCCGTTTACAACACAATAGAATATTTTTTCCAACCCTTGCGCTTCATCTTTTGACGCTAAACAGTTGAGAGACTGTTCAGTGTTGAGAGACGAAGCGAAACTATTGAAAAAAAAATCATCTCTCATTGTGTTGAAAACGGGAGCAGATTCGTTTCCGAAACGTCCACCAAAAATGAGTTGATATTCTGATATTTTTTCTGCCTTCAAATTTTTTCGAATCAGAATTTGTCTTTCACAAATAGATAATATTTCTTTCAGGTATCTGAACGTTGAATTCCGAGCGCAGTGACATTTTGGGCAAATCATAAATCTGTCCTTACTACAAATATATTGAAATAATCATCATATTTCTTATTGCATTCTCAGAAAAGAGGAGAGAAAGTCCCTAAAATTCTGTAATAATTTATAAACCACATCCTCGATTACCTTATAGACAAAATTTCATTCTACTGTTGTCACCGTGAATATCATCACATAGGTTCTCACTTGAAATCGTTACTTGTCTTCTGAAATGGAGATAGTGTTATGGCATTATAGAGTCATATTCATAACAATATATCCTCATCAGGGAACCGACACCGAATAGAACTGTTTAGGATCTCCAATAGTAGGCTGGAATCTCAAATTCACTCTCTTCCCTTTCTGATCGTCGATATCCAAGAACGAGTTCCAATCCACCAAATAGTAGAAACCCGTCTTGCGTCTAGCAGTTGTAGTCTCAGGCTCCATTGTCTCATCGGTGGTTTCCGATTCAGCGCCGAAAGAATCTTCCAGGTCCTTTATATTAGGTGTCATGAGCATCTCAGATGGAGGAAGTGTAGAAGTGGACATACTGCCAGTAGAGCTCTCAATTTCTTGTCTCTTGAATTCTTTCTTCGATACTCCAGGGTTATAATCGTTCGGGTCGAGATCATTCTGCTGCTCCAACGGAATGATGGTACTATCCACTTTCAACGATTTCAGGCTTTGAATGAGATTTTCAATGTTATCTATATCAATCTTCTCGATCTCTTTGTCAGTTATTTTTCGCTTAGAACTTTCTAGTTCTTTAACGATATCTTTCAGCCTGTTCAGTTTCTCGATTTCTTCATGCGATGCAAAAAGTGTATCTGAAGGGTTGAACGATTGTTTTTCGCTGGTATTTTCAGAAGACTGAGGTCTTATCATTTTTCCTGTGCAAAATGAAATTGTAATTAATTTATTCAAGAAACATGACTCACTACATTTTTCTTATATGATAGAAATGGACCGCCGTGCGTTAGTCTGGAAAAAAACTCGAAAATGTCTCGACCGATTTGAATAAAATGGATGATAGATATTCATTAGATAGATGTTCATTAAATATACCTGTCTCCTGAACACTGTCACTGATAAATACAAAATTTCTTTTTGGGGTATATGAAGTTTCAATTACAAGCGCAGTGATATTTTGGGGCTGATCATGAAAATGGCCGTACTACAAATAAACATGAAGGATCAATAAGATTTCTAATAGAAACTAATAGATGCAAAAATGGAATGCAGCACCACTAAATTTCTCTGAATGTTTATGTTTTTATTGAATCGTCGGTCAAGACCTGGAACACTGAATGTGTGTCTTCTTGTTCATCGTTTTTGGTGTACTTCAATGGCTTTTTCTCATTTTCGTCTGTCGGCTCCAAACAGTATTTCCTGTTTTTTCATGCTTTTGCTATAGATATTTCAGTTGTCTCTGGAGGAAGAGAATTGAGGCTTTCATATAACTACCCAATTATTTGTGGAACAAACGATGCCGCATGCAAAAGTACCACAGCTCGCGATGTTTTTGAGATTTTATTTTGAACAGTATTCATGTTTCTTCATAGAAACAACTTTCATCTTTCGAAGAGTGGAATTTCGAATTGAAGCATTAATGATGATTAAAGAAGGTCAACTTCTATATGTAGGGTGTTCCAGATTCAAATTTACAAACGATAGATGTAAATAGAGGAAACTTCAGTGGCACCCTCCATTGATGTGTCTACCGTCTTTCATAACTGAGATACAGGATTTTACCACTTTGTTTAATCTATTCATATTCAGTGGGTGTATTTCACTTACAGCACTCAATGAAACTAATCAGAAATGGAAATTATCATCTTGTGCTGATTCGTGGGTTATTTTCAACAATATCACTGATATTTTCATGATCTATTGAATCTTGTCTCACTCGGTGCTCATTTGGGATGGCTGTGAGGGATCTACTATATGTTGTTTAGAATAATCGAAAACTTCAGCGCAAAAGTTTGATGACTAGGCAATCGACGATCAGAAAATCTCCATCCTTACTGTCTGGCTTCAGCTCGTCCATTCCATTAAAAAATCCATACACATACATCATATCCGCATATTCTGAATTCGATTTTTTTTTCGGAAACGAGGAGAGAAAATCCCACAAAAGGCTGAAAAAGAAATGTACCACCTCCTCGAAAAACTCACAGACAGTATTGAAAGGCATGATTACGAAAATTTGAAATGTAACAAACACGATACAAGGACCAACAATAAGTCTGTTACCAACAATGACACACTGTTGATCATGTATCCACTGTGATACTTCTGGAATTGTTTTCAATGCCTACTTCATTGCAGCTTTTGAATGAATTTAGTGTGCGATAGACTATCGAAACGATGAAATCTAATTGAGTTATTCTATCAATGGAAAAATCTGTTTTGGTAGTCTAACTATAATTAAACAGTAATGAAGCTACAATTTGAAGACTCACTTGTATCAGAATTAGATTTATAGTTGATAGGTACCTAAGAATCGAGATGAATATTCAAAATAAAAATTCGAGGTGATTGGTAGCACATGTCAAATTGGATGCGCACTCATAAAATGTAAATGTTCTTATTCAGTTTTTTTTCGCTGCTTTCAGATATCGAAACAGATTCACATTTCGCTATACAGATTGTTGTTTTTTGAATACTGACCAGAAATATGATTTCGATTTCTATTTAGTTTCATTTAGTAATGTGAGTTGAATACACCTACTCAATATAAATAAGTTATACAATGTGTTTCGAAAGTTATGAAGAATATTTCTATAAAATCAAGACACCGTCCTGCATCTCAGTTATGAACGACCGCAGAAACAATAATGGTAGATGATTTGGAACTACCAGAGTTTACTCCATTCACAGGTGAAGTATAAACATTAGAATCTGAAACACCCTGTATTATCAATGAGCTTCGAAAAGTCTCGATAGTGTTGTGGAGAAATATCCAATTCGAAAAAAAGGCTCCATTCTTTGAAAAAAAAAAGGGGTGTGCCATGTGGAAATTCATCCTGCCGATAAATTGAGAAGTGACCATGTGCCATGCATCTCTAAAACATGGAGGGCTGTGAAAATTCTGTTTTTCTACGACCATTATAAGAACAGCAAATAGTACATTCTATTGTTATCCAGGAATCAGCCCAACAGATGAACAGGCAACAGATAAAAAGAAGAGGAAAGTGGAAAATGAAACCCACACGTAATGTTATATTTTGAAAACGCACGCTCGCAGTCATCGATGAATCTACTGTTATTCTACCTAGAAATTCCAATGTTGATATGATAAATATGAGACTCCTCATATATTATTTCAGATTTCGCAAACTCAAATAATAAATGAATCCAGTACATTAGCCACGACAACCCGGAAAAATATACTGCGGCCACATACATGACAGTGACATAACACAGTCAATAGAATCATTCGAGTGAAGTTGGTTACTATAGATCATTCCTCAAATATCCGAAGATTGCTGAACTTCAATCGATTCATCTGCGCACATATTTATTTCTATGAAATCGACATATCAAACCATCTACCGGGATAACGCTCGATTATTCTCATTCCTGACTGATGTATTTTTGATTGCATAATAGGTGTCGACAGTGTTGAGCGAAACTGACTGGAAATATGATGAAAGTATACCTACTCAGGTCTCATGAATTCTCATAATGCACATTATTCGAATATTTATGGTTCTGGGTATTTCATGCCCTCGTGCGTCACATTTCGGCGATGCATAACTTTCCACACAAGTAACGTGGTGAACTATCACGGTATTGATCGGTTCTCGAAAAACTACGACAGTAATGTGAAAACCGCAACTTACGATCTCCAAAGACAACTGAGATATCACGCGAAGCATCGGAAACTGGACGCACTGTACATACAACTAGAGAATGCAGGCATTGTAAAAGTTAACACAAATCGATTCTCCAGTTGAGGAACGTTCAACATGTCATTAGAACTATGACGAAAAAACATCAATTATGACTCAGTGATTCCTCACCATTTCTATCGGACAACCCAATATCCTCCAGAACACCTTGAAATTCATCCGGTACTATCTCAAGATTCAGCAAGTTATCCTCTACCTTATTTCTAATTCCTCCTTTATCGTTCCTTATACTTTTTTCCAATCCGAATTTCGCTAAGAAGTCTCTCATATCTTCACTGATTCCACCATTTTCAGGCAATGGTTTGAACCTGACATAGGTCTGTGGGTCAATTTCTGGTTCGACTGGATTGAATTGATCGATCACTTGACTCTCGCTGGTTAAATTTTTCGTTGGTCTCGATATCAAATCGAAGCTCATGAGAAGTTCTTTCATATCTGGACTCAAATTATCTGCAATATTATTGACATCATCAGGTATTTTGGTAGTTGTCACTGATAATTGTGGAGGTAAAACACCTAGTGAAGCAAGCATGTGCCTGATTTCATCCTCTTGCGATAATGAAGAATTCTTGGAAGGTTCAGAATTATGTGATTGCACTCTCACAACTGATTTCACTCCCTCATCAGATGAAATATCTGAAAATATATTATTAGAATAATGAATGCAAATCGAAATCAAGATAGTACGAACTATTCGAGTACTCAGGAATGTCACTCTCCATCTGAGTCGAAGGGGTCATCGTATCGTCATTACTGAGATCGATTTCCCTGATTGTAACTGTTTCAAAACTCACATGGCTCTCATTTTCCGCTAAAACTTCGTTGTTTTGATCTCCAGTCATCAAGAGATCTTCATTTATAACATGTGGTGATAATTCTGGTGCAGGTATCACTGTCAAACTGTCACTTTGTTCTGGATATCTATGATTCGGATGTTTCTCAATAGAATGAGTAGAAGTGGGTCGTGGTCTCCTCCTTTTTTTCGTCAATGAAGATGGTAGAGTTGTTGATGTATGTTGCTGGATTCTGCTCCTGAACTCAATTATCCTCTTTTCATTGAGTCGGTCTGGATTTGGAGGTTTGGTAACCGTTGATACTGTAGAAGAATAATTTGGCACAGTCGTGAAGATGTTTGGTCTTCCCTTATAGTTATTTGTGTACTTCTTCTCTTTTCCAGCTGTAGGCTTATTCCGTTTATCTACAAAAACACAAATGTAGAAATTATCCATTAGTGGTATTGTTGTGAACAATAACCAATTCGAACGAATGATCAAATAATCGGATGCTCTTCATTTCGAATCGAATGAATGTTCAACACATTGCAATTGCATCTAAGTCATATTAATTGGTCACTCTGGTGCATACCATGATCATTCACTCGAGTATTGACGAATATCGAATAGATACCGGAACTAGCTAAAAATTCTGGAAATCAATACCTATCACTAAGTTATTCAAGGATTTCCATTCAATGATGTGATTGAATTTTTCGACGACTAGTATGAGTTGTTGATTACGAACAAGAACAATCGCAGTAAGCTCCTCCTTACACACAGTTTGTCCAAAGTGTTATGTAATATGAGTGCAAGCACGGTTTCCGAAGATATGTTCCATTTCGCCTTTGAAATGATCATCCAATGTACGAAGTTTCCTCCTCTTGTGTCGATACTTGCGGGATTGGTATGTCAGGAATCAAATATGCTTGCAACCTTCCACGCTTCCTTGCCAGTGAGATGTATTCGTGTTTAAGTACCTTTTGTAACATGACACTAACTACTACTATCACCAGTACATATTACATTCCTAGTAAAATTTTTTTAGTACCTTGCTATGATAGTTTTCATTATAGTTTTTTTTGTATGTAGCTCAATTGTATAACATATCTTTGATGATAATACCTATTATAATAATATGTGAGTAAATAGTTGTGTACTTACACAACCTGAGTTGCTTGGTGACCGCGGTGGCAGTATTCTGGTGATCCAATCATCGTGAGTTCAAATCTTGAGGGGCCTATTTCTTCTCCAGAATTCAATATATTTTCATCACTGAATATATGCTTCATAATAAATTGAAAATGTTTCTGTTCCTAAGATAACCGAAGGAAACAGCGCTTCCAGCATCGTTTTGTTATTCAGAAAGTAGCTCATTACACGATGGCAACAGGAAAGTAGAGCTCACTAGTGTGGAAATATTGGAAGATAGCACGCTAGCAATGATTGATGAACATGATGTTATCCAACCTGGAAATTTTCCTGCTCGTATCATCACACATGGTAATTACATTTTAGATTTATTTTGCATCCTCACCTGATTCAATCCACTACCGTCGTTTTGATTTTGCAGGTTTAGCGGTGTGAACTTTTGTTCTCTCCTTTCGTGTTGTCCACAGATGAAAAAAAAAAAAAAAAAAAAAAAAAAAAACTTTTATCTAGATTGAAATTCTCTGACAAACCGCGAAAAAAAGTGGCATGTTCATATGGTGCAAACATTTTGACACCCACTGTTCATCCTATGATGGTGTATGTAGCAGAGCAGCCTCTGTAGTGAAGAATACGGAAAACTGGGAGAAAGTCAGTGAGCGGGAATGTTTGCTGGACACCATTCATAGGATTATTCGTAGAAAATCAATCATCTTGAAACAATTGTAAGTCGTATTGAATCATCAGGATTAAATTGATTAAATGAAGAAAATAAGGGTTTTCATATCATTTCGTAAGTTTATGTGATCGAATACCGACACGCTGAGCCAGTAAAACATTTATTTTCGAAGTTTGCATCAACTGGTTGGATATTGAGTAGGCACACAACTAACTATTATTGACTCACGAATCATCATCAATGTCATGATACAAATAGGTGATATACAGGATAGAATCTATTATGTTCGATGATTTGATCGATACTAACGTTGGAATGTATTATGTATGCTTATATAAAGCGACTCAGTTATACTTGTTCTTTGACTATTAAAAACTGGTGAATAATCCTCGTTGGATCAGGCGATCCAGCCCATCAAGTCAAGGAAGTCTTTTTTCGAAATGGTGTTGTTCTGTTCATCCTATCGATGTGCTGATAGATTCAAGAAATATCAGAATATATCATTTCATGGGTGGGTTATTGAATAATGAACGAATTTCAACTACAACCTAGTTCGCGCCCAGAGAAAAGCGAAGGAATCCAACCAATGATAACAGCAAATGAGAGAGAGGCAACCAGAAGTGATCAGCTGACTGTTGGCAAAACTTGTTCCTTCCTTTGTCTATCATCCAGACGAATCGATAGCTCGTTCTGGCTCTTATATTTGTTTCAATGTTCCTCATTTTGTCGATTGATAAAGGGTGCATCTAGTAGAGAATATATAATATCATATTTTTCGACCAGATGAATTCACTGTCAGATGAGTGTCACTTGAGTGTCATGTCACACGGTACAGATACACAAAGATATTCTCCCCAGAGATAGGAATGACAAGAAACCGTAAGAAGTTCCTGGCAGAAATCAGAACGAACATACTAACATACGCGATTCACGACATACCAATCGCACAACTGTTGCTAGAAGAAGAGGAAACTCTAATGCGTCTTCATTAAGAAATTCTTGGTTGGTTCCTATATTGGATAATCATCCAAAAGGCAGAATTAACAACAACGAAAACCGTGCTATCGCTCACATTGAATAACAGTTTTTGCCGACTGCGCAAGGACAAGCTTCTGCGTTTTTTTTTTGTTCGTACAAGTGGTCGTAGAAAAATATTTCTATCAATAGTGATGTTCTAACAACTGAGTTTTTCTCTTGTTCTCTAGGTTTGATGATAAGGTGGCAGCTACTCTTGCGGTTCAACACTTGTCGACTTCTGACTGTGAAGTTATCTGAATTCCCTTGTTCATGCTGACGATGTTGTGACCATTGAATTAGTGGAGGCCGATGGATCTAGATCTATCGTTTCATAGACATATAATTCTCAAATATATACATCATGAATCAATAATCATTTCAATGCTTCGCCAGAGACAACCATGTTACATTGAACATCGAAATATTACGCTGTCATTGAAACACCATTTATTTTTATTTCATTGAAGTGACTTCACTTGCCAGATTACCTGAAAATTTCAGACTTCATAAACTGAGTAATTCCTGTGTGACATAAAATATTCATCAGTAGCATCATGATTCACAAACGATCGATTGATCTTCACTAACCTGTATCCAGAGAATAAGTATCAATTTGTTTTGGCTTGAATTTCTCAGCCTTATGGAATGTTCGAGAATGTACAATTTGAGTAACTGGTGCTTTGGTATAGAAATCTTCCAATGCTTTTCCATCACTATTCTCTACATTGATTGGCAGCACAACCATAATTGCTTTAGGACCTCTCTCAGGTGTCGAATTATTTCTGTTTAAGATTCTTTCTTTCTTATGGTCAGCTCTGGTAATATTCTCAAGGAGATCTAAAATTTCTCCTCTGGTCAGCCTTGGTAAATTTGAATTGGATTTCAACATAGCTTCAACTTCTTGGACAGTTTCTTCAAGACTATTCAGTGATGGTGGATCATATTCTGTGGATCCAGCTTGATGATGATGAGCCAAGTTATTGACGTCTCGCGGTGATGACAGATTAGGTGTTCTCAGAATATTGACTGATTGGGGGTAACATGCAGCCATTGATAGCATCAGTAGTAGCTGGACAGTTGGGAGGATCTGAAATAATATTTATCATTACATCATAATATTTATCATTACATCTCTCATGTGACTGGGGATATTCAGATTGGTATGCGATGGAGATGAACGTGAAATATGATTGAATATTCAAATCGAAGTGGATCTCAAAGGCTTGCATCGAGGGAAAGAATATTGGATATGAGTAAGAACTCTCTTTCGGATCGTTGTATCGTTTCTTCTGATATAATTCTATATGGATATTGACAATTTGTTCCTGTTCGAAGCTATAACAATGACTCCGTATCATCCCAAATATAATCTTCGGCAAGCAATTCTGTGCAAGAACATTCATACAGGTTTACAGATGGTTGGGAGAATTCATGGATTTCACGGTTATTTAACATTCTATTCTATATTTTGAAATGTTTTCCAGGTATATACTACTTCGAGTTATAGCGGAAGTCGCCTTCGATATATATACTCTGTATATTTATTTAAAATCATTCATGTATTGGATAACAGTTGAGGGGAATTATTGATACTTTTGTCATAGACAGAATTGTCACTCATCATGAAATAATATTATCAGTTATACATTGTATCATTTAAAACACTATAACATTCCCTATACCTACTTCTATTTTCTTGGTAATGTATATTTTCTATTTCGATATCATTATTGGCAGCAACCGAAACATCGTTGTTCTCTCGGAAGGAAATGAACATGACTAAAATAACAGAAATTCACATCTCGTCAATGACATGGTATAACCTAGAAGCGCTCGCCAACAGTCGAAAATGGGTGAAAGGCGCAGTGTTGAGAATTGAGCTGCATTTTTCAAAATCTCCAAATGAATTGAGATATCTGAGGAACGGTTGGAAAAAGGTATAGGTATGAGATTTTTTTTATCTGTGGATAACACGAAAGGAAAACCTATAATGTTCGAGGAACATCGTGTTAGCCAGCGGTGGATTTCTGGGAAAGAAGGAAGGTGTTGGAATTTTTCTTGAAATTTTGGACGTTGTAAGCATCAGGAAAGACTTCACTAGGCGAAGAATTCCACAACTTTGCCGTTCTATTGATGAATGATGCTTGGTATAGCGATGTTGACAGGTCTCGAGACTGACAGTGTAGGGGTGACCAGCTTGAGCTCGTCTGGTTTGTCTACTAGGAATCGCGCGTGGTGGCATAATAGATGATATTGAATATTCTGAAATGAAAGAGAATGTTGAATGAGCCTGCTTGTCCAAACATTCAGTTTCTTCTGACCACAAGAACTTCTAACGGACGGCTACTGTCAGAAATCCTTTTCACCATGTTGTACTCCACTCCACTTCCACTATCTTTGATGATGAAACATTTTCCTTGTTAATGTGAACGGATGATGATCTTTCAATTGCAAATATGTTTGCCCACGACGGTTTCATGAAGTATCCATAAATATATATAATACCTTGAGAATTATGATATTCAAAATTCACTAGTGATTGATGAGATCATGAATCGCTCTTCTTTGAGAAATAACTTTTCGTACGCTGGCTTTTCGTAACCTTTCAAGCAGAAAGAAATTCTGAACTAGCAAATGAGTCCCTATTCTGTAGAAGTCGACGTCACCTAGCCCATAGAAAAACATTCTCAGAGGTAACCTGTACGAGAAAATAGCAGGAAAAAAAAGATTAGGTTCTTCATCGAGAAACGAGAGAACGTACAAAAAAAAATGTATGAGATCATTTAGACACCACAATCTGCACAAGGGGGAAGAAGTTTTCGGAAATTTGTTCAGTTACTATGTTGACGATACAAAATACAGGCTTATAATTGGTCGGGAAGGTTGCGTGTGCTTCCTCAGATAAAAACATTATGGAAAGGCATTCATTTGTTGAATTTAAATATTCATGTCAACGCTGTCAAACTACCCTACACACATGACTGACGTTGATTTAGCGCACGAGGAGCAGAGCGAGGAGAGCTCCAAGAGACCAAGTGAGATAATATGTCTTAAAATACGACATTTTATAACATGACGTTCATTCAATCGAGCTTCAGAATAACAAACTCTATAGGAAGAGAACTGAACAATCCGATGTTCATTCAGCTCCGCTATGAGGATCTCAGTTATTACAAAAGATACGAGATCGGTTAAATCAGGGCAAATCAGCGCATTCTCACGCTGAATATTCATATTCAGAGAAAGTTGGATGTGTGAATTTCAGTTTGTGTATTATTGAAAAGTAAAACAAAAATTGATGATTCCATTCTAGATGTTTCCAATTGGAAACCAGGTCAACCAGATGTTTTTCACGTTGACGTTCTTGAGGTACATCCTCACAACGAATGAAAATATTCCATCGTATTCTCTAAGGCGTTCTTAATGCTACAGTCACAACAATTTGGTTACTTCTTTCATTTTCATGGGCGACGATTTTCGCATTTTTGAATATTGTTTTCCTGATTGTAACGATGTATCATATTATTTGATCGAATCCAAAATACTGATCGAATTTGGGAAAAAATCTGAGGAGAGTGCTCTGGAAAGAACGCTTGCATATACAGGGTGAGTCAAAAATGTGTACCGAGCTTTCTGGGAGTGATAGACCATTGAAAAATAAGTGTAGTTTGATGATTAAACTCATGGCCCAAAATGCATATTGAGGGAGATATATCCTTTCAAAGTTGATAAAATTAAAATAATTTCTCCGCATAACTTCTGAACGATGAAAGCCACCCGATTGAAATTTTGTGCATGAATGTATGTTGTCAAAATACATTTTTGGTCACACTTTCACATTTCTGATATTGTTATAAAGGGTGTTTTCAGAGGGTGAGTCATGATTTTTTGTAGAAAACTTTTTTCCCTGTATTATTTTCGGTGAAAAAACAGGAGCATTTGATGGAACGAAGAAAAATTACATGAAAAAGGTACTCTTATTCAAATACAAAGAAAATGAGCCGTTCGTGAGATATTTGAGTTTTTGTAGTTACATGATATCAGCAGATTGATTTCATTCATCGCGAGATTCATCGGTATAACGATATTTCAGCAGCATTTGCAATTCCGAAGCACTCGCCAAGCATTAGAAGCATATCAGTTTGTTCAGAGAACGAATAACCTGCCATATTTCTTAAAATCTCAGTTGATAATCGCAGTGATAAATGACACAGAAAAACCACACGAACAAATCGACTACAACAATGTTGACTCGAATTCTGATGACATGAACGTCAATATTGAGAACAAAATTATCCATCATGGCCTGCTAAAATATTGTTACCGATGAATCTCGCGATGGATAAAATCAATCTGCTGATATCATCTAACTACAAAAACTCAAATATCTCACGAACGGCTCAATTTTTTGTATTTGAATAAGAGTACCTTTTTCATGTAATTTTCTTCGCTCCATCGAATGCTCTTGTTTTTTCACCGAAAATAATACAGGGAAAAGAGTTTTCTACAAAAAATCATGACTCACCTTCTGAAAACACCCTTTATAACAATATCAGAAATGTGACGAAATAATTTATTTTGACAACATACATTCATGCACAAAATTCCAATCGGGTGGCTTTCATCGTTCAGAAGTTATGCGGAGAAATTATTTAATTTTATCAACTTTGGAAGGATATATCTCTCTTAATATGCATTTTGGGCCATGAGTTTGATCATCAAACTACACTTATTTTTCAATGTTCTATCACCCCCAGAATGCTCGGTACACATTTTTGACTCATCCTGTATAGTTTAAGTTATGAAATATGATCGAATAAGCTCCCACTTCTAAACACAGTTCACTCGGTTGATCTCATAGTTTTATATATTCATACATGACACATTCCATAGATTCATTCTAATCAGAAAAAATAAATATCTCAAAAATGCGAAAACCAATATGGCGCCCATAAAGAAATAGTATAGTGTCTCTGTTGAGTAAGTCTCATCAAGAACGCCTTGGATGATACCATGACAGATTCAGATACCTTGTGAAAAAGTGCCTCAAGATCTTCCCATTCATCTATTTTTTTTCCAATGAATCAAAAACGAAAATTGACACATCGAATTTCCTTACAGATAATTGTTTAGCATGAAGATGCGCAATCTTGCCTTGAATCAATCAACATCGTATATCTTATCTGTAGAGCCAACTTCAGGAAAATATGACTTTCCTCGCCTTTGATCTCAACATGTCATGTCGCTTCGATATGGAGAACTGTTTTCGCTCAGATGATCATCAATCAATCAAACTTCAATTCATTCATATGATGCATTCGAGCTCGAACTGGATCGAAATATTGAAACAATTTTTGCAAAATAGTTATAGTGAAGCCAGCCATAAGTCCCAGATGTACGCAGATTTTCAGTTTGGTATTTGAGCGAAGAATGATCTGCATATTTCGTGGAAGTGTGTTTAAAATAATTCTCATATGGCTATGAATCTCTCAAAATGTCGTTATTATTCGACATCAATTGTTGTCTGGTGAATGTCAACACAGTAGAAATTGGATTAATCATAGGTAAATCCTTTCATCATCAGTCGAAATCAATGTGACCCATTTCAAAACCAACTGCACGCCCAGGATGCTGGAGGCAAGATGGTGTTTTTTTCACGATTTCATTGTATAATTATCTCTTTCTGGATCATCGAATAATGAAATATTGAAATAATGAAAATCGTTACTCATTAGTTTTTTTCGCAAATATCCACAGTAATAGACTTTGTCATCACTCTTTCGAAAAGAATTGGAATTGATTCTCTTGGACACCCTATCATTCATGATGATGAAAATCAGATACAGATATGTTCCAAGCGATACTGATACTGAATATTTCTAGTCGAAAACAAGTCCTATTGGTAGGTACATTGTAGTACATTTTGAAATTTGTCTCCATCAAATTGATCGTAGTTGGTCACGATTACACCCCAAAAATTAAACACCATCCTCCTGTATGAACATTTGGAATATCTAATCAACAAAAAAAAGTTGTTCGAAATCGATCGGATGATAACGTTATATCATAGGGGTGGTAGGTGGACACATTATGAATAGATGAATGCAAACCTTGAAGAGAATGCAGACGTTAAAAAACATGAAAAGACTTTAATAATTGAAATACATGTAAATTTGCAGATCAATGATATGGACTGTAGATTATTCAAGGAGGTAGTGTATTTGTTTTTCTCTAGATCTCCTGGAATTTTCACTCCTCGTTTCTTGAAAGGAGAATAGAAATTATAATAATTATTCCAATATATTTGTAATATCGACAGATTTATTACCTGCAGGAAACTCAGAAAGATGAGAAAAAAAAAGTATGATTGTGGAAATATAATTTTATACTGAATACTATTCTTCTGAGTTTCAATTCATATCACGATTTATATTTCCATTTAGAAGGTTATGTTCCCTACCAGTGGAATCTTAAGTAGCATATCTGATGTGATACTCGCTGATTTCGATATAAATCATATCAAGTCGATGTGCAAAATTGGAAATAGGTATCTGATAGAAAAATGTCAAAGAAAGAGGGGGTGAATCAATTCTAGATCACTCATATAGACAATCTGTGTTGTCAATTTCAATAAATAGTTCGAACAAACGAAATACCATCGATCTGTACCCATTATCACGTGTTTTAAAAAATTTTTAAACAGTAAATGTGGAGTGCCAATGATCAAATACGCCATTGAGTTCTATTCGGAAAAATTTAATATATAGTAATATACATAATATTTATTATATAAATTTATTATATATAAATATATATATATGAATATATATATATATATATATATATATATATATATATATATATATATATATATATATATATATATATATATATGTATATATATCGTATTCTGATTATTTCTGTATCTTTCTAATAACTAGAGTATTGTGAAAATTTTGGAAACGAATTGAATATCCCCGTTAATCAAAAAATAAACGGAAGGTAATAATCACCAAATTTTGGTAGTTCATCGAAGCATAATTTAACATCCATTATTCTCATAGTTCTCTTATGTAGCACATTTTAGAAAGAAAGAGGTCATTCATGCATCCTCTGCTTCAGATCATTCGAAGAGTATTGAATTCTACCCACAAAGTACTCACCATGATGCGGAGTGAATTTGTTTGTTGCATTCTCACACCTCTCAGTTGTAATATCAGTTGGGAATAATTCAGTTCAACGCGTATCGAGTATATTGGACACGAACAGCATCAATCGCATGAATTCAGAGAACTGAACTCGAGTATAACTTTCACAGCACCAAACGAGATCCATGACTGACCTGGAAACCAAAGAGTAGTTGTATAAGTGCTCATTCGTGGAAATAATACGTACTATTAGCTTCCTTGCTTGAATCTATCCGTAAAAAGCACTTGCTAAAACGCGAAAACAATAATTAGAATTGAGTTCGATTTGTTTTGGTTCTTATGCACGTAATTATGAATCTGTAACAGTTATTGTGGTAGGTGAGAATATAATACGATTCGCTATTTCCTGAATAAATATTGATGAATGTTACACTGATATAATTTCCTATTACTAATGGGAAAATAATGCATTATCACAGCAAAATACCTGCATTGAATAGTTGCCAGTTGATTTGTTGTATGTAGAGATGCCGATATGCATATAATAGCAGAAAATGATAGAAAGTTGTTTTGATCGATATATATATATATATATATATATATATATATACAGGGTCGCTGATATGTATGGAAACGGTCGATTATTTCCTAAAGAGGGATATCTAGCGAAAAATGTTAGGATACAAAAGTTGTAGGGTTTTTCAAAATCCATTAAGCTAATGAAAAATTAAGTATACAGGATGAGTCAAAAAGTCAGGACGAAACAAAGTTGCTTTTTCTCTAATGGGATACCCTGTATATCATTTCACATTTCAATTCTGCTCGGAATTCTGAACAAAATTGATAGAGCGCATCATTTCCTAAATTCAACCGATTTCGAGATATCGAATTTCGAAAATAACTTTTTACTACTCTCGAATTTATTAAAGGAAAAGCACGAAATGATGCATATTTATTATGAAAGTCACAAAAGGTGGAGTATGTGGATGTTATGATCACAATTTAATTATGATTTTTTACAGAAAATAAAAGAAGCATAATTGTTCAGGGTTGATTAAAATGCAATTAAAACAATAAAATGTATTTTTTAATGAATGTCCAGGATATTTAAAATTTTATGAAAACAATAGTTAAGACAGGGGGAAAAGAGAGAAAACAAGTTTTAATAAACAAAAAAATTTTCTTTCATATTCTATTTAATAAGGTGCTCAAAGTGTTTACCATTTACCTCTTGACACTAATGAACTCGCTGAACAAAATTTTGTAGTGAATCTAAAATCATGTGAGGAGGATTGGTAGAAATTTCATGCCTTATTTTTTCTTGCAACTCTTCGATATTTGGCGGCCTATTTTTGTAGACTACATTTTTCATGTGACCCCATAGAAAAAAGTCAAGTGGGGTCATATCGGGAGACCTAGCTGGCCATTCAATTGCTCCCCTGCGTCCAATCCATTTATTAGGAAAAGTTTCATCTAGATATGCGCGTACCATACGTCCAAAATGTGGAGGAGCCCCATCTTGTTGAAACCATATTTGTTCTGCCGGCAATTTGGGATTGTTATTATTGGGGAATAATCGTCTAAGCTCTGGAATAATATGCTGTTGTAAAAGTGATAAATATCGTTCAGAGTTCAAATTTCCGTTTATAAAATAGGGTCCTATGACGTGTCCACCAATAATGCCACACCAGACATTTACTTTTTGTGGCCGTTGACTGTGAACTTCCTCCATCCAATGTGGATTTTGGTCTGACCAATACCTACAGTTGTGTCGATTTACGTGCCCGTTTAAACAAAATGTAGATCCGTCAGAAAACAATATGTGGTTGACAAAGTTGACATTTTCGCTTAATTTATCCATAATAACTTCACAGAACTCGATTCCACGATCAAAATCGTCTTCACTCAATTCTTGTACCAGATGAATTTTATATGGATGGAATTTTTGCAGTTTGCAAACTTTTTGAATGGAATATCGACTCATGTCAAGTTATTTTCAAAATTCGATATCTCGAAATCGGTTGAATTTAGGAAATGATGTGCTATATCAATTTTGTTCAGAATTTCGAGCAGAATTGAAATGTGGAATAATATACAGGGTGTCCCATTAGAGAAAAAGCAACTTTGTTTCGTCCTGACTTCTTGACTCATCCTGTATACTCAATTTTTCATTAGCTCAAAAGATTTTGCAAAACCCTACAACTTTTGTATCCTAACATTTTTCGCTAGCTATCTTACTTTAGGAAATAATCGACCGTTTCCATACATATCAGCGACCCTGTATATATATAGATAGATTGTCGAATAGTGTTTTGACTAGTTATGTTTTGAGTGGAGTACTTTTCATATTCACTATGGTGAAGGTTCTCTACATATATGTATAGTGCGGACATAAATATGGATCAAATTCGATGATTCTCTCATACAAATTGTTTGCAAGAAAACATCCTATAAATGAATACTATCTGCTATTTGGAGATATTCGAAAAGTTGGTACATTCAGTCTTCCATCGATGAGAGTTATTGTAATCATTCAAAAATATTTGTAGTAGGAACAGATTTGTGATGTGTCTCAAAATGACACTGATTTTGAAATGAAATCTCCAGATACCTAGAAGAGAAATTCTCTTTGTCAGTGACACCATGTTTTTCGGAAAAAAATTGAAATACAAATATATTTTCAATAAAAACATAACTTCTATTCTATTCTATTCTATTGAGAGCTTCCCGTTCACATTTTTCTCATATTTTTCTGAATAATGTTTTGTTGAATCAGCTCAAAATCGCCTCCATATGTTCTCGATGCTCTCTTCATGGCTAGGTCACAGTTATTTCATTTCCTCAAGAGGTAATTTCGGTTGACAAAATGAATATCACTATAGGATGATCGTTTCAAATTTCATAATCTTGGATTTTTTCGCCTCGAATTGACAACGGAAAAGATCAAACAACATAAAATCCCCTGGAGGATTCAGTTCCGTGTTCAAAATCTGTATACGGGGTATAATCAAAAATAGTTCCGAGCGAAAAACATACTATTGATGAGAAATGATCCTCAAATTTATTACGTTGATTGCTTCAGGGAACAAGCGTCAATTCATAGTTGTTCGATAATTGTGTTGTGAGGCAATTGATAGATAAGAATAGAATTTTATTCAACTACGTTACATAATATAATGTGTGTAGCAAGTCATATTTGAATTACTTCTAAATGTAAAAGTAACGTAAATAGTGTACAATCTGTAAAACAACAAAAAAAAACGACGAAACATCAACAACGACATCGAAAAACTTAGAAACAAACAATTTGTATAATCATATAAATATATTAACCTTTTAAATCAAATGGAAGTAGTGAGATGTTTATTAGTACAGAAATGAGTTCTGAATTCATCGATAGAATAGAAGCAATGCCTAAGCAAATATTTTCTCAATTTTCTCTTGGAAGCGTTCAGACTGAGCTCTTTAAAATCTTGAGGAAGGATATTGAATAGAGAAAAATCTAGGGAATTTTTCCTGGATAGGTGAAGACGAAATCGTTCAAGACGTATGTGGTGAGAGTTACGTGTATTATTCTTGTGAATATGAGATTGTTTTGTCAAGGTTGATTGCTTTCTGTGTATTTCAATCAAGACATAATATAGAAATAGAGTTGGCAGTGGCATAATTCCAAGTTTTCCAAACTTCTCTTGATAGCTATCCCTGAACCCAATATTAGCTAGTACTCTCACAGCTTTCTTTTGTATCCTAAATATCTGAATGGCGTAAGATGAATTACCCCAAAGTTGTACACCATAACTAATATGGGAGTGAAACAGTGAAAAATATGTGGTTCTTAATATATTTGCGGTAGTGATGTCTTTCAATTGGCGAAGAGCAAATAGAGAACCCGAGAGTTTTCTCTTAAGTTGGGAAATATGTGCAGACCAGTCAAGCCTGTTGTCTAATGTAATGCCCAGTAATTTAACCTGATTTGTTTCACAATTGGAGATAATTTGATTACTAGCAGATCTGGATGTTTTGTGTCATTTCACCATTGAGTTTCAGCTCATTAGATAAAAACCACTCATTGGCACTATCAGTAATCTTGTCGAGATGAAATTGTAACTTATCATTATTATTATCTGACAAAATAAAAGTGGTGTCGTCCGCAAAGAGAATCGATTTGTACGGCAGCATGTAGCTGCACAAGTCATTCACATAGACTACAAATAAAAGAGGACCCAAAACAGATCCTTGTGGAACTCCATGCCTGATAATTTGAAAATTTGACATTTTACTGTTGATCATTACTGCTTGTTGACGATTTGTTAGATAGGTTCTTATCAATTGAAGCGGAATACCTCAATCAAAATTTCATGTGAGACGCAGTCGAACGCCTTCGACAATTCACAAAGCATCAACGCAGTGTGATTGCCCTGCTCAAGTTCCTCAACTATGCCTGAAACTACGTCAAACACTGCTTGAATTGTTGAACGCGAGTTTCTGAAACCATATTGGGAATTGCTGAAGAAGTTTTTTGTTCTCGAAGTAGGCATAAAGCTGTATCTTAATTAGTATCTCATTCACTTTGCTGAAAATCGAAATGATACTTATTGGTCGGTAATTATCAATGAGTTCTGCATCACCTTCTTTAAAGAGAGGTAAAACTTCAGAGAACTTGAAGACATCTGGAAAGATACCAGTACATAGTATCAAATTGATCAGGACAGTGAAAGGTTTTATTATTATATGAGAGGTTTCCTTCAGTATTTTGCTATTGAGCTCGTGGGTGTCCAAACATTTGGAGTCCTTCAGTGAATTAATCGCTTCGAAAACATCTACCTCAAGAACGGGTCGAAAGAAAAATGAGCTACACGGAACGGGAAATTCTTCAAAAGTCAAAAGGTCTTCGTTTGCTACATGCGGAAGTGAATTTATGATGTCATCAGCCATTTTCCTAAAAAAGTTATTCATCTCATCAGGTGATACCTTGATTGTTTGGTCCAAATAAGTTTAATTTCTCTCAAAATTAATTATTTTCCAGCAAGCTTTAGATCTATTGCTGGACGAGGAAATGTACTCATCATACGCCTTTTTTTGTAGAAATCAATTTGCTTCCATACTCTTTCTCAATATGCTTGTAAGCAATGGAATCAACAGGATTTTTTGTTGCATCTGCTATTTGCTTAATCGTGTGCATATTATTCCTCAACGATCTCAAATCATCTGAGAACCATTGAACTGGTGATTTTTTTACTTTTTTTTTCGCATCTTTTGAGAGGAAAATGTTTCACTGCGAGAGTGTTATACTGGTTCTCTAAAAAATCAGCCAGATAATTTAGGTTAGCTTGATTGTCATTGAATATTTGCCAATTTATTTCACTTATAGATTGTCTGAACTTAGTCAAACCGTTAGTTGATACATGCCTTCGATATCGCAGATTATTTTCTTTCACATTACCTGTGTTAAGATTGATTTTGGCAAATTGTCCTCTATGGTCAGATAAACAAGGTTCATAGACACCAGTGATGAGTAATTTGTCAGAAATATTTGTGAGTATATTGTCGATGCATTTAGAAGAAGTCGCCGTTACCCTGGTATCTTCTGTAATAGTAACATATAATCCAAAAGAAATTAACAGGCAGGAAAAATTCAAAAGGACTTCGGATTCAACATTAAAGTTTATATTAAAGTCTACTAACATAATTATCTTATCATATTTGTGTGTAAGTTGATGTAGAATAATTTCAAAATTCGCAAAAAATAGGTCGATATCGCCCAAACCGAATCTGTAGACAAGCACTACAGCCGTTTTCGAACGAGCTAAGTAAATTGCAGTAAATTCACAGTCTTGCTCAATACTGAATTCTTTCAAGTCAATAGGAGAATATTTTAAGTTCGAGTCGTTTTTGTTACTCAGGTAATTGGCTACCATGTATTTGAGTTTAAGTTACAAGATAGATGGATATATATCTCCATATATATATAATAATGATAATAATAATAATTCATTGATCCATTCAGACATTACAAAAAATGTATAGGACAGGTCGTGTAGTACAGAGCATATACAGGGAACGTGAATTACAACTTGATGGATACAAATATACATCAGGGTTAAAAAGAAAAATTGAAGAAAATAAATAAAAAACATTGAACTTCTTCATCAAACAAATTCATCGAAGTTATAGTCCGACATGAACTCCTCGAGGCTATAATAACCTCTGGGAGTTAATAATGACTTCATTCTGCATTTGAACACATTTGTGTCCAGCTTTCTCATTGATTCAGGCAAGTGATTGAAGAATATGACACCCTGGTAGGTGGGAGATCGTTCAAATTTCGTTTCGTTATGTTTCGGTATGTATAGAAGATTTACCATTCCTAGTAAGATAGTTGTGGTGGTGTGAATTTGTTTTGAATTTGGGGAAGTTTTCTTTGATATAAAATAAGCATTTGAAAACATACAAAAATGGGAATGTTGGAATTTCGTAAAAAATGAAGTAGGGCATACATGACTCTCTTGGAGGTAGTTTAAACATAGTTTTCCAAACAAAACAGTAGCTATGGGATCTAACCTATCGCCTTTATCAGCAGAAATTTTCCTATATGATTAGGAAAAGAAACTTCAAGATTTCCCACTTTTTGACAAAATCATATTTTACTATATATACGTAGATGACACTATCATTCTATTTACTGGTACCCATAACGAACTCAATGAATTACTAGTCTTCTCAAACTTACTTCACCCTGCGATCATATTCGCCATGGGAATAAAAAAAGATAATTGTATTCCTTACCTTGATTCGCTCATTACAAAAACTACAGATGATAAATTAGAGTTTTCGAACTACCGTAAACCTACACATACAGCCACTATTATACCTTTTTGTTCGTTTGACCCTGATTCCCAGAAATATGCATCTTTCAATTCTCTCTTCTCAAGGCTTCTTGCTATACCTATATCCCAAGATAACTTTGGTAAGGAACTGGATATCATACGCCGAATTGGTTACAATAATGGCTTCCCACAACACATAGTTAACAAAATTCATCATCGTCATGTCTCTAATTTGTCTCATAATTTGCTACCTCCTCCCAACCACATTCGTTATTCTTCC
The DNA here is from genome assembly GCA_963576655.1 of Gastrophysa polygoni. NCBI lineage: Eukaryota > Metazoa > Arthropoda > Insecta > Coleoptera > Chrysomelidae > Gastrophysa > Gastrophysa polygoni. Next base: position 33,963,556 of record OY755084.1, on the reverse strand, counting down.
ATTCTATGTGTAGGTAAAGTTTCCGATGATTTGAAAAACATTTTTCATAGATTTGATCCCGATATAAGAATCTCATTTTATACGAATAATATACGAATAGCTCTAAATCTCATTATTTCGAAAGATAAAGTCCCCCTAATGGAAAAGTCAGGAGTATATAAACTCAATTGCTCCAACTGTGAAGGTAATTATATCGGTCACACGAGCAGGAGAATTTCACAAAGGGTGCATGAACATACATCTATAATTTCAAAATTCCCTATTAACCGTGATCATGAAAACTATGTTTCAAAAAGTTCCTTCGCCAACCACATAATTAACAACCAACATAATTTTGATATCAAGAATAATCTAGAAATCTTACATATCTGTAATGAAAGTAGTAAACTCAACATTTCAGAAATATTCGAAATTAATAAATCCCAAATAGATCCAAATTCTATCTCGTTAAACGAACAAACTTATTCTGACTCCCTATCATTTTTCAATTCCATGAAATTTCTTCTTCAATTATTCTGCATACCACATTTATCCAATATCTAACTATACTACGAACCCTCCTCAACATTATAGCTCAAATAACAATGTTTCATACAGTCGTTCATCACACCGATAGACTATTCTCTGTTACAGCCAAAGATAATAATATTGCAGTTTAAATTTTTTCACATTTCCCTTGTTCAAATTCATAACCAATTATATAGATGGCAGTTGACAACCTTTATAGTTTTCTTGTTAACCCTTGTACCGTACAGAATAATCTCAAAAGAGGGCCTTGTCAACTATTTCAGTTTTGAATTTATCTTGTACAGTACAAAATGGCGGTTGATATCATATCGTATCACTCAACTATCAATATGTTCCAAACCTTCTTACTGAAGAGTGCCTTCAATTCCAAACCCCCCCTAATGGGGCTCTCGAATAGATGGGTTTGAATCCCATTCTATTATATATTTTCAACATTTTCACTTTAATGTTGACCTCATCTCTAACCATGTAAGTTAAACATAACATATGGGATTATTACCACGCCTTGAGCAATAATTATTTTTTCACCTTACCTAATTTCTTGTAGATTTACGCCGATTGTTAAGACTGAAGATGGACATATATTTGTCCGAAACATGTCTCACCATTTATAATTCAGCCAACCACATCATTAAATATTGTGGAGATGACTTTGAGTTTTCCTCCTCTAATAGTTCGAATTATTCTCTTCTGTGCTGTGAAAATTCGGTCACTGTTTACAGAGTTTCCCCATAAAACGACTTTATAAGACAAATGACTATATACAAGACTATAGTATACTGTCAACAGATATTCAACTGGCATTGAGGACCTAATCCGTGATATTGCATATTTAGAATTGTTCAATTTTCAACTGAGAGCGTCGACATGATTGGTGAAACGTAGGTGTTGATCTACATATACGCCCAAATTTTTCGTGCTATTTGTGAAAACAATATTTGTTCCATTAAGATCAAATTGTGAGGTGTTTGAGCTATCTTGGATTGCGAAATATATACAGTCAGTCTTGGAAACGTTTGAAATTAGGCAATTTTGCTGGCACCAGCTATTGAAAGATTCCATTATTCGCATAGTAGACAAAGCTAATTCTTCGCAGTTGTGACTTGTGACTACCAATGAAGTATCGTCGGCGAATGGAGCTAAAGATTCAGTATTGATGAGTTGAGGCATATCGTTAACGAACAATAAGAATATTAGCGGCCCCAATACCGAACCTTGCGGCACACCTTTATTCAAGGAATGTTCACTAGAAAAACTATTCTCTATTTTCACGAACATCTGCCTATCATGCAGATATTCACATATCCACTATAAGAAGACACCTCTAAATCCCAAATTATACAACATGCTCTCGACGAATTTTAGGTTTATGGAGTCGAAAGCGCGGGACAAATCAAAAAAGAGTCCTGCAACATGTTTACCACTATCGAGATTGGTATATATACTTTCAATCAAGCTGCAAGCTGCCGATTGGGTTGATTTTCCCGGTAGGAAGCTGTGCTGCCATTCAGAGAGTATTTCAAATTTGGATAGGAAATTGTATATTCTGTTGGAGACTACCTTCTCAATATCTTTCGAAAACACACTCATGATATAAATCGGTCTATAATTGACTATATTTTCGAGGTCGTTTTTTTATAGTTGGGAATGAAAGTTGCCAGTTCCAAGATCGAGGGAAATTCACCGGAGGTAATTGAGAAATTGATCAGGTATGCCAAATGTTCCGCTATGGCTGTAGAAACAGATTTCAGAAGTATTGCTGAGATGTTATCGACTTCTGTGGTATTTTTATTTTTCAGGTTTTTGATGACTGTGATGACCTCCTCAGGTGTGACTGGGTTGAAGAAAAACGTATTTGCAAGCATTGGAGAAAGGGTACAATTTATTGACATTGAATCACCAAAGTGATTATGTAAGCTTTCAGCGGTGATGCGAGCGAAGTAATCCCCAAAAATATTCGCAACATCTACTGGGGCCGTATATACTCCACTTTCCATATTTAACTGTATATCGTTGTGCCCTTTCATCCTACCAGTTTCCCGATTCACTAAATTCCATATAGTTTTTTGTTTATTACTAGACTCGTTTATTAGTTTTTTATTAATCGCAGTTGAAGTGGCATCCGCGGTAAGGTGGTATCCGATATACGGACGTCACCTTGCATCGTGCTCCAAAATATCGCAAACGGTTCAGTAAACCCTCCAGAATTCATTGCTGCTGAAATCAGCTGAACGTCACTCTGGCCGGTTTTTGTATACACTATACTTCAAGGTTCATGGTGTTCTCGACAGACGGCGTTATAGTAGCAAACTTGTATACTGAATGAACATCTGGCGCACAGGGTAGCTTTTGTATACATATGTATCGTAGCCTTTTGTATACATATCGAAGAACGGTATGATTTGGCGTCTGTATATGTGATTTTCTTGCAGAATGGCATCCAGACAGGGTTGCCGATCTCACTTCTGATTATCTGAACCTTTCGACACTATAGGTTGGTTTTCAACCGTTATTCATCTATTTTCATGTGTGAGTGCACACTGAAACAGTTCAAGTTTCCCACTTCGATCTCCTAAGTGCATTAATTATTGACAGAAATTTTTTGTGTATCTGGATTTTCTGAATAAATGCATGCACGAATTTCCAGCAAGTAATTCAAGCAGGTGGGGCATTTGATGAGACATTTCCACACATCGAGACATTCAATTGATAACCAATAATTTTACGTGGGATGATAATCATTTGAGACAGAACACAAGATGGCGGCCAATTGTGAAACATATCAACGTACCGTTGTCAGGATTTCGACAAAAAAAATACTAGTGACAATAACAACAATAACAACGGGTATCAAATTTCCATGATAATTTCCAAGAGATTGATTCAGGAAAAAAATCAGGATGGTACCCATTAATATATCTTTCTCAAATGTGTCGTAACATTTGTCCGCTTATGAAAAATAATTCAATCCCGCATCAATCTCTGTCATTTTTCTCTCCACCTATGTTCGTTAGTTGCCAAGTGATAATTATTTTTTGTTACCTTGACGGAAATATAGCAGTTGCCTTAAAGTACAACTTACCTTTTTTTGACATAGTTTCTGAGTTGAAAAAAGATATTCAACAAAATTATTGTAACTACTCATCAAAATATAAAATGATAACAAAATAATGACAATCCCCATTTCCATAGAATAGTTGCCATGCAGAATCTTGAATCGAATGAATTGGAAGTAATCAGCAACTCAATTTTATGTCAACAATTAACGAATGATTTGATTGATGAGACAAAATTCGCTATTGAGATGGATGAATGATCAATGTATGTCATGTAATCTGTGGCAACTCACAAAACTGGATGAGTTCTTGATAAAAAATCCTCGAAACGGAATTTTCTAGATTTTTTGGTTCTATCCACTCTTGATAATCTGAGTGAGGTCATTAGCTGATTCATAAATCTGAAATGAATTCAAGAATATAATAAGTGGTTACCTCAACTTTTTGAGTTTTGAGAATTTCTGTAGCTACACATCTAGTTCAGGGAGTTGCCACGAAGGTCATGACATATTATTGATCATTATTCAATCTCCGTAGCAAGTTTCAATTTAATCATTTCGACCATTCGTTCACGGTTGAACCTCATGATTGGAACTCCTACCTTGAATGATGATACTTGGATTTTTTCAAATGCTGATCATGATTTCGGAGATTTATTTTTTCCAAACTACTGAAATCACCAAAATGAATATCCACTTCAAATATCTCTCCTCGGTTCCAGAATGAAATTTCTAAATATTGAAAAATTGCATATTCATTGATTTTCAAAGAAGTTACGAGCTTAAAAAGTCTGGAGTCCTTCAGAACGGCTAGGCTTGTGTGTAAAGCCAGTTTATTTATTCATCAATTCAGTTGATATTTGAATAGGCCTACATGTGTTTAATATACTATTCAACAATTTTCATCACGATCTTTCACTTTTTAGTTCGATAGTTCGTTCTTGCAACTTGCATCTTACAACTGAATTTTAACCCACTTCTAGTCATCCGAATCTCAAAATTTGGCAAGTTTCCATAAGTCTGAGGAAGTTTTTGGGCTCGGAGATTGTGGAGTTGGTCGGAAAATGTCAAAATTCATGAATCTGAGAAGACGGCTTCAGGATGATGAAAAATAAGTAATATTAAAAATTACAGGAAGAAGGTTTTGTTGTAACAATGCTTCATCAGAAATGCATAGATCAAGGTGAAGGTATTACTTAAAGAGCACGGAAATAAAAAAACTTCCGAGGACAAGCTTTTCCTCAAATGTGCCGAAATTCTGTGAGTTGAAGATTCAAAAGCTTGCCACTTTCATCCTTAGTTCAACAGCAGCAGAAAGCTCTTGAATCTGTAACTAAACTACATCACACATCCAAAGGAATTATTTATTCTCTTGTTATCGCATCGCATTTGAATGAAAGCTCATCTTTGACTATTTTTAATTACCTTTGTTTGAACATATTGATTGAAATTGTTGAATCTCAGTCTATGATATTTCAATGTATTAGCAAGTAAGTTGGGGGCATCAATCAAAATGATCACGATGCTGAAAATAATTCATTGAGCAAGCCTGTATACATATAAGAACAGACTCGGTCGTTATTCCATTGGAACTCATATTATTCGTAGAATAACAATAGAAAATTAATTTTTTGATAAAAATTTATTTGAATCAAAACTCCACATACCATTATATACTATTAAATCTGTGATCGAAGACGTCCCGTGAAAAACGACATTTTTGTCATAATAGAATCGGTGGAATGACAATTCATTCTGGCGGTGGAATCTAATGATGATTATTAGTACATCACATTGTACAATTGTTATCACGTTGTACTGAAAATTAGTACAACATCGTTCTTTCAATTCTCTTGATGTGACAAGAATGTCAGTTACAACGTTTTTCGCGGGATGTCATCAGTTATCATCTCTGATTTCAGAATATGAACAAATGATCATGAATAAACATTTTAGGTTGATCGAGGAGGCAGCTGATTCATTTTCTAGATTTTTTTGGATTTTCCCTTCTCGTTTCTGAAAATGAAAAGTAAGTTATTGCTATGTTCTTGAGTTGCACGAGTTATACTTAAGATAATCGGATATAATATGATTGAGTACTTCATTCAATATATCAATTTATAGATCCATAATACATGTTCGTTCGTGGCCATCTTGTAACTAACGCGTCACCCCGGGTTCAGCTCTTTCCCTAGCCTTGCGCATGTGCGTCAATACTACAATGTAGCCAACACAACACTCTCCCACACTTGAGATTGAAAATTGTCTCTCACAATGATGACCCTATATAAACTGTTTCATCTGACTATTCAAGCATGTATAGGAGTGCTTTGTTTATGGCATACATTTTATTATTATTTTTCGAAATTTTGAGACATAATCTTATCATATCCTATTATTCCAGTCTTACTAAATCTCTTAATCACATTCGTTCAGTTCCAAAATATATACCTGTGTAAACTATGTGACACTTTTGTGATTCATTATACTTGTATAACAATTAGAATGAATTACAAACATTTTACATCAATTTACAGATTATTACATATATATTTATACAGGGTGAGTCAAAAATGTGTACCAAGCTTTCTGAAGGTGATAGAACATTGAAAAATAAGTGTAGTTTGATGATTAAACTCATGGCCCAAAATGCATATTAAGGGAGATATATCCTTCCAAAATTGATAAAATTAAAATAATTTCTCCGCATAACTTCTGAATGATGAAAGCCACTCGATTGAAATTTTGTGCATGAATGTATGCTGTCAAAATACATTTTTTCGTCACACTTCCACATTTCTGATATTGTTATGAAGGGTGTTTTCAGAGGGTGAGTCATGATTTTTTGTAGAAAACTTTTTTCCTGTATTATTCTCGGTGAAAAAACAGGAGCATTCGATGGAGCGAAGAAAATTACATGAAAAAGGTACTCTTATTCAAATACAAAAAAATGAGCCGTTCGTGAGATATTTGAGTTTTTGTAGTTACATGATATCAGCAGATTGATTTTATTCATCGCGAGATTCATCGGTATAACGATATTCCAGCAGCATTTGCATTTCCGAAGCACTCGCCAAGCATTAGAAGCATATCAGTTTGTTCAGAGAACGAATAACCTGCCATATTTCTTAAAATCTCAGTTGATCATCGCAGTGATAAATGACACAGAAAAACCACACGAACAAATCCACTACAACAATGTTGACTCGAATGTTGATGACATGAACGTCAAAATTGAGAACAAAATTATTCATCATGGCCTGCTAAAATATTGTTACCGATGAATCTCGCGATGAATAAAATCAATCTGCTGATATCATGTAACTACAAAAACTCAAATATCTCACGAACGGCTCAATTTTTTGTATTTGAATAAGAGTACCTTTTTCATGTAATTTTCTTCGCTCCACCAAATGCTTCTGTTTTTTCACCGAAAATAATACAGGCAAAAAATCATGACTCACCCTCTGAAAACACCCTTCATAACAATATCAGAAATGTGGAAGTGTGACGAGAAAATGTATATTGACAACATACATTCATGCACAAAATTTCAATTATTTTAATTTTATCAACTTTGGAAGGATATATCTCCCTTAATATGCATTTTGGGCCATGAGTTTGATAATCAAACTACACTTGTTTTTCAATGTTATATCACCCCCAGAATGCTCGGTACACATTTTTGACTCAACCTGTATATCAACATACATACAAGATACAAAATTTATTCACAGAGTGTTCTTATTCTTCAAAACCCTTCAATTACAATGTTATTTTACAATCCAATAATGATTAACTTGTTTTATGAACAATCAGTTGATCAAATTCTGTGATAAAATCTTTAAATTTACTGGGAAGTTTTGTACTTCTTTTTAGACGTTTTTCTACCAAACTCCCCTGTTGCTGAATTTCAGCAATACAACTTTTGTTTTTATCATCCATAATGTTTGTTATTGATTCTGAAGTACTCGGGATTGGACTTTCAGATGAACTCTGAGCAGTTGAGTTTGGATTTAATGTTATATCATTGTTGCAAATCTCATTTTGAATTATGATATCCCCACTACTGAGTGGTTGATCAAGAACACTTTCAACCGTTTTGCCATCATTGTCAGCCAAGGCATCAACCTGATCATCATCAATTATTGTTCATTCTTCAGCAATGAAAGATTCATTATCTATATTAGTCTCTTCACTTCCTTGAAAATTTTGCCTATTGTAGACCAAGATGGGTGAATTGGGAGTATAATAACCAGGTTCATTACTTTGTATTACATCATTATTCATTGAGTTTTCTTAGCTAATGATTTGGTTAGCATGTCTTTTCCATGTTTGCCCTGTTACCAATCGACATAAATTCGTGTTTCTACCTTTCTTCTTTCCCACGACAGCTTCTGCCCATGTTTTAGAATTCAAAGGTCTGTAATCCTTTACCATAATTGCTTCATCCTTGTGGAATTCTCCCTTGATTTTTTGTGTTTTCTGGTTTCCCGAGTTTTCATTATCTTTCGCTGTTTCCTCTTGAACTGCTGGTGTTGGCCCCTGTTTTTCCTTCAGTAGTGATAACCTTGTTCGCAGTGGTCGGTTAAACATCATATCTGTTGGTGATTTACTAGTTGTAGCATGCTCGGTATTTCTGTAAGATATTGAGAATCGTGATAATAATATTTGTAATGTTTTATCATTATTTATAGGGTCGTCTAGAGCCGTTTTGATTTCATTTTTAAATGTTTTAACAGACCTCTTAGCTAATCCGTTGCTTCTAAGATGGAAAAGTGGGCCGGTGATATGTCTTATACCATTTCCTCTGGAAATATTTTCGATTTGCTTTGACACTAGTTGTTGGCCGTTATCACTCACCACAGTTTCTGGAATTCCAAATCTTGCAAATACTTCCCTCAGTTTTTCTTCAGTTTCAAACGATGATGTACTTCTCATGGGAAAAACTTCCACCCATTTGGAGAATGAATCCATCAAAATGAGACACATTTGATTTCTCACAGGTCCTAGGAAAACAATATGGATTCTTTCGAAAACCCTAGATTTTTTTTTCTTTGGGTCATCTCTATTGGTGAAACAAGGTAAACATTCTTTCAAGTGATTTTCTACTGCTCCGTCAATTTTTGGCCAGTAGAGATATGATCTTGCCAATGCCTTGGTGCGTACAATCCCAAAATGTCTTGTGTGTTACTCATCGAGTAACCTTTTCCTCAAAATTGAAGGTATCACAACACGGTCACCCCACATGATAATGTTATTATCGATTGTCAAATTTTCTTTTCTATGGAAATATGGTAATAAATTTTCGCTTACTTGTTCTTGCCATTTGTCTTCTTTGACGTATTCAATGACTTGCATCAGGTCTTTGTCCAGTTTAGTTTGTATTCGTATTTCTCTATTGTCAATTGGCCAATCAGTGATTGTTTCAGTGAAATTTATATATAACCTTTTTTTTCAATATTCTTCGGAGCTGAATTGTGCATCCAATGGTGCCCTTGAAAGATAGTCAGCTATGGGGTTGTTCTCACCCTTGATGTGCTCAATCGTGTAATCCATCTGTGATAAATATATAGCCCATCTTTCGAGTCGGTTTGCCGCCATCTGTGGGAAAGCTTTACTTTCTCCAAATAATGCTATCAGAGCTTTATGGTCAATTTTCAGCACAAATTTCTTTGAGCATAGGTATTGATAAAATTTGCAAAAGCTGTAGTATATTGCCCGTGCCTCTTTCTGAATAGTCGAGTATTTTACTTCAGCTGGCATTAACGTTCGTGATACACAAGCTACAGTACGTTCCTCACCATTCTTTACTTGACTCAGGACACCACTGATACCTATATTAGATGCATCTGTGGTCAGTATTGTTGATAATTCTGGATCAAAGTGAATTAAACATGTGTCTGAGGCAATCTGAGATTCTATCTTTTCAAACGAATCTTCATATTCTTTGGTCCATTTATATTTCTCGTTAACTTCAAGAAGATCATAGATTGGTTTTGAAATTTGTGCAGAATTTGGTATAAATCTACTGTAATAATTTGTCATACCTGTGAATGACCTAACTCCTATTATATCTGTTGGTCTTGGTGCATTCAAAATTGCTTGAATTTTTTCGTCAGTTTTCCTCAGCTCGTTTCTTGAAATTTCATAATCCAGATACTCTACTTCATCCTGGAAAACTCACATTTTTCCTTTCTGACCGTTAAACCTGCATTCATCAATATTGAAAAAAAATTTCTAAATTATCCAAGTGTTCTTCAGGTGTCTCTCCAGTTACAATTATATCATCTATGGAGTTCACAACACTGTCCATTCCTTGAAACAAACTTTCCACGATTCTCCGAAAAATACTACTAGCTACCTTGATTCCAAATGGCATTCTCTTTACATGAAAAAGACCTTTGTGGGTGTTCCACGTTAGAATTTTGCTTGATCCTTCTGAAACTGTGAATTGATTATATGCTTCAGCCAAATCTATTTTTGAGAATGTTTTTCCCTTGATCAATTTATTAAAAACTTCGTCTATTTTTGGTAGTGGATATTTTACATCTTCCAGTACCCTGTAGACTGTTATTTTATAGTCAGCTTATAACCTAATTGAACCATTGTTTTTCAATACTGGTACTAATGGGGTAGCCCATTCACTATTTTGAGTTGGCAACAACACTCCTTCTTCCACCAGTTCTTCATCTACTTTATGTCGATATGCTAATGGAATGCTTCTATGTTTATGGCATTTTCTTTCAGCTCTAAATTGACTCTACATAGTTCGAATTCACCCAACTTCTCACTAAATATCTCAGGACATTTATTTATAAGTTCATTCACCTTATCTTTCATGGATATTTGATTCACAAGGTGTGTTTATCCAATCACGACCTAATAGATTAGGTCCTCCGTTTTCTATCACAAAGAATTTGACTGGCTTCACAAGATCCTAGTACTTCACCTCAATATCAAAATAACCTTTCGGTGTGAAAGTGCTTCCATTATAGCCTCTCAGTAGTGTGGTATCTGTCTTCAACCTAAAATTATAAAAACATTTATGAAAAGTTCCCTGGCTAATTGCACTAATGGCACTGCCACTATCAATCATCATTGAAAAATTTTTATTGTTCATGAACACATCAATGCAAAAGGGGTTATTTTTATTGGACAATACAAAACATCCTAAAATATTGTCTACTGGACTGCAATGAAATAAATCATCTATGTTATCTTCCTCTTGAATCATGAAGTTTATATTTTCATCACTCTCACAAATTCGAGATAGATGTCCTATTTTCCTACAAACCTCACATTTGTTGCTTTCATAGAAACAAATTCCTTCATGGCTTGACCCACAATGCTTACATGCATTGGAATTTCCGTTTGTTTTCAATTTGAAATGATTGTTTTGTTGTCAATTTGAAACGATTGTTTTGTTTACTACCTTGAGAATACTTGAAGTTTTTGACAGCTGATTGACTTTCGTGAAACTGTCGCTTTTGGTGCGATCCTCCACTGAAGTTTGTTGGTTGACGTGTCCCTTCTCTATTCCTGAATTCTGTGGTTGACGTAGAACCATATCGTAGGAGGTGTTGAGCCCGCCCATAGACTTATTATAATAAGTCTATGATCCCGCCCATATTCCGGCGCGTTATTTGAATTTGTGACAAAATTTATCCTGCTCTCCATCCGAATTGCATTTTCGGCTTTTAGCGAAATACTCACTAAATCTTCCAGCTTCGCTGTTTCTGGTTCTTCGCACAATCTATCCAGGATCCGTCCTTGCAACATGCCGCTTGTGAATCTATCCCTCAGGATCTCGTTCAAATGTTGGCCAAATTTACAATTTACAGCAGCATTGGCATACCATTCTCGCATCGTTCCCCGGCATCCTGTTTTGTTTCGTAGGATTTGCGTCGTTCTCGCCACACACTGGATTGAACTCCATATTGGTCGTTCAGTAATTTACATAAGTCCGTAAATGACTTCGTCTTCGGTAGATCAGGGTAACATAAGTCTCTAACCAATTTATAAGTACTCGTTCTTATTGAACTCAGTAGAATAACCACTTTCATTTTCTCTTCGCTTATCTTGTTGTTACAGGATCGAATAATTTATTTATTAGTTATGTGCAACATATTAGTTTCTCTCGAAATATCTGGAAAAGAATGATTGTTATGAAGATGATTCAGACAAAAACTTGAGTATCGTCATATGTACTTCATTCACTGAACATCTCATACAGCTCCTCCCTTCCTACTATCTTAAAATCAGACATATCATCAAGATGCTTTTGGGTCTTACGTTCAAGACTTTCTGTGCCAAATTTGGTCAAGCAGAGCCTTTCTGAAAATAAAAACAAATAGCTATCAAGAGATCCTACCTAAGATATCTTGTACCATTACCTATATCATTTTGCAGACAATTTCAACGAAGTCGAGCTCTTGTTTACATTTAATTCTGATTTGGTTGCTATCCAACCTGAATTATGGCCTCATATTTGGAACTTCTGTCAGTTTTAGGGGATTATCCAGGGTACCCCATATGAATCTAAACATAACCTGTTCTTGTCTATTGTCAGTAACTTTATCATTTGACAAATGACCATCATCAATGTCATCTTCTGATGTTTGGCAGCTGTCGTTTCTGGTTGTTATCAGGGCAATCACTTCTGGTGGTTAAAAAAAACACAAAAAAGATCTTTTCTTGAGTATCCATGTGGATCTAGAGAAGGACTTCGTGATTTAACGGAATTTAATATTTATTCTTGGAAATTTCTGGAAGATAGTTAGCAATTGAGTTGTTCTAAACAATTGCTCACTGCAGTGGATGAAATCTTGCTCTAATTTTCCAAGTTTGATCTTCACCACTAACCACTACGAGGCCACTCAACATCTTCAGGTATGTCTCTTGATTTCCCTAAGTGACTTCCAGGACTTCAGCGGGTCTTCCAATGATATAGTTTTCTTCCTTTTTTTTCCACAACATCTTCAGGCCTCTTCTTCTTCGGTTACCACCTGGTAGTTGTGTTACCAAGTACTACCTACCCTGTACATTATTTTGGAGGAAACACCGAGGTCCTATTATTGCATTTGGGCATATCGAATCCCGGACGAGGCTGAACTACCTGCTCGCGGTGGCTGTATGGTAGCCAACCAACCAGATGAGCATACCTATTTCAGTACTACCTACTTTTTTTTTTTGGTGACTAATAATCTGAATACTGGACATTGATTTCTATTATGGGGGTACTTAGCTCCATACTTTGACTAAGTTTATAACTACTATATGTGATCTGTTACTTCTTTCACTGTTAATATCCTTCAGACTCATACTTGCACCAAAAACCACTATTCGTGAGTTAGGACTTGGTCTCTGTAGTCATATTATATTCACAAAGGTATGTTGTATGACATCTCCTAAAAATTCATGTGAACTCTAAGTATATATACTGAAAGGGCATTGAGAATACTCACTGTCGGAAGAGTGGAATATTTTGATAACTGAGTCGTGGAAGTACCGTTGTTCAGTGTAATTGAGGAATTCAGATATAAAAATCATTATTAGAAGTTCCCAATAGGTAGTCATTCCTGTTATATAACATATAATCAATTCACAATTATTTGACAGCTGGTAGTGAAATCAGGTTAGCTCGACCCATAACAGAGACCGTCCACAATTCGTCTTCTTCTGTTTCTTTGTATATAACCATCTGTATATCTTCATTTCTTCCGCTTCTTCTCTTTTCACCTTGCCAATAAACACTTTGTCAACTACAGCACTTCTCTTCTTCACTCTAAGGTACCACCACCCCTCCTTCTTCACTGGGCCAGGGCCTAATAGTTGAAAATAGTCCGCCTATTCATCCTTTGGGAATAGAGAAGGTGGCATTGTTTGCTACCATATGCTGTTCCAGCCTCTTGGAGTGAACTTGCCAACTATCGAATTCGGGTGCGAATTCGGTAAATTTGTACGGCATCGCCATTTTGATATATCTCGTCAGAGCTCTCGCTAAGCACGTGTGCACTTTCTTGATCCACACTCTGCCTTCCGCGTTCCAATTTAAATCCTCGTCGCCAATTTGCTATGTTTGTGAGTTGCACGAGTTATACTTTAGATGAACGGATATAATATGATTGAGTACTTTATTCAATATATCAATTTATAGATCCATAATACATGTTCGTTCGTGGCTATCTTCTAACTGACGCGTCACCCTGGGTCAGTGATGCTAACCTTTCAAAAACGTTTTCCCTACTCGGACCTATAAAAATTCCCTGCATTGGGAAAAAAATCTCTACAAGTCATTTGAAATCGAATGAACCCTTACTTTTATATAGCTGATTTAGCAGATTTTAATTTTTCACTAATATCGAATATAAATTTCTGAGTTTGCATGCTAACTTCAAATATGCTTCCTGAACCAAGTTGAGTGGAAAAAATTCAAAAATAGTTCAATTCAGTGGCTTTCAATAGAAAAATGAATGCTAGAAAAATCCACTCAAAAACGAAACAGCATTTTTTTTAAATGAGTCAACAAAAATGAAAGAATCTATTCCACAAGAACTTATTGCTACAAAGTATGTATTCTTGACACATTGTTGTCATAACTAGGTACATCACAATAATATCACATCATGATAAATATCCTTATTTCCTAAGAAATTATGTTTACAGGAGGAACAATTTCATCACATATGTAACTTTAATAATAATAACAAAAGTGTTATGGGGTCACCTACATAACTAATCACCTCCTTAATCACTTATGAACATACAGATTCTTGTATTTCATCAATTTATAGTGTGTATCATTACACTCAATGCTCGTACAATTGATATTTTTATCATTAAAAGATGTTCTGATAATACACATTGAATTCAAAACTTCATGACTGAGTTTATTCCTCTTTTTTGTACGAAACCAAAGAAAATATTCGTTCAGAATCTGCAATCGAATGGGAATAGATAACATATGAGTTACCAATTTTGAAAGATTAGGAAAAACTGGTTCATTATTGTAGCTACTGGTTTTGCCTATCATGAACCAGAATTCATCCAAAGATAGTTTGAGCATTTTTCCTTTTCATGTTCAACAAAATGATATGGCACATCACGCCATTCTCGAATAATCTCATTTTTATTCAATTCATCACATTTTTTCATAAGTAGCTCAAAATTCATGTTCCTATCTAAAGCTGCTTCCAGGGCGATTGCTGGTTTCAAAAATTTGATATCATGAAACAAACTATTTTTTTCATTAATAGGTAGTCTTTTTTGAATCTCTTCCAAGGTTACTATATAGAATTCCAAACAGTCCTTTCTAACTACCTGACATTCACTGTTAGGTTATTTTTCTAATATTGTAGCACAATCTAATCCTAGAAAAATATCTTCTAGTTTCAAATAATTATGTGGGTATCTTACAGTCATGTCAGTTTTCAGATATTGTGGTTTTTTGAAATTCTGACCAATTTTTAAAAATAATCCTCTTGATTCAGGGAACAAGTCATGAACCAATGGTTTACTGGACTGGAACAAGGCATTCGTAACATTAAAATATGCCAAAACATATTTTAGAAATGATAAATAGGCTTTTGTACATAAGTTACTCATTTCATTGAGTATTAGCTCAGCTGATTTCAACTTATCTTCAAACACAGCAACCCTGAAATAATTGAGCAAAACATCCCAATATTCTAAGATTCTTTCGACACATCGTTGAAGGGATAACCATCTAGTAGATGACGTTTTCAATATGTGTTTCTTATCCATGTTGAATGATTCTTGGAATTCTTCCAGTTGTGAACATCTAAAATAGACAAAATGTATTCTTATTTCTGTGAAAACAAGTTTATTTTCACCTCTTCGAACTGCCAGATAAATATGTTGTGATTTGCCTCAATAACTCCTCTGGTCCTCTAGGTAATGCCATACAAGCCTTATCAGCCACTAAGGCAGAACTATGACATATGTATTTGATCATAATCAAATCGGAATTTTTTCTGAGCAGTCGTGATGCAAAAGAATTTCTTTCTCCTACCATCACAGATGCACCATCACTGGCCATTCCGATGACATTTTTTAGTGGTATTTCGAGGCTCAATAACAGATCACAGAAAGAACTATACAGATTTCCAGCTGAAGAATCTTCTGCATCTAGCTTAATCAAATCCAATAATGATGTACTAACAGAACCATTTAATGGGTTCACATATCTCACCACTACACACATTGTTTTCTGAGAATAAGGTCAGTACTCTCATCTAGTAAGACTGAGAATTCAATCATCCTCGAAGTACTGATCAAATTCAATTTTTGATTTTCTGCAATGACATCCTTCACTATACTGGTAAATTTTGTTCGGCCCAGATTGACAATTTCCAAAATATCAGAGTCTGGGCAGATCTCTTTTGATAAAGGCAACAAGGCAACATGTTCAATGACTTGGAATGCTACATTGTGTTCTGCAAAAAAAGCACTGGGCCGTATTTCAAAGTTTTTAACTTGTATGCTTGGCTCTCTTACTTCTTTGGGCTTGAAGTAATTTTTCAAGGCATTGTTGTTGCTTCTGATCAGACTCACTTCAGCCTTGTGCTTTTTAGTTTCAGAATGTCGAAATATTTCAGTTTTCCCACAGACTAAATACACATTGCAGGCTGAACATTTACGCAGAAGCAGGGTTTGTTAACCAGTCTATGTTAAACTTTTGTTTCCTCCATTTGTTTGTATAATTTGCCTTTTTCGACTTGGATGGCCCTTGTTCTTGTTCATTATCTGTATCATCAGTATTATACTGGTTTTCTTCTGAAGACAATTCTTTTCTGAAATTTTATTAGTAGGTATAGAGTTCAAAGTGGTACAAACTACAAAGTACACATTATAATGAAACCACCAGCTGACAAACCACTGAATTATTCCACAATCCACTTTCTACTCAGTATGTCCAAATGTCACTGTCACTAGACTAGTGTCACTTGTCATAGCCACAGATCATAGTAATAATCGACCGCTCCGAACTCTGAGCTCCCATCACAGGCTCCTATTGACAGACCGTCTGCTTTTTTTAAATCCGAAGTTATGACGTTAGATACGCGTTAGATAGTCGTTGGTGGCTGTCTGGCCACAAGAACAGTGAAACAAGTAAAAATCCCTACAATTCTGGATCATCCAATGATCTGTCCCTACATCCCTACACATTGAGCAAATTATCCCTACATGTAGGGAATATCCCTATGGGTTGGCATCACTGCCCCGGGTTCAGCTCTTCCCCTAGCCTTGCGCATGTGCGTCAATACTACAATGTAGCCAACACAACAGTTATGATAATTATTTCGATATATTTGTAGTAAATACAGTTTTTTTAGGCTGTCCCAAAGTGTCACTGTTTCCAGAGATGTACCTAAAAGAGAAATCCTCTCTTTCTCAGTGACACCTCGTTTTTAAAAAAAATTGAAATGATAATATTTTTGATGAAATCAAAACAACTTCTACTTATCTTCGTGGACGTTTCGGAAACGAATCTGCTCTTGTTTTCAACACTGTGGAAAAAGTATCTCGTCAATCGCAAAGATAATGAAGTATTTTCAATCTTTGTGAATCGTTTGCCTATTTAGCCTCGTGATTCTGAAGAGTGACAGTTTGTCAGATCAAAATTTGGTACCAGGTGTTCATTTATCAATCGATCTCGAATTTACCATTTTCATATTCAGTTTTGAGAAGTGAATGCCAAGTTCTATCTACATCAACTGAACAAGAAGCAATATTATTGTCTCCGTACAGGAGAAAGCAAGCAGATTCTTTGATATTTCGTCTTGCATTCTATACATGCTTATGATTAGTACGTAGTTGCTCTCGTTCTGTGAATAGTTGCACAAAATCATATCCTTCATTGTTTCTCTATGAAAAATGATTCATATTTCAGGTTGAGATATTGAACTTGCAAAACAAACAAACTAAATAGATAATCACGTTGCTTTATACTAAAATACTCATAGTGTTCCTCATGTGGCTTTATGAGTTTCGATGAGTTACTTAGGTATATGTAACAACAGGGTGGTCCTTCAGTGGTCAGTACAGGTGAACAGAAAAAGCTTTCATCGCCAAACAATTCATTATCTAGGTATCCATGACCAGAAGTGACAGAGAATATTCTTGAAATAATAGTAAAATCTAAACAAAACTTGGAAAACCAACAATACATCATTTCTTTCTGCCCCTTGAATGTCTTACAGTACAAAGTGATTTTTTTTCATATCATTCTTCTGATATTAGACCATAGTCCTGAGAGCTGTTAAGAAAAATGACAATTACCTATCTACTAGCTATAACTCAGTCGTAATCGATCCGACGATGGTTCTTAGTTGTATTCACCCTTTCAATCTCTGAATGCAACTATGTATAATGGATGAGTTGAGTAAAAAAATGTTAAGTTTCTTTGAATCGAGGAATGCAAAATTGTATATCTTTAGTTTGGTTGATGTTCAGGAAAATCCACATTTATGCCATTTTGATAGTAACTTCAAAGCTCACGAATTTCTTTATAAGACATCCTGTATGAAAATGCATATCATTGTAGGTGTGATGTAATGCGTATAGTGAATTTCATATATCACTTCTGTGAAATATTTCAATATGTTGTGGTGTATAATGCTCGGTGGGCTGACATCGTCTAATCCTCAATAATGCTACCTATTTGATGTTCATGTAATTATATCTGAATATCGAAAGTTGATGAAGTGCCCGTTGATGAACTAGATATCTTGGATAAATGAATTCATGTCTTTGTGTTTTGAGTCCTACAAAATGAATTTCTACTCGAATAAAAGAGGAAAACGTTCATTTGGATCCAGGATGGATTAGGAATGGGAATTTGAGGGTCAGAAAGTCAAATTTTCATAAATCTCCTTCAGTTCAATCAGATTAGTTCGTTAATTTTGCACCACTGTATTTACTCAGTTTCCTTATGTCAGTTTTCGATAAGCGTAACAGTCGAAAAAACAATAACAAAAAACATTCACTAAGTCTTCGATATTCGATCAAAAGGGGATTATATCAATTTGATTCCTCTAAAAACCAAAAATGCTCCAAAATATATCTATTCGAAGAAAAAATATCTTTCATCGTCCTCTCACGGTTCAACAGAGAAGCTCCTCTTCACTCTGTAGAATCTACTGCATGTATTTTTTTGGACACCCGCCTGTGTTAGAACATCTATCTTCTGGAGAAGTTAGCGCAATTGATCTGATTTTACGTACTATTCGATGAGGTTCACGATGAGGTCTATGAAAACAATTTGGGATACGGCGTCAATTATTGGAATATATAGGTAGTCCTTCTTGATAGAAATAATTATGAGTAGTTATTTAATCGCTGGAAGTCACTTTAGACGCGACCTTTATACACACACAATATGTAGGACGCAATGATTCTGAAAAAATTGAACCCACCCACAAATAATTTGTGTTACAGTGTTGCCAAATGGCCAAATGTGCGGAAACCACTTCGTGCTTAATCTCGATTCATTGGGGTTGCCTTGTATACATAGACGTGTATATCGGCGGATGCCACTAAGCTACAAATCTGTACGGATGCCAACTTGACGGATAGGAAGATAGATACAGGATGATTATTTCTCAAAAGTAAGTTCTTCGTCCGTTTTTTTTCTTGCAAACCTCTCAATAAGTGATATTATAGTTCTCCAGAATTTCTTTGCGTTCATTTGATGCTATATGCTTATTTGATTCGAGCAATCATAATGCCGAGATCTTCGCCATGGTCAAACTTAAATCGATCTACAGTTGAATTAATTGATTGATTTCATCAAGAACTGCTCATGAATACTTGCATCATTTTTGATATACATTCCATGTCGTCAAATATCACTTGAGTTTATATATATATATATATATATATATATATATTTTATATATATTTTATATATATGAGTTCATATATATATTTATATATATATATACATATATATATATATATATATATATATATATATATATATATATATATATATATGTGTGTGTGTGTGTATGTATGTCGATCGCATCGTTCCGGAACATCTTCAAATGTTTTGTTTTTCTGCATACATTGACTTCTTTATATCACTTGGACTATCATCTGATTTTCGATTTTTTTCGAAATCATCAGTCGTTTTTGTTTGAACGATATATAGGTTGGTTTCGAGATATTCATTAGAAAACGTTCGGAACAGACAGAAATAACTATTTTCTCTGCATACGTTGATCATGTATCACTCGAACTGTCAGTAGATTTTTGATTTTTTTTCGAAATTCCTAGTAGATTTTGAATTAACGATATATAGATGAATTCCAAGACACTTCGAATGAACGATATATATAGATCAGTTCCAAGACACTTCGAATGTTCCATATACAGGGTGTTACAGAAATATGGGATCAAACTTCTATGGGTTATTCAGTGCAACGGTAGAAAACATTCGAGTAGTAGGTCCTATGTCCGGAAAAGTGTCATTACGGCATTACGGCCCTAAGACGCGTTAAAATTCAGAAATACGATGAATTGCCTAAATAAGATTTAATGCATTTGATTTTTGTTTTTTGTACATAATTGAACGAATGGATAATCAATTGGACGAATTACAGCAGCATTTGAAATCAATCAAAACGAGGATCAAATTTTTAATCAAGTCCGTCGAAATCATGTGCGACGTTTAAATCGGTGTATTCAGGTTGGAGAAAGACATTTTGGACAATTGTTGTGATGATATCATGTACAAAAGGCAAAAATTAAATGCATCAAATCCTATTCGGGCAATTATCATTATCATGGCCGTAGTGCCGTAGTGACACTTTTCCGGACATGGGACCCACTACGCAAATGTTTGATCCCATAGTTCTGTAACACCCTGTATAGATCAGATCCAAGACATTTCGAATGCTCCATATAGACCTAGATCACTTACAAGAGGAGATTCGAGAATGTTTCGGAATAATCCAGGACCATTGGGTTTGAGGGGTAGTGGTACGGGTGACAGAAAAAATTAAATGTGAAGAGTTGAGTAATAAAATGAATGTGCATGTACTGGAATTTTCTAGAATGTCATATGGGTGTTCGGAAGGGTGACCTATGGATGAATGAAAAAATCTGAAACCGAATGCAAGAATGATAATGCACTGAAATATTCTCAAATGCACTAAAAATGTTCTCGAATGTACCAGAATGTTCTTGGATGTACTACAATAATTTGGACAAGGAGGAACAAGATTATTCTGGAATGTATGGAGACGATTGTGCTGTTGGCTCCTGACCCGCAGTTGACTTTCCATATCTGAAGAGATGCGGTTGAAAGAAATAGTATCAGAAGGTTCCCGAATGAGCTAGAATATTCTCGATTGTACTGAAATATTTGCCTGATAAATTCCGAGAGATTGAGGATCACCGATATTTCTGCAAACGTTGCCACATATCATCCAAGTTATCAGCGGATTTTCGATTATTTCAAGAATTCGCAGTATTTTCTGAATCGAAAATATAAAGAACAATTCCAAGACACTTCGAATCCACGATAGATTTATCAGTTCCAAGACACTCTTTTTCAAGAAATATATATTGATTAGTTCCAAGACATCTTGAATCGATTATGTATTGTTCCGTTCCAAGACACTTTCGTTCAACGATATAGAATGTTTTACAAATTCGTGACTGAGCGGGAATCTTGATGACTAGAATGAGTAACAATCTGCATGAATGTTTCAGGATTTTCAATTCAAATGACTATTCAATGATTTGTATTTGTATTTCCTAACAACTTTGAACCATTCTTTTTCAAACAGCATGTGACCGGAGAGTGATTATCATTATTTTTCCAATATTATCTCATGATTATCTTATCAAATCTTTCATCAGTTTCCATGTGTAGTTTTTATTCGATGATATTCGTGCTTATCTCTCAAGGCCATCAGATCGGACTTGTTTTGATATTGAGATTGTTACGTTAATTGAGTGTGAGGAGCCAGTTGAGCGGCCTATGAAATGTACCATAGATGATGTGTGAGAACCACAAAAAAGTCCGAGAGATTGAGGATCACCAATTTATCTGCATACGTTGGCCACATATCACCCGAGTTATCAACAGAATTTCAATCAATTCAAGGATTCCCAATATCTTCTGAATTCATGATATATGAATTGACACTGATCGAATTGATACTTTGATTGATATGGACACTTGATAACCTCAAGAGATAATTATAGGGTAGATCCTCCGAACAACAAACCCACTGTTCAATGATCGAAGGGTAGATCATATCAGGAAAAAGTTGAGCAATTGCTGCAAAGTAACGAAATTCTGCAGAATCAGTACAAGAAAATGAGGAATTCCAAATATTTTCCACTGGAATATGTATCCAACGGATTAATGTGGTAAGCCATCACACATTGCGAAGATCGGAAGCTGTCGGAAAATGAAACAAGAAATGAAGAAGAATCGTCGTGTGTCTAATTTGATATTGATAATCCCATCTTGAGTTATTGTGTCATCATTTATCATTCAAATGATAAGACCCTCAACGGTCTCATCATTTATTCAGCTATCTGTGAATGGGTGGAATAGTGCTCGTATCAATATTGCCATCAGTATGTTCCTATAGGGTTTGATGAACGGTAAAGCTCAGCGAATGCAGATTAGATTATTTTTTGTTTGATCGAAGTACTGACTTTTTCCATATGATCATTTATTCGCTACATATAACGCTACATACGGTATATATATTCAATGTATGTCATAACTAGTGGGAAACAAAAACTCATATACAATGCACTACGTTCACTAACGAAGGAAACCTCCATGTACGCAGTGGTGTATAACGTACTGTACAAACTTGAGGGGCATATTTCCGATGCCTATACAAGCTAGTTACCGACCCGACTGAAATATTGACGTTGGATGCCTGTTATTCAGAATATTTGTAATAATGTCGGCATTGGAACTCTGCACTGACATTTGATTTGAAATTGAAACTGAAAATTACAAAAAATAGTTGCCAAAATATTTTGGATAATTACATGATACGTTCATATTATATTCATATTATGGCGAATAGGATATTTGCTTATAGAACATGTTCTGCGCGAAATGACCTCAGGAACTTGCCTCTCAAGTTTGTAGAAAATTAAGGATGCAGCATGAACTGTGGATGAATGCTGCTAATCAGAGGAGGGAAAAATTAACATTCAGTGCGAGTTATGCACGCTCTGTCACAACGACAATGATAGAAAGATAATAGCAAAATTATTTCATAACAGAAATAACTTTAATTTGATGTATGAAAAAGTGTCCGAATTTGACGACGAGATGATCTTTTCCCTTCGACAGACTGTGAAAGAAGACTTCAGTTCTTCTGGTGATTCTGGGATGAAATCTTCATACACTTGATTTGCGGCAGCAGTAATTTCTAGACGAGTTACATTCTTCTAAGTAAGTTCCATTACCTATCATGAAATATGATTGCCTGAGACACATTGAGATATGTTTTTCTACATTCCAATCGTACTAAGAGCTGTCGACATTCATTACTTGAAATTTGAGATTCTTTGGGAGACGTGATTCGTATAATAAATAATAACTCAATGAACTCCCGTTTCTATCAGGTGAGAAATAGTATATTACATAACTAGTATCAAAAGTGACATGTTTCGCACGTGTAGATATATAGCACGAGCCACGTATCGGTGAGTGGAAATGTAACGAGTGCATGAAATACACTTTCCAACGAGTTATGTACAGTATTTTTCCTACCACCTTGAATATATAAATTATGTGTATTATGAGTGTTCCTGAGCCCTGAATAGATACACTATCATCATGTTTCTAGTCAAATTCATTCATTGTCGACACCTACCACGCAACCCAAAATACAGCAGTCAGGAATGAAAATATCCGAGTGGTGGTTAGATTATTTGATGACAATACCTAAGTCGATTCCATGGAAATAAATCTGTGCGCAGATAAATTGATTCAAGTTCGATAACATCGATAAAAATTCGGAATTTTGTATACAATTTTGAAATAGGGTAGGGACTTCAAAATAATTGTGAATTTGCTATGCTTTCGATGAGAAGAATTTCATAGTTCTACGATTCTTTGTTTGTTTCCTTTACTTTCCAAACATATATGAAGGTGAATTTCAACCAATCAAGAATAAAAACACTTACATTTCTTTTTTTATTGCAAACAGGTTACTCTTCCATTCATCAGACTTGTATTGATTATGGATCCAAGTCTTGATTTGTGCTGAGCGACGTTTCTCCAAACATGGGTTTTCCTCAATCAAATTTTGAATTTCAGCTAAAGATGGCAATGTCTTCCTACTTATGTGTTCCGCATAAGGTTTTAAAACGGTATCTTTTTCTTTTTCACTTCATCGCGTTCTTTCAACATTTCCATAGGGTGAAGCTGAAAAATGAATGATTGGTGCAATCATAAACATTCAATTCATTTATGGATTGTGTTCTCCAGGAAGAATTGTTGTACCAAAATTCTAGGTTTGCACAAATTTGCCAAAAATAATTTAAATTTTCAGGTGATACTATGTTTTGTTTCCAGTAGTAATATCTCTAGAACATTGATAATGGATGAGATAATTATATGGCAATCGAAAGCTCGTTCCTTGTTACCAAGCAACGATCCTGAGAAATTTGTCATAATATTATTAGGCATTTATCAATGTCCGAGGGATATTCGGCGGAATTTTTTTTCAACTCAATAGTGTTGTCATAGTAATTGATATACACTGAATGCAATTATCAGTGTGATGTTGACATTTTTGGGTGAAATTTTTTCATATATGACACAAAATAACAAAATTCGAATGGTTGTAAAAACTGTCGAAATAATTTCATGTTAAGTGCTGCAGGTTATCATCGGTGATTTTTGTCTTGAGATTTCACCACCATCATCTATCAGTCAGATGAATCCCAGATCAGTATTGGACTATTTTCATTGGCGATGGAGTTATGACAACAATAATTTTGGGAAACAACCATTTTCCATATTATTCTTGAATTTTTTGTATTCAAATTCGATCAAAACTATCGACAAATCCTGATATTCTGCAACATTGTCAACACATAATCAGGAGGTCATTGCGGTTTCTGTTAGTAATTAGATGTTATGACAATTTTAGAGTAAATTCAACCGAGTCGAATGAAGAACTTCTCATGATGAATTGATTGCCAATGTCAACCAAGAATGTTCAATAGAGAGTTCCGGGATTTCGGAATATTATTTTTCTACAGGACATGTTCTCCTACTAAGTTGTTTCCCCCTTCGCTCAATGAACTCAAAATACGGTCGAATTGAAAATTCAAAAAGGCATCTTGGCCTATATCAGCAGTAACACAGTGCACAGGATGAATTGAATTTCCAATTGAAAATGAGTTATATCCAAAACTACTTCGAGAACATATGAGAGATGAAGGATTGGTAGCGATTGGAATATATTCTAGGAATAACTCAAAGTAAGTTTGAGAGTGACTATTCCACTCTTGTTTTCGAGAACCAATCAGAATCGCCCATTTTCACGGTATTACAGCGAATATTTTTGTTTACTAAAAATTATCGGACTTGCTCTGCCAATACAGAAGCCGAATTAACCCACACGTGACCAACCAACCTCGTTTTTCAGTGATAATTTTTCGACTTCGTGTCTGGTCAAGATTGCGTTGGTCAAATCACTTTATTTATTGACATAATTCGCAAGTTACTGTGACATTTTGTGTCAAATTGAGAATATTCTTGTTGGACGATTATTGAAAAAGAATAATACCTACCTAAATACCTATTTATATGATGAATCAAGGAAAACGGTTCGGGTATGATTCTCTAAAAGAGACCTGACCTGACCATTCTCACACCGCAGAATACCATCAAAACACGCGCATCAATATGGCACCAGTTTATGGACTTCTGTAAGTTGAGAAATCATGAGTTTGTTTCAACAACTCCAGTCAACCAAATCAACACAATTTTGGAAGACTGGGCCTTCAATATGAGAAAAAGGAATGGCGAAGATTACATGGAAAGTTGTGTTAAGGCTTTGTGGAACACCACCGCAAAATTAGTTCAAGAGAAGTACTACAACGAATTCAACATTTCATTCGACCCATTCTCCGATATGGACTTTCTCAAAGCAAGAAATGCGCGAGACGCTAAAAGGAAACTTTTACAAAACAATCTTACTAAAAGAAGACAAAGTGCCTAAGCTTTGACAATAAAGGAAATTCAAGATATGGCCTCTGCGTGGGATGAAGATAATCCAGATGGATTACAAAGAAAGGTACGTTCCTATGAGATACCTAATGATTGGGATATTTTGTATTTGGGGACGGTCAAACAATACATCAATTCAGATTCTTTACCGAAATAATATCTTTCGAATACCAGATATATTATAACAGTGGCCACCGACGAGCGAGGTAGCGTAGTTGGTAAGGTCGTCGGCTGCTAAATACGAAGGTCGTGGGTTCAAACCCGTCGGGCAGAATTTTTTTTTTTTAATTATACATGTCACATAATATTGAAGATTAAATCTTCAAATAGTCAATTCATTTTATTCGAACTGGATACCAGTTCATGTATACAAAGTCTTCATAGTAGTTTACTATTTCTAATCTAAAATTGTTTTAGGTATTCCATATATGTGCGTTTGAATTGTCATGGAGAGGAAATGAAGCAGCAAATTGTAAGATAACATACTTCAAGTGGGAAACTGATAATAAAGGGAATTCTACTGAAAGAATAGAATACAACCCAATTTTCTCGAAAACAAGACAAGGTGGTGTCCAAAATTGTACAGATAGCAAATAGTTGATACCAAACTCTGAAAATATGAGTTTATGCCCTGTTCGCCTAGTCAGAAAGATGATTGAAAAGAGGGGGGTTTCCATAAAAACATGGAGTGTGGTTTGAGAATATGCCTTTGGGAATAAATTCTTTAGCGAAGTGGACACGAATTTCGGCAGAAATAATTGGCCTTGATACAAAAAAAATTAAAATTACCAATCATTCCCATAGATCCTCCACTGTTACTTCTCTGGCAAAGAATGGAGTCCATGAACAAGAACTCATTAAGATTACTGGCCATGCTAATGCCCAATCGATAAAGCCATATTTGCAGCTCGATTCAGTACATCATTCACGTTTAGTGAGTAATATGAGGGGCACCGGAATCAATACAGCCATAAAACCAACTGATTCTTCTGAGAACAACCATCTGCAAGATGATTACAATAAAACTATTTATCAAAATTGTACATTCCACATTGTGAATAACTATAAGTAGTTAATTTCCAAGTAATTGAATTATGTATATCATTACTAACATTATCATGTTCTTTATTGTATTAACTTCTACCTAGTTTGAGTTGGAATATACATTAAAATGATTTTATTTGATATATATTATATTGTCTCATTCAATCATGAAATAGTCATACGAATACAACTCGTGATACTATTTTACCTGGAAATATTCGTCAATTGTCATACTCCAGCTTGCTGCTTCAATTTCGCTAATGACATTTATTCAAAACTACTCGCCTACGGCTCGTAGTTTCGATAAAAATGACATTCGCGAAATTACTAGGCAACAAGCTGTCGTAACAATCGCCGAATATTTCCGGCAAAATATTATCACATGTGGTATTACATATGAAAAAACTCGAAATGAAGTTTGTACCTTCGATTTTTCGTTAGAAAGCTCAGATCTCATACATTTTCATTGACATGTTGCCTGCCGGTTCTCAGAATCTTCCAAAAATATTCATAAAAAATGGTAGAAATCAATGTTCGCTACCAATGAATCTTTCTCAACGGAATTTCGGGATTGAATTAATTGAAGGATGATAATTTTATTTTGTAAATCTTGACGTAGTTTTTGCAAATTTGCGCCAACGTAGAGTTTTTGATACTTTCTTCTTGGAAAAAAAAATGGGTTGAAAATTTTTAATTCCATAAGATTCCTTATGTCCTAGTTGGGTCACACGGTATTCGATGAAAGGGCGTTCAAAGTGGACCCGGAACCACTTCTGGGGGACCGAGACTGCCGAAGCGAACTAACAACCACCGGGCAAATCAACATACACGTTACCATTACGCTACGGCCCCCCTCATCACTGACAATATACAGGGTGTCTCAACGAAAACTTCCCACACGGATTTACTGGGAAATGACGAATTATTTTTGAATACGTCGATTTTGATTTCTAGGAGGACACATGTCAGTGATGAATTTAGTCACGCAACTTCATTCCCCTGACATGGGCGGCTACCCCATTGCGAATCATCATAGGGAACTTGGGTCGAGTGATACATCATCTGAAAGCTCTCTTCATTCTCTATCCAAACGTTTATTATTATTTCAAATTCGAATGACTGGTACTTGAGATTAGTGTGGTAATAGGTTTGATTTGAATAATCAATATCGTACGTGTTCTTATCGGAATTCAATTTATTATTTGCTCGAAATGAGCTCCTCCTACCTCCATACAATGATAAAGTCTACTTTCGGAACTATCACGAACGTTTTCCAATACTTCTGGAGTTATGCTGCCGCACCCGTTTACAATTCGACCACGTAGATCCTCTAGTGACTCTGGCGGAGTGGCAAAAACTTTGCTTTTGAGATGCCCCCATAAAAAATAATCCAACGGGTTGAGGTCCGGTGATCTAGCTAGCCACTCAATTGGTCCTCGTCGCCCTATCCAATGATTGGTATATCGTTCATCCAGAAAGTTTCTAACCGCTACTGCATAGTGAGGTGGTGCTCCATCTTGTTGAAAATAGAGGTTGTCTGCCGAATAATCTCCATCGTTTTCGATAATATCCGTTATCATGGGATTGATGGCATTCTCAAGAAGATGTTAATACATTTGTCCATTCAAATTATCATCTATAAAAAGTGGTACAATAATATTTTTGCCAAAAATACCACACCAAACATTCAACTTCTGCGGAGTTTGATCGATCAACCCGTTGGATTATTTTTCATGGGGCATCTCAAGATTAGTGTGGTAATAGGTTTAATTCAAATAATAATTATCGTACATGTTCTTATCGAAATTCAATTCATTAATTGCTCGAAATGAGCCCCTCCTACCTCCATACAATGATAAAGTCTACTTTCGAAACTATTACGAACGTTTTCCAATACTTCTGGAGTTATGCCTCCGCACTCGTTTACAATTCGACCACGTAGATCCTCTAGTGACGATGGCGGAGTGGCAAAAACTTTGCTTTTGAGATGCCCTCATAAAAAATAATCCAACTGGTTGAGGTCCGGTGATCTAGATGGCCACTCAATTGGTCCTCGTCGCCCTATCCAATGATTGGTACATCGTTTATCCAGGAAGTTTCTAACCGCTACTGCATAGTGAGGTGGTGCTCCATCTTGTTGAAAATGGAGGTTGTCTTCCGAATAATCTCCATCGTTTTCGATAATATCCGTTATCATGGGATCGATGGCATTCTCAAGAAGATGTAAATACATTTGTCCATTCAAATTATCATCTATGAAAAGTGGTCCAATAATCTTTTTGCCAAAAATACCACACCAAACATTCAACTTCTGCGGAGTTTGTGTGTGGACCTCACGTATTAACCTGGGATTGGTATCGCTCCAGTAGCGGCAATTGTGACGATTTACGTTTCCACTAACAAAAAATGTACTCTCGTCTGAAAAACAAATATCGAAGAGCAAATTGGGATTTGTTCTCAGACGCTCAGACATTTCCTCACAAAACTTTTGACGTCTGTGAAAGTCGTCTTCGTTCAGTTCATGTACAAGTTCGATTTTGTATGGATGGAATCGATGTGACATGAGAATTCTCTGAATACTCGATCGCGCTACACCTGAAGCTTCAGCCAAGCTTCGAATACTTTGAGTATGATCCATAGCCACGTGTCCCAAAACCGCTTCCCCAACAGCCTCGTTCCTTATCCGACGTTCAGGATGATGTTTCTGGTTTCCCACAGACCCAGTTCTTTGGAATTTATCAATCCACGTTCGAACATAGGTATGATATGCATTTTTCCCTAGATGCCTTGTATTGAAAATTCTAGCTGCAGCTCTTAGACAATCATCATTTTTATAGTAAAGTTTCACAAACTCAATTCGTTCTTCTAATGCGTGAACCATTATCAGGAAGAAACTTAACTCACAGAATACGAATCGAATGATATTTCCATAAGAATCATATGAACTGTGAATTCATTCTGAGAACATACACGCAGGCAAACCATAAAAACAGGTATTTTTTGTCTATGAAAAAGTTAACAGAACAAAAACTAAGAAATATGGTTTCCAAGCTTCAGTGCCTTGATCGGTTCACCTCTGTGGAGGAGGTTCCTTTGGACGTTTCGCTCACAATTGGGGTGAGCATCTTCCGCTTGTATTGTTGTATTCCCAGCCTGGCTACTTACTTTTTTTCTACTAATTTGTTTCCGTTTTTCGTGGGGTGACCGGATGGGATGTTGCCATTGTCTATCTGTCCACTCATTGAATCTTAAATTAGTTGATACATTGAATTTGAATAAGAACAGGTAAGATATTGACTAATCACATCGAACCTGTCAACAACATTAATTTCAATTACCATTCATTCGATTTTGAGAAAATTATACACGTTTGGATAGAGAATAAAGAGAGCTTTCAGATGATGTATCACTCGACCCACATTCCCTATGATAATTCGCAAGGGGGTAGCCGCCCCCGTCCGGATGATGAAGTTGCTCGACTAAATCCATTACTAACATGTGTCCCCCTAGAGATTGAAATCGACATGTTTTAGCGTTTCCGAAAATAATTTGTCATTTCTCAGTAAATCCGGGTGGAAAGTTTTCGTTGGGACACCCTGTATAATATACTCCTGATCTTCAAGAACTCCTCCTGATATCCAACCTGGCATCTTTATTAGAAACCAACTAGTTATTATACAGGTACCCAGCGCGTATAGCTAGATTTTTCATCCCTATAACTTTTGCAAAAGTGTGAGAAATAAATAAAATCTGTATGTTAATTGAGGATTTTCATAGATTTCTGGGATTCTTTCTCCTCGTTTCTAAAAATAAACGACAGATTGATGATCTGCCCCAAAATGGAATTTACCTTCGAGATGGGTACCTAGAAGAGAAATTCTCTGTCTGTCAGTGAGACCTTGAAATTTTTGGAAAACAAATATAATAAACAGATATCAAAACTTCTACTCATCTTGATAGTGGATGTTTCTATTTTTATTTTCAGAAACGAGGAGAGAAAATCCCAAAAATACATGAAAATGTGAGCAATGAGTTGACCAAGTTTCATTGCAATCGAATGAAAGGTATAGCAGCGCATCAGATACAAACAAACATTCATTTTTATACAGGGTGTCCTTAAAAGGTCTTTACAAAAAGCTACCACATATTCTTCAGACCAAAACAATTCGATACAAGCAAACTTACCTCAGTAAAAAGTTGCTTAGTTTGGGCGCTAGACGGCTCTGAAGTTGAAATTTTCAAATCGATTTTGCTTCATAACTTTTGAACGGCTCATGAGATTTTTTTCAAATTTGGTACGTTGGCATAGACTCATCGGGCAATGAAACTCATATCATAATCATAATGAATATCATTCCATGGGCGTAGAACTTGATTTTTTCAGTAAATAAACATCTAAAACTCCTACGCCAATGGAAAAAAATTAGTTTCAATATGAAATCTAAATTATTCAACTCATTCACTACAAAAAAGGTACTCTTGACAAAAGTCGATTCCTCTCATGGTTTCGACAAAATTTTAATTTTAGTGATTTAGAGCATAATTAATAATAAAACGATTAACAGATATTTCATAAAAATTGTTCAAAATGTTCACCATTTTCACGTATACAAAGATTTATACGACGCAAAAAGTTGAGATGTACTTTTTGCATAGGTTATTTCTATTGAAAATAAGTAGCACTGGTTTTTTTTTTCTGAAGACTATTATTATCTGCTCGAAAACAGTGATATTCACATTCTTGGTTTCCATAGTTTCATCTGTGTTGATTTGTCGAGTTTTATTGACGTTGATTGTTGATATCGGACTTTTCTGATTTATCATGGCCGTACAATACACCAATGAAGAATACACCGATATGTTATTGGTATTCGGATATTGTCAAGGAAATGGTCGAGAGAGTGTGAGGGTGTATTCGGCAAGGTTTCCAAATCGTCGCGTACCAAGCCACCCAACCTTTGCTGCAGTTGAGAGACGTCTTCGGGAGACCGGTCATTTTGCTCCTAGAACTGGTGATTATGGAAGACAGCGTTATGTAAGGATTCCCGAAGTCGAAGTAGAAATTTTAGACCGTATTGAAGAAAATCCAGAATTGAGTACTAGACGGATAAGTAATGAACTAGAAGTTTCTAGGAATGCCGTTCATGAAGTACTAAGAGAACAATTATTATACCCATACCACAAGACGCCAGTTCAAGATTTATTAATCCATGATTCACAAAGTCGTCTGATGTTTTGTAGGTTCATTAATTTGCAAAGAGAAATGAATCTGAACTTTGGAAAGAATATTTTGTTCACTGATGAAGCCTGTTTCACGAGAAGAGGAATAACTAATTTTCATAATGAACACGTTTATGCAATTGAAAATCCTCATTCCATTAAAATAAACCATTTTCAACACGAATTCAAAATCAACGTTTGGGCTGGAATAATAGGAAATTTTATAATTGGTCCTGTCATACTTCCACAAAGATTAACAGGAGACATGTATTTACAACATCTACGAAATACGTTGCCAAATTTGTTGGAAGATTTACCACTCCAACATCGGGTAGATATGTGGTTTATGCACGATGGAGCTCCACCACATTTTTCGGTGGATGTTAGGAATTTTTTAAACCAACAGTACCCAGACAGATGGATAGGTAGAGGTTATGATGCACCCGTGAATTGGCCACCACGTTCTCCAGACTTAACACCGATGGATTATTTTGTATGGGGTTATCTCAAGTCTACGGTTTACAAGACCCCTGTGAATACTGTAGAACAATTATGGCAACGTATCCAACAGGCGACGAATAATCTTACAGGCGATGAAGAAGTTATGCAAAGAGTACATTCCAACTTTTTGCGTCGTATAAATCTTTGTATACGTGAAAATGGTGAACATTCTGAACAATTTTTATGAAATATCTGTTAATCGTTTTATTATCAATTATGCTCTAAATCATTAAAATTAAAATTTTGTCGAAACCATGAGAGGAATCGACTTTTGTCAAGAGTACCTTTTTTGTAGTGAATGAGTTGAATAATTTAGATTTCATATTGAAACTAATTTTTTTCCATTGGCGTAGGAGTTTTAGATGTTTATTTACTGAAAAAATCAAGTTCTACGCCCATGGAATGATATTCATTATGATTATGATATGAGTTTCATTGCCCGATGAGTCTATGCCAACGTACCAAATTTGAAAAAAATCTCATGAGCCGTTCAAAAGTTATGAAGCAAAATCGATTTGAAAATTTCAACTTCAGAGCCGTCTAGCGCCCAAACTAAGCAACTTTTCACTGAGGTAAGTTTGCTTGTATCGAATTGTTTTGGTCTGAAGAATATGTGGTAGCATTTTGTAAAGACCTTTCAAGGACACCCTGTATATCAGACCAGTTGACAACCATAGCCACGAACGCCATCTATTGGAAGTAATCATAAGTGATATTCAGCTGCACAGAAGATGACATACATCGATTTTTCGGCTGTTGAAAAGAGACAACATCGCTTCGGATTTCAAGAACAGAAATTTGCTATTAGAAACTGCCAACTGAATAGGAAGTTTAATTTTCAGAATGCGTGTTTGGTTTATCCCACCTATAAAAGTTATATCAAGACGAGCTTACACTTCCTTCATACCGAGAATCATTCGAAAGAAATCCATGAAAATATGTGTTCATATATTGAAGATAACGCTCTTTTCATTTGAAATATTCTCGACGATGCAGTGTTGCCTCTTCAACTAAAAAGTAGTAGAAACTTCATTTCAAATGGAACACCCAAATAAATGCTTATGAGTCAGGAACTTGACTAGTTAGGTGTATGTATGATATCCATACATGAAAAGCAATTTCATTAGCATTCATCATCAGTAATCATATACATGGTGTTCCATTTGAAAGAATCGGCTTTCGGTCACTTTCGAGTAAATGAAATAGCTATATCTTTTGACCACCTTGTATTTTAGCAAAATATCAAAATTATCTCGAAGAGCTGTTTTCGGCAAAAAAATGAAAGATATTCACTATCTCAAAAACGGCCAAGCATAAGTATATATCAGTATAGTAAATATCAGATAGATTCATCAAGGATTGGGTGGAGATTCTGAAAATGCTATCCTATACAGGGCGTTCTATTTGAAATATCAAAGTTGCAGCCACCTTGTTGAAGAGGTTATACTGCATTGTCGAGGATATTTCGAATAAAAAGACCATCATCTTTAATATGAGCATACACATTGCCATGAATTTCTCCTGACTGATATAAAGGTAGTGCCAACTCGTCATGACATACCCTGTACACGGGCGGCCATCTTCATTGGATCATTGCCTATAGTTGTCCATGGACTGTGAGAAAGATCATATTGGGGCTGAGAATTCCAATGGAATTCCTGAAGAATTAGCAAAATGGCGAATGCTGAATGAATTGAACTCTCTAGATCTTTTCTTCGATTTCTTCTTCGAATCTTCAGGATGCGTAGAAGATCGAGACAGTATATTCTGAGATTCTTCTTACTCATTGTCACTGGACTCATCATCAGACTCTTTGATGCTCCTTGGGCAACTTCGAGCAATTTTGACATCTTGAGGATTTCACGATTGACGAGAGGTTGGCGATAAAAGTTCTTGTGTATGCTTTCCCTGTGTCCCATAAAATTCCCTCGGTCACTCACTTCGTTCTCCGAAAGATTGAGAGATATGCATGTTGTTCTGATATGTTTCCGTAATTTTGTTCCTCGGAGTCTTTCAGGATGCTGGGCACCGCAGCTTTCTGAGAATCTTCGCATCACAGCACAGGATTTCAAATATTTCGAAGAAATCTTTCGCATAGATTCAATACCAAAAATATATGGATTGTTTTCAGGAACACTAGCATCTTTCCTGTGTTGCAAGATCAATTTCATGTCACGCAGTAAATCGTTATCTAAGAGAACAGGAACATTTCGATTCAATTTTCCACGGATTGCAATGCATACATATTTTCTCGCTACTTTTTGGCTCTCTTTGGAAAACGATTTGAATAAATCTTTGTCGGTATTTCCATCTATACTTTGAAATGAGAGGAAATCTTCGATTGAAATCCGTTCTACTTCTCCAGCACGTCTTCTGTTGAATAGTTGAACTGAACTTAACGTTGTTTCAGCCAATTTCAACCATGCCTCATAGGAAAATACATTATTCAGTTTGTCAAATGCATTTTTTCTCAGATTAGTAAGATAACAATGAAGTTTCTTGATATCCTCTAATGATGGAAGGAGTGTAGGTTTCCTCCTTTGTATTCGGAATTGTGACTCCGCAACTGTCCTGTTCATTCCTATCAGAACCTCTTGTGTCAATAGTTTCAGAAATATTTCTGTATTGATCTTCTGATCATCGTGGCTCTTGATACATTCATTTATGAATATGTTTCCAACCTGTTTCAGGCGAGTACCCAAACTGAAAGCTACTGTCGGTGTTTCATATAAGTGGTCATTCTTGAGTTTCGCTTCTAGATTGATAGTATTTGTGGTGATGTCTATGAATTTCGCATCGAAGATTGAGGCTAAATCTGAAATTTATGATGAACCGTCCAAGTAATCGAGTACGTTGTCTGATCATCTAGAAATGTCGAACCTGTTTGTATTTTTCCACCATTTCATTGGCAGATATCATGACAAGTACATCATACCTGATATTTCTCAACAATCTTAACAATCGTGTCTTCTCTGAGTGGTGGAAATAATTGCTTTCTCACTACTTCTGTCGTTTTAGGGTGGATACGACCCATAACTCGTTTGCTCATTATCATAACGTTTCTTGTTTTGTCTCTGCTACTTCCAGTACATTTTTTGAAATGAGTACGTAAAGTATTCTTTGCGAAAAATGCTTTACAGTTCCCACAAGCACTGTAGTGATCGCATTTCTTGTGAATGCTGGGTTAGGTCTGGGATAGCCTTTGTTAGTATTGAAAATATAATTTCCTTCGTTTCTTATCACTTCAATAATTTTACGTCTTTCCATGGTATTTTTTGGCAAATCTGTAAATTTCTTCACATCTTCTTCATTGTTTTGTTTCACTTCCAG
Source organism: Gastrophysa polygoni (assembly GCA_963576655.1). NCBI lineage: Eukaryota > Metazoa > Arthropoda > Insecta > Coleoptera > Chrysomelidae > Gastrophysa > Gastrophysa polygoni. Next base: position 33,927,623 of record OY755084.1, on the reverse strand, counting down.
ATGTTGAGCAAGCTTTTGTTGTTTCTTCTGACAATACAAACAAAAATTCGATTTTCGATCACCGTTCCTTCCACGGGATTTATGAACATACATTTCATTTTCTTCACATGGTTGTCGGCCGGTACGATTGAGGAAAGATATTCGGTTCTGAGAACTCAAATTCCTTTCTTTTCCTTCACTTTTTTTTTTAATTTTCATCTCCAATAGTTGATTCAGAATCAGTCGTGTCAGATTGGTTTTCTTTTTCTGCTATATAATCCCAGTCAGTGTTTTTTCCTGGAATCGATTCATTTTCGGAAACTGTTCCTGAAATATGAAATGAGGAAACCAAAAATCAGTATGAATATCACCTATACTACTATATTTATAACTATCGGAAAGATTCACCTGATATTTCTCCGTTTTGAAGAATTAATCCCCTAGAGTCGAACTCCCAGAAGGAAAATGGAACTAATGGAGGATCATTTATATTATTTCTCGACCAGTTAGGAATTGTAATATGAGAGTTGAATGATTCCAACTGAGATTGATGAGGTTATGTCGAGCGACGACGGATATACACACTGTAACATCAAGTTGCTCAGTGATTCGAGAGTCACCGACAAAATCAACAACATACCTACTAATTGAGCATATTGATATCTCTGATAATGTGGAATAACCATTTCAAACTTGGTTAAGTTTGTTAGATTTGTAACGATCAGTGGCGGCTCCTCAGAGGAGGCAACGGAGGCTGAGACTCCTCAATAATTTCCATACAACGAATAACTTGATATACTTATATAAAATATGCACTGAAGCAGCTAACATTCGTTCGTTTTATCGGTTGAATTTCCTGTAATCAAGTAGATGATTGTCATGGCTCTAAAGAATTTGAGAATTCTGGCAGCAATGCTGCTACTCAAAAGTATTCAGAACGCAACATATTTGCGGCTTGGTAACATCCTCTGGAGACGAGTCTCCGAGAATGATATTCGTGCACGTCTGAAATCTCGCGGTTCGCGGTAGAGGGGGGAGAAGCTTGGACCCATATCTCCGAACAACAAACCCACTAGAAGGATCACAAAACAAATATTCTGAAGCTAACATGAATTCCCAGAATTATCATATTATTAGTACCCAATCGTCGCCAGTGTTGTCATATCCAATCATCAAAAAGTGATAAGTCCTTTATGAATTCATGTAGTTCAATGCACAAATATAATAATAAATTTGGGTCATGACGATCATGATTTTTTTTTTTTATCTGTGGACAACACGAAAGGGAAACCTATGATGTTCGAGGAACATCGTGTTAGCCAGCGGTGGAATTTCGGGAAAGAAGGAAGGTGTTGGAATTTTTCTTGAACGTTTGGAGGTTGTAAGCATCAGGAAAGACTTCACTAGGCAAAGAATTCCACAACTTTGCCGTTCTATTGATGAATGATGCTTGGTATAGCGATGTTCGACAGGTCTCGAGCCTGACAGTGTAGGGGTGACCAGCTTGAGCTCGTCTGGTTTGTCTACTAGGAATCGCGCGTGGTGGCATAATAGATGATATTTCCGTTGAGCACCGACCGTGAAAGTACCTATAAAAAAGGCAGAGATCGCCGACCTTTCTACGATGATCTAGAGAGGTCAATGATTTGGTGAGTGTTGTGTCATCGACTAGGCGAATAGCTCTCTTCTGAATTGAATCTAAGAGCTTAAGCGTATGTTTGGGGGCTGAGCTCCAAACATGTGAGCAGTACTCCAGGACAGGTCGAATTTGTGCTTTGTAGATCATAATCAGTTCTGATTGATAGAAGATTACATTATTCTGAGACTTAGCAATTTTACTTTCTTGGGGGCTCGAGGACCAGCATGGGTATCATGAATACTTTTTGCTCAACGTTGCAACACCGCAATTTGATATTGACAGTCAACGGCGATTATTGCTCTGTTTGGTATCTGTAATTATTTACGTTTTGATTTATCGGTATTATTCAACTTGTGTTCAGTTTTGTGTACTCAGAATTCCTTAGAAACTCAGTTTATTTCCTGTTTCGGTGATTTGATATAATGGTGAGACGTTGTGAGGTGTGTTAGGGACAATTTGAACCGGCGATCAAAACACGTCATCTCATGGGTGAGTTACCATTGTCGTATCATTCGAGATTTTGAAGCATATTCCCAAATGCAATGGATGGAAATGAATTTGAATTATATTGATTATACCCATAGGCCAGCTGCGACATTGTCTTGTGGTAAAATATGTAGCACTGTAGCACTACCTTATTTGTAGTCAAAATATGCGAAGCGGTTAAAAAATCACTGAGAATAATGATGAACTCAATTAATATTTTTGATGAAAAATATAAGGATATTTCTATACTTCTTGTACACACAACAATGAGAAATTTACCGTTGACTGTTTTTGGAACTAGTCAAACTAATTTGGAGAAATATTTCACTGTGAAACTCTATCATGAGGCAAATAAATTGAAAGATTCAACGGAAGTTTGAGTAAGAAGTATGTTAACAAAAACAATCCTATTCAAAAATCAATGAATTGTTTGTGTGATTATCCATGGTCGTTTTTCATTTCAGTCCTGTTTTGAATAAGAAACACTGCTATTTGCTACATCTTCACATGATTTATGATTTTATTGTCGATATAACATTTCGTCATGATACTTGTCAACACATATTCATTATCGATTTCCATCTATCTACATGAAATGAAATGATCAGACATCAATTTTTTGCGTCAAGAAATATTATTCTGCTTCATTTTTGACGATATCGTGAAATGATATAAGAAAGTTTCATCTTCAGATTTGAAAATCACATTCAAATATGCAATCATATCTATTTGCCTTGAAAACAAGTTTTTCACTTTCTTGAAGATTATTTCCACTAGTAGGTACTGAACTTTGAAATCGTAAATATTCTTACATGCACTGTCACTGATCGCCAAAGAAATAAATGTTCATTATTGAAATTGAACGTTTTTTATGATAAAGTATAAGTAGACAACTGTATACTGAATAGTAAGTATATTGTTTCATATGGCGTTGAGAATTGAACTTTTCTTGTGACGTGGTCATAATAAGTTTATTGATCACAAACAAGTTACAAAAATAACCATAGGATTGTATGTATTCGAATATTTCGTAACAATGCGAAGGAAGTATAAAGATGTTCATTTTCCTACCAAGAAATGCTGAAAAGTACTACTGAAATTGTTACGTATTTTCAATTTGGTTTCATCATGAATAATTAATAAATTCGACTCCCTCTGACAACACGGCACTGGTGCTGGGAGAATCAGCTGGATGGATACTATAGATGTTGCTTCCAAACAAACTGTATTGCCAGGGCTGTGGATTACTTATCTAGTCTGTTCAATGATCGAAGACCCATATACACCAAACACCCTCGATTATGAACGAAAAAGGAAGGACACGGATGAATCAGTCGATCTAAATGTTTCGCGATTGAGGTTCGACTCTACATCTCCCCGTTGGTTCATGCTGAGCAAGTGTTAGTTATGCTGATCATGTGGCTGTGCTAGACAATGATAAATTGGTAATAATTGGCTGAGTGCAGATTCATTTCTTATAGAATTTCATATTCACATTCCTCGTTCAGCCTCCTCTATTCGAAGGACCACGAGCCGCCATTGGTAACGTTATTAGTTACTTGTTTGTAATTTCAACTTTCATTTCTAGTGTGATGACACAGAAAAAATGTGCGTTTGTTTTTCATTCCGTTACAGCAGAAAAAATGGACGATTTTTTTCCTATGGGCAACCTTAATTATACAAAGATATCCGAAGATCGAAATTTTCCTTCATATGGTAATTAATCAAATATGAATTATTGACATACAATGGTAGTAATTTCCTCCGAATGTTGATATACACAGAGTGGTTCTACAATTCCATGAACACTTGGCAGATCCATGGATTTCTATAAAAACGATGATAAACACTTTTTCAATGCAGTATTGAATTGACAATGAGTGGCAAATTATGGACTAGCTAATAAATGTGGATTCCAAAATGGTTCAGTCTTATCATTTCACCAGGTTTACAATCAAATGATAGAATGTAGGTTCCGTTCACAGGAAGACTTGACGTATTTCTGCGTTGTTCAAATGCTAATTCTTCAAATGTTGATCCTCATGAAATATTAGAAAAAACATGAGTTATAGGTAAACAATCCATTATGTCTGTAATATGTTTTGACACATCACATGTTGAAATATCGATCCATGTTGAATTATCGATTATGGTCCATGAATGAATCTGTTCCTGAAAGTTCTTCCATCTGGATTTATCAATTGTTCCTGGAACATTCTGTCTTGGGCGATATTGTTCAGACGTCCGGCGTTCCTAAACTATTTTATTGGACAGAACGCAAATATCTTTTTTCTCAATGACGGCGATTTGGCAGGGAAGATTTCACACTGTAGTTTCGTAAGATCACTCTGTTCAGACGGAATTTCAGCCTCATGAGTAGAACAGTCCGATTCAAGATTTCTTTTATGTGCATCATTACTCAGCAAACAGCCACTTCCATCAACCATCTTTTTCGGCCCTTTTACTATCCTAATAGAAGCTGCAATGGAGAAGTATGAATGAATGATTATTGTTTTTTTAGATTTTCTGAGATTTCCTCATAATGATCGTGATTACGAAGAACATTATCCCTATTTTGTTGAAAACGAGAGAAAATTCATTTCCGAAACGTCCACTAAGGTAGGTAGACCTTTTGATATTCATTGGAAATATTTCCAAGATTTTTTTGAAAAACAAGTGCTACTAACAATTAGATGATTTAGGTATCCGAATGTTAAATTTCGAACGCAGTGACATTTTGGGGCAGATTATAAATGTGTTCTCACTACAAAAATAGTGGAAATAATTTTCAAAAAAGTGAAACTCGTTTTCAAGGCAAATAGATATGATTGCCTATTTGAATGTAATTTTCAAATCTGAAGATGAAACTTGTTTATATCATTTCACGATATCGTTCATTTCAGGTAGATAGATGAAAATCGATAATGAATATGTGTTGACAAGTATTATGACGAAATGTTATATAAACAATAAAATCATGACTCATGTGAAGATGTAGCAAATGGCAGTGTTTCTTATTCAAAACAGGACTGAAATGACAAACAACCATGTATGATCACACAAATAATTTATTGATTTTTGAATAGGATTGTTTCTGTTGACATACTTCTTACTCTAACTTTCGTTGAATCTTTCAATTTATTTGCCTCATGATGGAGTCTTACAGTGGAACATTTCTCCATATTAGATTGACTAGTTCCAAAAACAGTCAACGGTAAATTTTTCATTGTTGTGTGTACAAGAAGTACAAGAGTTCATTATTCTCAGTGATTTTTCAGCAGCTTTGCATATTTTGACTACAAATAAGGGAGCATTCATCAGTGCTACATATTTCACCACAAGACACTGTCGCAGCTGACCCATGGGTATAATCAATATAATCGAATCAATTCAATTTAAATTCATTTTTATCCATTCCATTTGGAAACTCACCTATGAAATGACGTGTTTTGATCGCCGGTTCAAATTGTCTTTAACACACCTCACAACGTCTCACCATTATATCAAATCACCAAAACAGGAAATAAACTGAGTTTCTGATGAATTCTGAGTACACAAAACTGAACACAAGTTGAATAATATCGATACACTCATCGCTGCTAGTGAAGGAAAATCTCGTCAGATTCAATTGAGAAGAGATGCGTTGCTTTCACAGCTGGCCGAGTGTGATCGACAGCTGGTAGAGGGGGAAAATTTATATATATATTTATATATTTATTTATATATATATATATATATATATATATATATATATATATATTTATATATTTATATATATATATTGTATATATTCATACATTCATATTTGCGTGAATAAACTTTATAAAACCGTCACTGCTCATCATTTCCTCAGAAATATATTTCGAGCAATCAGAAAAATCTTCTATCGCAACTGCAAGCAACGATTGATTTCTTCAAATGAAATGGGCCGTTGGCATAAGGCTCTATGATTTGATGGATGTATAATCCGATATTCATCTCAGATCTCCTCAGTTACCCTTCAACTGCCACAATTGCAAGATGTCTCATAAAACCATCGATAAATTTGGGCGTGTAAGGAGAGAGTCTTTGAGTTTCTCTAAGGTCGTCTAGGTTGTGATTTCGAACTCGATGGAAATGGGGACTATGATATGCAGGGTAAGCGTTTGACAAACGTTGGAACACCATTGAGAGATGACGATTGCGCTGGATTGGAATTGATGAACTTCCTGTGAGAATTGAAATAGTCGCTGAAAACTAGCTGAAATTGAAGAATCATGTGCTAGCAGAACAAGTCGCTGAAGCTATAGAGAACAGCAATTTTTTCACGCATGTGTTAGCAGATGTGAAGCAAGTAGAGGCCGTAAATGCAAGTCAGAGCAGTTGAAGGAGAAGGAGTCCAATTTGTGACCTCTAGTTTCACCTCCGCATGAAAATTTTGAAATTAGAAAAATTTCGAATTCGTGAAAAAAGTTACAGAATTTCTTTCAGACCTTCCTCTATCGATTCCGCATACTCCATAAAACACCTATTCCTCTTCATCTACCTAAGAAATATTGCATTTTCGAGGAAAGAAAATCATTTCGAAATCGATATCAAATTCGTGTTCAATAACCTCGTTATATTCTTGATTCATTGAAAAAAATTCGACGTTTTTAGTTACCAGTATTCTGTGACAATGTGAGTGGTTATGATAGCCACACCTTCCATAATGTGAGTGGTTATGATAATCCTCTATTTTCCCCGAAAACTCGAATCGATGTCAAATTCAAGGTCAACGACCTCGTTATACCATAGATTTGCAAAAAACATCGGAAATTCACATGAAATCAAATTCACTTCTATTACATATATACATATCAATAGCTACGATATCTATTATTATCACCACTGAAATTCATCACATTCGACATACATTTTCTTTTCACCCTTCTGCTTCCTCTTCTTGTTCTTCCTTCTGATTGTTTTCGTCTCCAAAACCTTCTCTACCAAGTATAGATCAGGATTGTGTCCTTTCATATCTTCGAGTTTGTGAGTTCTGGGATTGGTTAATTTCGCTTCGGATATTTTGAAGAGTTCTGTAGAAAAATTTGCAGTGTACCATTTTCCGAAGATCCCTTTATATTTACTTATGCGCACTACATATATCCTGATATTTCGCCTTCGGTGCTATTTTCGGGTGGCTATAGGCGCTTAGTATTGTGGTAGGTGTAACTTCAAAGGTTCTCATACCAATCTTTCTATTTACTTTGTTATTGTATTCGTCGGTTAGATGGGGCAAAATATCATGCTACTTGAATTCACTCCTCGCAGGGAATTTTTTATATATCCAGTTTTTCGAAGTTCTCATGACTCTCTCTACGATTGCCGCCTCCATCACACTGAACGTTGAATAATGGTTTATATTATTTTTCAGCATCAATTTCTTGAAGTGAACGTTATAGAATTCTTTGCCTTGATCACTTTGCATATTCTTCTGTATGTATTCAGCTCTCTTTAATACTCTCAGTATTGCATGGGTCACTTAGAATAACAGTCGATGACGAATAAGATATATCTGTAACCACCATTATCTCCAGGATAATCTTGCATCTCAGCCAAATCAATTCGCCATAGGTCTGCGAAGTCTTTTATAATCGTTCTTTTCCTTCTGGAGTTAAGTCTCGCAGGTGTATGTAATTCATTAACGATCTGTCTCTTGGTAGCGCTTATTGTCATGATGATGTTCTTTCTCTTCACGTCTCATAGATAGTTGTTGTGATCACCGCAATCAAAACTCTATCGTTATCATACATCATAATAAATGCTTCTTCACGTAATTCTTCTATCATCATGCCCAGTATGGCCGGCCAGTCTAGAACCCCATGAAATTCGGAGGCGACTCACCAACTCTTCAGCTCCATTCCAATATATATATATATATATTCCTCGCGATATGCTTCGAAAGTTTCTACATAAGGTATTGTTCGCAGCATTCCACCACCTCGATTTGGGCTGCTGCCGCTGTTGCAGAGTTCTCATTTCATGGGGCGTACCAATTGATGGTTTGATGATCCGCTGATATTTTTCCTTCGATTTGGCGTTAGCATTCAGTCCCTCTCTGATATCGTAGTTCTCATATGCAGCTCTTGTATTTCCTATCTTGATCACTGATTGATTTCGGTACATGTTTCGTCAATATTAAATTTTATAGTTCAGATGTAGCCGGAAACATCATGCTTTTTTTTTATTACCGCGCCATAATTCAATTTCATTCGGTGGGAAACGAATCTCCATATTTCCCATTCCGAATTTCCCTGTTTCGGTGTTTATGCTTTCACCAAATTCTGTATCATGATTGCGATAACCAGATTTCAAATTATGCAAATTTTGCGTCAACGGCTGTTCTAAATCACTCCTGATTATGTCATCGGCAATATCATCAGCGGAAATGTATGATAGTGACGATGTTGCCGGCGTATCCATTGTAGCTATATATTTAGGGTTCGCTTGTAGTGATGATGATGATAATGGCGATGAGGAACAATTTCTGAAAAAACTGTTGGGTTCACTGATTCTTCTAGGGGTTCTCATACCATTCGATCCATCTTCATGCAATGGGGCGTTGAGTGATATGTAGGTTTTGCCACCATTGTCGCTAGTGCTGCTGGATTGTTGATGTTTTTTTGTGAATGTGGTGATCGAGGTATCATTGCCAACAGCTGCTGCTGCTGCTGGTGCCGTGGCTGCTGAAATGGCCATCAACGGTTTTGTGAATGGTTCGTATATCTTTCCGAGCGTCGTTTGATTACCCATACGATAACTCCTGATACTTGTGAATTCTCTTCTTAGTGCATCAGTTGCTGCAACAAGCTCGCGTTCGAGGTGGATTCGAGAGGCTATTTTCCCCATTCCCTCGTTAGATGTACTCATTGCGGTATCTGAGGATTGAATGAATCATATATCAAAATTATATTTATTCATTCATTCATTTATTTATTCATTGAGGAATACAAACAGGACTAACCCAGAAACCGTATTCACAAAATTATTCATAAAGTGGATAAATATTCGTACATAAAATAAAATAATAAACAACGTGTGAGTATATAAAGTTAAAGAATGAAGAAGGTATCAGAAAATGATGAAACAATGAAGTGAACATGTTAATTCAACACTGAGATTGTAGAGGAAGAAAATATTTTTTCAAAGAATCTGAGAATTCAGATAAAGAGTCAGAGAAAATATCAATGGGTATGGCATTCGACAGTGTATTGTAAGACATATTGCATCTATGCATTGGAGAGTTCAGGAAATAATTTGTTTGAGATTGTTCATAGCGAAAGAGGTGTTGATGTCTGGTGATATAGGTAGGTGCATTAATGGAGACGAGGTTGAGGATTGCAGGCGAATCTACCAAATCATTTATTATCTTGTATAAAAACTTCATGTCTGATATCTGTCTGCGATCTTTAAGAGAAATCAAATTCAGCTCGTTTCGAACAATAGTTCGGTTAGTAGGGTGCAATGGAAAACAGTCCTTATTGACGTAATCGATAAATTTGTTCTGTATCACTTCAAGTTTTTTGTTGTGAATTTCATATCCTGGATTCCATATAACAGAACCGAAACTCAGGACACTATTAACATATGACATGTACAGAGTACGGAGTGTCTGTCTGTTTTTGAATTCACGGCAAGTTCTCATTATGAATCCCAACATTCTATTAGCTTTTTTACTTATATAGAATACATGCTTGTCAAATAACATTTCAGAGTCGAATATTATTCCCAAGTCCTTCACTTCACTAACAGTTTTCATAGTTTGAGAGGATATTTGAAAAGAGTGATTTGATGTGAATTTATTGCGGCAGAATGAAATGTGGAAACACTTGTCAAAATGTAAAATCAAGCCATTTTCCTCGCAGTACCCGTAAAATGTATTAATATCCTCCTGCAATAATATGATATCGTTAGCCTCGGAGACAGTGTGGTATATTTTCAAGTTATCTGCGTACATCAAGAATTTGGCGAATCTAAAACAATAGGATATATCGTTGATGTATACAGGGTCGCTGATATGTATGGAAACGGTCGATTATTTCCTAAAGTAAGATAGCTAGCGAAAAATGTTAAGATACAAAAGTTGTAGGGTTTTTCAAAATCCATTAAGCTAATGAAAAATTAAGTATACAGGATGAGTCAAAAAGTCAGGACGAAACAAAGTTGCTTTTTCTCTAATGGGACACCCTGTATATTATTCCACATTTCAATTTTGCTCGAAATTCTGAACAAAATTGATAACGCGCATCATTTCCTAAATTCAACCGATTTCGAGATATCGAATTTTGAAAATAACTTTTAACTACTCTCGAATTTATTAAAGAAAAAGCACGAAAATGATGC